>JANLCG010000005.1:2400000-4800000 GCA_026119515.1 Ascochyta koolunga
CACTACTTCGCGCCGCTGGGCAACAAGGTGTGGTTTGAGAAGTGCGGCGTGCAGAACGTCACCGAGCTAGACTGGTGGGAGACACGGGACGTCAAGCTGGAGGCGGTCAAGACAGACGATAACAGCGACCGCACGGGATCCGTCGCCGTGAGCGATGGCGGACGGCCAGCCAAGGGTGGAATCGCTGCAACGATAGGCGCACTGCCCTGCCAGCACGTCAGCGCGCGCACGCCCTTCGACAAATGCAAGACGCTGTGGGCGAGCTGGAGCGTTGAATCAGGCGGCTCGAAAGTGTACTTCGCTGGGTACGTACCCCCATCTCCCATCATCTCCCCTTTACCACCCTTCTCCCTACTCACCCCCCAGCGACACAGGCTACCGCACGGTCCCCTCCCTCCCCCACCACCGACGACTATGGCCCCGAATTCGCCCACCTGCCCATCTGCCCCGCCTTTGCACAAATCGGCTCTCTACGCGGCCCCTTCGATCTGGGTTTAATCCCCATCGGCGCCTACGAACCCCGCTGGTTGTTCAGCGCCATGCACGCCAACCCCAAAGACAGCGTTAATATCTTCGTGGACACAAAGTGTAGACAAGCCCTTGGTATGCATTGGGGTACGTGGGTTCTCACTGAGGAGGATGTACTAGAGCCGCCGCGAAAATTGAAGGAGGCGTTAGTGTGGAAGGGGGTTGAGGCGGGGAGGTTTGGGGTCGTGGATATTGGGGAGACGAGGGAGTTTGAGAGTGGAGGGTAGTGGTTGTACGAGGGGAGGGGACATTGCAGTGGTGGAATAGAGTAGTGGTGGTTGTGGTGTTGTAGTATACCCATTCCTCTTCTTCACTACCTAGACTTCTATAGAGTACAATTTCAGGATAATAATAATAATAATAACTCAACAACTCAAGTTAACATCCAATCCTCCCTCCACCGACCTCCTTCCTACCTCCCTCCTACCCACCACACCTCTCTAACATATCCCACACACAACGCTCATCTCAGCCCCCTATCCACAGCTCCACGAATATTCGCTATCTTCACTAAGACTTAATCGCTAGGATGTTTTATAGCGAAGATATTCTATAGCAGTGGATAAAACACTAGGGTTGTAGGATCCATGAATTACAGGCCATCCAGGTGACAGGCCATCTATCGCCAACCCCCTCAACAACCTCTACCGGTAAGGAGCAGCAAGTAGAGTTCCATAACGAACCGCAGACAGGAAATTCATTTCACGAGGTCCAAGTATACACAGAAGAGCGGTCCGGAGCGGGAACGTGGTAGAGAAGGAGAATAGAGAAAGGTTATATGTATAGAAGCAATGCAAATAACTGCGCACTCGCCTACACTTACACTTACTCTTTCCCTTACGACGTTCGAGATAACCCGCAACGAAGCACGACACTGTCCAGACGGCCACACATTTAGTTATAGCATTGCGTTCAACGTAATTGATTAAAACCCTACAGTCTAGAGGTCTGGCCCGTCACATGAGAAGACCCTGGACCCCAGAGCATGTACATCTGAATCCTTCTGCAGCCGACTCAGCACTGTGCGGAACAAGTTCGACACACGCTCCGCTCTACTCTGGGCCAACTTATAGATGGCTTGAAACCGGGTGTCAGGAAGCACTGGGCCGAGATGAATCCTATCAAGACTTACGTGCGCATCCCTATCGTTTTTGTTTTTTTCTTGCAGTTCTCGTGCTGGTCTAAATGCGGGTTTTTGCATTCTAGCCGATCAAATACGCCTAGAGTGCGAGACGGGTTGATTGATTGATGTGGATGATGATTATGATGATGGTCAATTGCACCTAGGGAGAACATGCCCTTTTGAAAGAAAACTATGCACCCAACAGACAGACTCGAAGCGTCGGAAAACTTGCCAAGATTGCCACATTCATCGTCCCTTGCACGTTTGCTGCCTTCATCTTCTCCATGGGCAGCTCCTTTGCTGTCAGCGAGAATCTGTCTTGCGTTTACTGAGGAGCAATATCGGTACCAATAACCGTCATTCTGCTGCTATGAGCGATGCATACGGAGGTGCGAGAATGGCGGAATGATTCAGAAGAAATTACATAGTCGGATCAGAAGAAGGTGGCACTAAAGAACACACTCTTAATGCCGTGTGCTGAATTACGAGATCTTGAGAACAGTATTGAGTGTATAGCAAAGGAAGGGAATAAGGAACGAGGATTGTTGTCTGGCTAATTGGTAGTATCCTGTGTATGTGTGGATGAATACCATTTCAATTTAGTCATATCGTCTATCAAGCTCACAGCCCAGGCTATTGCCGTTATGCTAATGTCACATCGACTGTTAGAGTCCCCAGAGCACCCAGCTTACATGACTGTTTTGGCCCAACAGAGAACAGGGACTGCGGGTGCTTTCGTAGCCCTGTTTTTCCGAACCCTTCTTCTGGGGAGCCATTTCCTTTTGTAGAATGCGATGCTGACCTAGTGCTTCGAAGGATCCGTATTAAAGACTCGTCCGAATATCGGTATCTATGTCTCTGGTCGGAAACAGTGTACCGAATCAGCGTGAATGACTGTCCCGTCGTTGAAGTCCCTGATGTATATTCCTGGCATCATATCCTCGTCAAAGAAAAATGGCACCCAGCTGTCAATCGAGAAGATGGGTAGTGGTTTGGTCCTCGCCTCCATCCAGATACGAAAGCGCCCAACTTACCTGAATGCGCCACGCCGCATACTATCTTTTCTGAAGGGCTGCTAAGAGGCATTAGCGAATCAAACAACTACCCAGTTCTCGTTCCGAGCCTTCCTGCGTATATCGATGCCCTTGTCCACCACGCAACTCAATATATACATTCAAAGCCAGGACTCGCCTCCATTGCATCCTGACAAATCAGGAATTTGGCACGGTATCTTTATCTAGAGCTTCCTCACCAACAGTTGCCGCTGCTCATAGAGCCTGAGGAATATGATTTTATGGAAGGCTACCTTCAAAATTACAAAAGAAAGCCCTTCTTCACTTTTCGGCGAGTGCCAGGCTCTGATTTGGAAGCGACACAAGTTGAAGAATGGAACCAGAACAGCTACCCGGACAGGTGCAGAGCAATTGAAGAGCCAGCAAAACCATCATGTCTACTGTAAGGTTAAGATATAGGCCTTGCGAAATGAAAACTCAGTCGAGGCAATGGCTTCCATGATGTTTGCGAGCATACACCTGCCAGTTTTGCAGAATAGCCACGAGGGAGCAATTGAAAGCCCGAGATATATTGGAAGGTGTGATGAACATGTTGACATGTTTGTTCTTTTAACGCTGCTCTCCACGCCCACATGCATTCCACGACTACCAAATGCATATCTTTCACGTTGACAAAACCAGAAAGGTTTCCAACGTCGTGGTACGACCAGTACTCGGTTCACTCGCGCTTGAACTTAATTAAAAGCGAAGGAAGTAAAATTTCTAACTTTTCTTATATTCAAAAGTCCCAGATTACGATTAACAATTACAAGCACCTGAACTTCCAGTACATCCGGTCTAAATGCGTTACCATCCCCATTCTCTTCTCCAATCAGTCAACCACCCAAACACAAGGGTAATAACCTCTAGACACACCAACGCTCTTAACACATCGATTTACATCTCAGCAAAAACCCAGGCCATAACACCAACTGCTCCGGCGAAAACAATCGCAGGTACGTTGGCAACAGCGGCGCCGGTGTACTCGGGCATACCGGGCGAGGTCGCACTCGGTGGGCTGCTGGGCTCGTAGTGTGTGCCTGCGGGCGAGTTAGGGGCCGCAGGAGGGGCCGCAGGAGGAGCGGCAGGAGGAGCGGAAGGAGGAGCTGCGGGAGGAGCGGCAGGAGGAGCAGCTGGAGGAGCAGCTGGAGGAGCGACATGTGGTTCAGCAGGAGGAGCAGCAGGAGGAGCAGCTGGTGGTGCAGCTGGAGGAGCAGCTGGAGGAGCAGCTGGAGGAGCGACATGTGGTTCAGCTGGTGGTGCAGCAGGAGGAGCGGCAGCAGGAGCGGCAGGAGGAGCGGAAGGAGGAGCTGCGGGAGGAGCGGCAGGAGGAGCAGCTGGAGGAGCGACATGTGGTTCAGCAGGAGGAGCAGCAGGAGGAGCAGCAGGAGGAGCAGCTGGTGGTGCAGCAGGAGGAGCAGCTGGAGGAGCAGCTGGAGGAGCGACATGTGGTTCAGCTGGTGGTGCAGCAGGAGGAGCGGCAGCAGGAGCGGCAGGAGGAGCGGAAGGAGGAGCTGCGGGAGGTGCAGCAGGAGGAGCGGGGTGTGGTGCAGCAGGGGGCTGAGGGACCGGCAGGAGGAGTGACAGGAGCAGTGCTTCCAGGAACATGGACGATGGATGTGATCTTGTCGATAGAAGTGACAGTCGTAGTACTGTTGTTAGTGGGGTAAGGAGCTGGAGGCGCAGGGGCGCAGGGGGAGCAGTGCAGCCGGCCTTGCAAGAAGTGATAGTGATGGTGCTGGTTGTCTGGGTCGTGATAACTTTACCGCCGTCAGTAGTGGTGATGGGGCAAACGGTGGTAGTGGTGTAGGTGGTCAGCTCCTCCGTCGTGTTCTTGACCGGATAACTAGGAGTGACAATGATCGCGGTGGGGTACGGTTTGGGAGCGGCGCAAGTCTCCTCCTCAAAAGCAACGTAGGACTCGTACTCCTCCTTCGTGCAGGCCTTGCTGACCTTGGCGGCGATGTCCAGAGTGTGGAGATCAGTGCAAATGCAGCTGTAGTCACAAGGGCTGCACTTGCTACCAGAGATGCACTCAAAGACAACAGTTTGCTGAGTAATTTTTAGGATGATTCTATGATGGGTAATAGTGGATTACTTACGACACACTCGGGAAGCTTCTGAACAGTACCGATGATATCGGTCTCGCACTTCTTGGGGATTGCAGTGGCGCTGTAGTGAGCAGTGACATAAGCAGTCATAGTCGTGGCGGAGGTGACGTAAGCTGTAGTGGTGGAATGCATCTTGCTGTACTCGGAGGAGTTGTTGGGAGTGTAGACAGGAGTATAGACAGGAGTGTCGACTGAATAGACCGGAACGGCGACAGGAGTGTAAGCCGGAGGAGCCACAGGAGTGTAAGCTGGGTAGTAGATGGAAGATGCTTCGTAGGCCATCTTGAAAGATTTATACTCTGATTGGAACTGAGAACGAATGAAAAGTGTTCATATGCAGATGTTCAGCGAGTGATGCTCTTCTATGGTCCGCTTCGGTCGACCCATTATATAGAGAAATGTTTCTCACCAACCTCATCTCAACCGTTTGCAATATTTGCTAGTGTTTTCGACGGACTCACAGTGACCCGCAAGGGTAAAAATAACAGGCATACGCATGCGGAAGACGTCTTTGTTTGAAGTTGAGCACTGCGCGGTTTTCTGGGTCGGCGTTGCGCTGCCGGATTCGGCCAACACTGAGGAATGTAACCACCGCCAATGAGAAGTATTGCGCAATACCGAAAAACTAGCGGGTTGGATGCAATTGGAAAAGCTCCCGGGTGTACTTCAGATCTGACGAGGCGGAAAAAGTGGCACAGCTTGCGGCTTTGCTGTTCCTGCACCCAAAGCAGCGCCGCAGCATGCGGTCAGTCCCGCTGCGTACTGCTGAAACCCAGTGGAGCGTGTTTTCCACGAGTGCGTAGCATCTGGGATGGCTGATTGTGTGGGGTTTGTTGTCATGAACTGCTGGTCTAGTGGGTCCTTTGCGGAGGATAGCTGATGGCAGCAAGTAGCATCGTCATTTCTACGCTGGCTTGTTTCTCTTCTGCCTCATTCAGCCACACGACGATGCGAGCGATGTTGATGGTCTCATAGTGGCTCCCATAGTGCTGCTTCGCATAACGTATCGCACGTGAACAGTCGTCTATGGCGTTGGAGTCGGGCTCTGACTGTTTAGCTTTAAACTTCTCGTCGAATTTGTTTACCCCTTGCTGGTCACCCAGTCGCTGCTGCATCGGGTACTTCTTCGTAGAGCCAAAGGGCCGATACGCTAGAGCGTATGGATCCGTTTGTAGCACATTAGATCTTCTTTTTTTGTGGAGTCTGCGAGCACATCTTCGGGGAACGTGAGATCTGTCTAAAACACGCTGCCGTAGTTGCTGCTGTGCTAGTGTCAACGAAGATAGAGAAGTGCCGCAAAAAAAAAAATGAGGCTCTGTCTCACTGTGCAGAAAATATTGCTGCTAGCGAGGTCTGAGCCATTTGAGTGAAGATACGTAATTGTCCCCGAGTGGTGCTGAGAAAAACGCGTTATTTGTTTGTGGTGCACCCAAAGACATATGAACATCTTGGATTCAATGTCGTCTGCAGTCAGATTCAGCTGTGGTGAATACTTCCGTTTTATATCTGAGGTGCAATTTGAGAGGTAATGTTCTGCTGTCTCTGTGAGCGTATCGACAATTGACTCCAAGCCATCAACGATGACAAACACCTACTTTCGCCCTTAATCCCAACATAATCTTACAGATGACAATTGCCTCAACCAAGGGCATTGCCCAAGTCATGCTCTTTGATGTATTCCCCACCCTTCTCTGCCCACTCCGCCTTCGTAATGAAGTTGCGTCGATTCTCTTTCCTGCCTCCCCACTGAGCCGCACCTCGCCAGCTGTCTAGTACGCAGTCCTTCGCCCTCCTGACCTGTATATTTTGCTCAGCAGGTAGCACAGCCCTCAACTCCTTTCTTAGTCTCTCTTCGAAACCCTGGAATAGAGTGTTGCCTCCAGTCAAGAAGATGTCTTGCAGGACGTCGTCGCGACGTGCGTTATTCGCGAGTCGCTCGGTGAGGATTGTAGATGCGATTTCGACAATACCCGCCTGATCTAACCCAGCGATGGAGGGCTGGAAGACAACTTCTGGAACTCGGATACGCTCGACGTTGAGATGCAACTGATGCGCTTCACGTTGAGACTCGGGATCGAATGGGTACGGGCCATGGAAGAAAGCATGCAGTACGCTCTTGGTCCAGTCTGTCTGGGCTTCTCTTGTTGATTCTTCGGTGAAGTTCGGGTCATGGAGCAGTAGCTGGGCTTCGATGTCTTTAAGAGACTTTGTAAGATCTTCCTCCTCTTCGTCATCGGAACCCTCGCCTGTTGCAATTGTGCGGTAAACACCCCAATCTGCGTCGTCGGCACCGAATGTATCGTCGTCTCCACCACCACGGCGGCGCTTCTTGGAGGGCGTGTCGGAAGCTAGGTTGGCGATTGACTTCATACGCATCTGGTTGGCGAGCGATTTGCGGTTCCCCAGCTCGGCCTTGAGGCGCTCACGATCCTTGATCTTCTGGACGATGGCTTGGCGGGCTATTCGGCGTTCGCCAATCCAACCTTCTGGGTCGGTCTCTCGCCGCTCGTCGTCCAGCCGTTGCTCTTCTGCTTGACGGGCCTTTTCTTTTTCCTTCTCTACTCGCGCACGAAGGCGGGCATCGTAATTCGATTTCATCAGGCGTTGCTGGCGCTTTTGTTTTATGCCTTCTTCGTCGAGCTGGTCGTCCGGAACTTCTAGGAGAGGGAAAGTGGGCTCTTCCTGTTGCTCCTCCTCACCATCGTCGCCAAGATCCTTGTTTCGTGTCTTTTTGATCGACTTCTCCAGCTCCTTGACCCTCTTGTCAAGTTGGGCTTCATCATCAAAATCATTGGACTCAAGTATCCGCGCTTTCTCCTTCTTCGTGGTGATTTCTTGCAATTGACCCTGGAGCTGTACGTAGTACTCGAATTCCTCCTCTTTCTTCTTCAGCTTGTCGAGACGCATCTTGGCAGCTTGCGCCTGCAAGCGTCGCCCGCTTTCTTTCCGCTTCTCTGCTGCTGCTGCCAATTCCTCCTCTGTCTTCTGAACCACAACCTGCTCTGTGTATGGAGTTTGTATGACATGATTCCTGTCTTCCAACCCTGTCCAGTCAAGGTAGTGGCTGAGCTCGTCCTCATAGTTTTGTGAAACATAACAGTGCTCCCGGACTAGGTCTTCTGCTTGTGTATCGCTGATCTTGCCCGGGAACGAAGGGTATTTGAGTCTCAGCAGCTTCAACAAGTATTGCGCAGACTGAAAGCGTCCCCAGTTTAGTCGTGTAGCTTGCGAGAGCAGAGGTTTGGCATCGACGACGGGGATTAGGTGGGTTGATGTGTAGGAGGAATCAACAACTAAGCCATTACGTCCGCCGTTGTACGAATAGGAAAAGAGCGAGTCGACGCCGTATGCAACTGAGGGCGCGCCGTAGCACTCGAATAGAATTTCAGACATGGCTGTTGTAGTGTCGTTAGCAGTCTTTGGGCCTTGATTCCAACACATTGTACGTACTCTTTCTTGTGTAGCCCAAGTTCGCGACAGGCTCAGTCATGACAATGGGCCTGTCTATGCTCCCTGACCTGCCGTCGATGCCCATCTTGACAAAACAGTAGTCTAGCACACCCTCCATGGCGTCCCAGTTGTTTATGATGTTGCTGCCCGGCTCGTAGATAGGCTTCGACTGCCCGCGCGCCGTGCCGTCCGAGTAGACGTCTGCGCCAATGAAGGAGAATGTGCGGTTGAGTTTGCGGTCTCTGTAGCGCGCCATGTTCGGCAGCACTGAAAAACGTGGTTTCGAATCGAAAGACCATCCTGCGCGAACGGCTGACGATCCTGTGCTTGTTAGTGTTTGCGACTCCTAGGTGCTCGTAGCGTGAGACGGTACCATTGTCGATGATGATTGCGGTCTCGTGGTTGCTGCGCGCGTATCCCTCGGTATCGACAGGTTTGAAGCCTTCGAACGGAGGCTCGCTCACGCTCCAGATTCGCGCTGGCGGAGGCTTGGGGGAATTGCGTCCTACGGCAACCGGCACATCGTTGGTCGCGGATGGAGCCATTTTCGTACAATTGTGAATTAATATGAAGCTGAGGGAAAGGTGGCTATCTCATGTCGCGTGGTCAAGGCGTAGCGTCAGCAAATCAACAGCACGCAAGTTGCTGAGGTTGTGTTATGGTGGAGGTTGGTGAAGCGCAGCACATCACAGATGGTCCAAGCACCTCCGAGGTGTTGTACGCTTTCACCGTACTCCGCATCTACACGTGCAGCAGCAAAAGAGATATGATCAAAGATGATCTGAAGACGCTGTTGCATGGGGAAATACGTTGCGTTGCGTTCTATCTGGTATCATCTTATGTCCATCGTCCTGTTATCATTCGTCATGAGGCCCTCGATGCCTCCTTGAGCCTTCGATTTTAGGGGACACCAGGGATTGGGAAGGCAGCTGTATATGGCCACGGCTGCACGATCAGGCTGGATCCTTCAGACCGTTCGTTGCTACTCATGGTCAGCTACGCCACTTGCTGTACATGGTAAACTTACCTTCAAGGTGGAATAGGACGTTGGACTGGTAGTTTTTGAACATTTGTGCAACCAGCTCGGTATCCATATTTTGGATGTTAATCTCCTGAAGGTTCTTGTTCAACATCATGATAGCTTCATTCAGCTTCTCCTGTTCGCGGTGTTGATAAGTTGCAGGACAATGTCGTTTACATAAACCGCGACTCACAACATTAACAATAATTCGAGAGAGCAGAAGGCTTTGCTGGTGCTCATGAGGGCTCTCCTGGAGTAATTTATTAGCGTTCGAGCTCCAAGAACTGTACAATACCCATCACCTACCATGTTTTCCAGGTTGTGTGGTGTTGGTGGGATGGACCAAAGCAGTTAGTGATACAGGGCTTGGTGAAGGGCGATGCGCAACTGAAGCTCTACCTCCGCCTCCGCCAGCTCTCACCCACAGCTCGACAGCTCGAACGCACTCAACACTAAACACGCCACACACACACACACACACACACACACACGCACACACACACACACACACACACACACACACACATCAACATGGCACCACTCACAGCTGCATCGGACGAGAAAACGCACCAGGCACTGCTTGACAAGCTCGATATCTACGCCGTACACAAACCATTCCGCAACCCCAACTGGAAGCCAGCGCAGCGCCGCAACAAGAACCTCAAGCAGGTCCTCGGCGAAGCATCGCGCAAAGAAGCCTCTATGATGAACACACAAGCCAACAGCGGTGCATCGACACCTGCCATGGCATCTGAAGGCGGCGCAACGCCAGCCGGCGCTGGTCGACCGCCAAACATCGCGCAAGCAGCGCAAAGCCTCAGCACGCTGGTCCTCGAGAGGAACGGCCGGGCAGCTGCAGCCAACGCGGCGGGGCCTGCGCCGACGTACACCAACATTGAGTCCGCACCCAGCTTCCACCCCAGTGCGCAGAAGAAGTACTGCGACATCACTGGGCTACCTGCTCCGTACACCGACCCCAAGACGCGACTGAGATATCACAACAAGGAGATGTTTGGAACCATCAGAACGATGCCGCAGAACGTGTACGAAGGGTATCTGGCGGCAAGAGGTGCTCACACAGTCCTGAAATGAGCGTTGCTGCACAGCTCAAGCATACACAACCACCAGCGTCGAGATCAAGCCTCTCGCAGCTTACAAGCGGCTGCCGCATTCATAAGTAGGGCTCTGGATGGTAAAGCTCGGGTCGTGACAGGCTCCGGCACCAGAGCATGTACGACCATGGACAATCACGAAAGCAACAGCATGATATGTATGACCATCAAAGTCAAGCACCTTCCACCCACGCGAGCTCCTTTCGAAGCAAGGCTCAAGAAGGCGCTCCGGCTTAATCGTGATCCTGTATTGTTCTTCGCCCATCAGACGGGATACCAGGAGCTCGGGGGAGACTTCCTAGTTACAGCAGCTCGATAATGGCATACTGTTGTCAGGGCGGTTCTACAGCGTCTACACTTGTAACACTAGAAGTGGTCACCGTGTCAAGAAGAAAAAACCATCATTTATCCTCTCGAGTCACAAGAAACCGTGTTGTGTTTGGTGGTGAGCACCAAGCCAGCGAAGCTCAAAACTCTGCGAACTGCGATCCCCGACGCTAAGCAGGGGTGCGATACGCTAGACGACTGAGGCGCGTCAACTCGACTGCAGCTCCAAGGGACACGAGACAAAAGTTGCCAGGCACCCGACAACAGCACTTGCACCAGACTCTCCGTATGCAAACACATAATCGCCGTGTCTAAACCCACGTCGCCAGTAGCTCCATCTCCAACCATCCCCCGCACGCATACATAGGCCTACGGCCTCCCAACGCCCAAGATGCCTACCATGTGGCTCTCAGATACCCAAAGTCCGTCCCGAACTCCCAAACTCCCTCGCAGTGCGCACAAACTAACAGACGCACAGAGATAGGGGTCGCCTTCTGCTCAGGAGGTAGGTACGGCGCCCTCCCCGCCCAGCAACCTCAGCGGCAAACAGCAGACTAATGCGACGACCACAGGCGGACTTTTCCTCATGGGCGGCGTGATGATGTTTTTGACCGCGCAATGTACGTACCCACTTCCACCCCTTCCACGAATACCTGTTGATGGTAATCAATTCAGGCTGGCAATGGGCAACGTACGCTCCCTCCTCCCTCCTCCCTCCCTCTCACCAACCCCCTCTAACACCCCCTCCCCAGATCCTCTTCCTAATCGGCTTAACCCTAATAATTGGTACGCAAAAACGCTGGCTTTCTTCGCGCGCCGGCAGAAGTGGAAAGGCACGCTGGCCTTCGCGCTGGGCATAACGCTGATCCTGATGCGCTGGGCGTTTTTCGGCTTCGTGATCGAGCTCTACGGCATCTTGGTTCTGTTTGGCGACTTCTTCGCTACGATTGCGGGTTTCGTGGGCGCTGTTCCGGTCGTGGGCCCGTATATTGCGAAGGCCCTTACGAGCCTTAGTGGCGCGTCGGCAGCCGCGAATGGGGGATAATGTATGAAATGCTGACCCTGGGGGAGAGGGAGTGGTTCGAGGTTTAAAGGTTGAGAAGAAAGAAAGGGTGGAAAGAGATGCGGTGCAACTGCTAGAGAAGAGCTGTCCGATGCGAGGTGGAAGTGTACATTATCAACCCTGTGGAGTCTGGCGCATAGGAAGGGTGATAGACGTAGCTATCGGCGCCAGTTGGATCACGATACCATATGATACGATATACGATATGAGAATAACAATGCAGCTATAGCTCTATCTATCGTCCATCCATCCATCCAACACCATAACCCTCCATGAACGCATGGCATCGTACAGCCCCCTTCCTGCATCACAAGAAGCCCAAACTCCAACACCAAAACCAATGCCAACCCAACGCGCATCCCAACCTTAACCTTAATCTTAGCAGCGCCCGCTAAGCCCCCGAAACCCAGCCCCCTAGCCGTTCTCCACCTATCAAGACCCCACCACGACAACCCGTTTCATGACAGCCGTTTCATAACCGTCATTTAAGACCCGGGATGGCAATCCTGAACGTCACTCGGAACAATACCCTAGACGGCACTGGACGGCACTGGACGGCACTGGACGACACCCTATAGGCGCCCTGGATTGCGCTATGGAACCGGGTGTTTCAAGTCAAAGGGAGATGCAGCCGCGGGTCTGAAAGGATGAGTCTGATTGAGTGAGTTCGGAGCTGCAGGATACGTGTAAGCGAATGGTAGATGGAAAAGAGCGAGTTTGAAAAAAATAAAAAATCGGCCTCCGTGTTGCTGTGCGTAGAAATGTGCGGTTTGAAAAGGGAGGGATTCGGATGGGATCGGATTGGATTGTGGATCATGTTGGTGCATTCGGTACTAGTATGGTATATGCGTGTATAAGGCAGTGGGATGGACGATAGTGTGATGTGCTTTGAACTCGAAAAGCAGGACATCGCTCGCTAGAACGCATCAAGACAAAATAACCACCATGCCGTGTAAACCTTGCTCATAGCGCACGCCGACGCTGTAATGAAAACGCCATCTCGCCGATAATGAAAATGCAATCGTTGGCATATGCTGTGGGCTTCGTCACTAGCTTTCTGGTCCAGTTGCGGCGCTATGGCAGGAAATGCGAATAGTGCCCTGGCACCCGCTCCCTGCACTTCTCGCAGTCATCGCGATACCCCATGCTGAAGCGGCCAGGCATCCCAGTCAACGCACCACTGCGTTTCCTACCGCGTGGCGTGGGAGGCAGTACGAGCGCCGGAGTTGTCGACTCCATCTCCATTTCGTCAGCGTTTGCATGCGAGAAACTAAGTCGCGAGAGTTGCGATTGTGTGAGCGCAGTCGGTGTGTCTGGAAGGTCTTCGTCTTCGGATATGGGCGAGGGCATGCGTCTGCTACGGTCCTTGTCCTGCTCCTGCCTGTTCTTGCGGACTGTTAAGCCTGGCAACGGTGGTAGTCCTGACGTGTTGGCTGTGTGCACGCCGCCTGCCGAGCCGCTGGTGGGATAGCCCAGCCCGCTCATGCCGCCTCTACTGAAGGTTGAGTGTATGGGCGTTGGTATGCGTCCGTTGGTACCGGCTTCAGGTGGCAAGGATGAGGAGTGGTTGAGCGTTGGTGGACGAAAGAAATGGCCTCCAAACGGCGACTCGGGTGGTTGGCTGCGCACATCGCTTTGGCTGTCGTCGTCGTCCATGTCCATGCTGTAATCCATATCTGCCCACTGCGACGACTGCACCGGCCCTCCCACGCCTCTTCTGGTGTGTTTGCGCGGTGCTGAGCGGGCCCTTGGGTCACGGCTTCCAGATGCGGCGTTGCTGTTGGTGGCGATGGCAGTAGTGATGGTCGAATATTAATGTGTAGGGGGATTGGGCGTATCCATGGTTGAGTTGGGCGAAGCAGATGGGGCGTGGTCTCTACAGGCTGTCAGTCCCACCACGATGCTGCGAGCATGCACAACAGACGCACCTTGAAATTGGGCTCTTCGTCCGAGTCGGAATCGTCGTCTCGTCGCCGCTTGGTGGTGGTGGGCTGGAATTGAAACATGGTGGGCGCAATGTCCAAGCGAGGGGATAGATTCGAAGTCGCTCACACGGTCAACGTGTGGGCGAGGCAGCAGTGAAATGGCTCCAGCGGCGCACAGATGGTCAGAGGACTGCGGGGAATGCTCGATGCAGTGATGGATGTGGCGTGCTCATTTGTTTTGAAGCAGAGGCGGATGGGCTAGAGGGTCAGGGGAAGTTGCAGCAGAGCAGCGGGGGCCGTGGGCCTGTTTCAGGTGTTGCATGAATTCTCTCGGGCTGCCGAAGCGGTGGAGTCGCGCGCCTCTGCCTGATCGCTGGACGATCCTGTGGGGGAGTTCGTTCCTCCCAGCGTCCAAGCGAGCAAGCGGGCAAGCGAGGTGGTGCCGTTGGGTGCAGTCGGCGCTGCCGTCGCTGCCGTCACCGAGTGACGATGGTGGAGGCCAGGTACCACGCACGCGCTACCAAGGTGGCAAGGCAGGGTCAAGGGGGAACAGCCGCATCCCGTGCCGTTACGAAAATAAGTTGCGGCGTGCTATCTCTCCCGTGCCCTGCGTGCTGCGTGGTGGTGTCCAGGAGCTGAATGCAGCTCGCTCAACAGGAGGCACCATGCCGGACGGTTGCGGCAGTGCGGTCACATGAGCGCAACGAGACAAGACATGGGAGATGAGCGCAACGAGACAAGACATGGGAGATGAGCGCAACGAGACAAGACGTGGGAGATGAGCGCAACACGGCCTTGGTTCTCTCGTACACGTACTGTGCACTTGGCGAGCACAGGGCTGGTCCCAGAAGCCCGTTGTAGCAAGCCCATGTGCAGCCAGGCAGACAACAGCGAGACAGACGCAAGATACGAGGACAGCCAGCGACAGCACAGCAGGGCCGTGGTAGTGACCCTGGCGGCGAGGTGCACGCTTGGCAAACACTTGCACGCGCCCGCCCGAGGAACGCAAGGTCCAGGGCGGTGACGGACAGCCCCGCAGCCGTGCTCTAAAATTATTTGGGTGGCATGTTGCATATGACTCCAGCCAGAAGAAGCTGTGCTACTCACCTCCCACCCATCCACGCTCTCCTATCACGCCTTCAGGTGTCCGAGTCCAGGCTTTCGCTCCTGCCCAGCGCTGACACCTTCATCCATCGAGCCGTGCCTCGGTGTCAGCACCCAATTGACTCTCGCCAATTACCTGCCCCCACCGAACACCCTACGTGGCGCCGTACAGCTCGCGTTCGCTCTACCGTCTGCAGTGAGTAAGCCACCACCGGAATCCTGCCGTGGGGCAACCGGGCATGTCTCTGACTGGCTATAAGAAGTTTCCCATCCACCACAATGTCCTTCGCCGACGCAGACCTCAAAAACCCTACACTGGCCGGAGACATGCCCACCTTTAACGCTAACGAGCAGAGCGACGATGTCCGCGGTATGACACGACCGTTTCCTAATCTCGACCTACTCTCCCTCTTCCCACAAGAGCGCATGCTGATGTCTTGCCGCAGTCCTGGGATACGATCCTCTGATCCCTCCCCAGCTCCTCGCCGCCGAGGTCCCCATCACACCACACGCCGAGAAGACGGTCGTCCGCGGTCGCAAGGAAGCCGTGCACATCATCACCCAGAAAGATGACCGCCTCCTGGTCATGGTCGGGCCCTGCTCGCTGCACGACCCCGAGCTGGCCCTCGAGTACTGCCAGCGCCTGAAGGCCCTCGCCGACAAGCTCCAGGACAGCCTCTGCATCATCATGCGCGCCTACCTCGAGAAGCCCCGCACAACCGTCGGCTGGAAGGGCCTGATCAACGACCCCGACATCGACGAGTCGTTCCAGATCAACAAGGGTCTGCGCATCTCTCGCAAGCTCTTCGTCGACCTCACATCTGCCGGCATGCCCATCGCCTCCGAGATGCTCGACACCATCTCCCCCAGTTCCTCGCAGACCTCATCTCCCTCGGCGCCATTGGTGCGCGCACAACAGAGTCGCAGTTGCACCGTGAGCTCGCCTCCGGTCTGTCGTTCCCTATTGGCTTCAAGAACGGCACCGACGGCGGTCTTACAGTGGCGGTCGACGCCATTGGCAGCGCCGCAGCGAAGCATCACTTCATGGGTGTCACAAAGCAGGGTCTTGCCGCCATCACCAGGACAAGCGGCAACGAGCACTGCTTCGTCATTCTGCGCGGCGGGTCCAAGGGTACCAACTTCGACAAGGACAGCATCAAGACCGTGCGCGAGTCGCTGAGGAAGAAGAACCTGCCCGAGGTCATGATGGTCGACTGCTCTCACGGTACCTTTCACACTACCCCCTGAGATGATGTATACTGACCAGAAGCAGGCAACTCCAACAAGGACCACCGCAACCAGCCCAAGGTTGCAAAGGACGTCGCAGACCAGATCCGTGCGGGCGAGACGGGCATCGTCGGCGTCATGATCGAGTCCAACATCAACGAGGGCAACCAGAAGGTCCCGCCCGAGGGTCCCAGCGGCCTGAAGAAGGGTGTCTCCATCACCGACGCCTGCATCGACTGGGAGACGACAGTAACCACGCTCGAAGACCTCGCCGCTGCTGTTGCTGAGCGCAGAGCGAACAAGGGCAAGACCAACGGCGTGCACTAGATGCGTGTGGCATGGGTTGCGTGTTTGATTCTTGTATATGACGTGTTGAGGCACAAAAGTTCAAACTCGAGTGAGAGGTTAGGGAAGAAGACAGACGGGCGCTGTGAGTGTCCGCTGGTTCCTAATACCATTACAGTAATCTTAACCCAAACTCCCTGCCCATGGGTATCCTATCGCGCCGCGTGATGGCTCCTTCACTCTTCGTCTTGATCTTGCTCCTCCTCCATGTCCCCATCTCGACTATTCCTGCCCTGCACCCTATCCGCCCTCTCCCCCACATAGACATTCCCCGTGCACAGCGTCTTGCACTTGGGGCACTTCTTCCCGTCACTGCTCTTCCCGCGATAAAACTGGTTCGCACAGCGATCATGCCAGCGCACGCCACACTCGCGATTATTACAGCGAATCCCAAACGTCACTATCTCCCTACACCCCTCGCAGTCTCGTATACGGATTGTGGGCTCCTCGTCCTCCTCGGCATCTTCGGGCGCCTCGTTGTACGTCTCCTTGAGATAGGCGTGCAATTCCATCAGCGCACGCGGGGCGAGAGAGTAGTACTTTGCGCGGGAGAGGCGAAGAAAGCCATCCGCGACCAGCGCATCGAGCACGGCATCTGCCTCCGCCATGGTGATGCCCGCGTCTGCGGCCTGCGACGCGTCGTCGGCCACGGCGCTGGCGGCCTGGCTTTGCCGTCCCCGCCGCCCCCGCGCGAGCTGCGAGGCGGTGATCTGCTTCACGGCGAGCACCTCGCGCGACGCCGTGTTGTGCGTGTCGAACATGGCGTCCAGCAGCCGGCGGATATAGGCTATTTCAGCCGGGCTGAAGCGCGTGGCAAGCTGGGTCAGCGAGTCGGATGTCTTGTTCACGAGGGCGTAGGTCGTTTCTTTGCTGATCTGGTCGCGCGTGTGGCGGATTTCGTAGTCGTAGGGCTCGAGTTTGGCGTTTATGGTTTGTAGCAGCGGCGTTATTAGACCTTGCTGCGTTACGTCGCCTTCGGGGAAGGGTCGCTCTGGATCTGCGTGGTTGTATCTGAGCATCTGCAGTTTCGTGGGGGAGGGGGTTGTTTACTGTGCGCCGTCATGATGGCGCTGAGTATGGGCTTCATCTCGTCCACTGTCATGACGCCGTATGTGAAGAAGGATTGCAGGAATACCCGGTGCACGTACGTGTATGCCTCCTCGTCGGGTACATCGGCCACCAGCGGTGTTTCGTCTCGCGACATGTCGGCTCGGGGATGTGGTGGGGGTGGGGGAGGGGGAGTGTGGAAGTGGGTTGTGAGGAACGCGTTGCGCGGGGAAATTCAACAACGCGAAAACGCGTCAACACGTGCGGGAATGGGGACTCACGTGGACGAGCTTCTATGACACTTTGAACGTTCTTTGTGTAATTTCTTCAATTGCAAAATGTCATCACCGTGGAATTTGTCCGACCGTGGTTGCCTGCCTCCGACGTCGCAGAGAAATCCGGGTACAGGCAAATAATGCCTCCACACCTGACAGCATTCAACTCGTAGCTGCGATCCCATCGTGATTGAAAAAAGCAGCTAAAGCACAAGGCATGGCACTAGACCACTTTTCTTACTTTGTAAACCCAATGACCTACGGGCTTCACTGAGTAAAGTTCAAAGAGCTGTTGTGTCCGGGCCTTTGCAGAAGGAGGGAGACGGAGACGTCCATCACAGACCCCACAGACGGCCAACCTCAAGCTGTAATCATAGTGAACTATCGATTCGTCTCGAGCAGAGATGCCCATCCATGCTCTTCTCCAATTGGCACGGAAATGTTCTCCTTCCCGTTCTAGGCTGGAGCAACGGGCCTTGGAAGCCACGACGGGTATGGAGGCACTTGCGATGTGCAGGCGTTGACAAGCATATGGTAGACTGCGAAGAAGCTCCGGATGACAGCGGATGGAAACACTGGTAGTCTCATACCAATTCGCAGCTTTACAATGAGCAAAAACAAGGCAATTGTCCATCGGTCGGACCGTTTCCTTGGTGAAGCTTGCCACGAGAGCCCCTCAACGGCCCGTTCGTAGCATCCAAGGACCAAGGGTTGAGTCTTTGTGTAATGTGCTGGGAGGCTAGCACGCGTGCTGCCTACAGGGACAGGGCCATCGGCCAAGTAGCTGTGACAAAAGGTGTACCGGAAAACCCCAAGTGTCGACTCGAATACATACCACCAGCAAAAGGTTAGAGGTGCAGGTAAATGGACGATGTCATCAGGCTGCTCGGGGCATGTGCCGAGAACTGTGAGCCAGTGCACCTCAGATTGCCGCCCCTGGACAGAATAAGCAAGTAGGCAGATCTGCGATTAGCAACGATTGGCCGGCAGCCAGTGCCAGCGTTGGCAAACAGCGGTCACCTCTCATGGCGGCCAACCGGCACACGACATGCGGGGGCTATTCGTCTAGAAGCCCGCGATTACTCTGCACTTGTAGGCGAGGTGCAGTTTGGGGGCTCGTTTTTCCCGCAAGGCATCAGCAGCGCTTTGCCTAGACTCAGCACCTCGAAACGTAGCCGTCATGTCGATCTCAGGGTCCAAGGAGCGGTAGCAGTGGTGGATCGCCTTGTTTCGTACCAGGGACGTGACGCCCAGCCTGGTCTCAGACAACAAGGCACAGAAGGGGCTTGGACTTGTCAGGTGGCTCGCAATGCCTGCAGATCACGCAGATGTGGGCACTGGGCAGTCGAGTGCCAGAGTAGCTGGTGGGTACTACAGTGGTAGGGCAGGAGGCGCAGGCCTAGTCAGTCTGTGGCTCTGTGTGTCGGCTAGAGTCCATGTCGCAGTGGAGAGTGGAGGGGATTCGGGTGAGGGAGGATGGTCTTGGGGCGGGCAGCTGACTGGGTGGGGAGAAAGTAGGTGACGATTGTAGCGGGCCCGTCACAGGGCTCGATTGCGCGGGAGCTTGGAAGTGGCACGCTAGCGAGGGTGAAATGCGTGCATTTTCCGATCTCTCATTACGAGTTTCGATCCGCTGCTCCTTTTGCGTTGCAAAGTTACCATCGCTGGCAGCAGTCCGCCCTTCCCTCCCCTCTCCGCCAACGCTCCGCCGCTGGCACCCAGCCGCCGGCATCCAGTTCCTCAGCCCTACCACGACAGTCACGTGCTTCCGCTGCCGGCTCCAAGGGTCTTTCTCTGCGGACCCTGCGTTTAGCGAGCCTGAGGCCCTGACGACATCGACGCAACGGCGGCGGCACCCGGATTAAAAATCAGCAGGTGCCTGTCGCTGCCGTCACGCCGCGCCTTTTTGCCGCATTGCGTCGCAGTGTCTAGACCGGTCGCAGCAACCTGCCCGTCGGTGTCGGTGGTTGTGAGATTGTTCGCGCGCTTCTGCGTTCTGTGCGTGGTCGCTGCACTGTCTTGGTTTGGCATCGCCGCCGGTGACATCATCGCCGCTGGAAACTGCCGTGTGCTCTGAAGGCGCTGCACAGCACCCCTGGCCTCTACGCCTACCCGCACCTGACGCCGACTACGCCCACGCCCACGCCCGCCCACACCCACGCCCACGTCCACGCCCAGCCCACGTCCACACTCACGCCCCGGCCAACGCTCTCGCCAACGGCCACGCCACCGAGGTCCCATATTTCATGCACCTATTGTCCACCGCCTGCCTACCGCCCTCCCTGCACCACCGCTGCCGCTACCACTGCCGCTGCCGCTACCGCTACCGCTAGAGCCTCCGCTGCTCCTGTGCCGTCGCCGTCGCCCTCGAGCCGTCTTCACCTTCTCCCACCACATGTCTACTCCTGTAATCTCCCAAAGACCGCGAGGCAATTCCCACTCTGCCCAGCGGCCCGTGAGACCCACGCCCATGACGAAGCCAAGCACCACGCTCCCCAGGTCCAATCCGCAGCCCCTCGCGCCCCGCATGAACGGCATCGCAAAGACCCCGAGCCATGTCGCCCAGAGCACAAAGGCACCCGGCACCCCGAGCCCCAACTACTTTGGCCTGACAGTCAATGGCGACCACTTTTCCTCGAGCGCCGCCCAGCACATCCGCGGCAACTGGAGCCCGCCCACGTCGAATGTGCGTTCGACCGCCGCTGCATCGCCGCAAATGATACCCGTCGAGCAGAACCCCGAGTTCGAGCTGTTCAGAAGGGCCTCGGAGAACACCAAAGGCTTCGCCCTGGGCAACTTTGACTTTGGCTCCTTCTCCGCCGCCGTGCCCACAAAGGGCCCGCTGACAGCTTCCTACAAGCCACCCATGTCTCCACAGTCCCTGAACATGTCGGCGCGACCCACGGTCGAAAAACACGACGCCAGCAGCGACTCGTCGCCCAAGTCGCCCAAGTCGCCCAAGCCACGCTCACCCAAACGCATGCTGTCCACCGAGTCGTCCATGTTCCCCGACCGACCTCGGAGAAACTCGCCCGCATCCTTCGAGGGCTTTGGACGTACAGACGCCATCGCCGAGTTTGACGAAATCCGCCCACCTCGACCCTCGCTGCCGCCCAGGCACTCGACCCACCACCTATCAAGGCGTGCCGAGACGCTACCTGCTAACATCTACGAAGAAAGCAATACCGATGGGCCCACCATGGCCACGCCCCAGCACATCCTCAACATCCTGGAGTCGGCGGTCGAAGAGGTTCTACTCCTCGACCTTCGCGTCTCTACACAATATGCAAAGTCTCGCATAGCAGGCGCGCTAAGTCTCTGTATACCCACCACGCTTCTCAAGCGAGCATCCTTCAATGTCCAGAAGTTGGCAGAGACATTCAAGGACGATGGGCAACGACAGAGGTTCGAGAAGTGGAGAAACAGCAAGCACATAATAGTCTATGACTCCAACTCGGCTCAGCTAAAGGATGCTGCAACCTGCGTCAACACACTCAAAAAGTTCACAAGTGAGGGATGGAACGGTGGTACCTTTATCGTTCGCGGTGGATTCCAAGAATTTGCGCAAAAGTTCCCCAACTGGATCTCGCATTCAAGTTCCCACAGCCCGACGTCGTCCACAGGTTCCAAGGGTGCTCTCAAGCTCAACATCGGCGGACCTGCCGTCGCACCTGTCATCGGAGGCTGCCCAATGCCTGCCACACAAAACGCTGCAAACCCTTTCTTCGGCAATATTCGCCAAAATATGGACCTTATCGGTGGCGTTGGACAGATGCCTGTGAAGCGGCCTGCATCCATGACCGACTCCGCTAAGGAGGAGATCCCTCTATGGCTACAGAAAGCGTCAGACGAAAAGGACGCGGGCAAGCGTGTCTCCGACAAGTTTTTGCACATTGAAAAGACAGAGCAAAAGCGCATGCAGGAGGCACTGTCCGGCAAGGTTGTATACGGAACCCCAGGCGGACAAAAGGACGTGGCAAAGAACATACAAATTGCCGGTATTGAAAAGGGTTCCAAGAACCGATACAACAACATCTGGCCGTACGAACATTCTCGCGTCAAGCTCGAGGGTTGTGAAGACGGGTCGTGCGATTACATCAATGCCAACTACATCCAAGCCGCCTACTCAAACAAGCGTTATATTGCGACGCAGGGTCCAATTCCCGCTACCTTCAAAGTAAGTCGTACATTCCCGCTTCGATACGAAACGAAGCTAATTACTCCCAGGACTTCTGGAGCGTCGTCTGGCAGCAGGACGTCCGCGTCATCGTCATGCTTACTGCTGAGCAGGAAGGCGGTCAAGTCAAAGCACACAACTACTGGTCTGACAAGCATTTTGGTAGCCTGCACCTCAAGCAGCTCGGCGAGCATAGGGCTTCGCTAGAGCCGTCCAGGATTCAGAGCCATAAGGAGCGTTCGCAGTCACACAGGCCATCCCTTGGCCAGCGAAAATCAACAGCCTCGCAACCAAGGACCTCGTTCTTCCCCAATCCTGATGACAACGTTACCACTCCTTCCCCCGCGTCTGAGAAGCCGTACGTTACGGTCCGCAAGTTCACTCTATCCAACGACGACGAGCCGTTTGAACGCATGCGCGAGATTACACAACTCCAGTACTCAAATTGGCCCGATTTCGGCGCTCCCGCACACCCGACTCACCTCCTCGGCCTCATCGAGCAGACCGATGCTGTAGTGCGATCCGTCAACGGCATAAGCTCACCCGACAAGCCAGAGCCGTCAAACAGCCGCCCAGTCATTGTCCACTGCTCTGCCGGCTGTGGCCGCACCGGTACCTTTTGCACAGTGGACTCTGTTCTGGACATGCTCAAGCGCCAGAAGCTGGCCCAGTCCAACAGGCAAAGCACGCCCATGGAAATCGATGCAGGGCCCTCCAGTCACGGCGACAGCAACGCGTGGGTCGGCAAAGAAGACTTGGATCTCATCGAGAAGACAGTCGAGGACTTTAGGCTTCAGCGTTTGAGCATGGTGCAGAGCCTGCGCCAGTTTGTCCTCTGCTACGAGAGCATCCTAGAGTGGCTCAACGAGCAGCACGTCCAGTCCAAAGCTGCTTGAAAATTCTACTCTTATTCAATATTCTTTTCCTGCTTTGCATCTGCTCTTATCAAACTCGTTGTGGGATTCATAATGAACCTAGTAATGAACTGCATGCATATCCCTTGTTTTCCTTTTCTTCTTCTTCGTTTTCTCCCTGCTCTCTTTTCTTTCTCTTTCTTTCGTTTTTCTTCCTTTACACGAGACTCACGACACGACTCAACCCGCACGGCTTCCCGCCGTGCAATGCCTTACCTACCTCGCACATTGTTTTGTTTCCTCACCTTTTCCCATCCGCTTGTTGTTCCCCCAGTCTTTCGTCTGTCGTCTTTCATCTGTCGTTTTTCATCTGTCGCCTTTCGTCTCTTGTCTTTGTCGTACTCTGTAATCGTCGTTCGTAATCGTCTTTTTGTCGCTCTCCGCAGTATGTTGCACATTTCGATGGCGTTGCATTGCTGGCTAGCTGCAAGGGTTTTGTGGATTGTTTGCTTTGATTCGTTGGTTGCATTGCTGGCGTGGCGTGGTGGTGTGTGTGTGCCTCCATGGCGAGATGGAATGGGGTGGAACGAGATGGGGTGATTGGGACGGGGTAGAACAAGGTAGAACATATAGTAGAGAATACAACATAATTGTACCTTCACTTTTGAACATCCCTCACCTCCATATACCTTGTACTTTTTTTTTTTTTCTCTCTTTTTTCTTCTTTTTTTCCTTTTCTTTTTTTTTTTTTCTCTCCCGAAGCTGAAGACTCCAAGACGAACTCGTAGCTGCTGATTTACCACACCTTACCGTACACAACGCCGTACCGTACTAATTCCCGTGCCGTTTATGACTCGTTATCCGTCGTCTCCACCGTTGCGACTGCCACATGCCCCGCTAGTTCGATGTGTGCATTCGCTGTATGCGTCCTTCGCCGCTCCGCCATCGGGTACTGGGAGGTGGAATGCGCTGGTAGAGCTTGTTTTCCATGATATATCTCGCGGTTTGCTATCTGGGTTTGCGGATACGTAACGCCGTTTGCCCCATGCTGTTCACTTCTGCAATGAACACTGCGGTTTGCGGTTTACTGTCCGGATGTGCTGTTCAGTTTCAAGCGTGTACTGTGTAGGTGTGATTAGAAGTAATTAAGGCGAGGCAGGGTGAAGGAAGGGAAGGTGAGTTATACCGCGATAGTGGAATGGCAATAGACGAGGCGAGGTAGGGTGGGTAAGGAGAAGCAAGACAACATACGATGAGGGAGGTGAGTAGTGGGGAAAGGCAAGAGACGAGAAGCGACGAGACTAGGTGGGTAGAGGTGAGGTGAGGCGACATGAGGTAGGTAAGGAGGAAAAAAGGAGAGGTAAGAGGAAATGAGTAGAGGGCTTTGTTGCACTTAGCATACTCTAATATAGTATAGTATAGCTCACCGTAAGACAACATATATTCGCAAAACATACATGCCAAACCGCACAAACACTACTCTCACCATCAACCTGCAGAGAAGAGAAGAGATATTTATTTAGGACGTACTAGTCAAGGCTGCAAAGTCCTTACTTGATTTTTTTAAACCTGTGCACATGCAGCGTTTGCATTATACACATCTTAATGCAAAACACCTTACTACAAACAACACACATATATTCATATAGTCAATATATGATAATATGTTACATCTTACCCGCATTTATTCCTGTAGGCAAAGTAGGGAAACGCGTGTGATTATGTATAATTATGTATAAAAACAGTGCATCAGGAAGAGGAGAGAAGAGAGGAGAGTTGGATCCAGTTAAACACAGTAGTCATTATGTACTAGAATCACTATAAAATAATAAAGATGGTCATGACAGTAGAAGAAAAAAGATCTAGGACTGAAAAGGGGAAGAGAAGCGTAAACAAAGTGATGCATATCTCTCCCTATCGCGTTGTAAAGGGGTTTGTAACTTTGTAAAGAAACCAATAAGTGACTCAACTACACTAACAGCTGCTCTAAATGCGTTAGGAAGAGGGATGAAGATTTGAAGATTGGAAGCTGCAATTGTCATTCTAGTAGAACTGGTATATAGCGAGGACGGCGATAAGAAGAAAGCTGTATCCAGAGAGAGAAATCCAAACAAGTATATATATAGAGTAATGCAAGTCTCCACTACGCTACTCAGAAACAAAAGGGTGTTCACGACTTCGTGAAGGACCTAACAAGCACTTTGACCATGCCGGCGACAACCTTAAATACGAGGGTCAGCACCCAGATGACCGCTTTGAAACAAAACGTGACGATTCCAATGACGCCCCGAGCTATAAGCGGCAGCTTATCGTCGACTTCTTTTGTTTTCTTGGCTTTCTTCTCTGTTTGGGTAGAGGACTGCGCGGTCTGTCCGTACCATTCGCCCAGCTCGATGTCCTTGTCAAACTGCGCATTCGCATCCCGCACGCGCGTGGTGGACTGGCTTGCGACCCAGCTTTGACTTGACTCGTCGACGGTGGTGGATTTGAGACTCGCGACGAACTTCTTCAGCCCGCTGCTCAGCGCCAGTCCCGCCTTGCGCCGGCCTTGCTTCGAGCGCGCATCCACGCCCTCCCAGTCCCGGGCGAAAGTGTTCTTCAAGCTCTGCGCTTTGGTTTCTGGGGTATGCAGTTCGTAGTCGTTGGGAGGTGGGGCGTCAAAGTTCTGCAGAGACGTTTTTCGCGACGAGCGGCCGCGTGTCGCTTCTGCTACGGCAACGGCCAGGAGTGTCGAGGCTGCGACATCCACGAGAAAGGGGTTACCGAAGCGGCTCAAGGCGCCCAGGTTGAGCGTCAGAGCATCGTTTGTGAAGTCGAGACGTGCAAGCATCGCGTCGTCAGCTGTGGCGTCTGTTGTTGTTGGCAACTGATTGACGGACATGGTTGAGGGAGTGGCGGAAACAGGTCGATTCTGAGCGTCAAAACGAGGTGGCAGAGGAAGTGGAGAGAATGCATTTGTCCGTGGGGTGGAGGTCGAGAGGATATATGGGTTTAGCAGAGTGATGCATGCGGATTTCAGGCCGGGGATGGCTGGAGTTGAGGGCATGTTGTGGCCGTATATCGTCGTAACAGGGCGCGTGGAGGGCTTGTTGATCAGTGAGCAATCGCCTTCGATCTGAATTGGAAAGGTGCCTAGTGTGGGGTGATGCAATTGGTACGACCCTTCAGAAGGGATATGCTGCGCCCAGGGATTGGACTGTTGTTTGGGGTCGTCGCGAGTCCATGCGAGTGCGCAGCATTCCCGTTGAGCGGCACCAGCAAGCACATCTTCAGCTAACTTCTGTGCAGCGGGCGATTGGGCACCAGGATCAACTAGGGCAATGCGTGAGGCGGCTGGCGAGTTTGCGGCTGCGTCCAGCGCTTGGAGAGCAGCCAGCTTTGGGTATATACTGGTCAGAAGAGTGGTGAGTTCTTGCTGCTGGGGATCAAAAGTCATGTTGTCCATCGACGGAGGAGCAAGGAGATCGAGTTGTGCAATTGGGAGGACTCGTGGCTGGGTAGGGTGATGTCGTTGGATCATCAACTCATTCATGATGCTAGGTACAGGGGCGTCTTCACCGGCGAGATTCGTCTGTGCCAGGCTGTAGAAAGGAAGCGAAGGCGTAGATCCAAATGTGATTGTCGGGTTGGCTAGGGTGGCTCGATGCATCTTGAGGGTATAGATCTGGACTTCTGGCTCTTGTTGCCCGTTTGCTGCCAGCCAGAGGTTATCGAGTAGGTGCGATGGAGTAAAGAAGGGCTTCAGTGGTGGCTTGGCGGCCAATGTATTTCTCGAAGAGGTATTGCTGTGGGGGACATAAGGCTCTGGGGAATAGGGTGATCTGCTGATCTGCTCTCGAGGGATCTGAGTGGGTGACGCCTGCGCAGGCTTGTATGCTTGTTGTGCAAGAGGCAGGTTTGGATTGTATGTCGGGAACATAGAACGCATCTGTATCTCTTCTTGTGGTGATCTAGGTGCTCGTGTTGCTGTAGTATTGGTACGGACTAGTGTGTCGCATGTTGAAAAAGCTGGGGACGCTGCACGATTGGGTTCTGGGCTATAGGCGTATGGTGTTGCGAACGATGGCGAAGGACCTCTATAGAAGTCCTCCTGTGCTGTCATGACCGGCGATGGTGCTTTGGATCCTGCTATAGAGCCACTCGCTGGAGCAATGTGTACCCGCGGTGGTGCAGTGATCCTTGGGCCAGCATTGGATGGGTTCGAGAGCGAAACAGGGACTGAGTTGACCTGTATGACGAGCTCATGAAAGTCAAGTGGCTCTTCCATATGGTTTGCACTGTCTTTTCTTTCTACTACCGGTGCTGGAACAGAGGGCTTCATTCCTAGTGATGGTCTCCGAGCTGGGCTCGTTTGCCTTGGAGCGCGAGGTGGTGGGGGAAACAGTTGAAATCCGTTTCCAGTCATGCTGATTTTGTGACCTCTATCGAGGTTTGTGGATGATTAGAAGTTAGGGGTGCGAATTAGTATGCACTACGCAAGAGATGAGAAGACGTCCAAGTCCGCGCGGAGACACAACGACGCCTGGAATCTTGGGTATATGGGCGACGACGACGTATGCGCACTTCGGAAGCTAGCTGAGGACGTATTGCTCCTTACCCAGAGCAATAGCGGCAGCAATGTCTCCCATGCATAACCTACCTCTTACAGCACTTTTCGTGGTGGGGGCGGCCAATCAGAACGGGAATGTTCGCTGGCGCGTAAACTGTTCGGCGGCTACAATGTTGGTGGTTGGCGCTGCATCACTCTAAGCGCCGGCGGGCGAAGCATCCCAGAACATTGCCGGGTTGTTATGTGGACTGCGAAAGGCTGCAGCCTTTGCTCATTCGTCGGTTGATATGTGCCTGACCAGCGCACAGGGCATGGCTGTGTGTGACGGATTCATCTACGGGAGGAAGCGATCATCTCGAGGGTCTATTTTGGTCCTTGGAGTGAGCTAGCAGTGGTGTCTGCTTCTCCCAGAGGGCAAGGTGAAGTATAAACGCTTGTTGAGTCATGGCTGAGGTGGGTTTATCGCACGCTGTCAGTGTGGTGGGGGTCAGTCAGTCAGACGGTGGCCGCCATGCAGCACGGAAACTACCAATCAGACACAGATGACTCGGGGTTGCGCTCGACAAGACGGTCAGTTGAGTCGATTGCTGACCTGTTTCTCTTATTGAAGTCTGCATTCCAGATGCACATGAAAGTTCTGGTTGCGTCCGCCGCCCTTGACTTGCTTGTGGTCGGCAGCAGGCTCAACAAAAGTTCGTGAGGAATGAGTTGATTGTAGCGTGCATTTGGCTATCGATGGGGTCCTAGGTTCTGCTGTGAACTAAAGAAGGGCGGGGGTTGTCGAAGGGCTCAGAGGGAGGCTCGGTAGGATGCAGGCTCCGCGCTACCGTTATCGATAACCTTAAATTGTGCGTTGGTGGAAAAGTTGTCATTGCGCATACGACACCGCTGACACAACTTTCACGATGCCGACAGAACTGGAAGAGGTACGACCTTGCCAATATTACCGTCTGGATCGCATGACTGACGGCTGTTTATAGCTCGTCGAGTTCCTCCACCACGGCAACACGCAGATTCGACAGGCCGGTTAGACGAACCCCACCACCCCGCCATCGACATTTGCTCACACCAAGTAGCCGCCGAGCACCTTGTCGGATACTCGCAGGCCGATGTTCCTCTTTTCAAGCGCAACCAGCTCGAGCCCGTCAAGGACCTCAAGCTACTCGTCAAGGACTATGCGCCTATCGCCAAAGACGCCCTCACCATCCTCATCAACATCTCGGCCGACCTCGAGGTGCTGAAGGACATCTCAAAGGACGATGCATTCCTCGAGCTGCTGCTATCACGGATAACAGTATGTCAGTTCCCCAGTGTATACATATAAGACGACGCACGCAGATGCTGACTAGCGGACAGAATAAGAAGGAGCCCAATGCGAACGAAATTGCCATGCTCCTCGCCAACATGGCCAAGGACGACGCGCTGCAACGCGTGCTCGAGCTGAAGCGTGACGTGCCCAAGGAGCTCTCGACATCCAATTGGGCCATGGACCAGCTCATGGACTGCTTCGTCAAGGGCGCTGAAGGTGCATACAACACGAATGCCGACTTCGACTACCTGTCGTACTTCTTCGCCGATCTGGCCAAGGTATGTCTGCCCCTCGTCTTGACTACCTCAACACCGACTGACCCACTCTACAGTTCACAAAAGGCCGCGAGTACCTCACAACCCCCAAGAGCACGACAACAACATCATCCCCCTCACCAAGATCCAGGTCTTCACCGACCACAAATCCCACATCCGCCGTCTGGGCGTCGCTTCCACCATCAAGAACGCCTCATTTCACGTGCCCGCCCACCCAGTACTCCTCTCCAATCTCACCCACGACCCCGCTTTACCACCACCCAGTATCGGCGCGAACCTGCTCCCCTACATCCTGCTGCCCTTAATGGGGCCGGAGGAGTACGCAGACGAAGACACAGAGGGCATGCTAGACGAGCTGCAGCTGCTGGAGCCCGATAAGGAGCGCGAGAGCGACAACGAAATCATAAAATCCCACCTCGAGACGCTGCTGCTGCTGACGACGACACCCGAGGGCCGCGAGGCCCTACGCCGCGTCAAGGTCTATCCTATTGTGCGCGAGTGCCATTTGCATATCGAGAACGACGAGGTTAGAGAGGCGTGTGATCGCGTCGTGCAGATTCTTATGCGCAAGGAAGAGGGCGAGGAGGAGGACGTGCCTGATATGAGTGTCGCGGGTGGGAGTGCGGGGAAGCTGGTTGAGCTGAAGAATGAGGATGAGGAGGAGCAGATTGTTGATGTCTTGTAGATGCGAATCAAAAATCAATATAGACTTTGCGCCTATAAAAAGGCGCCGTTTAACTGCGCTATAGATTCTATCGACTCTTATATGCGACATGCGCCATTGTATATGCTATGCTACGCTATGCTATGCTATGCTCTTGCGCGCTGAATGCCATCCCCTCCACTGCTCTTCTCACTACGCCCGTCACCATGCAAAGGACTCTCATTTCTATCCTCAGCAGCAACTTCCTCGAGCACCTTCTCCACAGCCCCCTCCTCCTCATCCCTTGCCCCCTTTTCATGCCTCACAAGATTCCCCTGCTCGCTCGTCTTCCCATCTGCACTATCCTTATTCTTCTTCTTCAGACTCCAGCCCCCGTCCACCCCACCCACCCGCCTTCCCATGGGCCCCGCGCAAACATGACAAGCAGAGCTGCGCTGATGAAGCCCACGTTCGCGCTGCCGGAGCCAATCCATCCTGCAGCAGCATAAATGTGGTTCCCCGCCGCCGTTCCAATGAGCTGCCCACAGAACGTGCTGACCATGAAGGCAGTATTAACGCCATTCCGTCGCTTCGGTTCGATTGTGTAAATCGCGCTTCGCTGCGCAATCTGCGCCGTCTGGTTTCCAAAGTCCACAAGCAGAGCTTGTAGCACCGGGCCCGCGACGTCGAAGGTGCCAATATAGGTGCCCAGACACACGCCGGCAAGGGTACAGCTGAGGCCAAAGAGGATAGAGAAGTGCGGAACGAAGCGGTCCGTCATTCTGCGCGCCCAGATAGGGCTGATGAGCATCCCTGCTATGCCGATCAGGCCGAACAGGCCGATAGTCAGACTGTCGTAGTGGTAGGGCGAGCCGGCAAGGAGGAAGGTCAGGGTTGTCCAGAAGGAAGTGAATGGTGCGCTGCAGAGCAAGCCTGCAAGACAGGCTTGCACCAGCACGGGGTGTCTTGGAATCATGAACAGGATGTCCCACAAGATGCGGAAGTAGTTTATTCCTGGGTTTGTGGCGGGGTAGTCAGGCATAAATAGCCAGAGTAGGATGAAAATCAAGTATTGCAGGCCCAGAGATAGCCAGTATACGGCACGCCAGGTTACGAAGTTGGATATGGTGCCGGACAGGACGCGGGCTACCAGAACACCGAGCATGAGCCCACTAACGACAATGGAGAGGGCTGCAGCTCGTCGGTTAGGGGGAGCGAGGTCGCCGACGAGGGGGAGCATTAGTTGGGGGTTACAGTTGTTACAGCTGTTATGAAGGAGATTGCTGTGAAAACGCCAAGGTTGGAAGTGATGCATAGGCCGAGCCTGGACGTTATCAGTTATGTTCTATTAATGTGTGTAAGCTCTTAACTTACCACATGGTAGCCGTAAAGAACACGAGCCCGCATACAAATGGTCGTCGAGGCAATAGATCCCCCAAAGGACATAGAAACAGCAGCCCTGCTGCATACCCGGCTTGCATGACCGTTGGGATCTGCGCAACCTGCTCATATCGAACACCAAAATCTCGAGCTAGGACATTGAGAATGGGATGACTGTAGTATAAATTTGCAACAGTGAAGCCTGCTGCAAAGGCGAATAGAACATTCATGGACATGGAGAATTGAGGTGGTTTGTTTGGATCCCATCGACAACGTGGTGGACAGTACGTAAGTGTGGTGTATACCTTGTCCCATAGTGATAGCTCTTTTCCCCCTCATCTCCCAAGTCATCTTGCGTCGAGTTCGGTGTTGAATTTGACGTTGATGTGGGAGTTGAAGCCTCCGGCTGATTTGTAGCCGGGCTGGCAATAGTGTGGCCGCCCTGGGCCTCCGGTTCGCTCGCTTTCATCGTTGGTCGCGCGTGAGTGACCTTGCCACAAACCTATCCAGTAGGATGTAGTCGCGAAGCAATGAAGACTCAGATACAGTTACACGAAGCAAAGTCTTTGAAAAATAAGGCGCCATGCAAAGGATTTCTATGACGGTTTGCGCTTCGGAAATCATTGAGGAGCCGAGGACAGGATGGTTAAACCCGGTACGGCCGCCAATCAGATTAACAGAGCCTGCTGATGGATAACGTGATCGATCGGCTCGTGCACGATTTTAGCTAAAAATCAACATTCAGCACCCTAACTTCAGCACGCGATTAATTAACCAGATATACCCTATATGTCCCAGGCATGTACTATTCGAACCTCAGTTCCTTCATCCATTGGACCACTGTACCTTTTTTGTCGGTGTGGCTTAGGTGGGTTCGAGCCGAGTCCTCACAAAAGGTTACTCTTACTGTTTTCACTAGTAAAAAGGCAGTGCAATCACTAATCGTGCACGGTAAGTGCCCATTGCGGTACGATATCGCATGCCCACTTTTAGATCGCGTCATGTTGAACTTGCGACTGACTACATATGATGGCGACGAAGCTTCGTGTTAGTAGGTGAGTTCATGAGATAGCCATATGATCCACGTGTCCTGGAAAAGCGAGTGTTGCTGAAATATGACCGTACGAACGGCGCGACGCGTTCTGGAATCCTACCATTGCTTGTTATTGAATGACCGAGGTTCATGAGGCTAGAACGGGGAATTGCAGCGACTGGAGACTAATCCTATGAGAGCCCACCCATCACTGATCAGGACCGTCGAACTCCTAAAGAGACAGTTTGGCATGTTATGACGATGCGTGTCAAAAGAGAAAATAGGCGTCGTGTTCTGCGTCACACCTGTGCAGATGCAGACTGCAAGTGATGATCGTCGACAGGGTCAGGAATGATCGAAGCAGGGAACGCGCAATGAATCGATGTGGCACGGTGGAGGCACGGTAGAGGCACGATCATATACCTGGAGAAGGTCGGTAAGCGAGAATGCCATCCCAGACACACGCTGCACTTCACAACACCCATCTTCTGAGGCTCTGGGTAGGCGGATACCCAAAAAGATCGAGATCTTGCCGTTATAGATGCAGTGCTTAGCAGCATTTAGTACACGCTCACAAGTGTCAGAAACGGCTGCCGTAAATGTTTGAAACGAAAGCAGCAGTTGACGACCTTCAGTGATGCTGTGGCTGTCCACTCATCTGTGATCTGTCCCGCAGCCGCATTGTTAGCGCTGCAGCAATGACGCAGTCTGCACAGGAAAGCGCACCCTGGCGTGAGACCCTCGATCTTGTATATGAGCAAAACGACAATGCACAAGGTGTGGGCTTGATCTCTCCTACCCCTTCGCCAAGTTTCATATTACAGTCCTGTTCGCGACCTCACACATCATGGTCGAAGGACTGGTCTTCAAGGACCTGCTCCCTCATCCGGAGACGGATCCCACAGTGTACGAAGGAAAAGCCACAACAATCGTAGATGCGCCCACAGAAAGCCACTCGCTTGCCCTTGAGGCAGCAAGTGGGAATAGCCCGGACCATGGTACAGGGAGAGCTCAAGTTGCACATGGGCAAGAAGTGCTGGACTTAGGATGGAATGAGCCCAAGGAAAATGTTGACAGCCCCCTGGTGGGAGGTCTCTCCAATGAGGAAGTGTGGCTGCTGGTTCGCCGTTTCAACAAAGTGAGAGACGTCCGTGTATTCGAACCAGAGTCTCAAACTGACTGTAATAGCAAATGTACCATGTGAAGGAAATTCCAACCGCACCACCTGGAGGGCTGGACATGAATATCGCAGACGAAGAGGAATTCTCGCCAGACAAGCTTCGCGCAAACCTTGAACGTTTGTACATGACAATAGTAAGTGCAGGATATTCAACAATGAAGCAGCTGCTTACGAAATGACAGGGCATCGGTATGATGGCGTTTGGCAAGCACGTCGTTCGCCTACGCTCATGGCGCGAGTTCAACCGCACCTCCTACTTCGCTTCAGCATACTTCGTAGCCTGGCTGCTTGACCTGATCATGCCACTAGTCTCGATTACATTAGTCACCCTCGTTGTCTACCCACCTTCCCGCGATCTCCTATTCCCTACGGCACCAATTGCGCTCGTCAGCTCTAAGGGAGGTGTGCAGAAGCCAAAGGCTGGTGTTCTAGGCAGCAAAGACAGTGCAACTGGGGCACCAGAAAACCATAAGGGTGAGGCAGTTGAGCAGGAAGCATCCAACTTTGTCAACGGTATTGCTTCTGTTGCCCTGTCCAGTGCTACGGGCAAACACCCTCAAGGGGAACTTGACGACGACCAGCCTCAAGGGGACAGCGTCCCGGACCCAACCTCGCTCGCTGTTGGCGCTGCGGACGCACAGCAGGCGGCATCTGGTGGCAAGGCCTCAGCAAAGCACGACAAGACCAAGGTGCCCATGGAAACCGCTATGTGGACCAAGATGCGGCCCATCATGCACGGTTTGGCAGATGTGACTGACACCTGGGAGCGCTTCGGAAACGCCCTAGAACCAACTGCTCCCTTTCCCAAGGGCAGGTACCGAATGCGCCTGGCAGCGGTTGTTGCTCCTCTTGTCCTCATCTCCTTCTTTGTCACTTCCTATATGTTCATGAAGGGCATGACATTCGGCATTGGCTTCGGATTCTTCGGCGACCCAATTATCTCTCGTGGTCTCGACCTATTGAACCGTAAGTTCCCTCACTGGCAGAAGCTTCTTGAACTCCGCAATACATTGCTCAAGGGCGTCCCTACCAACGCTCAGCTCACCGTCACACTCCTCCGTATTGGTGAAGCCAACAAAGCGCCTCTACCACCGCCTCCTCGCATCGATGAGCCCCCGCCAGAGAATCCAGTCGACGTTAGCGACAAGGATCTCCGCGCTGCAGGTGCGGACTGGCCACTCAATGCTACTCAGGAAGAACTGAACGAAGCTATGACTCATGACCCAGCCATAAAGCACCAAACCGGTGGCGAAGACATAGATAAAGCCAAAGACTCTAAACATGGCAAGAAAGGAAGCAAGATTCTCAATTTCTTCCGCGGCACCGTCAAAGGCGGCGTCGAGACTACCATTACCGCCGACAAAGTCAAAGCCGCTGCTGGCTCTCAGCATGCGAGGAACCGCCTCGGTGCTGTTCAGCCCAAAGATGCGAACAAAATAGACGGACCTGTCGAATTCAAGGCTCGCGACAAAGGCAAGAAGGGCCATGTGTACATCACCACTGTTGCTACAATTCCAAGCATAGCGTTCTCCACGGATTCCACAATTGAGAAGATCGGCACCAGGGATCGTGAGGACTTGCATCCGTCTTGGTCCATTCCGGTTGGTGATATCATGCAGCTGAAGAAGGTTGGCGGGTATGGATGGAAAGCCAAGCTGGTCGTTGGATGGGCCATGAACCGTGAGGTTGCTGATGGGCTGGAGATTGTTGATCGCCGGGGAAGCATAATCAAGCTCACGGCCATGCCGCTCAGAGATGAGCTGTTCAACCGCCTGGTAGCTATGGGTGGGCAGAAGTGGGAGTGCTGGTAGAGGCAGAATGCTGCCCAGCGCTGGAAATTCTTTGCTTGGACATTGCTCGGCATATACTAGGAATCGGAACTGAGGGCGTCGATAAGCTGACGAAGGTTCAATGCGGCTTAAATTTTATAATCACTCACGTAGAGCACCCGCTTTAAATATGATATTAACATAAATTAGTGCGTCTAGCTACCTATACGAATCTGTTGCGATACCTAATACTACTCACGAGACGTGAACACCCCGTGAGATTTGAACCTTGCCACAACCTGCACAGTTCCTCGTTCCAAATGTTTCAAACGTAAAAGCTTGCCAACGCTTCCCTATCTTCCAAGATAACAGACGAACAACGAGGGTCGGACCCATGATGAGAAGGGATCAGGGCGAGTCCCTCAAGGCCCCGGAAACAGATGCCAAAGCCCTCAACGCCACCATACCGACTAGCCTTGTGCATGAACTATAAATAATCAAGGGCTGTGGGATAGACTCATGAAACTGGAGTCGAGGAACAGAGACCCTAACATGAAACTTCTATGACATCGGTTCATAATGTAGATATTTATTTTTTAAATGGGGAATGGCTTTATAATAATACGGTTCGATGGTGTAGTTGGTTATCACGTCAGTCTAACAATCTCGTTAGACCACTGAAGGTCCCCAGTTCAAACCTGGGTCGAATCAAATCTTTTTTTGCCAGTGGCAGACCTTCCATCCCCGCATAATCAGCGTCACTAAAATCACAGCCAACCGTTGGCTTTTTGCAAACTGCCATTTCATTATATTGTTCATTGATTCATTTTTGAGATGAGTATGCAGGAAGAGAGCTACGTGGGTTTGAGCTTGTTATGCAATGACTAATTCTACAAACTGATGCTTGCCTCACTGCAGATTGACTCTCGTACCGTTGTTCGGCAGCTTGACCCTGAACAGCGCAAAAGGACGCACGCGCCTGTCTGTGCCGGGATAGAAGCTCTTGCTGAACGCTAGCTGGTTGTCGGTGAAATATAGATACCCGTCGTTTGCAACAGACACTGTGGTGTGTTAGCCATACGTCTCATCTGATGGTACAGCAGACGAAACGAAAAGCAGACTTACTTGTATCAATCCAACTAATCCTCGGATCCCTGACGAGAGTAGAGAGTGTCCCGTTGGCAGGATTGAAAAAGGAGAGCTGGTTCTGCTCCATATTTCCCGCGTAGATGAAGCCATTGGTGTCTGTTTCGAACCCGTCACTAACACCGCGCTGCCCGTGGTTCTGAACTGCGCCTTGCGCGAGCAGTTCGGAGCTCTGGCTGCGGTCGCGCAGACGCTTGGTCGGCACGCTGTACAGCCCGCGTCCACCGACGGGTCCAAAGTATAGATCATCGCCGTCAGTAGACAGTGCGATGCCGTCACTACCTAGCGGCGCTGTGGTCATAGGCAGGTTCGGCCCCGGGATGTAGTACAATGGCTGACCCCATACGAATGGTACGAAGCCGCGCTCCGCACTCACTTCGGGGATATTGTCCAGGTGTCTCCAGGATTCTCCTGTGCCTAGGTCGACGACGATGATGCCGTTGCGGCCTTCTGAGGATGAGTCCGTGATGTATGCTACGCCCTTGCCGGAGGTGGTGAGCGAGGTGCGCAGATCGAAACGCACATCATTCACATAAGAGTCTGGAAACGCAACTGTAGGTGGAAAGACAATGGTTTGGACTACGCTATCGGTGCTAATGTCCACACAGATCAATTTTGTGCCACCTGGGGAGGCGTTCAATAGGGTTCCATCGGCGGTTTGTACACGGCCGGTGTCGAGGATCCACAGGCGGTCGAGAGGGTCGAGGACGACTGACTGCACGCCAATAAGGTAGTTCTGGTAATTTACGCTGGTGGGAGGGGATGTGGTGTAGTTGATCGCACCACCAGGCGGGTTGTTGATCGCAGCATTTGGGTAGGGTGACTCGGTATTGTTGGAGTTGAGCTCTGCTACGGCGTAACGTGTGTCATTGCCAGTGTTGGTATTTGAAAAATCAAGACCTGCAGGATAATTGCTGAACTTGCGGCCAGAGCGGGACACGGTGATACCTAGTCACAGTGTTAACAGGTGCGTAGCATGACTCAGATGGTGTATGTATTATACCAGTCGGCCACTGGTCGTAGTACAAATGAACAACCTCAAGAGGGCCGCCCGCAGCGCCAGGATCAGAAATCACTTGAGCGCTAGAAAGTGCTGGGAGCAATGCGCTCGCAGCGAGAAGGAATCTCAACATCTTGTGTTTATCGTTGTGGTGGTCACAGGCAGACTCGAGGCTTTATACATCGATATTGCACTTTCGTAATTTGTCCTCATTATGACCTCAACTGGCATCGAACGTACCTCGGAGTAACGATGGTACGACAGCTGTAAGTCTTCACGTCATGTTCATGTAACCGGCAATTGACATGCAAGGTTAGGGTCAAGTTCGACGGCTGTGGCTGGTTTTCCCCGGTCGAACCGCGGCAGGATGCAGGTACAGGTGCTAGCGAGTCGGCAGCACGTTTTGACAGGCTGTCACAGTTGAAATGTTGCTAAACATTCGCATAGGCTTTGCAGGCAGCGCTTCTAACAATGCTACTTACGTACAGCATATCTACACATTCTGAACATACTATTTATGTTTTTCCAAACACAAAGACCCCCTTGCCTTCCCGGTAACCCTCGAGTGTGTCTTTGACCTTTGCGATCAGCTCATCGCCCTTGGTTTCATAGTCCCACTTGATCTGGTCAAACGGCGTATCCTTGAATTCGCCCTTCCTTGTCATATCCAAGACGTCGTTGACCGTCTGCATCTTCGCCTCGGGGTTCTTCTCCGCCCACCTGCTGACCCAAAAGCCGTGGAAATGAATGTCTTTGAAGATGAGCATAGAGGCGGGAATGGTCAGCGGCTGCTTCGACATGGCACCGTATGTGACAAAGTGTGAAGACGAGGAGAGCAATTTCGCCATTGCGGTTGCAGCTTTGCCGTTTACGCAGTTCAAGGCGAGACCGATCTTCTCGCGGCCGCCATTTGTCCACTCTTTGGCTTGGTCGCGGATTCCCTGGGCTTGGAGCTCTGCGTCTGTGATGACAACGTCTGCACCGAGCGCCTTGAGATCGCTTTTTAATTTCTCTTCTGAAGCTTTGTCGTCACGCGAACGGATCACGTTGATGCTCTTCAGACCCCACTTCTTGCCCAATTGGATGGCTGCACGACCGACGCCTGAGTTGGCGCCGTTCTGGATAAACCACTCGCCGGGCTGTAGGGTGGTGAAGTCGGTGATCATGCGGTACGCTGTACAGGGATTGATGCTGACGGTGCCCGCCTGAATAGCGGTAATGCCTTCCCTCATGGCATCATCGAGCTTCACGACCTGGTCTGTGGTCGCTGAAGCATGTGTCCTCCATGTACCGAAGCCTGGGCCCTTCATGAAAACCCAGTCGCCCTTCTTGTAGCCTGCACTCTTGACCTTGTCACCGAGCGCGATGATCTCGGCGACTCCCTCATTACCGGCGACGGCAATGGGATTGGGTGTGCTGAGATTTGTCGTGAAGGTCGGTTTTGACGGGTACACGCCCTGGATCTGGTTTATGTCGGCTGGGTTGATGGGCGAGGCGAGGAAGCGAATCGTCATGTTATCGCCATGCGGCGGAGAAATGGAGTGTCCGTGGAGGGACAGGACTGAGGTTGGCTCGCCATAGTCAGAGAATATGAGGGCTTTGGCTTGCTCGTAGCCGTATGCTGAGATGCTGCGGCGTTGTGCGAGTGGGAGAAGAGAGCTCCGCGCCGCGAAGCGCGTGCCTGCTCGTGCGCATGCCTGCGCCATGCCAGGCGCAGAGGAAAGAAGTTTTGAGGCCATTGGCGTGGTTGTGACGGATGTGATGTCTGGAGAAATGTTTCGAACTCTCAGATGATTGAGACATGATGCCAGAGCTATGACGTTTATCTAAGCCTCGGCAGAGTGGGGAGCTCCAGTTTCATAAAACCTGAAGAACAGTAATATTGCTCCACAGAACACCATAAACACCACAAATCAAGATGAGCGAGTCAAAAGAGATGGTCATCATTCTCACAGGAGCATCGCGAGGTAAGGCCAAAGGCTCGGCCATTAGACCTACTTTCTCTAAGCTCCCCCATACAACACCCCGCCATGTCGCAGCAAGTTCTATATAATGCAATCCCCCAGCTCTCCAGAAACCGAAACCAAAGCCAATAGTACTGTACTGATAGCTAACACAACCCCAGGCATCGGCCTTACAATAGCCCACTACCTCCTCTCACAGCCAGCCCAACACAAGCTGATCCTAACCTCACGCACCGCCTCAGCCCTCACGACACTGCAAACCAAATACGGTCTGGAGCGCGTGGAAATCGTAACTGGCGACGCCGCGGACCCCAGCATCGCCAATGCGCTCGTCTCAGCCGCTATCTCGCGCTTCGGGCGCCTGGACAGTCTAATCCTGAACCACGGCTCGCTCGACCCGGTGAAGAAGATCGCCGACAGCAGCGCAGAAGAATGGCGACGCGCTTATGATATCAACGTCTTCAGCGCCGTGGGAATGGTGCAAGCCGCGCTGCCCGAGTTGCGGAAAACAAACGGCCGCATCGTCATCACCAGCAGCGGCGCCGCCACGGGCGCGTACCAGGGCTGGGCTGCCTATGGCTCGGGCAAAGCGGTACTCAACCATCTCGCGCTTACTCTGGCCGTTGAGGAACCGGAAGTTACGACGGTTAGCATCAGGCCTGGCATTGTGGATACCGAGATGCAGCGCGCGATTAGGGAGGAGCATAATAAGACGATGAGTAAGAGCGATCAAGAGAAGTTCCACGGACTGCACAAGGAGGGGAAGCTGGTGAGGCCGGAGCAGCCTGGTGGTGTTATTGCGAATTTGAGTTTGCGTGCGGAGAAGGCGTTGAGTGGGAAGTTCTTGAGCTGGGATGATGCGAGCTTGAAGGGATACCGGACGGATATCTAGATGAGATAGATCAGAATAGATGAGATCAAAGAACGATACACATTCAATTCGTTTCAGTACATGCTAATTAAAACTTCACATCCTCCTCACGCTCCCTTACAAGGCTGAGCCACTGCTGCTCGGCCTCCCCGCCAGGGTATCAATAGGCGTAGGGGACGAGGGCGCCTGAGGACGTCCAGACAGCGTGTCTACTGTTTGCTTGAGTGCCATCCAGAACTCATGCTTGGGACGCCTCCTGTGCCACTCCGTCTCCTTCTTCTCAACCTGTTCCATTGGGCTGAACAGCAGCTTGGATCCCTTGATACCAACCACGCTGATGCTCATGGGGTCGTCGTCAATCTCATCCGTATCCTGGCCGATGAAGCCCTCGAGATGCTGCAAGGCCTTGGTCGCGAACCTCACGGCGCGGACACGATCCATGGGTGAGGGTGTGGTGCCCTGCTGGAAGTGCCCGGGAACACCATGACGGGACTCGAACTTGCCCTTGCCAGCCTCTGCAATCATCTGCGCGATGATCTGAACCGAGTATGTCTTGCTTGCCTTCTCGTTAACAAGAATGACCTTTCCAGAGCGCGAGATACCCTTGTCCTTCTTGAACACCTCGCGCAGATGGTCGATGTCGCGGTCCAGCATCTTGAGGTTGATACCATCTTCAGGCGTGTAGACGGCAAGCGCACCAATGGAGAGACCGGCAACGGTAGCGATGTAGCCGGATTCACCACCCTGGGTTTCGATGACGAAGACACGGCGACGTGAAGCGGAGGCGGACTGACGGCAGGCGTCGGCATATTGGATGAGAGCATTCAGACATGTATCTGAGCCAATTGAGTACTCAGTTCCGGGGACGTTATTGGAGATAGTGGCGGGAACGATAACCTGTTCATGTTAGCTTCCAAGTCAACGACCTTTATTGGGGGAGCTTACCATAGGAATCTTGAACGCCTTGTAGTGTTCACGAGCCTTGCGGAGCTCCGACACGGCTGTAAAGGCCTCGAAACCACCAACAACAAACAGCGACTGAATGTTGAATTTCTTGAAAACCATGGCACAGGTTTCCAGATCCTCACTGGGCAGACCACGGTTGGTACCAATCTCAGATCCACCCTTGGAGGCCCATGTCTCGGCATCAATCCACTTGATTTCACGCACAGCACCCACTGGCTCATCTGAGTGGTGGCGGATGATGCCAGGGAAGCCGTTATGGAGCGCAACCGGCGTATGGCCACGCGCAATGCAGTATGCTACCGCGGCGCGAGTGGCAGCGTTCATACCACCGGCCGGCGCACCAACGTGGATGATACCAACACGCATGCGCTTCTCTTCGGGCAGGCGAAGCTCAGGCAAGTTCGCCGCTGTGGTGATGTGGTAGGACTTGTACTGGTCGGCGAACTCGGCGTCACGGAGTTGCATGGCGCGCTCGAAATCTTTGTTCTCGATGGCAACGGCGACCTCCTTGGTCTGCGCAACAGCTTCCAGGAGAGATCTACGGACAATCTTGTTCTCTTGAATGCAAATGACAGGGCTGGGTGTGTCAGGAGTGGCCTCCAAGACAGCCTTGACAGCCTCGGCACCCTGCAGAGTGGCGAGCATGCGGTCGTAAGCAGACGGTGTGCCTCCACGCTGGACATGGCCAAGTGTAGTGATTCTTGTATCGAGCTTGCCTTCGTTTGCGAGTACGTCCTTGACCTGCGCGCAGGTGATCTTCTTCAGGTTGCGATCAATAGCACCTTCGGCAACAATGACGATGGTCTTGCGCTTGCCCATGTCTCTCTGCTTCTTAACCTGCTTGAGCATCTCCTTTTCCCACCCTGGGTGTGGTGGGTTCTCAGGTGTAAAGATAAAGTCTGCTCCAGTTGCTACACCAGCGCTAAGGGCGAGCCAACCGCAGTGCCTGCCCATGACCTCGATGACAAACGCACGCTGGTGGCTGACGGCTGTGGTATCAACCGAGTCAATCGCCTCGCAGATGCGAGCAAGAGACGTGTAGCATCCGATGGTGGCATCTGTCATGGACAGGTCGTTGTCGATAGAGCCGACAAGACCAACGATGTTGAGGTGTCTGAAGGGGTCGACCTGCTCGTTGGTGAGTTCCTTCCTCTGGACCAGCTCCTCGAGCAGACTAGGCCATTCGTCACGGAACCTGTCAGCACCTGTGAGGGAGCCATCACCACCACAGATGATGAGGGCATCGATGCCCTTGATGATCATGTTCTTTGCGGCTGTTCGGCGACCATCGCGCTGCATGAACTCCATGCAACGCGCTGTACCGATGAGAGTACCACCCTCAGACAGGAAGCCTCGAACATCCTCCCAGTGCATCTCCTTGATCATGTCACCGCCCTTGACGAGCCCATCGTAGCCCTCGTAAATGGCGAATGCCTCGCAGTTGTTGTGGATGGCCATGCGGACGACAGCTCGCACCGCTCCGTTCATGCCAGGTGCGTCTCCTCCGCTGGTCATGACACCGATTCTCCTCTTCTTGCCCGCGAGTGGGGCTGGCACGTTCGTGGGCGCCATGTCGATGTGTATAGTATGGTCGTAGAAAGTCGTGAGAGTCGTGAGTGAGGTTGTCGAAAGGAAGAGCAAGGAATGATGTAGTCGCTAGGTGTTTCACTGTGGGTCAGGTATGAGGTCAACGTGCGGTGTCTAGGAAAAGTAAAAGAGGCCGAAGCGGGTCCTCGTGGATGTGTTGAGGTTCAGAGCTTCACGGAGGGGTAGCTTCGTTGTGGCTGCAACAAGCGGGCAGGTGAGCTTGGTGGTACTGAGAATACTGGTAACAAAAGAATTGATTGTGCAGAGCTGTCTGGTCAGTTCAATTACTATATATCTTCGGCGACCCAACGATAAGACCTGCGCGCATTCGTCTGTCATGTTGCTCAATGGCTGCAAGCTGCGGAATGACGTGGGATCTGTGAAAAACAACTCCCTTTCGGCCAAGTGGGGTCACTCCACCATGGCGCGCCGACCGGAACGTTTTCAGCCTCAACACCAGGTGGGCGAATCGAGATGGGCTTTTTGTGTAAAAAAATGCATTGCCAGCACTGTCCAAGGCCGTAGTGTGCTCATAATGCGATATTTTGAGTGTTGTTTCGATGCTTGGCTGTGATTGCACCTGCTGGGAGACACGGCTGCGCTGTATTGCCAGTGCCAGTGCCAGTGCCAGTGTCAAGGCAGCGGGAACAACATCAGCTGATACATCGTCACTTAATGCGAATGCTGCTTGGCTGTACACTGGCCTTATAGAACACAAGAATGCATCATTCACGGCACACATGTGAAGCGTGAGCAATACAGCGAGGATGCCGGCAAGACCAACACGGTGTAGTATCTTGTATTGACGTGAGGATTCAGCATGAAGACTGCTCACACCATTTACCCAACCCAGCTCTTGACCTGTTCTTTCAGTGGTACTTCTTCCTCTTTTCCAGGCCACAGACGTGACTCTTGTGGAGATTCTTTCGAGCTGCTGTCGCCCAAATGCAAAGCTAGTATGCCGTTTCTCAAATCGATTGAAACGTCTCGCTTCACCGACGCGCCCTTCTTACCACTCTTAGTCGCAATCGTCACCCTAGCCTCAATACTCTTGACAGCTGCCCGGTTTGCGTACTCGTTCTTGAGCACTCGATGCGCTAGATGTAGTGACAGGAGCCAATCGAGATACGAAGTGAGGTCTGCCGTGGACTGGAACTTGTTTTCTATAGAGAGGCCAAGATCCGTTGTGAGAGACGTTGGGAGTGTAAGCTGGTATTCAGTACCGAAAGTAGGCGCGCCAATGACGGTGCGTATCGCGATGGTCAACTGCTCCGTTGGCAAACCTTGGCTCGAAGGCAGAGTCAAAGTCGCTTTGCCGTTGAATGGCTTGGTGAAGATGTCCAGGAGCTGGTCTGTCGCGGAGAGGTCTCTTTTGGGTGACTTCCCGAGGCTTTCGCGAAGTTTGGTCCAAGACTCCTCGCGACTCGTTGTCAATGGTGCCTCGAGTCCAGCGCTTCTCAGCGTACTTGAGACGGCGTCAAGGTAGGTGAACAACGCATCCACACTTTGCAGATGGTGCAGCATTGCAAGCAAAGTACGTAAAAGCGGCGGCGACTTCTTCTCCTGTTTTCGTGCTGTCAAGGGTGGAGGTAGTTGAGTCCTGCGGTAGAGACGCATGCTATGCTCATGGGTCAATAGAAGACGCAAGGCTTCGGCCACATTGTGAGCTAGCCAGTCGTATGTATGTTCTTCGCCATCTGGGTTCCTATCGTCTCGTGGTATACAGTCGATAAGAAGTTGTCGGGTTGAGAAAACGTTATCTCCAGGTGCATCTACAAAGATGACTGAACCCCGCAGTTGAACCCCGTACGGCAGCAGCAGTTTTGTCTCTAAGCTCATCTCGTGGTATAGCTCTTCTTCAAGAAGAGAGTCTCGTGCAAGCCGTATTGATTTCTCGACTGCCAACCCCTCTCCTACGCTTTCCACGGGAAGCTGCGACGAGCCGGTGATCTTCCCGCCCTCACTGATTCTCACACGTAGTGTTTTCGGCTTCAAAGAGAGGTTCGGATCGAGAACGATACTGCCGTCCTTGTCCATGCGCAGGGGGCGAAGCCACGAGCTTTAAAATGGTCACTGGCTAGAGGTTTGTTAGCGAATGTGTCTTTGACATGAAATGGTCAACCTACCCTCGGGGAGCCCATAGCGCACGCCAAAAGGCACATGACGCGCGTTCTGACTGAGACGCTGAATAGGCCAGCCCTTGTCCGAGATAGACACAATCTCTTGCCAGTACTTTGTTTCCCTACGGACTTCCTTCTCAAGGCTCTTCGCGGCCTTCAAAATCTCATCTGTTGCAGCATCGAGCGCTTCCATCCTTGCAGCTTTCGAGACAAGATCCTGCCTTTTGTGCAGCTCCTCTTTTCTATCCAACTCCTCTGGCTTGTACTGATGCTGCTCATGCTTTTCTCTGGCAACGCCCATCGATCCGAATGGAAGGCCTTTATTCAGGCCAGCCTCACGGAACGTATGGCTAAAGGATGTGGGCGCGCGCTTATTGGGGTCGGCTGAGAGAATGAGAGAAATGAGATCGAGTGCATTGGTGGCCGCGAACCTAGCCCAGCTTCAAGTTGTCAGTAGCTGTACATGATGCACACAATTGGAGGGTCAAGCATACTCCAAGTGACTGGCCATCTCCATCTGCATCTTGAATATCTCCTCCATCTTCTCTTTCCTGGACGGCGCTTCCTTCTCTTCATCCTCGTCCTCGTCCTCGGAGCCCTCTTTCGCGTCGCCAGGAACATGTTTCCCGGCCTCGATATCAGCTTGCAGCGACTGCTCTGTTATGTCGCGTAGGTGTCCCCGCTCGGTGGTGAGCTGCTCAATCTGCTGCAACAACGCGTCCTTGCTCAACTCATCCTTCTTGTTCGCTGGCCATGGGCGTAACGCCACATCCTTCAGCGATTCGAGTCCAGACATGGTGCGAATCGTCCAGCGACCCGTGTGCACAGATGCGAGACTGTTGATCGGTACATTGACCGTGGTGGACCCTAGCACAAAGATCGAAGCTCACGTTCGGTAGCCCGTCGCGTGTTTGTTATCGATAAAGCTGCACCCGTTCACCTTCACATACGCTTGCATGTAGCCTCTACTGTTGCATGCACTGGGTTTTCTGTTGAGCTCCACTCGTCTGCGTTGATCGATTCTCGTGCATGTGTCCTACCTAGTGGTCATCTGAGCTACAAGTGCACCGTCTCTTCCCCACCGTACTAGGTTCCACGTGCACTCCCTTCCGCTAGCGGCGTACTCCGAAAGGCACAGTTGGCTTGGACACAGTTACATCCCAACACTCTTCTCACTTTCTCGCTACCCCTTCACTGACTGCAATCTCACTATGACTACCAGATACCGCGTCGAATGTAAGTCAATGTTTGTCGCTGTCCATGTTACCTCACTCATTGTTTCAAGCTGAGCCCTGGAAATGTCAACATCAGTATGCTAACGTGGCTGACATCTAGATGCTCTCAAGGTTCGCCGTTCAGTCTCAAGAATTCTGATAGCACTCTCTAACAACCGGTTTAGACTCACAGGCGAGACCAATTGGTAGGGACACTTGCCAACATGTTCAAAATACACATGCTAACCTACTGTTGTAGATTGAGTGGATTAAGGTACCACATGTCCGGAACTTCCAAAATGACTTTTTAATACTGATCATCTTGAAGGGTCTTCTCGCGGTCCCCTTTGTTCTGCACTCGCAGCCGACTGCCGTATTCGAGGAGAATGCACAGACAGTCCATCAGCAAGCCAGCGTTGCCCAACGTCGATATGCTGAGATTATGCGTGATGTAGAGGACATAATTAACGATCACAGTAAGCCTCGTGAAACCGAAAAGATGAGGATTATTCCATTAAATTCCTCCTTATTGGGGGATACTGACCAGCCTGCAGTTGAACATCAGAAGATGGGAAAGCCAGACCGATCGAAGCTCAAACTGCTGGTACCCACTGTGGCCAATTTCTTCACACCCTTAGCACTCCATGATGCCTTCATATGGCAGGATCAACGTCGGTCGATCAGCTACAGACGTTTTGTGCCACCATCCTTTAACGATGTGCGCTTGGTCCTGAACACAGCCCAAGTAATGAGTCTTGTCCGTAGTGGTCCTATTGAGCTTGTCACATTCGATGGAGATGTTACTCTCTACGACGATGGGATGAACTTACTGCCCGAGAATCCAATCATTCCCAAGATTCTCCAACTTATGCGCAGAGGATCGAAGATTGGGATAGTCACGGCAGCAGGCTACACAGAAGCCAATCGCTACTACGGACGGCTTTTTGGCTTATTGCATGCGATTCAAGAATCCGATCTGCCGCTGGAGTCGAAGCAGGGATTCATGATCATGGGAGGCGAGAGCAGCTTCTGCTTCAAATTCGATGCGAACAGCCCAGATCTGCTGAGATTTGTGCCGCGCGAGGAATGGGTTCTCAAGGAGATGCTGCTGTGGTCGAATGCGGACGTGGCAGAGTTGCTTGATATTGCTGAGGCTTCCCTAAGAGACACAGTGAAGAATATGCGGATGAACGCCGAGATTGTTAGGAAAGAAAGGGCAGTGGGCATCATTCCGAAAAACGGCAACCGGTTCTGCCGGGAAACATTGGAAGAAACGGTGTTGATCGTGCAGAAAGTGCTCGTATGTCTCCAAGCCACTGTGGAGAATTGTGATGTGCTGACATGTCTAGGACATCTCTGAGGTTGGACAGCGACTGCCATTCTGCGCCTTTAACGGTTTGTGCGCCACCGCCCCTCACAGGCAAGGTACTGACATAGTGACCAGGTGGCAACGATGTGTTTGTGGATATTGGAGACAAAAGCTGGGGTGTGTTGGCGTGTCAACGAATCTTCGGGGCGATTGAAGGAAGCAAGACGCTGCACGTTGGAGACCAGTTTCTGAGCGCTGGGGCGAACGACTTCAAGGCGCGACTGGCTTGCACTACGGCATGGATCGCGAACCCAACGGAGACGTGCCAGTTGCTCGACGAGATTGCAGAGCTGGACGAGACGCACCAGCGCAAGACGAGATGATACCCCTGGTAGTGGGTAGTGTGAACGGTTGAGGACAATGTGCAAGATGGTATGCGTTGGACAGACTCAGCGTGGTGTCCTAACTCCATGGATTAGATATCCACACAACCTGGATTCATTGGCCGGAGACCCTGCGCCATGCTTGTGGAGTTTGGCGAAGGCAAGGCAAACGGCCCGCTGCTTCCGCATTTGGCAGCCATGCTGTGATGATCCCTGTGTTACGGTGCCTACGGTGCTACAGGCCAAGCCTTTGGCTAGGTTGTTCTACGTCTCAAACTCGCCATTGTGCCTTGTTACATGCACCGCCGTGTTCTGTGCCAACTGCGGATACTTTTTCACGGCGGTGCAATCGCAGCGCTCGTGCACCAGGCGCTGTCGTCGGCCAAAGCATTGTTGCCTCGTGTGGTGCAAACCACCGTTCCCTGCACAGTCCCATAAACCCTGTCAAGCTCCTTCGCCTCGGTTCTCCTGGCGCTCGCACCCGCCTGCGACGTTGCGAACCTCGCTGACCTCTTCCGGCCGCTCTCTCGACGCAATTGCTTCGACTTCATCTGTGTTGTTGTGCAAAGACCCCCGCCACCAGCTGCCACCATGCCGTACAGGTTCAAGCCATTGACGCTTGCGCCTATCAACTTCTCGCTCACAGAGGGCACCTCGATTCCCGCACCGCTCGACTCGCCGCCCGAAACACCGCGTCCGCCAACGCCGGGCAAAGGGCCGCTCTCGTCTCACCCCACACCCAAGTTGCCCGTCTTTCCTCAACATCGAGCCGGCTCGCCCAACGGCAAGGCATCTGAGGACTCGACAGTCCCCGAGCCTCCTGTGACACGGGGCCGGTCGACCGATGCGGCAAGCAGTGGCCTGTCACCCACAAGTCCCGAGTCACAACAGAGGCGACCCTCTTCCGTGCGCCAGTTCTTGGGTCTCCGCACACTGTCGTCCAAGGACAGCTTGCAACAGGACGAGAGGCCAGGCTCGCCGGCCACTATAAGCAGCCAGCCCAGCCTCACGAGGAAGAAGAGCAGTAGTTGGTTCGGCAGCAAGAGGAAGAGCTCGTACTTTGGAAGCGTACCGGAAGGAAGCGAGAGTACCACAGTGGCGCCGCTTTCAAGGACAGCACCAAACGGCGCGAGGCGTACCCCTACACCCGTCTCAAGAGCTCCAACGGCACAAACGCCGCCCAAGAAGAAGGGCCCGCCAGCTCCCGCCCTGCCTCAGCTCAACTCGTTTGGAGTGAACGAGAAGACGCTGTGCTTCGACGCAGACGACATGTTCAAGAACATCAAATAAGACGTCTTACACGGCCGTGCTACGAGCGCGAGGCAGCAACAAGACCTTTCACGGTACTGCCTATTGGGGATGGAGGTTTAATGACACTTGTCGATTCTGGACATGAATTGGGAGTTTTTAAGATGGATTGATTAATTGTGGATATGATGTTGTATGTTCTTGCTTGTTGCATACGCACACGATACCCCGGGTCGACGCACGATAGCAGAAGGATTAACACGGTTTGGGGTATTATCTTGGAATTAGAGGGCAGCACTTATGGGTGCTTTTGGCTTCGATTGTATGGTTGAGCGTTTGCTTTGACATATGCATCTTTTTTAGCAGCTGCAAATACCATTTCTTATTGTTGATGGAGTGCTACTAGAACGCGCACCCTTCTCTGCACGTTAACGTTGCACTTGGGCAGCACGCGCCAGACATGCGGCGATAGCGTGGATTAGCGGCGCCCTTGCTTGGCCAGCAACAACGCTAGCAAAGATCCCTGCCCACAACAACAAACACAGGTCAACACTCCCGCCGCAGCCCTACGACACTGCCACTACCGTACATAGTCACTCGATCTGCGCATTTTTGGATTGCGATCTGAGCAGCCTGCACCGCATTTACAGCATTTGTGACACTCTCCGCTTTACTATGGCCCACGACCAGGGCATGTTCTCGGTCCAACGACCGCGCCAGGTGAGTTTGTTGTGTTTGGGCCGCACAACCACCTTCTCTTTCCCACTGACACCGCGCGCAGACACTAGGACCCATGAACAACAACATCTCCTCGGCGATTCCCATGCCCTCATCAGCGATGAAGCGTTCCAGCTCGGTCCACCAGATGCAGCAAGGCTCGCAGTTCGGAGGAAACAACCATGCGCGCTCACAGTCCGGAGGTCGCATGTCGCTTGCTCCAGGGCGCCCAAGCCAGCCGCTCTTTGCGCGCTCATCTTCTGGCACAAACCTCGCCGAGGGCTTCCCCTCGGTGCAGCGCAACTCCATGGGCAACTTTGGTGGGGCAAGCAGTGGGAGGAAGAGCTTTGCGCCCGGCGCGTCCATCTTCCAGACCCCGGCGCCGCCAGCAGGGCCTAACTTCGAGCAAAGCGCACAGCGACGGAGCAGTGTCTTCAAGTCGCGCACCTCACACGGAAGCGGACAGCCCGGCATGAAGCAATCGTTCTTCCAGCAGGCTCCCATGCCCGCGGCGCCCCCGCAGACCCACGACGGCTGAAAGACCCCTCCACGCGACAGCAGATGGCGAACGAACTTCTCGAGTTCCTCACGCATAATAACTTTGAAATGGAGCAAAAGCACACGTTATCTGCCAAGGCCATGACATCACCCACCCAGAAGGACTTCAACAACATGTTTATGTGGCTTTACAACCGCATTGACCCGAGCTACAGATTCCAGAAATCAATCGATCAGGAGGTCCCTGTACTGCTCAAGCAGTTGCGCTACCCATTTGAGAAAACCATCATGAAGTCGCAGATTGCGGCTGTTGGTGGAAACAATTGGCCCACGTTCCTAGGCCTGCTTCACTGGATGATGCAGCTTGTCGTTCTGTGCCAGAGGTACGAATCTGGGAGCTACGATGAGGCTTGCTTTGAGGCCGGCTACGACGTCTCGGGTGATCGCATCATCTTCGACTTCCTTACAGATGCATACAGCACATGGTTGGCAGCGGACGACGAGGATGACGATGTGGAAGCTCAAGATCGACACATGCAGCCTCACATTGAGAACATGGCAGCCAAGTTCGAAGCGGCAAACTCGCAACACCACGATCAGGTTAAGATGCTCGAAGCTGAGCACAAGCTGCTTCAAGACCAGATTGATGAACTCAGTAAGGCAGGCCCCAGGATTGCTAAATACGAGGAACAAAACAAGGTCCTCCAGGAAGACCGTGTTAAGTTCGAGAACTACAACGCAAACATGGAGCTTAAAGTCAAGAAGTACAGTGATCGGTGCGAGTTTTACGAGAAGAACATTGAGGAGCTTGAGGCTGAGCTTGAGGCGGCAGGGAAGGAGCAGGCGGAACTCCAAGCTATTATTGATGGCCGTGGAATGACCATCAACGATATCGACCGTATGGCCGCTGAGAAGGACCGTCTCGACAGCGCCCTCCAAAGCACATCTAGTCGCCTTGAGGATTGCAAGAAGAAGGTCGCTGAAAAGGAGCTGGCTGCTTCTAGGAAGCTAGACGAACTTGAGCAGACGATTGAGCGCTACAACAACCTAGGCTACCAAATTGGCGTAATCCCATCCACTGCTGTGAACGCAAAGGGTCAAGACTACGAGCTCATTCTTACCGTAACTGATGGGCCCAACTTTTCTGGCAGCCAGATGGGAAGCAGTTCCCAGGAGCCGTCGGATCGTCTGCTGCAAGACGCCAGCACCGGGTACTCGCCCGCCCACCTACTCAACCTCGATCTCAAGGGCAGCGTAAAGTCCAACATCCTCACTCTCCGCAAAGAGATTGCGGAGCGACGCAATGCCGCGCTCGAAGCAGACATGAACAACCACGACCTCCTCGACAAGATCAAAGAAGCCATGGACGACAAAGTCGCTGAAGTTGAAGCTCTAGGCCACCGCGTCGCCCAAGCAGAAGAAGAGCTAGAGAAGCTGCGTGAAATCACAAACACACAAAAGAGCCAGAGCGACGCGCAGATTGAGCGCATGGAGAAGGAACTCGGCCGCATGAGGAGCGGGCTAGGCGAGAGCGTGCAATTGATGGTGCAGCGAGAAATGGCCGTAAACATCGAGTAAGTCCCAATAAACCCACACACAACGAATAACCCCCTAACCTACCCCCAGATACGAACAACTACAACTCCGTGCCAATTCGCTGCGCGAAGAACTGCACACGGAAATCGAGCGTATGCTCGATGACATCGTCCGCTTCAAACTGCACGTTCAACGCAGCCTCGAGGAGTACGAACAGTTCATCGCTGACGAGGTTGAACGCAGCTGCGAGGATCAAGATCTGCTGGCCCATGATGGTGGGGGCGAGCTGCTCAATGCGGATCGGGATATGGATGATGCTGAGTAAGTGGATGTATGACGTGGCGTGTCGTGGGGAGGGAAACAATTGTGTGAATAAGAGAAAGAGAGAGTACTGACGATGTTATGATGGCGTTTGGGCGGTGCATTTCTGTTTCGGGCGGTTGGAGTTTGTCTTCGACGCTGTTGCTACCCATGGTAGACTGTGTCGTGTTGGAGTTGAAGAGAAGGAAGAAGGAGAGGGAGTTGGGCATGACTTGGATTCTCAGATACCTTTTTGCGCTCTCACTTTTGAAAACACCAGTACCACACGCATCACCTCCACTTCCCCGCTCTCCAAACCCTCCTTTTCAAACCCCATCACCCGTGCATGTATTTACGTCTAGTGTAAAGGTTTCCGCGCCGAAAACTGCACAACCTCAAAATAAGCATGCACCCTCCTCTCCTTCAGCCCATTCCTAAACTTGGCAATGAAAACTTGCGCCTCCTCCGCACTCCACCCCATAACCCTGGTTAGCAGAAACAGCCCCCACCCCTCCGCGCCCTGTGTGCAGTGCAAGAAATTCCAGCGCCCGAGCTCCTTCATGTGCGGGTCCGCCGGCCACCCGTTAACGGGGACTTTATACACGTTCTCGACGACATCAACGAAGCCCGCGTTCTTGGCATACGTGGATAGGTTCCAGACCTCGTAGAAGGATTTCCCGAAGCGAGTCGATGCTTCGTGGAAGATATTGGACCATTGCGCGAGGATGTGGTCCGGGGACAGCGTGTTGTCGTCTGATTTGAATTGGATGCTCATTTCCACTTCATGCAGATAGCCGCCCGGTTGCAAGTGGGCGTAGACTTGGGCGTACAGGGCGGGCCAGTTGGCGATGGAGCCATATAGCGAGCGGATGTTGATGAAGTCGAAGTGGTTCGCTGGGTATGTCCAGGGAGATGTTACGTCGTCGATTTCAAATTTGCAGTTCGGTGGTGTGAAGGAGGGCTGGATAGGGGAGAGGTCTACGCCCATGATTTCGGCACCGGGGTGTTCTGGGGAGGTTAGTCTGGTGTCATTTTGTCGTGTGTGTTCTGTAGCATACCATCGGCCATGTCTATACACCATATTCCAGTACCGCATCCAAGATCTAGAATCCTTTGAGGATTTTCAATAGGCGCCAGATGGAGTTTGTTGTCCAACAAGATCAGGAACATGTGGTGTGCAATGTCGAGTTGATCGTTCTGGACTTCGTCGTTCGGTCCCCAGTACTCGCCCTCTCGAAACTTGTGGTATCGTCGACCATTCTCGTATCGATGTTTCCAGATAGTCGACGGAATGGATGTGGTGTCGCTCATGTGGTCTGAATCGCCATACGCAGAGTCTGATTCGTCAAAATCGCTCTCCTAGGCGAAAGATTCAGTAAGGGTGGACACGATGTTGAGCTGGTGCAATACATCCAAAACAAGAGTTATCAGTACTTGCCATCGATGTAATCATAAAACACTTACGGGTTGTATGGGAGGCTGGATCGGAGCAGGGTCATTTTCCACTGCTGCTGTAGATGGACCCGCAGTGGTTGCAGGGACTGACGCTGCTTCTGCGGAGCTTTGTTCTTGAGTTGCACTTGAAGACGTTGATGTCTCTCTGACCATTGCTACTACTGGTACCGCCTCCTGTGGTTGAGATACCGTCTCTTCCACGCTCGCTGAAGAGACTGGCGCGCCTGTGCTCTTGGTGTCGTCATGCTGTGATGTTGCCATCTTCGATGGAGCTTTTACTTTCTTTGTTCGAGAACCGCGCCGCACTCCTGCAGATTCGGCTCGGGACGCAGGGTAAGCGAACTTGATATATAGAACAGTGGGCAGGAGGCGAGAAGATTCAGTAGACGCTCTGCGCGAGCTTTTTCGGTGTTAATTTATATCCTGCAGAAACACAGGAAGAATACCTGCACCGACTCGCGGGGTGCTGATCCTGCAACCTGGAGATGAACGGTCATGTACAGTAGAACGAGTCCAACGTCTAAATTTGTCGATGGACGTGCATCGGGAAGGAACGTGGTTGCAGGCTTTAAACCTGGTCGCTGCAGGCGTCCCGCTTTGAGGAAACGGGCCGGCAACGTCGTGAGCATCGTGGGTCTGGCCGTGGCCGAATATGATCTCATGCATCCGCAGCAAGCATTCTATCGATGACCTGCAGCTGCACACGTCCACGTCCTTTTTGCGCTGATGCAGTCATGCCAACACTTCTTTACGCCGCTCTTCTGGTATCGTGTCCAAATTGGACACACCTCTTTGTTCGCGTGCTTCACTGATGGTGGCGGTGGCTCGGCAAGACCATCCTGCGCGCCCGGCAAGGCTCCGCTGCCGAGTGGAGCAAATGGAGGGTTGGCGGACCAAGTTCCGCAAGAGTTCACTCGATATCGTCTTTACCTGCACGGCCGCAGCTGCCATGCAGTGCCATGCAGACACGGATATGACACCCACCCTAGCCAGATTGTGCCAGTAGTTCGCTTATGACGGCCATGAACGACCCACGCATTCTAGTGCTGCATAACCGTCCACCTCACGCATCGCCCAGACGTGCCAAACGGCGACTCTCGATTGTTCATCCCCAGCGTCGTCTCGTCGAGGCACCGCGCTGACTGACGTTCCGTGTCACCTGATCCTCCGAAGCCATGCCTACCGGTGCGCTGGGTACCCTGCTGGGATCGGTCCCACGTCTGTACCTAGTCCTTTTCGTTATCGTTACTTACCTGGTCATTGCTCGACTTCGGCAGTACTATCGCCTCAGCCAATTCAAAGGTCCGGCTACCGCGGGCATCTCGTGGTGGTGGCATTCGAAAGCCGTGCTGAGTGGCCAAGCGCAGCGTTACTATGGAGACGTGACCGAGCGATACGGTAAGCACAGAGAACGGGCAAGATGAGATTCGAACACTGACCTCAAAGGCCCCATTGCAAGAGTCTCGCCTGGGCACTTGATAACGAGCGACCCCGGTCTATGGGCGCACATCAACGGCGTTCGATCGCCATACAGTAGAGCGCCGTGGTACTACCATGCAGCACGTTTTGAACCAGGGAAGGACAACGTGTTCACCGAGTGCGACAATGATCGCCACGATGTCAGAAGAAAGAAGATGCACGCCGGTGTGAGTCTTCTTCTCCACTCGATGTGATGAAGCATTTGCTGATGTCCAGTAGTATTCTGGAAAGGAGAATCCAACACTGGAGCCATCAATCGACGGCCATGTGCAAGAGTTGATAGAACTCGTGCGCACATATGCTGCTCAGCCGGAATCGACAAAGTCATCCAAAGCGATGGATCTTGCCCAGAAGATTCCCTTCTTTACGCTAGATGTCATCAGCCGCATTGGATTGGGAACACCTTTCGGCAATCTCAAGGCCAATAAAGACGTCAATGACTACCTCAAGTCCTCCGAAGAAGGCCTCAAGATTGGCAACACAGTCTTCGCCCTGGGCCTATCCTGGATGCGAGAAATCCCCATTATTGGACCTGCGATCAGCCCCTCAGAGAAGGACCTGACAGGCTACGGCCGCATGATCGCAGAAGCGCGCAAGATAGTCGATGCGCGAAAGTCTAAGCCAGTAGAAGGCAAATCCGACATGCTAGCCTCATTCATCCGGAACGGGGTGTCAGGAGACGATCTATTTCAAGAAGCCTTCGAGCAGATCCTCGCAGGCTCCGACACGACTGCGGCCGCCATCCGAATCATCCTGCTGTACATCACAACGCACCCACGCGTGTACGCCAAACTGCAGTCCGAGATCGATGACGCGGTGAAATTCGGCCTTGCTCCCGCATCCCCAGCCATCATCCCAGACACCCAAGCCCGTAACCTCCCCTACCTTGCCGCCGTTGTGCGCGAGGGCATGCGCGTCCACCCACCCGTCGTGAACCTCTTCTCGCGCATCACGCCCGCCGCCGGCGACCTTGTCACCGTGCAGGGCACCCAGTACTTCATCCCGGGCGGCACCCTGATCGGCTACTCGGCGTGGAGTATGCACCGCAACAACACCTCTCTCTACGGCGATGATGCCGCTGTCTTCCGCCCCGAGCGCTGGTTTGTCGACGAGTCGAACCCCGCTGAGAAAGACAGGCTGAAGGAGATGCTCAAAACCAACGATATGATCTTTGGCTACGGCAGGTGGGTGTGTTTGGGGCGGAATATCGCGCTGATTGAGGTGCACAAGTGTATTTTTGAGCTGTTGAGGCACTTTGATCTCGCATTGTCGAACCCTGCTGAGCCGTGGAAGACGCATAATAGTTTGGGCCTGTGGGAGATCAAGAATATGTGGGTTGATGTTACGGCGCGAGCGTGAGGGCATCGGTGGAATTACCGACGTTTCGACAAATGCATGTGCAAGCGCATTGGTGGGAAATATGATTCATTACTACTCGTTATTTTCATTACAGACAGGGTATACGCAAAGGGATATCAATCTAAACCAAACCGTGCGCAGATCCAACTCTTCACTTTCTCTCCTGCGCCGTCCCAGGATCAGGCAGCTGCGTAACATCCGGCAAGTCAGCTACAGTAGCCTTTTCCTTGTCGTCCTTGATGATCAGAGGTTCTGTGGCTTCGGCTTCGACCTTTGGAACGGGCTCGGAACTCGCTTTGGTTTTCTGGCGCTTCTTGTCGCCAAAGACAGAGTCATCGTCGCTGGCGACGGTGGACGAGGTGCCTGAGGCTTCAGCCGACGCGGTTTCGGCGGCGAGACGCTCCTTCTCGAGACGGGTTTCGCGGCCGCGCTTGTGGCAGTACCAGAAGACGAAGAGGAGGACTGTGAGTTGTGAGTTAGTGGATGTTCATTTAAATGGCGTGGAAGGGGGTAGATGGAAGACTCACTCATCACAGCCAGACTCATGATTAAGTTGGTGCCTGTGGCCAGAGCCGGGAACCTGAACTTCAAGAAGTTGACGATACTGCGGAGAGCTGTAGCTACCGCGCCCTGAGCGGATACGAGCTGCTTGAGGCTGGGGATCTTGGGTACACCTGGGATTCTGCTCTTCTTGCTCTTGCTGCCCCCTCCGCCAGTACGCTGTTTCGCGTCGAAGCCTGGCTTCTCTGCACTCGCAGCAAGAATTTCTGGACCAAGGCCTGCTGTAAGCTTTGCCGGCAGGCTCTTGACAAAGTTCTGTAAGAAGGGTGGCAGGCCACCGTACATCTTCTTCAGCTGGGCATCGTAGTCTGTAAAGAGCTTCTCGAGATCGTTGTATGCGGTTGGGGCGCCGTTTACAATGTCTTTGAGCACGAGGGTGAACTTGTGGAGGAGCTCTTCAGATTCCTTGCTGAAGGAGAAGACGCGGTTATTTACAGCGGAGAGGTTCAGTTCCTCCAAGATCTTTGTCAGATCCTGTGTCTCCTTGTCGACTTCGGTTTGCTCAGCCGATTTGGATGCTGCGGCAGCAGCGAGGAGGTTATCTGCAAGTTCGTTGCGCTCGGCCTCTGTGACCTTGGCTTTGCTCTTCTTGTCCTTTGGCGGTGTATCCTTGTCTTTGTCGGTTTTGTCGCCCTTCTTGCCGAACTTGGGGAGCGTAAAGTACGATGTAAGAGGCTTCTTCTCGGGTGGGCTCTTTGGAAGTGCTATCCTGTCCGCGCCATCCATCAACGCTTCCTGTGCATCTTTGCCCACCTTCTGCTGTCCGCTATCATCAATGATGACGGCTGGGCGGCCGGGTAGCGGCGGCCGGGTGCCTTCGGGTTCTTGTGCGATTGCGGCAAGTCGTTCAAGGAACTTCTCATCCTCTTCGTCCAAGACAGGCTCTGCGCCAGTCTCGTCCGCTGGCTCGCTAATCGCGGGCGCAGGTGGTGGTGAGGGAACACGTCCTGTAGGTTTCGATGTTTCTTCAGTTTTGGGCGCATTACGTACAACAGTTTCTCTGAAGTTGGCAGGGTCTGCCTGCTTGGACTTTGGACGCAGCTTCTGCAGGTATGAGGCCATGGTGTATGTGGTGGGGATGTCTCAGCGCTGTTTGCGGGGTGTTTGTGGGCTAAAGTCGAAGTTGAGGGGTATTTCTAGGATAATACTAGGACTGACGTCTCATAAAGGCCTTAACAGCGGCTCAGCCACCTTGAAGGCGATCCTCTTTGCACGGCAATCGTAATGCGGCAAGCATGTCGTTGTGGCCCTGCTGTGAGTCTGGTCGCGTCCAATAACCCGTACGTCATCGGCAGGGGTCCTTAGCGTTGCATGTGAAGCCCCAGTATCCAACGCCACTCCATCATATCGCTCCGTCTTTTGAGCAGTGCATCTGTAGTAACGTCAAGGACAATTCAAATGAAAAGCATATCAAAAAGACATATTCGCACCATTTTTCTGCGCGCCTATCAGTCGCAACATTGTAATCTAGTCCGCTCCTTATCTTTGGTATCAATTGTTCAATACCGTTGCTATTAATGAACTTGGCCTCGCAGCTTGTTAGTTCGGCTTAGTGTTTTAGGCTACCTTGGCCATGGTGTTAGCCACTACGCTGCATAGTGAGCTCTATCTCTAGTAAGCTCGTGCTCAATCGAGTGTTCAAAGGACGAAGGCGAGCAAGATATTTCTGCACCATGGGATTGCATAAGATGGCTAGGAGGCACGCCTATTACACTCTCGCTTTTGCGTTTCTTAATTTCATGACTTCAGCATCCTATTTATAGCAACTGCAGCGCTGCTGTTGCGAATGGTTGGGCGTTGCATTGGCTTCTCTTCATTCACACTACTCTTCTCGAAAAGTTGCATCTGCACGTTCGTTTGCAGTGTCATACAGCCCCCATAAATATGCTCGGAGCCGATAGCCTAAAGTTGAAGTCTCCGCTGTTTGCTTCCTACCTGCCATGCTGGCGAGTACAGAATTCTCTCACCTACTCTTTCCGCAACTGATGATTCATTGAGGAGCACTTCACGTGGCCAGCCCGTCATCTTATAAAGCCATACACTGCTCTCCTTTTCACTTCACTTCCTCTACAATTTACAAAAACAATTTATTTGTACGCCTAACCGACAACATGGCGGACAAAACCTTCAGCTTCGACACTAGGATCCTTAGTGTTGGCTTCTACCATCCATGCCACTGACAAATAGCAGACACTGAGCCCATCGATGATATGAGCCTCTAGGATGCAATTGAGATGATTTCGAACGACGATCAAGACGATTACATGGAAGCTACCCCTCTGGCGGAGACGCACAATGTGAGTGGCACTTACACATCTCGGAGGTATTCACTGACAGAACTAGAGTCAAAATGAGGAATTCTTTGATAACCTCGGTTTGGAGGTCGATGAAGATAAAAACGATGATACTGGCAACTACGAAGATCGAATTGTTGGCAAGAAACGCAAGCGTGCTGATAACGGCGCCTTCAAGAACGACCCAACTCACTCCCAGCAGACCGACGCACGTATCAAGGCTGAGGGTGGCGAGACTTTCATTTTAGATGAGTCGACGAGTCACATGGCTCAAAAGCAGAGCTCTCGTGTAATCGGCACGTTTGGTCGTCGTAAGTTTGATGTATCATTCTTACTGCTTGCATTTCACTAACTTTTCTCCAGGCGACCGTCTGAAGGGTGAAAGTCTACCTGCATACCACAAGAAAGTGTCAGCTCAGCTCGACTCTGACGACGAGCTCATGCTTCAAATGCGCGAGAAGGGCTACAGTGACCGCCAAATCTCTGACAAATTGGCCAAGGATGGTCGTATTCGCTATGATCACAAGTCTATCTCCACACGTATAATGCGCATCCGACTTGCCCAGGCTGAGAAATTCGATTTCCTCCTTCGGGAAGGATACAAGGAGTGGGAGTTTGGAGATGTTAGCTTTCCCATATCTTCACCCTAAATACATCCACTAATCGCCTCCAGGACCAGCATCTTACTCAAGCCTACGCGCTTGCCGACATCGAGATCAACTACGAGATCGAACGTATCCGCGCCTGGCGCTTCCGCAAGGTCTCAGAATACATGCGTCGCCTCGACAAGGATTCGCTTTTCTCTGCGAATGCATGCCGCAATCGCTATAGCGAACTCATGTCCGGCACAGCACGCATTCCTTGTAATGTTGACGACAATCCAGACATACGACATGAAGAACTCGAACTCTTCCGTGTATCTCGCGAAGTGGCCCGAGAGAAAGAAGCGGCTGAGAAGGAGACGCAGGCAACTATGGAGAAGCGCGTCAAGGACGCAGTCAAGATCAAGAATGCCCAGAAGGCCGAAGAGGTAGCCAACAACCGTGCTATAAAAGAAGTGGAGAAAGCTCAGCGCGCTATGCAGCGAGCTACTCAAGCGCAGCTTCGGATGCAGAAGGCAGCAGAGAACCAGAAGGCGAAGACAGAGAGGAACGCACAGATCAAACAGGCTGCCTCCACCCCCAAGAAGCGCGGTAAAAAAGCGAGGCCCGACATGGTAGCCGAATTCTCCAAGCAGGTGTCGATAAAGACCAAAGATGAGACTGAGACAGTCGACCCTCGTTCCTACCTCAGCATGACCGACCTCGCCAAGCTCTGTGCGAACCGCGGTCTTCCCACGGACAAGACTAAGAAAGACCTCGTTGCCTCCCTCATCGATGCCGACATCGAGTGGACCCATGATCAGCTTCGCAAGATGTGCAAGGCCAAGGGTCTCAACGCCGGTGGCAGTAAGGTTGTCATGCGGTACCAGCTGGCTCTGAAGGCAGCGCAGATGTGTCCCAGCTTCGAGGCTGGTATGAAGGCGGCTGAGGAGGCGGAGGACAAGGACGGCGATGAAATAATGGTGGACGCTGAGTAGGTGCATGGTGGTGTTAGGACAGGGATGGAATAGTCCATCGTCAATTTGATGACCTGAAGGTGAACATCATTTCCAATTGGTACTGAGCCCAGCACAATGCAGTTCGCACTGGAATTTCACAGATTTGACGGTTTCGTATAGCAGGTATATGTACGAGGCAACCTTACCACACATCCTAGAAATTGAAGTCACTGACTCGATATCAGAGCATCTCATCATCCTGCACGAATATCATCAGCGTTCGAAACAATGTACCATTACAATACATTCAAACACTACTACGCGATCAAGGGAATCGAAATATGGCGCGTGTATTGCGTGTTAATGGTGTAGGATTGAGATTAGGGTGTTCATGTTTTCAGTTTGTAGATACAGTGCTATATCATAGTGCTGGTCGTAAGAGTGCGCGAGAGCAGTGTGGAAGGGATCACATGGAGTTTGAGAGTGTGAGAATAAGCAGATCAATATCAAGTCAGAGTGATAGTCTTTTGATGTTCGTTGTGAGACGTGTCTGAACGATACCGTTTCCACTCGCAGGGCCCAGTGCAACTGGCTAGTCTTTTTCCTTTTCGTGCGCCTGCGCCACGATTAGCCATTGGCAGTTTGCCTGAGAGGTACATGGTAAGCAGCAGGTCTTTTACAAAGTGCAGACGGCGCATGGGCTATTTCTTGAGTCGCGTACCTGCTATGTCTTCTTGGGCGTCCTTGATGAGGAAGCTGTTCGACGTTAGTATCATCCTGGTCTCGCTGGTTTCGGTTTCTGAGTGCACTTACTTGTACCACAGTATTGTCGGTATCACGGTACCCAGATGCCACAGGCTGTGCGCGTCAATCATGCCCTTCCAAGGGGCGAAGTCCATCAGCTCCAGACTCATCGCTGAGATGATCCATGCCACGCAGATACCCGGCAGTACCGCCCATGTCCTCCCGATCCTCTTGTACTGCACGTAACTGAACCCACTCCAGAGCACATTTGCCAGTGTGCCCACCACGACGTTTGCAGCCATGTTGTACGTGTAGTCCCAGCTCCACAGCGATAGGTATGCGACGTGCATGATGTAGAGGAGTATGCACAGTGCTGTCCACAACCTCAATACGCTTTGTTTCCTGGGTTCGTTGCGGTCGAGCCGGAACACCCTAATTGGGGCATAATAAAGCCCGTACAGCACGTTCGCGCCTGCCGCCCAATAGTCCAACTTCTCTGTGATGTTAAAGTCCCTGGTGTGAAAGATCATGCTGAACGTCCAGCTCGCCAAACCCACGTATCCGAACCATATGTAGTATTTCCGTAGGCTGTAGGAAACAGGAATCTTTTCGCGGAGCTGTGCCATGCCCCAGTTGTGGGCAAGATAGTTGAACAGTGAAAAGATGACGCTGAAGGGCTCTTGCATGCCCATGAAGCGGTAGAACGGCCACTTGCCGTGGAACTGGTATACGGGTTGTATGTAAGGCGGGTCGCGGGCGAGGCGTTTCGTGGTTATGATGTGTTGGCAGGTATAGTCGCATTCTGCAGGACAGTCCCAGAAGAGGAGGCGGCGGTGGAAGGCTAGTGGGAGTTAGACAGTATTGACGAGCAAGGGGAGAGGCGCCATACGTATAGGCGTGGGGTTATCACCACAATTGGCTTTTTGCAGACCTGGAATAGCTATCAGCAGTGTAACAGAAGCTGTCTTGATATTGCTACAAACCTCTAGACAGTGCTTGAAGTCGGGCAGTCTATCACCCAAAGAAGCCTGCGCCGCTCCACATAGCAATAGAAGCACAGCAAATAATTGCCGTGTTGAACATGTGTGTATCCTCATGGCTGGAGCATAGAGGCTGTGTCCATGGAGTGTGGTGTTTGGGAAGCAGTCGCGTGTTGACATTCAGCGCCTTGGCGTCCCGTACCGATAATTCCGATGATCGTTGAGACAAACCCCTATCTCCACTTTCTACACGCCCTGTTATCTAATGGCACTAAAATCGGGTCGCATGTGCGATATTGATGGCTAGTATAACTATCCAAATCTGTAAAAGTTCAAGTTCATGGCGGAGCATACACGATTGTGCCTCTCACTCTGAGGAAAGAAGTCTGAACACCGATTGCTTTGTAGGTCCAGCTTTCTTCCTCAAGCGTGTGCGTGTAGCAAATCGCTTAATGAGAAAAGATGTCCAGTTGCTGTGGAGGTTTCTGAGGGGCAGCATCTAGCAGTCGTCTGTATGGCCAACCACCCTCGAAGATACCTTGCCCACACCGGGTATATATCAGTAGACCAAAACTGAATGTCGCCGAAGCGAGCGTATGAGCAAAAGCAGGGGGAAAATGTGAAACTGATGTCATGAAGATCTAGAGTACAGTAAAATGTTGTTCGGTTGACTCGTGCGCCCGCCGGCGGTGTGGTTTTCTTGGAAACTGATACGGCCGTTTGTCTGTGGCGATGTTGATACAAACAACAGGTCGGAGGCGGACTGGTGTTGATGGGAAACGCCCACCTCAAGACACTCTAATGTAACGCCAGTAATGCTCCAGGGTATCGTAATGCAATGACCGCCCTAACCTGTTCAAAGATGAGTGAACCGTATGAAGCAAATCTGCCTCTCAATCCACACACGCCAATGAACGCCCTACCGTAGTATATGCATCTCAGCGACTTCTTCAGTGTTGTACAGCCCAAGCACGTGCGTGCTTATCATATGAAGTATAAGGGCCTGGCGCCAGGTACGTCTGCTCAAAATGAATCTGCCCGAACTCTTTTAGTCCACGGACCATTAATCTTCTGGGCGACATTGATATGTTCATCAATAACCTGCTCCTCTTGTGGTCTGAAGCAAAGTAAGTCTTAGCCCACAGTAGGTCGCGAAGTGTGAAGTTGTATGCACAGTGTGGAGATGGGCCGAAATAACTAGGGAACAAGCACTCAACAACCAAGCTCGGAGCTCAAAGTCGTCATGCACTTCTTCCCTGAGAGTACCACGGGTACAACCCTGCCTCCTACCCAGTGCCTACAACTTACTTGAGAGTCTGCATATGACGCCGCTGCATGATGTACGTCTCGTAGTTGCCACCTAGAAGACACTCGAGAATGCTTCTACCAGGGCTCCTTGAATCGATGCGATCCTTCAAGATTCTATATGCGGAGCCAAAAGCACGGAACACTTCCCATGCTTTGTGGGATCCGCCTGAAATATTGTTCTCTGGACGGTTCGGGTCCTGAATGGACAGACCGTCAGGCCTCTCGCTGCGGCCATCGACATCATACCCGTTCTTTCGGATAATCGCTGGAGGATGCATCTGAATGCGCTGGGTTCGGAGATCGAACTCGTTACCGTAGTAGTTGAGAAAGCCCAGAAAGCAATCTCCAAGGTTCTCCGGCTTCTTACTATGCTGGAAGTAGCTGATAACAAGGCAAATGATGCTGAAGCCTCCGATACCACCGGTATGGACCTCATTCATGCCACGCATGACAAGGAACTGCTTCAGCAGAGCAACCATGTAGATCATGTCAGGATAGTCATGCTTCCACTGCTGGAATGTAGCCTGTGCCTGAACCCCGCTAAGATTCTCAAATGATATGTCGACGTTGATGTTGGTCAGTCGATCGACGAACTTGATGATTGGCACCTTGGCTTTGGTAATACACAGTACATTGGTAGCAATGCGTACATTCTCGAGCCTTCTAGCTGCCTTTCTCAAGGTGGAGTTAACAATGCTCTTGTTGCTGAAGTCCATAGCTGCCGGGCCACCTTGGTAGAACCTATCAGAGGTATAGACAAGGTCCATATCTGCGGTAGGCAGATAAAGGCCAGCAGGAAATGAACCAAAGCACAGAATGCGTCCAGTGTCTTGGGGAAATCTTTGAGAGCCCAGAGCTTGTTGCACCCGCTGGACCAGTCGGTGACGGACATCGTGCTCGTATGGCTGGGGCGCGACGAAGTCATAGAAGTCGAGAATCTCGTTGTGTAGCCTATGTGTGTCAGCGTGAAGGCCATTTGAACAAGAAAGAAAGCGCCGTCTTACCATTTCAGAGGGTCGTTAACAAGGTGAGCATAACTGTGCCGTGGATCAAGCCACGGCGCTGTGTCGCAACGTGCAGTGCCCATCCACTCCTGAACAATGCCGCGCACATTCTCATGTTCTCCTCGCTTGCGCTTGGCTTTGCTCTGTTGTGGCTGCTCATGTAGGTCAGCAGCTTGGTGTGAGTGCTTCTGGGGACCGTTGTCGACGATCGAGTCCACGTAGTCGAGATCGTTCATCGGACCCTGTACGAAGCCGCCATCTTGTGGTCGTTTGTTTGTTCTGGGCTCCTCGTAGTCAACGGCCTGCGCATCTGCGGTTTGGGCGGAACCTTCGTCATCTCCAAATGAGATAAAGTCGTCGTTCGCGGCCACGGCATTGGTGCCGTTAGCCTTTTCGGCTGCGTCGTTCTTTGCTTTTCGAATCAACTGGACGAAATCAATCTTTTTGCCGGGTCTCAACTCCTCAGGTGGAGGAAGGGCAGAGTAAATCTCGGGGTTGCTCCACTTCGGTACCGAATCGCCATCGGCGCGCCCATTTGCAGTGCGAGCAATCTTGTGAACACCATTCTCTCCATCAGCTGAAGTCTCTTCGTAATTTCTGACAGCTACATCCTCTTCTTCGTCGTCCGACATGTCATCAACATTCATGAACTTGTTGGAACCATCAGCGACACCCAGTGTGCGCTCGGGACTACCACGATCTTGAACCGTGAGAAGGGCGCGCTCGTGGGCCTGAGGTTTGCGGTAGCCTCCTCGGCCACCACCTCGGCCACGAAGGCCGTTCGAGTCGCCGCGTCTCGAGTCGCGTTGGCCGTGCTGACCACCACCGCGGTTGTTGCGCCTCCTCGCAGGTGGTCCTGCGTTGGCCGGCCCAGCAGGTGGGAACCGTGGTCCATCATGGTTCGATGAGAATGTGAATTCAGAGTTATTGCGACCTTGCTGAGGACCGCTGGGCCGGTAGTTGTCCCCTCCACCACTGGTGAATGTCATGCGGTCTGCAAGTGATCGCCCACCGCCGCCTCCCGGGCGATACGAGTCGCCCATTATGTTTTACTGTTTTTGATTATGATGCGACGCGTCAGGCTGTTGCTGAAGGTGCTTGTAGAGATTTTTTCGCGGTTGGAGGTAGTGACGTTGAGACGAGGAAGAACTTTTGGAATCGCCAGGTGGGGCCCACTAGTGCATGGGGAAGCGCGCCCGTGCTGTCTGCTCCACCTATTGTGCTTTTACTGTCACTCAGAAACGAGCAAGGCTCCCAGGCATTTCTCTCTTCACTTTAAGAGACGTGTGATTTGTTTGGAAAAGAGCGGCTTGTTAGTGCTTTTCATTATTCATGTTTCATTCAGAAGGGAACTACACTGTACTCAGCACAAAGGCACACTAGTCGTACCATATAATGTTACAATAATTGACACAAATTAAAGAGACCAGATGCTCGCATAAGAGAGCGGAGAGACAGGAAGCCACACGTGTGCGCGTCTTCGACGTTCTCAAAGAAGGCGATGTGATAGTGCCACCATGCCCAAAGAGGTCCCAATCGCTATGCCCATAAACAACGCCATCTTGATGCATTTCCAAGCGCCTTCTCGCTCGCAGATATGTGCCTCGACCTCACTTGCTCCATTTCCTTCTTTTCAAGGGGCCTTGACGTCTCGCTTTAGACGGTCTGTGGACGCAGCTTCTCACTTGTCCTCCTTCGTGAACTTTGGCTTGAACCCTTCTGTCAGCTCCTGCTCCCTCTCCGCCATCCGTTGGTGACCTTGCAACTCTCGTTCAATCCTCTCTCTCGCTCTCAAAATCTTGCTCTGTAGATAGAAACTGCCACCCTTCTTCGGATCGTTGATGTCGAACAGTCGCTTGAAACGTTCGGTGACGGCCTCTGCTTCTATTGTGCCCATCTTGCCTGGGCCGACGTTCAGGATCTTGCAGGCTTCATCCATGGTGATGTTGGAGGATGAGAAGGCGCTGCCACCGCCACTTCCAGCATTGGCGGCGGCAAACTTCTGTGAGGCCGCAGCTTGACGATAGGACTCGGAGACGGCGCGGCCTATAATGCGTGCGCCGGAGAACACGACCTGTGTTATTATGCGGTGGGCCTGCATGGGTTAGCCGGATGTTGACTGGGTTGCACTTCGAGGGACGCACCATTGTGAGGAAGTGGCAAAGCGGTAGGAACTGGGGGCAGCGATGCGTGTAGGGATGAGGCGAGTACACGATACACCAAGTCAGTCTTTCGATGGACGTAAGCAACACAGGATGAATGTCAAACAATTTCTGGTCGCCTTCCGAGCTTTCGGCGCTCTTCCGTCCAGGCACGTGATCTCTTATTCAACAGCCAATCAAAGTCCGATCGCAATGATCACAATGATCGCAAAGCACCGTCTTCACAAATAGCACCTTTTCATGGCCATGACCTGACAAATAGTTCAGTCGGTTGCCTATTACGACATAGAAATACTATCAGATTCCTTCACTGTCTTTATTCACCGTGCGATATGATACAAGATGCTCAAGGTGCTTCGAAAGGCCGCAAGCACCGAACAAGGCCGTTCTTTCACATGCCCACCAGCCTAAGCCTCCATACATGCCAGTGACCGCATCATATGCCGAAATGTCTCACGTGAGTTTTTTCACACTGACTTCAACCTTACGAACTCGTTGTGTTGTATTGCGACACGCCTCGTGTATTCTGTAACTGTAAACCTGCATCTCAATACGTCTGACAGCCTCAGCCGTAGCTGCGTATGACGCAGTTTTGAACATGCTAATCACTGCATGGCAGCACTAGGTATACACCTCCACCACATCTGCATACCACGCACAGTACATCGCGCAGAATGCTGATTTACTGAAAGATACACCCTGGCTAGAGCACATGTCCAGCCCTTCAAAGCCCACCAACGATGCGTCGCCGCAGCCCTCCGGCGACCCCAATCCGCCTACCTACGCCACCTTCTCGCCCTCTAACATAGGGCAAGTAACGCCGCAGTCGAAGCTTCGCTCTGCCATCCTCGTCCACCAGAAGTCGCCGCTACTCGCTGCCACACCGCCACAGGTTACTCGTGTCCTCGCATACTCGCACCCATTTCTACAACCTCTGAATAAGCTAGCTGGGCTATTAACATGGACGACTGCGGACCCATGGGAGAGCTTTATACTGGTCGCCAGCTTCTGGGCAGTAGTCATGTACGGCGATGCTGTGACAAGGCATGCTGGGCCTATCATCGTAGTATCTAGCTTGATCCTCGGCATGTATGCGCGCAGATACTCGCCACTATCATCCACAGGATGGACTGGGGAGAAGGGTCAGAAGGGACACAAGCGTGCAGAGTCAGACAGCAACATTACGCACCATAAGAGCTTGGAAGAGATCGTAGACGATCTAAAGCTGTTCACATCGCGCTGCAACATATTGCTGGATCCGTTCCTGCGGTTGACAGACTTTCTCTCCACGCAACGCACTGCAACATCGGCAACGACAAGACCAGCGCTCACTGTACTGTTTATTCGAATAATCTTCGTCCTACCACTCTGGATCACCCTCACACTTCCTCCGTTTTACATCCTCACCACGAAACGAGTCGTCCTGGCGGTCGGAACAGTCGTCCTGAGCTGGCACTCCCGCCCAGCGCGTGTGACTCGCACACTCCTCTGGCGCTCGCGAACCGTTCGTCGAATCTGCGTCTTTGTCACTGGCCTCAACTTCGGTGATACACCCACTAGAGGCGCCCGCCCACCACCTCTCCCACCCAGGAAGAAGAGCACTCAAGAAGTCGCAGCCTCGCTAGCGGCTAAGCGCCGCCCAGAGTCGACAGGAGTGCGCTTCACTTTCACCATCTACGAAAATCAACGACGATGGCTGGGTATTGGCTGGACTTCATCCATGCTTGCTTACGAACGCGCCTCCTGGACTGACGAGCACATGAACCCTGTGCCCGACAAAGAACATTTTGCCCTCCCCGAAGTCGAAGGCGGCGCATCACGATGGCGCTGGGTTCAAGACAGTGAGTGGAAGATTGAGAGCGGCGAACCTGACAACAAATCCTCCAAGACAACCAGCAAAGAAGATCTAGGCTGGATATACTACGACAACAAGGTACATCCCCTCATCCAACTAGCAGCCGTACAAACGTGACTGACAAATCCAGTGGCGCGATGGCCGTAGAGGTCAAGATGGATGGGGCCGCTACACGCGTCGACGAAAATGGTACCGCGACGCTGAACTCGTCGAATGCACACCCAGCACAGAAACAACACCTATGCCTACTCCGCGCGCTGACCCACTAAGCCCTCCTTCTCCCGATCCTAACCACCTCACAAAGCTGAACTCAAACACCAGCACCGCCACCTCTTCGTCGCACGATCCCACGCTCGTCCCCAGCGAATACGCCGCCTCGGTAGCTTCCGAGGGCGGCGAAGAAGGCGATGCCGACGCAGCGAGCACGCAGAGCAAGCGTAGCTGGTTCAAAAAGAAGAAGCGCAGCAAAAGCAACGCCGGCAGTCTCGGGAGAGACACAATGGGGAGTGGCGGAACAGACGGCGGTCGGGATCGTGACGAGGGCGACGATGTGTTGAACCCGCTGGAGCGCACGGTGCGGGACGACGAGTGGAGGCTCAGTGACGATATTAGGCAGCATTTGGATATCTGAGGTAAGACTCGTATCATAAGTACATAATGACTGAAAGTCTGCGCTTACTTGCTTGCTTGTTTGGGATATGCAGTAATTATGTCATAACTCAACCTAACCCTATTGGACTTTGTTTCGACAGTGATGAATGGCTGTGGCCGGCACTCACACATTTAAGAGTAAGCAATTGTATTTGTAATATTTAACGATTGTTCATTTATTCATGCACGCGTACTACCTTATCCCCTGTCTTGTTCCCAAAACGGCATATCAGAAAGGCCCATGCGTTGTTCTTGACGTCCCAAGTGGTTTTATCAAATCTTCCGGGACATGTGGTAGGGTTGAGAGCGGGGTCAGAGGATGAATTGCTTAGTGCTGCTTCTGTCAGTCCTGCACGCACAACATTGGGGTAGTAATGGCAGGAGTATATTGTGTTCGGAGGGTGCAGTGATGGGGTGGAATCTGCAGGCGTAGAGATGTAAGGCAACAGAACTTACGGTGCAGGATCCGCAGCCGCAGCTAGAGCAGTCGCCCTTGCAGGAGCAAGTGTTGCAGTTGCTGTTTTACTTTGGTCAGCTGACGGGTCTCTTCATGCATGCTGGACATCAAGGTGTTCCCCGCTTCTCATCTCCCTTATGCTCGAGGTGTGAACTCGAAACTCCGGGCCAGGGGATTGGTGAAGATAAGGAACGGTGGAGCGTACCATGGAGACATGATGGATGTTATTGGTTGGTAGTGGGAAGCTGGGTGGTGGTTCGTTGTAGTTGGCTGATGAAGTGTAGAGTCGGTGAGCTGTGCCCATCAAGGTGCCCATGGGCAGGCCTTTATATACAGCATCTGCTGCCTCCATTGGACTATGTTTGGACGCCTCGATGGATCTCCGGGGCGTCACGTTGACAACGCCTGATCATGCGCGACTTGTGCGGCCGGTTGGGCCCTGGCGAATCGGTGACATATCGAGTCTAACTAAACGCTAGTCTGGGCTTTCAACTCCACACTTCACGTACAACGAAGAGATGCGATTCGATCCGCATAAAGGCGGCAGGAAGAATGAGGCGGCTTGGACCCCACGCGGTGTTGGAGATGCAGGGCCACAGAAACAGCGCATGTGCTGTTGGACTCTAGCTGAAGGACGCCAAGGGCTAGCCCCGAGAGTCTGCGCCTGTTGATACGGTTACCGGCTGGAGACAACGAGTTTTAGAAGAGTTTAGCTCTTGGATGACAGGCCCAGACCTTATCTAGTCTGTGAGGTCTGCATATCAGATAATCCTACATCGGCAAAGGTGCTTAATCGCACCTATGATGGTGAACTCGACCGGGCCAAGAACTTATGATAGGATCATTTGGACTCTCTTCACACCATCAGAAGATGGTTATGCAGTATGGCTTGCAGATCGCTCATATGTACTGGACCGAGCCGCCAGCGTACATGTAGGTGGGATGCCGGGTAAGGTATAGTACAAGGAGAGCAGACGTGGGATAAGGCGCCCGCTTACTCGAGGTTGTTATCAAGATGGCGAAGATCAGTTACCAACTGGTCCGTATTTAGGCGAACGTAGTACTGCATATGTAACCCCGCTCGTGCATGCACGATCCTTTGGGACTGCAGCAGTAGATGCTGAAGCTGTTGTGTGCTCAGTTGTTGAACATCCATAAAGTATAGTTGAGTCCACTTGAAAGAGATCTGGTCCTTGACGATATGCTTGAATCAGTCTGTCATGTTCGAGACTGGGGACCTTGCCCTTCGAGTTGCCATAGTTGAAACCTGGAGGTGGCCGAACAAGTAGGGGCCAATCAGGCAAAGAGCTAGGCCGTATAGACGCACCCCTAGAGTGGGACACGTGGGTGTGGACGGGAGTATCGAAGGCCAGGGTAACGCGGCTACCTCGTCCTAAGCTCCTCACGTGAAACGAGGTAGCTGAGCCGGCATGTACACGAATGATGTACTATTACCTAAGTCAGTGAGATATCTCTTCATATCACACTGCCCGGCGGTTGCAATATGTCAAGCCGATTTTCACACAGATGGTTGGGTGCACCGTTGCTAGCCCGTGCGTCCAAGGCCGCAAAAGCAATGAGATACCGGTCTCTCGAGCCATCAAACGCGGTAACAAGGAACATAGGTCTGCAGGTTTCATGGACCTTAGCAGTTTTCTTGTTTCTGGATAGACTCGGTAAAGGAGAGGTGTCAGGTGGGAAGGGGACATGGTCGATATTGTTGATTTCAAACAGCTGTTGGTTGTACACAGGCTTACACTTTCTTCACTTAAATAACCCCTTGTAACCTGTCAAATTAAGACTCTTGTACCAGAGTTCAAGCCGTCGAGTTGTTGTCCTCGAGGGTTCTGGCTCCCCATGAGGTCACATCTGGTCCAGCATTCGCCTGCCTTGTCGGCGATACACCTGCGACAACATCTGCAACCTGCAGAACTAGTTCGTCATCACCATATTGGCCGATGATCTGGATGCCAGCGTTTTCGGAGTTTGCCTCTCCGTGTTTTGTAGCTTGTCCTGCGATTTGGACTGGCACGCTGACAGCGGGTAGCCCAGCCAGACTAGCTGGCACTGTAAAGATGTCATTCATGTAGGCGCGGACGGGGTCCTGCTCCTTGATGCTTGCTAATGACGGTGCAAGTGTTGGAGCTGTAGGACAGACGATGACATCCACTTTGTCTTCTCCCCAGCTGAGCCAGCAGTTTTGTCGAGGAGCGGATTATGTGTGGCAAAGACCTTGTTGAAGTCTTGTTGCACCAGTCTGCGCACTTTCTGTGCCTGAATGAAATAGTTGTCGATGGCCTGCGCACTGAGTGTGAAAGCCCCAAGCAGAACACGCCGTTGTACTTCCGAGCCAAATCCTTGCCCTCGGGTCCTGGCAAACAAGACACTCTCAGGTGTGCCATCGATACCTTCTGCTCTGCTGCCATAGCGAACGCCGTCATATTTTGCCAGGTTACTTGAGGCTTCTGCTGGTGCCAGAATGTAATATGCTGATAGTGCGTGCTGTGTCACTGGTAGCCGTACCAGATGCAGACTATGTCCATCCTCCCACAGTTTTCTCAGTGTTCTGATCCACATCTGGCGAATGGATGGCTGTAATGTAGCGATGTTATAATCCAATGGGATACCAATTCGCAGCGGTGCGGGTGGCTTTGTGCCATCCTTCTCTAGACGGGAGCGTGTTGAGGGCGGGAGGGACGTGGGATCTTGTGAATCGTAGGCGTTAAGCTTTTCTGTTATTAATGTCAGCAATATTATCAAGATCCAAAGATATTTTCGTACTCACTGAAGACTGCGTTGACATCGCCGATGCTCTTGCCTAAGATTCCAACAGTATCAAGTGAGTTTGCATACGCAATAACACCCCATCTCGACAGTAAGCCGTAACTCGGCTTGAATCCCACAACACCTGTATATGCCGCAGGTAGCCTGACAGAACCACCAGTATCTGTTCCCAGAGCTGCCCAGCACTGCGCGCTTGCAACGGCAAGAGCACTTCCTCCTGAGCTACCTCCAGCACTCAGCTCTTCATCCGGATATCTTTGCATCCTCACAGGCCCAACGTGTGAGTGGGTGGAGTGTGAGCCCATACCAAACTCATCCATGTTCGTCTTTCCAGCGACCACCGCGCCTGCATCCTGCAAAAGCTTTACTACTGTCGCATCATATGGACTTTTGAAGTCCTTCAGTATTCCTGAAGACGCTGTGGTTTTCAGCTCTTTCGTGCATATGTTGTCCTTGATCGCAATTGGTTTGTTGTTGACATTGTGAGGTCCTGTCTCTACATCGCCGTTGGTGCAAACCTCGGCTCGAGAGAGCAGTTTCGACGGTTCGGCTCGCGATACGAAGGCATTGAAGTGTGCATACTTCGACTGGTTGGCTAAGTATTGCTTCGCATGCTTAAGGAGTGACATTTGGGAGGGGACGCATCTTGTACTCTTTGGAAGTTCGAGTTGCGCAAGTCGCGAGAAGCTCGTGCGCGGAAAGGCACATGACTCGCGAATAAATGTTTACACACATCATATTAGAACTCTGCGTAATATGACCTGTTGACGCGATAGGATGTGGATATCAAAGTTAACCAGAGAAGTTGCATGCTCAGTTGGGTTTCAAGAAAGAGTATTGGAATTCTTTCACTCATTGCGCAAATTAGAATGAAGCTCTAAATGCACTGCAAGTCTCAAGAGAAAGCGGTACGGCCACTAGATGATTTGAGCTGCTGCAAAGCCGAGCTGAAATATCTCGCATGTTGCAAGCGAATCCTGTTTATGCAGTCCTCGCGGCGGAGATGTCGGGGTGTGGAGGTGTCCAAGCGGGATGTGTGCAGGGATACTAGATGGCCGCCTCGATGACGTTCGTCGGACCCCTTTGAAGAGTACACCATTTTCTTGGAATGCCGTCCTCTGCAGCGGGGCCCATACCTCATAAGATTCCCTACTTTACTGACCTCTCCTGGAAGATCTATAACCTCAAATTTGCTCTGATTGACTCGAGCCGCCCCTCCGCCATGACGAAATCACAGGCGCTCCAATCGAACCTGGACGTCGACTATGTTATCAGCTACCGTTTCGCGAAGACGGGTATGCGGCATGTGAACACACTAGATTAATTGAGAACTGACCGCATTATAGACAAAGTGAAAGCTGCTGCTCAGTTCGAGAAACTATGCCATGCCCTCGCCAGTGTGGGTATGCAGACGGAAGCCCGCAACGGAGACAACCACTCGGTTTTGCTCTTTGTTAGGGTAGCCTCTGACGAGCATCTGTTCGGTGAAGTCTACAGGTCAAGGTAAGCACAAGCATTTGACCGAATGCACAGATGCATCGCTAACACGCATCAGAGTACGGGACTGGATGCATGGTGTCCGCTCTGCTGCCCCCGACAAAGAGACGCGCACGGCTCTCGAGGCTGAGCCTCTCTACGAAGCCGAACGACTGCGAATCATATACCAACTAATTACCAATCCTACAAATGAAGGTGGAGCTGGCATTACACCCAAGGAAGGCGAGTGGGAGAATGTCGAGTCTATCTTTGCCCTGCATGACCATGCCTACAACAAGGATTGGATCAAGAAATGGACATCGTCCTACTTCCTTAAGACGGAAGATCTTGATGATATCAGGAATCGTCTCGGCGAGAAGGTATGAAGTCCTGGCCCAGCTTCCTAGATACCCCAGCTTACCGTCCCAGATTGCTTTCTACTTTGCCTTCACACAGTCCTACTTTACTTTCTTGATCCCCGCAGCAGGCTTTGGTATATTTGCATGGCTTTTCTTTGGCCACTTTTCACCACTTTACGGCTTATTCAGCGCGCTGTGGTGCATAGTATTCACCGAGTACTGGAAGCACCAGGAAGACGACCTCAGTGTCCGCTGGGGAGTGAAGGGTGTCTCCAAGATTGATACCAAAAGGAGGAACTTCCAGCATGAGAAGACCATCACAGACCCTGTCACTGGCGAGCAGGTCGGTTTTTTCTCTGCGCAAAAGCGTTTCCAGAGACAGTTGCTGCAGATTCCCTTCGCCATTGCAGCTACCCTGATGCTTGGAACCGTCATTGCAACGTGCTTTGGTATCGAGGTCTTCATTTCTGAGGTCTACAACGGGCCGCTTAAGAGCGTCCTGGTCTTCATCCCTACCGGTATCCTCACCACGGTCAACCCTGTCCTGAATACTCTCCTCACTCAGTTTGCTACACGCCTCACTGAGTTCGAGAATTACGAGACCGCAAGCGCATTCGAGTATGCCCTGACTCAGAAGATCTTCGTCTTGAACTTCATCATGTCATATCTCGGTATCTTCCTAACTGCCTTCGTATATGTTCCCTTTGGTACCGTTATTGTGCCTTACCTTGACGTCTTTAATGTGGCCGTCCGACCGTTCGCCGAGGACGAGAAGCAATTGCACCTCCACACAGCCGCCGAAACCTCTAGCTGGTCGATCAACCCAGACCGTCTCCGCAAGCAAGTCATTTACTTTACTGTCACCGCACAAGTCGTCAACCTCGGCATGGAGCTCATAGTCCCGTACCTGAAGCGCCGCGGCTTCGCCAAGTACAAGGAGATTCAGTCTGAGCGAGCTGCAAAGAATGGCGGGCTTGCTCCTTCAGCTGCTGTGAACGACCCAGCAGAAGATGCTGCATTCCTGGAGCGTGTCAGGAAGGAAGCCGAACTTGATGTATACGATGTTACTGCTGACCTCCGCGAGATGGTTGTCCAATTTGGCTACCTGTCCCTCTTCTCCGTCGTTTGGCCCCTTACCGCCGTATCCTTCCTTATCAACGACTGGATTGAGCTCCGCGCAGATGCTATGAAGATCTGTGTTGAGATGCAGCGTCCCACTCCCTGGCGCGCTGACACAATCGGCCCCTGGCTCGACTCTCTCAGCTTCCTCACCTGGCTCGGCAGCCTGACCACCTCTGCTCTTGTCTACATGTTCTACGGCGACGGCAAAGGTCCTGATGGGAAACCCTCCAACATTCAACTGTGGGCTCTGCTTCTCATTGTCTTCCTCTCTGAGCACCTCTTCATTCTTGTCCGTACTGCTGTTCGCATCGCTGTGTCCAAGATAGACTCCCCCGGCCAGCAGAAGGAGCGCCGCGAAAGGTTCCTCATCAGGAAGCAGTTCTTCGAGGAAAATCTGAGTCAGTTGCAGAAATTCCCCACTCTGACTGACGGTAGTGAGGAGATCACCAGGAAGTCGCTCGAGGAAGATGCCCGACAGTCGAGCCTCAGCGAGACCACACCCGAGACGCGCTTCTGGAGCCGCCAGCGGGGTTGGAGGAGTCTGCTAGTGTAGGCAAAACGCTGATTGAGAGGGCTGCGATCGAGACTAGCCCTGAGCGGAAGAAGGAGCTGTAGACAGGAGGGTTTGAAAATGACGGGTCAAACTGGCGAGTACTCTTGTCGAAAGAACAGCGGATGGTGAAAGGAAACGTTGTGATCTGGTGCAGGGCGCTTTTGGGATAAGCATTTTTAGCCTGGCGTTTGTGAGCGACCTGAGCAAGACTGGTATCAAATCTTTAAAATCACAAGTTTCCACTGAATTTGCAATCCGTCTTTGATCATAAATATTTGTGTATTTCGTTGTTTCAGGTCTTCCCAACCCACCGTCGTGACTTCCCCTGCTTTTCGTCTACTTCATCATCCCAGAGCATCCACCCCAATCATGCTCGGCGCTGTATGCAAATATCTCTGAAGTATGAACAAGTACGAATCCGTCGCAAGAAAAGCCACTTAGTATCCAACCTTCTTGAGGTACTCGCCGAGCTCGGCGACGCTGTTGAAGGCGTTGGGGGTCTGGATTTCGGCCGGGTGGTGCGCAATCAGGAGCGCCTGGGTTGTCTTGTAGGCTACGATGCCTTCCTTGCCCTACGGCAATTCACATATCAGTGTCTGTGTGTGAGAGAGTATTGCCGATGTGGCATGTGTGTGTTGGAAGGGTGGGATGCAAGCGATGTGGCACCGATTGGTGGGTGTGGAGGGCGGCGCACCTTCTTTGCTTTGAGCGAGTCGTCCGAGGCCTCGATGGTCATGTACTTCTCGCCGTTGATCTTAACGCCGTTGGAGATTACGGACTTGGGCTCGCTCTTGTCGTTGAACGAGGCCGCGATGGCTCCCATCTCGGCGGCGGTGAGCTGCTGCTGTCAGCTATGGGCTTCCTTGCGTCTGCGCTCCCTGCGTATTTTCTTCGTCGCCAGAGTGTGGTGGTTAGGCACGCAGCGATGTGGGCGGACGTACGGAGAAGCCTGGGGACGAGGCCCAGGTAGTCTGGCCGGTGGCATCGCAGATGACGGCCTTGTCGATGTTGCCAGTGCCAACGAGGCTGTGTTGGGCGATTAGAGACGTTCTCTGTTCATTGCACGTGGCTATTTACCTCTGGTCGACGTATGCTGATGTTGTGGTCAGCTTCAAATCACGTCCGGAGTGCGTCACCGGTGCTCACCTTGCCAGGACATGTTTACGGAGGGGTAGTGTGCGGGCTGCGGGAGCTTGGTGTGTGTTGGGGTGCGTGGAGGTGCTGTCTGGGCTGTCGCAGGAGAAAATCGCAGGTTTGAGGCGAGGTAGATCAGTAAGGGTTGACTAAGCGGCAGTGAATGTATGCGGTGTGGAAGGACGGGTGTTGGGGTGTTGTCGCGGCGGCGGGTTGAACCGGTGGTGGGGCAAGGTTGATAAAATGTCACAGCACCCCGCAGTGTTGCAACGGGCGACCGACCAGCTGTGTTGTTATCTCAACACAATGCCATGTTGAGTCTTTGTAGCGATTGCGCCATCTTGTGGCGCTCGGTCGAATGAGCAGCTTACATGGCTTGTCTCGCGGCAGCTGGGACTGCTTGCAGCTGCCAGGCTCGACGACGCCCTCGCCGCACGAGCTTGGCTCTATGCGCATCTGCCGCGCTGCTGCCCTGGCTCAGGGCCTTGTTGCACAGTAACTGGTCAGATTACGCGCCCTGCACATGGCAGTGTCCAAGCAGGAGCTGGATATTTGACAAAGTGTGTCGTCATTCTTCGTTGACTCCGCAGAATAGCAGTTGCTCGTAGATCTTGCGCTGGCGAAGGCGTCACGCGCTCGTGCTTGACTGCCAATGCATTCAGTACACCAGAGTCGTCATCAACCTCAAGGTCTTGAACAAGGGCGCAAGTACGGCACTCTTTGCCCTCTTTTAGGTGATGCAGTCCATCATGGCTTCAGCTAGCTACATTGTTGCCATCAAGAGCTCGTACAGTGACCAAGAGCTTGGCTCTGTTTGATAGGCAGCAGCTCACAACAACGGCTCTTAGATCTCTGACCGCCCAACGTCTAACCTTCCAGCCATCTCACGTACTATTTTCGATCTGTCTGTACCAATTCAGAATCACCATCAACATGACCGACCTGACAGCTTCTGTTTCCATCACCATCCGTGGCCGTTACCTATGGAGAGGGGATAAGCGGGTTAGACATCATTTGCCACGTTCAACAGTCCGAAAAATAACTGAGATGGAGTTCTTCGTTCGAGGAGTTGTCTACCAAGTTCCAGATATGCAGGATGCTATTTCAGATGCACGTCTGCCACAGCTAAGGCATGACATCGCACTGTTCAAGGAGCTGGGTCTGAACACGCTCTTCGTCTGTCTGTAGCTACAGAGTCCTTGATAGCGATTTACAGCTGACAGGAGAAGACTTTATCGACGACTCCAAAAGACATGGTCAAGCCATGAAACTCCTTGAAGAAGCTGGAATTTATGTCTTCACGGGTGTATCCACCCGCTTCAACACCATCAACCGTCTTGATCCATACCAGTCCTACCATCGTACAGCAATAACTGAATTCTGCCAAACTGTAAATGTTATGGCGCAATATCCGAATACGCTAGGCCTCCTCGTGGCTTCGAGTCTAGTTAATAACAAAGACTCTGAGAAGGCCACTCCGGTCGTCAAAGCAGTAGTGAGAGATCTCAAGAGGTACATGAGCCTGCGAAACGCATCGAGCGGCCAAAGAATACTCTCAATTGGCTATGACGCCGCCACGGCCGATGACCGAGACAAGACAGTTCTGGACTACTTGTCGTTAGGTGATCCAGCAAGCTCGATCGATTTCTGGACGGTCAGTCTCATGCCAGCGCTGAACCGTATTCACTGACTTTTCGCAGTGCACATGCTACTCATGGGCTGGGCAATCAAACATGCTGATGTCAGGCTACGAAGCCCTGATTACTCGCCTGCAGAACGCCGCCATACCAATCCTGATGTCTGAGTACGGCACGAACATCCCACAACCGCGGCTTTTCCAAGAGACAGCAGCCCTGTACTCACCACGGATGAGCCAAGTCTTTTCCGGTGGCTGCGCATACGAATTCTGGCAGTGCGCAAATGGATATGGCCTCGTTGAGCTGCTTAATCAAGAGCACACTCGCACTATTCCGGCCTGGGCCATTCAACAGAAATACCAGAGAGCACGGGCTCGATCTAATGATCCAAAGAAGACAGCCGAGAAGCGCGAGACGGAGTGGGGGATGCTATCTATCTTCCGCGATTTTGTGAACTACAAGGAGAATCTGGACGCGACGAGAGGTATCGAGAGTCATTGGGAAGGAGATGTTATGGAGCGTGAGGCAGCTGAGCGAGGAAATGTCGACACCACACAGATGAATTGGCCTTGGGAGCCGGAGTTCCAGGTTCCTGATATAATGATAGACTGGGCACAACTTGAGTATGAGGTGAATGGGTCCTTATATGTCATGTAGTCTGTGAAAAAGCTCCTTGTCGTGTTTTTGATTAGGGGCGTTGGCCTGCACTTTCAGCTAATCACGTGGAGGCGGCTACCTGATCCTCGGACTGGAACGAAGCTGCTTAAATGCTGCGGAAAACGGTCCCTTCTAAACATCCCGTCGTGAGACAGGTCATGTCCATTCGTCAGTGAGACTGCTGCTCATACTTCAATGCCACCGTTTTTCAATATCAATCATGTTCTAAAGGGAAATAAATTGACATATACTATTGTTAAGGAGCTTCACAGGGCTGTAGACAAAGCTGCTGTATATCTAGCTAGGTAAGACTTTAATGTAACCCTACGCTTTCTCCTTATGTTTACAAATTCTTTTTAATCTTACAATACGCGAACTTTAGAGATTAAAACAAAAAGAATTGCATTGTTAAGAGCGTTTGCGGCTATTGGCGCCTATAAAACAGAGCTAATATTCTAAGGCGTTACTAGGCTAAGACTCTGTTCCTTCGCCCTATAATTAATAAGGTCCTGAGCCTAGCTAACCTACCCTCTATTATTTTAAGGCATCTGGACAGTAAGCTTCTTACAGAATCTAAGAAGAAATGTCTAACAGACCCTAAGATTAAGTAAGTAGCCAGGTGCATTCTTAAAGCCCTCCTTATCCTCTATAAGGATGGCATGGTACATAGAGGTATAGCAAAGAATTTTTGTCTTGCCTAGATTCTCTGCATTCTCAAATATTTTCTAGATGTAAAATTAGACATTATTTTTGTTAACTATAGGCTATAGCTGAAGCGAACAACGCTTTTTAAAGATTTAACTTAGCAACTGTAGAGGCGTTATCTCTAAAGACTTAGGATTCACTAAGAAAAGCTATCTTATTAGAGCTGCCTTCACGCGTAGCTTAGAAGCCTTGTTATAACTTTCTTAAGGCTTATTAACAGACGTCTAGTTATTTAGAAATATAGTACGTGTCTAAAAAACTAGCCTCCTTTTGTTTCTCTCAACCTACCTATTCTTAGATTCTTAGTCTTGTGCATAGGAATAGTTACTACTACTTCAATCCCGGCTAGGAGGAAATTAAACCAGAAGACTAGGACTATCTAATCACAGTTCTAAAGCAAGTGTACTACTTATTTGGCCCGTTCCCACTATTGATGGTTAACATTATTAATCCTAAAACCTTTAAGATTATCTACTTTGTTAAACAGCAAGGACCTCTATAAAAGCTACTTTAACGATAGGCGATGTTATAGGTACTTCCTATAAGCCTGCCTTAGTCTCCCTCTAGGTATACCTTAGGCTAAGACTAGGTGCGCACAGGCGCCCCTATATATTCCATCTAAACCCTAAGGCTTATACCTTAAGGATTTGTCTTATCTTATATTAAATAATACCTAATTCTGCCTTTACTAGCACCCCTTAAACCTATGTTTAATTACCTGCCTATAGTAACCTTACAATTTAAATCCTTCCTACTTCCTCTTAGAAAAGGCAGCTAATTAGCAATATAGAGTTAAGCTCTAGCTACCTTAATTATAGTAGGTAGCTCTTATAACCTGTAAAGCGCAACTACTAGCATAGTTAAGGACCTTATCTGCAAAGCCTCTAGGACGTAACTAGAGAAGCCTTACAATAATAACGCGCCTAGTAGGGCAGACCTAACGCAGACATTATATAGCTGCACGCTAGCACCTAAGGACTCTAATAGGACCCTAATAACGTTCCTGTTAAGAGAACGTAAATATAACAGTCCTAAGCCCTATAGAGACCTCTAGGTAATAGTAGTATAACTACTAGACGCGTTAAATGTAGCAGAACTATCTAGCGCTCCTGCTACTAAAATTAGTATCTAGCAGCAACAGTTTAACTGCGTAGTAGAAACCCTACAACAGACCTAGGGCAGAAACGCCCTAGACAGCGCCTAGTTAGCCTTTAACAAGGCTAGACACCTTATATAGGTATTAAACAGCGTTTAACTAAAGCCTAGATTAGGAATAGAGGGTAAGCCTCCTATAACTTAATAAGTAGACTAATAGGTTAAAGACGTTAATACTACCTTCTAGTACGCTTAAGTGCTAGAAGACTTAGTTACTAGGACCTATTAGATTATAGGCATAATATAGTTTAGTACCTACAGGGAACTAATCTAACAACAGATTAATAAGGGTATAATCTAGACCTAGTCTAACCTCTAAGCAGAGGAGGAGTAGCTAGTCTAAGATCTAGTGTTTACGCAGTATAAAAACTACTAAAAGTTCTTTAACTTTAAGTAGAAATATAATAATATAGTAAACTCCTTCCTTATAAAGCTTAATAAGAGAGAGTTGCTTCTACTCTATAACTTCTTAAAGTTTAATAATAGAGTAGAGGACTATAAGTTTAAAATTGCGTTTATATAGAGTTATACTCTAGCAGCACTCTACTAAGAAATCTAACGTAATAGCACCCTAGAACACATTAAGGAGTAGCTAGAATTTAAGAGAGCTCTCTGTAACGCAGAGACAGTAGTAGGCCTACCTCTTACTATTTAAAACAAAGAATAGAATCTAAAACCTAAGTAAGGGCTAATATCTCTACCTTACTAAAGATTTAAACGCTAAGACAGCTAGGGTAGTACCCTGTCCTAGGGCACATCTAGAAAGATACTAGGGAGGACTAGTTAGGTTTATCTACCTAGGCGCAAGAACCTAACTAGTAGAAAATAAACAACTAAGGGCAGAACACCCCTTAGGAGGGCAGCTAGAAGCTACACTAGAAGAACTAGGAACCCTATAGCAAGGATAAGCAGAAGCCTGCGCAGGGAAACAGGAAGCCCTAGTTGTAAACCTATCCTAGCTGCAACTTAGGCTATAAACTAATAGGAAGAAGACCTACATTATAGTGTCTATAAACCTATAGGTACCTAGAGCAGAGCTAAAAGCTCTCTAGGCCTTATATAACTTAGGTGTGGAAATTAACCTAGTAAACTGCACTATTCTTATAGGCATAAATATTACTTTAGACACAAAAGTGTATAGACTAAGAGTAATAGTCCTAGATAATAAGGAACTCTAAATATATAGGTCCTACTAGCTTACACTCTAGTGCTACAACAGCAAGGAAATAGAAAAACTTATTAGACTAGAAACATTCTAGATAGCAGACTTTATAGGTTATAACCTAGTCTTAGGCTACCTATAGCTTGTAGAGGCAGACCCTAGCATTAGATTTGCAATAGGAACGTTTACCTAGTTTACAGAGAATGCTAAGTAAATCTAGATTACCTTAGTTAGTAAGTTATTTAATAACCTATAGCTAGGAGAAAAACTATACCTCCTCTAAGTTAGTTCTAAACAAGCTAGTAAGGCTAGCCTAGGAAGGCGTTAGGCTAGCCCTAGCGCAGCTTAGGAAGAGACTAGGTAATTTAAATTACTACTATCTAGGATAATTTATCTAAAGGCAGCTACATAATATAAGACCTGCCTAACTTACTTTTAGACTATAAGACGCTATAACTAGCGCTAGGTAATAACTAGCTAGACGTAGACAAGCTTTAACACATCCTAGCTAACCTCTACTATAAGTAGTTTACTTTTAGCAAATATTAGTTAGGGGTCCTTCCCTTATATAGAGACTATAACTACGTAATTAATATAGAGGAGAGCGTATAAGTACTAAACCTCCTAATATACAACCTGTCCTAGAAAGAGCTAGACATCCTCTAGGAATATATTAATTTAGCGCTAGCTAAGGGGTAGATCTACCTAAGTAAATCTCTAGCAGGTGCCCCTATACTCTTTGTCCTAAAAGCAGATAGTACTATACGCCTCTGCGTAGACTATAGGGGACTAAACAAGGTAATAATTAAGAACTATTACCTAATTCCCCTTGTAAGTAAAATGCTAGACTATCTATTAAAAGCAAAGTTGTTTACTAAGCTAGATCTACATAATACCTACTATAGGCTCTAGATTAAGAAAGGTAATAAGTAGAAAACTATGTTTAAGACACAGTATAGGCACTTTAAATACCTTGTTATACTGTTTAGTTTAGCAAACGCCCCTATAACTTTCTAGTCCTATATTTATAGAGCTCTTAGAGGCCTGCTAGATAGGGTATGCATAGTATACCTTAATAACATCCTTATCTACTTAGATAATAAGGAGGAGCACAACGCTTATATTAAAGAGATCCTTAACTAACTAGTAGAATAAGGCCTCTTTGTTAAAGTAAGTAAATACACCTTCTCCTTAAAGTTAGTTAAGTTTCTTAGCTTTATTGCAACGCTAGATAGTGTTATAATAGACCTAGAGCAGGTCTATACTATTACTAAGTAGCCTAAGCCCTTAGAGTATAAAGATATCTAGGTCTTCCTAGGTTTCTTAAACTTCTACTAATAATTTGTTTTTAACTACTCTAATATTGTGCGTCTATTAGTAGACTATATAATAGCTACCTAAAACCTAGGGCTAGACTAAGGGGGACCTAGTCTAAAGAAAAGGAAGGTAAAACTAAAGAAGTCCTGTAAGGGGCTAACTAAATAGTACTGTAAGGAGCTTACCTCTAAGGGAATTTGCTAGTAGAATACAAGATGAATTTAATAGAGAACAACCTTCTAGAGCAGAGGTTGCAGAGTTTTTATAACTCTATTTTAGAGGTGTTAGCTCTGTAGCAGGGCTTTAGCACTTAATAGGCCTGCAAGCTAGAGTAAGGCTAAGGCAGTGTGCGCTAAGGAGCTAGCACTTAAGCCTAGCCTGTTATAGTACCCCCTACTTATTCTTTGTTTATTAACACGCGCTTTAGTTAAAACAGCTCTATTACCTACTCCCTACCTTCTATATTCTCCTTTACACTACCTTATAAGCCTACGCCCTTTCTATATATAACTCTACTACTTATCTATTTGTCTAGCTAAGCTGCCTTGCCCTAGTCTGTAAGGAGCTGACCTCTAAGGGAATTTGCTAGTAGAATGCAAGATGAATTTAATAGAGAACAACCTCTAGCGTAGAGGTTGCAGAGTTTTTATAACTCTGTTTTAGAGGTGTTGGCTCCGTGTTAGGGTTTTAGCACTTACTAGGCCTGCAAGCTAGAGTAAGGCTAAGGCAGTGTACGCTAAGGAGCTAGCACCTAGGCCTAGCCTGTTACAGTACCCCCTACTTATTCTTTGTTTATTAATACGCGCCTTAGTTAAAATAGCTCTATTACCTACTCCCTACCTTCTATATTCTTTGTTGTACTACCTTGTAAGTCTGCGCCCTTTCTGCACATAACTCTACTACTATCTATTTGTCTAGCTAAGCTGCCTTGCCCTAGTCTATTATAGCGCCTCCTAAGTCTCCTGCTGCTTCTTGCTCCCTAACTAAGAAAGCAGCGCCTAAGAGAGTAAGTTACCCTACTATTACCTTCTATTATTTAACTATTGTGCCTAACTCTTTTACTTTCTATAGGCCCGCTTAGTTGCCCCTACTAATCCTACTGCTCCTATAACTTAGTTAACTAAGAGGGCAAAGCTTACTCTATAAGACGTTAACCTTAACAAGGACAAGATTAAGGAAGTTTTTAGTAACATCCCTAAGCTAGGCAATTATGCTAAGGCTAAGGTTAACTAGTCCCTGCGTACTATGCGCGTGTTAAAGTTGTACTTTAAGCAAAGCTTGTAAGCACTAATTCTATTAGTTCTTAGAGATAAGTAATAGTTCTAGAACAGTAAGGGTAGACGCCTAGGTGAAACACCTAACAATAACTAGGGTAATAATAAGTAGTATAGAGGGGACTATCTAGCTTAAAGGTTAGGTTAAGATTCTAAAGACAAACTTAATTAATAAGGTTAAACACAAACTATAAGGGTTGTGTTCCTATATACTATATACTAAGGAGATATACAATATGCTTAGTAGAACTAATTAACTAATTAGACTAATTACTAATTACACTAAGCACTAATTATACTAATTATTGCTAAGCCTTCTAATTAGTTGTTACGTAACGTCCCCTAATTAAGGAGGAGGCGTTGTCCTGCCCTCTGCGTGTAATTGTCCCTACTAGTAATTACTGCTGTGCTGTACTAGGGTGTAATACTTGTTGTAACCCTTTGTGTTCTATAGATTATAACACTATCCCCCTTCTATCTTAGCTTAGTCTCTTAAGCTAATTTATATAACGTAGGCCCTGCCTTGTTTAATAGTAAGTTGTTTAACAATGCCTAAACAACCCTCTAAGTTAAGTATAGTCTGTTGTTACTGTCTATACAAATTTGTTAAGTCCTTTAGAGAAACTATAGTTTAGAAGTATTTAACTTATGTTACATATTAGCGCGTGTGTAAGGTCTATATTTGTTTAGGAAAGTGTAGTAAGTGCCTAAAGTGTAGCTAGCGTTGCGACGTGCACGTAACTTAGTTAGAGTTTATGCAACTTATAATAGAGAAAGAGAAGTTATAGGCGCAAATAAAAGAAAGTTATAAGGCGCAAAATAAAGCGCTTAAGGCCTTAGAAAAGGTGTTAGAAGAGTTGCAGGTTGCACGCACGCGCAAAGAGCAGTTACGTTAATAAATAGATTTGCTAGATTATTGTGCTAAGGAGGTAATATCTGTAGAAGAGAGGAGTATAGCAGAACAAGAGTTAGGTAAGGGGACTATTACGTTTAATAGTTTATCTAAGGGTATTACGTTGTTGCCTAGTACCTAGGGTGCCTTTAAGGACCTGCTGCTGGACTACTAGCTTAACCTAAACGTAGCAGTGCCTAATTAGTCTGCTTAAATTCCTTTAACTTTTACTAGCAGTTTGTAAGGTATATAGCTAGTTCCTATGTGTTTTCTAAGTTAGGATATCCTAACTATTTAACTAGGTATTTAATGCTACGTCCTTTCTTCTAATATATTATTATTTTTTTAACTTCCTACTTGTCCTAGCTGTCTGCCTAGTAGTGAAAGTCTTTCTAGATTAGCGTTCTAGGGTTAGCTGGTTCTAACAGTAAGATGTAGAACACAGGATAGATCTTTACATCCTTAGGCAGGTAGAGTCTATAGTTAACTAGGCTTATCTACTTTAAAATAAAAAATAGTCTAACCTTAACTTTGTCTAGTTTTTTTGTAGGTCTTTGCGTTTAAAGATTTTTAGTAAGGAGATAGACTTTATCCCTCTCTTTTAGCTAAGGTGCTGTTTTTTATTTCTAGTTAATATATAAGATTGCTTGTAACTAAGCTTTTGCGATGTTTTTAAGCAATTTCTAGTGTACTTCCTTTAGTCTTTCTACTAAGGATATTGCTAATTCTATTTAAATATTAGTGTTAAATAACCTAGTAAATAGGTTTAGGTGTCTCCTGTAATTTGCGAAGAACAGCGTTACGCCTATTGCTTCTAATAACTTGTTGTTGTAGGCAATTTGTGCTATAGGTAGCAGCAAAACCTAATTATCTTGTTGCTGGTTGCTGTACACTTGTAGGTACGTTTCTATAGTTTAGTTAGTTCTTTTAGTCTGTCTATCTGTTTGCGGATAATAAGTAGTTAACAGCTTCTTCTTAGTACCTATATACGCTAATAGTGTAGTCTAATAATTTAACGTGAAGAGCTTGTCTTAATTACTAATAATTAATTCTAGTATGCTATAGTGTTAGATAACCTAGTCTAGGAACACTTGTGTAAGCTGCTCTGCAGTGTAGCTGTAACAAAATAGTATTATCTTAGCAGCTTTTGTAAATCTGTCTACTACAATAAAGATTAAGTTATAGACGTAGTTAGTAACAGGGTCCTTAGAGATTAGTAATTAGGTGACAAAATCTATTATAATGTTTATCTAGGGCGCTGTAGGCAGTTCTATAGCCTACGCTTCTCTATACTTAGCATGTGTGCTATACTTATTCTATTAGCACTATACACAGTTCCTAATAAACTTAGTAACCTTGTCTTTTATATTACTAAACTTATAATGTTATTTAATAAGTTCTATTATACGCGTTATTCTAGGGTGTCTATGTAGCAGGTTATTGTAGTAACTAGCTATTATTTCTTCTTAAAGTTCCTCTAGTACTTGCAATAGGATGCGTTGTTCCTACTAAACTTGCATTATATTATTAAGTTACTATAATAGTCCTAGAGATCTATTGTTATTAACTTCTAATACTACAAACTAGTTTATTGTTTTTCTCTAATAAGGTTGTGTTGTTAGCTAAGTGCATTAGCTCTACTATTGTCTTTGCCTAGTGTATACAATATCTTAAATTTATATTATCCTAGTATTTCTAACTAGCGTACTTGTTGTTAATTTAGGACCTTAGTAGTAGTAAAGTATACTAGGTTCTTATAGTTAGTGTAGATAGTAAGTTCTAAGCAACTCTCTGCATACGCTCTCTAATGTTCTAGGGCTAATATAATTGCAAGCAGTTCCTTGTTGTGTACGTTGTATTATTCCTCTAGTCCTAAGAACTTGCGTAAGTAGTAAGTAATAGAGTGCTATAATCTATCCTTTTCTTATATAATGCATGCGCCTAATGTAAGATCTAAGGTATTAGTTTCTATGCGTATTAGTTTACTACTAGTAAACGTAATTAACGTAGGTAGTGCAATACAGGCTTGCCTAAGTGCCTTAAATACATTATCTTGTTCCTTTCCCTACTTAAATAGCGTGTCCTTCTGCGTAAGCTTTGTTAGCAGGATTATAATCTTAGAGTAATCCTTAATAAAGCGTTAGTTAAAGTTAACAAATCCTAAGAATTCCTAGATCTGCTTAACTGTCTTTAGTGTTAGCTATAATTTAACTACTTCTACCTTTATTAGACTAATCTTAACTCTATATTATCCTACAATATACCCTAAGAATTTAACTTCTTTCTAGTGCTAGTTGCACTTTTTAGGTTTTAGTTATAGATCTGCCCTTCTTAGGCATTCTAGCACTTTAGTTATGTGTTAAACGTGCTCTTCTAGTGTCTTTAAGTACACTAGGATGTTGTCTAAATATGCTACTACTGTCCTGTTAAGGTGTGCCCTAAGGACGTTGTTAACTAACTCCTAGCACGTAGCTAGTGCGTTTATTAGACTAAACAGCATTATAAGGTACTTATAGAGTCTATATCTTATTCTAAAGGCTGTTTTCTATTCTTCTCCTTCCTTTATGTAGATAAGGTTATACGCTCCTCTTAAGTCTAACGCAGTAAAGTATTAAGCTCCTACTAGCTAATCCTGCAACTCTATAATATTTAGGAGCAGGTAGTAGTTTTTAATAGTAATATTATTAAGCTTCCTAAAGTTAATATAAGGTTGTAGCTTGCTATCCTTCTTTAGAACAAATATAATAGGGTACCCTATAGGTAATTCTAATTGTCTAATAAATCCCTTTTTAAGGTTCTCCTAAATGTACTTATGTAGTACTTTAAGTTCCTTCTCTAATAACTAATATAGCCTCTTAAAAGTTAGGTTCTTTCCTTCCTAGAGCTTAATCTTGTAATCCTAGGGCTTGTGCTTTAGTAGGGCTTTTGCCGTAAGCTCTTCTTTAAACATCCTAGCGTACTATCTATATATATCTAGGATAGCAGGAGGTGCACTGTTCTTATCCTCCTTAACTCTTACTTAGGGACCTATAGGGCATTCAGCGTCTATAGAGTTAACTGCTCTAACTTAGCGCGTCTTATTTATTAAAGAGATATTATTAATCTCCTTCTTATCTACTAGCTGCGGCGTGTGCTGCGTAGGTTGCAATACCTTGTTACTATAGGTATATTACTTTAACAAAAGCTGTTCCTTCTTCTAGTTAATCTCTAGGTTATGCTTTTATAACTAGGGTAGCCCTAATATAACATTATGTATAGCTATTACAAAGACGTCTAAGGTTACTTCCTTATAGTGTCTATAGATGCTAAGTAGGACATTAGTTACTTTGTGTGTAATTTCTAATTCCTCTAGCATAGGTTCTCTATTAGCTACTTAGAGTAGATAGGGTTTATCCTTACGTTGCATATGTAGTCTAGCTAGTACTACTACCTGCAAAGAGATGTAACTTAACTGTGCTCCTAAGTCTAAGAGTGCCTGCATCTTTACTCTACCTATTGTTATAGGGAGTTTAATTAGTTAGTAATTAGTCCTAATCTAATTAATAGATTAATCCCTAGTGCTCTTAAGCGCTGTCCTAAAAAAGGATTAGTCTGTCCTCTAAACCTATTAGCCTACTTTACTCCTTTATAAGTTATATAGCTAGGGTTAAGGCAGTGCTGCTATATCTAATTTATGCAAGTCCTATTAATTATTATTTGTTAGGCTCCTTTAGCTAACAACAAGCTATTTCCTAGAAAATAGCAGTTAACACGTTTGTTAATAAGGTGTATCTTATAGGTGTTGTTTTTGCAATGTGTCTAGGTTTTCTTGCATAGCTTCTTCTACTTAGGAAAGAATACGCTTCCTATTTTTTCTAATAGATAGATAGTATATCTATTATTATAACATGTAGTGAACAATAGTACTCTATAGTGTAGATTTCTTAGATCTATATTGTACTACAGTATGCGAAACCTATCTGTACAGTGTAGGTTTTCCTTAAGTAACTGTTGTTTATGCTAGCGTAGGAATTCCTAGTAGTCTTTAATAGGTGTTGCAAAGCATTATTCTTAATACTTGTAGTAAGCCTTGTCGCACTAGTTTTCTAGTTCCTTGTTATCTTCTATGCTAGGAATAACAAGATCTTAGCACATTTGTGCGTATACGTTATCTAGCGTAGGTTATAGGTTCTAGCAGTTAAAGCTAGCCTATTATGCGTTCCTACGTTTCTTGCAGCGTGTTTGTTGTTCCTTAGGTAAATCTTATTTAAAGATCTTAGTGTTATTTGTTATTGTAAGGCTATCCTAACATTGCTTAGTAATCTAGTTAAGGTTGTTCTCTTAGCTCTTAACTTTACTATCTGTTACTGTTTGTTAGTACAGCGTAGGTGCGTGTAATTAGCGCTTGTAACAAGACTTAATATAGTCCTTATCCTTAGAACTAGACTCTAGGTCTTCTATAAGTTATCCTATATCCTTAGTAATAACTTCCTATTTACTAGTATTAGTATCCTTAGCAGGCCTGCTAGTAAGCACGTTAAGCTATCTAAAGACCTTGTTCTTCTAATAACAGTCGCGTGCAAAGTAGCCTAGTTTGCTACAGTTGTAGCAGTCCTTTAACTTGCTACTATTATTATACTTTCCCTTTTTCTTGTTGTTCTAGCAAGCTGGCAAGGCTCCTAGTCCTTTGTTTAGGTTAGAGAGATCTATAGCTGCAGGGCTATAGTAACTGCTGCGTGTGTTGTTATAGATGCGTTATCCTAAGTTAGGGCAATATTAGTTTCTATAGTTAAGATTGTTGTGCTATTAGTTGCGTAGTGTAGTAGGTTTAACGTTTACAACCTATACCTATAGATTATCTTATAGTTCCTGTTGCAACTTATAGAGTTTAATATTAATTTTAATTAATGTGTTAATAAGGTTATTAAGGGTGTTAGTGCTTGCGCCTATACACATAAGTTCTTCCTTAATTTTTAGTTTAAGACCTTGCTTAAACATTGTTATTAACGCAGTGTTATCCTAGTTAGTGTTAGCAGCTAATTGTTAGAATTCAGCTACGTAGTTAGCAGCTAACTTAACTTATTAGATGCGTTAGATTTTGTGTTGTGCGATAGTAGGCTTGTTAGATATGCTAAATACTAGCTTAATCTTAAGTTTAAATTAGTTAAAGTTGCTAATCTATTTGTCTACTTTATCTAGGGCGTTGCCTGTATTATACTGTTAGATAAAGGGCTTAATCTACTTAAATACGTTACTTTGCATATAGCTAGCTACTAGAGTAACTTGCTTGTTCTTAGGTACCTTCTCTCCTTAGAAGAGGAAGAAGAGGTCCTATTACATAAGCTAGTTATTAAGCTTACTACAATCTCTATAATAGAGGTTAGGTTTGTTAACGTTTATAACGCTAGACCCTATAGTGCTAACGTTATTTATGTCTATGTCTCTAACACCTAAGTTGCTAGGGGTAGCACGTGTTCCTAAGGTATTACTTATCTTAGGGGTGTTTAAAATGTTAAAGTTGTACTTTAAGCAAAGCTTGTAAGCACTAATTCTATTAGTTCTTAGGGATAAGTAATAGTTCTAGAACAGTAAGGGTAGACGCCTAGGTGAAACACCTAACAACAACTAGGGTAATAATAAGTAGTATAGAGGGGACTATCTAGCTTAAAGGTTAGGTTAAGATTCTAAAGACAAACTTAATTAATAAGGTTAAACACAAACTATAAGGGTTGTGTTCCTATGTGCTATATACTAAGGAGATATACAATATGCTTAGTAGAACTAATTAACTAATTAGACTAATTACTAATTACACTAAGCACTAATTACACTAATTATTGCTAAGCCTTCTGATTAGTTGTTACGTGACGTCCCCTAATTAAGGAGGAGGCGTTGTCCTGCCCTCTGCGTGTAATTATCCCCACTAGTGATTACTGCTGTGCTGTACTAGGGTGTAATACTTGTTGTGACCCTTCGTGTTCTGTGGATCGTAACAGCGCGCTAGCAGGTTTAAAGATTCTAAGGTCTACGTTAACTGCGCGTTAACAGGACAAGTCTGCAACTTTACTACTAGTAGTTAGTCTACTAGCTACGCAAGCTACGTTAAGGCCTATACCTGCTGCTATAAGGTAGGTCTCTGCTTAAGGTATTACACTATTCCTTTCCTCTGCTAACAATCCTCTAGGCCCTGCGTAAGACCTAGAAGACGCTAAATAAGTACTATGTTTTCTTGCAGTTTAGCAAGGGCAACTCTGCGAAGCTTTTAAATGTTATTAAGCCTATTTAGGTAGACCTTAAGAAGCGCATAAACCTCCTATATTACACTAACCTCCTAACCTAGCCTAACACTTACTCCTCTATAACTAGTTATAAGGTTAAGTAGTCTAAGTACAAGGGCAACGTTAATAAGATTAAGGCTTATCCTTCTATTTCTATAGTTCTTGCAGAGCGCACTGCTGTTACTGCTAAGGAGTTAGTAGTCTAGATAAAGACTTTAGTAAGTTATTTTCCCTTTTTACTACTTATTTTTAGGCTATTTTACTAATTTGTTACTTAATATAGCTTACTATTAACTTGTTAATGCTTACGCGCTTTATCTATCTTAATGCTAACCTCTATAAGAAGTTTAAGCTTCCCCTACCTCTAGACATAAGGACTTTATTAGATTAGTTATTAAGGACATTACTGCAGCTATGTAAGGTAACAAAGACAATATTAGTAGCAAGGGTTCTGTTTTAGGTAGTGCTTAGGTCTTCTCTTGTCTATAGCGTTTAGGATTTTCTAGCTAGATAATACCTAGGCTCTCTTAGCCTTTTTCTCTTATAATAATATAGCCCCTATATAGGGCGGTCTACCCCCTAGGGTAGGCTAATGCAATAAATAATCTCTCTACAGTCTAGTACTCTCCCTTATTTGTGCATATCTTCTCCTCTTACTCTTACTATCCTCCTCTATACTTGTTATAGAAGGTTAATATTGCTTGTCTAGAGATTCTAACTAGAATCCTAGGGGTAAGTTCCTATTCCTATCCTGCTTATCTCTTGTTGCAGACAACTACTTGTCTAGGGCTTCTAGGTCCTTGCAAACGTCCTCTCTTTCCTATATTTTAGTAACATAACCCTCCTATTATACTAGGTACTTGCGTCTCTTACCTCCCCTCCTAGCTTGTCTTTCCCTACAGATAGAGTTAACTTTCTATTCCTTAGAGGAGGTGCTGTTGCTGTTAGTAATAACTAGCAGGCTAGGCTAGGGGTTATTATTTAATTGTCTATAGAGGGGGTTCTATAGACACAGCTTAAGCTAGTTAACGTAGAAGATAGGGTAGATTTTACTATTAATATCTAACTTAACGTTGTAGGGAAATAACCTCTATAATTATAAACTTCCTATTCTTCTAGTCTAGCTTCTTACTTATTTAGCTGTTTAAGAACTAGTTTCCTAACTTTAACTAAACCTTGTCTCTAATTTTTAGCTGTAGGGCTTCCTTCTAGTGTGTATTAGCCTGTTGTTCCTGCGTCTGCTAAGCTTCTGCTATCTATGCTTTAACAAAATTAATTGTTTTAGCAAATTTTTGTACTATGCTTGCTGCAGCTTTAGTAGGTTCCTTTATATATTAATGTAATAGTTCTACTATTAAGTCTAGGTTAACCTATACTAGGTCTACGTTATAACTATATTAGAGGAAGAAGGGGCTAAAGCCTGTAGACGCAGCTACTTGTCTCTTAATTGCAATCTAGGCTACTAGTACCTAAGTAGACTAGTTGTTCTAGGACTAGTTAATGTACGCTCTTAGGTATGCTTTAACTACTAAGTTTATACGTTTAGTACTCCTGTTAGTCTAGGGGTAGAAAGCTATAGATAATCTCCTTATAATCCTAAGCAGTTAGCATATTATCTGCTAGAAATTGCTAAGGAATTACGTCCTACAATTAGAGATAATAGCGTTAGGCAGGAAATAGTAGACTACTACATAAGATATAAATGCACTAGTAACTGTCTTTACTAATAGGTTAGGTAAGGGGACTAAGATAACGTCCTTAGAAAGTCTGTCTATAACAACTATAAGATTGTAGTTGTATTGCACTAAAATAGAGCAAAAGGTACGCGCACTCTTACTCTAAGAATAGTGCTATATTTATAGGCATATCTGCTGCAACAAGTTGCTATTGCTTTTAGAGAGGTCTATTATAAAGTCTATAGAGATTTCCTTCTAGATTCTCTTAGGTATAGGGAGGGGTTTAAGGAGTCCCTGTTTTAGTTCCCTCTATAGCTTTGTCCTTCTGCAGATGTTGCAATTGTCTATGTACTAGCAGAGGGCAGTTAACATTCCTAGCTAGAAGTACAATTAAGAGAGAATTGCATACATGTTACCCCTCCCTAGGTAACCTACAATTAGTAAGTAATAAGCATTGTTAATAATCTTAGTTCTAAGTATATTAGAGTTTAGGACCTATGCCCTTCTATAGTAGCATAATCTATCTCTATTATCTACAAAGCATTTAGCAAGTAAAACTTTAAGGTTAAGCTATATAGGGAACTTCTAGGCGCCTAAGGTAATAGATAACTTTACTAGTTAGTAGGTTTTGTTATCTATAGCAGCTTTTTCCTAGAGTCTTTTAGACTCCTTAATGCTATTATATAGTTCTAGTGTTTAGGCTATAGGCAGTTCTACACGCTCCTAGCTCTGCTCCTAATAGTTGTCCTACTGCGAATCTGTATTCTGCGATGTAGCAGGGAGGAGTTAGTCTACTCTACGCAGTCTAGAAGAGAAGACTTATATGTTGTTAGCAGAGTTGTCTCCTAGGTTAGTTCTTACTACTTAAGCAAATAGTTTTAATAGTTAGAAACGCCTAGTCTTAGTTCTTTCGTCCCTAGTTAATAGGGGAAGGTCTTCTTCCTTTCTTAAAAGAGCATCTGCTTAGTTATTAACTTTGCTAGGTCTATAGGTAAAGGTAAGGTTAAACTAGCTAAGGAGGCTTAACTATTAGACATGTCTCTCTAAGAGTAGTTAGGCTTTGTAGAAGTACTCTAAGTTCTTATAGTTAGTAACAACTGTAAACCTCCTTACTTGCTTTAGCTCTGTACTCTACTCCTAGAGGCACTTAATTACTACTAATATTTCCTTATTATAGATAGTATAGTTTACTTCTACTTTTAAGTTCTTAGCTAAGAAGTAAGCTACTGTGTAGAGCACCTTGTTCTTTCTATACTAGGAGAGTACTCCCCTTATTGTAACGACACAGGATAATAGAAAGCTCTGGAATGCGTGTGTATCTGCTACGAGGTGTCTAGGAGCACTAGGATAGGTAACACAGAGACAATTCTATTCCTATAGGTCTTGTACAAAGAATACTTAAAAACTATCTATCTATAGATAATTCTCCTTGTGCCTTTATACTGCTAGAATACAGGGAAGTTTAGAATGCTATAACTAAGTTACAGGCAGGAACAGAAACGTAAAGGAGCTAAGTTAGAGGTAAATTAGGGTGTAACACTTTTTAGAGACTAGTGCTTTACACTACCCCCTCCTGTATAGGCAGATTGTCCTAGATACGCGTAAGTAATAACAGTTATTATTCTATAGCGTTAGTGCGTTAATTTAGCGTCTGTTCTAGGTTTTTAGTTAACTTAGGTTGTTGTTTTAGTGTTTTGTTGTTGTTTTTATCTAAAGTAAAGACAACTTTTTTTTTTTTTTGTTTGTTAACTCTGCTGCCTGAATCTAACGTGACAACAAGCTGTATTATAACTTAATTAGAGGGAAACAGGTTTGCTGTTATTGTTATATCTAATTTCTAGGACGCGTTGCGTAGGTATATAAACAATTAATCCCTACACCTTTCCTAACTCTAATAGACACTATTTCTTGCTGTAAGTATCCCTACGCTCTTTTAATTGTTCCTATGCTAATGCTCCTAGGTTTGTTAATTGGTTACTATGCTAATACTAGTCCTACCTAGAGCTCTTGCAGTAGCCTATTAGGTTATCTGCCTTTGTTTAATTCAGGCCTTTGTAAGGGGGAGGAAGGTAGACTACGCCTTTAACAAGGCGTTGTTGTTAAAGTGTACTTATTACACACTTTAAAATAAGAAGTGTTATCTAGTAACTAGACTTTTCTTTACTCCTACTCTCTAACTAATACTAATAGTTATAGGTTCTAATTTACGTTAGTCCTAAGTATGCTACTTTTTATAACAACCTTGTTATGTAGGAGGAGGAATCTAGGGGTAAGGCAGCAGGAGAGGCGGTAGAGGAGGAGGTAACAGAGGTAGCACTAGAGGCATAGCGTAGCCTTATAGCATTAGCAATAGCTCTAGTAAGTGTAGTGCAGGTGGCGACTGCGCAGCTTAAGGGAGTCACTACTAATAACGTGTTGCTGCACTAGTACTACGCTAGTACAGCGCAGGGCTAGGTAATAGAGGAGATAGTAGAGAGTTTGTTAGTGTTAACTAGGGAGGTTATTAAGCTGTAATAGGAAATAGCCCCTTATAGCTCTAGAGTTAGAGGTAAGTTAGTAAAGCTGGCTCTGCTTCTAGCACCTAAAAAAAAGGGTGCTCCTAGGTTATTAGATAAAACTAACGCTAGTAGCTCTAAGGAGATAAGTAACATTAAGAACCCTTAAAAAGAAAGGGTTTCTTAAGCTGTATAGTAAGGAGGATTTCTTTTATTTTTCTTTTCTTGTTATCTATTGTATAAACGCAGTTAGAGGCGTTTTAGAGTTAATAGATTTCCTTTATCCTTTTCTAAATTATAATATCTTTATTTGCCCTATAATTCTTAACCTTCTTCCTATGCTATAATCTATTTGTTTAATGCCTTTAGTAGACTAGGCTGCTCTAGGTACTTATTGTAATACGCCTTTAGCTTATAGGGTGCTCCTGTAAAGTTTTTTGTAGGATACTAAGTTAGGTCTAGGTTATAGCTAACCTAGCTTACACAGTACTTAAGACTACAGCAGACTAACCTACTAGCTAGGATTTCTTAGACCTCCTATTCCTCTACTCCTTAAATAGGAATACCTGTAGGTTTTAGAGCTTCCTAACTAGGCAACAGGTTATCTAGATCCTTACACAGAACGTTAGGTGCAAATACGTTGTGTATTTTTAAACTAGAGGGAAGTTTTAAGCAATATAAGTAACTAACCTGTTCTAGGACCTTAAAGGGACCTTCCTACTTATTAGATAGCTTTTAGCTTAGTTGCTTACTTGTTAAGTTTTTAGTAGAAAGGTACACTTTGTTACCTACAGTCTAGTTAACTAGGTTGCAATAAGCGTTAACTGTAGAGCGCATGCAGTCTTAGGCTTTCTCTATATTCTCCTTAGCTACCTTCTAGGCGTTGTGCATACAGGTTGCTAATGCTAAGGCCTCCTTATAGTTGAGTTGTTCTATAGAGGTTACTGCTGTATCAGCTCCTTTCTAACTCTAGCTCTGTTTAGGTTAGCTACTATAAATTACTTAGTAAGGTAATATTCTAATTAAGGAATGTAGCAGAGTAAGTTAGGCACAATCTATAATTAGTAGGAGTTTAGACTAGTTATCCTAATAGTACAAGACAAAGGGACAGAGCTGTTAGTCTATATACTTGTTTATAATCTCTATTTAACTGTTAGTTTCCTTATAATAGGCAGTAGATAGCTTAACTTTCACACCTATAATTTAATAGAATTCTGTCTAGAAAGTTAAGATAAACTAGGGGCCCCTGTTGCTTACTATTAACTTAGGGGTGTGTCTAAACTAATACACCTATTGTATAAACAAGTTTGCTATCCTGCGTGCTGTAATTGTTTTATAGCATAGGATTGTAATAGCTTGTTTAGTTATGTAAGGGCACTGTAGGCAGGCAATAGAGCAGAGCGATATAGGATAGAATAGTAGGTAATATTAAGAGATAAGACAAATCCTTAATAGATAAGTTGTTAGGTGTGTAGATATTATATACTAGTTAGTAGGTCTCTAGGCTTAGCCTAGGGCCTAACTAAGGTATCCCCTGTTAGGGGAGAATACCTGTAACAATAGCCCCCCTTCTAAAGGTTCGTCCCAAACCACTTTAGGGAATCCCTAGCGCTATTATTAAGCTCTAGAAAAACCTCCTATAGAGGGAAAAACTTAGCAGGAGAAATGTAGTGTATCCTAGGGTAACTATCTAGCATTAAGTAAGGCTAGGTAGCTGTTAAGAGCAATCCTACAGATACTAGCTACGCTGTTATTACAACGCTACCTTAGTACTCTGCTAGAGCAGCACTGCTGTGCTGCTAGGCAACTAGGTTTCTTGCATTAAGTGAGGCTAGGTAGCTGTTAAGAGCAATCCTATAGACGCTAGCTACCTATTGTTACAACGCTTGCTTGTTTTCTAGAGTCTTAACCTGTGTTAAGTCTGTAATTATTAGCTCTATAGCTTAACAGGTAAGTAATAGCTTAAACTAGACGTTACAAAGGTTAACGCTAAAGCAGTCCTTAGCTTAACCTGTAGGGAGCGTAACTGTTAGGCGTTACAAAGGTCAACGCTGAAGTAGCCTTTAGCTTAACCTGTAGGGAGCGTAACTATTAGACGTTACAAAGGTTAACGCTAAAGCAGCCTTTAGCTTAACCTGTAGGGAGCGTAACTATTGTGCGTTAGACGTGTAGGAGCTGTTTGCTCCTGCGTCTCGCAAGAGGCAGCTAGCACTAGGCTAGGGCCTGCCCTGCGTGTAGACGTTTGTTTATACTCCCTGCAACCCCTAGGTAGTTAGGTGCCTTATGCTAGGGATTAAAATCTCTAGGGCCTAAGTAGTAAGTAAGTCCCTAACTAGTGACGTCTGTAAGAGGATTGCTAGCAGCTCCTGCAGCCTGTTTCTGCGCAAACTAGTCTGCAGGATTTGCTTATTTATAAGGGATCTTATCTGCATGCTAGCTTGTGACAGTAAGCTGCCAGCCTTGCTATGCCTAACGCCTTACCTAGACTCTTGCGCAGCGTAGCCTAGGCTCTAGCGTGTTTGCAACATAAATCTTAGGTAAGATTATTAGACGTCTTCTAATTAGTCTATAGACCTGTGTTTAGATATAGTAAACTTTTGTTTATTTACGTAGCAACCTGCGTTAGGTAAGAGAGTAGTAAGAGGTTAGGTTGTTGCTAGGTGCCTAATAGGCTAGTAGGCGCCTAGGGTATATAAGGACTGTATTTCCCCCTTATAGTGCCTTATTACTACTATCTTTATCTACTGTTTAACTGTTGCTCCTAACACTTGCCCTTAATATAACTCCCCTGCCCCTGTACATCTCTTGCTAGGCTCTACCTAACTACGTCTATTAGCTACCTAACAACATGCAGCCCTAGCCTTTACTCTTGTAATTCTAGTGCTGTAGTAGCGTTACGCGCCTAACAACCTGCTCTAAGCACAACCCTAAGGGCACTATTAAGTTGTTTATATACGTTTTTTATTAACCTAGTAGTTACAGGCTGTGTAAGGACAACTTTAGCGTATACTTTAGTTATATAGAGGTAAAGGCTAGCAAGTGTATTAAGGTATGTCCTGTGCTATTCTAGTGTCTATCTATAGCTAATATATGTAGATTAACCCTATCTTCTACTAAGCTGTTAATATACTTAACTTCCTTATTAATTAGGCCCTCTACAAGACTAACAAGGAGACTATCTAACAGGGCGTCTAGGCGACTAAGGACTCTGTTAATAACGCTGTTTAGTTGTTCTAGCAGACTGCCTATAACTACGCTCTAGGCTGCTGCAACAGCTTTGTTGCCTATAATACTATAGTTTGTTGCTGCGTTAATAAGTCTAGTCTCTCTAAGACTAAGTACGCTTAGGCGCGTTAGGTTTCCTAGTTGCATAACCTCAAGCAGTATATTATAAGTTACTTTTCCTCCCCTCCTTTCTTAAGGCTAATGTTAGCAGGCTGCAGTTAGTACAGTTAGTAAGAAACTGCCTAACAACGTAGTTATTAATACTCTAATTAAGGAGCACTTCTAGAAGATAGGTAGCGCAAACAGTGCAGAGAAGCGGTAGTACTACTATAGTACTAATCTACTGTCTTCTGCTTAGGCTCCTACTGCTGCCTTTAAGAGGCTGTCTACATCGCCTACAAAGCCTACTCTAGGTAGCTGTTAACGTCGTAGCCCTTCCTTAGAGTTAAGCCTGTCTAAGGGTTGTAGTAGCCCTACTACTTAAGCGTATAGTAGTAGTTGTAAAGACTCTCTATTCTTATAGTAATTAATTTAATAAACCTTGTAATTAATCTCTTTCTAACTTTAAACGTGCTGTTCTTGCTAGTAATATACTAGATAGACGCTAGGCCTCCTTTAGCTACTAGCTGCACTTATTCTAGGAGCGCCTATCCTCTAGCCCTATTAGATAGATTCTTTTATAAGGTAGACTTCCTAGGACGTCCTCTCTTACGCCTTAGTAGCGTTAGTTCCCTAGGCGTTGCCTAGTTACCTGCTAATAGATTACCTGCGCGAGCGCTCTAGTAATAATCCTAAAGAATCTTATTGCAGTAATTAAGATAATTAAGTAGCTCCTAGGTTAACTCTTTGTTAGGCTAACCTAGCTACTTAACTCTATATTCCCTTCCTTAGGCTATAGTGTCTTAGTGTAATAGTATTCCTTTAACCTTATACCTGTTGCCAGGCAGGATGTCTTCTAGGATACTAATAGGACCTAGCTAGAACCTACTGTTAGCTAGGGGTTCCCTCTAGCGCTTAAGTAATAATATATTAAACACTAGGTGCACTCTGTCTATAGATAGGGGAGCTTTAGCTTATACGCTAGCTTTCCTATCTTCCTAATTACTATAAATAGTCTAAGGTAGCAAGTGTTAAACTTCTTTAAAGGATAGCTTATTATTAGGTTCTTAGCCTATAGGAGGACTAAGTCCCCCTTAGTAAAGTGTTGTTCTAACCTCTTTATGTTGTACTACTAGGCGTTGCCCTTTTATATGTACTCTAAGGCCTCTTTTGCTATTCTCTATATGTTGTGCCAGCGCTCTAAGCGTCTAGCAACCTGCCTGCAAAGCTCTAGCGTAGTTCTGTCTTTGTCCTAGATAGCTAGGGGCTTTTAGAGCCAGTGCTTATTAGGCATCCTGTTAAATCCCTTAGGGTTAGTGCTAAAGGCAACCTTAATAGGAGATTCTCTGTATACAGAGTAAGCTTTAGAGTTGTAGGCGTACTTAGCATATAGCAGGAGATCTACCTAGTTATCCTATTAGTAGTTTATGTATATACGTAAGTACGTTTCTAACTTCTAATTCTAACGCTCTGTCTACCTATCTGTCTAGGGATAGAACGCTGTACTAAGCTAGTAGTTAATTATTAGGTAGTAGCAAATATTAGACTAGAATTAACTAGTAAACACTAAACCTTAATCTAATAGTAGCGTATCTAGTAGTCCTTGCTTTAAGAAGCTCTGTTTTATTAACAGTTTAGCTAGGCGCTAGGCAGTAATTGTCTTAGTGCAGGGTAGGTACTAGACGTACTTACTAAACTAGTCTATAAGGACTAGTATAGTGTTGTACTTATTCCCCTTAGCGTCTATTAACTTTAGCAGGTCTGTTATAAAGTTAAGAGAGAAGTGCTGCTAGGCAGTATTAGGGACTAGAAGTAGTATAAGTAAACCCTATAGCTTATGCCTCCTAATTTTATAGAGTTAGCACGCAGAACACCTTTAGATATACTAATATACGTCCTTTATTAGTCCTAGCTAGTAGTACTTCTTCTTAAGTACTTTAGCAGTCTTATCTACGCTATAGTAACCTCCTATAGGGTTATTATAGTTCCTTAATAGGATAGTGTAGCGTAGAGTAATATTATTAGGAATCTAAACTTTCCTACTCTAGCGTAAGGTTCTACTTAGGTTAACCTCCTAGTAGTGTTGTTCCTTCTTTGCTCTGCTATCTGTCCTAGTTACCAGCAACAGCTTCCTAGGGTATAGTGTATCCTAGTGCTAGACCTGCTTAACAAAATCTGTTAGGATTACTAGTGTATCTAGAGCAAAAGCAGAATCTCCTTACGCAGCTTTGTTTGCAAGGTTTGTAGGGGCACTAACTCTGCTGTCTAGGCTACAAAGGAGAGCTTTAGCAACGTTAAAGTCTAGTCCCCTAGCTTTAGTGTTAACAGGCTAATCCTAACCTTAGTTAATAGATAGAGGATTAGGGTCTGTAGGAGACAAATCTCTATAGCTAATCTAATGTTAGTAGAATTCCTTAGGGATAACTTTAGGTAGTTGCTAGACTACTGCTAGGTCTGCTATAGGTACGTTAAGCCTAGATATTGCCTATGCATTGTTTTAAGCTCTAGACTTGCAAATTATCTAGATCTAAAGCTTCTATTATAAGGTAGGCAGCATAGCGTCCTGTAGGGCCTGCTGTTCTCTAACCTTAAGACCTTAGGCGTAATCTAGACGCCTAGATAGGCTGTCTGCTGCATTTTCTAGTCTAGCTTATATTTAACTTTAAAGTTAAATCTTGCTAGCTCCTCTGCCTATTAGGCTTGTTTAGGAGAGAGCTCCTTTGTTATTATAAAGTACCTTAGGTTATTGTAATCTAAGAGTACTCTAATTATTGCTAGGGCGTGTTTAAGATAGTGTCTCTACTACCTAAAGGCTTTAATAATTGCAGACAGTTCCTTATTATAGGTGTGCTATCTAATAGATAGGCCTGTAAACTTCTAACTCTAGAACGCTACTAGCTTCTAGTGTAGCTCTGTTGCTACTTTAGACGTTTAGGGTTGCAACAGGATAGCTGCTATAGCAAAGTCTAACGCATTAGTAAGGATAATAATAGGCTTGTTTAGGTTAAAGTGCTAAAGTACTAAGGCCCTTATAAACTTCTCCCTAATTATAAGAAACGCTATGCAAGCTTCCTCTAGCTAGTACTATAGTTTATACTATTTTGTTAGTCCCTTCTAACTCTTCTTTAGTTTTGCCCCCTCTTCTTAACTAGGGCCCCCTAGTCCTCTGCTAGGTGCTAGGCAGCTGTTATATAGTTAATAAGTAGCTAGACAATTCCTAAGTAGTTAAAGATAAATTGTTAATAAAAGTTAGTAAAGCCTAAGAATACTTAAATATCCTTATAGCTTAATAGCTCTAGCTATTTAGTAATAGTATAGACCCTCTTAGGATCTATAACTACGCTGTCTAGGGTAATAATAAACCCTAGAAACTCTACTAACTTGCTAGAGAAAACACACTTGCTTGCCTTCGCGAACATCCCCTACTTAACTAGGTAATCTAGGACCTCCTTAACATGTTTGTTGTAGTCCTCCTTGTTCTAGGAATAGATAAGGATGTTGTCTAGGTACACTACGTAGATCCTATCTAGTAAGCCTCCTAGGGCTTAGTAGATATAGGATTAGAACGTAGCTAGTGCGTTTGCTAGCCTAAGTAGCATTACTAGGTATTTAAAATAACTATATTACGTCTTAAACGCAGTCTTCTACTTATTACCCTCCTTAATCTAGAGCCTATAATAGGCGTTACGTAGATCTAGCTTAGTAAAGACCTTTGCTTTTAATAGTTAATCTATTATCTTACTTACTAGCAGGATTAGATACTAATTCCTAATAGTTATCTTGTTTAACCCCTAATAGTTAATGCATAATCTTATAGTGCTATTAGGTTTAGGGACAAACAGGATAGGTGCTCCTGCTAGCAACTTGCTTAGGCAGATCTAGCCCTTCTCCTATACTGCCTTAAGGTATTCCTAGAGTATATCTAGCTCTTAGCAGGACAGGTTGTAGATTAGGAGATTAGGGACTTTAGCCCTATCTTTAATATTAATAGAGTAATTATACTCCCTGTAAGGTGCTAACATACTTGTCTATTATTTGCTAAAGGCAAACTACTTATAATAGAGGTGTTTAGGCATATATTTAAGCTCTTCTATGTCTAGGGCGTTAGCCTCTAGGATAGGTCTACTGTTAATTCCTACTGCTATAATCCTTAACTATTTAGCAAGGGTTGTATCTAGCGTCTGTCTAGCGTCTGTCTAGTAGACGTCTGCTAGCTTACCTATGCCTAGATTTCCAGACTGTAGTAGGTATAGCTGCTTGTCTGGTTCTAGATTACTAAACAATTGTTTAGCAGTTACTAGCTAGACTCTTTTAACGTCTTCTAGGAACTACTTGTAGGTTCCTGCAGAGAAGCAGATACATAGGTCTGCTTTAGCTAGCTATAGATAACCTAATACTAGGTTGTATCTAACAAATAGTGTAGACTAGAATTTAGTTAGCCTAACTGTTTTTAGTGCTCCCTTACTGTTGTAGCAGACTATTGTTAACTAATACTGCTCTATTAGCAATAGCTTTGTATTGTCTAGGACTACTACGTTTAGTTACTAGTTAGTCCCTGCTAGGTTAAGCCCTAGGTCTCTAGCTACCTGCTTAGCAATAAGGTTTAGTTCTAAGCCTAAGTCGTACAGGGCCTAGAGAGTCCTAGGGTTGCCCTTAGAGTTAATTAGCTAGACAGTAACTGCTATGCAGGTCTGCTTCCCTTTAGTTTCTAACCCTAGTTATAGGTAGGAAAGGTTAGCAACTAGGGTTTGCTATTTCCCTAGTTACTACTAGATTGTTAATTACTGCTTCCGCAGCCTCTCTAATAGCCCTGTTGCTAATAACCCTAGGAGGGTTGCCCCTAGTTATGTAATTAGCCTTAGGACTGTTAATAATAACTACCCCTATTAGATTGTTAGTAGTAATTGCCCCTATAGGACCCCTTACTGCCTAACAAATTAGCGTTATTAGTTACTAGCTAGGAGTCTCCTAGCTGCTTTCTAGCGTTGCTCCTAGAGGGTGTTAAGGCCTAACTACAGTGCCTCTTTAATCCTCCCCTATTTAGAGAAGAGTAAGGTCTTTTATTTTAACTACTACCTTTAGCCTAGAGGCTTAAGTTTAAGGGGACTGTTACAGTCTCTACGTTTTAGAGGGCCTGTTTAAACTCTATCTACTTAGTAATATGTTCTAGGCTGCTATTACGCTAGATCTTACGTTAGAGTTTATAGGGCGTAAGGCTCTATACAAACGCTATCTTAAACTTATAGTTATCTATACTATTATTAAACTTAGCAAAGTTGCAGGGTAGTAGAAACTCTTACTTGTTTAACTTTATTAGGAAGGTGTTAATAGAATTATTAGCCTTCTACTTATAGTTAAAGTACTTATTGTAGTTCTTATACTAAGTAAAGACTAGGTCTTGTACAAGCTGCTCCTCCTCTACACAGAGGTTAGCCTAGGTTTAGATTTATCCCTTATTAATGCGTTGTTAGATTAATTCTTAATAGACACTATAGTAGATTATGCCTATAATCTAGTAGGTATAGGTAACAGAGTCTTTAACTACTTAGGCGTATTAGAACGCTGTATCTATATCCTTAATCTACTAGTCTACTTGCTAAGTTAATAGAGGCTTGTTATCTATCCTAAGTTTTAGCTTAGGTTAGACGTTGTTAAGGACTTACATTATCTTGCCAGCCTTGTTAAACGCTAGATAGTAGCTACCTAGTGCAGGTCTAACGTGCGTCTGCTGCAGGGTCTTAACTACCTAGTTAAATTACTACTGCTAGATTTTAATTTCTTGTTTAGGGGCGCTAGATAATTCTGCCTTATTAAGTGCTTCTAGTAACAACAGGATAGAAGCCTGTAGTAACTCTATTTGTGTAACGCGTAGCGTTGGGACGTCTAGCGTTGCAATGCCCGCTGCTGTAGTAGCTAACTCGCCCCTGTAAGGGTTGAGTAGTAGTTCTATAGGTAGTAGAGATACCCTAGGCGCGTTGTTGCGGCGTTAAGCGTCTAGCTTATAACTAAGGTTATTATAAGGGGGCAACTCCTCCACGTTGCTTGTGGTTAAGCAGAGGTTGCGTTGTCCTCTAGCTATTGCTAATAGCTGAGTTTTTTCCTGCTCCTCTACTGCTAATTAGCTGCCTGTTCTAAGAGGAAGTATAAAGGATTTGAATTGTAAGGGCACTGTAGGCAGGCAATAGAGCAGAGCGATATAGGATAGAATAGTAGGTGATATTAAGAGATAAGACAAATCCTTAATAGATGAGTTGTTAGGTGTGTGGATATTATATACTAGTTGGTAGGTCTCTAGGCTTAGCCTAGGGCCTGACCGAGGTATCCCCTGTTAGGGGAGAATACCCGTGACAGGTTAGGCGATTAATAATAACTATAATCTAGTTATACCTAGCTTTGTCCTTAGGAAAATCCTTAAAATTAATGCACAAATGTTGCATTAGTTTGTTAGGTATTAGCAAGGGATGCAAGTACCTATAGAGTTAGGTCTGTCTTAGATAGCCTTAGCGACATAGGATGCAGTTTTAGACATATCTTTTACATGTAGCACTTATACCTTTCTAGTAATACTGTTGTAATAACAGTTAGTAGGTCTTCTTGGCACTAGGGTAAGCAGTTAATAGTTAGTTATAGGCTTCCTTAATTAGGCGTGTGCATAGGGTTAAGTTAGCAGGGACATAGAGTTAATTATAGTAGAGAAGGAGTCTGTTTTAGATCTAATACAGAGATAGCAACGACAGTTGTTCTTGTCTAAAAGATTTCTAGTTTTCTTGTATTAACGCCTTAATTAGTTCTAAGGAATCTAGTTTTATAATAGGCTGTACTAAGCGGATAGTAGCTACAACTAGGTTAGTCTTAGCTAGATATGTCTAAGCTAAATTAGAATTAATCTAGTTGTGTAACTGCTATAGACCTAGTAGGACTTAGGACTAATTGTCTTCTTAGGTAGACTTTAGATTTGTAAGATCCTGTTCTTAGCAACTTAGGATATTAGCACGCTTGTTATTCTTGCCTAGCGTGTATTTAATCTTAAAGTTAAACAGAGCTAGAGCTTCTGCCTATTGTACTTGTTAAGCATTTAAGATTTTAGTTGTTATAAAGTACTCTAGGGATTAATAATTAGAGTAGACTTAGATCTATTTTATAACTAAGGTAAGTTTAGCTCTCTACTTATTAAAGGCTTGTAAAATTGCGAACAACTCCTTATTATATATTTCCTAATTAAGTTTAGCTCTAGAGAGTACTTAGCTGTAGAATGCTATAGGGTACTACTTATTGTTAAGGTGCTGCTGTAACAAAACCCTAGTAACAACTCTATTAGAGGCGTTAGTTTTAATCTTTGTATTATAGTTAGGATTAAAATAGCATAGAGTTAGGATAGACAACAAGGCTTCCTTTAGGTTTTTAAAACTAGATTAGTATTAAGCAGTCTATTTAAATAGATTTACTAGGCTTTGTAAGGTAATAAGGGGCTTAGCTACGTAAGAGAATTTAGGTATAAATTGTTAGTAAAACCTAGTAAAGCCTAGGAACAATTTTACACTAGTAATAGTAGTAGGAGGGATCTAGTTCCTAAGGGCTTGTACCTTCTTAGAGTCTACTTTAATTCCTTTATTAGTTAGGATGTAACCTAAGTACTTAGTATAGGTAACGTGGAACTTGCTCTTCTTAATATCTACTTGTAATCTAGCAATATAGAGTTAATTAAGTACTAGCTTAACATGTTGTTTGTAGGTTATAAGGTCTTTAGAGTAGATAAGGATGTTATCTAGATATGCAATATAGAAGTTGTCTAGATATTTAATAAGAATATTATTTATATATTATTAATAAGTGGCTAGTCTATTACATAGCCTAAAGGGTAGAACCTTGCACTTGTAACTACTGTAACGTGTACAGAACGTAGTGTACTCCTTAGAGGCAGGATCTATATAAATTTAATTAAAGGCATTCTAGATATTAAATTTAGTAAATACCTTAGCCTTAGATAGTTGTGCTAACAATTTGTCTATGCGCAGTATTAGATAGGAGTCCTTTCTTGTAAGGGCGTTAAGTTTATAATAGTTAACACAAATACGCAAATTCCTATTTAGTTTTTAAATATAGAGTATAGGCAACGCAAAGGGGCTCTAACTGTGTTTAATCTAGCTGTGCTGTAGTTAGTCTTGCACAAACTTCTTAGTAGCTTTAAGTTCCTTAAGATTTTGTTTATATAAGGGCAAGTAGGAATTTAGCAATTAGCCCTCTAATATAATTTTGTAGTTGTAGAGGTAGTGTTCTAGAAGGGTTTTAGCTTCTGTTTTGCTAAACATATTAGTATATTAAACATATTTGTCTAGCAATTGTTTGTTAAGCAGCTAAGCGTTCTTAGGGTTGTCTTAGGTATAATAGTAGTTAATAACGCGATTAATCTTGTATAGACTAGTAGTAAAAATTTGTTCTATAGTTTTTTTATAGAAAAGTAAAAAGCATTTAATAAAAGTAAGGAAATGCGCGCCTCCCTAGGAGGTAGCAAGTTAGAGGCTTTTTAGGTTAGGATTGTTAGTAAGGAACAGCATTTTAGCAATTAAATAACACCTCTTATACAATATATTAAGTAATTTAGACTTTAGCAACGTTAGTACTCTGCAGCTTCCTATAGGTTGTCCCTTTATTATACGTCTTGTAGGACGTAGGCTTATAGCAAAGGTTAATGTAGGGTTATTATTAATAGAGGGGTAGGGTTGTATAACCTAGGGTACCTTACTAGCTATATAAGCTAAGATTGCTCTGTATTAAGTTAGAGTTTAAAACGTTTTAACTATTTAATTCTAATAATACATTCCTAGGATCCTAGATTAATAATAATAAAGGGGCAGTTGCGTATCTTACGCCTATTAATAGTTAAGTGTAACTAAATGTACTAGTTTACTAGGGTTGTAATCTAATCCTAGAATCCTTTAACTTAGACCTTAAAGGGCAACTTTTAGATAGGAGTCCTAAGTGTAGCAGACACTAAAGTAGCAATGTTAGAATTTAAAAATAAAAATCCTTAGGCACTAGTGTTAACTAAGGAGTTAAGTTATACGCCTAGCCCTTAGTTTAATAGAATAGAAGAAGCAAGGAAATAGAGGCTACTAAACAAATAAGATAAAGAGAGGTTAGATAGGTTATATTAGTTTAGGCCTAGGTAAAGTCGTCCTCCTAGGCAGGGCTGTTTCCCTTAGGTATTAGTTCCTCTTTAAAATCTTCTTTAGCGTTAACATATTCCTCTGTATCTACTTAGATTTCTTGTACCTAGGGACTAGGGTAATCTTTTGCAAAGTGACCTATCTTGCTACAGTTGTAGCAGTTGCCTAGGGTTAGCTCTCTTACAGGTGTGGCTTAGGACAGTGTAGTCCTAGGTGCTAGAGTAGGAGTAGATATAGGAGGTTTCTAAATGCTAGGTGTAGGCTAATTTAGAGGTAGGTTGTTAGTCTAATGCTAATTGTTAACAGTTTAGGGTTAGGTCTAAGTTAGTAAGGTATTAGGTAGGGCATAAACAGGATGTTGTTTTCTTTCTATGTTATACGCTGTAAGATGCTCTACTATAAGTTTAAACAAGTTATCCTACTGCCTCTTAAATCCTAGGTTAGGACTTTAGAGGGCAGGGGTTACCTTTATCTACATGTAGTAAAACTATTCTAACTTAGGTACTTGTCTCTAGATAGCAGCACTTAGGAAGCGCGCTTTAAAAAGTAGAAACATATTATCTTTTCCTATTTAGAGTTGATTAAAAATAGCTTAACTTTTAGCTCTCTTATTCCCTGTAATAAAGTAGGAGCAGAGAAGCGTTATTATTTCCTCTGTGCTCTAGAACTAGTCTATTTTGTAAGACAAGTATTAGGGCTTAAGGTATTCCTTAGCGAGCCTAGAAGTATATCCCTATACTAGAGCTATACGAGCTTGTTCTGTAGGATAGTAATCTAAATTAATATTAAGTTAGTCCTAAATTAAGGCTTGCTACTGTCTAAAAGTAGGGTCTTTTCTATTACTTAATTTGTTAATAGCTAGTGTACGTTTACTAAGCCTAGGGTAGTAGACTAGGGTCTTAGACTAGAACCTTTTAGGAGGTTGCTAAGATTAAATAAGGGGAGACTCTGTAGTAGGCACAGGTACATCTTTATAGGGAAGGGATTAGGCCTAAAGCTAGGCTACTTTAGCCCTTAGTTAGTTAACTAACTTATAAAGATTTACCTGTTCTAAGTCTAATTTAGTATCGCTCTTGCTAAGCGTCTAGGTGTTAGTTAATCCCTTAGCAGGCGCTGTTGCCTGTCCTTAAGTAGATTGTCTAATAGGTTCCTTTAAACCAGGGTTAGTAGTGCCTAACATTAGTAGTAATCTAATTTAGGTAGGTTATTAATAATCTCTAAGTCTTTATCTTAGCGTAATCTAACGCAACTTTTCTAAAGTAATTCTAGAGTAGTAAGTTGTAGGAAGTTCTAAACCTAAAGGCTTTAGTTGTTAGGAGGTCTCTAGAATCCTAACTATTAGATAGACAATAATTAGGACCTATATAGTTTGTAACTAAAAGGGGTCTAAATCTGCTTAGTACACAATAACTAAACAAACTTGCGATATTATTTAGAGGCTGTTACTAGCTAGGACAAGTTTTTAAGTATAATGTAATAATACAGGATAATAGAAAGCTCTAGAATGCGTGTGTATCTGCTACAAGGTGTCTAGGAGCACTAGGATAGGTAACACAGAGACAATTCTATTCCTATAGGTCTTGTACGAAGAATACTTAAAAACTATCTATCTACAGATAATTCTCCTTGTGCCTTTATACTGCTAGAATACAGGGAAGTTTAGAATGCTATAACTAAGTTACAGGCAGGAACAGAAACGTAAAGGAGCTAAGTTAGAGGTAAATTAGGGTGTAACACTTTTTAGAGACTAGTGCTTTACACTTATTGCCTATCCTAACGCGTTACACTCTAATACTATTTCTAAATCTAGGTTAAAGTTTGCTAGTGCTAGTTCCTTAGTAAATGTAGCTTTTATAGCGTTAAAGGCCTATTACTAGGGTTCTTTCTACTTAAAGGTAGTATTCTTTCTAGTTAAGTAGGTAAGGGGCTCTGCTATGCTAGAGAACTAGTTAATAAACTACTAGTAGAAGTTCGCGAACCCTAGGAAACTCTAGATTCCTTTAACTATCTTTAGAGGTTCCTAAGACTTAATAGTAGCAATCTTTCTAGGGTCTATCTAGATGCCCTTGCTAGCCTTAATAATAAACCCTAAATACTTAGTGCTCTTAACAGAGAATTTACTTTTGCCTATATTAAGGTAAAGACCTATAGCTCCTAGCTTCTAGACAATTTCTTTAACCTTAGCCTTGTGTTTTTCTTAGGTGCTATTAGAGTAGATTAGTATATTGTCTACGTAGGCAGAGCACTATTTGTCTAGGTACTCTTTTAAGACCTAGTTAATATACTACTAGAATGTACTTAGGGCATTAGCAAGTCTAAATAGTATTACTAGCCACTTATAGAGTCTAAACCTTGTCTAGAAAGCTGTTTTCTATTTATCTCTTTTAGCTATTCTAATTTTGTAAAATGCTTAGATTACGTCTACTTTAGTAAACTATAACGCTTTTAAGATCTAGGAGAGAGTCTTATAGATTAGAGAGAGTAGGTACTAGTCTTTCTTAGTAATAGCGTTTAATGCTTAGTAATTAACACAGAACTATAAACCCCTACTAGGTTTCCTAACAAATAGTACTAGGGTAGAGGCGCTAGATTTGCTAACCTAGATAAAGCCTTTGTCTAAGTAGCTAGTAAGCTGTTACTAAAGTACTAGAAGCTCTTTATAAGACATGTTATATAGCAGTCCCTATAGCACTATTACTAGATTACTGTCTTATTTAATTAGCTTAATAGCATAGTCTACTTTAGGACTATAGTATAGCGTAAGCTTATCTACTTCTTCTTTTATAAATATCCTAAATTTATCCTTTAAATAATCTAGGAGGAGGACATGTAGATCTACTAATTCCTTCTTTTTTAAGGCCTTTTAGATGTTAGCTATAGATGCTGTAAACAGTCCTATGCTCTAGTCCTTCTTAGACCTCTTTCTTAGGGCTTAGTACAACTCTAGACTAACAGGCCTTAGTAGTTAGTTAGGTAGATACCCTCCCTACTTCTTACACAGGTTTTACTAGAATAGATAAATAGTAACTTCTTAGCTAGCGCTATTATAACTTTATTCTTGTCTATCTAAGGTCTTCCTAGGATAAAGTTGTACTCTTTCTCCCTATCTAATACGTATGCCTAGAGGGTTTCCCTATAGCTATCTATGTTAATCTTTATTCTTACAACATTAGTTACCTAGGTTACTTTTCTAGCTACACCTAGTACTCTACGCCTGTGCGTAGGAGTGCGTTGTAGGTTGTTTTGCAATACAAACTTTAAGGAGACTATACTATAGGTTAAATACCCTATATTAATTAATATATGTGCTATAGTGTTATCTTATACTATTATATGTAGTAATATAGGCTTGCTATTAGGCTACTATTAGTAGAACCTTTAAAACAGTTCTCTCCTCTCTATAACCTTTCTTTCTAACCCCTATTCACGCCTTTAAATAGGAGTTTCTAGTTTTCTAAGTCTTTATTATTTAAGTTGTTAGTTTTAGAGACCTTAGTAGCTACGCTTTAGACTTAGAAACTTTCTAGTCTCTTAGCTAGGGCTAACTAGCATCTGTTTAAGTAGTAGCTGTTCTTCCTGCACCTTAGACAGGCGTTTTTAACCCTTCTTTAGTCTATAACCTCCTAGGGCTGCTATTCTGCCTGCTGTTAGTTATCTAATTTAATTCTCCTAGCGTAGACCCTAGTAGGTTCCTAGTCTATCTTATTAGGGTTTGTCCTTTGCGTTTGCTACCTAAAGGTGCTATTAGTTAGTGCCTTAGTCCTACAGAGGTTAACTTCTACTGCAAGGACCCTAGTTATAAGGTTCTAGAGATCCTATTTATCTAGGACGTTAACTAAAACTATTTTGTCTTGTAGGTCTAGATAGATTATAGATATATACCTAGTCTTAAGGTTCCTTATATTGTCCTCCTTAGCAGTATTATAGGCTAGTTGTATAAACTCTATATTAAAGAACTTAATACTCTAATTATTTCTCTTTATAGTAATAGTTTAGAGTTTTTAGCAGGAATATTCTTTAAATATAGAGTCCTTATACTATTTATCTAGGAAGTCCTAGAACTAGGTAGTTGTACCTATTAAGTTTTAATCCTTCTATAACAGGCTAACCTAAGCAGCTTGTCCTTCTAATTAGTTAAACATGTATGCAACTCCTAGGACAGCTTCCTAATCTCCTATAGACTTTAACTTATCCTTTATCTATAATTTAAACGTTTAATATGTACGCTAGTTACTAGCAAACTTGCCTACGTCTAGTAGCTTTATAGCTTTGCTTAGTTTATTATTATTTATTTATATAGAGGTAGGTAGTGTTACGCTGTAGTTCTGCGTGTTTATAGATGCTACGTAGGCTTGCACTGTAAGGTTCTAGTTATAGGCAATAGTACTTGCTTCACACTAGGGATAGATAGTAGAGGGATAGCTATAGGTATATTTAATAACAAGAATAATACTTGTCTCCCTAAAGATAGCAAGCAGCGTAGGTTTTATGCAGCTTTGCTAAGAGTAAGACTAATACTAACTAAGGATAGCTCTAGAACACTACAACACTAAACAATTCTATTACAGGTTGTTACAGAACCTCCCCCTCTAGCTGCTATCTCTAGCAGCAACCTTGTATAGCTTTAATAAAAACCTTGCCTTAAAGGGAGGAAAAAGAGTGTCTATAGGTAGGTAGTTAGGGCTTCCTGTAGGCGTGCTTTGTGCGTAGTGCCTGCGTGTTATAATTATTATAGATACACCTTATATTTGTTATAATTTTAAGGTAAAAGTATTGCTATGCGCACTATTACCTAATTTTTAGCTTAGCAGCCTAGCAGGTAGTAAAACCTCTTCCCTTCGCTCTTCCTTAACACTATAACAATAATACTTTTACACGCGTTTTTTGCACACTCCTTACTCCTAGTATAGTTTACTACCTTAACCCTAAGTTTATTAAGAAGTCCTACCTTTAAAACTAATAGCTGTTTACGTTCCCTAATACTAACAAGCGTGCAGACTATATTGCTATAGTAGAGACTTGCCTACGCTGCGCGCAGAACATTTTAAAGTAGAAGAAGGACTGTAAGAAGCCTAAGTACTACTGCTATAAGTATTATGTGAAGGGAAATTAAGGTAGCTGCACTAAGGTAAGGTAGACAGGAGCACGCTGCAGGTGCGCCTTAGCTAATCTATGCAGGTACCTGCTGCGCTTAACAGCTACTTGAATTGCCTTATCTATTTGCGCTGCTGCTACAATGCTACTGTTACTGCTACTACTATCCCTTACACTAATACAGCTGTAATTAACTAAGGCACCTAGCTTACGCGTTGCTAGCGCTAGTTTAACTTAGAGCTTACTAACTGCTGCTGCATTACAGCCTACACTAGCACACCTATAGGTGTTGCTACCTAGGTGCTAACAACTTCTCCCTAATTCCTAGGTCTAATCCTAGTAGAGCAGCGCTGTATTGCGTCTGCTCTTAAGCAGCTTGTAGGGCACGTGGCTTACATAGTAAGTTTGCTCCTTTAACGCGTCTAGGGCGCATACTAACCTCTTCTTAGGGTAGTAGTAGTGGTAATAATAATAATAATGCTGATGATAATTCTGTAGCTGGTAATAGTAGTGCTGGTAGTAATAGTGGTGGTGAGGATAGTAGAGATAGTAGTAAAGATAGTAAGGATGATAAAGATAGTAAGGATAATAAAGATAGTAGAGATAAGTAGGCAGTTATTAGCAGTTAAGGCGCAGCTAGCGTAGGGTTAAGGCGCGCGTAGTGCGCAGCATTAAAAAAGGGTTTTCTTCTTGTATAATAGTAGGCCTAAGGCTAGTAAATTAGATTGCTTCTTGCGTGCAATAATAGCGCACTTAAGATAATCTTAATGTTCTTTTTATGCGTAAGGATCTCTAACCTAATTTATACTCCTAGATAGTATTATCTATGTTTTTAAAGTCTAATACTAGGGTCTATGTGTCTTAGGTCTTATTATAGCCTTTCTAGCAGAGTAGGTACTCTAGTTAGCCTCTCCTTGTTTGTTTCCCTAGGATCTTTTCTACCTCCTATACTTCTTTACCTTCTAGGGTTACCTCTAGTAGGTAGGTATTGTCTTCCCCTCTAGTCCTAGGTTTCTATTGTTCTAGTAGTAATACATAGAAGACGTTATAAATACAATATAATAGTAGGAGGAATAGGCAGTATGCCTGCGTTCTAATTGCTTCCTAGATTTAGAATAGGCTAATAAACTTGCTAGAGAGTTTCTTGCTTAGTTAGTAGGCTAGGTTAATGTTCTTAGTACTAAGTAACACTAAATTGCCTAGGTAGAAGACTTTGTTCTTATGTTTCTTGTTGTAGTACTAGGTCTAGTACTCTTGTGCTTTTTCTAAGTGCTCTACTAGCGTTGCTTGTGTGCTGTGCAGTTGCTTCACCCTTTAAACTACATCTAGTACCTCCCCCTTAGGCCTACTGTCCGCAGGAGGCTTAGTAAGTAGTAGGTGTTTACTATATACAGCATAGAAGGGAGTTGTTTTAGTAGATTTGTGTACTAAGTTATTATAAGCAAACTGTGCAGTTAGCAGTAGCTTTGCCTAGTTCTCTTAGGACTCTAAGATAAACATCTAAAGATACTGCTTAAGCGTTTAATTCTAGCGTTTAGTTTGCCTATTAGTTTGTAGATAGAAGGCTGTGCTAAGCCTGCGCTTTACCTGTAGTTAGTAGCAGATTTCTGTCTAAAATACAGAGGTAAAGATAGTTCCCCTATCTAATACAATACCCTTTTATATCCTATACTTAAGTATAACATGTGTAAAGTAGGCTTCTACAAACTGCTTTGCATCCTATGTCTTTAACGCAGGTAGATAGAGTGCTATCTTAGAGAAGCAGTATATAATTACAAGGATTGCATTAAAGGCGCAACCTAAGGAATCCTTAGCTAGGGGTAAGCTAGTAATAAAGTCTAGTGTGACTTCTTTAAAGATTTCCTTTGGTGTAGGCAATAGTAATAGCGTCCTATACTTGCTATGCCTTAGAGCTTTGCTCCTTTAGCAGATAGCATAAGTTCTTACGTATTCCTAGACGTCTTAACTAAGGGTTAGCTAGTAGTAGGCTCTCCTAATTAGCTTAAGCGTCCTACGTGTGCTAAAATAGCCTGCTATGCGCGTATTATAGTTCTAGAATAAAATCTCTTGCCTAATAGCTAGTTCCTCTAGAACATACATTCTGCTATTATATCTTAGAACTTTATTTTTGTCTAAGCGCTATACCTACGCTCTGCTACGTCTTTAAGTGCTGTCCTTACTTATTAAGCTTGCAATCTAACTCTAAGTAAAGGCGTCCCTTTGTTATAGTTAGTGCAAGGTTTTAACAAGCAATTAAGACTCTACTATTGCAGGTTTGCTACTAACTAGTACCCTAGCTAGTAAGTATAGCACGTATAGCATGCATTCTATAGCGCTAGCAGTAGGGACCTTCCTAGTTCTATAAACTGTAGCAACGTGCGTCTTACACGTGCCTAACAAGCTTAGCTTGTTTATAGATCTACTTGCTCTACTAGCTATATCTATTGCTAACAATTTGTTCTATAAGGTAGGTAATAATTAGGTTAGTAACAGGTTCTCCTGTTTGTAATCTACCCTTCTAGAGGGGCTATCTGCAGGGTTTGTTTTGCCTAGATAGTGTTCTACCTTAAAATCAAAAGCCCCTAGGTATATAGCCTATCTAGCTTGCTACAGGTTTAGCTTTTGTGCAGCGCGTATACTACGCAGGTTGTTATAGTTACTTAGCACCTATATAGTGTGCTATGTGCCTTTAAGGTAATACCTCTACTACTTAAAGCTATATACTATAGCAAGTAGCTCTAGGTTATAGACCTTATAATTCAGCTTAGCAGCTTGTAGCTTTTAAGAGGTAAAGGCAACTAGGTGCTACTGCTTATCTTTAAAGAGTTAGGAGAGTATGCCTAATATAGCAAATGTAGACGCATCTGTCTCTACTTAGATAGGGAGCGTAGCGTTAAAATAGCGCAAGATAGGCGCGCTTAAGAAGCAGGTCTTTAGCCCTTTAAATAAGCAGTTTACAGCTTTATTCTATTGCTAGTCTTAGTTTTTCTTTAATAATTCTGTAAGAGGAGCTGTTTCTCTAGCGTATCCTTTAACAAAACGCTAATAGAAGTTAGTAAACCTTAGAAAGGATTGCAACTCTTTAACGTTAGTAGGCTGCAGCTATTAGGTAATAGTGCTTACCTAAGCTGGATTAGCGCATACACTACGCGTGTTAATAATAAAACTAAGGAAGTGTACTGTGTCTAATACAAATGTGCATTTCTGCAGGTTAACAAATAGTTCTGCCTTGCGTAGGGACTAAAGTACTAAGCGTATAGCGCGCTAGTAAAGCGCAATATTGTTACTCCCTGTGTAGATAAGGATATTATCTAGGTAAACCACATAGATATAGTCTAAGTGCTTAATTAGGGCCTTATTAATATAGGCCTAGAAACTTGCAGGAGTATTAGTTAGCCTAAATAGCATTACTAGGTACTTAAAGTAACTATATTAGGTTCTAAAGGCAGTTTTCTACTTATCCCCTGCTTTAATCCTTAGCTAATAATAGGCGTTGCAAAGGTCTAGGGTTGTGTAATAACATGCGCCTAACAGGTAGTCTAGTATCTCTCTAATTAGTAGGAGCAGGCAACAATCTTTTACAGTAACAGCATTAAGACCTCTATAATCTACACAGAGGCAGAGTGTCCTATCTTTCTTAGGAACAAAAAGTATAGGTGCTCCTGTAGGGCTTATACTGTGCCTAATCTACCTATTACTTAGCACTTATTCTAAGTATTTACGTAGCAGCTTTAGCTTACGTAAAGAGAGGTTGTAGAGCAGTCTATATAGGGGTTCTTTCCCTTCTATAAGTAGGATTGCATAGTCTAAAGATTTGAAGCTAGGTAGAGTAGCAGCAGCTTCCTTACTAAATACATTAACGTAATCTGCTAAAGCGTCTAGGATGCAAAGTTCCTGCGCTATATATGCTTTATAGATATAGGCATTACATTCTAAATCAACGCTAGTAGCTTGCAATACTCCTAAAAGGAGGGGATTAGAGTTAGCTTCTTTAAACTCTATAGAGGTAACTAGCTAGATGCTAGCTGCAGTGTATCCCTAACGCTAGGATTGTAATCTACAATCTAGATAGATGTGTTCTTGTTAGAGGAAAGGGTTCCCTAACAGTAAGGGAGTTCCTTCCTTATTAACTCTATACACAGTAGTAGACACACAACGCTTAACGCCTATATTATTAGTTAATTGTATCTATAGCGCATATACAGCGTACATGCTTTAGCGCTACGTGCTAATCTATCCTAGGTGCAGGAGTTCTACCTCCTTAATAGGTAGCAGGTCTATTTCTACAGCAATCCTTTGGCTAATTAAGCTTACATCTGCCTAAGGGTTAAGAATAACCTATAATTGTTGTTCTAGCGTTGCCTCTCTAGATGCGTTACACGTGCGCTTTATGCCTAGTAAAATATGTACTAGGGTGCGCCTTACTGTCCCTAGGTAGCTAGTAAGGCTTAGCCTTTTCCTGTCTGGTTAATTTAAACTAGGATCTAGTTAGGGTTAGAGTTAGGGTTAGAGTTACTGCTTTAACATTTGTTAGCATAGTAGCTAGTCTTGTTGCACTTAAAGTAGGTAACGCTACTCTTGTTATGTAGGCCTTTGTTAGTAGAGGCATTATCTCCTTGCTTTTGCCCCTTATGCCTCTAGGTACTCTTGTAGCGTATGCTAGGTGTGTAAGTTAGTAATAAACAGCGCAGGTTACGCTTAAGTGTAGAGCCTAACGCTACTAGGTCTTTGCGTGTAGCTAGTACCTAATAGTAATTAGTAATTGCCCTTTGTAATTCTGGCTAAAGCTTAGAGAATAAGTGTTAGACCCTCTGTTCTTTAGTATAGGGGGTAAGTTAATCCTTTAAGACCTCTAAGTAGGTTGCAAAAGCGCAGACTGTTTAGTTCTTCTACTACATAGCTTAAGCGTAAGCTGTAGCTAATTCTAAGGTGCAGTTTATAGGATTAGAGAGTAAGTCTAGTAAGTACTATTTAAAGTACCCCTAGCTAGGTGTCTCTTCTTGTGCTCTAAACATGCGCTTAAAGTGCGTGTACTAAAGCTCCCTTAGGTCCCCTAATAGGTACTGCATTGCCTAGAGTATCCTATCTTTAGGGTTGCTAAACTCTTATAGTAATAGTTAGAAGGCTATCTTGCAGGAGCAGAAGAACTTGCAATATTCTTTAAGATTCTTTCCCCTGTATTTAGCTAGGTCTTTAGGTTTAAGCGCGCGCTTTATAGGTTAAGGTGTAAGCGTTGTAAATGCGTCCTGCTTGTGCGTACTAGCCCTTAAGGTCCCCTTAATAGTCTCTACTGTGCTTAGAGCAGTGTAGTTCCCTATGCCCTCTAGTTGTGCAATCTTAGCTTTAAGTAAGCGTAGGCGCTATAAGGCCTAAAGCTTATTACGTTAGCGTTTAGTAGCTTAAATACGCTCTTAAAGCGTTAGAGGTGCGCTTATTATAGGAGTTAGGATCTCTTTATTAATTAAAGAAATCCTACTAGAGTCGTCCTCCTGCTAGGTTTAAGATAAGAGTGGTTAGATCTCTCTTGTAGGTGCCCCCTAACTGTTCGTTTAAGTAGTTAGAGCTATCCCTAGACTATTAGATTAATAAAGTATTATTATGTAAGGTTCTAGTTATAGGCAATAGTACTTGCTTTACACTAGGGATAGATAGTAGAGGGATGGCTATAGGTATATTTAATAACAAGAATAATACTTGTCTCCCTAAAGATAGCAAGCAGCACAGGTTTTGTGCAGCTTTGCTAAGGGTAAGACTAATACCAACTAAGGATAGCTCCAGAACACTACAACACTAAACAATTCTATTGCAGGTCGTTACATGCACCTAAGCTTTAACTAGCCTTTATATAGTTTTATTTATATCTTCTTCTTAAGGGTTTAGGTTTTAGTCTATAGGGGATAAACTTTATTAGTAGTAGTAGCTACTACAACTTTAGGAAGGGTTCCCTATAATAGGTAGGCAGTTAGGCGTTCTAGTACGTGTGCAAGGAGCTCCTCCTACTAACTCTCTAATACTAATAAGGTAGCAAGGTTCTAGAGCTCTGTCCTAACGTCTAATTAATTGTTGTTGCTAGTGTATAGCTTAATGCTGTATTCACCTAGACGCCTAGCAGCGTTATTAAACGTTTTGTTTATTAGTCTTTGTGTTAGTAATTAAATTTAATTATAAGGAGCTTACCTCTAAGGGAATTTGCTAGTAGAATATAAGATAAATTTAATAGAGAACAACCTTCTAGAGTAGAGGTTACAGAGTTTTTATAACTCTATTTTAGAGGTGTTAGCTCTGTAGCAGGGCTTTAGCACTTAATAGGCCTGCAAGCTAGAGTAAGGCTAAGGCGGTGTGCGCCAAGGAGCTAGCACTTAGGCCTAGCCCGTTACAAGTACAAACTATAGACTTAGCCTAAGGACGTCTACAAGGCGTTCCTTAAAATTAGGAAGAAGTTTATAGAAGCCCTACTACTCTAACACTTTAACCTAGTAAAACTAATTATTATCCTTATAGACGCTTTAGATTTTGCTATAGTAGCTATCCTGCTGTAACCTTAGACGTTAGAACTAGTAACTAAGAGTTACTAGAAACTAGTAGTATTTTAGAGTAAGAAGTTCTAGGGCCTGTTAGTAAGATAGCACACCTATAACAAGAAACTGTTAGCAATTATAGAAGTATTTAGGTAATAGAGGCACTACCTTAAGTACGCCCTATCTACAGTCTAAGTACTCTCTAATTACAATAATCTAAGGTACTTTATAACAAGTAAAGAGCTCTCTCTAAAACAAGCCTATTAGGTAGAGGAGCTAGCAAGATTTAACTTTAAAGTTAAATATAAGCTAGGACTAGAGAATATAGTAGATAGCCCTTTAAGGCGTCTAGACTACACGTAAGGTCTTATTATAGGAGAATAGCAAGCTCTAAGGGACACTATGCTGCTAACTCTCTAACAGAAGCTTTAGGTATAGGCTATCTAGAGGCCTAAGGCTTAAAACGTTAAACAGGCAACAATAGGCAATAACTGCCCTAGGAGGGTCCCTAGGGATATCTAGCAACATCCTAGAACAGTCCCTGTAGAATTCTACTAACATTAGATTAGTTCTAGAGACTTGTCTCTCTTAGCTCTTGCCTATCTATTGTTACAATCTACAGAATATAGGAAGGATGCAAACTAATTATAGCGCATAGGGCACAGTAATTACAATAAGTTATTAAGTTCAGCGTAAGCAAACATAACAGTGTTAGCACTTAGCAAGATGCTAAAGATCACGTAACATAATTAGGCTTAGCATAATTAGTACAATTAGTAATTAGTATAATTAGTGCTTAGGGTAATTAGAGGATTCCTAACACTAATTAGTCTATATTACTACTACTATTATTAAAGTATATAGTTAGTAGGAACACAACCCTTATAGTTTGTGTTTAACCTTATTAATTAAGTTTGTCTTTAGAATCTTAACCTACTCTTAAACTAGACAGTCTACTCTGTACTATTTATTGCACCCTATCTTTACAAGCTTTGCTTAGTTAATAACCCTTACTAATCTAGTAACTATACTTATCTCTAAGAACTAATAGAATTAGTACTTACAGTCTTTAACTAAAGTACAACTTTAATATTTTAAACACCCCTAAGATAAGTACCTCTACAGGATCCTGTGCTACCCCTAGCAGCTCTAACATAGACGTTAACGTAGACCTACTAGTCTACACTTTAGGCATAAACATTAACAAACCTAACCTTTACTATAGAGACTGCAGCAAGCTTAACAACTAGCTTATACAATAGGAACTCTTCTTTACCTTCTAAGGTAAGAAGGTTCCTAAGATTAAATAAGTTGTCCTTGCAGCTAGCTACATGTGTAGCAAAGCGTTTACCTAGATTAAACCCTTTGTACAGCAGTACTAGGCTAGCAAAGCCCTAGACAACGTAGATGTATAGATAAGAGACTTTAACCTATTTAAAGAGAAGATTAAGCTAATCTTTAGAGTCTCTAATAAACTACACATTGCCTACTGTAACATTTAGAAGATTAAGTAGGATAAGTTAGCTACTAACTACGCTGCAGAGTTATAGTAGCTTGCTACTAACACTAACTAGGACAATACTACTCTAATTACTATATTCTAACAAGGATTAAAGCCTAAGGTTAAGGAAGAACTTATGCGCACTAGCGCAAGGACAGAAACCCTTAACAAGCTTATTAATACTGCTATTAATATTAACATATAGCTCTATAAACTTTAGTAGGAACTTTAAGACAACTCTAGAGCACACACTACTATTATTGCTACTAACTAACTGCTACTAAGGAACTAGTAGCGCAACAACCTAAACTAAGGATAACAAGGAGGCTGTAATTAGCTAAACACTAGCTGCTATATCTACAGCAACACTTAGAGTAGATACTATAGACCTAAAGTAATAGACCTCTTAAACCTTAACAAAGGACTACCTAAGCAATAGAATAAGAAGCCTAGAGGGGGTAAGCAATTAGGAGGCAGTAAGGACTGCTACAACTGTGGCAAACTAGGCTACTTTGCTAGGGACTGCTAGATAAACAAGGTTCACTACTAGTTAAATGTACTTACCTATAATTATAACAACACAGAAGCTAGTAAATAGGAAATCCTTACTAATAATATAGGATAACTGCTAGAAGACCTAGAGTCTAGTCTAGAGGATAATAACAACTGTATTGTACCTCTAATTCATGTAGCAACACCTTACTTAGACGCCTAGACAGGCGAAGAAACAGAGTACTACTCTAACAACAATTAGTAATACTACGCAGTAGAATATAAAAGGACTAAGAGCAGAGTCTAAATAGGCAAGAAGTATAATAGGCCCTTCTAAAAACAAGGAACGCGTTACTTTACCTCTAATAGTAGAGAGTTAATAGTTATAGAACTAAAACCTAAAAGCGTAAAGAAGGACAACATGCTTAACAACATTATAGCCTATAAGGAAATAGAAGACTACTAGCAAAAGATAGATAACCTACTAGACACTTTAGGACAAACGCTTAGCTAGATTACTAAAGCAACACGCAAATAAGAGCGCTTAGCTTAGCAACGCTAGCAGCAAGAAGATAAAGAAGCCTATTACTAAATATGTTAGGAACTTGTTAGCCCTATTAATAGACCTAAGATAGCAGAAATAATACTAGAACTCTAAAAGCTTGTCTACTAGTTTAAGAAAGAAATTAATAATAGAGAAAAATTTGCTAATAACCTAAAAGAAGCTAAAGACTAGCTTTAGGCTAAGCAAGAAACATAACACAGCCTAGAATAAATATAGAAGTAGAAAGAAGAGCTACTGCTAATTAGCACACAACTATAGTATATCCTAGACTACTAAAACCTAAAATATAGAAACCTTACGTGGACTGCATGCTCTAAAGACAGATGTATAATCTACTACAACAAGAAGCTTAGTGCAGGATAGTTCCTAGCATAACAAGGCCTCTGTCGCAACTAATAGTACTAATGCTATAATAACCTGTGTAAACTTTATCTTATTAACAAACGCTAGAGAGCACACTTTCCTAGAACAGATAACCTATAGGCTATTATACAAATATAGCTAGTAGTTAACAGAAACTGCTATAACGCGCTCTAGCAGAACTGCCTTAACATAGACTATAAGAAGCACTACACTACTAAGGAATACAAAGGGTTTAGTAATAAGGGGACTTTTTAGGCTAGCGCCTACAAGCCCTAGGGATTAATCTATTAATAGTATTAGGAATAATTACCTTATTAAGCTACCTATTAAACTAAATAGGGTAGCCTTAATAGCACTCTTAGACTTAGAAGCTGTCGCGCAACCGAGCGCGTGGAGTCACATACGCAGCTCGTTTTTCTAACAGAGCGTGCCAATTTAGTTGAGCCGCTCTACCCCAGCAACGCTAGTTCTAAGCGGCCCTAATACTGGCCAAACGCTCGTTAAGCGAGATCACGTAACCTATACATTTCATTTGTATTTAAGCAGCATGTTCTACATAGAAAAATAGACACTAATTAAATTAATTAATTACTTAAGTATAGTCCTGCAAGCTCTGTTACAGTTATAAGCCTAGCTTCCTAAGCACAGTAGATCTCCCTGCGCACTTAGCAAACAAGCTTATTAGACTTAGCTTAACTACTCTAATTACCTAATTATCTTTCTATCCCTACTAAACGCCACTATAGGCGAGCTTGTTAACTATAATAAGCAAGCTCTCTTAGGTGTCCCTACAGGACCCTATCAGCTCAAAACAAGATCTAATTAGCCTAATTGGTACATCTAACTTATGTGGCACGCTAAGCTTTGTGACGTATAGGATATAGTAGATCTAGACGCTAAAGACGCCCTAGGCATGCACAAAGGAGCGCCTAAACTACCTATTATAGGCTTGCTCCCTACTTAACTACTAGCTCAATCTACTTAAAGCTAGAGCACCTAACCTAACAAGCCTCTAGGCTAAACAAGCGTTAAGAACTATAACAAGGAGCTCCTTAGATACAAGATTAGAGCAAGCAAGTAGGCTGCTAAGGCAGAGCGCCTTTAGAAGATCTGGAACTAGGTTAACATAATAGTATTACTATTAATCCTCTTACTAGTAATAGTAAAGCTTGTTACTAATAACACTACAACGCTGCAATTGCTTATGCAAGCACTAAAAGAGGAGCTCGCTCTAACAGATGTTAGCACCTAGAACTAGGTTAGGGCAGAATACTAACAGTATCTTAGAGTAGCTAAACAGTTAAGAGCTGCTCTATAAGACTGGTACAACAGGTAGTTATACCTCTATAGAAGAGCTAAGTTATACAAGCTTCTAGAGGTTAATAGGGCGCTCGCTGTGCAGGATTTCTTAGATGCCTTAAGTTATAGGATCGCCCTAGATTAGGCTCGTACTATGAACTAAAGGATTATCTAGGATAGTATCCTAGGGCTTAATTTACTTAACTTAGACAAAGTAAGTAGGGTCTTTAGTAGTTTAATGCATAAGCACACTATAAGAGCAGGGAAAGATAACCTAGGAGTATTTGTAATGTTTAGAAGCTAAACAGATACTACTTAAGCTCCTGCTACTAACTCTAAGAGCTTAAGTAGGTACTCCTGCCCTTGTAAACAAAAAGGAGAAACTTATAAGTAGAAACTAACTAACTGCCAACGCCTAGAGACAGTAGTTAGAGGGAGCTCCTTACTGCCTATCTACATAAGCGAAAGCTATTGCAAGGATACTCTCTAGAGGCTTAAGAGCCAAGAGTATACAGATACTAGGAAGGCAATTAAGTAGCTTAATTAGACCCTAAAAGCTCTATTAGCAATAACAGCTCTACTAGCAAAAGGTATCCTACCTAAAGTTAAGTTTCCTGGCAATGTATAGGCTGCTCTAATTAATCTAAAAATAATGCAACTAAGCAACCTAGCTAAGAAACCTAAGGTTTACAACCTTATAGATTTTAACGCTTATCCGCTCTTAGAGAGTACAATTTTAGATAATAGAGCAGCTACACACTTAGTCAACAGCGCAGATTAGCTCATACCTAGGTTATTTCGCCTAGCCAACTCTACTAACACTGTAGAGGTAGGCACACAAGCGTTTCTAGTAGTAGGACAAGGAGCTTGTTTGTTTAAAAACGCGTTACACAGAAAGCGCAGCCTGTATACAGAAGACCTGCTCCTTAAGGATATAGTAGTAGTAGAAGGTTTTCATGTTAACATTATTTCTAAGGCACGCCTCTAAGAGAAAGGAGTTTAGTACTTAGGGCTAGACAGCTCACTCCAAGTAGGGTACATTAATAATCTAAATAGGAGCGTTGTATGTGCTACCCTTAAGCGCGCTTACAACCTTACCTTCTTTAAATATAAGCTACTATCCTACTACCTACTAATCCTTAACGCAGTAATAAAACAATTGTATAAGTCTTACCTACAAAGCTCTGCTAAACACCTCTAGCACGCTAGAGCAGGACATCTAGGCCTAGAAGCTCTAAAGGCACTAGTAAAACAAGCGCGCAGCGTACACATTAACAGCACGCTCTAAAAAGATTATAAGGTTTGCTTAACAACCTACGCTAAGCAAGTTATATCTTAACAGAAATAGGAAAAACCTGCTAAACCCTTTTAGAGAATTAGCTGGGATCTGTTTAATATGCCTATAGGAAGGAGTAGCAAATTATAGATACTTTTAATTAAGGAGTACTATAGTAGGAAGCTCTTTACGTACTTACTTCTAGGGAAGACTTAAGTAGAGATACTACAGGTACTTACAAGTTTCTTAAGCTAGGTACGTACCTAGTACAAGCTCTATATCTGCAAGATAAGTTAAGATAACAATACTGCTACTCTCCTATAGCAAGGGAGCTCCTAATATAAGCGCTAGGTAATTAATAAGGGAATAGATATTAAGCGTATACCTCTATATACCTACAAGCTAAACAGGGCAGCAGAAAGAGTAGGGCAGGAAATAATTACTAAATCTATTAAAATAAGGAGCGGTGCAAACCTACCTAAGAAGCTCTGGCTGGAGGTTGTAGCAGCAGCAACATAGCTCTATAATATGAGTCTAACTTACTTAAATAAGCTGCAGAGCCTAAACAAAGAGCTTAATTGCTAGTTTACTTACTATTTCTGCTAGTACAAACCTAAGCGGGTGAGAGCACTAATAGCTGATCTAAGACCTGATTGGAGCGGGATATACGCCTATGGCTGCAGAGCGTATCCCCTAAATAGGGAACAAGCAGCTAGGCGTAATTAGAGAAGCTTTAAAGTAACTCTAAGGGGTTATATTAGATACTTAGTAGGGTACTAAGCTTCTAACATATACTAGATATAGGTCCCTAAACTAAACTAGGTGATTATAATGCGCAACGTAACCTTTAATAAGGAGCTCTTTTACAACAAATTAGATAAGTTGTTAGCCCTTACAGTCCAAGAAGCAGAAGTAGTTGTAGAAATTCTATATAAACCTAATAAGATAATAGAGGTAGGAGAAGCAATAGAGCTCCCCTTAAACAAAGAGACCTATCGCTTAGCTTGTCTACTAAGCACTAGCTTAGGGGTGACACTTAGGGAGAACCTTAATTGCTAGAAGGCTAGTCTAGTAGAGAGGGAGCCTCTAGGATAGATACTACACGCGCGGCAAGCTTAGCTAGCAAGCTGCTAGAGATCTGTGCAGAACAACGCTAAGAAACAGGTTTACTTTCCCTAACTAAACGCCTAAACTAGAGCAGTTAAGTATAGGCAGGAAGCTCCTAATAAGGAGGATAATCTAACTAGTAGCTTACAGGAAGTGCACTTAACTGTAGAAGAAGGGAGCGAGCTAGTAGATAGTAAGGATCTTAATAATCTACCAAGACCTGCTTTACTACTTGTTCTAATACCTTCTTAAAGATTAACGTGAGCGGATGAGGCAGGCAGGAGACGCGCGTATTAGTAGAGAGTCTAGGGCCTGCCTACAAGACAGAGCTACTAGATAGAGAACTGCAAGCGCAACAAGCCTACCGCTAACAATAATAGAGTAGGTTAGTACTCTATAATAAGCTTAATAAATAATTACAGATACGCCTAGCTTATCTACCTACTGTTTAAACATGCAAACAAATATAGCATAGATAGAAGAGAGCTGCTTACTGCCCACGCAGTGATTGTTGCCTTAACCCTAAAAAAGGAAAGACTAGTTGCTTAAAACGAGCGCCAGTTACATAGGGACGAGCTCCTCCACTGCTAAACAAATAGAAAGATCTACTCTATCACCTACTAGGAGCTCTTTTTTTTGCTAGGCCTGCTAAAAAGAGATAGACACGCTTATTAAGAAGGAAACGTAGAGAGAAATTAACTAATTAAGCGCCTTATTAAGGCCCCTGCTGCTTAAATAGGTCTTTACCTACAAATTTAACTAGGATAGCTACTTCCTTAAATGTAAGGCAAGGATATGCGTATAAGGAGATCTATAGGCAAAGGATTTAATTGTCTTAACCTACGCTATAACGCTTGCTGCTTGCTTGTTTTGCACTGTAGTAGCAATCGCAGCCTAGTTTAACCTAGAGCTCTATTAGTATAACGTAACTAGCGCGTTTCTAAACGCAAGCTACTAAGACAAACCTTAGGTGCTCTATAAATTACTAGATAGATTTAAGAAACCTAAGCAAGTTGTTCTACTACTATAAGCTCTATACAGGTTACGCAATTCGCTAGTTCTGTAGTATAAAGAGCTCTCTAGTACGCTCTAGAAGCTTGGTCTCTTAGCATTAAAAGAAGAGCTGTGCCTGTTCTATAATCCTAAACAGAAAATAGTGCTACTCTTCTATGTTGACAATATTCTCCTTGCCTATCACAGCGATAATTAAGCTGCTGCTAAACAGCTAATAAGCTTGTTAATGGAAAAATACTAAATTAAAGACTATAGAGCTGCTGAATAGTTTCTAGGCGTTTAAATAATTAGAAACAGAGAGGCTTGTACTATAACTCTTGCGCACAACTCCTATATTAACAAGCTTGCTACTAAATTTAAGATAGTAGAGAAGGGTACCTTCCCTACAATCCTATTTCCTATAGAAGAGCTGCTTAAATATAGTAGAGAAGCTTTAAAACAAGAGGTTAAAGCGTTTTAAGAACGAGTTAGGTCTATACTCTATACAGCAATTATAATTTAACTAGATGTAGCATACGCTGCCTCTTAGCTATCTTATTATTTAATAAATCTAGGAGTAGCTTACTTTAAAGCAGCTGCTTAGGTTTTGGCTTATTTGTATAGAATAAAGTATCTAGGTATAAGGTACGGCGCTTATAAAGGCAGTTATCTGCTTATATATAGAGACGCCTTATTTGCTAACAATAGAGAGTCCTGTTAATCTTCCTAGGGGTATATTGTGCAGCTCTTTAGTAGTCTAATTATCTAGAAAGCTGCACAGCAGTTAACAGTGACTACTTCTACTACTAAGGCTAAATTACTCGCTTTAGAGCATATAGCTAAAGAGTTAGTAGCTCTAAAACAATTCCTAGGAGAACTTTAGCTAGACTTAGGGGTACTGTAGGAGATTTTCTGTAACAACTAACAAACTATCTAACTAGTAGTTAAAGAGAGTAAGCAGCTTACTACCTAGCTGCGCTATGTAGATATCTAAAATATATAGTTAAAACAAGAGTACGCTAAGGGAAACCTCTAAGTAACCTACCTTAAAATAAGTAAGATGCTAGCTAACAGCCTTATAAAAGCGCTTCCTAGACAAGCTTATAAGCGCTTTCTGTCGCATTTAAACTTATAGAGCATTAGTTAAGAAGGGAAAGACTTAGTTACAGAAAAAGAGCAGGTTAATAGAGAAAGAGAAGATCTTTAAATTACTAGGGAGGACAACCCCCTCCCTAAATAGGTATAAGTCTCCCTAGACTGCTAGTAGCAGCTCTTTTAAGCACACGCCTAGCAGCTAAGGAGCTTACAAAAAATAAATTAACTATAGGTAGAGAGGACAACCCCCTCCCTATAGGTTTTATCTTAAAGAACCTACTTATAAATAGGTACTTAAAATTCGTACCTATCTACAAGTAGGCCCTTTACTACCTAGATAGCAGTACGCAGGTTAGTAGCCTGCTAAACGCTTGTTAGCTACTATTATTAACTAAAAACTAAGTTACTTACTAAAGTTGTTACTCTACTAGAGGAAGCGAGCTCCTCTACTAGTTTAAGCCTAAGCAGCTTAAGGGTAGGGGGCTACAAGCTATTAGTCTACTACTTAACTGCTCTTTTTAAAGAAAATATATATAGTAGGCAGCAGGAGTGCCTAAAGGCACAACGCTAGCAGCGCTTGCTGCAGCAGCTGGCAGTAGCGTTGTCAACGCACAGCGCAACTGAGCTGCTCGCCAGCAGCGCGTCCACACAGTACGCGTAGGGTATCAACCTGCGCGCACTAGGCACTAGAGCGCCTAAGACGGGGGCAGGGGGCGCAGGCGCAGGCATAGGCAGCAGCAGCAGCGCAGCGGCGTAGGCGGCAGCAGTAGCAGCGGCCATAGTAGTAGTAGCAGCAGCAACTGCTGAAGGAGCAGGCAGAGCTGCAACTACAGGCTTAGGCTTAGGTAAGGGCAAGGGAGCAGGCGCAGGTAAGGGTGAGCGGGCAGCTGGCAGCCAGCCAGCTCAGGCAGCAGCTTAGGCAGCGGAGGCGGCGGCGGTGCGCGCGCAGCGCTAGGTTTTAGTCTATTTCTATAACCTAAGTTAGCAAAACCTCTAGAAAAGAGCTAGAAAAACGTTAATAGCAAGATTAGTTAGACAACGTCTAACAATAAAGCTCTTAACTAATTAAGAAGCTAGAAACAATTAGCTAGAGAGTGCTTAGGCGCTTAGAAAATAATTTAGTATACTTACAGGCATATTAATAGATATAACTAGAGAAATAGAGAAATTAAGTAGGTAGGACGCTTATATAGGGAAGTAACTAGGTTAGTAAAGGTAAAGCTGCTAGATTATAGTCCTTACGCTTACTCTTACTACCTAGAAATGCTTAACCTAAGAAGTGCTTACCTTAACTATAACTAAGCAGCTTAATAGCTAGCTATAGGCTTAGAAAATTTAGCTGTTAAAAAACAAGCGCCTAAACTAGCAACAAACTGCTTGCAAAAGTAGCCTAAAAAGTTAGAGAGGTCTCTTAAAAGGAAGAGCACCTAGAGTACGCTGTAGACGCGCAGTGATCTTAGATATCTAAGGAAATATAAAAATCTAAGATTAGAGCCCTATAATTACTAAGGGCACGCTCCTAGTTTAGTTGTTCCTGATACAGGATTAACTAGGGGGTGTGTCGCGCAACTAAGCGCGTAGAGTTATATACGCAGCTTGTTTTTCTAACAGAGCGTGCTAATTTAGTTAAGCTACTCTACCCTAGCAACGCTAGTTCTAAGCGGCCTAATACTAGCTAAACGCTTGTTAAGCGAGATTACGTAACCTACACATTTTATTTGTATTTAAGCAGCACGTTCTACATAGAAAAATAGACACTGATTAAATTAATTAATTACTTAAGTATAGTCCTGCAAGCTCTGTTACAGAAGCGTAAGCAAGTTATATATCCTAAATAGCAGTATAGCAAGCTAGACTTAGGCTATATTGTAAAGAATGTACTTACTTACTCTAAGTAGCTAATAGAGAAGTAATGCTAGATAAACTGCTTATTGCGTACAAAGTAACAGCAGCATCCCTACAGATATAGGGGCACTATAAGGAAATAAACCTAGACGTCTTTGCAAAGGCTACGCACAATATTATACTAGGACTTCCCTAGTTATAAAAGTACAACCTAAAGATAGACTAGGCACAAGAAAGACTTTTATTAGAAGGATATAAATGTAGCACTAATATATCTACACCTACGTAGCGCACGCAGCAGCTAGTAGATAAGAAGGAGATTAACAATGTCTCTTTAACACATAAGACGCGCTAAGATAGAGTAGTTAACTCTACAGATACTAAACACCCTACAGATTACAAAGCAAGAGTTAAGGAGGATAAGAGTGCACCTCCTGCTATCCCTAACGTGTATAGACAGTACGCAGAGATGTTTAGAGAAGAGCTAACAGCAAAAGCCCTACCTAAGCATAAACCCTAGGATTATAAGATTAAGCTCTAGGAAGGAAAGACACTAACTTTTAGGCCCCTTTACTAGTTATTAGAAAAGGAACTTAAAGTACTCTAGGAGTATATTACTAAGAACCTTAAGAAGGGATTTATTAGAAGATTAGAATTACCTATAGGGTACCTAATTATATTTGTTCCTAAGAAGGATAGTAAGCTACAACCTTACATTAACTTTAGGAAGCTTAATAAAATTACTATTAAGAACTACTACCTGCTCCTAAATATTACAGAGTTATAGGACTAGCTAGTAGGAGCTTAGTACTTTACAGCGTTAGATCTATAAGGCGCGTACAACCTTATATACATAAAGGAAGGAGAAGAATAGAAAATAGTATTTAGGATATAATATAGACTCTATAAGTACCTAGTTATACTGTTTAGTCTAATAAACGCACTAGCTACGTGCTAGGAGTTAATTAACAACGTCCTTAGAGCACACCTTAATAGAACTGTAGTAGCGTACCTAGACAATATCTTAGTGTACTCTAAGACACTAAAAGAGCACACGCAATATGTTACAGAAGTGCTAGAATGCCTAAAGTAGGCAGACCTACAGCTTAAACCTAAAAAGTGCAAATAGCATAAGGAGGAAGTTAAATTCCTAGGGTATATTATAGGAAAATATAGAGTTAAGATTAGTCTAATAAAGATAGAAGTAGTTAAGACTTAGCAGACACTAAAAACAGTTAAACAGATCTAGGAATTCTTAGGATTTATTAACTTTAACTAACACTTTATTAAGAATTACTTTAAGATTGCTATCCTACTAACAAAGCTTATATAGAAGGATACACTATTTAAGTAGGAAAAAGAATAAGATAATGCGTTTAAGGCACTTAAGTAAGCCTGTATTACACCCCTAAATTAATTATATTTTGTAGCAGCAAACTAATACGTATAGAAACTAACGCCTTAGATCTTGCATTAGGCGCATGTATTACGTAAGAAAAGGATAGACTATAGTATCCTATTACGTACTATTTACACAAATTCTTAGGACTAGAAGAACGCTACAATATACACAACAAAGAATTACTTACAATTGTATTAGCCCTAGAACATTAGTAACTGTACGCAGAAAGCTGCTTAGAACTTACTATCTACACTAACTACAAGAACCTAGTATACTTTACTACTACTAAGGTCTTAAATTAACAACAAGTACGTTAGTCTAAGATGCTTAGGTAATACAAGTTCAAGATATTGTATACGCTAGGAAAAGACAATAGTAGAGCTAATATACTTAGTTAATAACACAACCTTACTAGAGAAAAAACAATTAACTAGTTTGCATTATTAGGAATTAATAATAATAGGTTACTAGGACTATTATAGTAACTTAATAACATAATGTAGATTAAAATTAACTAGCACATTATATTAGATGTACTAGAGGAACTTTAGGATAAAGTTATAGCAGATTATTATAACAACCTGCTATATAGACACCCTAGAATCACACACATAATAGAACTTATTAAACAATACTATAAGTTTAGTAATATAAAAGACAAGGTTACTAAATATATTAAAAACTGTATTAACTGCTAGCAAAATAAACATAGTACACACGCAAAATACAGAGAAATGTAGGCAATAGAGCTGCCTACAGCACTATAGACAAATATTACAATAGATTTTATTACATAGCTGCCTACCTTAAGAGACCCTGTTACTAGGTACAACTACAATTTAATCTTTGTTATAGTTAACAGATTTACAAAGTATGCTAAAATAATACTATTCTAATATAGTTATACTGCAGAGCAGCTTATATAAGTATTCCTAGATTAACACATAAGGCATTATAGTATACCTAAATTAATTATTAGTAATTAAGACAAGCTCTTTACGTTAAATTATTAGACTACGCTCTTAGCAGCTATTAGTACTAAGAAGAAGCTTTTAACAGCCTATTACCTACAGACAGATAGATAGACTAAAAGAACAAATCAGACTATAGAAACATACCTATAGATTTACAGCAACTAGTAGTAAGATAACTAGGTTTTACTGTTACCTATAGCACAGATTGCATACAACAACAAATTGTTAGAAGTAATAGGAGAATTACTATTCTTCCTAAATCACAGGACACACCTAAATCTCTTTACTAGAAGTCTAGACACGCTAATTTAGACTAAATTAGTAATATCCTTAGTAGCAAGACTAAAGGAAGTGCATAAAAAGGTACTAGAAAACATTAGTAAGGCTTAAGAACAAGTAATCTTATATATTAACTAGAAAAGAAAAACAGCACCTTAGCTAAAAGAGGGGGATAAAGTCTATCTCCTTACAAAAACCTTTACACACAAAGACTAATAAAAAAACTAAACTACGTTAAAGTTAGACCTTTTTTATTTCTAAGTAGATAAGCCTAGTTAACTATAGACTTAATCTGCTAAAGGATGCAAAGATCTATCTAGTGTTCCACATCTTACTATTAGAACTAGCTAACCCTAGAACGCCTATCTAGGAGAACTTCTATTATTAAGCTAATAGTAAAGATAAATAGGAAGTTAAAAAAATAATAACACATTAAGGGAATAGCACTAGGCGTAGATACCTAGTTAAATAGTTAGGTTACCCTAACTTAGAAAATACTTAGGAACTATAAATAAACCTTAGGAACTGCCTGCTGTTGTTAAAGGAATATAAGGAAGCTAATTAGATAGGGCTATATTGTCCTTCTAGTACTCTAGAGGCTGGCCGTTAAAGGTGCTCTAGGTACTAGGCAATAATTCTAGAGCAAGACTACCTTATGCGACACTATTAAACAATATAGTTTTAGTATCTAACTACTCTTGTTCCTCTATGCTCTGCTCTTCTACTGTAATAGCCTCCTCTGCTTAGCAATCTAATAAATCTATTTGTTGTTGCAACTGCTCCTTGCGCGCATAAGCTACACGCAAGTCTTCTATAGCTTTTTTAGATATTTAAAGCGCTTTAGTTTACGCTTTGTAACTCTCCTTTATACGCACGCGCAATTTCTCTTTCTTAGACGCTAGTTAGGTAAACTTAGATTAAGTTACCTTTACGTCACAACGTTGCCTAAGGCAAACGTACTTGCTACACTTTCTAGATTAAATATAAACCTTGCACACGCAGTTATACTTTATATAAGTTTTATATTTCTGCACTATAATCTCTCTAAAGGACTTAATAAATTTATATAGGTAATAATAGTAAGCTAAACTTAAGATAGTTAGTTATTTTAGCATTATTAAAACTGCCTACTAATTAAGGATAGGCCCTGCGTTATATAAATAAGCTTAAGAGACTAAGCTAAGATAGAAGGGGGATAGTGTTACAATCTATAGAATATAGGAAGGATGTAAACTAATTATAGCGTATAGGGTATAGTAATTATAACAAGTTATTAAGTTTAGCGTAAGCAAACATAACAGTGTTAGTACTTAGCAAGATGCTAAAGATTACGTAACATAATTAGGCTTAGCATAATTAGTATAATTAGTAATTAGTATAATTAGTGCTTAGGATAATTAGAGGATTCCTAACACTAATTAGTCTATATTACTACTACTATTATTAAAGTATATAGTAAGTAGGAACATAACCCTTATAGTTTGTGTTTAACCTTGTTAATTAAGTTTGTCTTTAGAATCTTAACCTGCTCTTGAACTAGACAGTCTACTCTGTACTATTTATTACACCCTATCTTTATAAGCTTTGCTAAGTTAATAACCCTTACTAATCTAGTAACTGTACTTATCTCTAAGAACTAATAGAATTAGTGCTTACAGTCTTTAACTAAAGTACAACTTTAACATCTATCTATTAATCCTAATAATTAGGGGCAAACTAACACACCTAAAGCTAAGAAACTAGACTTTAATATAGCTAAAGCGCTCTCTAAGAGACTTAAAGGGCAAGTTAGAGCCTCTAAGAACCTTACAAATAAAGCTGCGTAAGGCAAATCTGTATACGCCCTAGTAACCCTAGAACAATTAATTAAGTTTATTAGACAGGTTTAAGAATAGGATAAGGCCTATCCTAGGAATAAGTTGCTAATACACTAGATAGTAGGTAGAGTAAAGAAAGGGCAGCACTATTAGGAGGTTAACTCTAATAGCGTCCTGCGCTAGAGTAGGAAAGTATAGATTCCTAATAATATTACACTCTGCTAAACTATCCTTTTAAGGAACTATAATAATCCTATAGGAGGTTATTTTAGTGTTAAGAAGATAGCTAACCTGCTAAAACAAAAGTACTACTAGCCTCTGCTAGTCTAAGACGTAAACAAGTACGTCTAGAGGTGCCCTGCCTACTAATTAAACAAGATTTACAGACACAAGCCCTAGGGACTACTCTTACCTCTCCCTATACTAGAGATAGTATAGTGTAACAGAGCTTACAGGACTATACTTAAGTAATTAATTAATTTAATTAGTCTCTATTTTTCTATATAGAACGTGTTGCTTAAATATAAATAAAATGTGTAGATTACGTAATCTTGCTTAATAAGCGTTTAGTTAGTATTAGGGCTGCTTAGAACTAGCGTTGCTAGGGTAGAGCAGCTTAACTAAATTAGTATACTCTATTAGAAAACAAGCTGCGTATGTAACTCTACGCGCTTAGTTATATAATATACCCCCTAGTTAATCCTATATTAGGAACAACTAAACTAGGAGTATGTCCTTAGTAATTATAGGGCTCTAATCTTAGATTTTTATATTTCTCTAGATATCTAAGATTACTACGCGCCTACAGCGTACTCTAGGTACTCTTCTATTTAAGAGACCTCTTTAACTTTTAGGCTACTATTATAAGTAGTTTATTGCTAGTTTTAGCACTTATTTTTAATAGCTAAATTTTTAAAGCCTATAGCTAGCTACTAAGCTGCTTAGTTATAGTTAAGGTAAGCACTTCCTAGGTTAAGCATTTCTAGGTAGTAAGAGTAAGCGTAAGGACTATAATCTAGTAGCTTTACCTTTACTAACCTAGTTACTTCTCTATATAAGTATCCTACCTACTTAATTTCTCTATTTCTCTAGTTATATCTATTAATATGCCTATAAGTATACTAAATTATTTTCTACGCGCCTAAGCACTCTCTAGCTAATTATTTCTAGCTTCTTAATCTATTAATAGCTTTATTATTAGATATTATCTAACTAATCTTACTATTAACGTTTTCCTAGCTCTTTTTAGAGGTTTACTAACTTAGGTATAGAAATAAACTAAAACCTAGCGCTGCGCGCGCACTACTACTACCTCTACTACCTAAGCTACTACCTAAGCTAGCTAGCTGCTAGCTGCCTGCTCGCTCTTACCTGCGCCCGCCCCTATACCTGCGCCTGCTCCTCGCCTAAGCCTAAGCCTATAGCTGCGGCTTTGCCTGCTCCTTTAGTAGTTACTGCTGCTACTGCTACTATAGCTGCTGCTACTACTGCTACCTACACTGCTGCGCTGCTGCTGCCGCCTGCCCCTGCGCTACCTACCCCTGCCTTAGGCGCTCTAGTGCCTAGTGCGCGTAGGTTAATACCCTACGCGTACTGTATAGACGCGCTACTAGCAAGCAGCTTAGTTGCACTGTACATTAATAACGCTACTGCTAGCTACTGTAGCAAGTGCTGCTAGCGTTGTGCCTTTAGGCACTCCTGCTGCCTACTCCCCCTACCCTTAAGCTGCTTAGGCTAGAACTAGTAGAGGAGCTTGCTTCCTCTAGCAGAGTAATAACTTTAGTAAGTAACTTAGTTTTTAGTAGATAATAGTAGCTAATAAGTGTTTAGCAGGCTACTAACCTACATACTACTATCTAGGTAGTAAAGGGCCTGCTTATAGATAGGTATAAATTTTAAGTACCTATTTATAAGTAGGTTCTTTAAGGCCTATAGGGAGGGGGTTATCCTCTCTACCTATAGTTAATTTATTTTTATAAGCTCCTTAGCTGTTAGGCGTGCGCTTAAAAGAGCTGCTACTAGTAGTCTAGGGAGACTTATACCTATTTAGGGAGGGGGTTTTCCTCCCTAGCAATTTAAAGATCTTCTCTTTCTCTATTAACCTGCTCTTTTCCTGTAACTAAGTCTTTCCTCTCTTAACTAATGCTCTATAAGTTTAAATGTAATAGAAAGCGCTTATAAGCTTATCTAGGAAGCGCTTTTATAAGGCTGTTAGCTAGTATCTTACTTATTTTAAGGTAGGTTACTTAGAGGTTTTCCTTAGCGTACTCTTATTTTAACTATATATTTTAGATATCTATATAGCGCAGCTAGGTAGTAAGCTGCTTGCTCTCTCTAACTACTAGTTAGATAGTTTATTAGTTGTTATAGAAAATCTCCTACAGCACCTCTAAGTCTAGCTAAAGTTCTCCTAGGAATTGTTTTAGAGCTACTAACTCTTTAGCTACATGCTCTAAAGCAAGTAATTTAGCCTTAGTAGTAGAAGTAGTTACTATTAACTGCTGTGTAGCTTTCTAGATAATTAGACTGCTAAAGAGCTACATAATATACCCCTAGAAAGATTAACAGGACTCTCTATTATTAGCAAATAAGGTGTCTCTATATATAAGTAGATAACTGCCTTTGTAAGCGCTGTACCTTATACCTAGATACTTTATTCTATATAAATAAGCTAAAACCTAAGCAGCTGCCTTAAAGTAAGTAGCTCCTAGATTTGTTAAATAATAAGATAGCTAAGAGGCAGCGTATGCTATATCTAGTTAAATTATAATTGCTGTATAGAGTATAGACCTAACTTATTCTTAAAACGCTTTAACCTCTTGTTTTAAAGCTTCTCTACTATATTTAAGTAGCTCCTCTATAGGAAATAGGACTGTAGGGAAGGACCCCTTCTCTACTATCTTAAATTTAGTAGCAAGCTTATTAATATAGGAGTTATATGCAAGAGTTATAGTACAAGCCTCTCTATTTCTAATTATTTAAACGCCTAGAAACTATTTAGCAGCTCTATAGTCTTTAATTTAATACTTTTCTATTAATAAGCTTATTAGCTATTTAGCAGCAGCTTAATTGTTGTTATAATAGGCTAGGAGAATATTATTAATATAGAAGAGTAGCACTATTTTCTATTTAGGATTATAGAAAAGGTATAGCTCTTCTTTTAATGCTAAGAGACTAAGCTTCTAGAGTGTACTAGAGAGCTCTCTATACTATAGAACTAGCGAATTACGTAACCTATATAGAGCTTATAGTAGTAGAATAACTTGCTTAGGTTTCTTAAATCTATCTAGTAATTTATAGAGCACCTAAGGTTTGTCCTAGCAGCTTGCGTTTAGAAACGCGCTAGTTACGTTATACTAATAGAGCTCTAGGTTAAACTAGGCTGCAATTGCTACTATAGTGTAAAACAAGCAAGCAGCAAGTGTTATAGCGTAGGTTAAGACAATTAAATCCTTTACCTATAGATCTCTACGTACACAGATCCTTACCTTACATTTAAGAAAGTAGCTATCCTAGTTAAATTTATAGGTAAAGACCTATTTAAGCAGTAGGGGCCTTAATAAGGCGCTTAATTAGTTAATTTCTCTCTATGTTTCCTTCTTAATAAGCGTGTCTATCTCTTTTTAGCAGGCCTAGCAAAAAAGAGCTCCTAGTAGGTAATAGAGTAGATCTTTCTATTTGCTTAGCAGTAGAGGGAGCTTGCCCCTATGTAACTAGCACTTGTTTTAAGCAACTAGTCTTTCCTTCTTTAGGGTTAAGGTAATAATCACTACATAGGCAGTAAGTAGCTCCCTTCTATCTATGCTATATTTGTTTGCATGTTTAAATAGTAGGTAGATAAGCTAGGCGTATCTGTAATTATTTATAGAGCTTATTATAGAGTACTAACCTGCTCTATTATTAGCAGGTTTGTTGTGCTTATAGTTCTCTATCTAGCAGCTCTGTCTTATAGGTAGGCCTTAGACTCTCTGCTAATACGTGCGTCTCCTGCCTGCCTTATCTACTTACGTTAATCTTTAAGAAGGTATTAGAATAAGTAGTAAAGTAGGTCTTAGTAGATTATTAAGATCCTTACTATCTACTAGCTCGCTCCCTTCTTCTATAGTTAAGTGCACTTCCTATAAGCTACTAGTTAGATTATCCTCCTTATTAGGAGCTTCCCTACCTATACTTAACTGCTCTAGTTTAGGCATTTAGTTAGGGGAAAGTAAACCTGTTTCTTATGTTGTTCTGCACAGATCTCTAGCAGCTTGCTAGCTAAGCTTGCCGCGCGTGCAGTATCTATCCTAGAGGCTCCCTCTCTACTAGACTAGCCTTCTAGCAATTAAGGTTCTCCCTAAGTGTTACCCCTAAGCTAGTGCTTAGTAGACAAGCTAAGCAATAGGTCTCTTTGTTTAAGGGGGAGCTCTATTACTTCTTCTACCTCTATCTTATTAGGTTTATATAGAATATCTACAACTACTTCTACTTCTTAGACTATAAGAGCTATTAACTTATCTAATTTATTATAAAAGAGCTCTTTATTAAAGGTTATGTTGCGCGTTATAATTACCTAGTTTAGTTTAGGGACCTATATCTAGTATATGTTAGAAGCTTAGTACCCTACTAAGTATCTAATATAACCCCTTAGAGTTACTTTAAAGCTTCTCTAATTACGCCTAGCTACTTGTTCCCTATTTAGGGGATACGCTCTGCAGCTATAGGCGTATATCCTGCTCTAATTAGGTCTTAGATTAGCTGTTAGTGCTCTTACCTACTTAGGTTTGTACTAGCAGAAATAGTAAGTAAACTAGCAATTAAGCTCTTTGTTTAGGCTCTATAGCTTATTTAAGTAAGTTAGACTTATGTTATAGAGCTATATTACTGCTGCTACAACCTCTAGCTAGAGCTTCTTAGGTAGGTTTACACTACTCCTTATTTTAATAGATTTAGTAATTATTTCCTACCCTACTCTTTCTACTGCCCTATTTAGCTTATAGGTATATAGAGGTATACGCTTAATATCTATTCCCTTATTAATCGCCTAGCGCTTGTATTAGGAGCTCTCTTGCTATAGGAGAGTAGCAGTATTGTTTTCTTAACTTATCTTGCAGATACAGAGCTTATACTAGGTATGTACCTAGCTTAAGAAACTTATAAGTACCTGCAGTATCTCTACTTAAGTCTTCTCTAGTAGTAAGTACGTAAAGAGCTTCCTACTATAGTACTCCGTAATTAAAAGTATCTATAATTTACTACTCCTTCCTATAGGCATATTAAACAGATCCTAGCTAATTCTCTAAAAGGGTTTAGTAGGTTTTTCCTATTTCTATTAAGATATAACTTGCTTAGCATAGGTTATTAAGTAGACCTTATAATCTTTTTAGAGTGTGCTGTTAATATATACGCTACGCGCTTGTTATACTAGTGCTTTTAGAGCTTCTAGGCCTAGATAACCTACTCTAGCGTGCTAGAGGTGTTTAGCAGAGCTTTATAGGTAAGACTTATATAATTATTTTATTACTGTGTTAAGGATTAGAGGGTAGTAGGATAGTAGCTTATATTTAAAGAAAGTAAGGTTGTAAGCGCGCTTAAGAGTAGTATATATAATGCTCCTATTTAGATTATTAATATACCCTACTTAGAGCGAGCTGTCTAGCCCTAAGTACTAAACTCCTTTCTCTTAGAGGCGTGCCTTAGAAATAATATTAACGTAGAAATCTTCTACTACTACTACATCCTTAAGGAGCAGGTCTTCTGTATATAGGCTGCGCTTTCTATATAACGCGTTTTTAAACAAATAAGCTCCTTATCCTACTACTAGAAACGCTTGTGTGCCTACCTCTATAGTGTTAGTAGAGTTAGCTAGGCAAAATAACCTAGGTACAAGCTAATCTGCGCTGTTAACTAAGTGTGTAGCTGCTCTATTATCTAAAATTATACTCTCTAAGAGTAGATAAGTGTTAAAATCTATAAGGTTGTAAACCCTAGGTTTCTTAGCTAGGTTACTTGGTTACATTATTTTTAGATTAATTAGAACAGCCTATACATTACTAGGAAACTTAACTTTAGGTAGGATACCTTTTGCTAGTAGAGCTGTTATTGCTAATAGAGCTTTTGGGGTCTAATTAAGCTGCTTAATCGCCTTCCTAGTATCTGTATACTCTTAGCTCTTAAGCCTCTAGAGAGTATCCTTGCAATAGCTTTTGCTTATATAGATAGGCAGTAAGGAGCTCCCTCTAACTACTATCTCTAGGCGTTAGCAGTTAGTTAGTTTCTACTTATAAGTCTCTTCTTTTTTTTTGTTTATAAGGGCAGGAGTACCTACTTAAGCTCTTAGAGTTAGTAGCAGGAGCTTAAGTAGTATCTGTTTAGCTTCTAAATGTTGCAAATACTCCTAGGTTATCTTTTCCTACTCTTATAGTGTGCTTATGCATCAAACTACTAAAGACCCTACTTACTTTGTCTAAATTAAGTAAATTAAGCCCTAGGATACTATTCTACATAATCCTTTGGTTTATAGTATAAGCCTAATCTAGGGCAATCCTATAACTTAAGGTATCTAAGAAATCCTACATAGCAAGCGCCCTATTAACCTCTAGAAGCTTATATAACTTAGCTCTTCTATAGAGGAATAACTACCTATTGTACCAGTCTTGTAGAGCAGCTCTTAACTATTTAGCCGCTCTAAGATACTGTTAGTACTCTACCCTAACCTAGTTCTAGGTGCTAACATCTGTTAGAGCAAGCTCCTCTTTTAGTGCTCGCACAAGCAATTACAGTGTTGTAGTGTTATTAGTAACAAGCTTTACTATTACTAGTAAGAGGATTAATAGCAATACTATTATATTAACCTAGTTCTAGATCTTCTAAAGGCGCTCTGCCTTAGCAGCCTACTTGCTCGCTCTAATCTTGTATCTAAGGAGCTCCTTATTATAGTTCTTAACGCTTGTTTAGCCTATTAGAGGCTTATTAGGTTAGGTGCTCTAGCTTTAGGTAGATTAAGCTGGTAGTTAAGTAGAGAGTAAGCCTATAATAGGTAGTTTAGGCGCTCCTTTGTGCATACCTAGGGCGTCTTTAGCGTCTAGATCTACTATATCCTATACGTTACAAAGCTTAGCATGCTACATAAGTTAGATGTACTAATTAGGCTAATTAGATCTTATTTTAAGCTAATAGGGTCCTATAGGGACACCTAAGAGAGCTTACTTATTATAGTTAACAAGCTTGCCTATAGTAGCGTTTAGTAGGGGATAGAAAGATAATTAGGTAATTAGAGTAGTTAAGCTAAGTCTAACAAGCTTATTTGCTAAGTGCGCAGGGAGATCTACTATGCTTAGGAAGCTAGGCTTATAACTATAACAGAGCTTACAGGACTATACTTAAGTAATTAATTAATTTAATTAGTCTCTATTTTTCTATATAGAACGTGTTACTTAAATATAAATAAAATATGTAGGTTATATAATCTTACTTAACAAGCGTTTAGTTAGTATTAGGGCCGCTTAGAACCAGCGTTGCTAGGGTAGAGCAGCTTAACTAAATTAGCACGCTCTATTAGAAAACAAGCTGCGTATGTAACTCTACGCGCTTAGTTGCGCGATATATAGCAACACTTCTCCCTTAACTTTATTATAGATCTTCCTATATTAAGAGACACCTAAGGCAATAAGTATAATATAATCCTAGTCCTTATTAATAGGTTTAGTAAGTACGTCTAGTATCTCCCTGTAACTAAAATAATTACTGCCTAGCGTATAGCTAAGCTCCTGCTAGAACAGTGCTTCCTTAGACAGGGCCTGCTAGACACATTATTGTTAGATTAGGGTTTAGTGTTTACTAGTTAATTCTAGTTAGATATTTGCTACTATCTAAAGATTATATACTACCTAAGCACAGCCTTCTACCTGCAAACTAATAGATAGATAGAATAACAAAACTAGGAGTTAGAGACGTACCTACGTATATACATAAACTACAAATAGGATAACTAGGTAGACTTATTACTATATACAGAATACGCATTTAACTTAAAGTCTTATTTAGTATATAAATAGTCCCCTATTAAGATTGCTTTTAGGATTAACTCTAAGGGTTTTAATAGGGTGCTAGATAAACACTAGCTGCGTTAACCTCTAGAAGTCTAGGACTAGGACGCAAAGACGCTAGAACTACGCTAGCAAGTTACTAGCTAGCTGCTGCAATAGCATAATATATAGAAGATAGTAAAAGAAACGCTAGAGTACACCTAATAGAGCAACGCTTAATAGTACAACATAAAACATGCTAAGAAGCACTTTATAGAAGGAGAGAAAGTACTCCTATGCGTAAAGAACCTCCTTACAAGCTATCCTTCTAAGAAGTTTAATACAAGGTACCTAGGACTATTTGTAATTACCTAGAAGGTTAGGAAACTAGCATATAGACTAAAATTACTGCCCTTAATAGATAAAGTGCACCTAGTATTTAATATTACATTACTTAAACCCTAGAGGAAGCCCCTTGCCTTAAGTAGGTTCTAGCTAGGTCCTATCTAGGTACTAGACTAGACCCTGCCTGTAGACAGGTTTAAAGTTAAAGGTATCCTAGACTACTATAATACTGTAGCCTGTAGGCGTAAGTATTAGGTAAAGTAGCTAGGTTAGTTAAATAAAGACTTAACCTAGGAGCTACTAGAGAACCTAGATTAATGCAATTAGATTCTTAAGGACTACTACAAGTTCTATAATAATAAGTTGCTAGAGCGTTACTCTTGCTAAAAACGTAGGGCGTCTGTAAACTATAAACTACCTAGGCAGAAGAGAGGATAACCTTAGAAGTCCTCTACTAATTAGTAGTGCTAAATCTACCTAATTAACTATAGTAACCTAGACTATCTAGGCGCTGCGTAACCTAGGCCTAGTAAAGATCTAATAGCAGTCTAGTATATAGTTACTATAAATTTAAAGGGAAAAAAGTTTAAGTTAAGAGTTATATTTGCAATATGCATAAACCTTAATAATAGAAACTATAGATAGTAAGCAGCCTTTATAACTAGCTTGCCTAACTATTACCTATAAACTTAGCAAGATAGACTAAGCTTAAGTAGGGGACTACTCTAGCTTAAAGCTAGAGGGAACCTACGTTTAGTAGGGGACTTAGATAATAACAAGCGCTAGAACAGGTTCTAAGGAGCCTTAGCAGCACTAGGGATGTTAGTGCTATAGTAGTACTACCTCTTCTTAGCGTTAGCAGCCTAACTATTCTTCTTAAAGTGCAACTTAATTTTATTATTAATAACAACGTTTAAGGGAGCCTTCTAACTAACAGTACCTATAGCGTTCTATAAGAAGTTAGTTTAAGAAATAAATAACTAGAACCCTACTTATAGTGTACCTCTTTAGGTTGTGCTTATAAGAGACCTGCTAAGCCTAATAATACTAGATCTTAGTTAAACTAGAGTCCTTAATCTTGCAGCGTAGCACCCTATTATAATTAATAAAAGCTAGTTAATAGTTCTTTACGTAGTTAAAGGCTCTCTAGAAGTATACCTAGGTCTCCTTTAGCACCTTAGCGTTAGTAGCTTTGTTGCTAAGGTAGGCTATCTCCTTATTATGCTTGCAAAGAGCTTAGTCTACTAGCTAGTTAAGTATATTTACAGCGCAATAGAAGTAAGGCTTAACCTACTACGTGTTAGCACTAGAACAAAGCAGGAATAGGGCTAGAGAGATAGGGGACTTACCTTAATATATAAACCCTCCTTAGCCTTAACGTAGCTGCTATAGACGCTAAAGTTATTCTTGTAGGTTACGTACCCCTTAGCGTAGTAGAAGACCTTAATAAGAGACAGCGTAGTGCTAGTAGGAGCCTTCTTTAACACTATTATAAGACGCGTAATACTACTATAACACTAAAAGTAAGTAAGTAAGGGCTATAGCGCTATATTCTTAGGTAGGGCGTAGATAGAGTTAGGTAGTAGCTTATTTAACACGTATAAGGGAGGAGGAGCTATAATAAATAAGTGCAGTACAGGAGCTATTAGAGTAGAAGTGTAGTGTAGGAGCTGTTAGAGTAAAAGTATAGTATAAGGAATAAAGTTAAAGGATAGCGCAAGTAGTGTTTATATGCCTAGCAACCTCTGCCTAGTAACGCGCTAGCACATGCCTGCTCTCTTACTAACTACACATATACTGCTAAAATGCTTAATTACTATAGGCTACACGCTAAATGTAAATAGTAAAGCATAAGCTAGGAGTAAATAATACTATAGTACACCTACAATACGCAACAGAACAGTTAAATTAATGCTTGTAATTTAAAAGATACTACGCGATTATTAAATAAGGCATATAGGGATTAGACTACATTTACTATAGTTAATACTATAGACCTTAAGGCAGCTACGTCTATAAGTATATAAATCCTAGCACCTAATTGCGTAGAAGAGGGCTATGCCCTAGGAGCCTAGCAGTTACCCTTTAGGGCCTAATAGGTTAACAATAACATAGATTTATAAGAATTAGAGTTTGCACTCTAGCATATACCTACACTAGCCTTAGCTAGTAACATATAGGGAACTAGAACGCCTAGGCGCTAGCATGTAAACTATATTACTAGGGTAAAAATAAGTCTAAAGTAACTAATACACGCTATAACAGCACTTAGTAAGTAAGTAAAAGTTATAGTGTACACTACCTGCATAGGGGTTAGGTTAACACTAGGAAGGTACATTGTCTGCTATAGACGCTACTAACCTAAAGAGCGTAAATAGATACTAAACTATATAATAGTACTTATAAACATTAAACTATCCTATTAATACCTATTAGGAAGTAACAGCGCAGCAGTTAGAGCTGCAATCTAGGAGAATTATAGATGTTTAGGACTGTCACGCTAAAGGACAGCTTTTTTAGATAATAAGACCTTAGTTTAAGTCTAGCAAGGGTTAAAACCCTTTTTGTCACCCTAGGGAGATAGCGTAACGTTAGGGTTAATCTTAATCCCCTACTATAAAGAATTAGCCTCTACTAACTATAGTTAGTAGGAACAAAGGCACCTAGTTACTTTAGGACTAGCAATTCCCTAGGTAGCGTTAGGTAACCCCTAGAGCCCCCTAGTAAGACAGCGTAATATTAGGGTTAATCTTAATCTCCTACTACAAAGGATCTGCCTCTACTAGCTACAGCTAGTAGGAACAAAGGCACCTAGTTACTTTAGAACTAGTAATTCACAGAGCTAGTATATAAGTTGCACTGTAAGACTTATAGAGTATCCTATAGGATACTAAAACCTAACTCCTATTAGCTTTAGCTAATAGCAAAACAAGAATATAGAGGCCTTAGCACTATAGGGTCTAAATTACAGTAGCCTAGTCTTACCCTAGAACTGTACAGGAAGCTGTCTAGCCCTGCGCTAGACTAAACCTATATAGCAAGCGTGTAAGTAGTATCTTCTTCTAATAAGGTTTTTCCTCTATAGGTACAGAGGTTTTCTAGAGTCTAGCACCCCTTACACAGTTAACCTAGACGTCCCTTCTAGCAGCTTAGGACAAGCTGCAAGAGGGGGAGGCTATTATTATAGGTACTTCCTATAAGCCTGCCTTAGTCTCCCTCTAGGTATACCTTAGGCTAAGACTAGGTGCGCATAGGCGCCCCTATATATTCTATCTAAACCCTAAGGCTTATACCTTAAGGATTTGTCTTATCTTATATTAAACAATACCTAATTCTGCCTTTACTAGCACCCCTTAAACCTGTGTTTAATTGCCTGCCTACAGTAACCTTACAGGCAACAAAAGAAATTCCTTTTACTAATAATTAGTTTATAGAACAAATCTTAAAAGTTAACCTTTAGGACAAGCTAACAGTAGAGAGGATTCTTATTAGGGGCTTTCTACCTTAGGCACGCTAACCCTTAGAGACACCTTAGAGCTACTCTAGTAACCTATTAGAGCTTACACACACGTATATATTCTCTTAAATCCTTAGGGACTTAACCCCTAAGGATTTGTCTTATCCTATCTAATACTATATATTTTGTCCTATCTCTCTTGCCTGCCTACAGTGCCCTTACAATTTAAATCCTTTATACTCCCTCTTAGAAGAGGTAGTTAAAAGAGATATCTGATTTTTTCTATACCTATTATAATAGCTAGAAATTAACGTTGTCTACGTGCTACTAGCAACAATAACGCCACAGGCTTACAACAGCCTAGCCCTAGTAGCAACCTAATAGATCCCTAGAGGTATCCTATACACAATGTAGTGGCGAACTTATTACTACCTAGCATACCCCTAGCTAGCAACACAACGCCTAGTACATCTAACAACCAAGCGTTAGGTCCTACAGAATTAGGAGACAAATAGGCTTGCAGCCCTACTAGTACTCTAACAGATGTACTATTATATTAGAGTTAGGTTAACCTAGCAACTAGTTTAAATGCAGACCCTCTGCCTACTATAGTAACGCCTAGGCTAGATTCTATAGCTATCCTAACTATAGGTTAACCCTTATTTATTAAGCAACTCCTTAGGAACCTTTTAAAGGCAGAGCTCGCTAGAGCTAGTAAGGCTAAACTAGCTATCTAAAGGAACTAGATTAACTAAGCCTTATAAGCCCTAGGCTTAACTAAGGGTAGGAACTAGTTAGAGCCTAACTAGCTAGCGTTTAATAAGGCTAGAAAAATTATCTAGGTTCTAAATAACATTTAACCTAAACCTAAGCTAGGTACTAAGAGTAAAACCTAGTACTAGGCTACCTATAGTTAGTATCTACTAACCTATGCATACGCTTCTCTAAAGGCATATACAAGTAGTTCCCTAAGGACGCTAAGAGAGTACATATTACTACTATATAGGACTTGTTCTACTCTATAGAACTAGGGGAAAAGGCGTACCTTATACACCTAGGTAACTTAGTCTACTAAGTCCTAGAGGAGACAATTAACACCCTATTAGAAGATAACTAGGAAGGTAGTAGACTACTACTAGCCTAGGGGCTAAGCAAGGATACTGTCCTTAACGCAGAATACTTCTATAATAAGGGACTCCTCTAGCTCTAGAACAAGATGCTTAAAGCTATAGATTACCTTTAGCATTATGTTATGTAGCACCTAGACCTATTATAGCTCCCTAAAGCTATAGGGAAGCGCATAGTAGCAAGCATTATTTAGGAGCCCCCTTAACGCTCTAGGATACTACCTACAGGCATAGCCTAAGTCCTTCTAGACAATAACAAAGACTACCCTTCTATTAACCCTATAGATAATAAACTAGACCTAGAGGAGCTTAAGCACGTCCCTCTAGAGCTGTACTATAAGTAGTTTGTATTTAGTAAGCACTAGTCTAGTGTATTAGCACTATATTAGGATTATAATTACTCTATTAATATTAAACTAGGAAGCAAGATACTAAATATACCTATCTATAACCTCTCTAGGAAGGAGCTAGAAATACTACAGGCCTACCTTAATATAGTATAGGAGAAAGGTTAGATACGTCTAAGCAAGTCCCCTGCTAGAGCACCTATCCTGTTTGTGCTAAAAGCTAATAGTATACTATAACTCTGTGTAGATTACAGGGGCCTTAATAAGGTTACTATTAAGAACTAGTATCCTATTCCCCTTATAAATAAGATGCTAGACAGGCTGTTAAAAGCTACTATCTTCTCTAAGCTAGATCTACATAATGCCTACTATAGGCTCTAGATTAAGGAAGGTAATAAGTAGAAAATAGCTTTTAAAACTAGGTATAGTTATTTTAAATACCTAGTTATGCCTTTTAGGTTAGCAAACACTCTAGCTACGTTCTAATCCTATATCTAGAGAGCCCTAGGGGTCTTATTAACCGCACCTATGTAGTTTATCTAGATAATATCCTTATATACTTAGAGTATAAGAAGGATTATTAAGCCTACGTTAAGGAGATCCTAAATTAACTTATTAAATAGGGGTTGTTTTATAAGGTAAGTAAATGCTTATTTATAATAAAATTAGTTAAGTTTCTAGGCTTTATTGTTACACCTAGTAGAGTAGTTATAGACCCTATCTGCGTGTAAACAATCTAAGAGTAGCTAGAGCCTAAGGGATATAAGGATATACAAGTGTTCCTTAGCTTTACTAACTTCTATTAAAGGTTTATCTTTAACTACTCTAGGATTATGCGCCTGTTAGTAGACTATATAACCTCTGCCTAGAGGCTAGAGTTAGAGCTAGAAGGCTCTGCTACAACAAAGAGGGGGAAGAAAACGCTAGCAAAAACCTACAAGGGCCTAATAAGATAGTGTCGCGCAACTGAGCGCGTGGAGTTACATACGCGGCTCGTTTTCCAATAGAGCGTGCCAATTTAGTTAAGCCGCTCTACCCTAGCAACGCTGGTTCTAAGCGGCCTTAATACTGACCAAACGCTTGTTAAGCGAGATCACGTGACCCACACATTTCATTTGTATTTAAGCAACACGTTCTACATAGAATAATAGACACTAATTAACTTAATTAATTACTTGAGTATAGTCCTGCAAGCTCTGTTACAGATAGTATAAACTATAGAGTTAGCTAGAGGAAGTACGCTAGGCCTTCCTTACTATTAGGAAGAAGTTTACTAAAGCCCCTATGCTATAGCACTTTAATCCTAATAAGCTAATTATAGTCCTTATAGATATATTAGACTTTGCTATAGCTACTATATTACTATAACTATAATTATTAGAAGTATTAATAGAACAACACTAGAAGCTAGTAGCGTTCTAGAGCAGGAAGTTTTAAGGCCTATTAATTAGATAGCATACCTATAATAAGGAATTAGCTGTAATTATTAAGGTATTTAGGTAGTAGTAATACTACCTTAAGCACGCCCTATTAATAGTCTAAGTACTCTCTAATTATAACAACCTATAGTACTTTATAACTATAAAGGAGCTCTCCCCTAAGCAAGCATGCTAGGTAGAGGAGCTAGCTAGGTATAACTTTAAAGTTAAATATAAGCCTAGACTAGAGAACCTTATAGACAGCCCCTTAAGGCGCCCTAATTATGCAAAGGGACTAGTTATTAGAGAGCAGTAGGCACTACGTAACGCTATACTGCTAACTCTCTAGTAGAATCTTTAAATATAGACTATCTAGAAGTCTAAGGCTTAAAATATTAAATAGGCAACTAGGGTAACAGGCGGCCCTAGTAGGGGTCCTGCAGGATCCTAGCAACTCTCTAAAACTGCCCCTAAGGAATTCTACCTACTAATAGGTACTAGAGATGCGTCTCCCTTAGCTCTTAACTAGCTATCTATAGGCTATAGTAGCTAGGGTTAATCTAAACTATTTAAAGCTTAGGAACCTAGCTTTAACGTTATAGAGGCTCTCCTTTATAACCTTAATAGACAAGTTAGGTTACCTACCTACCTTATAAATAATGCTGCGTAAGGTAAATCTATATACGCCTTAGACATACTAGAACGCTTAACTAACTATATTAGATAGGTTTAGGAGTAGGACGCTGCCTATAAGTTACTAATAAGTTAGGAAGCAAGTAGAGCAGCTAAGGGTTACTACTACTAGGAGGTTAACCCTAGTAGGATCCTACGTAGGAGTAGGAAAGTATAGATTCCCTAAGATATAACTCTTTGCTAAACTATCCTTATAAAGAACTATAATAACCCTATAGGGAGTTACTATAGTTATAAGAAGACTACCTAGCTATTAAAACAAAAGTACTACTAGCTAAACCTAAAAAAGGATATATATAAGTACGTTTAGCGTTATACAGCATGCTAACTAAATAAGATCTACAGGCATAAGCTATAGGGGTTGCTAGTCCTACTCTCTATACCTAATACACCCTAGCAGCACTACTCCCTAGACTTTGTAACAGACCTACTAACGTTAAAGGATAACTAAGGGAATAAGTATAACTTAATCCTAGTCCTAGTTAATAGGTTTAGTAAGTATGTCTAGTACCTACCTATAACTAAGGCAATTACTTCCTAGAGAGTAGCTAAACTACTACTCTAGTAGTGCTTCCTTAAAAATAGTCCCCTAATACCTTAATATTAGACTATAGATTAGTATTTACTAGTTAATTCTAGTCTAATATCTGCTACTGTTTAAAGATTAACTATCGCCTTAGTACAGCCTTTTACCTATAGACTAATAGACAGATAGAGCGCTAAAACTAGAAGTTAGAAACGTACCTACGCATCTATATAAACTACTAATAGAATAACTAAGTAGATTTATTACTATATATAGAATACGCATATAACTTAAAGGCTTACTTAGTATATAGAGAGTCCCCTATTAAGGTAGCTTATAGGATTAACCTATAAGGCTTTAATAGAGTCCCTAATAAGCACTAGTTACACTGCCCCCTAGAACCCTAGGCTAATAGTAGAAAGGCACTAGACCTCTGCTAGCAGGTAATTAGATAGCTAGAGCAGTAGCATAATCTATAGGTAGTAGCAAAGGATAGCTTAGAGTATACCTAGAAGAGCAATTCTTATTAGTATAACACTAAGTAGGTAGACAGACACTTTACTAAAGGCAAGTAAGTGCTACTCTAAGTAAAGAACCTAACAACTAGTTAACTATCTAAGAAGTTTAACGCCTATTACCTAGGTCTATTTACTATTATAAAGAAGATTAGCAAACTAGCTTATAAACTAGACCTACTACTATTAATAGATAGAGTGTACCTAGTGTTTAATATATTATTACTTAAACTATAGAGGGAACCCTTTATAGAGAGGAGGTTCTAGCTAGGTCCTACGCAGATCCTAGAGAATACCCTCCTAGTTAAGAGGTATAAAGTTAAAGGGATCCTATAGTACTATAACACTTAAGCCTATAGGCAAGAGTACCTAGTAAAGTAGCTAGGTTAGCTAAATAAAGAAGCTACCTAGGAGCTACTAGAGAACCTTAACTACTGCAAGGAAATCCTTAAAGAGTACCTTAAGATAGCAACTAATACGCTATAGTAATCTACTTATAAGCGTAAGGCTAATACTTAGTTAGGTTAAGGTAATCTAAACCTGCCTTAGTAGAAGAGGGGTTGCCTAAGGAAATCCCTCTAGGATAGAACCCTTATATGCTACAAAACTATAGACAATATGTTAACCTAGGGTTACTGCCCTAAGGCTGTAGATTGGCCTAGCAACTATCTAAGGTAGAGGACAAGGGTCTTAAGAGCATAGGGGTAGGCATAGAGGTTTATATAGTTATTATATTTAATCTATTACTATATATTATCTAAAAAGTAATCTAAAAGTAGAAGGCCTTATAAGCCCCTAGTAGGGCTAGGCTAGAAGTTAGGACTACCTATATAATAGCGCTCTAGAGTCCTCTAAGCTCCTAAGAACGTAGATTTAGTAGGAGAGATTATTAACTACTAGAAAGGCGCAGCTAGGGCGTTAGCAGTAGAAGGCATATTAGTGCTGTAGTAGTACTAACGCTTCTCTACACCCTTAGCAGCACTATCCTGCTAGAATACACGCTTAACCTCTATATTAATAACTATATTAGATAGTTCCTTCTAGCTAACTATACCTAAGGCAGCCTATATAGAAGTTAGCTATAGTAAGGGTAAAGAGTTAAGGTAGAACTTATATTAAAGCGCTGTAGGTTATACTTACATAAAACCTAACAAGCCTTATTATAGTTAACCTAACTTAAGCCTAAGTCCTTTATATAGTAACTAATAGCAGCATTATAGGATATAAAGCTAAGATAATAAGCTTTAGTATAGTTAAAGGCAGTCTACTAATAGTGCTAGATAGTACCTAGGATGTTATCCTTAGTTATAGTGTTACCTTATTAGGTAGTCTCCTTATTTGTCTTATAGATAGCGCGCTTAAGAAGGAAGTTAAGTATATTAATAGTATAGTAGAAGTAAGGCGCAATCTATATAGGTTAGTATTAGGCAGGCACTAGGCAGAGCTCTAGGCTTATCTTAATATGTCTACTAACGTTGCTAGATATACACCTATTATATATACTAAAGTTGTTCTTACACGTACAGTACCCTATAGGGCGCCTAAAGACCTAAATAAATAACTTAATTAAGCTATTAGGATTAGTAGAGGACTTAGTAGTAAGCTTCTTTATATACTTAGGGCACTAAAACTGTATAAGGGAAGGCTATAGGGCTATATTATTAGGTAGCGCATAGACTAAGTCTAGCAGCTTAGAGTTATTAATATACAAAGGTAGGAGAGGCATAATAATAATAAAGAAGTAGAGTAGAAAGTGTGTAGAGTGTAAAGTAGAGTATAGATAAGAAAGATAAAGTTAAGGTATCTACTTGTTATATACAACAACTCTCTTACCTCTATCTACTACCTACTAACATTCTGCTACTTTACTACCTACTTTCTAAATAATTAAACGCCTATACTTTATATAGTTAGTAAGGAATAATACACGCCTAATAGGACACTTGCTATATATCTATAAGGTATCCTAAGTCTAGAGTAAGTAGTAGCTAATAATATAATAAAGGTATAGGTTAACACTACGTAATTAATAGATAAACTCCTATAACAGGAGCAATCTAAGTATAAAGTAATACCTCTAGGTATTATTATAATAAACTACCTATATATAGCATGTTGCCTTAGGCCTACTTACATAGGAGCAGGATAACCCCTAGGCACTAACTAGATACCCTATAGGGTACCTCTTAGGTAAAGGTAATAATATGTCTAACTAAACTACTATAGTAGTAAGGTAAATAGTCTACGCTCCTAGCAACTACAGTTATCTAGAATAAGGGTAATAATGTCTCTATAGTGTAAAGCACCAGTCTCCAAAAAGTGTCACACCCTGATTTACCTCTGACTCAGCTCCTTTACGTTTCTGTTCCTGCCCGTAACTTAGTTATAGCATTCCAAACTTCCCTGTATTCTAGCAGTATAAAGGCATAAGGAGAATTATCTGTAGATAGATAGTTTTTAAGTATTCTTCGTACAAGACCTATAGGAATAGAATTGTCTCTGTGTTACCTATCCTAGTGCTCCTATACACCTTGTAGCAGATACACACGCATTCTAGAGCTTTCTATTATCCTGTGTTATTACATTATACTCAAAAACTTGTCCTAGCTAGTGACAGCCTCTAAATAATATCGCAAGTTTGTTTAGTTATTGTGTACCAAGCAGATTTAGACCCCTTTCAGTTACAAACTATACAGGTCCTGATTATTGTCTATCTAACAGTTAGGATTCTAGAGACCTCCTAACAACTAAAGCCTTTAGGTTTAGAACTTCCTGCAACTTACTACTCTAGGATTACTTTAGAAAAGTCGCGTTAGATTGCGCTAAGATAAAGACTTAGAGATTATTAATAACCTACCTAAATTGGATTACTACTAATGTTAGGCACTACTAACCCTGGTTCAAAGGAACCTATTAGACAATCTACTTGAGGACAGGCAACTGCGCCCGCTAAGGGATTAACTAACACCTAGACGCTTAGCAAGAGCAATACTAAATTAGACTTAGAACAGGTAAATCTTTATAAGTTAGTTGACTAACTAAGGGCTAAAGTAGCCTAGCTTTAGGCCTGATCCCTTCCCCACGAAGATGTACCTATGCCTACTACAGAGTCTCCCCTTGTTTAATCTCAGCAACCTCCTAAAAGGTTCTAGTCTGAGACCCTAGTCTACTACCCTAGGCTTAGTGAACGCACACCAGCTATTAACAAATTAAGTAATAGAAAAGACCCTACTTTCAGACAGTGGTAAGCCTTGATTCAGGACCAACTCGACATTAATTTAGATTACTATCCTATAGAACGAGCTCGTATAGCTCTAGTATAGGGATATACTTCTAGGCTTGCCAAGGAATACCTAGAGCCCTAATACTTGTCTTGTAAAACAGACCAGTTCTAGAGCGCAGAGGAAATAATAATGCTTCTCTGCTCCTACTTTATTATAGGGAATGAGAGAGCTGAAAGTTAGGCTGTTTTCAATTGACTCTAAATAGGAAAAGATGACACGTTTCTACTTTTTAAAGCGCGCTTCCTAAGTGCTGCTATCTAGGGACAAGTACCTAAGTTGGAATAGTTTTACTACATGTAGACAAAGGTTACCCCTGCCCTCTAAAGTCCTAACCTAGGATTTAAGAGGCAGTGGGATAACTTGTTTAAACTTATAGTAGAGCATCTTACAGCGTATAACATAGAAAGAAAACAACATCCTGGTTATGCCCTACCTAATACCTTACTGCCTTAGACCCAACCCTAAACTGTTAACAATTAGCATTAGACTAACAACCTACCTCTAAATCGGCCTACACCTGGCATTTAGAAACCTCCTATATCTACTCCTACTCTAGCACCTAGGACTACACTGTCTCAAGCCACACCCGTAAGAGAGCTGACCCTAGGCAACTGCTACAACTGTGGCAAGACAGGTTACTTTGCAAAAGATTGCCCTAGTCCCTAGGTACGAGAAATCTAAGTAGATACAGAGGAATATGTTAACGCTAAAGAAGATTTTGAAGAGGAACTAATACCTAAGGGAAACAGCCCTGCCTAGGAGGATGACTTCACCCAGGCCTAAACTAATATAACCTATCTAACCTCTCTTTATCTTATTTGTTTAGTGGCCCCTATTTCCTTGCTTCTTCTATTCTATTAAACCAAGGGCTAGGCGTACAACTTAACTCCTTAGTTAATACTAGTGCCTAAGGATTTTTATTTTTGAATTCTAACATTGCTACTTTAGTGTCTGCTGCACTTAGGACTCCTATCTAAAGGTTGCCCTTTAAGGTCTAAGTTAAAGGATTCTAGGATTAGATTATGACCCTAGTGAACCAGTACATTTAGTTGCACTTAACTATTAATAGGCGTAAGATACGCAACTGCCCCTTTGTTATTGTTGATCTAGGATCCTAGGAATGCATTATTAGAATTAAATAGTTAAAACGTTTTAAACTCTAACTTGATACAGAGCGATCTTAGCTCATATAGCCAGCAAGGTACCCTAGGTTGTACAACCCTGCCCCTCTATTAATAATAACCCTATATTAACCTTTGCTACAAGCCTACGTCCTACAAGATATACAACAAAGGGACAACCTATAGGAAGCTGTAGAGTACCAACGTCGCTAAAGTCTAAATCACTTAATACATTGTATAAGAGGTGTTATTTAATTGCCAAAATGCCGTTCCTTACTAACAATCCTAACCTAAAAGCCTCTAACTTGCTACCTCCTAGGGAGGCGCGTATTTCCTTACTTTCATTAAATGCTTTTCACTTTTCTATAAAAAAACTATAGAACAAATTTTTTACTACTAGTCTATACGAGATTGATTGCGTTATTAACTACTGTTGTACCTAAGACAACCCTAAGAACGCTTAGCTACTTAACAAACGATTGCTAGACAAATATGTTTAATATGCTAATGTGTTTAGTAAAACAGAAGCTGAAACCCTTCTAGAACACTGCCCCTACAACTACAAAATTATATTAGAGGGCTAATTGCTAAATTCCTACTCGCCCTTGTATAAACAAAATCTTAAGGAACTTAAAGCTACTAAAAAGTTTGTGCAAGACTAACTATAGCACAGCTAGATTAAACACAGTTAGAGCCCCTTTGCGTTGCCTATACTCTGTGTTTAAAAACCAAATAGGAATTTGCGTATTTGTGTTGACTATTGTAAACTTAACGCCCTTACAAGAAAGGACTCCTATCTAATACTGCGCATAGACGAATTGTTAGCACAACTGTCTAAGGCTAAGGTATTCACTAAATTTAACATCTAGAATGCCTTTAATTAAATTTGTATAGATCCTGCCTCTAAGGAGTACACTATGTTCTGTACACGTTACGGTAGTTACAAGTGTAAGGTTCTACCCTTTAGGCTATGTAATAGACTAGCCACTTATTAACAATATATAAATAATATTCTTATTGAATATCTAGACAACTTCTGTATCGCATATCTAGATAACATCCTTATCTACTCTAAAGACCTTGTGACCTACAAACAACATGTTAAGCTAGTACTTAATTAACTCTATATTGCTAGATTATAAGTAGACATTAAGAAGAGCGAGTTCTACGTTACCTGTACTAAGTACTTAGGTTACATCCTAACTAACAAAGGAATTAAAGTAGACTCTAAGAAGGTACAAGCCCTTAGGAACTAGATCCCTCCTACTACTGTTACTAGTGTGAAATCGTTCCTAGGCTTTACTAGGTTTTACTAACAATTTGTACCTAAATTCTCTCGTGTGGCTAAGCCCCTCATCGCCTTACAAAGCCTAGCAAATCTATTTAAATAGACTGCTTAATGCTAATCTAGTTTTAAAAACCTAAAGGAAGCCTTGTTGTCTATCCTAACTCTATGCTATTTTAATCCTAACTATGATACAAAGATTGAAACTGACGCCTCTAATAGAGTTGTCGCTAGGGTTTTGTTACAGCAGCACCCTAACAATAAGTAGTACCCTGTAGCATTCTACAGCTAAGTACTCTCTAGAGCTAAACTTAATTAGGAAATACATAATAAGGAGTTGTTTGCAATTTTACAAGCCTTTAATAAGTAGAGAGCTAAACTCACCTTAGTCACGAAATAGATCTAAGTCTACTCTAATTATTGATTCCTAGAGTACTTTATAATAACTAAAATCTTAAATGCTTAACAAGCACAATAGGCAGAAGCTCTAGCTCTGTTTAACTTTAAGATTAAATACACGCTAGGCAAGAATAACAAGCGTGCTAATATCCTAAGTTGCTAAGAATAGGATCTTGCAAATCTAAAGTCTGCTTAAGAAGACAATCAGTCCTAAGTCCTACTAGGTCCACAGCGGTTACACAACTAGATTAATTCTAATTTAGCTCAGACATATCTGGCTAAGACTAACCTAGTTATGGCTACTATCTGCTTAGTACAGCCTATTATGAAACTGGATTCCTTAGAACTGATCGAGGCGTTAATACAAGAAAACTGGAAATCTTTTGGACAAGAACGACTGTCGTTGCCATCTCTGTATCAGATCTAAAACAGACTCCTTCTCTACTATAATTAACTCTGTATCCCTGCTAACTTAACTCTATGCACACGCCTAATTAAGGAAGCCTATAACTAACTATTAACTGCTTACCCTAGTGCCAAGAAGACCTACCAACTGCTATCACAACAGTATCACTAGAAAGGTATAAGTGCTACATGTGAAAGATATGTCTAAAACTGCATCCTATGTTGCTAAGGCTATCTAAGACAGACCTAACTCTGTAGGTACTTGCATCCCTTGCTAATACCTAACAAACTAATGCAACATTTGTGCATTAATTTTAAGGATTTTCCTAAGGACAAAGCCAGGTATAACTAGATTATAGTTATTATTAATCGCCTAACTAAACAAGCTATTACAATCCTATGCTATAAAACAATTACAGCATGCGGGATAGCAAACTTGTTTATACAATAGGTGTATTAGTTTAGACACACCCCTAAGTTAATAGTAAGCAACAGGGGCCCCTAGTTTATCTCTACTTTCTAGATAGAATTCTGTCAAATCATAGGTGTGAAAGTTAAGCTATCTACTGCCTATCACAAGGAAACTAATAGTTAAACAGAGATTATAAACAAGTATATAGACTAACAGCTCTGTCCCTTCGTCTTGTACTATTAGGATAACTAGTCTAAACTCCTACTAATTATGGATCGTGCCTAACTTACTCTGCTACATTCCTTGATTGGAATATTACCTTACTAAGTAATTTATAGTAGCTAACCTAAACAGAGCTAGAGTTAGAAAGGAGCTGATACAGCAGTAACCCCTGTAGAACAACTTAACTATAAGGAGGCCTTAGCATTAGCAACCTGTATGCACAACGCCTGGAAGGTAGCTAAGGAGAATATAGAGAAAGCCTAAGACTGCATGCACTCTGCAGTTAACGCTTATTGCAACCTAGTTAACTAGACTGTAGGTGACAAAGTGTACCTTTCTACCAAAAACTTAACAAGTAAGCAACTAAGCTGAAAGCTATCTGATAAGTAGGAAGGTCCCTTTAAGGTCCTAGAACAGGTTAGTCACTTATATCGCTTGAAACTTCCCCTAGTTCAAAAATACACAACGTATTTGCACCTAACGTTCTGTGTAAGGATCTAGATGACCTGTTGCCTGGTTAGGAAGCTCTAAAACCTGCAGGTATTCCTATTCAAGGAGTAGAGGAATAGGAGGTCTAAGAAATCCTGGCTAGTAGGTTAGTCTGCTGTAGTCTTAAGTACCGTGTGAGCTAGGTTGGCTATAACCTAGACCTAACTTAGTATCCTGCAAAAAACTTTACAGGAGCACCCTATAAGCTAAAGGCGTATTACAACAAGTACCTAGAGCAGCCTAGTCTACTAAAGGCATTAAACGAATAGATCACAGCATAGGAAGAAGGTTAAGAATTATAGGGCAAATAAAGATATTATAATTTAGAAAAGGACAAAGGAAATCTATTAACTCTAAAACGCCTCTAACTGCGTTTATACAATAGATAACAATAAAAGAAATCCTCCTTACTGTACAGCTAGAGAAACCCTTTCTTTTTTAAGGGTTCTTAATGTTACTTATCTCCTTAGAGCTACTGTTGTTGGTTTTGTCTAACGACCTAGGAGCACCCTTTTTTTTAGGTGCTAGAAGCGGAGCTAGCTTTACTGACTTACCTCTAACTCTAGAGCTACGAAGGGCTATTTCCTGTTGCAGCTTAATAACCTCCCTAGTCAACACTAACAAACCCTCTACTATCTCCTCTATCACCTGGCCCTGCGCCGTACTAGCGTGGTACTGATGCAGCAACACGTTATTAGCGGTGACTCCCTTAAGCTGCGCAGTCGCTACCTGCACCACACTCGCTAGAGCTATTGCTAATGCCATGAGGCTACGCTATGCCTCTAGTGCCGCCTCTGTTACCTCCTCTGCCGCCTCTCCTGCTGCCTTACCCCTAGATTCCTCCTCCTACATAACAAGGTCGTTATAAAAAGTAGCATACTTAGGACTAACGTAAATTGGAACCTATAACTATTAGTATTAGTTAGAGAGCAGGAGTAAAGAAAAGTCTAGTTACTAGATAACACTTCTTATTTTGAAGTGTGTAATAAGCACACTTTGACAACAACGCCTTGTTAAAGGCGTAGTCTACCTTCCTCCCCTTGCAAAGGCCTAAATTAAACAAAGGCAAATGACCTAATAGGCTACTGTAAGAGCTCTAGGTGGGACTGGTATTAGCATAGTAACTAATTAACAAGCCTGGGAGCATTAGCATAGGAATAATTAAAAGAGCGTAGGGATACTTACAGCAAGAAATAGTGTCTGTTAGAGTTAGGAAAGGTGTAAGGATTGATTGTTTATATACCTACGCGACGCGTCTTAGAAATTGGATATAACAATAACAGCAAACCTGTTTCCCTCTGATTAAGTTACGATACAGCTCGTTGTCACGTTAGATTTAGGCAGCAGAGTTAATAAATAAAAAAAGTTGTCTTTACTTTAGATAAAAACAACAACAAAACACTAAAACAACAACCTAAGTTAACTAAAAACCTAGAACAGACGCTGAATTGACGTACTAACGCTACAGGACAACAACTGCTATCACTTACGCGTATCTGGGACAATCTGCCTACACAGGAGGGGGTAGTGTAAAGCACTAGTCTCTAAAAAGTGTCACACCCTGATTCACCTCTGACTTGGCTCCTTTACGTTTCTGTTCCTGCCTATAACTTGGTTATAGCATTCTGAACTTCCCTGTATTCTAGCAGTATAAAGGCACGAGGAGAATCATCTGTAGATAGATAGTTTTTAAGTATTCTTTGTACAAGACCTATAGGAATAGAATTGTCTCTGTGTTACCTATCCTAGTGCTCCTATACACCTTGTAGCGGATACACACGCATTCTGGAGCTTTCTATCATCCTGTGTTGTTACATATAGAGCTTATAGATAAAGGACCTTAGGTAAGGATACTTAATAACCTATAGGGGAATAAGTTGTTACACTAAATAGTCTAGGGTAGCAGATTACTGCACCTAACACTAGCTCCTAGGCAATTACAGTCCCTAGACTTAGAGTAGTAGTACCCTATAGGGACTATAGTGCAGCAATAGGTACCCTATAGGGAGAGCCTGCTATAAATACTATATAGCTTGTCCTGTATATTCTACTACGCTCCTAGAGGTTAAGGCTACTAGACTAAGAGCACTAGATCCTTAAGGGGACTGCAGTAAGGCTGCAGACACCCTACAGGGTAGTACTAGCTAGACACTTGTTTAGTAATCTACTAAACTATTACCTAACTCTCTAACAGTCCTAACTATAGGTTTTAGAGTTAAATAATCCCTATAGATCTGTAGGTAAGGTTACCTAGTAAGTAGCAAACTAGTACTAGTTGTATCCTATAGGGAGTTGTTTATGCTAACGTAACCTAATAGATCTAAACACCTACTAATAAGTAAGCTAGCTTTCTCTTAACTATTTTCCTCTTACGTTAGAGGTTTTTTTAGAGTTTAAATAGGTAAGTATTAGGCACATAGGATTTAGCAGCCTAGGACAGACTGTAAGAAGGGGGCTATTATTAGAGGCTTTCTACCTTAGGCACGCTAACCCTTAGAGACACCTTAGGGCTACCCTAGTAACCTGTTAGAGCTTACATACACGTATATATTCTCCTAAATCCTTAGGGGCTTAACCCCTAAGGATTTGTCTTATCCTATCTAATACTATACGTTTCGTCCTATCTCTCTTGCCTGCCTACAGTGCCCTTACAATTCTCTAGGATAAATGGTTTATAGGGGATTTAGACAATATCTAGGAACCTGTACCTACTATACTAAGTTCTATAGAGGGCCTTATAAGAGAAACAGTTTATTACATAATCTATCTTATAGAGGTATATAGTCCTAGCTTAGACTCTGTAGGATTTTATAGAATACTACATAACTATAAGGCTAAGTGTTCTACTAATCTATTACGCCTTATTAGTATCTAGTTACTACCTCTACGTATAATCCTTTAAGGTTATAATATATATATAGACCTACTACATATAAAAAGCTTGTGTAGAAAAAACCTACTAAGAAAGAGTGCAAAGTGTTTATTTTATTAGGAAAACAAAACTAAAACATGTAAAGTATCTCAAAGTTAACAATGATTATGTAATGAACATAGACTAATTTTAGATGGAGGATTCTCCAATGCCAAGGAATTGCTGGCTGAGGTATGGGGGCATCTAAGCCAACACAACATCATTTATGTGTAAAGTCAATCAGCTTTCAAACCTGCAGCCTCGCCCAGGCAACAATTAAAGAACAACCCTCACAGATACTGTAACCCCACAAACCAACTAAACTGCAGACTATTTATAATGCCATCGCGCTCTCCGTCCCCAATGGACGGGTCGCGGTCACGGTCACGAACGCGTTCTCAGAGCCCTCGCGACGGTTCGCGCACACGGTCACCCAGGCGCTCACTCTCAGTACGGTCGCCTTTGTCTCGTGGATCCAAATCTCCTCGTTCTCAGTCACGCTCGCGATCACGCACACGGTCCCTTACACCTAGGCGCAACGGGCGGAGGAGCAACACACCTGATGACAGATCAAGGTCACGGTCGCGGTCGCGGTCGCGGACACGGTCACCAAATGGAAGGGGGCGCAGCTATACACGCAGTCCCACCCCAAAAGATAGCTCTCCAGCACCGAGGAGCGCCAAAGTGAGATTATTCTGTCTGTGGCTTGTCATAACAGGCGCTAATCGTCTCTACAGATCGTAGTTGAGGCACTGACAAAGAACGTCAAAGAAGACCACATCCGCGAGATATTCGGAAAGTACGGGACAATCAAGGACTTGAGAATGCCCATGAACCCAGTCTGTAGGTTACTGCCACTTCCTTGCACATGGCTATACTAACTCGACAGTCAACATCAACCGCGGAACTGCCTACATCATGTACGAAGAAATCGACGAGGCCGAACGCGCAATCGCAAAAATGCACGAAGCACAGCTGGACGGCGCAAAGATCCAAGTCTCAATCGTTCTCCCACGACGTCGCTTCTCACAGACACCACCCCCAAGACGCGGAGGACCGCCACGCTTCCAGGACAACCACAATGGGTATGGAGGCGGAGGGCCGCCTGGCGCATACAGACCTCCTCCAATGGGCCCCTACGGAAGTGGAAGAGGACGCGGACGCTCCCCCTCACCACGAGGAGGGTGGCGAGGAAGGGGAAGAGGGAGAGGCAGGGGAGGACGCGGGGGTGGAGATTTCGGATATCGACCACGTTCATACTCAAGGTCGAGAAGCAGATCACCACGCAGGAGCGTGTCACGATCTTCCTACAGTCGATCCCCATCGCGGACACCGCCGCGCCGCAGAGGAGGCGGCGGAGGCTTCGGACGGAGAGATTCACCCCCGAGAAGAGGAGGGCGAGGTGCTGGCAGTGGCGGCGGTGGAGGTAGGAGGAGCCCCAGTTACGATTCATACGATAGCCCACGGTCCCGTAGCCAGAGCAGAGACCGCAGATAGGCAGACATCATCCCAAACCCAATACAAAAAAACTGTATCTAGCAAGAACCCCATTGATCGTTTCCTTACCAACCAATCTCTAACGACTACATTTCAATAAGCAGTCGCGTCACTACCCAGCGCGCAGACTCCCAATACGACAAGAAACGCCATCACCGGCGCCCAGCACAGGCATTCAACCTCCCCACCACTACCACCACCATCCCCTTAGCACCGCAACGTTGAACCCATTGCAGACACCATGAACATATACCTTTCGAGTGCATATGCGTGATCGCTCAGCAGACCACACCCGCCCAAGACAACGCAGACACTCGTAGGCACAAGCTAATAAGAAACTATAATCCACTGCACTGCAGCACTCTCAGACGACGTTTTGCTAGGCAATCTGGCAAGTACCAAGAATGCGAGACAGTGAGAAAGTAAGAATCCGAGTCTCCTGGCCCTGTGGCCTCTGCGGACTGCAATCCAGGCAGGGTCCTGGCGTGGGCAGGTGCTCTGCAGACAGGGATATGGGTGGGAATCAATTATCGGAGGTTAACACCATGTATAAACTTGGACGATGCATGCATACACACATCCATGTATACAAGACCCCGAACCTAATATTGCCTATTCCATGGGTAGCAGTTTCCTTGTTTCTTCATCGACACCGGGCGGCGCCATACCTCTCTCTCTCTCCACGACTCCTTGCTAACGCACGCGAACAGCAGCACTGCAGAAGAAAAAGATGCTTTCCCGAAGGTGGTACAGTCACGGATACGCTGTAAACTTGTCGTACGGGGGTGGAGATAAGACCAATAGGAGAATTTTTAAGCCGCTGTAATTCGTAATCTACTTTGGTATGCACTGAGCAAACAACTTCATCCTGGTCTTTGCTTTTCGCCATGTGTCGAAATCGTCATGCCATTGCATTACCACGGGGATGCCAAAAGAGCGACACACCCGCCAAACGTCGCCCATGAAAACCTAAACAGCACACACGCCATCTTCAGGCGTTTAAGCCTGGATGGCGCGTCCCAAAGCTCCACCTGTGAACTGCTGATTCCTGCCGCCCCTGGGTCCGCCGCCGCCTCCACGGCCTCCACGTCCACCACGGCCGCCGCCGCGACCGCCGCGGCCGCCTTGTCGCTCGAATGCGTGGGCTGTGCCTTGTGTCCTCTGTTCGAGTGTCTTCTCATTGGACTCGATGAGACCGGACGCCTTGTCGCTGAGGCTGAGAGCCAGGGTCTGCAGACGAGACAGCTCGACGCCCTTGCGGAAGATGACGGCGCTGTTGACCTGGTCCAGAGCCGCACCGAGTTCCTCGTGCGAGATCATCTTGCTGACCACAGCGCTGATCTTGCGCTCGCTCAGCTCGAACATATCGGCCAGGGTCGAGATGGCGAGTGTGTCGTAGTAGGGCGCGTATGTGAAGAGGTAAGTCCTCAGACCCTCTTCCTGGATCTGTGCGGATAGCATGTCCTTGATCTGCTCAGGGTTGGCTATGAGTTCCCAGATCTTGATGGAGTTGATGAACTCGGCGGCCTTCTTCCACTCGCCGGCAGACAGCGCCTTGGAGGCCTGCATGACGTGATCGCGCGTGTTCTCCGGGGACCGGTGAAGATCTGGCGCTCATGGTATTCTAAGAGACGGCGGTAGGTCTTGCTGATGACGCGCTTCCTGAGGTCAGGCGACGAGCCGAGCTGTGCGAGGAGAGGGATCTCGAGCAACATGGAGCAGGTCAGGTAGACGCACTCAAGCAGCTCGAGGTTGATGTGGAGGTGGAAGGGGAGCTGGCGCTGGCGCTCAAGACGTTCCTGCTCGGGCGAGATCTGCGAGTAGCGCTGCATCTGCAGACCCTGTGCAAGAAGCTCCTTCTGCCTGTTGCTGCCGCAGATCTCCTGGAGTGAAGTCTGGGCCTCGTAGACCAAGCCAGCACGGAAAGCGCAGAGACCGACCTGTACGAGCGAGCGGTTGAAAAGGATCTGGGTGTTGACGTCGAAGTTGCTGATTGTCTCCTGCAAGTGGGACATGAGCATCATGTCGCGAGCCTTGTAGTACTGGTCGTGCAGAGCCAAGAAGTAGATCTGGCAAAGCATTGCCCTCGCGCGGATAATACCCTCACTGTGCTTGAAGAGGTATGTACAGAGCGTTTGGACGAGCGAGGATGTGTCGTTGGAAAGAGAACGGGGAGTAGTGGCAGAGTCGAGGGTGGACGGGATAGCCTCCCACGTCTTGGTCTCCAGAATTTGAACAACGGCCGAGGGCTGGTACTGTTAGCTGTGGGATTCTAATTTACAGTAGATGCGTGCATACCTTGAAGTAGACGTGCTCCAATCGGCGCATGACTACACGGTTGGCTGATTCCTGAGGAAGCTCGATACCCTCCCTCTTCTGCAGGCTCTCGACGTAGATGGATGCGCGCACAAGCTGGGCATACAACGCACTCTCGTCTGTGAGGCGTTCGACGTATTCGGCAGTGTGGGGGTCGATGTGCTGAAGAGAGCGGGTAAGCTCATCATCGAGCCTCTCGACAAAGGAGACCACGCTGCCGGGAATCTTGAAGATCTGACCGTCTTCGATGACGGGCGTCTTCTCGTCATCCTCCCACTCCTCAGCGTTTTCGACGACGACAATCTCCTTGCTGTCCTCGAGGATCTGCAGAAGCTTACCGAACTCTTGGTCGGCCCTAGGAACTGTCAGCAGATGCACATTTTGGTTTAAAGATATTGACGGAACTCACAGCTTCCACTGGTCCTGGTGCATGTGGCTAGCGGTACCCGATGTCAAGTCAAAGCGGGTAGAAATAAGCGTCAGGAGAACGCGGATGCGCTGGTAGTCGTTGACTGCAACGTCAAACAACTTCTCCATTGTGCGGATCTGCTCGAGCTTGTCTGTGTTCTTGCGTCCACGCTGCTCAACAATGGATCGCAGCTGCTTGAGGATGCCCTCTGCAGTGTACTGAATGGCCTTGCCGCCGGCACCGACGGTAACGAAGCCATCGTCGCCAGCGTCAATGACAGTCTCGGTGCCGAGCTGCGCAATCCTGCTCTTGTCCTTCTTCTTCTTCTCCTTGGGCGCCTGCTCGACGACCTCGACCTCCTTCATGAACTCGTCCTTGTTCTCCCTGTACGAGTCGATGTCGCGCTGGTAGTCGCGGTTGTGCTTCTTGACCTTCTGGCGGATGGCGTTGAAACCACGCTGGTTAATGGCGTTCATCTTCTTGGGGGTGACCTTCTGCTTCTCGTGGGTCTCGAGAACGGTGGTCTCGAGGTCGGCGATGGCCTGGATGTACATCTTGGGGACCTTGCCATCGTTCTGCTTGATTAGAGTAGGGACAAGGCGGTTCAGCTTGTCGAAGTCTGTGTGCCCGCAAAGTTAGCATTATTCCAAGGACCCCACCATCATGGAATCGGCGGCCAGTGTTTGCTGCCTCTCCTGCATTTTTCTCGGAGGGTGGGGCACGTACGGTCTGAGATGACGGCCCAGTCGTTGATCCTCTGCGCGTTCTCGATCTGCCTCACGACGGCCTCGAGCTCGTCGAAGCGCTTGTCCTTGGCGCTCTTCAGCGGCTTGTTCTCATCCTCGTTGTCGCTCTCGCTGTCGCTGCTAACGTCCTTCAAAAAGCGGTTGGCACCTGTCTCGGAGCCGGACGACGAGTCCGAGTCGCCAGATTCGTCGTCGGAGTCGACTTCGGAGTCTTCCTGCTCGGATGCCTCATCGTTGGAGTAGAGCTCCTCCTCGCTGGACTCGTCCGAGGAGCTGTCGCTGGCGGCGAAAAAGCGCGACATGGCTGCTGTACTCGAGAGTAGAGATTGCCCGAGGTTTCGAGGGGTATGGGTGGCGGACGCCGTGGGGGTGTGTGGTGAGGCAGCGCGCGTCTTCGACTCACCAGAACGCAGATGCCAAGACTACGGCCACAGTCAAAATTGTGTGGGCGGGGCAGCGCCAACGCCCCACTTATATTCACTGCACCCGGCGGTGCAGCCGCTGGCTCACTACTGCACAAGACATTGGAACCGCCTTGTCGCTCGTCCTATAATAGAGTGTTTCTTAGGCACGTACTGCCTGCACGCAATATCGCAGTGTGCCAATTTATACGAATGCAGTAAAAGTACATGTGTTGCCAGCAGGCCATCCGCCGTCCCCTCGCTGCGTCCAACTAGGAAAGACAATAAAGGGGTCTGCGACGTCTCGCTCAGGCACCGACTCGGGATACAAGATTCATACTGCCGCCTGTCATCCAACAGCCTGCCAGCTTACCATTCTCCAGCGAGGCCCCCTAGGCTGTTGACTCAATCTGGCTGGCCTGGTCATATCTGCTGCCTGCTTCGTGCTGACAAAGTCGTGTTTGTGGTACGCAAACATACTGACATGTCTGTACACCGCCATGGCGTCGAAATAGAATAGGGGTCGTAAACGTCACGACGCTAGCAGTCGTCCAAGTTTGCCATGCTGAACCTCCGACCATGAACTCGTCGACTTATCGATATAGGAAATGCTGATCAAGTTGAATCGACCCCGAGGCCATGTGCTGATGAAGGCCGCACAATCCAAGCATCTGCATCACTGCTGACAGCCAATTTGCCATCACACTTGTTAAGAAGATGTTTCCAAAAGCTTTTCCCCTCATTGCCAATGGGGTTGTTGCATGAAGCCCTCTTCGAGAGTTCTATCTTCGAGGTTGCGGACAAAGTTGTTGTTCCGCTGTGAGTTGCCTGTACGCGAACCCCTCCGTCTTGCGCTGCTTGCACTTTCTGGAGCACCTTCAGGAGGCGGTGGGTAGTATGCAGGCGAAGGCTGTAACCGGACTGGTGCATTTGGATCCAAATGACTCATGACTCTTTGCAGAGCTTGCGGAATGCCAGACGGCGTAGCCTGCTGTTGATCCAGGGTAGAAGCCCGTTGCCGTCCTGCACGCGTTGTTGCTTGGGTATACAGGTTCTGCGGTTGAGCATACTGCCGAGGTTGCTGTGGCTGCATTGCTGATACCTGCTGGCCGTACGGTGCTGCCTGCGCGGGATAAGGTGGAGGAGCACCTTGGTGGTTGGGCGCATACATATTGTTGTACGGGTTCGGTTGAACATGCGGGGACTGCGTGGCGTACTGGCCCATTTGCATGTTCGCGTATGCGGCGTTCTGAGCTACCTGTGCTTGTTGCGCAGCCAGAGCTTGCTGCTGCTGCTGAGCACGCTGCTTCGCCATGCCCTCGAAGCGCTGCTGCTCTTGTACGCCAGGGGCTGGTGAGCGGCTCGAGCTGGATTTCAGGGTCATCGGTGGCACGAACGGGCCAGTAAATTTCGCCTGCGTGATGAAAGGGTGGAGCTTCGCCTGAGCAGGCGTCCATCGTTCGAGAGGATTGAGATTGAGCAACCCTTGAGCGAAGTCGATGAAAGCGGCTCGGTTGGCCATTTCTATGTAACGTCAGTAATTGCACGAGAGAACTCTGATCCGCCACGTACCTCGCTCGATTTCATTCGGCTTCATATTCTTCCTCGGCATGGGGTAATTCCTGATGATGTCTGGCAGTGTTGTCGCCGAGAAGTATTTCTTGCTCGGCTGCTCCTTTGTGCCGTGCTCGCGCGAGTACTGCTCCATGGATTTGAGCCGGTAGTTCTTACGTCCATACTCATCTTGGGTCTTCTCGAAGAATTCGCCAGATTGCTTGCCCATCTCCAGCATCCACTGTGGCGCAAGGCCGAGCATCTCTGTGATCCTAGAGACCTGGTTGTACTCAGAGGACCCTGGAAATAGAGGCAGACCAAGAAACAGTTCAACAACGATGCAGCCCAGCGACCACATATCAATCGCCGCAGAGTATGGTAAACCCAGCAGCACTTCGGGTGATCGGTAGAACCGTGACTGAATGTATGTATAGACTGTCTGTCTCTCGTCGCATGCGGAACCGAAATCGATAATCTTGATGATGGGACTCTCGAGGCTATCTCTAGTTAGCTTTGCAAGGCCTAGTCGTGGTTACAGACTTACTTTTTCAACAGGATGTTCTCTGGCTTCAGATCACAGTGAATCAGTTTCGCCTTTCCCAGCAGAGCAAGACCATTGATCAGCTGCTGTGCAAAGACGCGCACCAGAGTCGTTGATAGTCCACGGAACTGATTCTGCTTGATCAGCTCGTATAGGTTGACGCTCAACAGTTCGAATACTAGGCACAGATGCTGCCTGTGGATGAAGGTGTCTTTCAGCCTCAGGAGGTGGTGATCGTCGTTCTTGTCCATTTGCTTGTTCAGCTGAGAAGATGGTTAGCATGGGGCACGTCGTAGTGCGTCATGTGGGCATACCAGGTCGAGTACGGATACCTCCATCATACTCTGGTTGAAGTATGCGGTCCTATTCTTGATGACCTTCACTGCAACCACTTCTTGCGTCTTCAGGTTTTGACATTTGACGACCTGGCCAAACGTACCCTGGCCCAGCACGTCAAGAATGAGATACCGGTTCTTGTGGCCTGACTCCTCAGAGCCCAAAATGTCGTTGACATAGAGGATGTAATCGCTGTCTTCGTTGTCGTACCCATCGTTCTTGACTCCCTTGCTGGGCTTTGTGAGGACTCGACGCGGGTTGCGGGTGGCCTGGTAGTTGAAGCCCGTGTTGCACAGTTTGTAGGTCGTGGGGAGGTGGCATGTAAGCGCTTGCAGAGGCTGTCCAGGCACATTGTTAGTGCGAAACTCGCTAGGATCAAGTCTCAACTCACGCTGATGAAGCCGCCCTCGGGGTTCGCACGACGAAACGGAGGCTGCGCATTGATCTTGGGCTTCAAGTCGGCTGTGTTTGCGCACTTCTCGAATTGCGGCACGGGCCCGTGCCCTGCCGAAGGCAGCTGCGGGGGTTGGGGTTCGCTGACGCCCGTGGCGAGCGCTGTTCTCTGTTATAGACGGCGTTCAGCTGCGCGGTCGCAGATTGCGGATAAAAGCTTTCGGGGCTCATGTTGGACTGGATGGGTGGCAGCTGGGGTGCGTTCGGCCGTGATGCTACACAAATGCTAATTAGCGAGCTGGCGCTTACAGCGAGGCTGGGCGGCAGGAGGTGCAACGTACAGGGAGGAGAGTAGTAGCTGTTCGGCGGCGATATGTAGGGATTGTTGCGCGTGGGACTCCCTCGGTTGCTGTTGCTTTGGACCTGCGGGGTGAAGCTGGTGTAATTCTGACCACCGTGCTGGGTGCCGGCCGGGTAAGACGAGGTGGGCGACATGTTCATGGGCGAGTACCTGCGCGCTGCAGCGCTCTCTTCCTGCTGCAGGAACTGCTGCGAATGGCGGTGCTGGTGGTTCGGGCGCTGGGTGTTGTACTTGGGCTTGTAAGGGTCGGCGTCCTCCATGTTGATGTCGCCGTCGGTGTCGTTGAAGTCGGGCCCGCGGCTGCTTGGCTGGCTGGGTGGCTGCAGCGCAATGGTGCTGGAGCGCGAGGACGCTGTGGATGAGGTGTAGGGGTTCTGCTTAAGTTGCGCAGGCGCGCCGGCGTCTCGTGTGTGTTGTGAGGGGGCTGTCCCAAGTGGAGCATACCGCGCCTGGCGGCTGGCCTCGGGCGCTTCGGAGTAGGCAGTCCACTGCTGATCCATGTCGCAGGTCGAATGCGTGTCGAGACGGTATAGGTGGTGCGAGCAGGGTCGCAAGAGGCAGCCGCTTCAGCTGTGACGCAGTCAATTCGTGCGTTGCATGCCGAATCGCCGTGCTATGTCGCGGTACCGCGCAACTGTGAGGGGCACTGGGGCACTGGGGCACTGGGGCACTGGGGCACTAGGGCACTGCGGCTGCAGCGCGGACCACAAGAGGGTGACAGGCACCGGTACGCGAGCACAAGTGCGCGTAGACGTGCGGGCGTGAAGGTGTGCAGGCGTGCGGTGGGATTCGACGTGGGCCTGGCTCGCTGGCGGTGGGTGCACGTTCAGCGGGGGCTGTTGACGTGCGAGCCACGAGGGATGCTGGGCGCAGCGGCCGCAGATTCACGCGATGGGTGGCAGCAGCAAGGGGGCGGGCAAGAGACAGAGGCTGCAGCAGATGGCGAGCGAGGTTTGGAGGAACAGAAGGGGACGGTGCAAAAGGATAGGCTTTGGGTCGGCGTCGACGTTGGGTTCGTCAAGTTTGGCTCTGGGCTGCCCTCCGGTGTGATTGGGCTATGCAGTAGTCCAATTGACCCAGCTCTCTGACTCTCCACATCGGCGTAACCCTGCTCCCGTTTCACGCTCAAGGCAGTCATATCGTGCGCCATTCTGCTGAACCAGGACGCGGAATTCGCCTCTGTGCTGGGTGCTATTGATAATGTGAGCTTCACACGACTGCCCTTGCCGGTGGAGCGAGGCTTGTTTTGAGCCGGTTGCGTCTTCAGGGAGCCGTTCTTCCATGGGTTTAGATATTTGTCTAGGCGCAGACGGGCAAAGAGCGACGCAGCTGCGAAATGAGGGCCCCAAGTCGACATGCTGCACCACCCTGAACTCCACCATGATGACATCCACCATGAAGAATAAACCAAGCGCACACTCGCACTTTGACTGACCATGTTTCGAGAGCAAAATAGAGAGATGCCTGAGCGCGTGAGTCGAGCGCTGCATTCCCAACCAACCAGACTAATTATCGTGTCAATTTCCGAGGTCTGGATTACATACAACTTTGAAAACTATACGCATCCAACAGCAGCGCTGTGCAGCAGACAGCATACCTCTCTTGCACACCATGAACGAGACTTTGGTTGCTGGAACGTGCGAAGAAGACACGAGGAAGGTTCAACATCAAACAAAACAAGATGCTTGTGAGGAGGAACAAGAAACACTTGTGATTCCAGTATGTGCTGCCGCAAGCTACTAGCAGGCAGATCCATGCTCTATTCGACAAGAAAATATTGCACCAAAGACGCCTTGAACACAATCCAAAATCTAAGTGCCTCCTGCGACAGCTCAGAACTTAGAAGCACCGAAGCCACCAAGCACATCAGTATTGTCCCACTTGGCCGGCTTCTCGAAAATGGCCCTAGCCATCTCCCCGCCACGGCATGCAAGGACGGACAGCAGGGTATCGCTCAACTACACCATCATTAGCAATTGGACCATACACATCATACAGCGGCGAACTTACACCATGCGTCGTCTCACAGCAGCCCTGCAACCATACGCCGGCATCATCACTGACGGCCTGGTTCTCAAAGATGACCCTGTAATCCCTCTGCACTCTCCATTTCGCATCCTTCAGATCCCCACCAGGCATCAAGTGCCTAGCATCTTGGAGCAACGTCTCATGCAGGTTCCTCAGATACCCGGTAGCAACAAACACCACGTCGACATCCAGAATCTGCTTCTCCTCGCCTGCGCCAGGAACCTCACTGAAGTACAGCGGGCTCTGGTCACGAATGTGCAGGCGAACACCACCCTTGACTACTGGGCTGTCTTCGACAGCTGTGACCCGGCGGTACGGCAGGATGTTGTGTGGCCATCGCTGCTCAGCTTCCTGTGAGTTTCCGTACTTTATGCGTTGCAGATAAAGCGTCTCGTAGATGTGTTCAAGGAGGTTGATGCGTACAACACCGTAATTGGTGCCCTTGTCTTCGGCGAGAGTCTGGGCGCGGAGGATAGGGTCGCGGTTGTAGATCACGTCGGTACGGGAGGGGTTGAAGATTTCGTTGACGCTGTTGGAGTTAGCAAATACTATGGCGGTGGAGTATCATGGTCTTGAAGACTTACAAGGGTGAGTCGTCGCTAGGTCGTAGCGCTCCGCCCTTGATCAGAAGGCGTGTCTCTGAGTTAGGGTAGTTTGCATGTAGGAAGTCAAAGATTTCAGCTGCACTCTGGCCGTTGCCAACAACTGCGACCTTGTATGGTGCCTGGTGATCCTTGAGGATCTGCTTTGAGATGTAGGAGAACTTCGAAGAGTGAACGACCTTGGGGTGGTCCTGCGGGAATGGTGCGGCAATGTTGGGTCTTCCACCTGCAGCAATAACTACATGCTTTGTTCTCCGAGTCTCGATTCTGCCGGTCAACAGGTTACGAGAGACGACCTCGAAAGTGCTGATCTGGCCATTGGCGGACTTCTGAGGGTTGACCTTAACGACCTCCTGAGAATATGAAACAACCTCCTCGAACCAGCTCGCGCACCACTTCATGTAGTCCTCGTACTCAACACGCGCAGGCAGGAATGTGTTGAGGTTGGCGAACTCGACTAGGCGGTCCTTCTGATGCAGGTAGTTGATGAATGTAAACTCGCTGCGTGGATTCCTCATAGTTGCCATGTCCTTCATGAATGTGATTTGCATCTTTGCGCCGGGCAAAAGCATGCCTGCATGCCATGCAAACTGGGGCTGCTTTTCCAGGAAAGCAACCTTAGGTGGCCGGCTTTGCAGCCCGGGGACGTCTGACAGCGAAGAATCTGTTCCTTCCAGCGCATCGTGAATAGCGACACCGATAGCCAAAGATGCAGGCCCAAACCCAACACAGATCAGATCGTGCAGTTCACCTTCCGGGGTATATCGCAGGTTTGATCGGTTTTCAAATGCAGGGAAGTCGCTTTCTTCCAACCCATTTGTGAAGCCACCAAAAGCTCTCTGGACAGCCGGTGTAGGGTTGCCAGATGAGCCGGATGGGATCTCGGCGTGAGGGCTCATGATTGGTGGTAGGGGAAGTTGTAGGATTCAAGAGTCAGGCAACTCTGCTTTGGGTCAGACTTGCTTCTCCAGCGTTACAATACCCGTTCAGATTTGCAGTGAACAAAAATTATGAGAAATTGCGATCAAAACCGTCCTCGTTCCTGCAAATATTATATGTCTGCATCGCTACGCGCAGGAGTAGTAATACATCCAATAGAACTGGCCACTCGTAGAGCGCCCGCCGGTGCCTTGAACGTCCAATGACGTCTACACTAATAATCTGGGAAGACGGAACGGGAGGAACATGTAAATACTTACGCACAACGAACACCAGTGGTAGAGAAAGAGAGCAGCGACCTTTGGTACAACTGACAGGCAGACAGCTCGTGGAACGTTCCGTCACTAAACTATTAAGAAAAAGTGACGGCATCCACTATTTCTGTACCTGCACCAAGAGGACACCAAGCTCCGCTCCTGCGTCTAAGGAACCCATGTCGATGAAAGGCCCTGCAACGCTCGTGAGAGGATCGTTCGATGTCCGCTCGTAACTAGACTCTTGCTGCACGTCCAAGGTGGCGTATGCAATCCACCGGTGCGAATTGAGGGGCAGCATCAAGGCTCCGTATAGAGATCGTCCATCTAATCAGATTATTCATGCCAGATCTGATGACAGCGCCGGAGGCAGGACCGTCAGAAAGCGGCTTGACGCTGTTGTCGTCGGTCATGGTGCTGGCAAAATTTTCTGAGCGTCTCCGCAGCGCTTGTCCTGATTCGCCTGGACCGTGGCGCTGGGTGTTGCGTCAGCAGTGGGATGACGGGCAGATGGCAGCTTGGCGGGAAAGTTATCTGATTTGTTTCATCTAATCTGATGAAATTTCTGCAGCCCGGACATCGGAGTGGGCTCGGGCTTGATGCTGCCTCAACACCATACAGCTGCGTATGCAGGGTTCTTCGGTCGAGTGTACCAATTTAGTTGTTGCGCCGCAACTGTAGATCCCTAGTACATACATCATCATAGCCGCCAATGATGCAGGCCATGACGAGAGAGGCGTTAGTCTGTCACTTTACCTCGTTCTCATCGTGTTCGCTTCGAGGTTTGACATGTCCATCGGGTGAATGCGGGTGACACAGTGGCCCGGAGATCGATGTCAATGAGAAGTGGTCATAACCCTGGAAGATTACTTTGTATACGTACTCCGCGTCCCATATTGAACAGTTCGTGACTAGTAAGGACAAAGACCTAGTAGGGTTTAGCTCCTATGATCAACATACCCACAACGCAGGGCTTGGCCACGAATTTTTCACTTTCAGACACGTAGTATTGTTGAAGCTAGTGTACAGTATTAGGAGGTGTATTATCGCAGGCATGGTGTACAAAATGGTAGATTCGCTGGCCCAAGAACTCCATCTGTAAAGAACAAAGAACCACCGACGTGTAGAGGCCAAATTAAATGCCCAAGTAGGCTGTAGTACAGGGGTGGATTGTAGTACAATAAATCTTGAAGCATAGATAAGGGCTTAGTAATTACTAGATTATTAGATTTCTAAGACCTAAATTATTATACTTCTTAAATTATTTTGTTTTAAGTAAATTTTAAAATAATTATATAATTCTTTAAGGCTTCTTTCTACTTAGGAATAGAATTAAAAAGTTAAGTTAAAAGAAAAATACTTAGATATATACACAAATTTATAAATCCAGGCTCTAAGGAGTAGCTAGGAATATTGTAGCATCTACCTCTTTTGACTTTTTATTTATTCTCTTAATTATTATAACAACCTGCGATAGAATTGTTTAGTGTTGTAGTGTTCTAGAGCTATCCTTAGTTGGTATTAGTCTTGCCCTTAGCAAAGCTGCGCAAAACCTACACTGCTTACTATCTTTAGAAGAGATAAGTATTATTCTTATTATTAAATATACCTATAGCTATCCCTCTACTATCTATCCCTAGTGTAAAGCAAGTACTATTGCCTATAACTAGAACCTTATGTAATAATACTTTATTAATCTAATAGTCTAGGGATAGCTCTAACTACTTAAATAAACAGTTAAGGGGCACCTACAAGAGAGACTTAACTACCCTTATCTTAAACCTAGCAGGAAGATAACTCTAGTAGTGTTTCTTTAATTAACAAAGAGATTTTAACCCCTATAATAAGCGTACCTCTAATACTTTAAGAGCGCATTTAAGCTACTAAACGCTAATATAATAAGCTCTAGGCCTTATAGCGCCTACGCTTACTTAAAGCTAAGATTGCACAGCTAGAGAGCGTAGGGAACTATACTACCCTAAGTATAGTAGAGACTATTAAGGAGACCTTAAGGGCTAGTACGCATAAGTAGGACGCATCTATAATACTTATACCTTAACCTATAAAGCACGCGCTTAAACCTAAAGACCTAGCTAAATATAGGGGAAAGAATCTTAAAGAATATTATAAGTTCTTCTACTCCTATAAGATAGCCTTCTAACTATTACTATAAGAGTTTAGTAACCCTAAAGATAGGATACTCTAGGCAATGTAGTACCTATTAGGGGACCTAAGAGAGCTTTAGTACATGCACTTTAAGCGCACGTTTAGAGTATAAGAAGAGACACCTAGCTAGAGGTACTTTAAATAGTACTTACTAGACTTACTCTCTAATCCTATAAACTATACCTTAGAATTAGCTATAGCTTACGCTTATGCTATATAGCAGAAGGACTAAATAGTCTATACTTTTGTAACCTACTTAGAGGTCTTAGAGGATTAACTTACCCCTATACTAAAGAATAGAGGGTCTAACACTTATTCTCTAAGCTTTAACTAGAATTATAAAGGGTAATTACTAATTACTATTAGGTACTAGCTATACGCAAAGACCTAGTAGCGTTAGGCTCTATACTTAAGCGCAACCTACGCTGTTTATTACTAACTTACACACCTAGTACACGCTATAAGGGTACCTAGAGGTATAAGAGGTAAAAGTAAGGAGATAATACCTCTACTAACAAAGGCCTATATAATAAGAGTAATATTACCTACTTTAAGTGTAATAAGACTAGCTACTATGCTAACAAATGTTAAAGCAGCAACTCTAACTCTAACTCTAACCCTAACTAGATCCTAGTTTAAATTAACTAGATAGGAAAAGGCTAAGCCTTACTAGCTACTGTTAAAGTTGTACTTTAAGCAAAGCTCGTAAGCACTAATTCTATTAGTTCTTAGGGATAAGTAATAGTTCTAGAACAGTAAGGATAGACGCCTAGGTAAAACACCTAACAACAACTAGGGTAATAATAAGTAGTATAGAGGGGACTATCTAGCTTAAAGGTTAGGTTAAGATTCTAAAGACAAACTTAATTAATAAGGTTAAACATAAACTATAAGGGTTGTGTTCCTACATGCTATATACTTAAGATATATTCTATACTTGTTCTATTGTTCTAGTGTTGTGCTAAACTAGCATATTATAGAACATTGTAGGATTCCTTAGAACAACACGTAACTTGTTCTATTGTAGCGTTCTGCTAAGACTTTAGAACATAAGGGGTTACGTTATTATTAGTCCTAAATGCTAACCTTCTTAAAGACCTTTAAGTTGTCCCTAGGTGTTATTAATCCTCCTCTTCCTTATCTTCTGCTGTGCCCTATCTTAGGTTTGTAACACTATCCCCCTCTTTAATCTTTATGTCCTTATAAACTAACCCTATAGTTTCTAGAAGTACTGTATACTGTTACTCTGTTAGTGAACGTATTAACTGTACTAGACAACTTGCAATAGTGTTCTATTAGTACTATGTAAAGCAAGGCCTTAAGTGTTAAATAGCGTTGTTAAAGAAAGAGTGTGGGAATTATTATAGTGTAGGAGGCTAGAAGTGTGTTCTAGTAGAGGTTCTAATTCTAAACTTTAACTAGATAGATTAGGAAATAAGCTGTCTAGAACAACAAGAGGTAGAAGTAGATAAAGCTAAGTCTGCTACCTTCTAAGCTATTATAGCTGCGCGTGCGAAGAAGGATTGCATTTAAAAACAAAAGAAAATGTTGCAACGTTGTAAGCAATAGTAGGTTAACAAAGCTAGTTGGTATATTAAAGATATTAAAGCTCTTAAGGCTGTTAAGGGCATTAACTAGGACGTTGCTTAGCTAGAAGACAGCCTAATGCCTAGTACTCTAGCTCTTAATTAGAGCGCGTTTATGCTATCTGTACTAGAGGGCAATCTAGGCTTTCTATCCTTTAAGAATACTAGAGCAGAAGCTGCTAGCAGTTCTTAAGGTGCGTAGTTAGTTCCTATGTGTTTTCTAAGTTAGGATATCCTAACTATTTAACTAGGTACTTAATACTGCGTCCTTTCTTTTAATGTGTTATTATTTTTTTAACTTCCTACTTGTCCTGGCTGTCTGCCTAGTAGTAAAAGTCTTTCTAGATTGGCGTTCTAGGGTTAGCTGGTTCTAATAGCAAGATGTAGAACACAGGATAGATCTTTGCATCCTTAGGTAGCGCAAGTTAATAGTTTACTAGGCTAATCTGCTTAGAAATAAAAAATAGTCTAACCTTAACTTTGTCTAGTTTTTTTATTAGTTATTGTGTTTAAAGATTTTTAGTAAGGAGATAGACTTTATCCCCCTCTTTTAGCTAAGGTGCTATTTTTTGTTTCTAGTTAACATATAAGATTGCTTATAACTAAGCTTTTGTAATGTTTTTAAGCAATTTCTAGTGTACTTCCTTTAGCCTTTCTACTAAGGATATTGCTAATTCTGTTTAAATATTAGTGTTAAATAACCTAGTAAATAAATTTAGGTGTCTCCTGTGATTTGCAAAGAACAGCGTTATGCCTATTACTTCTAATAACTTGTTGTTGTAAGTAATTTGTGCTATAGGTAGCAGCAAAACCTAGTTGTCTTGTTGCTGGTTGCTATACATCTGTAGGTATGTTTCTATAGTTTAGTTAGTTCTTTTAGTCTGTCTGTCTGTCTGTAGATAATAAGCAGTTAACAGCTTCTTCTTAGTACCTATGTACGCTAATAGTGTAGTCTAATAATTTAACGTGAAGAGCTTGTCTTAATTGCTGATAATTAATTCTAGTATGCTGTAGTGTTAGATAATCTAGTCTAGAAACACTCGTGCGAGCTGCTCTGCAGTGTAGCTGTAACAAAATAGTATTATCTTAGCAGCTTTTGTAAATCTATCTACTACAACAAAGATTAAGTTATAGGCGTAGTTAGTAATAGGGTCCTTAGAGATTAGTAATTAGGTAACAAAATCTATTGTAATGTTTGTCTAGGGCGCTGTAGGCGGTTCTATAGCCTGCGCTTCTCTATACTTAGCGTGTGTGCTATGCTTGTTCTATTAGCACTATACATAGTTTTTAATATACTTAGTAACCTTGTCTTTTATATTACTAAACTTGTAATGTCTTTTAATAAGTTCTATTGTATATGTTATTCTAGGGTGTCTGTGTAGTAGGTTGTTGTAGTAACTAGCTATTATTTCTTCTTAAAGTTCCTCTAGTACTTGCGACTAGATGCGTTGTTCCTGCTAAACTTATATTATATTGTTAAGTTGTTGCAATAGTCCTAGAGATCTATTATTATTAACTCCTAACACTACAAACTAGTTTATTATTTTTTCTCTAATAAGGTTGTGTGGACAGCTAAGTGCGTTAGCTCTACTATTATCTTTGCCTAGTGTATACAATATCTTGAATTTGTATTGTCCTAGCATTTCTAACTAGCGTACTTGTTGTTAATTTAGGACCTTAGTAGTAGTAAAATATACTAGGTTCTTATAGTTAGTGTAGATAGTAAGTTCTAAGCAACTCTCTGTATACGCTCTCTAATGTTCTAGGGCTGATATAATTGCAAGCAGTTCCTTGTTATGTACGTTGTATTATTTCTCTAGTCCTAAGAACTTGCGTAAGTAGTAAGCAATAGAGTGCTATAGTCTATCCTTTTCTTGTGTAATGTATGCGCCTAATACAAGATCTAAGGCATTAGTTTCTATGCGTATTAGTTTACTACTAGTAAATGTAATTAACATAGGTAGTGCAATATAGGCTTGCTTAAGTGCCTTAAATACATTATCTTGTTCCTTTCTCTACTTAAATAGCGTGTTCTTCTACGTAAGCTTTGTTAGCAGAATTGCAATCTTAGAGTAGTTCTTAATAAAGCGTTAGTTAAAGTTAATAAATCCTAAGAATTCCTAGATCTGTTTAACTGTCTTTAGCGTTAGCTATAATTTAACTACTTCTACCTTTATTAGACTAATCTTAACTCTATATTGTCCTATAATATACCCTAAGAATTTAACTTCTTTTTAGTGCTAGTTGCACTTTTTAGGTTTTAGTTATAGATCTGCCCTTCTTAGGTATTCTAGCACTTTAGTTACGTGTTAAATGTGCTCTTCTAGTATCTTTAAGTACACTAGGATGTTGTCTAAATATGCTACTACTGTCCTATTAAGGTGTGCCCTAAGGACGTTGTTAACTAACTCCTAGCACGTAGCTAGTGCGTTTGTTAGACTAAATAGTATTATAAGGTACTTATAGAGTCTATATCTTGTTCTAAAGGCTGTTTTCTATTCTTCTCCTTCCTTTATATAGATAAGGTTGTACACTCCTCTTAAGTCTAACGCAGTAAAGTATTAAGCTCCTACTAGCTAATCTTACAACTCTGTAATGTTTAGGAGCAGGTAGTAGTTTTTAATAGTAATATTATTAAGCTTCCTAAAGTTAATGCAAGGTTGTAGCTTACTATCCTTCTTTAGAACAAATATAATAGGGTATCCTATAGGTAATTCTAATTGTCTAATAAATCCCTTTTTAAGGTTCTCCTAAATGTACTTGCGTAGTACTTTAAGTTCCTTCTCTAATAACTAATATAGCCTCTTAAAAGTTAGGTTCTTTCCTTCCTAGAGCTTAATCTTGTAATCCTAAGGTTTATGCTTTAGCAGGGCTTTTGCTGTAAGCTCTTCTTTAAACATCCTAGTGTACTGTCTATACATATCTAGGATAGTAGGAGGTGCACTGTTCTTATTCTCCTTAACTCTTACTTAGGGACCTGTAGGGCATTTAGCGTCTGTAGAGTTAACTACTCTAACTTAGCGCGTCTTATTTGTTAAAGAGATATTATTAATCTCTTTCTTATCTACTAGCTGCGGCGTGCGCTGCGTAGGCTGCAATACCTTATTACTACAGGTATATTACTTTAACAAAAGCTGTTCCTTCTTCTAGTTAATCTCTAGGTTATGCTTTTATAACTAGGGTAGCCCTAATATAACATTGTGCGTGGCTATTACAAAGATGTCTAAGGTTACTTCCTTATAGTGTCTATAGATGCTAAGTAGGACATTAGTTACTTTGTGTGTGATCTCTAATTCCTCTAGTATAGGTTCTCTATTAGCTACTTAGAGCAGATAGGGTTTATTCTTGCGTTGCATACATAGTCTAGCTAGTACTGCTGCCTACAAAGAGATATAGCTTAACTGTGCTCCTAAGTCTAAGAGTGCCTGTATCTTTACTCTACCTATTGTTATAGGGAGTTTAATTAGTTAGTAATTAGTCCTAATCTAATTAATAGATTAATCCCTAGTGCTCTTAAGCGCTATCCTAAAAAAGGATTAGTCTATCCTCTAAACCTATTAGCCTACTTTACTCCTTTGTAAGTTATATAGCTAGGGTTAAGGCAGTGCTGCTATATCTAATTTATGCAGGTCCTATTAATTATTATTTGTTAGGCTCCTTTAGCTAACAACAAGCTATTTCTAGGAAAGTAGCAGTTAACGCGTTTGTTAACAAGGTGTATCTTACAGGTGTTGTTTTTGTAACGTGTCTAGGTTTTCTTGTATAGCTTCTTCTATTTAGGAAAGAATACGCTTCCTATTTTTTCTAATAGATAGATAGTGCATCCTTTGTTATAATAAGTAGTAAACAATAGTACTCTATAGTGTAGATTTCTTAAGTCTAGGTTATACTACAGTGTACAGAACCTGTCTATACAGTATAGGTTTTCCTTAGATAACTGTTATTTGTGCTAGCGTAGGAATTCCTAGTAGTCTTTAATAGGTGTTGTAAGATATTATTCTTGATATTTATAGTAAGCCTTGTTACACTAGTTCTCTAGTTCCTTGTTATCTTCTATGCTAGGAATAACAAGATCTTAGCACATTTGTGTGTATACGTTATCTAGCGTAGGTTGTAGGTTCTAGTAGTTAAAGCTAGCCTATTATGCGTTCCTACGTTGCTTACAGCGTGTTTGTTATTCCTTAGGTAAATCTTATTTAAAGATCTTAGTGTTACTTGTAGTTATAAGGCTATCTTAATATTACTTAATAATCTAGTTAAGGTTATTCTCCTAACTCTTAACTTTACTGTCTGTTACTGTTTGTTAGTACAGCGTAGGTACGCGTAATTAGCGCTTATAACAAGACTTAATATAGTCCTTATCCTTAGAACTAGACTCTAGATCTTCTATAAGTTGTCCTATATCCTTAATAACTTCCTATTTACTAGTATTAGTATCCTTAGCAGGCCTGCTAGTAAGCACGTTAAGCTGTCTAAAGACCTTATTCTTCTAATAACAGTTGCGCGCAAAGTAGCCTAGTTTACTATAGTTGTAGTAGTCCTTTAACTTACTACTATTATTGTGCTTTCCCTTGTTCTTGTTGTTCTAGCAAGCTAGTAGGGCTCCTAGTCCTTTGTTTAGGTTAGAGAGATCTATAGCTGTAGGGCTATAGTAACTGCTGCGTGTGTTGTTGTAGATGCGTTATCCTAAGTTAGGGCAATATTAGTTTCTATAGTTAAGATTATTGTGCTATTAGTTGCGTGGTGTAGTAGGTTTAACGTTCCTAACCTATACCTGTAGATTATCTTGCAGTTTCTGTTGCAACTTGTAGAGTTTAACATTAATTTTAATTAATGTGTTAATAAGGTTATTAAGGGTGTTAGTGCTTGCGCCTATGCGTATAAGTTCTTCCTTAATTTTTAGTTTAAGACCTTACTTAAACATTGTTATTAACGCAGTGTTATCCTAGTTAGTATTAGCAGCTAATTATTAGAATTTAGCTGCGTAGTTAGTAGCTAACTTAACTTGTTAGATACGTTAGATTTTGCATTATGTAATAGTAGGCTTGTTAGATATGCTAAACACTAGCTTAATCTTAAGTTTAAATTAGTTAAAGTTGCTAACCTATTTATCTACTTTATCTAGGGCGTTGCCTACGTTGTACTGTTAGATAAAGGGTTTAATCTACTTAAATGCGTTGCTTCGCATGTAGCTAGCTACTAGAGTAACTTGCTTGTTTTTAGGTACCTTCTCTCCTTAGAAGAGGAAGAAGAGGTCCTATTGCATAAGCTAGTTGTTAAGCTTACTACAATCTCTATAATAGAGGTTAGGTTTGTTAACGTTTATAACGCTAGACCCTGTAGTGCTAACGTTATTTATGTCTGTGTCTCTAACACCTAAGTTGCTAGGGGTAGCACGTGTTCCTAAGGTATTACTTATCTTAGGGGTGTTTAAAATGTTAAAGTTGTACTTTAAGCAAAGCTTGTAAGCACTAATTCTATTAGTTCTTAGGGATAAGTAATGGTTCTAGAACAGTAAGGGTAGACGCCTAGGTAAAACACCTAACAATAACTAGGGTAATAATAAGTAGTATAGAGGGGACTATCTAGCTTAAAGGTTAGGTTAAGATTCTAAAGACAAACTTAATTAATAAGGTTAAACACAAACTATAAGGGTTGTGTTCCTATATGCTATATACTTAAGATATGTTCTATGCTTGTTCTATTGTTCTAGTGTTGTGCTAAACTAGCACATTGTAGAACATTGTAGAATTCCTTGGAACAACACGTAACTTGTTCTATTGTAGCGTTCTGCTAAAACTTTAGAACATAAGGGGTCACGTTGTTATTAGTCCTAAATGCTAACCTTCTTAAAGACCTTTGAGTTGTCCCTAGGTATTATTAATCCTCCTCTTCCTTATCTTCTGCTGTGCCCTATCTTAGGTTCGTAACAGCTACCTAGGGATAGTAAGGCGCATCCTAGTATATATTTTACTAGGTATAAAGCGCACATGTAACGCATCTAGAGAGGCTACGCTAGAATAATAATTATAGGTTATTCTTAATCCTTAAGCAGATATAAGCTTAATTAGCTAAAGGATTACTATAGAAATAGACCTACTACCTATTAAGGAGGCAGAACTCCTGCGCCTAGGATAGATTAGTATATAGTAATAAAGCACATACGCTGTATATACACTATAGGTACGCTTAACTAATAATATAGGAGTAGAGCGTTGCGTACGCACTACTATATATAGAGTTAATAAGGAAAGGGTCCCCCTACTCCTTAGAAACCCCTTCCTCTAATAAGAATATATCTATCTAGATTATAGATTATAATCCTAGCATTAGAGGTATATAGAAGCTAATATTTAGCTTGTTACTTCTACTAAACTTAATAAAGCTAACTCTAACCTCTTACTTTTAGGAGTCCTCTAAGCTACTAGCATTAATTTAGAATGCAATACTTTTATCTATAAAGCATATATAGCGTAGAAGCCTTGTATCCTAGACGCTTTAGTAGATTACACTAACGTATTTAGTAAAGAAGCTGCTGCTACTCTACCTAGCTTTAAATCCTTAGATTACGTAATTCTACTTATAGAAGGAAAGGAACCCCCTATAGACTACTCTATAACCTTTCTACACGTAAGCTAAAGCTGCTACGCAAATACTTAGAGCAAGCGCTAAGTAATAGATAGATTTAATATAGTACTAGCCCTACAGGAGTACCTATACTATTTGTCCCTAAGAAAGATAGGACACTCTGCCTCTATATAGACTATTAAGGCCTAAACGCTATTACTATAAAAGATTATTACCTACTCCTACTTATTAGAGAGATACTAGATTGCCTATTAGGCGCATGTTACTATATAACTCTAGACCTTTATAACGCCTATTATTAGCTAAGGATTAAAGTAGGGGATAAGTAGAAAACTACCTTTAGGACCTAATATAGTCACTTTAAGTACTTAGTAATACTATTTAGGCTAACTAATGCTCCTGCAAGCTTCTAGGCCTATATTAATAAGGTCCTAATTAAACACTTAGACTATATCTATATAGTTTACCTAGATAATATCCTTATCTATATAGGGAGTAATAACATTACGCTCTACTAGCGCGCTATATGCTTAGTACTTTAGTCCCTATATAAGGTAGAACTATATGTTAACTTATAGAAATATATATTTATATTAGATATAGTATACTTCCTTAGTTTTATTATTAACACGCGTAGTATATGCGCTAATCTAGCTTAGGTAAGCACTATTACTAAATAGCTCTAGCCTACTAATATTAAGGAGCTATAATCCTTCCTAGGCTTTGTAAACTTCTATTAACGCTTTATTAAGGGATATACTAGAGAGACAGCTCCTCTTATAGATTTATTAAAGAAGAACTAAGACTTCTAATAGAATAAAGCTATAAACTACTTATTTAAAGGGCTAAAGACCTGCTTCTTAAGTGCGCCTATCCTGCGCTATTTTAATATAGCCCTCCTAATCTAAGTAGAGATAGATGCGTCTACATTTGCTATATTAAGCATACTCTCCTAACTCTTTAAAGATAAGCAGTAGCACCTAGTTACCTTTACCTCTTAAAAGCTACAAGCTACTAAGCTAAATTATAAGGTCTATAACCTAGAGCTACTTGCTATAGTATATAGCTTTAAGCAGTAGAGGTATTACCTTAAAGGCACACAGCACACTATATAGGTGCTAAGTAACTATAACAACCTACGTAGTATACGCGCTATATAAAAGCTAAACCTATAGTAAGCTAGATAGGCTATATACCTAGAGGCTTTTAATTTTAAGGTAGAACACTGTCTAAGCAAAACAAACCCTACAGATAGCCCCTCTAGAAGGGCAGATTACAAACAGGAGAACCTATTACTAACCTAATTATTATCTACCTTATAGAACAAATTATTAGTAATAGATATAGCTAGTAGAGTAAGTAGATCTATAAATAAGCTAAGCTTATTAGGCACGTGTAAGTGTAAAGTTATTAGAACTTCTCTAATAATCTTTATAAATGCAATTTCCTAATTAGGCTTAGTGGCTAGGCTTATGTAATTATTATTATATAATTGTATAAGACTAGAGGATTAAGATGCTGTGCTTACTAAGCACGTATCTAGTGCCGATCTAGAGATATCTAACTTTCTATTTTCTCTAAGAAAGTAAGATCTCTATAAAACTTAGATAACGTCACTCTTTTCTATAATTAGAGTAGATTACGCGTCTAGCTATGTAATCTACTGTACACGTAAGCTGTATACGTAGTCTTTACTATAAGATTACGTGTCTCTAAGAGATAGATTACTAATTAGTAATCTAAGAGATATCTAGAATGTTCTGCTTAATAATGTAAGAGAGAGAAGCAGAGTATAAGTATCTCTGCTGTCCTCTCTTAAAGTTCTGTACCTAGCATTTAATATAATAACTTGTCTATATTATTATATTATCTTATCTTTACTCTATTAGGCTATACGCTTCCTTATTTAGAAATTACCTAGTCTAGTTAGTCTAGGTCTTCTAGATTAGGGAAGAAAGTAGCTTTGTCCTCCCCTACTTTCTTTACAGTAAGACGCACGTTGCTACAGTTTGCAGAACTAGGAAGGTCCCTACTACTAGCGCTATAGAATGCATGCTATACATACCACGCTTACTAGCTAGAGTACTAGTTAGTAGTAAACCTATAATAGTAGAGTCTTAATTACTTGTTAAAACCTTATACTAACTATAACAAAGGAACGCCTTTACTTAAGGTTAGATTATAAGCTTAATAAGTAAGGATAGCACTTAAAGATATAGCAGAGTGCAGGTATAGCGCTTAGACAAAAACAAAGTCCTAAGGTATAATAGCAGAATGTATATTCTAGAGGAACTAGCTATTAGGCAAGAGATTTTATTCTAGAACTATAACACGCGTATAGCAGGCTATTTTAGCGCATATAGGACACTTAAGCTAATTAGGAGAACCTACTACTAGCTAACCCTTAGTTAAGATATCTAGGAATATATAAGAACTTATACTATCTACTAAAGGAGTAAAGCTCTAAGGTATAGCAAGTATAGAACGCTATTACTATTGCCTACACTAAAGGAAATCTTTAAAGAAGTTATACTAGACTTTATTACTAGCTTATCCCTAGCTAAGGATTCCTTAGGTTGCGCCTTTAATGCAATCCTTATAATTATATACTACTTCTCTAAGATAGCACTCTATCTACCTGCGTTAAAGACATAGGATGTAAAGTAGTTTGTAGAAGCCTACTTTACACATGTTATACTTAAGTATAGAATATAAAAGGGTATTATATTAGATAGGGGAACTATCTTTACCTCTATATTTTAGATAGAAATCTGCTACTAACTATAGGTAAAGCGTAGGCTTAGCACAGCCTTCTATCTATAAACTAATAGGCAAACTAAATGCTAGAATTAAACGCTTAAGCAGTATCTTTAGATGTTTATCTTAGAGTCCTAAGAGAACTAGGTAAAGCTACTATTAACTGTATAGTTTGCTTATAATAACTTAGTATATAAATCTACTAAAATAACTCCCTTCTATGCTATATATAGTAAACACCTACTACTTACTAAGCCTCCTACAGATAGTAGGCCTAAGGGGGAGGTACTAGATATAGTCTAAAGAGTAAAGTAACTATATAATATATGTGCAACACTTATATAGCACTTAGAGAAAGCACGCAAGTATTAAAGCTAGTATTATAACAAGAAATATAAGAACAAAGTCTTCTACCTAGGCAATCTAGTGTTACTTAGCACTAAGAACATTAACCTAGCCTACTAACTAAGCAAGAAACTTTCTAGCAAGTTTATTAGCCTATTCTAAATCTAGGACGCAATTAGAACGTAGGCATACTGCCTACTCCTACTACCTTTATACTGTATTTATAACGTCTTCTACGTATCTCTATTAGAATAATAGAAACCTAGGGCTAAAGGGGAAGATAACACCTATCTACTAGAGGTAACCCTAGAAGGTAAAGAAGTGTAGGAGGTAGAAAAGATCCTAGGGAAACAAACAAAGAGAGGCTAACTAGAGTACCTACTCTGCTAGAAAGGCTATAATAAGACCTAGGACATATAGACCCTAGTATTAGACTTTAAAAACATAGATAATACTATCTAGGAGTATAAATTAGGTTAGAGATCCTTACATATAAAAAGAATATTAAGATTATCTTAAGCGCGCTATTATTACACGTAAGGAGTAATCTAATTTACTAGCCTTAGGCCTACTATTATATAAGAAAAAATACTTTTTAAAGCTGCGCACTACGCGCGCCTTAGCCCTACGTTATCTACGCCCTAACTGTTAACAACAACCTAGTTATCTTTATCCTCCTTACTACCCCTACTGCTACTGCTATTATTATCTTTATCCTCCTTACTACTAGCACCACCCTTACTACTAGCACTACCCTTCCTACTAGCACTACCCTCCTCTAACTCTAACTCTAACTCTAACTTATTACTACTACTACTACTACTACTCTAGAAGAGGTTAGTATGCGCTTTAGACGCGCTAAAGAAGCAAACTTACTATATAGGCTGCGTGCCCTATAAGCTGCTTAAGAGCAGACGTAATATAGCGCTGCTCTACTAAGATTAGACCTAGGAACTAGAGAGAAGTTGTTAGCACCTAGGTAGCAACACCTATAGGTGTGCTAGTGTAGGCTGTAATATAGCAGTAGCTAGACAGCTCTAAGTTAAATTAGCGCTAGCAACGCGTAAGTTAAACACCTTACGCAATTATAGTAGTATTAGTATAAGGAGTAGCAGTAGTAGTAATAGCAGTATTATATTAGTAGTATAAAGTATAGAGGTAATTTACGCAGCTGTTAAGCGCAGTAGGTACCTGTATAAATTAGCTAAAGTATACTTGCAGCGTGCTACTATTAAACTTACCTTAGTGTAGCTACCTTAATTTCCCTTTATATAATACTTATAGTAGTAGTGCTTAGGCTTCTTATAGTCCTTCTTCTACTTTGTAATATTCTGTGCGTAGTGTAGGCAAGTCTCTACTATAGCAACGTAGTCTGTACACTTATTAGTATTAGGGAATATAAATAGCTATTAGTTTTAAAGGTAAGACTTCTTAATAAACTTAGGGTTAGGATAGTAAACTATAGTAGAAGTAAGGAGCGTGTAAGAAACGCACGCAAAAGTATTATTGTTATAGTATTAAGGAAGAGTAAAGGGAAGAGGTTTTACTACCTACTAGGCTGCTAAGCTAAAAATTAGGTAACAGTGCGTATAGCAATGCTTTTACCTTAAATTATAACAAATATAAGGCATATCTATAATAATTATAATATGTAGGCACTACGCACAAAGCACGCCTACAGGAAGCCCTAACTACCTACCTATAGACACTCTTTTTCCTCCCTTTAAGGCAAGGTTTTTTATTAAGGCTATATAAGGTTGCTGCTAGGGATAGTAGCTAGAGGGGAAGGTTCTATAACAACCTGCAATAGAATTATTTAGTATTGTAGTGTTCTAGAGCTATCCTTAGTTAGTATTAGTCTTACCCTTAGCAAAGCTGCGCAAACCTGCGCTGCTCACTATCTTTAGAAGAGACAAGTATTATTCTTGTTATTAAATATACCTATAGCTATCTCTCTACTATCTATCCCTAGTGTAAAGCAAGTACTATTGCCTATAACTAGAACCTTACAATTATAATAAAAGCTTTAGTTTTATAATAATATTCTATTAACTTTCTATTTTCTTAAATGTAGTTACATAGAGCCAGTAATACAAAATTATAACCTAGTTTTAGCAATATAGTAAGCTAGTAAACTAATAAATCTGTCACCGGCAGTCTCTAGGGAGGGCCCAGGTACTGCCCGTGATAGAACCCCTGTTACGATCCTGCCTTAGCCTAAACTAGTCAATCGCTTTATCCCATAATTACACGACATAGCCCCACTACAGCACAGGAAGGAATTACGTACGAGCCAGATTACATGACTAGCTCACGGGTGGATCCGTGCGACTCACGCCTTAGACCGTGAGAAGGATTTGTGCACGTGACTAGCTCACGTAACTCACGATGAGCTTTATAAGATTCACAATTTAGCACTAGAAAGCTTACATTTTAACAAGTAAGCTTAAGAATGTTATTTAGTGTATGATATGTAGGAATACAACCCTTATAGTCCGTGTTCAACCTTGTTAATCAAATTTATCATTGGAGCTTAACTCTGCTCTTGAAACAGATAGCCTATTCTATACTCTTCATTGCAAACCGCAGGCGCCACGGTTTTTGACTAGACGAATACCCCTACTAATCATCACCCTCGGCCGTTCATCACTAAGAACCGAACAAACCGTGCTTGCGAGCTTTGCTTAAAGTACCACTTCAACAACCCCCGTCTATGGCTCAGAGCAGGAAGGATATGCGAATGTCTGACGCTGAGAACGAGTTTCACTCCAACTCCTGTGCTGCAACCATGCCAGCGTATATGCCACCCTCCGATACAAGCTCATCGTGCCTGCCTTGCTCTACAATCCTCCCGGCATCGAAAACGAAGATCTTGTCTGCGTGCTGAACACTCGCAAGCCTGTGGGCTATCATTATTGTCGTACGACCCTTCGATGCGGCGCTGATAGTCCTTCGAATCTCCCTTTCGGTGTTTGCGTCTAATTGAGACGTGGCTTCATCGAGCAGAAGAATTTCTGGGTCTCTCAGAAGAGCGCGTGCAATAGCCAGCCTCTGTCGCTGGCCACCGGACAGTTTCGACCCATGGGCACCAACTTCGGTGTTGTAGCCTTCCGGAAGGCTCATGATAAAGTCGTGAAATTCACACTTCTTGGCCACATCCACAATGTCCTCGTCGCTAATGTGGGCACCAGGTCGTCTACCAAGTCCAATATTGAACTTGACGCTTCCAGGAAACAAGTCGGGTTCTTGTTCGACCAACGCCAACCGAGCTCGATGATTCTGCACAGGCTCATTGCGTATATCGCGCCCATCCAGATAAACTTGGCCGGCTGTAGGGTCGAAAAACCTTTCGATGAGGTGAACAGTGCTCGACTTTCCTGCACCAGATCTCCCTACGAAGGCTGCATACTCGCCATGTCTGATTTGGAAGGAGACGTTGTTCAACGCCGGTACGTCCGGTCGCGTCTCGTAATGTAAACTGACGCCTCGAAACTCAAGCTCTCCTCGCACACCAGACTTTTCAGACTTTGATGATAATTCAGATAGCAAATAGTTTGTGTTCAGAGTGGTACGGTTACATGGTGTATCTGAAACCTCGGCATCTATGAGGATGGTGGGTCGTTCGTCGTGCAGGGCAAAGACGCTCTGAGCAGCCGTCTTAGCTCGAGTAACTTCGGGTGCCAGGCTGAACAGCTGGCCAGCAGCCTGAGCAGAGAAGAGCAATGCAGGCAGCACGATGAAGAAGTCTTTTTGGCTATAATTACCGTTGCGTACTTGCTTGGACCCCCTGCAGGCAGCTGTTAGTAAATAGTACTATAATATCTTAAGATCTGCAGTACTTACCACCAATAAGCCAAAGAATATACATAATAGGTTATCGAGAGCGAGAATGCAAGAAGAATATTGCCAAACAAGGCGAACTTCAAATGCTCCTTGTACGGCCCGCGGATAGCCTCTCTGTATAAGTTGAGAAAATAGTCCTCGAGACCAAAAGCTGCAACGATTTGCATGGAAGAAGTTGCCTCAGAGGCCAGCGTTGCGGCGTCGTTATATGCGTTCTGGTGCTTCTCTTCTGCCATAGCCAGGATGCGAAGGCGCATAAAGCCCGCAAAAACCATAACTGGGACAGCCGCAAGCAATACCATGGCAATCTTCCAGGCTACAATATGGGCCAAGATAGTGCCTCCGACAACCGAAGTTGTGATTGAGAAAATCGTCCCTAAGATAACCCCAGAGAGCCCACTGATCGAGCCACTGTCCATGTTGAGCTTGGACATAAGCGCATGATGTGAGTGCCCTGGCTTGGAAAACCAGGAGATGTCTTGCTTCAGAATTGTGCGGAACGAAATGTCGCGTACGCGGAGGACCAGGTTCTCTGATACTAGGCCGAAAGCCGCACCCCCAGCTCCGTGAGATATCAACGCTACTACTGACAAGAGGAAGAACAATAGACAGAAGTAGGAGATTTTCGAGGCCAGCTCGCCTGTACTAGAGGTATCATTGAGAAGCTCCACAAGATTACCGAAGATGAAGGCTTCTCCGATGGTTACTCCTCCGCACATGATCGATGCAATCAAACCAATAGCTATTGCTGGCATCTCGTATCGACTCAGCGCTAGGCATCTGCTTATAAGTTGCAGGACACTTTTGTTCGGCTTGTCCGCTGTAATTAGAGTCTTTTCGGACGAGGAGTCGTTGATGGCTGTACTGGTATGGCCATACTCTTTCTGTGAGAGCCGAGGGCTCGAATAGGCTGATGAGGCAACAGAAGATTGACCCTTCTTCTCAAACTGCTGGGCTTGGATGAGTTCTGCATAGATACCGTTCGCCTTAATCAGATTTTCGTGTTTGCCATCTTCGGCTACAGCGCCGTCTTTCAGCACTATGATACGGTCGGCATCCCTGACAGTGGCAAGTCTATGCGCTATGATGATAGTCGTTCGCCCAGCTATTGCCGAAGAACGCCTCAGGTTTTCCAACACAATTGCCTCACTTGTTGCATCCATTGCGCTTGTGAACTCATCGAGGAGGAGTATTGAAGGACGACCCACCAACGCCCTGGCCAATGTGATACGTTGTTTTTGTCCCCGGACAGCTGTGAGTGGGGGCCTGAGCCAATCTTTGTGTGCATGCCATCAGGAAGGCGATCCAAAAACTCGCAATAAGCTTCATTCGCTGCTGCTACACATCTGTCAAAAGCTTCATCCTCAGAAATATCCTCCCCTTGTGGCAATCCGTGCTTGATGTTTTCGTAGATTGTACCAGTGAAGAGGACTGGGTTCTGGGTAACGAGAGCAACATGCGATCGCAGACTGCGAATGTTGAACGATCGAATGTCATCATCACCAATGGTGACTTTGCCGAAAGTGGGATCATAAAGTCGAAGGAGCAATGATGTGATCGTAGACTTTCCCGATCCGGAAGGGCCTACCAGTCCAGTAACCTTCCCGGGCGCAATGCTCAGATCCACTCCATCCAGAATCTTGACGGTTGGTCTAGCCGGGTAGAGAAATGAGACTGCAGAAAACTTGATGTCCTTGGCGAAGTGCGACTTGCTGGCTTGCTGCCCTTCAGCATTGTAAACATCGATGTCTGACAACGGATGGTCAAGAATCGCAAAGACCGCTTGTCCCGCAGCTGCCGCCATTGCAAAGGTCTGAATGAAGGGACCAAACCTCCCCACGACAAAGGAAGCGTCCAGAATGAGAAAGACAACAGCATATATGGTACCAGCTTCAGCACTGCCGTCCCGAAGACGGTCACCATACCAGAATGCCAATGCATTCGCAGCGTATGCAACGAAGTAGACAGATCCCAGCATTGTCGCCCCAGTTATACTCTTCTTGATGCCAGCTCGCAAAGCAGCCCGAAGATGGTGTACATGTTCCTCGCTCAGTTTTTCTTGGAGGCCAAATGCCTGTACGATCTGCACCGCTCGAATGGCGCTCTCTGCTAGGGAAGCAGCCTTCTCTGTGTAGGCTGATGCTTGCTTGGTGAACTCAGCGACGTATTTCGTGCCATATATAACAACGCAAGCCATCGAAGGGATAACAGTAACGAACCTTCAAATATTGTCAGCCACACATCTATCATTGACTGATATCAACCTTTGCAAGGAAAATTTACTGAGGTTTACTTACATGAGGCCAGTGAGCCTAGCATTAAGGGTGAAGCCAACAAAAATGCAGCAACAAAGTACGAGATCGAAGCTAGGAATAAGCCCACTTTTTCGGAAGTACCAAGTTGGATAGTTTGTGTCTTTTCTGTGAGAATGCTCGTCATGTCGGGCGAAGCAGTGTCGAAGTAGGTCATATCCATTCCAAGTGCGCGATGTAGGAGCTGCTCACGTGTCTTGCGAGACACTCGCTCGCCAACCACAGCCCAAGACACAGCCCATGCCCATGTGACCACAAAATAGCAAGCTGCAACTATCATAAGATAGCCTAATAGCGTTTGAAGCTCATCTTCAGGAGGAGGAAAGTTGTTGATAATCCTGCCAAGAATGATACCGATAAATGGAATAGGTAAGCCCGCAAGAATAGCTGTTGCAACCGCCAATGCCAAAATAACTCTTGAACCGAAGTCATCCAGTGGTCTGTAAAGAGCGAAATACGACGTCTTGAAGGGGTTCCATCCTAGAATCTGACGGATGAATTTATGACGTATGGCGGCGGTAATGTCTACCCACGCTTCTGGTTGCACTGCTCCTAGTGAGGGTTCTGCGTGCCTGTCCCATTGAAAACTGCGGCGCAACAAGGCTTGACCATCGTAATCGAAGTCGTCAGAGTCGGACTCGCTAAGAAGGGGATTCGCAGACCCAAAATCATCAGTAGATGCTGGTGCGTAGACAGTCTCGGAGCTCTCTCGGGAGTGAGGCATGGCTATTCTCTGGTCATCGACTCGAAGCTGAAGGAAAGACGGGCAATTCAATCACCCAGTGTTATGAGTGTGGATCCATATAGATGACCTGAGTTGTACAAGGGGGTGCCTGAGCAGGCGAGAATACGATTTTGCCACACTAAGGCTTTTTCTCATGTAAAAAGATCATTACATGCTTAATGCAAGCAAACTCGTATTTTCGTCCGATTAAGTACCCCCTTGTACGTACAAACCAATGAATGCGTAGAAGGATTGCGCGATGATGAACTGCATAAGCTCATGACTTGTCAAGGAGGACGCATGCCATGTGACCATAAGACAGGTGGGCCCAACCATAGTGGTAGCTGGCATAATTTTCATGAGTGGGGGACGGTGTCCAGGGTATAGACCGAAGGTTCGAGAGCTCCTACTATCTATCTTAACCAATAAGCATAGACTTAGCTGCTGACTGTCCGTTCTATGTCCCCGTGCAGGGCTGTAAAAGTTTTAATACGTACGACTTTCTTATTAGCCACTGGGCGACCCACTCACAAATAGACGAACGGCAAAAATGTAATAGTGATCTACCTAAACATAGGCTCACTAAAGTAAATGTCTCTACAATTACTAAGGAGGATTATTTTTTATAAATTATATTTTTAATGTAAAGGAATAAATTAATATTTATAACGTAGATCTAGACTAGGGTTAAATAATAGCTTATAGTAAACAAAGATTTACCTTAAGATAGAAGTTAGAACATAGGATAGTATAAAGTAAAGAGAAGTTAGATCTTATTAATCTAAGCAGAATATGTTTAAAGCGTATTTTTAGTATTTTAAATAGCAATCCTTAGGGTTTAGAGTAAGGGCACTATAGTAGGTAGAGTAAATATTAGTATTAGTAAATATGTTTAAAGCACATTAATAAGGGGGTGCCTAAGCAGGCTAGAATATGAGAGTGCTTGCACGGAGTATCTAGTGATCTTTTTGAGGAAAAAAGCCCTAGTGTAGCAAGATTGTATTCTAGTCTGTTTGAGCACCCCCTCGTAGAACACGTTTAGAATAAGTCATACGTGCGCTCGCTTGATAGGCTTAGCATTATATTCGCAGTTAGTCTACGGTCGGGCCCACTTGTCTTATGGTCAGATGGCTTGCGTCCTGACTTGCCAAATTGGCCCGTGCGTGCCTTACTAACGTGAGCAGCGTTCTCGCTATCAACGTTGAAGATGGGTGCGGTCTATATGGACAGATGATTGTTAGTAGCTCACAAGGCCTTCCAAATATCAGATTTGAGGATAAATTGATAGCTGTTACATGCATGCTGGAGGCTGTCAGTATGCATCACACGAGTCAACCATATGTTCAAATTAGAGTTATTCGATCCCGTACACCGGGCCGACTTCTGAAAACCGCACCTTATTAGATTCTGGATACCGGACCTTATCAGATTGTGGATACCGGGCCGAAGTTAGTGTGCATATGTTATCAGATCCTGTGCACAGGGCAGAATTCTGTACGCGTGAATTATCAGATCCTGCACACTAGGCCGAATTCTGTATGCTTGCATTATCAGATCTTGCACGCCGGGCCGACTTCTGGATGCGTGAATTATCAGATGAACATTTCATGGCGGCTAATTCGTATTCTTCCTGGAGGCATGTGCTTCTCCACCTCACTTTCCAACGAGGAGACTTGCTCCGAAACCAGCTCAAGCTCCGACTGTTCAGCAAACGTCCACGACGCGTCTGCAGCATGACTAACAGATTCTGTGGCGTGGGGCGACAGCTTGGTGGAGAAGGGAAAGGCGCCGGCACGTCATTGGAGGCTTGCTCATCCACCTGCCATCTCGCCCACCACCTTGAGCGCAAGCTAACGGACAGCTGTGGATCTGTTCGACTCTTTGGTCGTTTCCTTTTCCTCATCCGCTAGGAAAGTGCTGCATGCCGTTCCTGCTGATCCCGCTTAATCAGATCCATGATCCCTTCGAGATATATGACGCTGCTATGCTCATCACCGATGCGTAGAGCATGACACGGCAAACAACGCGCTGGAGCCCCAACAAACCCCCAAATCATTTTCTATGCTGGGTACCTAGCTTGCGTTTGCAATTTGGACCCCACTTGCCCAACGCTGCCCGATGCTACGCTCACCAGGCTCTATTGCTCTCCCACCCTGGGCGTAACATTTCAAATATCCAACAAACTGCACGGTCCGTAGACGAGCTTCGACGCACTATTATAAGGGGACAGTCTCACGGTTTCACATGCACCACTCCCTTACACATATTCGACTGAAGTACTGCAACCGCACCAACCAATCAGTGGCTGGCAGTTTCTCATCACTGTTCTGTACCCACTGTGGCCATCAAGTACAAGTCAACCGTGACAGACAAAAGAGACGCCATCTTGTTATCTTCTCACTTTCGAGGTTCTGCTTGTAATCTGGTTGTGGGGAAGGAAATTTTACCTTCAGCTTGAGCACGCTGACTCTGGTTCAATTACAAGCTTACGTAATACGGACCAAGCAAAATGGTCCAATACCATACGCGAAAGCAGACTCTGTCTGTACTAAACAAGAACCCAGCAATTATCGAAGGTCCAAAATTACTGCACGAAATAGTGCCTCGGTCTTCGGAAGTACCCGCTATCGAATTTCTGGAACATGGATTCAAGAGACGGAAGTTTTCCTACCAAAGGCTGCACGCCCTGAGTGACACCTTGGCGAGACGGATCATCGGGCTGACCGCGACGTTGGAACACGCTTCTCCCATCATTCCAGTGTTGCTGCCACAATGTCCCGAACTGTACATTGTGTTGTTGGCAATCTTGAAGGCAGGGAAAGCCTTCTGTCCCCTGAACCTCGATGTCCCTGAAGAGAGATTGAGATTCATACTCTCAGATATCTCTGCGGATATAATCATCACAAACACTGGATATCTAGATCGAACGCACTCTATACAGGAGGTGCGCGCGATTTGCATAGACCATGAGCTATTGAATGTCAACGAGAACGACACCGCTGCTTTACCACGTGTTGGCACTCTCGATTTGGCCTACGTCTTATACACCAGTGGTTCGACCGGGTTGCCTAAGGCTGTGAGCGTATCGCATCGTGCTGTTACGCAAAGTCTGTTGGCCCATGAACGCCACATTCCGGAGTTTTCACGCTTTCTTCAATTCGCCGCTCCTACATTCGACGTTTCAATATTCGAGATATTCTTCCCATGGCTCAGAGGCCGGACCCTGGTTAGTCGCTCCCGTACTCAAATGCTCGAAGACCTTCCTGCTACGATCAGGGCTCTCGAGGCGGATGCGGCGGAGCTCACGCCTACGGTTGTTGGAAATCTTCTGCAGGGTCGTGCAAGTGTGCCTGGGCTGAAATTACTGCTCACCATCGGTGAGATGCTTACTCAGCACGTTGTGACAGAGTATGGCGACAGTGCCACTCGAAAAGGGATCCTCTGGGCTATGTACGGACCGACCGAAGCTGCAATACACTGCACATTACAGGCTCAGTTTTCCGCTTCTTCTTCAACTGGTAACATAGGGTACCCCTTAGATACGGTCTCAATCTTTTTATTTGCTCCATCTTCAGGCTCAGCCGCGACTCCTAACCTCACAATATTACCGTGGGGTGACGAAGGCGAACTCGTACTCGGAGGGCACCAACTTGCGGAAGGGTATCTCAACCGACCCGAGCTTACGGCTGCATCCTTTATCGACCACCCTGAGCATGGTCGGTTATATCGTACTGGGGATCGTGCAAGGTTCTGCGACGACGGTACAATCGAATGTCTTGGCCGCATTGTCGCTGGTCAAGTGAAGCTGAGAGGGCAAAGAGTCGAGCTGGGCGAGGTGGAACAGATCATCATGAAGGTCGAAGGTTGCCGCATGACAGTCGCAACAATTATCAACGATACGCTGGTAGCTTTCTGCGCGACTGGCTCGTGCAATGTGTCACGAACAGATGTGCTCAGTGTTTGCAAGCGCTGGTTGCCAAACTACATGATACCAAACGATGTATACATGGTGTCAAGCATGCCTCAATTGCCGTCTGGTAAAATCGACAAGCGATCGTTGGAATCAGAGTATCTAATGTCTCTCCAACGTTACGATAGCACTGATTTGCAGCCGGATGATCGTGCTGCCCTTACCATTCTACATCTGGCTCGTGATTGCTTGGGTCAGGAGCTTTCATTAGGGTCAAATCTTGCTGCGGCTGGGTTGGACTCGCTGCGAGCAATCCGTATTGCCTCAAGGCTCCGCACAGAAGGGTATGACCTCAGTGCGGTTGATGTTCTGTCTTTGCAAACTCTCTACGATCTTATCACAGCCTGCAAAGACACCCCTCCGATTCAGAGGATCTGCACTCGCCAGGCCAATTATCAATTCGGGAACTCGACTCTACGGCTTCTGGCTTAGTATTTGAAGAATTCGACATTGACTACATATCTCCTTGCACGCCTTTGCAAGAAGCAATGCTCGCCGAGACTCTGTCCAGACCAAGCGCATATTGTAACTGGATTGAGCTGAAAGTTGCTTCGACGCCGACGTACGATGAGATCCATGCGGCAATATCAAGACTTTCTAGGGAAAACGATATCCTGCGGTCTGGCTTCTGCGTTTCCAAAAACGGCACAGGCAGTTTTGCACAAATCACGTGGAAGGAATTGCACGAAACACAAATCGAAAGGTCTTCACAATTTCAGAAGGCCTATGAGATTGACTCTGCTCAGGTGTTACTACGTCCGTTCCAAGTCAAGATACAAGACAGCTTGGATCAGCCACGGCTGTTGATACAGTTACACCATGCACTCTATGATGGCTGGTCCTTTGATCTCCTATTGGCCGACCTTGACAAGCTTCTGCGAGGATTGGGACCAACACCACGACCTCAATTCCGAGAAGTCAGTCAATACTACATACAGCGACAGCAGACATCAGCCGTAGGAGCCGACAGGGTATACTGGACCGGCCTCCTCCGCGACCACATACCTACGACTCTGGCCAACTACAATGGGGAGAGAAAGAGCCTAGTGGGCCTCCGGTCATATCGAGGACGTTCTTCCGTCAATTTGGAACGCCTGTCGGAGCATGCTCACAGTCTTGCATTGAATCCTCAAGTATTCTTTCAAGCAGCTACGAGTTACATTATAGGGCTCTACACCGGTTCCCTAGACGTTGTCCTTGGAAACGTTACCTCCGGAAGAACGATCCCCGTAACTGACATAGAAGAAATAGTTGGCCCGTGTATAGCTTCCCTGCCTTTCCGGTTAGATTTCGGAGCTTTGTCCACGGTGCACGAAGTCCTGAGAAAAACTCAATATGTGAATCGGGACAGTCTTCGGCACTGCTCATTGCCACTTCGAGAAATAGCAAGAGCGGCTGGTGTTCAACCTGGCACACGATTGTTCGACGTATTATTTATCTGGCAACAGTCATCCAGCTCTGACAATAACTCGGATCTGGTTGTAAAAGTTATCGACAGTGCGGATGACCTTGAGTTCAAACTTACGCTCGAGTTCGAACCGTGCAAGGATTTTATCTCCTTGCGCACCACTTTCGACCCGTCAATATTTCCAGAGAAGCAAGTCGAGTATCTCTCACGGCAAATTGACGAAGTTGTCAACAAATTTCTAGAGGATACTGACTGTCCGATGTCCGACGTTGGACGCTGCTTTGCTGCATCGAGTCTCTCTGTCGCCAACCCAGATTATCGCCTGGGCCACGACAGCATCAGTCTTCCACACGCAGTAGAGACATGGGCGGTCGTTTCTCCCGACAAGGAGGCCGTCATGTTTGGTCATGTCTTCGATGGCAGAATGAGGGTGAAAGAAACGATAACGTACTCAAGCCTTAACAACCGAGCCAACCAGCTTGCTTGCCTTCTTAAGCAACACGGTGTGGGGCAAAACCAACTGGTGTGTATCATGATGGAGAAATCAATTAATCTCTACGTTGCCATCCTTGCAGTGTTGAAGCTTGGTTCTGGGTATCTGCCACTTGTGCCTGATACCCCTTTTGACCGGGTCGGAGCAATACTTAAGGACGCAAACGTTGCAGCTTGTTTAAGCGACCCATTCTGTTCGCAGTCCCTTCGAGAGAACTTCTCTGGCATGATCATCGACATGGACTCTACAGATCTATCGATGTTTTCAAGCAACAATTTGCATACACCCTATAATGGATCGCATCTAGCCTACGCTGTTTTCACAAGTGGAAGCACAGGTACACCGAAAGGTGTCCTTGTCACACAAAAAAACCTGATGAGTAATCTTCAGGTCTTGTCTGGATTATACCCAGCCTCGACTCAGTCAAGAATGCTTCAGTCGTGCTCGCAAGCCTTCGATGTTTCTGTTTTCGAAATCTTTTATGCTTGGCATGTGGGCATGTCCCTCTGCACAGCGACAAAAGAAGACCTGTTCCGCGACTTTGAAGCCTCAATCAACGACTTGGGTGTCACACACCTCAGTCTTACACCCACTGTTGCAGCTCTGGTCGACCCCGACAATGTGCCTAAAGTTGAGTTCCTCGTGACCGCAGGAGAAGCTCTGACGGAGCATGTGCACCGACGGTGGGCTGGCCGAGGTTTGTATCAAGGTGAGTAATACCATTTCCTGCCCTGGCATATCTAACCCTAGCGTAGGCTATGGTCCATCCGAAACCACTAATATCTGCACCTTACGACCTTCAGTGACTTCTATGGACTTGATCAACAACATTGGAGCACCATTCAGTAACACATCCGCTTTCGTATTGGATCCAAGCAGCGACACGATTCTCCCTCGCGGTGCTTTGGGAGAGCTGTGCTTTGGAGGAGAGCAAGTGTTCCGGGGATATCTCAACCGACCAGAGCTCAACGCTAGCAAGATTATCAATATTGCACCTTATGGCAGACTCTACCGATCAGGAGACATGGGAAGGCTTCTGCCAGACGATTGTATTCTTTCAGCTGGCCGCTCGGACGATCAAGTAAAGATACGTGGCCAGCGAGTCGAGCTCGGTGAAATCACATCGCTCATCCTAGACGAGAGCGAAATTGACGATTGCACAACCCTCTTGCTTTCGAAAGAAAAAGAGAAAAAGAACCTGGTGAATTTCTGGATTCCCAAGGGTCACTCGAGCGAACAATTTAAGGTCTTGGATGCCGGAGCCTTGAGATCCACCATACTTCGACTTTTCGAAACCTTGTCACGGCAGCTCCCCGGATACATGGTGCCATCTCACATCATACCTGTCAGCCGCATACCCATGACCGCACAAACTAAGATTGACAAGCGGCTGCTCCAAGCAACCTTCATCGAACTCACTGACACCGCCCTTACGCAGTTTGGGCTGGCGCACGCTCACGGTGGCGAAACTGATGGCCAAACGGATAATACAAAAACTATTTTGTCGGACTGGGAGAGAAGTGTTGCAGAAATCCTTGCCCATGTACTCCAGGTCAACCTGGCAGATATTCAGCAATCATCGTCCTTCTTCAATTTAGGCCTGGACTCCGTATCGGCTATACGTTTCTGTAATACCCTCAGGCGGTCTGGTCTTGGCGACTTCACGGTCGCCGAGGTGCTCAAGAACCCGACAGTCTCTTACTTGAACGCCATACAAGCAGACCGTGCTACCTCTTCAGAATTACGCAAAACACCCTCGAACGAGCTCCAGGAAATTTTCACAGGCAGCCAAAAAGCTGAGATTCTTTCGACTTACAAGGGTTTAGGCCTCCAAGTAGAGAAGATACACCCCTGTACGCCGTTGCAAGAAGCTATGTTGGCAAGCGGTGCTTCATTTAAGGCTGCTTACAGTAACACCATGGTCTTCGGCATCACAGGTGACATTTCTCGCTTTCAAGCATGCTGGCAGCTTGCACAGAATCGTCACGAGATATTACGAACCTCGTTCATATCATCAGATCATCCCAATTATGCCTTTGCGCAGGTCGTTCTGAAAGACTTCGGCCTCGGGTGGGGTCGATTGGATACGCTTCAAAATGTCCAGTCCTATATGGGCACAGTCCTGGCGGAGCTACTTGCATCTCACAGGCCGCCTCTACACCTGGCAGTTTATGAAGCCGGGTCATCAACTAAGATCATCTTCAGCTGCCATCACTCACTTTACGACGGTATTGCTATTATGAACTTGCTTCAAGAGATTGAACAGGCTTACTTTGGCTGCACATTGCCCCCTACAATACCTTATGACCGATACTTGCAGCACATGACCTCTCAAGACCTGGTGGAAGCAGATCTGTTCTGGTCAAGTCGCTTTGCTGGCTTTGAACCGACATACTTCCCTGACTTGACTGGGAAAGTTCACAAACACCCCGGAGTTTCGAAATCACTGAGAAGAAGCCTTAAACTACCATCGAGCGTGGTTCGTACAGCGTCTCAACATGCTTCATTGTCTGTACTTTCGATGATACAAGCGGCTTGGGCAAAGCTCCTGCACTTCTATACGGGCGAACATGATCTTTGTTTTGGCAATGTTGTCAGTGGCCGTGCTCTTCCTGAAGATGGTCTGGACAGCCTTGTCGCGCCGTGCTTCAATACGCTCCCCGTCCGAGCCACGTTTGACTTCTCGAGGCCAAACTCAGCTTTAGTCAAATTGTTGCATACTTTCAATGTGGACTCATTGGCTTATCAATTAACAGGCCTCCGGCGAATCCAAAGCGCTGCTCTAACTGGAGGCAGTCGGCTTTTCGATACCTTGGTCATACTTCAGCAGCCCAGGAAGCCACTCGATGACGCCATTTGGACTCTCGAAGAAGACTTGGGTGAGATGGATTTGCCCATGGTTTGCGAACTCCACCAAGACGATCATAGCGATGTGTTGAGGCTGGACCTGCACTACAATACCAGCTTGCTCTCTGATAAAGACGCTCAGATAGTAGCTGAGACTTTTGATAACAATCTCGTGGCTGTTGTTCAGAATGCAGATGCAGCTGCCAACGAATCTGTGGGGTTTCCCTCTACTCTTCGTGCAGAGTCGAACATGAGCTTCGAGCCCATACCTTCCGAGTCTAACCTCTTGCATAAAGCATTTGAACAAAATGCTTTCTCGCTGCAACCGGATACCATCGCTCTTGACTTCCTCCACACAGATAAACGACGAACAACATGGTCTTATTCGACATTGAACCTGATAGCGAACCACGTCGCATGTAAGTTGTTGCAATACAATATCGGAGTTGAGGACATCGTTCCTATTCATATTGCAAAATCTCCGATGTTCTATGCAAGCATATTAGGAACGCTCAAAGCAGGCGCCGCCTTTGCTCCAGTTCATCCCGATCTGCCGGAAGCCCGCAAAGATCTGATGTTCAAAGAGCTAAATGCAAAGGTCATACTTTGCACAGAGGCTCTACCCGACCTTGCGAAGCAGACGTCGGCAGCCATTATCAACATTGGGGATCTTGAAAGTGGATACCTCAACGCCTGCGAGACACCATGTATCCAAAACCTTACTGGATCCAGTTTGGCTTATTGCCTTTACACCAGCGGTTCAACTGGTGTTCCGAAGGCTGTTGGTATGGAGCATCGCTCTCCCGTCCAGACTGTAGCGAGCTCTAGATCACTAGTGCCTTGGAATTCTTCCTCTAGGTTACTGCAGTATGCAGCGGTTACTTTCGACATGTGTTATTACGACTGCTTTTTGGCTTGGACCTTTGGCTTTACACTTTGCGCGACAGAGCAACATATCATGTTTGATAACCTGCCACACATCGTCAATTCGCTTGACGTGACTCTACTGGATCTTACACCTTCTGTTGCAGCTTCATTGTCACGAAATCAGGTTCCAAGTGTACAATGGCTGTATTGTATTGGAGAGGAAATGTCAGCCGACGTTGCAAGGGAGTGGAGTGGCGTATGCGTCAACTCCTATGGGCCCACTGAGGCTGCATTCTGCACAACCATGTTTCCAGTTTCGGAAGATGTAAAGACTTCTGTCATTGGCCAGCCATACCCGAGTACGTCTTTCGCTGTGTTCTCGTCAAAAGGGGGACTGCCATTGCCTATACTCAGCGTCGGCGAATTGTACATTGGAGGAGCACAGCTAGCCAGAGGCTACCTCAGTCGGCCTGAGCTCACTGACGAGCGTTTCGTAACAAAGTGCGGCCAGAGATTCTACAAGAGTGGTGATATGGTACGCATGCTTAGCGACGGCAACTTCGAGTTCGTTGGCCGTGCAGATGATCAAGTGAAAATTCGCGGGCTAAGAGTTGAACTTGGTGAGATCAGTCATGTATTGCAAGACTGCCATGCCCGCATCATTTCTGTCGCTACGCAAATCTTGAAAAAGATGCAGCAGCTAAGGAGCAGCTGGTTGCTTTCCTCGCCACCGGTAGCAAAGTGGGCGATAGCGAACAGGACGCCATTCGAAAGAGAGCCATACAAGCGGCGAAGAGCCGATTGCCTGCTTATATGGTACCCCAGTTCTACATCTTCATTGACAGCATACCAAAATCCATGGCGGGAAAAGTCGACAAGAAGGCCTTGGAGCGCACCTTTCGAGCTGCTAGCACCACAAATGGAGTGCCGAACGATGTTAACGACCGTCACAAGTGGACTGATGTGGAGCTCGTCATTCGAGATGTTTTGAGTCAACTCTCCAAAGTCTCTGTGGACAATATTTACCCAGAGACATCAATCTACCAGCTAGGGCTCGATAGCATTAGCGCAGTCCAGATTGCTGCCACACTCCAGAAGCGTGGTTTGGGTGCCAGTGCATCTGATGTCATGAGATTCACCAACTGCATCGATCTTGCAGAGCATCTTGTCATTTCTACGTCGCGGACTGAATCCTTCGCCGAGCCATTCGACTTCAAAGCATTCGACGCGAAGCACAGAGCAGCTATTCTGAAAAATTGCGGACTCGACGGACAGCGCGTTGAAGCCATTCGTCCATGTACGCCCCTTCAACAAGGGATGATCTCCCAATTCATTGCCAAAAATGGCTCCATCTACTATAACTATCTACGTCTCCATCTGCGGAGCTACGATGTGGACATTGCCAGACTGAAGGATGCCTGGACGATGACGATGATGCGACACCCAATACTTCGAGCTGGCTTCGCCCAAATTAAGGATGGGCAGAACACCTTCGCAATGGTGCAATACAAATCGGATTCGGTGGCTTTGCCATGGTCTGAGGGATCTGTCAGTGACACAGAGTTGGTCACTAAGAGGCTGCACAACCTACAGCATAAAGCTTTGACACAGCTTCATCAGCCAATGTGGGACATCCGGTTCATCGCCGCCAGAGAGCACCTCTTCCTCGATCTGTCAATATTCCATGCGCTGTTTGATGCACACAGCTTGCGACTGATTTTCGATGATGTTCTGACGAACTATCAAAGCCAATCACTGAAGAAAGTGCTACCTCTTGAGCCGGTGCTCAGCCAGCTCTTGTACTTACACAAGGGTAAGCACGACTTGAGTGAAGATTTCTGGTTGAATCTCGGGAAAAGGGCAGTTGCTTCCCGCTTTCCAAATCTGGTGCCTTTGCGGCATGAGCCTAAGCATCCTATCGTACTGGCAAGAGCTTCGTCGATGTCCACTACCGAGGTTGAAGATGGCTGCCGCGCAGTGAACACCACTCTACAAGCGGCTGGTATCGCGAGTTGGTCATCATTATTATCAGCATACACTGGAGAGGCGAGTGTAACCATTGGTGTTGTACTATCTGGCCGGACCTCAGAGGTGGCTAACAATGCTGCATTTCCTTGCATCAATACGGTGCCATTCCCTTGCACAATAACTGCTGATAAGATGGCAACCCTCCAATCAGTCATGAAACTTAACGCAGAACTGTACCAGTATCAGTTTACACCACTCAGCAAGATCCAGAGGTTGATGGGAACGTTGAACGAGCCCTTGTTCGACTCACTGTTTGCTTTCCAGAAAAGCACAGGAGGAAAAAGCCAGCCAAATGGGTTGTGGTCAGTCCTGGAAGAGAAAGCGACAACGGAGTATCCAATCTCGATCGAACTCGAACTGGGACAAGCAGCCCTAGAGTATCGGCTAACTTATTTGCCACATATCATTCCGTCCGAGCAAGCAGAGTTGATTCTTGATCAGCTTGACCATGCTATGCGGAGTTTTGTCTTACCTGAGAGCATCGACGCGACTGGCTCTCTGCTGAACCAGTCCCTTTATTCGATCACTCCAGCAAAAGAGTCAACCCTTCCGTCTGAAGTCAACTTGTTGCATGAATTCGTCGAGTCCACCGCCAGCTTGCATCCTGACCGCATCTCTTTCGAGTTCGCGAGCTCAATACATGATGATCAGCGCATCAGCAAGAGATGGACCTACAGTGAGCTGGATAGAGAAGGCAACAGGATCGCGCACATGTTACTATCTCATGGCGTTCAGCCAGGAGAACTTGTTGGAGTGTGCTTCGACAAATGCCCAGAAGCATCTTTCGCAATGCTAGGCATATTGAAGGCTGGTTGTGCATTTGTTGCCATCGATCCTAATGCACCAATTGCGCGTCAAGCATTTATCGTGGAGGACTCCGGTGCTCAAGTTATGCTCTCCATGAGCACACAGTCTGCAAATTTTGATGGGAACATCAAAGTACCAGTAGTCAACCTTGATAAGGCCACTAAGTACGATTTCCCAACATCGAAACCTCGACTAGAGAGGGAAGTCAACTCTCAAGATCGCAGCTATTGTCTGTACACCAGCGGCACGACCGGAACACCTAAGGGATGCGAGTTAACCCACGAGAATGCGGTACAAGCACTGCTTGCTTTCCAACGATTGTTCGCTGGTCACTGGGATGAAACTTCACGCTGGCTACAATTCGCGTCTTTTCACTTCGACGTGTCTGTACTGGAGCAGTATTGGAGCTGGTCAGTTGGGATCTGCGTTGTATCAGCACCACGAGATATTATTTTCGAGGACATTGCAAACTCCATTCGCATACTCAACATTACGCACATCGATCTCACACCAAGTTTGGCTCAGATACTGCATCCAGATGACGTGCCAAGCCTGTGCAAGGGTGTTTTCATCACCGGAGGGGAGAGCTTGAAGCAGGAGATTTTGGACGCTTGGGGTCCAAAGGGCGTCATCTACAACGGCTATGGACCCACTGAAGCCACGATTGGATGCACAATGTATCCTCGCGTTCCTGCTAATGGCAAGCCATCCAACATTGGGCCTCAGTTTGATAACGTGGGATCATACGTTCTCGAGCCTGGCTCTGACGTTCCTGTAATCCGAGGCGGAGTTGGCGAGCTTTGTGTCTCAGGCAAGCTTGTGGGCAAAGGCTACCTCAACCGCCCAGGGCTAACAGAGGAGCGATTCGCATACCTCAACCGCTTTAGAGAAAGAGTTTATCGAACCGGAGACCTCGTAAGAATTCTGTGCGACGGAACATTTGATTTCCTTGGCCGCGCAGACGATCAAGTAAAATTGCGTGGTCAGCGACTCGAGATCGGCGAAATCAATTCGGTTATCAAACAGTCAAGCAGAGAATTTGCGGACGTGGCGACTCTGGTCCTCAAGCATCCCAAGCAGCAGAAAGAGCAACTTGTCGCGTTTGTGGTCATTGGAAACAACCCTTCTTGCGAATCGACAGTAAACCTAGCCCAAGCTGTGAGACTAGGCGGAGCAAAAGAAGCATGTTATGACAAACTGCCCCCTACATGGTACCGACACACTTCGTACCACTGAATTCTATGCCTCTGAACGTCAACAACAAGGCCGATGGAAAGAAGCTCAAACATATTTACGAAGCGTTGTCAAGTGGTGATCTGCAGCAACTATCAGCAACGTCAAGCGGGTCGGATGGCGGTTGGTCAAGTCAGGAAGAGAAGCTCCGCCACGTCCTAGCTGAAGCTTTGAGTATTGACGAAAACGCTATAGAAAGAACGTCTAGCTTCTATGAGCTTGGCATGGATTCGATTTCTGTCATTGGGGTTTCTCAAGCTTTGAGACAAGCCGGTTTCTTGCAAACCACTCCCGCTATGCTCATGAAGCATTCTACAGTCAGTCGACTCACCAAAGTGCTCTATTCATCGAATTCGACTGTAGAAAACCATGGTTCGCTGATAGCTGCACGACAAGTCATCTCTGCTACACAACACCGCCACCGGCGCATGGTGGCTCAGTCGCTGGGTAAAGATATACGAGCCATCGAAGCGCTTGCTCCCTGTACGCCCCTTCAACAGGGCATGATTGCTCGGTACTTGGACAGTGACTATGGCGTATATTTCAATGCCTTCAAGTTTAAACTCAGCTGGGATGTCGACACCTTTCGGCTGCGATCCGCTTATGAGGCAATCTTTGAAGGCAGCCAGATACTGCGAACAGCATTTGCCAATACGAATGATGGTTACGTACAAGCGGTTTTGCAGGGTATCCCATTACCCTGGATTGAACACAATACTGAAGAAGCATCGGTACCAAAATATCTGCAGAAGCTTCGAAGAAAATGGTTAGAAGCCAATCAGGCTGAGCTCCGTAGACCATTCGAAGTCCATCTCGTCGGTAAGCCTGGAGCACAGCTGCTAGTCGTACATACTTTCCATGGATTGTATGATGGCAACAGCATTGAGCTGCTGTTTGAAGAGATACGGAGAAAGTACGATGGCGCGGAGCTCGAAGTATCTGACGTTCCCTCCTTCCACGAAGCTCTTGCGTATGGTCCATTAAGAGCCGCCGAAGGCGTGAAAGAATTCTGGGAAGGGCACCTTAAGGACCTCACATCAAGATCGCTTCCATCGTTGACCGGGGAGTCTACCCAAAGCACCGTCACCGTCACAGTCACGCGCGACCTCAGCTCGGTTCCGGCTTATGATACAATCAGGAAGAGTCTCAACGTCACAGCCCAGGCTATTGCTCAAGCTTGCTGGGTGTATACGCTGCAGCAACATGCACACGCTCCAATTACCACAGGCATGGTAGTATCTGGCCGAAATATCGATCTCGAACATGCAGATCGGATCATAGGGCCCATGTTCAACACTATCCCATATCAACAGCACACTCAAGATGGTGATACTTGGGCCTCGATTATCGCCAGAGCACACGATTTCAATACTGAGGCTCTTCCGTACCAGCATACCCCACTGCGCGACATCTTGAGATGGTGCAGGAGAAGCCCTAATCAGCCACTTTTCGAGACATTGTTCGTTTACCAGGTTGCGCAGACTGGATCGGACTGGTGGAGGGACAACGGTTCGTGGACATTGTTGGACGACGATGCTGTGGCAGACTACCCGCTAGCATTTGAGATGGAGCAAAAGAGCGACTACGGATTCAAGCTAACTTTGATGACTCAAGGGCATCTTTTCAGTGAGAAGACTTCAAACGAGCTTCTCGATCGCTTCGAAGAAGCGCTATCGAGCGCATTGAAAGATCCCTCAACTTCACTGGAAAAGTCCATCAGCACAGAGAAGAACGACCTGAACAGTGGAGCAGGCGGAGAGCATACTACAAATGACTTGAACGGCACGACGGAGTTTGACTGGACAGAGAGTGCGATTGCAATTAGGGAAGAGATTGCCAGCCTTACTGGTGTCGAGGCAGTCGATATCAATGAGTCAATGTCTATCTTCGAGTTGGGCCTGGACAGCATTGATGCGATCAAGCTGTCATCGAGACTCAAGAGGCGCAGTGTCAACATACCCGTCAGCGGGATCATGCGAGGCCTCACCATCAAGAACATGCTCGAAGATATCTCAAGTAACCGTATCGACGCCCCTCGATCACATATCGAAAAAGATTTTGCTTCGTGCAAGAAAAAGTTGCGAAGCTATGTCTACCAACACGGTGTAGACTTAGGCGACGTCGATGACGTGCTGCCTCTTACACCGCTACAGGAAGCTATGGTTGCTGAAATGATCGCTTCAGACTACACAAGATACTTCAACTTTGATGTTGCAGAGCTAGCTGCAGGTACCAATATTGACAGACTGCAAAATGCATGGCACACGGTTATCGAGTCAACGCCCATCTTGCGCACGGCGTTCATTGAGGTCGATGATCCACAGATTGATGGATCCTTTGCACAGGTTGTTGTCGGCCAGCGGCCATTTGATTTGTGGACGGAGCGGATGAAGCTCGACAGTAACGAGAGACCAAACTTCCCTGTCATTTTTGAGGATATACGTCGTGCAGCAGTACAGACAAAGACATTGGACCCTCCTGTCAAGATCATATTGTTGGAGACGCCCAAAGCCAACTACCAGGTCCTGTCGATAGCCCACGCGCTATATGACGGCTGGTCTCTTACTCTACTTCATAACGCTGTCGATGCGGCTTATCACGGAGAATACATTCCTCGGCCCAGTTATGAAGCCACATTAGCTGATATAATATCCGGTTCAGGACCTGATGCTGCAGAGTTTTGGCAAGACTACCTGACCGGCCTAAAGCCAAGCCTTCTTCCTCGCCGCCAAATCAATTCCAAGGAGACAGGAGAGGTCTATCGAATGGAATGTGCAAGCGACATAGGACTATCGCACATTGCAAATTTCGCCAAGAACAACAAGGTATCGCTACAGACACTCGGCCAAACCGTCTTTGCTCTTACTCTGGCTTCCTATGTTGGCTCATTGGACGTTACCTTCGGCTGCGTACTCTCCGGCCGCGACGACGACGAAAGGTCGCTATTGCTCTTTCCGACCATGAATACTGTCCCAATCCGCACAGTGCTTCATGGTTCACACCTGGAAATGCTACAGTATGTGCAAGAAAACTTTAACAATATCAAACAGTGGCAGCATTTCCCACTTCGGAAGGCGGCCGCCCTTGCAGATACTCAAGGCAGACTGTTTGATAGCCTGTTCATCTATCAGAAGAGTGTAGACGAGGAGTCCAGTATGGAGGGAAAGCTTTACAATAGTGTAGACGGCCAAAGCCATGTTGAGTATCCGATCTGTGTAGAGATGGAAGTAGTCAACGAGAAGTTGGTATGGCGTTGTGCAGTCCAAGAGGAGGTGTTTTCACTCGACGGAGCCCAGGTGCTGCTGAAGAGACTGGAAGAGGTGCTTTGCAGCATCATCGAGCATCCTGATAGTCCCAGTATCCACTCGACGCCACAAGGAACATCAGTATGCAGTTTGCCAGCGTTCGAAGAGGGACGTACGCATGTGACAGAACACGAGCAGAGGGATGAGAAGCAAAGCTCATCGATGGAAGCACCGCTTTCAAAAACAGCAACAAGCATTCGGCAAGCCCTAGCTTTGGTCTCCCAGATACCCGAGGAGAACGTTGAACGAGGCATGTCTATCTTCCACATTGGCCTAGACTCTATCAGCGCTATCAAGGTATCCTCTATCCTGCGAAAGCAAGGTATTACCCTGAGTGTTGGCGAAATGCTCAAAGCTGGCACTATAGAGAAGATGGCTGAAGTGGCTGATAAACACACGAAGTCTACTTCTGATCAAGACACCGAGTGGAGTGTTGCCATCAAAGAGACTATAAGCGGACTCGACCAAAAGAGAACCCTTAGCCGTGGTGGTATTGAAAACTTACAGATCGACCGGATCTTGCCTGTCACCCCTGGCCAGATGTACATGCTCTCCATGTGGCTCAACACCAAGGGCGCAAATTTCTACCCGGAATTCCTCTACGATTTAGAAGGTTCCGTGAGTCTTGAAGCGTTGCAAAGGTCGTGGCAAGCTCTCGTCACAGCAAATTCGATCCTTCGCACACATGTTGTTTCGACTGATAACGTCGAATTACCATACGTCCAAATCATCCTGAAGGAAGTGGACGCTTCGCTGACTGACATCACTGGCTACGACGAGAATACTACAGCGCTTATAATGACCAAGATCTCAACGCAGCAACCCTGGGTGCATCTCTTCGTTTCACAGACCTCGACAGGCTGGGCGCTCAAGCTAAGAATCCATCATGCCCTGTACGACGGTGTGAGTTTGCCACTTTTGATGCAACAGTTCCGGAATTTCTGCGACGGTACCCCAGTGTCTGTACCGGACGACATGCTCGAGAAGTACATTGCCGTAGCGCATACCTCATCAGCGAGACCTCGTCGACAGGCGTTCTGGACGAAATACCTGACGGGTGTCAACATGCATTACAACACCATAGGGAAAGCGCGGCAAGATCGAGAACCGAGCTCTTCAAACCAAATCTCCTGCAGACCTCAAAATTAGAAAGCACAGGTCGTCGACATGGCATATCAACACAATCTCTCTTTCTCGCCACCTTTGCCAAGATCTACGCTGCAAGAGCAGACGTCGCAACTGCCGAGGACGTGGTGATTGGCATTTACCTCGCCAACCGCTCACTCCCCATCGACAACCTCTCCACGGCCGCCATACCCACCATCAACCTCCTCCCTCTCCGCATCCAGTCGCCACTCGGCACTTCCCTCCTCGACACCGCAACGCAAATCCAAAACAACCTTCAAGCCATCAGTGACCCTGTAAACACCACTGCTAGCCTTTCCGAGATCCACGAGTGGACAGCCGTCAAAATCACCACATTCGTCAACTTTCTCAGCCTGCCCGAGGCAGAAACCACCATGTCCCCGCCAACCGAAAATACAGTGCACATCGCGCCGCGAAATGACTGGAATGACCCCGTTAGTAGAGTCAGCCAGCTGGACCAAAATACCTGGACTCCTCCGCAGGAAGTCCTGAATCAGCGTGTCAATGCGGCGTACCTCGTAGGTTTCTACCCGCACCCAAATACAGTGAAGTATAGAGCTAATGTGCTACAGCCTGCGGTTGATATAGAAGTTACGATTCGCGGTGGACAGTTGCATGTCGGTGTTTTTGCACCGAGTGAGATGTTGGGATTGGAGGATGCGGACATGTTAGTTGAGGGGTTGAGAATGCAGCTTCAAGAGTTGGAATAGGCGTTTGTCCATTGTTTGGGTGCAGGCATATTGTCACTTTTTTTTTTTTTTTTTTTTTTTTTTTCTGGTTAGGAGTGGGCAGGTGCGTGGTGTTGGTGTTAGTCTGGCTTAATTGTGCTTTTTAAAACAATAGATTTCGGATTTGTTTCTACACCCTATTGCTCTCGTTTCAAAGTTGGTGAAACAATAAACCAATGGCGAAATCGATGAACAGGCACGCCGAACCGTTTGGCAGGCGCAACTTCCAAACGAAAACAGGCGAGTGTGAAAGAAGTTGGAACTTGCGGTTCGAAGTCTGATACACAAAGAAAGGGCAAAATAGGTGCCAAGAGCCCCACAAGCGCGGATATGGAATAGCAAGAAAAGGAAAAGATCACGATAACACTTTCTTCATTAAGCTGGTCTCTGCGCTTTGTTAACCCAGCTGGTGGTATCAATTACGAGTCCACGCCTCTCTGATGACAAGAAAGTAATTCCCCTTCAACTTCCTCCGAGCGCAGCCGTGTCCATGTGTCCTTGGGTCCGATGATCTAACTGTGATATCGATGCATCTGCAGCAAAAGACTTGTTTTCGACGGCCGATTTAGTTTTCTACACGGGAACACCCACGAAACCTATTCGTGGCTGGGACCTCGCGCCGTCGGTCGTCTCGCCGCGCCACTGGCTTCTCCACTCGCGCTCTTCGGCCTTCATCTGCTCGAAGGCCTCGCGCTCGTCGAGCTTCATTTCCGCTAGGTCCTCGTCGGAGAGGGTGGGCAGGCCGTTGGTGCCGACGTCGATGTAGTTGGCGTCGGGGCCTGGTATGCCCAGCCCTGCAAAGGGCGGTTGCTGGAACACCTTGTCGAGGATGAGGTACTTGCGTGCGACGATGGGAGGGACATCTGTTTCTGAGAGGGGGACGCGGTCCCAGCGTGCATGGGTGGGTTGCGTGGTTTTTGGATAGCACATGAGGTTTGTGTGTGGATCGTAGACGCCATTGGCTAGGTTTGCGCGGCGCAGGGCAGAAAGTGAGGTATTGAAGCGGCTGTGATTGTTAGCACTTGATTTGGTATGTGAAGAGATGGAGATTGGCAACGTACCTCGCTGCTCGGCCGTGCTCAAACTGCCAATTTGCTGATGTGATGTTGACCTTCCGCTTCCCGGGCGCAGGCTTGCCGTTCGCTGTGGGTACGCTGGGCACGCCGGTGTGGTAGACGCTGCTGGCGCCGTGCCATGCAACGTACTGATTCTTGTTATATGGCTCGCCTGGTGCTGGGAGACGGTCGTTGGGATCTGCGAGCTCGCCCTCGACGTCGCCTCGGTTTCGCGCGGCAGTCGCATAGTAGTCGTCAATGATGCGCTTGCCGCCGATGATGATGCGGGCGCCAAACTCGGAAGACGGAGCGTGCGGTCACAACACCGATTGCGCGGCCCTTGTACGAGTGCGGAATGATCTCGCGGTCGATGAGGTCGCGCTTCTCGGCGTCGTCGATGATGATCTTGTAGAGCTGCATGTGCTTGGTAAAGAACAGATAACTGTCTCTGAAGCCGCAGCAACGGGCGGGCTCGGTCGAAAGCATGTACTGCCGGTCTCCTCTGCCCTTGATGGTGAAGATGCGCACGCGGTAGTCGCGGCCGCCCTGCAGGTTGCCCATCTTGTCCACCTTCTCCTCGCCCTCTGGGTCCTCGGGCAGATCGACCTCGTCATTGATGACGTCCATCATGTTGCCCTCCTTGTCAATAGGCACGCGCGTGGTATGCGATGGACCACCCTTTGGCGGGCGCCCTCGACCTCCACCAGCCGGCCGACCTCGCTTGCGCTTGATGGGTGTGCCGCCCTCTGAGACGTTCTCGGCATCCTGGTTCCAGTCCGGCGGTCTGTTCTTGGGGGACGGCCAAGTCGCTTCTTGCGCGGAAACTGTTGTACGATTGCGGGCGAGGGCGAGCGCTCAGAGACAGCTTCCTCCTCGTCGTTTTCTTGCACTACCGACTCGGCGTCTTCCTCTTCCTCCTCCTCCTTGGGCGACTCTGCGCGCGATTCCACGACTTGCTCCATGTCTACGTCGCTGTCTTGCTGCGGTGTCGCGCTACGCGCAGGCGTGCTGCGACGAGCTGCAGCTCGCGATAGCCGGCCGCGCGCCATTGCGGATCAACAGTGGGGTCTCTGGCTTGGCGTCTGCTCTTCGACTGTGGAGCTGAGCACAGCTTATCTAGCAGATGGCAGGGTCTCGGGTAGGAATCATGTAAAGGCAAGTTCAGTCGATTCGTGTTGTGCATGTCTTGCGACGAGCTTCGCGACTTCCTTCCCGGACGTGTCGAGCCTAGTCCCAAACAGGTATCAAGCTTATCACGTGCGTTGGCGACCTGTCACTATCACTCTGTCTCAGTCTTTCAACATCTTCCGCTTTTGATGACCATTGAACACAAGAGTGGGGAGAACTGGTTCTCAATTACCTCCGAGAATGGGTTCGAAAGCTCGACCCTAGGAACATGCATCGAATCAAGATGCGCCACCAAACGTTGATACAACGGTGGCCTAGGCTCCTGTCATTTACAAACGAGAATGGTGGTCCACCAAACGGAGCCTGTTGCTTCACAGGTAAATGACAGTTAAGCTCCAGGGCCTTTTGAGGTTTTGTTGAAGTCGATGATGCTTCTGGTGGCGGATACCGCACTCACTTTCCTCGTTTGATCCACAGCACCTGCTGGCTTACCCATGTTGAGTAAGACCTCTCAATCGCCTAAACAGTTTTTAATGGTACGAGTAGCCTGTGACACTACTGCATCACGTTTTCATGCTCTTTTACTCACCACAGCCACATTTCTCCACACCACACCAGACCAAGACAGCGTCAGTGATCAAACATGGCTTTTCAACGCCTCAATGTTCGAGCACAGAAGAGCTTCCCTGCGATCTATTCTTCTGGCCACCTGGATAGCTTGCCGTCCCTCAAGTAGTTATCGCAGAGAGTATCGAAAGCCCAGGCTGACTGTTATGCAGGGGCACGGCAACGCGATGCGAGTCACCCTCCCATTCCACCCTCCCTAAAGGTGATGTCGATGATTGCGATCTCGACGACTTTGGAGTTGGCGTTGAGCGTTTCAAGGACTCTCCGGGTAGAGACAGTCCCTCAAAACGCAACAGACTGCTTGGGTCACTGCGAAGCCTTCGCTCCCTGCGAAACCTTCACTCGAGCCCAAGGAAAACCAAGCAAGACGCTGAATCTCTTACCAAACCACACGTGAAGTTTCATGCTCAACACGACTACTCATTTTGTTCTGACATTGTTAGGACCCATGCATGACACCATCGCACACGTCACCGTCGCTGGCACTCAATTTCGAGCAATCACACCCAGACCAGCCTATTTTCGAGCTGAATACACACCATAGTTCTGTGTTGAAATCCAGTACGGAGGTGCTGCACTCGTCACCTATGTCGGTTCCAGGCTCAGCGAGACAGACGAATCCATACAACACATTTTCTTCATCAACTGACTTGCCTGTTGGAACAATTCCCGATACGCCTGGTCCATTGCAAAGAGCCTTTGATAAAGATCCAGCTAACCGGGTATTGCCCTGGCACGATGGGAGTCACACGCCTATGGAGATAAACGTACCATCCACTCCTGTCCTTACTCCTATGCCCGGGACAAACCTTTCCTCTGAGGATATCAACCATGCGCTCATCGCACTGCCACCTTCTATAACATCCTTGCAGGCTAGCCAGCGAAATCGAGGCTACTTCGATATTTCGATCGATGAGCCATCACAAATGGACGAGGCGGATGCGTTAAACGGACTAGCTTGCCTCAAGCTCGCTGCTGATCCCGGTGATACTGCCCACAGCGAGACTGATATTTCGAGCGACGGTAGAGCGCACATTCTTAGTGCTAGCCATGAGCTTACCGAGGAAATGAGGTGTGAGTGTGAAGACACGAATCTGCAAGACACCACATGCACGCAGGGTGTCGCTCGACCTCAAATCCGAGCACTCCGCCGTAAGCAGCAAGCCCGAAACTTGAACGACAGTAACCGCACTATGAGTATTCCACAGCAACATCAAATTCTGCCATTTCGACTCAAGCTGCAAGATGAAGAGATGCAAGACTGTATCCGGAAAGACTCAGTGGTCGATGAGGTCTGGGATACATGCAGCAGTCGGTCCTCCATAGCCACGATGCCAGAACCCACCTACCAACACAGCACTTTCAGCCAATTCTCCAAGACGGAAAATCCCATCAACAGGTTAGGTTCAGAAGATTACAAGGGGACACGGAACGAGAATCGCCCCACAGCCAACGTCCCATACAGTGCTTGCGGTGGCCCGAAAACATCTCGTCATCACACGCCTGTTGAGAACGCCTGGGGCCGGCATACTGGTCTGTATGACGGCACCGGCTATGGATATGATACCGCCCTCCCCACAACGCCCTGCGAACCGGATGAGGGCACAAAGGAAGAGTCCCTGCGGTTCGGCCCTCGCTCGACGCGGGTATTTGTTCCCTGCCCGGGAAGTGCAACAGTGAGAGGGAGTGTGGGATCGATATAACATGGCTACATATGCTTACGCTTACGCGCCCAGCGAGCGGGTGCCAAGTGGCAGCAGCAATGACGCTGATAGTGACGTTGACAGAGCCGCGACCAAGACGTGAGATCAGGTCATGTATTCTTTGTGACACGAAAATGGTGTGTCTTGTCGTCTCATCTTACACATACTGGCCACCTTTGTAGCCATGGCATTGGCTGGGCTACATGTTGGATTCGGCCAGCAAAAGGTTGTGTAACCCAGGGTGTGGAAAAGGACGAGAAAATGGATAGTACCTAGCACACTACAGCCTCAAGCAGAATTATTCTTGAACTGGTGGTACCTATGTTCTTTGCAAAGACTCGTACTGGGTACGTACATACATATGCTGCATGCACTTCTCGAACGATGTGCAGGTCATTTGATGGCGCGACGCGTAAACTGAGACGATGCTTGCATTCTGCCTGCATGCCTCCGGCCCTATACCTCTTTGCGCGACTGATGAGCATGGCAAAAAAGCGGCTTTGGAACCCTCGCTCTGCGTTTGTCGTACGACTCGATGCCCCTTCAAGTGCAGCTTGTGTGGGTAGGGCCCCGCCATGCGGCAGGGTGAGCCCACATGGCCTGACAATGTGGGCACATGTGGCAGATTTTTGGGCGGGAAAAGGCTCTGACACTGTCGAACTGATTACCGACTGCAAGTGTTGCCGCTACACGAGTAGATATGGATGCATAGATCGAAGAACGGGAGCAAAGCCGCGATGGCATTTGATTATAAGCAGGGGGATTATTCACCATTGTTCATGGCTGATTACTGACTGACAGCTTTTAAGTTTTCGAAGAGGTATTGCGTTTGTTTATTTGGTTGATTATTTGATTGGCTGAACGCTACTGCTACTGCTTACCCCCGTCGACCGCCCAACCATGTCGTCGTCGCTTAATGGTCACGCAAACGGTTCAGGCACATGTCACGGCTCGACGTCGTCGTCGTCCTCCTCCTCGTCGACTTCGCCAACCGAACCCCATACGGTTATACTGGGCAGTGGGATTATCGGTCTCAGCGCAGCGTACTTTCTATGCGAGAGCGGGAATACGAGACCACAGTCGATATGCCTTGTCGATAGCAGTCCCGAGCTGTTTCACTGTGCGAGTGGACTTGCCTCGGGGTTTTGTGCACAAGACTGTACGTCTCAATATGGCAAGAGTGTTTGAAGCGGAGTTTGAGGAAGCGGCTGATGGTTGTAATTGCACAGGGTTCGCGCCGTCTGTAGCGTCGCTGGGCGCGCTATCGTTCGGACTGCATAGGAGTCTTGCGGAGAAATACAACGGCAGGCAGACATGGGGCTATGCGCAATCCACGGGCATTTCGCTCTCACAGGACTCCGAGTCCGCCATCTCGGGCAGCGGCGAGGACTGGCTTGAGAACGGCACGTCGCGCGCACAGCTTGCACATCATAATCGCCCCTGGGAAGATGTGGCTGGCCCAGAGTGGCTGCGCAGGACGAAAGAGGGGATTATGGAGGTCATTAGCAGAGATGGGACGACGGCGCAAATCGACCCGTTCAGGTTCTGCAAGTGGTTGAAGAGTACTGTGGAGGAGAGAGGGGTCGAGATCGTACATCCAGCAAGCGCGACAGAAGTGCTGCGAGATGCGAGAGGCGTGTTGAGTGGGGTGAGGGTGGTCGGCACTCAGGACAAAAAGTCGCGTGACCGTAAGCATTGGGATAGCACTCGGCATGCGAGCACATCTGACTGCACACAGTAACATGTGCACGCCTCCTCATCACCTCTGGCGCATGGTCGCCCCGTGTCTTTGCGACCCTATTTCCTAAAGCGCAGACCCGCATCCCCATCTCGTCGCTTGCCGGCCACTCGCTGCTTGTGCGCAATCCGTTCTTCAACCCGCAGGAGCTGGACAAGGAGGTGTGCCACGCCGTCTTTGCAACAGATACGCTGGGCTTCTCGCCAGAGTGGTTTGCGCGGATAGGCGGGGAGCTGTATCTGGCCGGGTTGAACAGCACGACTATACCGCTGCCGGACGTAGCGACGGATGTGGTGGCGAGTGAGAAGGCGATCGAGCAGCTGAAGAGCTGTGCGAGGGCTATGATGATGGATAATGGAGCTGGAAGAGAGATTCAGGTTCTACGGCAGGGACTGGTGAGTGTCAGTTAGTGGTTGCTGTGTGCATTGTGGGCTGACTTTGACAGTGCTTTCGACCTGTGACTTCTAGCGGTCGACCACTGGTGTCACGGATACCTGATGAGAAGCTTGGGGATGTCAAGACAAGAGGTGGAGGCGATGGAGGCGTCTTCATTGCTGCAGGGCATGGCGCGTGGGGGATATCTCACGCGCCCGGCACAGGCCTGATACTGGCAGAGTTGATGGAGGGACGACCAACGAGCGCAAAGGTCGAGGCATTGAAGTTGCCCGACCGGTGATGAGGTATGTGCATGAGGGGCGTATTGGCATTGCCTCTGGCGCTCTGGGAGGCGGGTTTGCAACAGGTTTTGGTTAGATGAACAGCTTCGATGATCCATGACAAGCAACGTACTACACCGCTACCTACCTGCCACATCTTCCGCTGTGCATCATCTGGCAGATTCCAATCATCGTGTGCTCTATTCAGGTACCCGCTGCAACGCCCCTCCAAAAGATGCGTTACGATCGCCAGGGCACTCCACCATGACGCGCACGACGTCATGACCCCACATACACTTCGCAGCCAGCGACGATCCATCACGACTATATAACATTGAAACAGCCCCTCGACTCACAATTATCACACTGCCAACTATACCTTCATAACCCTCTTCAATACCAACACCAAACACCAAGTACCAAACAACCCCCAGTCAACCACAATGCCCCGCAACGGAGACGGCTCAAGCGACAACGGCCCCATCGAGGGCCAGAACATTGTGCACGGCAACTCAGGCGACGTACGTATGGAAGCGTACTGAACAGCTATCCAGCGGGCTAACCAGCCTCACAGGCCTCAGCGCAGCCCCAGCACGCGAAGAACAACATCGCGCCCATGCCTGAAATCGAGAAGGGCGAAGGTACGATCCCCCAAACCATAGCCATACACACCGAGAAATGCTGCTAACAAACCCTCAGCGCTCGAGGGCCACGGTGCCAGCGGCGGCGGTAACAGGGCCGACCAGGCGGAACCCACTGTTGCGGGCGATGCGCCTAAGAAGGCATAGACGTATAGACCCTCGTCTTTGTCTGTCTAGGGATGGATGAGTGGATGGTGGATTTGTTACCTCCTTCGCGACTTGCGTTGAGAAGGGAGGATATGATGCAAGGAGCGATATCGACGATACTCCTGCAAAAAAGAAAGCAAGTAAGGAGGAAACCCCGCTACGAAGATAAATGAATGAAGAATCTTATGATGCAAGGAAACGGGGCGTGTATGATGGCGTCGTGATGGATTCGTGGTGTAGTCGCGTTTGAAATGTGCTACGCACAAATTTTTGATCTGAGGCGGCCATGGTCTGACTTGCACTTACGGTGCTGTACTAACACCCAAAAGTGTTCATCACTTTCCCTTGATGTTTGTAAGAGCCTAGAGTAATCAGTCATGTGTACATCTATAAACTACACGGGCAATCGTATTAAGAGACGAGTGGATGACAACTTCGCTCGGGACGGCAAAGTACATACAAGGGAGGTGCCCAAACGGACTGTAATACGATTTTGCCACACTAGGGCATTTTCCCTCGTAAAAATACCACTAGATGCTCAGTGCAAGCAAGCTCGTATTCCAGTCCGCTCAGACATCCGCCTTGTACACTAGTAGCGACTGGAGGAACGCGAAATGACCTGACTTCCACATGACCTACGTACATACATCACGAACACAAAGATAGCCATCGAACCGTTGTTATTCTTACACGCAATCCCTATACGCAAACAGCCTCAGAAAAGTGGAGCCAGGTAGCGACCAACGACATAGCGGTAACCTACTAGATAAAGTAAGCTAAGCTAAGCCAAACAAGAGCGTACAGTAGGAGCGCTATTTACAGCGGGCTTTCGTCAGCGCGCGCCGCTTAGACGCAAGCGGCGTTCGCACTTGGGCTGCGCAGCTGCGGCTGATGCAGTTAGACGAGGCGAGGCCCACAGAAGCAGGTAGAAATTTGGTGGAGTGAGCGATGTCACTGCGGGGTGCATGGTAGGTTGTTGAGGCCTAGGGAGCCGGATGCAGTTGTTATGGGGAGTGTGGTGTGTTTTGGATATTGTCAAGTGAGCAGCTTTTGAGTGTATGGTGAGAGCTTTATTTGTTTGGCTACATATGAAGGCACCAGCCCTTGGTGTGCAACTTGTGCGCAAAACATATCCAGAAGGTTATAAAGCCTCAAGACATTGTTGATACACGACTATAACTCCGTGTGACGCCTTGTGGAACCCAACCCAACCCTTTGCCCTTCCATTGTCGCCCATGGATGCAAAGCATCCATTCTGTGTGATTGTACACCCTTACTCCGACCCAATTGTCTAAGCCTACAAGACCTCATCAGTCGTGATCTTCGGACGTCATCTAGGGACCCAGTCTTGCTCTTCTCGCTACCAGGTCTGATGACGTTATCGAAGCTAGTTGTCTGCTGCGAGAGCCTCGTCGCAACCAAAAGGTGCGCCAGAGGCACTCTGCATGTCAGAGAACTTTGCATCAAAGCCGTCAGGAAGGCCGTGATAGTTTGAAGTTGAGCCGGAGCCAAAGAAGCCTGCTCCGAAGAAATCATCGTAGTGAGCCAGGCCAGTAGAGGATTCCACTGAAAGAGAGCCTTCAGGGAACTGGTCGAAGTCGAAGAGGTTGTCGATGACAACAGGCTTGTCATCGACCGCATGTAGAGGTTGAAGAGAGTAAGATAGACAAGGATCGCCGCCATGGGGAGGCCATGCCCGAAGCCGACTGACACTGCAGGTCGCACAACATCGCAGCAGGATATTGTGTCAAGTCGAATTCGGGCGTGGTCTCGAACGTTGAGGCGGGCGTCTCAGGCTGGCACGATGAATCTCTTGGAGAGTCCATCGAATCCATGGACTCGGGAGAGGGGAAGTTCGCCAAGGATTGTGCGGGGTTGATGGTTTCGGCTGTTTCGGTGAAGCTGAAGGTCAGGTCGGAGAGCTCAGCTACGTCACCCGGGTACTTGTTGTGCCAGTGCTTGAGCTCTGCCTCCAACTTGTCGCACCTGGCGGCCTTTGCACGGAGTGCGTTCATCTCCGCCTCGAGGGCATCTTTTTGTTGTTGGAGGTGCTCCGTCTCTTGACGTTTGCGCTCACGGGAATTGTGGGCGGCGAGGCGATTGCGCTTTACACGCTCAATGCGTCGCTGCTCCTTCTCATCCTCAGTCTTGGCTCGCTTGCGTGGTGGCAGGCTGGTTTTGGGCTCGGGGAGCACCTGGCCCCATGATTTCCGCTTCTTGACGGGTTTGCTTTCTGTCGAGGACGGAGCCGGTGTCTGTGTGGAGGGATCTGATGTGTACAGGGACGATGGTGCCGGTGAGGGTGTGCTGTAGGGGACCTGGAGGTCCTCCATCTTGATGGTGGTGGGTGCTGAATCGGTCAGTAGTGGGGTCAGAGGACCAGAGGCCATCATGGCTGGCGTGGTCATGGTCTCAGAGAAGAAGTCGGTGGAAGTCATCATCCCCGGTTTGTCAAAAAGGTCGATGCGTCTTAGTGGACGGCATCGGGAGGGGTGGAGTTGGGTTCAATAAGACTGAAGTGAAAGGCAAACTGGACAGCTGGCCTCACGGGCTGGCTTTATCTAAAGGGGAGCTGCGCCCCTGCAGATTGCGCCTATCCGCATTGGGAGGGTGCCGAGCGTTGGACGCCTCTGCCAATCTAGTGCCACCATTATGGTAAGAGCTCAATACCGGACCACTCAGCGACGCATGCACGCACGCCCTTGGTCCCCTACCCCCTACCTAGTACCTACGCAGCCCACGACCCCACTGGTTTCACTTCCCTACGCTTCGGATTCCGCCCGTTCCCCAGAGGGCAAGTCAGGGACTCGCTCATCAGGGGGTGACGGTGTGTCGAGACCACGACGTGCCTCACGTCCGCTCCTCATTCCTCTGTTGCCTTGCACGTTGAAGCCCTCACTTGCACGCGTCTGGTCGCGTTTCACTGTCAAGTGAAAGGCCCTTCTTAGCTTCAAACGTGTTCGAGGCATAGCCGGAGCTGGCCCCGAGTTCCTGTGTAGCCCAATGTAGCACTGAAGTGAGTGGCGATACGAAACAGTGCTGTGTCGTAAAATGGCGTCAGCTTCAATCAAGCCCCTCGGCGCATCTTCACAAACTGCCCCTTTTAGCCAGGAGTACAGTCACCATGGCCCACTGGTCCGAATTACTGCCTTTGGTCCATCACCGCTCGCGGGCATGTCGCAGCCGCACCATAGCCAAAGTGGCCTTCTTGAATCATCTTCACTCCCTGATTTCATCTATTTTAACGGCACACTAAGCCATTTACCCGCAGAACCTCAATATCCCCGCAGACTCGAGCAATATATTCGGTTCGGTTATGGCAGCAATCAGCGCACAGTACTTTGGGGTATATGTCCTGCCGTTGAACCACGAGGATGAAAGCAAAGAAATGCCCAGTGCCGCAGAGTGGTAGCATCCCCTGCACGCATCGGAAACCTCTGGAATAATCGGTGAACGGCCGAGGCCCTTGTTTGGCTTTGATGAACAACGCCGAGGCGTGTACCTAACAGGAAGGGTCGGAAGCCGGTCGTTGACACCCCTGTTACCGCGACAGGTACACAATCAATCCGACCAACACCGAGTCTGGAAACTAGTCTGCCTGAAGCCCAAGATGACTGTCGGCAAAATAAGTTAGGAGAGAAGGTTCAACTAGGTAGATGATACAGGATCCGCAACATCCGCCCGCTGTCTCACACATGTTTCTCTGTCAGTTTTCAACTATCTTGTGTTCGCGTTCGTAGCCCGTGTTTCGCAAGGCAGCAGAATTCGGGCCAATTAGATCGTCAAAAACAGCGCTGCCTGCACGTTCTCCTCAAACACCATCGCCCCTCTTACATACTGTGTAGTCAACCAACATCTCCATGCAAGTTCTTACAGGTGGCGAAATCGATAGTCTGCCTTTGAAAACGATGGCAGCTGCCTGCTTCGTGGCGTCAAGAGACGATGTGTTCTCAACTTCATGGAAGCCTGCAGCAATCGGCCAGATGCCCCGAGGCTCGTGCCTTATACCGATGCCAATGAGGTATTTGTCGCCCGAAGAGAACCATAACTATTGTGTGCATGTGAAGGTGCAATTTTGTCGGTATAATCTCGCTCCATTAACTCATTTCCCGTGTCTACTCTCCCCAACCGACAACGCCTTTGGCCCACGCCGGCAATCATGAACCTGGACCACAATCGCTCAAGAGGACGGTGAATGTTTGAAGGGCACAGCAGATTCCATAAATACACGACAGCGGGTTTTCACTAGTAATAATCCTCCCAAGTATTACCATAGGAACCGCGAGTGTGTCACTTCTACTCTCCGCTAAGATCCTCGCGCACCGGAACAGTGCCAAAGATGCTTTAACAGGCTATATGTGATGTGTAATCTTATCAACCTGAGATTCGACTCCATGAGGGAACTCGAACCGGGCAGGCGACACTGCAGTCCGAACCCACGGTCGAGATTGGCTCTCTTCATTCGTTCAAGCAAGCGAAGAAACAATAGATAACTAGCATTTTAGATGTAGGGCATTCCAATAAGTTACTAGAGTTTGCGCTGTAGATGTGACACCTGTAAGCTTCTATCCAAGCACTGCAAAGCAATTTTAACTGCAGATCTTGATGGAGTATCCTAGGCCATCAAAGCTAAGGTGATACAATAACGGGCCAAAAGTCTGCTCGCGCGGTCGCGCAAAGGCCACCACAAGCATTTTGAGTGAATGTTCACAACCTAATAACTCAACAAACGCACAGTTAAAAGTAGATATAGTTTAACAGGATTAATGCAAAAGGTATTAGTGTTTAGTCTAGTAGCCTTAGGTTTAAAGGTAGGCTTAATGTTGCCTTAGGGCCTGTTTACTTTCAAAATCGGCGCGCCAATTTCTGTGTTGTGGTAGCGTCAATTACCATGTCCGTGCGCGCAACGACTGGAGTCGCGTAACGACCTAAAACCACCTCAACGCTCTAAAATAGATGAGGTTGTACAACCACCCACAATAGCTATTATTACAAGATACTATAGTGTAGTAGTAATTAATTACTTGCGAAAAAGATCTACTATCTAAATTTTGCTAGTAACTTGACGTTGCAGCCACGTGTTGTGGTTTTAGGTGGAGGAGACGGGGGCAGCGCTGGAGGACCACCCCTATTAACACCACTTTTATAACTACGTTTTTAACGCTTTTTTAGAGGTTCTGCTGCTAAAGCTTTCCTCTTACCTAATTAGGGTTGTTGTATAGCTTTTGTAGCGTTATGCTCCTCTTTTAACGTTGTTTTTTAGCCTGCTTTTTAGCCTTCTTAATTGCTGTATTAAGCTCGGAGGGTAGAAGCCGGCTACCCGGGGAAGCCGGCCACCTAACACAACCCTTCTATCCTATCTCAACACGTGGTATCTTAACTAATACTACTCTAAAATAGATGCCTGCAAGACTGCTATATAAGGTGCTATTAGCAATCTTAATTCTAGTGTTTTTACTAGCCTCTAACAAGCTGCTAAGGCTTAGGGCGTTCCTTGTAAAGCACCAGTCTCCAAAAAGTGTTACACCCTAATTCACCTCCAACTTGGCTCCTTTACGTTTCTGTTCCTGCCTGTAACTTAGTTATAGCATTCTAAACTTCCCTGTATTCTAGCAGTATAAAGGCACAAGGAGAATTATCTATAGATAGATAGTTTTTAAGTATTCTTTGTACAAGACCTATAGGAATAGAATTGTCTCTGTGTTACCTATCCTAGTGCTCCTAGACACCTTGCAGCAGATACACACGCATTCTAGAGCTTTCTATTATCCTGTGTTGTTACATTATACTTAAAAACTTGTCCTAGCTAGTAATAGCCTCTAAATAATATCGCAAGTTTGTTTAGTTATTGTGTACCAAGCAGATTTAGACCCCTTTTAGTTACAAACTATACAGGTCCTAATTATTGTCTATCTAACAGTTAGGATTCTAGAGACCTCCTAACAACTAAAGCCTTTAGGTTTAGAACTTCCTGCAACTTACTGCTCTAGGATTACTTTAGAAAAGTTGCGTTAGATTGCGCTAAGATAAAGACTTAGAGATTATTAATAACCTACCTAAATTAGATTACTACTAATGTTAGGCACTACTAACCCTGGTTTAAAGGAACCTATTAGACAATCTACTTAAGGATAGGCAACAGCGCCTGCTAAGGGATTAACTAACACCTAGACGCTTAGCAAGAGCAATACTAAATTAGACTTAGAATAGGTAAATCTTTATAAGTTAGTTAACTAACTAAGGGCTAAAGTAGCCTAGCTTTGCGCCTAATCCCTTCTCTACAAAGATGTACCTATGCCTACTACAGAGTCTCCCCTTATTTAATCTTAGCAACCTCCTAAAAGGTTCTAGTCTAAGACCCTAGTCTACTACCCTAGGCTTAGTAAACGCACACTAGCTATTAACAAATTAAGTAATAGAAAAGACCCTACTTTTAGACAGTAGCAAGCCTTGATTTAGGACTAACTTAACATTAATTTAGATTACTATCCTATAGAACAAGCTTGTATAGCTCTAGTATAGGGATATACTTCTAGGCTCGCTAAGGAATACCTAGAGCCCTAATACTTGTCTCGTAAAACAGACTAGTTCTAGAGCGCAGAGGAAATAATAACGCTTCTCTACTCCTACTTTATTACAGGGAATAAGAGAGCTAAAAGTTAAGCTGTTTTTAATTAACTCTAAATAGGAAAAGATAATACGTTTCTACTTTTTAAAGCGCGCTTCCTAAGTGCTGCTATCTAGAGACAAGTACCTAAGTTAGAATAGTTTTACTACATGTAGACAAAGGTTACCTCTACCCTCTAAAGTCCTAACCTAGGATTTAAGAGGCAGTAGGATAACTTGTTTAAACTTATAGTAGAGTATCTTACAGCGTATAACATAGAAAGAAAACAACATCCTGTTTATGCCCTACCTAATACCTTACTAACTTAGACCTAACCCTAAACTATTAACAATTAGCATTAGACTAACAACCTACCTCTAAATTAGCCTACACCTAGCATTTAGAAACCTCCTATATCTACTCTTACTCTAGCACCTAGGACTACACTGTCCTAAGCCACACCCGTAAGAGAGCTAACCCTAGGCAACTGCTACAACTGTAGCAAGACAGGTTACTTTGCAAAAGATTGCCCTAGTCCCTAGGTATAAGAAATCTAAGTAGATATAGAGGAATATGTTAACGCTAAAGAAGATTTTAAAGAGGAACTAATACCTAAGGGAAACAGCCCTACCTAGGAGGACAACTTCACCTAGGCCTAAACTAATATAACCTATCTAACCTCTCTTTATCTTATTTGTTTAGTAGCCCCTATTTCCTTGCTTCTTCTATTCTATTAAACTAAGGGCTAGGCGTATAACTTAACTCCTTAGTTAACACTAGTGCCTAAGGATTTTTATTTTTAAATTCTAATATTGCTACTTTAGTGTCTGCTGCACTTAGGACTCCTATCTAAAAGTTGCCCTTTAAGGTCTAAGTTAAAGGATTCTAGGATTAGATTATAACCTTAGTAAACTAGTACATTTAGTTGCACTTAACTATTAATAGGCGTAAGATACGCAACTGCCCCTTTATTATTATTAATCTAGGATCCTAAGAATGCATTATTAGAATTAAATAGTTAAAACGTTTTAAACTCTAACTTAATATAGAGCGATCTTAGCTCCTATAGCTAGTAAGGTACTCTAGGTTGTACGACCCTGCCCCTCTATTAATAATAACCCTACATTAACCTTTGCTACAAGCCTACGTCCTACAAGACGTACAACAAAGGGACAACCTATAGGAAGCTGCAGAGTACTAACGTTACTAAAGTCTAAATCACTTAATACATTATATAAGAGGTATTATTTAATTGCTAAAATGCTGTTCCTTACTAACAATCCTAACCTAAAAAGCCTCTAACTTGCTACCTCCTAGGGAGGCGCGCATTTCCTTACTTTTATTAAATGCTTTTTACTTTTCTATAAAAAAACTATAGAACAAATTTTTTACTACTAGTCTATACAAGATTAATTGCGTTATTAACTACTATTGTACCTAAGACAACCCTAAGAACGCTTAGCTGCTTAACAAATAATTGCTAGACAAATATGTTTAATATGCTAATATATTTAGCAAAACAGAAGCTAAAACCCTTCTAGAACACTGCCTCTACAACTACAAAATTATATTAGAGGGCTAATTGCTAAATTCCTACTTGCCCTTGTATAAACAAAATCTTAAGGAACTTAAAGCTACTAAGAAGTTTGTGCAAGACTAACTACAGCATAGCTAGATTAAACACAGTTAGAGCCCCTTTGCGTCGCCTATACTCTGTATTTAAAAACTAAATAGGAATTTGCGTATTTGTGTTAACTATTATAAACTTAACACCCTTACAAGAAAGGACTCCTATCTAATACTGTGCATAGACGAATTGTTAGCACAACTATCTAAGGCTAAGGTATTTACTAAATTTAACATCTAGAATGCCTTTAATTAAATTTGTATAGATTCTGCCTCTAAGGAGTACACTACGTTCTGTACACGTTACAGTAGTTACAAGTGCAAGGTTCTACCCTTTAGGCTATGTAATAGACCAGCTACTTATTAATAATATATAAATAATGTTCTTATTAAATATCTAGACAACTTCTGTATTGCATATCTAGATAACATCCTTATCTACTCTAAAGACCTTGTAACCTACAAACAATATGTCAAGCTAGTACTTAATTAACTCTATATTGCTAGATTACAAGTAGATATTAAGAAGAGCAAGTTCTACGTTACCTGTACTAAGTACTTAGGTTACATCCTAACTAACAAAGGAATTGAAGTAGACTCTAAGAAGGTACAAGCCCTTAGGAACTAGATCCCTCCTACTACTGTTACTGGTGTGAAATTGTTCCTAGGCTTTACTAGGTTTTACTAACAATTTATACCTAAATTCTCTTGCGTAGCTAAGCCCCTTATTGCCTTATAAAGCCTAGCAAATCTATTTAAATAGACTGCTTAATGCTAATCTAGTTTTAAAAACCTAAAGGAAGCCTTGTTGTCTATCCTAACTCTATGCTATTTTAATCCTAACTACAATACAAAGATTAAAACTAACGCCTCTAATAGAGTTGTCGCTAGGGTTTTGTTACAGCAGCACCTTAATAACAAGTAGTACCCTATAGCATTCTACAGCTAAGTACTCTCTAGAGCCAAACTTAATTAGGAAATACATAATAAGGAGTTGTTTGCAATTTTACAAGCCTTTAATAAGTAGAGAGCTAAACTTACCTTAGTTACGAAACAGATCTAAGTCTACTCTAATTATTAATCTCTAGAGTACTTTATAACAACTAAAATCTTAAATGCTTAATAAGCATAATAGGCAGAAGCTCTAGCTCTGTTTAACTTTAAGATTAAATACACGCTAGGCAAGAATAACAAGCGTGCTAATATCCTAAGTTGCTAAGAACAGGATCTTATAAATCTAAAGTCTGCCTAAGAAGATAATTAGTCCTAAGTCCTACTAGGTCTACAGCAGTTATACAACTAGATTAATTCTAATTTAGCTTAGACATATCTAGCTAAGACTAACCTAGTTGTAGCCACTATCCGCTTAGTACAGCCTATTATAAAACTAGATTCCTTAGAACTAATTAAGGCGTTAATACAAGAAAACTAGAAATCTTTTAGACAAGAACAACTGTTGTTGCTATCTCTGTATTAGATCTAAAACAGACTCCTTCTCTACTATAATTAACTCTATGTCCCTGCTAACTTAACTCTATGCATACGCCTAATTAAGGAAGCCTATAACTAACTATTAACTACTTACCCTAGTGCCAAGAAGACCTACCAACTGCTATTACAACAGTATTACTAGAAAGGTATAAGTGCTACATGTAAAAGATATGTCTGAAACTACATCCTATATTGCCAAGGCTATCTAAGACAGACCTAACTCTGTAGGTACTTGCATCCCTTGCTAATACCTAACAAACTAATGCAATATTTATGCATTAATTTTAAGGATTTTCCTAAGGACAAAGCTAGGTATAACTAGATTATAGTTATTATTAATTGCCTAACTAAACAAGCTATTACAATCCTATGCTATAAAACAATTACAGCATGCAGGATAGCAAACTTGTTTATACAATAGGTGTATTAGTTTAGACATACCCCTAAGTTAATAGTAAGCAACAGGGGCCCCTAGTTTATCTTAACTTTCTAGACAGAATTCTGTTAAATTATAGGTGTGAAAGTTAAGCTATCTACTGCCTATTACAAGGAAACTAACAGTTAAACAGAGATTATAAACAAGTATATAGACTAATAGCTCTGTCCCTTTGTCTTGTACTATTAGGATAACTAGTCTAAACTCCTACTAATTATAGATTATGCCTAACTTACTCTGCTACATTCCTTAATTAGAATATTACCTTACTAAGTAATTTATAGTAGCTAACCTAAATAGAGCTAGAGTTAGAAAGGAGCTAATACAGCAGTAACCCCTATAGAACAACTTAACTACAAGGAGGCCTTAGCATTAGCAACCTGTATACACAACGCCTAGAAGGTAGCTAAGGAGAATATAGAGAAAGCCTAAGACTGCATGCGCTCTGCAGTTAACGCTTATTGCAACCTAGTTAACTAGACTGTAGGTAATAAAGTGTACCTTTCTACTAAAAACTTAACAAGTAAGTAACTAAGCTAAAAGCTATCTAACAAGTAGGAAGGACCCTTTAAGGTCCTAGAACAGGTTAGTTACTTATATTGCTTAAAACTTCCCCCTAGTTTAAAAATACACAACGTATTTGCACCTAACGTTCTATGTAAGGATCTAGATAACCTATTGCCTAGTTAGGAAGCTCTAAAACCCGCAGGTATTCCTATTTAAGGAGTAGAGGAATAGGAGGTCTAAGAAATCCTAGCTAGTAGGTTAGTCTGCTGTAGTCTTAAGTACTGTGTAAGCTAGGTCAGCTATAACCTAGACCTAACTTAGTATCCTGCAAAAACTTTACAGGAGCACCCTATAAGCTAAAGGCGTATTACAACAAGTACCTAGAGCAGCCTAGTCTACTAAAGGCATTAAACGAATAGATTACAGCATAGGAAGAAGGTTAAGAATTGTAGGGCAAATAAAGACATTATAATTTAGAAAAGGACAAAGGAAATCTATTAACTCTAAAACGCCTCTAACTGCGTTTATACAATAGATAACAAGAAAAGAAAAACAAAAGAAATCCTCCTTACTATACAGCTTAAGAAACTCTTTCTTTTTTAAGGGTTCTTAATGTTACTTATCTCCTTAGAGCTACTAGCGTTGGTTTTATCTAACAACCTAGGAGCACCCTTTTTTTTAGGTGCTGGAAGCGGAGCCAGCTTTACTAACTTACCTCTAACTCTAGAGCTACAAGGGGCTATTTCCTATTGCAGCTTAATAACCTCCCTAGTTAACACTAACATACTCTCTACTATCTCCTCTATTACCTAGCCCTGCGCTGTACTAGCGTGGTACTAGTACAGCAACACGTTATTAGTGGTGACTCCCTTAAGCTGCGCAGTTGCTACCTGCACCACACTCGCTAGAGCTATTGCTAATGCTATAAGGCTACGCTATGCCTCTAGTGCCTCCTCTGCTGCCTCTCCTGCTGCCTCACCCCTAGATTCCTCCTCCTACATAACAAGGTTGTTATAAAAAGTAGTATACTTAGGACTAACGTAAATTAGAACCTATAACTATTAGTATTAGTTAGAGAGCAGGAGTAAAGAAAAGTCTAGTTACTAGATAACACTTCTTATTTTAAAGTGTGCAATAAGTATACTTTAACAACAACGCCTTATTAAAGGCGTAGTCTACCTTCCTCCCCTTGCAAAGGCCTAAATTAAACAAAGGTAAATAACCTAATAGGCTACCGCAAGAGCTCTAGGCAGGACTAGTATTAGCATAGTAACTAATTAACAAACCTAGGAGCATTAGCATAGGAACAATTAAAAGAGCGTAGGGATACTTACAGTAAGAAATAGTGTCTATTAGAGTTAGGAAAGGTGTAAGGATTAATTATTTATATACCTACGCGACGCGTCCTAGAAATTAGATATAACAACAATAGTAAAACTATTTCCCTCTAATTAAGTTATAATACAGCTTGTTGTCACGTTAGATTCAGGCAGCAGAGTTAACAAACAAAAAAAAAAAAAAGTTGTCTTTACTTTAGATAAAAACAACAATAAAACACTAAAACAACAACCTAAGTTAACTAAAAACCTAGAACAGACGCTAAATTAACGCACTAACGCTACAGGATAATAACTATTATTACTTACGCGTATCTGGGACAATCTGCCTACACAGGAGGGGGTAGTGTAAAGCACTAGTCTCTAAAAAGTGTTACACCCTAATTTACCTCTAACTTAGCTCCTTTACGTTTCTGTTCCTGCCTGTAACTTAGTTATAGCATTCTAAACTTCCCTGTATTCTAGCAGTATAAAGGCACAAGGAGAATTATCCGTAGATAGATAGTTTTTAAGTATTCTTTGTACAAGACCTATAGGAATAGAATTGTCTCTGTGTTACCTATCCTAGTGCTCCTAGACACCTCGCAGCAGATACACACGCATTCTAGAGCTTTCTATTATCCTATGTCGTTACATTCCTTAATTAACTCTCTAAGACTAATACTATAGTAGCACCTTACGCGTCACAGCTTATTAACACTAGCAGCAGTTAACCCTAGATTAAGAGGACTACTTAGTATAGTAGATCCTTGATAAGGACTTACATGCACAACCCCTATCTTATTCCTACGTACGTAAGATAGTGTAAAGAACTAGCCTTAGTATATAGGACTTAGTAGGTATTAAGGTCCTAAACCAAATACTAGAAAACGTGCTAACTAGCCTCTAACTTATAGCTGCTACCTTACTAACTCCTTTTTAGCTATCTAAGAGATTCTAGACAAGAGATATAAAAGAGCTACTAGGTCTATACTTTAATAGATAGTTTTTAAGTATCCTTTGTATAAGACCTATAGGAATAGAGAATCTTCTGTGTTACCTATCCTAGTGCTCCTATACATCTTGTAGTAGATACACACGCTTCTAAAGCCTCTATTATCCTGTGTTGTTACATTCTCCTTCTTAAGATACTACCTTAGCCGTACTGTAACGGGCTAGGCCTAGGTGCTGGCTCCTCAGCGTACACCGCCTCGGCCTTACCCCAGCTCGCAGGCCTAGTAAGTGCCAAAACCCCGCTACGGAGCCAACACCTCCAAAACAGAGTTATAAAAACTCTATAACCTCTACTCTAGAGGTTGTTCTCTATTAAATTTATCTTGTATTCTACTAGCAAATTCCCTTAGAGGTTAGCTCCTTATAATTAAATTTAATTACTAACACAAAGACTAATAAATAAAACGTTTAATAACGCTGCTAGGCGTCTAGGTAAATACAGCATTAAGCTGTGCACTAGCAACAACAATCGATTAGACGTTAGGACAGAGCTCTAGAACCTTGCTACCTTGTTAGTATTAGAGAGTTAGCAGGAGGAGCTCCTAGCACACGTACTAGAACGCCTAACTGCCTACCTATTATAGGGAACCCTTCCTAAAGTTGCAGTAGCTACTACTACTAATAAAGTTCATCCCCCTATAGACTAAAACCTAAACTTACAAGAAGAAGATATAAATAAAACTATACAAAGGCTAGTTAAAGCTTAGGTGTAAGCCTATATAGCATCTATAAACACGCAGAACTACAGCGTAACACTACCTACCTCTATATAAACAAATAACAATAAACTAAGCAAAGCTATAAAGCTACTAGACGTAGGCAAGTTTAGTAGCAACTAGCATACATATTAAACATTTAAATTATAGATAAAGGACAAGTTAAAGTCTATAGGAGATTAGGAAGCTGTCCTAGGAGTCGCATATATGTTTAACTAATTAGAAGAACAAGCTGCTTAGGTTAGCCTGTTATAGAAGGATTAAAACCTAATAGGTACAACTACCTAGTTCTAGGACTTCCTAGATAAATAGTATAAGGACTCTATGTTTAAAGAACGTTCCTGTTAAAAACTCTAAACTATTACTATAAAGAGAAATAATTAGAGTATTAAGTCCTTTAATGTAGAGTTTATACAACTAGCCTACAATGCTGCTAAGGAGGACAATATAAGGAACCTTAAGACTAGGTACATATCTGCAATCTGTCTAGACCTACAAGATAAAATAATTTTAGTTAACATCCTAGATAAATAGGATCTCTAGAACCTTATAACTAGGGTCCTTACAGTAGAAGTTAATCTCTGTAGGACTAAGGCACTAACTAATAGCACCTTTAGGCAGCAAACGTGAAGAACAAACCCTAATAAGATAGACTAGGAACCTACTAGAGTCCACGCTAGGAGAATTAAATTAGACAACTAACAGCAGGCGGAATAGCAGCCCTAGGAGGTTATAGACTAAAGAAGGGCTAAAAACGCCTGCCTAAGGTGTAGGAAGAACAGCTACTACTTAAATAGATGCTAGTTAGCCCTAGCTAAGAGACTAGAAAGTATCTAAGTCTAAAGCGCAGCTACTAAGGTCTCTAAAACTAACAACTTAAACAATAAAGACTTAGAAAACTAGAAACTCCTGTTTAAAGGCGTAAATAGGGGTTAGAAAGAAAAGTTATAGAGAGGAGAGAACTGTTTTAAAGGTTCTACTAATAGTAGCCTAATAGCAAGCCTATATCACTGCATGTAATAGTATAAGATAACACTATAGCACATACATTAATTAATACAGGGTGTTTAACCTATAGTATAGTCTCCTTAAAGTTTATATTACAAAATAACCTATAACGCACTCCTACGTACAGGCGTAGAGTACTAGGTGTAGCTAGAAAACTAACCTAGGTAACTAATGTTGTAAGAATAAAGATTAACGTAGATAGCTATAGGAAACCCTCTAGGCATACGTATTAGATAGGGAGAAAGAGTATAACTTTATCCTAGAAAGACCTTAGATAGACAAGAATAAAGTTACAATAGCACTAGCTAAGAAGTTACTATTTATCTATTCTAGTAAAACCTATGTAAGAAGCAAGGAGGGCATCTGCCCTAACTAACTACTAAGGCCTGTTAGTCTAGAGTTGTACCAAGCCCTAAGAAAGAGGTCTAAGAAGGACTAGAGTATAAGACTATTTGCAGCATCTATAGCTAACATCTAAAAGGCCTTAAAAAAGAAGGAATTAATAGATCTACGTGTTCTCCTCCTAGATTATTTAAAGGATAAATTTAGGATATTTATAAAAGAAGAAGTAGACAAGCTTGCGCTATACTATAGTCCTAAAGTAGACTATGCAATTAAGCTAATTAAATAAGACAGCAATCTAGCAACAGTGCTATAGGGACTACTATACAACATATCTTATAAAGAGCTTCTAGTACTTTAGTAATAGCTTACTAGCTACTTAGACAAAGGCTTTATCTAGGTTAGCAAATCTAGCGCCTCTACCCTAGTCCTATTTATTAGGAAACCTAGTAGGGGTCTATAGTTCTGTGTTAATTACTAAGCATTAAACGCTATTACTAAGAAAGACTAGTACCTACTCCCTCTAATCTATAAGACTCTCTCCTAGATCTTAAAAGCGTTATAGTTTACTAAAGTAGACGTAATCTAAGCATTTTACAAAATTAAGATAGCTAAAGAAGATAAATAGAAAACAGCTTTCTAGACAAGGTTTAGACTCTATAAGTAGCTAGTAACACTATTTAGACTTGCTAATGCCTTAAGTACATTCTAGCAGTACATTAACTAGATCTTAAGAGAGTACCTAGACGAATAGTACTCTGCCTACGTGGACAATGTACTAATCTACTCTAATAGCACCTAAGAAGAACACGAGGCTAAGGTTAAAGAAATTATCTAGAAGCTAGGAGCTGTAGGTCTTTACCTTAATATAGGCAAAAGCGAATTCTCTATTAAGAGCACTAAATATTTAGAGTTTATTATTAAGGCTAGTAAGGGCATCTAGATAGACCCTAGAAAGATTGCTGCTATTAAGTCTTAGGAACCCCTAAAGATAGTTAAAGGAATCTAGAGTTTTCTAGGGTTTGCGAACTTCTACTAGCAGTTTATTAACTAGTTCTCTAGCATAGCAGAGCCCCTCACCTGCTTAACTAGAAAGAATACTACCTTTAAGTAGAAAGAACCCTAGTAACAGGCCTTTAACGCTATAAAAGCTACATTTACTAGGGAACTAGCACTATTAAACTTTAACCTAGATTTAGAAATAGTAGTAGAGTGTAATACGTTAGGATAGGCAACAGGGGGAGTACTCTCCTAGTATAGAAAGGACAAGGTGCTCTGCATAGTAGCTTACTTCTTAGCTAAGAACTTAAAAGTAGAAGTAAACTACACTATCTATAACAAGGAAATGTTAGTAGTAATTAAGTGCCTCTAGGAGTAGAGCACAGAGCTGAAGCAAGTAAGGAAGTTTACAGTTGTTACTAACTACAAGAACTTAGAGTACTTCTGCAAAGCCTAACTACTCTTAGAGAGACATGTCTAATAGTTAAGCCTCCTTAGCTAGTTTAACCTTACCTTTGCTTATAGACCTAGCAAAGTTAATAACTAAGTAGATGCTCTTTTAAGAAAGGAAGAAGACCTTCCCCTATTAACCAGGGACAAAAGAACTAAGACTAGGCGTTTCTAACTATTAAAACTATTCGCTTAAGTAGTAAGAACTAACCTAGGAGATAACTCTACTAACAATATATAAGTCTTCTCTTCTAGACTATGTAGAGCAGACTAACTCCTTCCTACTACATTGCAGAATATAGATTTGCAGCAGGACAACTATTAGGAGCAGAGCTAGGAGTGTGCAGAACTGCCTATAGCCTAAACACTAGAACTATATAATAGCATTAAGGAGTTTAAAAGACTCTAGGAAAGAGCTGCTATAGATAATAAGACCTACTAACTAGTAAAGTTATCTATTACCTTAGACGCCTAGAAGTTCCCTACGCAGCTTAACCTTAAAGTTTTACTTGCTAAATGCTCTGTAGATAACAGAGATAGATTATACTACTGTAGAAGGGCATAGGTCCTAAACTCTAATACACTTAGAGCTAAGATTATTAATAATGCTTATTACTTACTAATTGTAAGTTACCTAGAGAGGAGTAACATGTATGCAATTCTCTCTTAATTGTACTTCTAGCTAGGAATGTTAACTGCTCTCTGCTAGTACGTAGACAATTGCAACATCTGCAGAAGGACAAAGCTATAAAGGGAACTAAAATAGGGACTCCTTAAACCCCTCCCTATACCTAAGAGAATCTAGAAGGAAATCTCTATAGACTTTATAACAGACCTCCCTAAAAGTAATAGTAACTATAATCTTATATTTGTTATAGATAGACTTTCTAAGGACGTTATCTTAGTCCTCTTACCTAACCTGTTAGTAAAGACAGTTACTAGTGTATTTATATCTTATGTAGTAGCCTACTATTTCCTACCTAACGCTATTGTCTCTGATTGTAGGACGCAATTCCTTAGCAATTTCTAGTAGATAATGTGCTAACTGCTTAGGATTACAAGGAGATTGTCTACAGCTTTCTACCCCTAGACTAACAGGAGTACTAAACGTATAAACTTAGTAGTTAAAACATACCTAAGAGCGTATATTAACTAGTCCTAGAACAACTAGTCTACTTAGGTACTAGTGGCCTAGATTGCAATTAAGGGACAAGTAGCTTTGTCTACAGCCTTTAGCCCCTTCTTCCTCTAACATAGTTACAACGTAGACCTAGTATAGGTTAACCTAGACGTAATAGTAGAACTATTGCATTAACACGCAAGGGAACCTACTAAAGCTGTAGCAGGCATAGTGCAAAAATTTGCTAAAACAATTAATTTTGTTAAAGCATAGATAGCAGAAGCTTAGCAGACGTAGGAACAATAGGCTAATATACACAGGAAGGAAGCCCTACAGCTAAAAATTAGAGACAAGGTTTAGTTAAAGTTAGGAAACTAGTTCTTAAACAGCTAAACAAGCAAGAAGCTAGACTAGAAGAATAGGAAGTTTATAATTATAGAGGTTGTTTCCCCTATAACGTTAAGTTAGATGTTAATAGTAAAATCTACTCTATCTTCTACGTTAACTAGCTTAAGCTATGTCTACAGAACCCCCTCTATAGACAATTAAATAATAACCCCTAGCCTAGCCTGCTAGTTATTACTAACAGTAATAGCACCTCCTCTAAGGAATAGAAAGTTAACTCTATCTGCAAGGAAAGATAAGCTAGGAGGGAAGGTAAGAGACGCAAGTACCTAGTACAATAAGAGGGTTATGTTACTAAAATATAGGAAAGAGAGGACGTTTGCAAGGACCTAGAAGCCCTAGACAAGTAGTTGTCTGCAACAAGAGATAAGCAGGATAGGAATAGGAACTTACTCCTAGGATTCTAGTTAGAATCTCTAGATAAGCAATATTAACCTTCTATAACAAGTATAGGGGAGGATAGTAGGAGTAAGAGGAGAAGATATGCACAAACAAGGGAGAGTACTAGACTATAGAGAGATTATTTGTTGCATTAGCCTACCCTAGGGGGTAGACTGCCCTATATAGGGGCTATATTATTATAAGAGAAAAAGGCTAAGAGAGCCTAGGTATTATCTAGCTAGAAAATCCTAAACGCTACAGACAAGAGAAGACCTAAGCACTGCCTAAAATAGAACCCTTACTACTAATGTTGTCTTTATTACCTTACATAGCTACAGCAATGTCCTTAATAACTAATCTAATAAAGTCCTTATATCTAGAGGTAGGGGGAAGCTTAAACTTCTTATAGAAGTTAGTATTAAGATAGATAAAGCGCGTAAGCATTAACAAGTTAACAGCAAGCTATACTAAGTAACAAATTAGCAAAATAGCCTAAAAATAAGTAGAAAAAGGGGAAAATAACTTACTATAGTCTTTATCTAGACTACTAACTCCTTAGCAGTAATAGCAGTGCGCTCTGCGAGAACTATAGAAATAGAAGGATAAGCCTTAATCTTATTAACGTTGCCCTTATACTTAGACTACTGTTAAAGTTGTACTTTAAGCAAAGCTCGTAAGCACTAATTCTATTAGTTCTTAGGGATAAGTAATAGTTCTAGAACAGTAAGGGTAGACGCCTAGGTAAAACACCTAACAACAGCTAGGGTAACAATAAGTAGTATAGAGGGGACTATCTAGCTTAAAGGTTAGGTTAAGATTCTAAAGACAAACTTAATTAATAAGGTTAAACACAAACTATAAGGGTTGTGTTCCTACTTACTATATACTATAGGAAATACAAGAGCTTACTAAGCTTACTGTAAGCTGTGTAAGCTAGGCTTAACGTAAGCTGCGTAAGCTATTACATAGGATCTACCTAGCTCGCAATGCTAAGGGTAAGCTCCTTACGTAACTGCAGTAATTACTATGCCTTTAACTGTGCTGCAGAGAAGCAGGTCTATAATTACTAGCCTAGTACGTTTGCGTACGCTGACTATCTAGATAGTAACTAGCTAGGCATAGGGTTTGTAACACTATCCCCCTCCTTCCTAGGATTTGTCCTAAATTCTGTTAGTTGTTCTTTATAAGCGTGCCCTGCTACTGCCTAGTGCCTGTAGCATTACTATGTCCTCTACATCCTAAAAGCAACTACGTCTTAGCATTAAAATTTGTTACTATAATACTATTGCTCCTATCTCCTATAATTATTACTTTGTATCTAGCTACAATTATTACGTTATGCCTTCTACAAATTCTTGTTTAAAGTGTTTAGAGTGCGTGCGCACTAGCTGTCTATATGTTAACTTATCCTAGGAATCCTTAGATAAGACAAGGGCAGAATATAAAAAGAAGGTAGAAGAAGATAAAAAGTTACTATTAGACGTAATTGCGCGTCTACTATAAAATAAGAAAATTCTAGTGTAAGCAAAAGATAGGGCTTTAAAGAAGGCTGCATGCCTTACAAACAAGTTAGTAGAAGAGGGCAAAGACGTTTAGGCTAAGGAAATTAACCATCCTGCTGCTAACGCCTTAGTAGCTTATTCTCCTGCAATATAGTCTACGCTTAACTTCTTAGATACTACTACAAACTTTAGAACTAATTTAGCAGTTATTAGTAGTTTGTAAGGTGCGTTACTAGTTCCTACGTGTTTTCTAATTCTAGGTATCCTAACTATTTAACTAGGTACTTGTTGCCTTTGCCTATATTGCAGTGTTGTATTATTTTCTTAACGTCCTATTTGTTGTTGCTGTTAGCCTAATAGTAGAAGTCTTTCTAGATTAGGGTTCTAGGGTTAGCTAGTTCTAACAAGCTTATGTAGAACACTAGATAGATCTTTACATCCTTTAGCAGATTAAGTCTATAGTTAACTAAGCTTATCTATTTAGAAATAAAAAATAGTCTAACCTTAACTTTGTCTAGTTTTTTTGTAGGTCTTCGCGTTTAAAGATTTTTAGTAAGGAGATAGACTTTATCCCCTCTTTTAGCTAAGGTGCTGTTTTTTATTTCTAGTTAATATAAGAAATTGCTTGTTCTTAAGCTTAGCTAATGTTTTCTAGCAACTTCTAATATACTTCCTTTAGTTTTGCTACTAAGGTAATTGCTAATTTAGTCTAAATAGTTATATCTAAACTTCTAGTAAAGAGATTTAAGTGTCTCCTGTAATTTGCAAAGAACAGCGTTGTGCCTGTTGCTTCTAATAATTTATTGTTATACGCAATCTAAGCTATAGGTAACAGCAAAACCTAGTTATTTTGTTGCTAGTTGCTGTAAATCTGTAGGTATGTTTCTATAGTCTAATTTGTTCTTTTAGTTTGTCTGTCTGTCTGCAGATAATAGGCTGTTAAAAGCTTCTTCTTGGTACTAATAGCTGCTAAGAGCGTAGTCTAATAATTTAACATAAAGAGCTTGTCTTAATTGCTAATAATTAATTTAGGTATACTGTAGTGTTAGATAACCTAGTCTAGGAACACTTGTGTAAGCTGCTCTGCAGTATAGCTGTAACAAAATAGTATTATCTTAGCAGCTTTTGTAAATCTATCTACTATAACAAAGATTAAGTTGTAGGCGTAGTTAGTAATAGGGTCCTTAGAGATTAGTAATTAGGTAACAAAATCTATTGTAATGTTTGTCTAGGGCGCTGTAGGCAGTTCTATAGCCTGCGCTTCTCTATACTTAGCGTGTGTGCTATGCTTATTCTATTAGCACTATACACAGTTCTTAATAAACTTAGTAACCTTGTCTTTTATATTACTAAACTTATAATATTGTTTAATAAGTTCTATTATACGTGTTATTCTAGGGTGTCTGTGTAGCGCGTTGTTATAGTAACTAGCTATTATTTCTTCTTAAAGTTTCTCTAGTACTTATAACAGGATATATTATTCCTACTAAACTTGCATTATGTTATTAAGTTGTTGCAATAGTCCTAGAGATCTATTATTGTTAACTCCTAATACTGTAAACTAGTTTATTGTTTTTCTCTAATAAGGTTGTGTTGTTAGCTAAGTGCGTTAGCTCTACTATTGTCTTTGCCTAGTGTATACAATATCTTAAATTTGTATTATCCTAGCATTTCTAACTAACGTACTTATTGTTAATTTAGGACCTTAGTAGTAGTAAAGTATACTAGGTTCTTATAGTTAGTGTAGATAGTAAGTTCTAAGCAACTCTCTGCATACGCTCTCTAATGTTCTAGAGCTAATATAATCGCAAGCAGTTCCTTGTTGTGTACATTGTATTGTTTCTCTAGTCCTAAAAACTTGCGTAAGTAGTACGCAATAGGGTACTATAGTCTATCCTTTTCTTATGTAATACATGCGCCTAATGCAAGATCTAAGGTATTAGTCTCTATGCGTATTAGTTTGCTACTAGTAAATATAATTAACGTAGGTAGTGCAATACAGGCTTGCTTAAGTGCCTTAAATGCATTGTCTTATTCCTTTCCCTACTTAAATAGCGTGTCCTTCTACGTAAGCTTTGTTAGCAGGATTGCAATCTTAGAGTAGTCCTTAATAAAGCGTTAGTTAAAGTTAATAAATCCTAAGAATTCCTAGATCTGTTTAACTGTCTTTAGTGTTAGCTATAATTTAACTACTTCTACCTTTGTTAGACTAATCTTAACTCTGTATTATCCTACAATATACCCTAAGAATTTAACTTCTTTTTAGTGCTAATTACACTTTTTAGGTTTTAGTTGTAGATCTGCCCTTCTTAGGCATTCTAGCACTTTAGTTACGTATTAAACGTGCTCTTCTAGTGTCTTTAAGTACACTAGGATGTTGTCTAAATATGCTACTACTGTCCTATTAAGGTGTGCCCTAAGGACGTTGTTAACTAACTCCTAGCACGTAGCTAGTGCGTTTGTTAGACTAAACAGTATAATAAGGTACTTATAGAGTCTATATCTTGTCCTAAAGGCTATTTTCTATTCTTCTCCTTCCTTTATATAGATAAGGTTGTACGCTCCTCTTAAGTCTAACGTAGTAAAGTACTAAGCTCCTGCTAGCTAATCCTGCAACTCTATAATGTTTAGGAGTAGGTAGCAGTTTTTATAGTAATATTATTAAGCTTCCTAAAGTTGATACAAGGTTATAGCTTACTATCCTTCTTTAGAACAAATATAATAGGGTACCCTATAGGTAATTCTAATTGTCTAATAAATCCCTTTTTAAGGTTCTCCTAAATGTACTTGCGCAGTACTTTAAGTTCCTTCTCTAATAACTAATATAGCCTCTTAAAAGTTAGGTTCTTTCCTTCCTAGAGCTTAATCTTGTAATCCTAGGGCTTGTGCTTTAGTAGGGCTTTTGCTGTAAGCTCTTCTTTAAACATCCTAGCGTACTGTCTGTATATATCTAAGATAGCAGAAGGTGCACTATTCTTATCCTCCTTAACTCTTACTTAGGGACCTGTAGGGCATTTAGCGTCTATAGAGTTAACTGCTCTAACTTAGCGCGTCTTATTTGTTAAAGAGATATTATTAATCTCCTTCTTATCTACTAGCTGCGGCGTGCGCTGCGTAGGCTGTAATACCTTATTACTATAGGTACATTGCTTTAACAAAAGCTGTTCCTTCTTCTAGTTAATCTCTAGGTTATGCTTTTGTAACTAGGGTAGCCCTAATATAACATTGTGCGTAGCTATTACAAAGACGTCTAAGGTTACTTCCTTATAGTGTCTATAGATGCTAAGTAGGACATTAGTTACTTTGTGTGTAATTTCTAATTCCTCTAGTATAGGTTCTCTATTAGCTACTTAGAGTAGATAGGGTTTATCCTTGCGTTGCATACGTAGTCTAGCTAGTACTACTGCCTGCAAAGAGATGTAACTTAACTATGCTCCTAAGTCTAAGAGTGCCTATATCTTTACTCTACCTATTGTTATAGGGAGTTTAATTAGTTAGTAATTAGTCCTAATCTAATTAATAGATTAATCCCTAGCGCTCTTAAGCACTGTCCTAAAAAAGGATTAGTCTATCCTCTAAACCTATTAGCCTGCTTTACTCCTTTGTAAGTTATACAGCTAGGGTTAAGGTAGTATTACTATATCTAATTTATACAGGTCCTATTAATTATTATTTATTAGGCTCCTTTAGCTAACAATAAGCTATTTCTAGGAAAATAGCAGTTAACGCGTTTGTTAGTAAGGTACATCTTACAGGTGTTATTTTTGTAATATGTCTAGGTTTTCTTGCATAGCTTCTTCTACTTAGGAAAGAATGCGCTTCCTATTTTTTCTAATAGATAGATAGTATATCTATTGTTATAACACGCAGTGAACAATAGTACTCTATAGTGTAGATTTCTTAGATCTATATTGTACTGTAGTGTGCAAAACCTATCTATATAGTGTAGGTTTTCCTTAAATAACTGTTGTTTATGCTAGTGTAGGAATTCCTAGTAGTCTTTAATAGGTGTTGCAAAGTATTATTCTTAATACTTGCAGTAAGCCTTATCGCACTAGTTCTCTAGTTCCTTGTTATCTTCTATGCTAGGAATAACAAGATCTTAGCACATTTGTACGTATGCGTTATCTAGCATAGGTTATAGGTTCTAGCAGTTAAAGCTAGCCTATTGTGCGTCCCTACGTTTCTTACAGCGTGTTTATTATTCCTTAGGTAAATCTTATTTAAAGATCTTAGTGTCTTTTGTTATAATGCTATCCTAACGTTGCTTAGTAATCTAGTTAAGGTTATTCTCCTAACTCTTAACTTTACTGTCTGTTACTATTTGTTAGTGTAGCGTAGGTGCGCGTAATTAGCGCTTATAACAAGACTTAATATAGTCCTTATCCTTAGAACTAGACTCTAGGTCTTCTATAAGTTATCCTATATCCTTAGTAATAACTTCCTATTTACTAGCATTAGCATCCTTAGCAGGCCTACTAGTAAGCACGTTAAGCTATCTAAAGACCTTGTTCTTCTAATAACAGTTGCGCGCAAAGTAGCCTAGTTTGCTACAGTTATAGTAGTCCTTTAACTTGCTACTATTGTTATACTTTCCCTTTTTCTTGTTGTTCTAGCGAGCTAGCAGGGCTCCTGGTTCTTTGTTTAGGTTAGAGAGATCTATAGCTGCAGGGCTATAGTAACTACTATGTATGTTATTATAGATACGTTGTCCTAAGTTAGAGCAATATTAGTTTCTACAGTTAATATTATTGTGCTATTAGTTGCGTAGTGCAGTAGGTTTAACGTTTACTACCTGTACCTGCAGATTATCTTGCAGTTCCTGTTGCAACTTATAGAGTTTAACATTAATTTTAATTAACGTGTTAATAAGGTTATTAAGGGTGTTAGTGCTTGTGCCTGTGCGTATAAGTTCTTCCTTTATTTTTAGTTTAAGACCTTGCTTAAATATTATTATTAACGCAGTGTTGTCCTAGTCAGTGTTAGCAGCTAATTATTAGAATTTAGCTGCGTAGTTAGCAGCTAACTTAACTTGTTAGATGCGTTAGATTTTGCGTTGTGTAATAGTAGGCTTATTAGATATGCTAAACACTAGCTTAATCTTAAGTTTAAATTAGTTAAAGTTGCTAACCTATTTGTCTACTTTATCTAGGGCGTTGCCTGCGTTGTACTGTTAGATAAAGGGCTTAATCTACTTAAATACGTTACTTTGTATATAGCTAGCTACTAGAGTAACTTACTTGTTCTTAGGTACCTTCTCTCCTTAGAAGAGGAAGAAGAGGTCCTATTATATAAGCTAGTTATTAAGCTTACTACAATCTCTATAATAGAGGTTAGGTTTGTTAACGTTTATAACGCTAGACCCTGTAGTGCTAATGTTATTTATATCTGTGTCTCTAACACCTAAGTTGCTAGGGGTAGCACGTGTTCCTAAGGTATTACTTATCTTAGGGGTGTTTAAAATGTTAAAGTTGTACTTTAAGCAAAGCTTGTAAGCACTAATTCTATTAGTTCTTAGGGATAAGTAATAGTTCTAGAACAGTAAGGGTAGACGCCTAGGTAAAACACCTAACAACAGCTAGGGTAATAATAAGTAGTATAGAGGGGACTATCTAGCTTAAAGGTTAGGTTAAGATTCTAAAGACAAACTTAATTAATAAGGTTGAACACAAACTATAAGGGTTGTGTTCCTACTTGCTATATACTATAGGAAATGCAAGAGCTTACTAAGCTTACTGTAAGCTGCGTAAGCTAGGCTTAACGTAAGCTGCGTAAGCTATTACGTAGGATCTACCTAGCTTGTAATGCCAAGGGTAAGCTCCTTACGTAACCGCAGTAATTACTATGCCTTTAACTATGCTGCAGAGAAGCGGGTCTGTAATTACTAGCCTAGTACGTTTGCGTACGCTGACTATCTAGACAGCAACTAGCTGGGCATAGGGTTTGTAACAACTACTTAACCTTATAACTAGTTGCAGAGAAGCAAGTATTAGGCTAGGTTAGGAGGTTAGTGTAACGCAGGAGGTTTATACGCTTCTTAAGGTCTGCCTAAATAGGCTTAATAACCTTTAAAAGCTTTACAGAGTTGCCCTTGCTAAACTGCAAAAAAACGCAGTACTTATTTAGCGTCTTCTAGGTCTTACGCAGGGCCTAGAGGATTGTTAGTAGAGGAAAGGAATAGTATAATACCTTAAGCAGAGACCTACCTTATAGCAGTAGGTATAGGCCTTAACGCAGCTTGCGTAGCTAGTAGACTAACTACTAGTAGTAAAGTTGTAGACTTGTCCTGTTAACGCGCAGTTAACGCAGACCTTAGGATCTTTAAACCTGCTAGCGCGCATAGTACGCAGGGACTAGTTAACCTTAGCCTTAGCATAATTGCCTAGCTTAGGGACGTTACTAAAGACTTCCTTAATCTTATCCTTATTAGGGTTAACGTCTTATAGAGTAAGCTTTGCCCTCTTAGTTAACTAAGTTGTAGGAGCAGCAGGATTAGTAGAGGCAACTAAGCAGGCCTATAGAAGGTAAAAGAGTTAGGCACAATAGTTAAATAATAGAAGGTAATAGTAGGGTAACTCACTCTCTTAGGCGCTGCTTTCTTAGTTAGGGAGCGAGAAGCAGCAGGAGACTTAGGAGGCGCTATAATAGACTAGGGCGAGGCAGCTTAGCTAGATAAATAGATAGTAGTAGAGTTATGTGCAGAAAGGGCGCAGGCTTACAAGGTAGTGCAACAGAGAATATAGAAGGTAGGGAGTAGGCAATAGAGCTGTTTTAACTAAGGCGCGTATTAATAAACAAAGAATAAGTAGGGGTACTGTAACAGGCTAGGCCTAGGTGCTAGCTCCTTAGCGTACACTGCCTTAGCCTTACCCTAGCTTGCAGGCCTAGTAAGTGCTAAAACCCTGCTACAGAGCTAACACCTCTAAAACAGAGTTATAAAAACTCTGCAACCTCTGCTCTAGAGGTTGTTCTCTATTAAATTTATCTTGTATTCTACTAGCAAATTCCCTTAGAGGTTAGCTCCTTACACGTACCTTAGGTTACTCCTAGGCTAAGGCTAGGGCACGTCTAAGATAACTAAGTATATATTCTATCTAAACCCCTAGGGTTTACGCCTTAAGGATTTGTCTACCTCTTATCTATTAATATATCTTTTTTTTTTGCCCTTAAAGGCAGCCTATCTGTTAAAGTTGTGCTTTAGTTAAAGACTGTAAATACTTCTAGGTTAGTTCTTAGGAGATAAGTGCGGTAGCAGGAGTAAAACAAAGTAATTACCTAAGTAAAGCTTGTGATAATTAAAGGTGTACTAGAGAGTATAGAATAGACTATCTATTCTAAGTACAGGTTAAGAGTTCTAAATAATTAAATATATTAATTAGGTAAAACTTAAGGTTAAACACAAACTATAAGAGTTATGTTCCTACTAGACTATATACTATATAAAATCCTAGAGCTTACTTATTAAAACGTAAGCTTACTTATGCTAAGTGTTAAGACCTCTTTTTATAGGGATGGCACGCTATTAAGCATTAGAAGGTAGAGGATAGTATTGTAGGTTAAGGATAGACAAATTGCTACTAAAGGAGTAGAGTAATTTACTTATGTTATATAGTTACGCCACCCCTGTTCCTTAATTAGGCTATACTAGCCTTGTAGGGAACTATTAGAGTTAGTAGTCCTAACAATATCCCCCTTCTAGGGTAGCTCGCTCTAAGCAACAGATATTATAGGTTTTTAGGTAGAGTAGGTAATTATAGGCTGTTATAGACTAGACAGTAACAGAGTTACAGGAGAGTAGTGCTTTAGTAGTTAGAGGTATTCCCTTAAGCCTATGCGTAGGTTTAGGCAGCTCTACCTTTACCTTCCCTTTTACCTTTACCTTTACCTAAGAGTTGCGCTACTGCCTAGAAAATAAGTAAGGTAACGCGCTGCTAGTACAGTGCCTAGATATACCTAACGTTATCCCCTATTTTAGTCTATTATTCCTACACTCTACTCTAATTTTTAGTAAGTTAGTGCTTTTCTTTAGCTAGGATAGGTTCCCTTTACTAATCTAGGATAACCCCTAATAGGTTATTATAGGTTGTTATAACTCTACAGGTAGCTAACTAGATTCTCTAGGCTCTAACAATTTTAAAAGTATATCCTCTAGCCCCTAGGCCTACTTGTAAGGTTCTAGTTATAGGCAATAGTACTTGCTTTACACTAGGGATAGATAGTAGAGGGATAGCTATAGGTATATTTAATAACAAGAATAATACTTGTCCCCCTAAAGATAACAAGCAGCGCAGGTTTTATGCAGCTTTGCTAAGGGTAAGACTAATACTAACTAAGGATAGCTCTAGAACGCTACAACACCAAACAGTTCTATTGCAGGTTGTTACAGAACCTCCCCTCTAGCTACTGTCCCTAGCAGCAACCTTATATAGCCTTAATAAAAACCCTCGCCTTAAAGGGAGGAAAAAGAGTGTCTATAGGTAGGTAGTTAGGGCTTCCTGTAGGCGTGCTTTGTGTATAGTACCTGCGTATTATAATTATTGTAGATACGCCTTATATTTATTATAATTTAAGGTAAAAGCATTACTATACGTACTGTTGCCTAATTTTTTAGCTTAGTAGCCTAGCAGGTAGTAAAACCTCTTCCCTTTGCTCTTCCTTAATACTATAACAATAATACTTTTACGCATATTTCTTGCATGCTCCTTACTCCTACTATAGTTTACTATCCTAACCCTAAGATTATTAAGAAGTCTTACCTTTAAAACTAATAGCTATTTATATTCCTTAATGCTAATAAGCGTGCAGACTATATTACTATAGTAGAGACTTGCCTACGCTGCGCGCAGAACATTATAAAGTAGAAGAAGGACTATAAGAAGCCTAAGCACTACTACTATAAGCATTATGTAAAGGGAAATTAAGGTAGCTGCACTAAGGTAAAGTAGACAGGAGCACGCTGCAGGTGCGCCTTAGCTAATCTATGTAGGTGCCTGCTGCGCTTAATAGCTGCTTAAATCACCTTATCTATCTCTACTACTGCTATAATGCTGCTGTTAATGCTGCTACTATCCCTTACACTAATATAGCTATAATTAACTAAGGCACCTAGCTTACGCGTTGCTAGCGCTAGTTTAACTTAGAGCTTACTAACTACTGCTATATTACAGCCTACACTAGCACACCTATAGGTGTTGCTACCTAGGTGCCTATAATATCCCCCTAGTTCCTAGGTCTAATCCTAGTAGAGTAGCGCTGCATTGCGTCTGCCCTTAAGTAGCTTATAGGGCACGTGTCTTACATAGTAAGTTTGCTCCTTTAACGCGTCTAGGGCGCATACTAACCTCTTCTTAGGGTAGTAGTAGTAGTAATAATAATAATAATGCTAATAATAATTCTGTAGCTGGTAATAGTAGTGCTGGTAGTAATAGTAGTAGTAATAGTAGTAGTGATGGTAGTAGTAATAGTAGTAGTAATAGTAGTAGTAATAGTAGTAGTAATAGTAATAGTAATAATGTAGATAGTAACAAGTTAATAGCTAAGTAGTTTGCTATTTAGCAATTAGGCGCTAATAGTGTAAGGTTAGGGCGTAGGCAGTACGCAGTTATAAAAAGTCCTTTTCCCTCTTATATTATAGTAGGCCTAAGGCTAATAAATTAAATTGCGCTCTGCGTGTAATAACAGCGCGCTTAAGATAGTCTTAATATCCTCTTTGTTTATAAAGATCTCTAACCTAATTTATATTCTTAGATTGTATTATCTATGTCTTTAAAGTCTAATGCTAGAGTCTATATGTCTTAAGTTTTATTATAGCCTTTCTAGCAGAGTAGGTATTATAGTTAGCCTCTTCTAGTTTATTTCCCTAGAATCTTTCTACTTCCTATACTTCCTTACCTTCTAGAGTTACCTCTAGTAGGTAGGTGTTATCTTCTCCTTTAGCTCTAGGATTCTATTATTCTAATAACAATATGTAGAAAACGTTATAGATCTAGTATAAGGGTAGTAGAAGTAGGCAGTATGCCTGCGTTCTAATTGCTTCCTAAACTTAGAATAGGCTAATAAATTTGCTTAAGAGTTTCTTGCTTAGTTAGTAGGCTAGGTTAATATTCTTAGTACTAAGTAACACTAGGTCTCCTAGGTAGAAGACTTTATTCTTATGTTTCTTGTTGTAGTACTAGGTCTAGTACTCTTGTGCTTTTTCTAAGTGCTCTACTAGCGTTGCTCGTGCGCTGTGCAGTTGCTTCACCCTTTAAACTGCATCTAGTACCTCCCCCTCAGGCCTACTATCTGCAGGAGGCTTAGTAAGTAGTAGGTATTTACTATATACAGCATAGAAGGGAGTTGTTTTAGTAGATTTGTGCACTAAGTTGTTATAAGCAAACTGTGCAGTTAGCAGTAGCTTTGCCTAGTTCTCTTAAGACTCTAAGATAAACATCTAAAGATACTGCTTAAGCGTTTAATTCTAGCGTTTAGTTTGCCTATTAGTTTGTAGATAGAAGGCTGTGCTAAGCCTGTATTTTACCTATAGTTAGTAGCAGATTTCTGTCTAAAATATAGAGGTAAAGATAGTTCCCCTATCTAATACAATACCCTTTTATATCCTATACTTAAGTATAACATGTGTAAAGTAGGCTTCTGCAAACTGCTTTGCATTCTATGTCTTTAACGTAGGTAGATAGAGTGCTATCTTAGAGAAGTAGTATATAATTACAAGGATTGTATTAAAGGTGTAACCTAAGGAATCCTTAGCTAGGAGTAAGCTAGTAATAAAGTCTAGTGTAACTTCTTTAAAGATTTCCTTTAGTGTAGGTAATAGTAATAGCGTCCTATACTTGCTATACCTTAGAGCTTTGCTCCTTTAGTAGATAGTATAAGTTCTTATATATTCCTAGATATCTTAACTAAAGGTTAGCTAGTAGTAGGCTCTGCTAATTAGCTTAAGCGTCCTACGTGCGCTAAAATAGCCTGCTATACGCATGTTATAGTTCTAGAACAAAATCTCTTGCCTAATAGCTAGTTCCTCTAGAATATACATTCTGCTATTATACCTTAGGACTTTGTTTTTGTCTAAGCGCTATACCTGCACTCTGCTATATCTTTAAGTGCTATCCTTACTTATTAAGCTTATAATCTAACCTTAAGTAAAGGCGTTCCTTTGTTATAGTTAGTATAAGGTTTTAACAAGTAATTAAGACTCTACTATTGCAGGTTTACTACTAACTAGTACCCTAGCTAGTAAGCGTGGCACGTATAGCATGTATTCTATAGCGCTAGCAGTAGGGACCTTCCTAGTTCTATAAACTGTAGCAACGTGCGTCTTACACGTGCCTAACAAGCTTAGCTTGTTTATAGATCTGCTTACTCTACTAGCTATATCTATTACTAACAATTTGTTCTATAAGGTAGGTAATAATTAGATTAGTAACAGGTTCTCCTGTTTGTAATCTGCCCTTCTAGAGAGGCTATCTGCAGGGTTTGTTTTGCCTAGACAGTGTTCTACCTTAAAATTAAAAGCCTCTAGGTACATAGCCTATCTAGCTTGCTGCAGGTTTAGCTTTTATACAGCGCGTATACTATATAGGTTGTTATAGTTACTTAGCACCTATATAGTGTGCTGTGTGCCTTTAAGGTAATACCTCTACTGCTTAAAGCTATATACTATAGCAAGTAGCTCTAGGTTATAGACCTTATAATTTAGCTTAGTAGCTTGTAGCTTTTAAGAGGTAAAGGCAACTAGGTGCTACTACTTATCTTTAAAGAGTTAGGAGAGTATACCTAATATAGTAAATGTAGACGTATCTGTCTCTACTTAGATAAGGAGCTGTAACTGTAAAGCACCAGTCTCTAAAAAGTGTCACACCCTAATTCACCTCTAACTTAGCTCCTTTACGTTTCTGTTCCTGCCTGTAACTTAGTTATAGCATTCTAAACTTCCCTGTATTCTAGCAGTATAAAGGCACAAGGAGAATTATCTGTAGATAGATAGTTTTTAAGTATTCTTCGTACAAGACCTATAGGAATAGAATTGTCTCTGTGTTACCTATCCTAGTGCTCCTATACACCTTATAGCAGATACACACGCATTCTAGAGCTTTCTATTATCCTGTGTTATTACATTATACTTAAAAACTCGTCCTAGCTAGTAACAGCCTCTAAATAATATTGCAAGTTTGTTTAGTTATTGTGTACCAAGCAGATTCAGACCCCTTTTAGTTACGAACTATACAGGTCCTAATCATTGTCTATCTAACAGTTAGGATTCTAGAGACCTCCTAACAACTAAAGCCTTTAGGTTTAGAACTTCCTGCAACTTACTACTCTAGGATTACTTTAGAAAAGTTGCGTTAGATTACGCTAAGATAAAGACTTAGAGATTATTAATAACCTACCTAAATTAGATTACTACTAATGTTAGGCACTACTAACCCTGGTTTAAAGGAACCTATTAGACAATCTACTTAAGGACAGGCAACAGCGCCCGCTAAGGGATTAACTAACACCTAGACGCTTAGCAAGAGCAATACTAAATTAGACTTAGAACAGGTAAATCTTTATAAGTTAGTTAACTAACTAAGGGCTGAAGTAGCCTAGCTTTAGGCCTAATCCCTTCCCTACAAAGATGTACCTGTGCCTACTACAGAGTCTCCCCTTGTTTAATCTTAGCAACCTCCTAAAAGGTTCTAGTCTAAGACCCTAGTCTACTACCCTAGGCTTAGTAAACGCACACTAGCTATCAACAAATTAAGTAATAGAAAAGACCTTACTTTCAGACAGTAGCAAGCCTTAATTTAGGACTAACTTAACATTAATTTAGATTACTATCCTATAGAACAAGCTTGTATAGCTCTAGTATAGGGATATACTTCTAGGCTCGCTAAGGAATACCTAAAGCCCTAATACTTGTCTTGTAAAACAGACTAGTTCTAGAGCGCAGAGGAAATAATAACGCTTCTCTGCTCCTACTTTATTATAGGGAATAAGAGAGCTAAAAGTTAGGCTGTTTTCAATCAACTCTAAATAGGAAAAGATAACACGTTTCTACTTTTTAAAGCGCGCTTCCTAAGTGCTGCTATCTAGGGACAAGTACCTAAGTTAGAATAGTTTCACTACATGTAGACAAAGGTTACCCCTACCCTCTAAAGTCCTAACCTAGGATTTAAGAGGCAGTAGGATAACTTGTTTAAACTTATAGTAGAGCATCTCACAGCGTATAACATAGAAAGAAAACAACATCCTAGTTATGCCCTACCTAATACCTTACTACCTTAGACCTAACCCTAAACTGTTAACAATTAGCATTAGACTAACAACCTACCTCTAAATTAGCCTACACCTGGCATTTAGAAACCTCCTATATCTACTCCTACTCTAGCACCTAGGACTACACTGTCCCAAGCCACACCCGTAAGAGAGCTAACCCTAGGCAACTGCTATAACTGTAGCAAGACAGGTTACTTTGCAAAAGATTGCCCTAGTCCCTAGGTATAAGAAATCTAAGTAGATACAGAGGAATATGTTGACGCTAAAGAAGATTTTAAAGAGGAACTAATACCTAAGGGAAACAGCCCTGCCTAGGAGGACAACTTCACCTAGGCCTAAACTAATATAACCTATCTAACCTCTCTTTATCTTATTTGTTTAGTAGCCCCTATTTCCTTGCTTCTTCTATTCTATTAAACTAAGGGCTAGGCGTATAACTTAACTCCTTAGTTAATACTAGTGCCTAAGGATTTTTATTTTTAAATTCTAACATTGCTACTTTAGTGTCTGCTACACTTAGGACTCCTATCTAAAGGTTGCCCTTTAAGGTCTAAGTTAAAGGATTCTAGGATTAGATTACAACCCTAGTAAACTAGTACATTTAGTTGCACTTAACTATTAATAGGCGTAAGATACGTAACTGCCCCTTTGTTATTATTAATCTAGGATCCTAGGAATGCATTATTAGAATTAAATAGTTAAAACGTTTTAAACTCTAACTTAATACAGAGCGATCTTAGCTTATATAGCTAGTAAGGTACCCTAGGTTGTACAACCCTGCCCCTCTATTAATAATAACCCTATATTAACCTTTGCTACAAGCCTACGTCCTATAAGATGTACAACAAAGGGACAACCTATAGGAAGCTGCAGAGTACTAATATTGCTAAAGTCTAAATCACTTAATATATTGTATAAGAGGTGTTATTTAATTGCTAAAATGCTGTTCCTTACTAACAATCCTAACCTAAAAAGCCTCTAACTTGCTACCTCCTAGGGAGGCGCGCATTTCCTTACTTTTATTAAATGCTTTTTACTTTTCTATAAAAAAACTATAGAACAAATTTTTACTACTAGTCTATACAAGATTAATTGCGTTATTAACTACTGTTGTACCTAAGACAACCCTAAGAACGCTTAGCTACTTAACAAATAATTGCTAGACAAATATGTTTAATATGCTAATGTGTTTAGCAAAATAGAAGCTAAAACCCTTCTAGAACACTGCCCCTACAACTACAAAATTATATTAGAGGGCCAATTGCTAAATTCCTACTCGCCTTTATATAAACAAAATCTTAAGGAACTTAAAGCTACTAAAAGTTTATGCAAGACTAACTACAGCACAGCTAGATTAAATATAGTTAGAGCCCCTTTGCGTCGCCTATACTCTATGTTTAAAAACCAAATAGGAATTTGCGCATTTATGTTAACTATTGTAAACTTAACGCCCTTACAAGAAAGGACTCCTATCTAATACTGCGCATAGATGAATTGTTAGCACAACTGTCTAAGGCTAAGGTATTTACTAAATTTAACATCTAGAATACCTTTAATTAAATTTGTATAGATCCTGCCTCTAAGGAGTACACTACGTTCTGTACACGTTACAGTAGTTACAAGTGCAAGGTTCTACCCTTTAGGCTATGTAATAGACCAGCCACTTATTAACAATATATAAATAATGTTCTTATTAAATATCTAGACAACTTCTGTATCGCATATCTAGATAACATCCTTATCTACTCTAAAGACCTTGTGACCTATAAACAACATGTTAAGCTAGTACTTAATTAACTCTGTATTGCCAGATTATAAGTAGACATTAAGAAGAGCGAGTTCTACGTTACCTATACTAAGTACTTAGGTTATATCCTAACTAACAAAGGAATTAAAGTAGACTCTAAGAAGGTACAAGCCCTTAGGAACTGGATCCCTCCTACTACTGTTACTGGTGTGAAATCGTTCCTAGGCTTTACTAGGTTTTACTAATAATTTGTACCTAAATTCTCTCGCGTAGCTAAGCCCCTTATCGCCTTACAAAGCCTAGCAAATCTATTTAAATAGACTGCTTAATGCTAATCTAGTTTTAAAAACCTAAAGGAAGCCTTATTGTCTATCCTAACTCTATGCTATTTTGATCCTAACTACAATACAAAGATTAAAACTAACGCCTCTAATAGAGTTGTCGCTGGGGTTTTGTCACAGCAGCACCCTAACAATAAGTAGTACCCTGTAGCATTCTACAGCTAAGTACTCTCTAGAGCCAAACTCAATTAGGAAATATATAATAAGGAGTTGTTTGCGATTTTACAAGCCTTTAATAAGTAGAGAGCTAAACTCACCTTAGTTACAAAACAGATCTAAGTCTACTCTAATTATTAATCCCTAGAGTACTTTATAACAACTAAAATCTTAAATGCTTAACAAGCATAATAGGCAGAAGCTCTAGCTCTGTTTAACTTTAAGATTAAATACACGCTAGGCAAGAACAATAAGCATGCTAATATCCTAAGTTGCTAAGAACAGGATCTTGCAAATCTAAAGTCTGCTTAAGAAGACAATTAGTCCTAAGTCCTACTAGGTCCACAGCAGTTACACAACTAGATTAATTCTAATTTAGCTTAGATATATCTAGCTAAGACTAACCTAGTTATAGCTACTATCTGCTTAGTACAGCCTATTATAAAACTAGATTCCTTAGAACTAATTAAGGCGTTAATACAAGAAAACTAGAAATCTTTTAGATAAGAATAACTGTCGTTGCTATCTCTGTATTAGATCTAAAACAGACTCCTTCTCTACTATAATTAACTCTGTGTCCCTGCTAACTTAACCCTATGCACACGCCTAATTAAGGAAGCCTATAACCAACTATTAACTGCTTACCCTAGTGCCAAGAAGACCTACTAACTGCTATTACAACAGTATTACTAGAAAGGTATAAGTGCTACATGTAAAAGATATGTCTGAAACTGCATCCTATGTTGTCAAGGCTATCCAAGACAGACCTAACTCTGTAGGTACTTGCATCCCTTGCTAATACCTAACAAACTAATGCAACATTTGTGCATTAATTTTAAGGATTTTCCTAAGGACAAAGCTAGGTATAACTAGATTATAGTTATTATTAATCGCCTAACTAAACAAGCTATTACAATCCTATGCTATAAAACAATTACAGCACGTAGGATAGCAAACTTATTTATATAATAGGTGTATTAGTTTAGACATACCCCTAAGTTAATAGTAAGCAACAGGGGCCCCTAGTTTATCTCTACTTTCTAGACAGAATTCTGTTGAATTATAGGTGTGAAAGTCAAGCTATCTACTGCCTATTACAAGGAAACTAACAGTTAAACAGAGATTATAAACAAGTATATAGACTAACAGCTCTATCCCTTCGTCTTGTACTATCAGGATAACTAGTCTAAACTCCTACTAATTATAGATTGTGCCTAACTTACTCTGCCACATTCCTTAATTAGAATATCACCTTACTAAGTAATTTATAGTAGCTAACCTAAATAGAGCTGGAGTTAGAAAGGAGCTAATACAGCAGTAACCCCTGTGGAACAACTTAACTACAAGGAGGCCTTAGCATTAGCAACCTGTATACACAACGCCTAGAAGGTAGCTAAGGAGAATATAGAGAAAGCCTAAGACTGTATGCGCTCCGCAGTCAACGCTTATTGTAACCTAGTTAACTAGACTGTAGGTAACAAAGTGTACCTTTCTACTAAAAACTTAACAAGTAAGCAACTAAGCTAAAAGCTATCTAATAAGTAGGAAGGTCCCTTTAAGGTCCTAGAACAGGTTAGTTACTTATATTACTTGAAACTTCCCCTAGTTTAAAAATACACAACGTATTTGCACCTAACGTTCTGTGTAAGGATCTAGATAACCTGTTACCTAGTTAGGAAGCTCCAAAACCCGCAGGTATTCCTATTCAAGGAGTAGAGGAATAGGAGGTCTAAGAAATCCTAGCTAGTAGGTTAGTCTGCTGTAGTCTCAAGTACTGTGTAAGCTAGGTTAGCTATAACCTAGACCTAACTTAGTATCCTACAAAAAACTTTACAGGAGCACCCTATAAGCTAAAGGCGTATTATAATAAGTACCTAGAGCAGCCTAGTCTACCAAAGGCATTAAACGAATAGATTACAGCATAGGAAGAAGGTTAAGAATTGTAGGGCAAATAAAGACATTATAATTTAGAAAAGGACAAAGGAAATCTATTAACTCTAAAACGCCTCTAACTGCGTTTATACAATAGATAACAACAAAAGAAATCCTCCTTACTGTACAGCTAGAGAAACCCTTTCTTTTTTAAGGGTTCTTAATGTTACTTATCTCCTTAGAGCCACTGTTGTTAGTTTCGTCCAACAACCTAGGAGCACCCTTTTTTTTAGGTGCTGGAAGCAGAGCCAGCTTTACTAACTTACCTCTAACTCTAGAGCTATAAAGGGCTATTTCCTGTTGCAGCTTAATAACCTCCCTAGTTAACACTAACAAACCCTCTACTATCTCCTCTATTACCTAGCCCTACGCTGTACTAGCGTGGTACTAATGCAGCAACACGTTATTAGCAGTAACTCCCTTAAGCTGCGCAGTCGCTACCTGCACTACACTCGCTAGAGCTATTGCTGATGCCATAAGGCTACGCTATGCCTCTAGTGCTGCCTCTGTTACCTCCTCTGCCGCCTCTCCTGCTGCCTTACCCCTAGATTCCTCCTCTTACATAACAAGGTCGTTATAAAAAGTAGCATACTTAGGACTAACGTAAATTAGAACCTATAACTATTAGTATTAGTTAGAGAGTAGGAGTAAAGAAAAGTCTAGTTACTAGATAACACTTCTTATTTTAAAGTGTGCAATAAGCACACTTTAACAACAACGCCTTGTTAAAGGCGTAGTCTACCTTCCTCCCCCTTGCGAAGGCCTAAATTAAACAAAGGCAAATAACCTAATAGGCTACTGTAAGAGCTCTAGGCGGGACTAGTATTAGCATAGTAACTAATTAACAAGCCTAGGAGCATTAGCATAGGAACAATTAAAAGAGCGTAGGGATACTTACAGTAAGAAATAGTGTCTATTAGAGTTAGGAAAGGTGTAAGGATTAATTGTTTATATACCTACGCAACGCGTCCTAGAAATTAGATATAATAATAACAGTAAACCTGTTTCCCTCTAATTAAGTCACGATACAGCTTGTTGTCACGTTAGATTTAGGCAGCAGAGTTAACAAATAAAAAAAGTTGTCTTTACTTTAGATAAAAACAATAACAAAACACTAAAACAACAACCTAAGTTAACTAAAAACCTAGAACAGACGCTAAATTAACGCACTAACGCTATAGGACAACAACTGTTATCACTTATGTGTATCTAGGACAATCTGCCTACACAGGAGGGGGTAGTGTAAAGCACTAGTCTCTAAAAAGTGTTACACCCTAATTTACCTCTAACTTAGCTCCTTTACGTTTCTGTTCCTGCCTGTAACTTAGTTATAGCATTCTAAACTTCCCTATATTCTAGCAGTATAAAGGCACAAGGAGAATTATCTATAGATAGATAGTTTTTAAGTATTCTTCGTACAAGACCTATAGGAATAGAATTGTCTCTGTGTTACCTATCCTAGTGCTCCTATACACCTTGTAGCAGATACACACGCATTCTAGAGCTTTCTATTATCCTGTGTCGTTACAGTAACAGAGCTTGCAGGACTATACTTAAGTAATTAATTAATTTAATTAGTGTCTATTTTTCTATATAGAACGTGTTGCTTAAATATAAATAAAATGTGTAGGTTATGTAATCTCACTTAGCAAGCGTTTAGCTAGTATTAGGGCTGCTTAGAACCAGCGTTGCTAGGGTAGAGCAGCTTAACTAAATTAGCACGCTCTGTTAGAAAACAAGCTGCGTATGTAACTCTACGCGCTTAGTTACGCAACACACCCTCTAGTTAATCCTGTATTAGGAACAACTAAACTAGGAGCGTGCCCTTAGTAATTATAGGGCTCTAATCTTAGATTTTTGTATTTCCCTAGATATCTAAGATTACTGCGCGCCTGCAGCGTACTCTAGGTGCTCTTCCTTTTAACAGACCTCTCTGATTTTTAGGCTACTTTTGCAAGCAGTTTATTACTAGTTTAGGCGCTTATTTTTGTTAGCTAAATTTCTAAGCCTGTAGCTAGCTATTAAGCTGCTTAGTTATAGTTAAGGTAAGCACTTCTTAGGTTAAGCACTTCTAGGTAGTAAGAGTGAGCGTAAGGACTATAGTCTAGCAGCTTCACCTTTACTAACCTAGTTGCTTCCCTATATAAGCGTCCTACCTACTTAATTTCTCTATTTCTCTAGTTATATCTATTAATATACCTGTAAGTATACTAAATTGTTTTCTGCGCGCCTAAGCACTCTCTAGCTAATTGTTTCTAGCCTCTTAAGAGCTTTATTATTAGACGTTGTCTAACTAATCTTGCTATTAACGTTTTCCTAGCTCTTTTCTAGAGGTTTTGCTAACTTAGGTATAGAAATAGACTAAAACCTAGCGCTGCGCGCGCACTGCCGCCACCTCTGCCGCCTAAGCTGCTGCCTAAGCTGGCTGGCTGCCAGCTGCCCGCTCGCCCTCGCCCGCGCCTGTCCCTATGCCTGCGCCTGCTCCCTTGCCCTCGCCTAAGCCTAAGCCTATAGTTGCAGCTTCGCCTGCTCCTTTAGCAGTTACTGCTGCTACTGCCGCCATAGCCGCCGCCACCACCGCTGCCTATGCTACTGCGCTGCTGCTGCCACCTATGCCTGCGCCCACGCCCCCTGCCCCTGTCTTAGGCGCTCTAGTGCCTAGTGCGCGCAGGTTAATTCCCTGCGCATACTGCGTAGACGCGCTACTAGCAAGCAGCTTAGTTGCGCTGTGCGTTAACAACGCTACTACTAGCTGCTACAGCAAGCGCTGCTAGCGTTGTGCCTTTAGGCACTCCTGCTGCCTGCTCCCCCTGCCCTTAAGCTGCTTAGGCTAGAACTAGTAGAGGAGCTTGCTTCCTCTAGCAGAGTAACAACTTTAGTAAGTAACTTAGTATTTTAGTTAATAACAGTAGCTAACAAGCGTTTAGTAGGCTACTAACCTACGCACTGCTATCTAGGTAGTAAAGGGCCTGCTTGTAGATAGGTACATGTAACGACACAGGATGATAGAAAGCTCTGGAATGCGTGTGTATCTGCTACGAGGTGTATAGGAGCACTGGGATAGGTAACACAGAGACAATTCTATTCCTATAGGTCTTGTACGAAGAATACTTAAAAACTATCTATCTATAGATAATTCTCCTTGTGCCTTTATACTGCTAGAATACAGGGAAGTTTAGAATGCTATGACTAAGTTATGGGCAGGAACAGAAACGTAAAGGAGCTAAGTTAGAGGTGAATTAGGGTGTGACACTTTTTAGAGACTGGTGCTTTACACTACCCCCTCCTGTGTAGGCAGATCGTCCTAGATACGCATGAGTGATAACAGTTGTTATCCTGTAGCGTTAGTGCGTTAATTTAGCGTCTGTTCTAGGTTTTTAGTTAACTTAGGTTGTTGTTTTAGTGTTTTGTTGTTGTTTTTATCTGAAGTAAAGACAACTTTTTTTTTTTTGTTAACTCTGCTGCCTGAATCTAACGTGATAACGAGCTGTATTGTGACTTAATTAGAGGGAAACAGGTTTACTGTTGTTGTTATATCTAATTTCTAGGACGCGTCGCGTAGGTATATAAACAATTAATCCTTACACCTTTCCTAACTCTAACAGACACTATTTCTTGCTGTAAGTATCCCCACGCTCTTTTGATTGTTCCTATGCTAATGCTCCTAGGCTTGTTAATTAGTTACTATGCTAATACTAGTCCTGCCTAGAGCTCTTGCGGTAGCCTATTAGGTTATTTGCCTTTGTTTAATTTAGGCCTTTGCGAGGGGGAGGAAGGTAGACTACGCCTTTGATAAGGCGTTGTTGTTAAAGTGTGCTTATTACATACTTTAAAATAAGAAGTGTTATCTAGTAACTAGACTTTTCTTTACTCCTACTCTCTAACTGATACTGATAGTTATAGGTTCTGATTTACGTTAGTCCTGAGTATGCCACTTTTTATAACGACCTTGTTATGTAGGAGGAGGAATCTAGGGGTAAGGTGGCGGGAGAGGCGGTAGAGGAGGTGACAGAGGCAGCACTAGAGGCATAGCGTAGCCTTATGGCATTGGCGATGGCTCTGGCGAGTGTAGTGCAGGTGGCGACTGCGCAGCTTAAGGGAGTTACTGCTAATAACGTGTTGCTGCATCAGTACTACGCTAGTACAGCGCAGGGCCAGGTAATGGAGGAGATAGTGGAGGGTTTGTTGGTGTTAACTAGGGAGGTTATTAAGCTGCGACAGGAAATAGCCCTTTGTAGCTCTAGAGTTAGAGGTAAGTTAGTAAAGCTGGCTCCGCTTCCAGCACCTAAAAAAAAAGGTGCTCCTAGGTTGTTAGATGAAACTAACAACAGTGGCTCTAAGGAGATAAGTGACATTAAGAACCCTTAAAAAAGAAAGGGTTTCTCTAGCTATATAGTAAGGAGGATTTCTTTTATTATTATCTATTGTATAAACGCGGTTAGAGGCGTTTTAGAGTTAATAGATTTCCTTTGTCCTTTTCTGAATTATAATGTCTTTATTTGCCCTACAATTCTTGACCTTCTTCCTATGCTGTGATCTATTTGTTTAATGCCTTTGGTAGACTAGGCTGCTCTAGGTACTTGTTGTGATACGCCTTTAGCTTATAGGGTGCTCCTGTAAAGTTTTTTGCAGGATACTAAGTTAGGTCTGGGTTATAGCTGACCTAGCTTACACAGTACTTGAGACTACAGCAGACTAACCTACTAGCTAGGATTTCTTAGACCTCCTATTCCTCTACTCCTTGAATAGGAATACCTGCGGGTTTTAGAGCTTCCTGACTAGGCAACAGGTTATCTAGATCCTTACACAGAACGTTAGGTGCAAATACGTTGTGTATTTTTGAACTAGGGGAAGTTTCAAGCGATATAAGTGACTAACCTATTCTAGGACCTTGAAGGGACCTTCCTACTTGTTAGATAGCTTTTAGCTTAGTTGCTTACTTGTTAAGTTTTTAGTAGAAAGGTACACTTTGTCACCTACAGTCTAGTTAACTAGGTTGCAATAAGCGTTAACTGCAGAGCGCATGCAGTCTTAGGCTTTCTCTATATTCTCCTTAGCTACCTTCTAGGCGTTGTGCATATAGGTCGCTAATGCTAAGGCCTCCTTGTGGTTAAGTTGTTCTATAGGGGTTACTGCCGTATCAGCTCCTTTCTAACTCTAGCTCTGTTTAGGTTGGCTACTATAAATTACTTAGTAAGGTGATATTCCAATTAAGGAATGTGGCAGAGTGAGTTAGGCACAATCTATGATTAGTAGAAGTTTAGACTAGTTATCCTAATAGTACGAGACGAAGGGATAGAGCTGTTAGTCTATATGCTTGTTTATAATCTCTGTTTAACTGTTAGTTTCCTTGTAATAGGCAGTAGATAGCTTAACTTTCACACCTATAATTTAACAGAATTCTGTCTAGAAAGTAGAGATAAACTAGGGGCCCCTGTTGCTTACTATTAACTTAGGGGTATGTCTAAACTAATACACCTATTGTATAAACAAGTTTGCTATCCTACGTGCTGTAATTGTTTTATAGCATAGGATTGTAATAGCTTGTTTGGTTAGGCAATTAATAATAACTATAATCTAGTTATACCTAGCTTTGTCCTTAGGAAAATCCTTAAAATTAATGCATAAATGTTGCATTAGTTTGTTAGGTATTAGCAAGGGATGTAAGTACCTACAGAGTTAGGTCTGTCTCAGATGGCCTTGGCGACATAGGATGCAGTTTTAGACATATCTTTTACATGTAGCACTTATACCTTTCTAGTAATACTGTTGTAATAGCAGTTGGTAGGTCTTCTTGGCACTAGGGTAAGCAGTTAATAGTTGGTTATAGGCTTCCTTAATTAGGCGTGTGCATAGGGTTAAGTTAGCAGGGACATAGAGTTAATTATAGTAGAGAAGGAGTCTGTTTTGGATCTGATATAGAGATGGCAACAACAGTTATTCTTGTCTAAAAGATTTCTAGTTTTCTTGTATTAACGCCTCAATTAGTTCTAAGGAATCTAGTTTTATGATAGGCTGTACTAAGCGGATAGTGGCCACAACTAGGTTAGTCTTAGCTAGATATGTCTAAGCTAAATTGGAATTAATCTGGTTGTGTAACTGCTGTGGACCTAGTAGGACTTAGGACTGATTGTCTTCTTGAGCAGACTTTAGATTTGCAAGATCCTGTTCTTAGCGACTTAGGATATTAGCACGCTTGTTGTTCTTGCCTGGCGTGTATTTAATCTTGAAGTTAAACAGAGCTAGAGCTTCTGCCTATCGTGCTTGTTGAGCATTTAAGATTTTAGTCATTATGAAGTACTCTAGGGATCGATGATTAGAGTAGACTTGGATCTGTTTTGTAACCAAGGTAAGTTTAGCTCTCTACTTATTAAAGGCTTGTAAAATTGCGAACAACTCCTTATTATGTATTTCCTAATTAAGTTTGGCTCTAGAGAGTACTTAGCTGTAGAATGCTACAGGGTACTACTTGTTGTTAGGGTGCTGCTGTGACAAAACCCTAGCGACAACTCTATTAGAGGCGTTAGTTTTGATCTTTGTATTGTAGTTAGGATTAAAATGGCATAGAGTTGGGATAGACAACAAGGCTTCCTTTAGGTTTTTAAAACTAGATTAGCATTAAGTAGTCTATTTAAATAGATTTGCTAGGCTTTGTAAGGCGATAAGGGGCTTAGCTACGTAAGAGAATTCAGGTACAAATTATTAGTAAAACCTAGTGAAGCCTAGGAACGATTTCACACTAGTAACAGTGGTAGGAGGGATCTAGTTCCTAAGGGCTTGTACCTTCTTAGAGTTCACTTTAATTCCTTTATTAGTTAGGATGTAACCTAAGTACTTAGTACAGGTAACGTGGAACTTGCTCTTCTTAATGTCTACTTGTAATCTAGCAATACAGAGTTGATTAAGTACTAGCTTAACATGTTGTTTGTGGGTTACAAGGTCTTTAGAGTAGATAAGGATGTTATCCAGATATGCAATACAGAAGTTGTCTAGATATTCAATAAGAACATCATTTATATATTGTTAATAAGTGGCTGGTCCATTACATAGCCTAAAGGGTAGAACCTTGCACTTGTAACTACTGTAACGTGTACAGAACGTAGTGTACTCCTCAGAGGCAGGATCTATACAAATTCAATTAAAGGCATTCTAGATGTTAAATTTAGTGAATACCTTAGCCTTAGACAGTTGTGCTAACAATTCGTCTATGCGTGGTATTAGATAGGAGTCCTTTCTTGTAAGGGCGTTAAGTTTACAATAGTTAACACAAATGCGTAAATTCCTGTTTGGTTTTTAAATATAGAGTATAGGCAACGCGAAGGGGCTCTGACTGTGTTTAATCTAGCTGTGCTGTAGTTAGTCTTGCACAAACTTTTTAGTAGCTTCAAGTTCCTTAAGATTTTGTTTATACAAGGGCGAGTAGGAATTTGGCAATTGGCCCTCTAATATAATTTTGTAGTTGTAGGGGCAGTGTTCTAGAAGGGTTTTAGCTTCTGTTTTGCTGAACACATTAGCATATTAAACATATTTGTCTGGCAATTGTTTGTTAAGCAGCTGAGCGTTCTTAGGGTCGTCTTAGGTACAACAGTAGTCAATGACGCGATTAATCTTGTATAGACTAGTAGTAAAAAATTTGTTCTGTGGTTTTTTTATAGAAAAGTAAAAAGCATTTAATAAAAGTAAGGAAATGCGCGCCTCCCTAGGAGGTAGCGAGTTAGAGGCTTTTAGGTTAGGATTATTAGTAAGGAACAGCATTTTGGCAATTAAATAACACCTCTTATACAATGTATTAAGTGATTTAGACTTTAGCGACGTTAGTACTCCGCAGCTTCCTATAGGTTGTCCCTTTGTTGTACGTCTTGTAGGACGTAGGCTTGTAGCGAAGGTTGATGTAGGGTTATTATTAATAGAGGGGCGGGGTTGTACAACCTAGGGTACCTTACTGGCTATATGAGCCAAGATCGCTCTGTATTAAGTTAGAGTTTAAAACGTTTTAACTATTTGATTCTAATAATACATTCCTAGGATCCTAGATTAACAATAACAAAGGGGTAGTTGCGTATCTTACGCCTATTAATAGTTAAGTATAACTAAATATACTGGTTCACTAGGGTTGTAATCTAATCCTAGAATCCTTTGACTTAGACCTTAAAGGGCAACCTTTAGATAGGAGTCCTAAGTGCAGCAGACACCAAAGTAGCGATGTTAGAATTTAAAAATAAAAATCCTTAGGCACTAGTATTAACTAAGGAGTTGAGTTGTACGCCTAGCCCTTAGTTTAATAGAATAGAAGAAGCAAGGAAATAGGGGCTACTAAACAAATAAGATAAAGAGAGGTTAGATAGGTTATATTAGTTTAGGCCTAGGTGAAGTTGTCCTCCTAGGCGGGGCTGTTTCCCTTAGGTATTAGTTCCTCTTTGAAATCTTCTTTAGTGTTAACATATTCCTCTGTATCTACTTGGATTTCTCGTACCTAGGGACTAGGGCAATCTTTTGCAAAGTGACCTGTCTTGCTATAGTTGTAGCAGTTGCCTAGGGTTAGCTCTCTTACGGGTGTAGCTTGGGACAGTGTGGTCCTGGGTGCTGGAGTAGGAGTAGATATAGGAGGTTTCCAAATGCTAGGTGTAGGCTGATTTGGAGGTAGGTTGTTAGTCTGATGCTAATTGTTAACAGTTTAGGGTTAGGTCTAAGGCGGTAAGGTATTAGGTAGGGCATAACCAGGATGTTGTTTTCTTTCTATGTTATACGCTGTAAGATGCTCTACTATAAGTTTAAACAAGTTATCCTACTGCCTCTTAAATCCTAGGTTAGGACTTTAGAGGGCAGGGGTAACCTTTGTCTACATGTAGTGAAACTATTCCAACTTAGGTACTTGTCCCTAGATAGCAGCACTTAGGAAGCGCGCTTTAAAAAGTAGAAACGTGTTATCTTTTCCTATTTAGAGTTGATTAAAAACAGCCTAACTTTTAGCTCTCTTATTCCCTGTAATAAAGTAGGAGCGGAGAAGCGTTATTATTTCCTCTGCGCTCTAGAACTGGTCTGTTTCACAAGACAAGTATTAGGGCTCTAGGTATTCCTTGGCGAGCCTAGAAGTATATCCCTATACCAGAGCCATACGAGCTTGTTCTGTAGGATAGTAATCTAAATTAATGTTGAGTTAGTCCTGAATTAAGGCTTGCTACTGTCTGAAAGTGGGGTCTTTTCTATCACTTAATTTGTTGATAGCTGGTGTGCGTTCACTAAGCCTAGGGTGGTAGACTAGGGTCTTAGACTAGAACCTTTTGGGAGGTTGCTAAGATTGAATAAGGGGAGACTCTGTGGTAGGCACAGGTACATCTTTGTGGGGAAGGGATCAGGCCTAAAGCTAGGCTACTTCAGCCCTTAGTTAGTTAACTAACTTATGAAGATTTACCTGTTCTAAGTCTAATTTAGTATTGCTCTTGCTAAGCGTCTAGGTGTTGGTTGATCCCTTGGCGGGCGCAGTTGCCTGTCCTTGAGTGGATTGTCTAATAGGTTCCTTTAAACCAGGGTTAGTGGTGCCTAACATTAGTAGTAATCTGATTTAGGTAGGTTATTAATAATCTCTAAGTCTTTATCTTAGCGCAATCTGACGCGACTTTTCTAAAGTAATCCTAGAGCAGTAAGTTGCAGGAAGTTCTAAACCTAAAGGCTTTAGTTATTAGGAGGTCTCTAGAATCCTAACTGTTAGATGGACGATAATTAGGACCTGTATGGTTTGTAACTGAAAGGGGTCTAAATCTGCTTGGTACACAATAACTGAACAAACTTGCGATATTATTTAGAGGCTGTTACTAGCTAGGACGAGTTTTTGAGTATAATGTAACGACATAGGATGATAGAAAGCTCTAGAATGCGTGTGTATCTGCTACGAGGTGTATGGGAGCACTAGGATAGGTAACACAGAGACAATTCTATTCCTATAGGTCTTGTACGAAGAATACTCAAAAACTATCTATCTACAGATAATTCTCCTCGTGCCTTTATACTGCTAGAATACAGGGAAGTTTAGAATGCTATGACCAAGTTACGGGCAGGAACAGAAACGTAAAGGAGCTGAGTTAGAGGTAAATTAGGGTGTGACACTTTTCGGAGACTGGTGCTTTACAGTACAAATTTTAAGTACCTATTTGTAAGTAGGTTCTTTAAGATAAAACCTATAGGGAGGGGGTTGTCCTCTCTACCTATAGTTAATTTGTTTTTGTAAGCTCCTTAGCTACTAGGCGTGTGTAAGGACACTGTAGGCAGGCAAGAGAGATAGGACGAAACGTATAGGATTAGGTAAGATAAGACAAATCCTTAGGGGTTAAGCCCTAAGGATTTAGGGGAATATATACGTGTGTGTAGGCTCTAAGGGGTGACTGTAGTTGCCCTAAGGTGTTCCTAAGGGTTGGCATGCCTAAGGTAGAAAGCCCCTAATAATAGCCCCCTTCTTACAGTCTGTCCTAGACTACTGAACCCTATGTGCCAATGCTTGCTAGTTTAAACTCTAAAAAAACCTCTAACGTAAGAGGAAAATAGTTAGGAGAAAGCTAGTTTGCTTGTTAGTAGGTGCTTAAATCTATTAATTACGTTAGCACAAACAACTCCCTATAGGGTGCAGCTAGCACTAGTTTGCTGCTTGCTAGGTAACCTTACCTTTAGATCCCTTAGGATTAAAGACTCTAGAACCTGTAGTTAAGGCTGTTAGGGAGTTAGGTAATAGTTTAGTAAATTACTAAACAAGTGTTTGGCTAGTACTGCCCTATAGGGTGTCTGCAGCCTTACCCTAGTCCCCTTAAGGATATAGTGCCCTTAGTCTAGTAGCCTTAACCTCTAGGAGCATAGTAAAAAGAAGATACAGAACAAACTGTATAGTAATTGTAGCAGGTTCCCCTATAGGATACCTGTTGCTGCACTGCAGTCCCTATAGGGCACTGCTGCTCTAAGTCTAGGGACTGCAGTCGCCTAGGAGCTAGTGTTAGGTGCAGTAACGTGCTGCCCTAGGCTGTTTTCTTAGTGTAACAACTTATCCCCTATAGGTTGCTTAAGTGTCTAGGCCCTTTGTCTATAAGCTCTGCAGAGGCATTATTACCCTTAGTCTAAACAACTGCAGTTGCTAGAGGCGTAGACTTGTTTGCTTAATCGCCGCAGCAGTTTAGCTAGACATATTATTACCTTTACCTAAGAGGTACCCTATAGGGTATCTAGTTAGTGCCTAGAGGTTGTCCTGCTCCTGCGCAAGTAGGCCTAAGGCGACACGCTATGTGTAGGTAGTTTACTGTAACAGTGCCTAGAGGCGTTACCCTATGCTTAGATTGCTCCTATTATAGGAGTTTATCTATTAATTACGTAGTGTTAACTAGTACCTTTGTTGTGTTGTTAGCTATTATTTGCTCTAGACTTAGGATACCTTATAGACGTATAGCGAGTGTCCTATTAGGCGCGTATTATTCCTTACTAACTATGTAAAGTATAGGCGTTTAATTATTTAGAAAGTAGGTAGTTAGGCAGCAGAACGTTAGTAGGTAGCAGATAGAGGTAAGAGAGTCGCAGTATATAACAAGTAGATACCTTAACTTTATCTTCCTTATCTACACTCTACTTTACACTCTATATACTTTCTACTCTACTTCTTTATTATTATTATGCCCTTCCTGCCTTCGCACATTAACAACTCTAAGCTACTAGACTTTGTCTACGCGCTGCCTAATAACATAGCCCTACAGCCTTCCCTTACGCAGTTTTAGTGCCCTAAGTGTGTAAAGAAGCTTACTACTAAGTCCTCTACTAATCCTAATAGCTTAATTAAGTTGTTTATTTAGGTCTTTAGGCGCCCTATAGGGTACTGCACGCGCAAGAACAATTTTAGTGTGTGTAATAGGTGCACATCTAGCAACGTTAGTAGATGCATTAAGGTAAGTCTAGAGCTCTGCCTAGTGCCTACCTAATACTAACCTATATAGATCGCGCCTTATTTCTGCTACGCTATTAATATACTTAACTTCCTTCTTAAGCGTGCTATCTACAAGACAAATAAGGAGACTGCCTAATAAGGTAACGCCGCAACTAAGGATAACATCCTAGGTAACGTCTAGCACTATTAGCAGACTGCCTTTAACTACGCTAAAGCTTATTATCTTAGCTTTGTGTCCTATAATGCTGCTGTTAGTTGCTGTATAAAGGACTTAGGCTTAAGTTAGGTTAACTATAATAAGGCTTATTAGGTTTTACGTAAGCATAACCTGCAGCGCTTTAATATAAGTTCTTCCCTAACTCTTTGCCCTTACTGTAGCTAATTTCTGTGTAGGCTGCCTTAGGTACAGTTGGCTAGAAAGAACTGTCTAACGTAGTTATTAATATAGAGGTTAAGCGTGTGTTCTAGCAGGATAGTGCTGCTAGGGGTGTAGAGAAGCGTTAGTACTACTACAGCACTAATGTGCCTTCTGCTGCTAACGCCCTAGCTGCGCCTTTCTAGCAGTTAACAATCTCTCCTACTAAATCAGCGTTTTTAGGCGCTTAGAGGACTCTAGAGCGCTGTTGTACAGGTAGCCCTAACTTCCAGCCTAGCCCTACTAGGGGTTTATAAGGCCTTCTACTTTTAGATTGCTTTTTTAGATAATATATAGCAATAGATTAAATGTAATACCTACATAAACCTCTGTGCCTACCCCTATGCTCTTAAGACCCTTGTCCCCTACCTTAGATAGTTGCTGGGCTAATCTACAGCCTTAGGACAGTAACCCTAGGTTAATATATTGTCTACAGTTTCGTGGCATAAGTATTATCCTAGGGGGACTTCCTTAGGCGACCCCTCTTCTACTAATACAGATTTAGATTGCCCTAACCTAACTTAGACTTAGCCCTGCGTTTGCAAGTAGATTGCTGTGTTGTGTTAGTTGTTGTCTTAAGGTACTTGTTAAGGATTTCCTCGCAGTAGTTAAGGTTCTCTAGTAGCTCCTAGGTAGCTTCTTTATTTAGCTAACCTAGCTACTTTACTAGGTACTCTCGCCTATAGGCTTAAGTGTTACAGTGCTGCAGAATCCCTTTAACTTTATACCTCTCTGCTAGGAGAGTGTCTTCTAGGATCTGTATAGGACCTAGCTAGAACCCCTTTTCTGCAAAGGGTTCCCTCTATAGTTTAAGTAATAATACATTAAACACTAGGTACACTCTATCTATTAATAGTAGTAGGTCTAGCTTATAAGCCAGCTTCCTAATCTTCTTTATAATAGTAAAGGGACCTAGGTAACAGGCGTTGAACTTCTTAGATAGTTAGTTAGTTGTTAGGTTCTTTGCTTAGAGTAGCACTTACTCGCCTTTAGCAAAGTGTCTATCTGCCTGCTTAGTGTTATACTAACAAGAATTGCTCTTCTAGGCATACTCTAAGCTATCCTTTGCTGCTACCTACAGTTTATGCCACTGCTCCAGTCGTCTAATTACCTACCAGCAGAGGTCCAGTGCCTTTCCACTGTCTACCTAGGCCTCTAGGGGACAGTGTAACTAGTGCTTATCTAGGACTCTATTAAAGCCCTAAGGGTTAATCCTATATGCTACCTTAATAGGGGATTTACTGTGTGCTAAGTAAGCCTTTAAGTTATATGCGTACTCTGCGTATAGCAACAAGTCTACCTAGTTATCCTGTTAATAGTTTATGTAGATGCGCAGGTAGGTTTCTAACTCCTGGTTTTAGCGCTCTGTCTGCCTATTAGTCTATAGGTAAAAGGCCGTACTAAGGCAGTAGTTAATCTTCAAATAGTAGCAGATGTTAGACTAGAATTAACTAGTGAACACTAATCTACAGTCTGATATTAGGGTATTAGGAGGACTATGTTTAAGAAAGCACTGCTTAAGTAGTAGTTTAGCTACCCTTTAGGAAGTAACTGTCTTAGTTATAGGTAGATACTAGACATACTTGCTAAACCTATTAACTAGGACTAGGATTAAGTTATACTTATTCCCCTAGTTATCCTTTAACTTTAGTAGGTCTATTACAAAGTCTAGGGAGTAATGCTGCTAGGGTGTATTAGGTACTAGGAGTAGGACCAGCAGCCCCTATAGCTTGTGCCTGCAGATCTTGTTTAGTTAGCACGCTGTATAACGCTGAACGTACTTATGTACATCCTTCTTTAGGTTTAGCTAGTAGTACTTTTGTTTTAATAGCTAGGCAGTCTTCTTACAACTATAGTAACCCCCTATAGAGTTATTATAGTTCTTTGTAAGGATAGTTTAGCAAAGAGTTACGTCTTAGGGAATCTACACTTTCCTACTCCTGCGCAGGATCCTACTAGAGTTAACCTCCTAGTAGTAGTAACCCTTAGCTGCTCTACCTGCTTCCTAACTTATTAGCGACTTATAGGCAGCGTCCTGCTCCTAAACCTGTCTAATGTAGTTAGTTAAGCGTTCTAGTGTGTCTAGGGCGTATGTAGATTTGCCTTGCGCGGCATTATTCGCAAGGTAGGTAGGTAACCTAACTTGTCTATTAAGGTTATAAAGGAGAGCCTCTGCAACGTTAAAGCTAGGTTCCTAAGCTTTAAATAATTTAGATTAACCCTAGCTGCTATAGCCTGTAGATAGCTGGTTAAGAGCTAAGGAGACGCATCTCTAGTACCTATCAATAGGTGGAATTCCTCAGGGGCAGTTTTAGAGAGTTGCTAGGATCCTGCAGGACCCCTACTAGGGCTGCCTGTTACCCTAGTTGCCTGTTTAACGTTTTAAGCCTTAGACTTCTAGATAGTCTATATTTAAAGCTTCTGCTAGAGAGTTAGTAGCATAGCGTTACGTAGTGCCTGCTGCTCTCTAATAACCAGTCCCTTAGCATAATTAGGGCGCCTTAAGGGGCTGTCTGCAGGGTTCTCTAGTCTAGGCTTATATTTAACTTCAAAGTTATACCTAGCTAACTCTTCTACCTAGCGTGCTTATTTAGGGAGAGCTCCTTTGTAGTTATAAAGTACTGTAGGTTGTTATAATTAGAGAGTACTTAGACTGTTAATAGGGCGTGCTTAAGGTAGTGTTGCTACTACCTAAATGCCTTAACAATCGCAGCTAATTCCTTGTTATAGGTATGCTATCTAATTAATAGGCCTTAAAACTTCCTGCTCTAGAACGCTACTAGTTTCTAGTGTTGTTCTATTAATACTTCTAACAATTGTAGTTGCAGCAATATAGCAGCTATAGCAAAGTCTAATGCATTAGTAAGGACTATAATTAGCTTGTTAGGATTAAAGTGCTGTAGCACAGGGGCTTTAGTAAACTTCTTCCTAATAGTAAGGAAGGCCTAGCGTACTTCCTCCAGCTAACTCTATAGTTTGTACTATCTTGTTAGGCCCTTGTAGGTTTTTACTAGCGTTTTCTTCCCCCTTTATTATAGTAGAGCCTCCTAGCTCTAACTCTAGCCTCTAGGCAGAGGTTATATAGTCTACTAACAGGCGTACAATCCTAGAGTAGTTAAAGATAAACCTTTAATAGAAGTTAGCAAAGCTAAGGAACACTTAGATATCTTTGTATCCCTTAGGCTCTAGCTACTCTTAGATTATTTGCACACAGATAGGGTCTATAACTACTCTACTAGGCGTGATAATAAAGCCTAGGAACTTAACTAACTTTGTTATAAACAAGTATTTACTTGCCTTGCAGAACAACCCCTATTTAACAAGTTAATCTAGGATCTCTTTAACGTAGGCTTAATGATCCTCCTTATGCTCTAAGTATATAAGGATATTATCTAGATACACTACGCAGGTGCGGTCTATAAGGCCTCCTAGGGCTCTCTAGATGTAAGATTAGAACGTTGCTAGAGCGTTTGCTAATCTAAAAGGCATAACTAGGTACTTAAAATAACTGTACCTGGTCTTAAAAGCTGTTTTCCACTTATTGCCTTCCTTGATCTAGAGCCTATAATAGGCATTACGTAGATCTAGCTTAGAGAAGATAGCAGCTTTTAATAGCCTGTCTAGCATCTTATTTATAAGAGGAATAGGATACTAGTTCTTAATAGTAACCTTATTAAGGCCCCTGTAATCTATACAAAGTTGCAGTGTACTATTAGCCTTTAGCACAAACAGGATAGGTGCCCTAGCAGGGGACTTACTTAGGCAGATCTAACCCTTTTCCTGCGCTGTATTAAGGTAGGCCTGTAGTATTTCTAGCTCCTTCCTAGAGAGGTTATAGATAGGCATGTTTAGTATCTTGCTGCCTAGCTTAATGTTAATAGAGTAATTATAATCCTAATGTAGTGCTAGTACACTAGACTAGTGTTTGCTAAATGCAAACTACTTATAGTGTAGCTCTAGGGGAACGTGCTTAAGCTCTTCTAGGTCTAGCTTGTTGTCCGTAGGGTTAACTAAAGGGTAGTCTTTGTTGCTATCTAGGAGGGCTTAGGCTATGCCTGTAGGCAGCATCCTAGAGCGTTAAGGGGGCTTATAGATAATGCTCGCTACTATGCGCTTACCTATAGCTTTAGGGAGCTATAATAGATCTAGGTGCTGCGCAACGCAATGCTAAAGGTAGTTAACAACTTTAAGTATTTTGTTCTAGAGCTAGAGGAGTCCCTTATTGTAGAAGTATTTCACATTAAGGATAGCGTCTCTGCTTAGCCCCTAGGCTAGTAGTTGTCTACTGCCTTCCTAGTTACTTTCTAACAGGTTGTTAATTGTCTCCTCTAGGACTTAGTAGACTAGGTTACCTAGGTGCATTAAGTATGCCCTTTCTCCTAGTTCTATAGAGTGGAACAGATCCTGTGTAGTAGTAAGGTGTACTCTTTCTGCGTTGTTAGGGAACTACTCGTATATGCCTTTAGAGAAGCAGATGCATAGGTTAGTAGATGCTAACTATAGGTAACCTAGTACTAGGTTGTATCCCTTAAAGGCAGCTAACTAGAACTCCTACAGTCCTACAGATTTAACTATACTATTGCTGTCTAGGCAATTAATAGTTAGATTGTAGGGTTGCTAGATGTCTAGGCAGTTACTATTAAGGAATATAGTTACTAGCCTTTAATAGAACAATTTATGTTTAATGTAGAGATTGTCTACTACTTGCTAGCTAATAAGGTTTAGCTCTGCTCTAGAGTTGTAAAGGGCTTAGAGTAGCGTTAGGGACCTATTAGGGTCCTGTAGGGATACAGTAACTGTAATACAGGTTTGCTTTCCCTTAGTCTTAGGCCCTAGTTGTAGTTAGGATAGGTTAGCGACTAGGGCTTCTCTTTCCCTAACTCTCCTGTTAACTAGGAGTTGCTGTTGTTGTTTCCTTTATAGGAGTTATAGCTACAGTTCTTCTAATAGCTTTTTTAGTTACCCTAGTCTTTGTTCTAACCTTAGCTATTATTGCTATTGTTTAACTAGGTAGCTGCTGGGGTGTTGTTGCCCTAGCTATAGGCAGGCGTGCCTCTGCAACTAGCGTGCCTCTTGTTCCCCTTCTAATTAGGAGATGTAGCATGCCTTATTGTTAAACTTAAAGAAGCTATACAGTAGTAGTAATTCCTAGCAATTTAACAGTATTAGAAAGGTGTTAACTGTATTGCCTTCTCTCTACTTAATATTAAAGAACTTAGTGTAGTTCTTATACTTAGTAAGGACAGGGTCTTGTACAAGTTGCTCCTCCTCCGCCTTAAGGTTAGACTATAACTAGATAGATCCTTAGTTAATCTGTTGTTAGATTAGTTTGTAATAGATGCTAAACTAGATAGTACCTATAGCCTAGTAGGTTCTTGTAATAGAGTCCTCTAGTACTTAGGCGTATTAGAAGGCTGTCTTAATGTCCTTGATCTACTAGTCTACTTGCTAGGGGGATAGAGCTCTGCTCTTAGTGCCTAGCTTAGGTTTAGGTTAAATGTTATTTAACACTTAGATAATCTTTCTAGCCTTATTAAACGCTGGCTAGTTAGGTTCTAACTAGTTTCTGCCCTTAGTTAAGCCTAGGGCCTATAAGGCTTGGTTAATCTAGTTCCTTTAGATAGCTAGTTCAGCCTTAGTAGCTCTGGCGAGCTCTGCCTTAAAAAGGTTCCTAAGGAGTTGCTTAACAAATAAGGTTTAGCCCTTAGTTAGGATGGCTACAGGTTCTACCCTAGGTGCCTTAGTAGCGGCTAGCGGGTCTGCATTTAAACTAGTTGCTAGGTTTATCTAACTTTAATAGGAAGGTACATCTGTTAGAGTACTAGTAGAGCTGTAAGCCTGTTTGTCTCCTAATTCTGTAGGACCTAACGCTTAGTTGTTAGATGCACTAGGCGTTATGTTTCTAGATAGGGGTATGCCTAGTAGTAACAAGTTTGCTACTACATTGTGTATAGGATACCTATAGGGGTCTATTAGGTTGCTGTTGGGGCTAGGTTGCTGCAAGCCTGACGCGTTGTTGTTAGCTGCAGCACGTGCTTAACGTTAACTTTCAGCCATTGTAATAGTTATAGAAAAAATCAGATATCTCTTTTAACTGCCTCTTCTAAGAGGGAGTATAAAGGATTTAAATTGTGAGGATACTGTAGGCAGGCAAGAGAGATAGGACAAAACGTATAGGATTAGGTGAGATAAGACAAATCCTTAGGGGTTAAGCCCCTAAGGATTCAGGGGAATATATACGTGTGTGTAGGCTCTAAGGGGTGACTGTAGTCGCCCTAAGGTGTTCCTAAGGGTTGGCATGCCCAAGGTAGAAAGCCCCTGACAGCGTGCGCTTAAAAGAGCTGCTACTAGCAGTCTAGGGAGACTTATACCTATTTAGGGAGGGGTTGTCCTCCCTAGCAATTCAAAGATCTTCTCTTTCTCTATTAACCTGCTCTTTTTCTGTAACTAAGTCTTTTCCCTCTTAACTAATGCTCTGTAAGTTTAAATGTAACAAAAAGCGCTTGTAAGCTTGTCTAGGAAGTGCTTTTATAAGGCTATTAGCTAGCATCTTACTTGTTTTAAGGTAGGTAACTTAGAGGTTTCCCTTGGCGTACTCTTGTTTTAACTATATATTTTAGATATCTATATAGCGCAGCCAGGTAGTAAGCTAATTGCTCTCTTTAACTACTAGTTAGATAGTTTATTAGTTGTTACAGAAAATCTCCTACAGCACCCCTAAGTCTAGCTAAAGTTCTCCTAGGAATTGTTTTAGAGCTACTAACTCTTTAGCTACATGCTCTAAAGCGAGTAATTCAGCCTTAGTAGTAGAAGTAGTTACTGTTAACTGCTGTGCAGCTTTCTAGATAATTAGACTACTAAAGAGCTGCACAATATACCCCTAGGAAGATTAATAGGACTCTCTATTGTTAGTAAATAAGGCGTCTCTACATATAAGCAGATAACTGCCTTTGTAAGCGCTGTACCTTATACCTAGATGCTTTATTCTATACAAATAAGCTAAAACCTAAGCAGCTGCTTTAAAGTAAGCTGCTCCTAGATTTGTTAAATAATAAGATAGCTAAGAGGCAGCGTATGCTATATCTAGTTAAATTATAATTACTATATAGAGTATAGACCTAACTTATTCTTAAAACGCTTTAACCTCTTGTTTTAAAGCTTCTCTACTATATTTAAGCAGCTCCTCTGTAGGAAATAGGACTGCAGGGAAGGACCCCTTCTCTACTATCTTAAATTTTGTAGCAAGCTTATTAATATAGGAGTTGTGCGCGAGAGTTATAGTATAAGCCTCTTAGTTTCTAATTATTTAAACGCCTAGAAACTATTTAGCAGCTCTATAGTCTTTAATTTAATACTTTTCTATTAACAAGCTTATTAGCTGTTTAGCAGCAGCTTAATTGTTGTTGTAATAGGCTAGGAGAATATTGTTAACATAGAAGAGTAGCACTATTTTCTGTTTAGGATCATAGAAAAGGCACAGCTCTTCTTTTGATGCTGAGAGACCAAGCTTCTAGAGCGTACTAGAGAGCTCTCTATACCACAGGACTGGCGAATCGCGTAACCTGTATAGAGCTTGTAGTAGTAGAACAACTTGCTTAGGTTTCTTAAATCTATCTGGTAATTCACAGAGCACCTGAGGTTTGTCCTGGCGGCTTGCGTTCAGAAACGCGCTAGTTACGTCATACTGACGGAGCTCTAGGTCAAACTGGGCTGCGATCGCTACTACAGTGCGAAACGAGCGAGCAGCGAGTGTTGTGGCGTAGGTTGAGACGATCGAATCCTTTGCCTGTAGATCTCCACGTTTCCTTCTTGATAAGCGTGTCTATCTCTTTTTGGCAGGCCTGGCGAAAAAGAGCTCCTAGTAGGTGATAGAGTAGATCTTTCCATTTGCTTAGCAGTGGAGGGAGCTCGTCCCTGTGTAACTGGCGCTTGTTTTAAGCAACTAGTCTTTCCTTCTTTAGGGTTGAGGCAACAATCACCGCGTGGGCAGTAAGCAGCTCCCTTCTATCTATGCTATATTTGTTCGCATGTTTAAACAGTAGGTAGATAAGCTAGGCGTATCTGTAATTATTTATAGAGCTTATTATAGAGTACTAACCTGCTCTATTATTGTTGTTAGTAGGCTTGTTACGCTTGTCGCGCTTGTGGTTCTCTATTTAGCAGCTCTGTCTTGTAGGCAGGCCTTAGATTCTCTGCTGATACGCGCGTCTCCTGCCTGCCTTATCTGCTTGCGTTAATCTTTAAGAAGGTATTAGAATAAGCAGTAAAGCAGGTCTTAGTAGATTATTAAGATCCTTACTATCTACTAGCTCGCTCCCTTCTTCTATAGTTAAGTGCACTTCCTGTAAGCTACTAGTTAGATTATCCTCCTTATTAGGAGCTTCCCTACCTATACTTAACTGCTCTAGTTTAGGCGTTTAGTTAGGGGAAAGTAAACCTGTTTCTTGGCGTTGTTCTGCACAGATCTCTAGCAGCTTGCTAGCCAAGCTTGCTGCGCGTGCAGTATCTATCCTAGGGGCTCCCTCTCTACTAGACTAGCCTTCTAGCAATTAAGGTTCTCCCTAAGTGTTACCCCTAAGCTAGTGCTTAGTAGATAAGCTAAGCAATAGGTCTCTTTGTTTAAGGGGGAGCTCTATTGCTTCTCCTACCTCTATTATCTTATTAGGTTTATGTAGAATTTCTATAACTACTTCTGCTTCTTAGACTGTAAGGGCTAACAACTTATCTAATTTGTTGTAAAAGAGCTCCTTATTAAAGATTACGTTGCGCATTATAATTACCTAGTTTAGTTTAGGGACCTATATCTAGTATATGTTAGAAGCTTAGTACCCTACTAAGTATCTAATATAACCCCTTAGAGTTACTTTAAAGCTTCTCTAATTACGCCTAGCTGCTTGTTCCCTGTTTAGGAGATACGCTCTGCAGCTATAGGCGTATATCCCGCTCTAATTAGGTCTTAGATTAGCTGTTAGTGCTCTTACCTGCTTAGGTTTGTACTAGCAGAAATAGTAAGTAAACTAGCAATTAAGCTCTTTGTTTAGGCTCTGCAGCTTGTTTAAGTAAGTTAGACTTATATTATAGAGCTATGTTGCTGCTGCTACAACTTCTAGCTAGAGCTTCTTAGGTAGGTTTGCACTGCTCCTTATTTTAATAGATTTAGTAATTATTTCCTGCCCTGCTCTTTCTGCTGCCCTATTTAGCTTGTAGGTATATAGAGGTATATGCTTAATATCTATTCCCTTATTAATTGCCTAGCGCTTATATTAGGAGCTCCTTGCTATAGGAGAGTAGTAGTATTATTGTCTTAACTTATCTTACAGATATAGAGCTTGTACTAGGTACGTACCTAGCTTAAGAAACTTATAAGTACCTGCAGTATCTCTACTTAAGTCTTCCCTAGAAGTAAGTACGTAAAGAGCTTCCTACTATAGTACTCCTTAATTAAAAGTATCTATAATTTGCTACTCCTTCCTATAGGCATATTAAACAGATCCTAGCTAATTCTCTAAAAGGGTTTAGTAGGTTTTTCCTATTTCTGTTAAGATATAACTTGCTTAGCGTAGGTTATTAAGCAGACCTTATAATCTTTTTAGAGCGTGCTGTTAATGTGTACACCGCGCGCTTGTTTTACTAGTGCCTTTAGAGCTTCTAGGCCTAGATGTCCTGCTCTAGCGTGCTAGAGGTGTTTAGCAGAGCTTTGTAGGTAAGACTTATATAATTATTTTGTTACTGCGTTAAGGATTAGTAGGTAGTAGGATAGTAGCTTGTATTTAAAGAAGGTGAGGTTGTAAGCGCGCTTGAGGGTAGCACATATAACGCTCCTATTTAGATTATTAATGTACCCTACTTAGAGTAAGCTGTCTAGCCCTAAGTACTAAACTCCTTTCTCTTAGAGGCGTGCCTTAGAAATAATGTTAACATAGAAACCTTCTACTACTACTATATCCTTAAGGAGTAGGTCTTCTGTATATAGGCTGCGCTTTCTGTGTAACGCGTTTTTAAACAAACAAGCTCCTCGTCCTACTACTAGAAACGCTTGTATGCCTGCCTCTACAGTGTTAGTAGAGTTAGCTGGGCGAAATAACCTAGGTACAAGCTAATCCGCGCTGTTAACTAAGTGTGTAGCTGCTCTATTATCCAAAATCGTACTCTCTAAGAGTAGATAAGCGTTGAAATCTATAAGGTTGTAAACCCTAGGTTTCTTAGCTAGGTTGCTCTGTTGCATTATTTTTAGATTAATTAGAGCAGCCTGTACATTGCTAGGAAACTTAACTTTAGGTAGGATACCTTTTGCTAGTAGAGCTGTTATTGCTAATAGAGCTTTTGGGGTCTAATTAAGCTGCTTAATTGCCTTCCTGGTATCTGTATACTCTTGGCTCTTAAGCCTCTAGAGAGTATCCTTGCAATAGCTTTTGCTTATGTAGATAGGCAGTAAGGAGCTCCCTCTAACTACTGTCTCTAGGCGTTAGTAGTTAGTTAGTTTCTACTTATAAGTTTCTCCTTTTTGTTTATAAGGGCAGGAGTACCTACTTAAGCTCTTAGAGTTAGTAGCAGGAGCTTAAGTAGTATCTGTTTAGCTTCTAAATGTTGCAAATACTCCTAGGTTATCTTTCCCTGCTCTTATAGTGTGCTTATGCATTAAACTACTAAAGACCCTACTTACTTTGTCTAAATTAAGTGAATTAAGCCCTAGGATACTATCCTAGATAATCCTTTAGTTTATAGTATAAGCCTAATCTAGGGCAATCCTATAACTTAAGGCATCTAAGAAATCCTGCACAGCAAGCGCCCTATTAACCTCTAGAAGCTTGTATAACTTAGCTCTTCTATAGAGGTATAACTACCTATTGTACTAGTCTTGTAGAGCAGCTCTTGACTGTTTAGCTGCTCTAAGATGCTGTTAGTATTCTGCCCTAACCTAGTTCTAGGTGCTAACATCTGTTAGAGTGAGCTCCTCTTTTAGTGCTTGCACGAGCGATTGCAGCGTTGTAGTGTTATTAGTAACAAGCTTTACTATTACTAGTGAGAGGATTAATAGTAATACTGTTGTGTTAACCTAGTTCTAGATCTTCTAAAGGCGCTCTGCCTTAGCAGCCTACTTGCTCGCTCTAATCTTGTATCTAAGGAGCTCCTTGTTATAGTTCTTAACGCTTGTTTAGCCTAGAGGCTTGTTAGGTTAGGTGCTCTAGCTTTAAGTAGATTAAGCTGGTAGTTAAGTAGGGAGCGAGCCTATAATAGGTAGTTTAGGCGCTCCTTTGTGCATGCCTAGGGCATCTTCAGCGTCTAGATCTACTATATCCTATACGTTACGAAGCTTAGCGTACTACGTAAGTTAGATGTACTAATTAGGCTAATTAGATCTTATTTTAAGCTGATAGGGTCCTGTAGGGACACCTAAGAGAGCTTGCTTATTGTAGTTAACAAGCTTGCCTATAGTAGCGTTTAGTAGGGGATAGAAAGATAATTAGGTAATTAGAGCAGTTAAGCTAAGTCTAACAAGCTTGTTTGCTGAGTGCGCAGGGAGATCTACTGTGCTTAGGAAGCCAGGCTTATAACTGTAACAGAGCTTGCAGGACTATACTTAAGTAATTAATTAATTTAATTAGTGTCTATTTTTCTATGTAGAACGTGTTGCTTAAATATAAATAAAATGTGTAGGTTACGTGATCTCGCTTAGCGAGCGTTTGGCTAGTATTAGGGCTGCTTAGAACCAGCGTTGCTGGGGTAGAGCGGCTTAACTAAATTAGCACGCTCTGTTGGAAAACGAGCTGCGTATGTGACTCCACGCGCTCAGTTGCGCGACAGGAGCGCTGTGTTAAAATAGCGCAAGATAGGCGCGCTTAAGAAGTAGGTCTTTAGCCCTTTAAATAAGCAGTTTACAGCTTTATTCTATTACTAGTCTTAGTTTTTCTTTAATAATTCTGTAAGAGGAGCTGTTTCTCTAGCATATCCTTTAACAAAACGCTAATAGAAGTTAGTAAACCCTAGAAAGGATTGTAACTCTTTAATATTAGTAGGCTATAGCTATTAGGTAATAGTGCTTACTTAAGCTAGATTAGCGCATACACTATACGTGTTAATAATAAAACTAAGGAAGTGTACTGTGTCTAATGCAAATGTGCATTTCTATAAGTTAATAAATAGTTCTACCTTACGTAGGGACTAAAGTACTAAGCGTATAGCGCGCTAGTAAAGCGTAATATTGTTGCTCCCTATATAGATAAGGATATTATCTAGGTAAACTACATAGATATAGTCTAAGTGCTTAATTAGGGCCTTATTAATATAGGCCTAGAAACTTGCAGGAGTATTAGTTAGCCTAAATAGCATTACTAGGTACTTAAAGTAACTGTATTAGGTCCTAAAGGCAGTTTTCTACTTATCTCCTGCTTTAATCCTTAGCTAATAATAGGCGTTGCAAAGGTCTAGGGTTATGTAATAACATGCGCCTAATAGGCAGTCTAGTATCTCTCTAATTAGTAGGAGTAGGCAATAATCTTTTATAGTAATAGTATTAAGACCTCTATAATCTACACAGAGGTAGAGTATCCTATCTTTCTTAGGAACAAAAGTATAGGTGCTCCTATAGGACTTATGCTGTACCTAATCTACCTATTACTTAGCGCTTATTCTAAGTATTTACGTAGCAGCTTTAGCTTACATAAAGAGAGGTTATAGAGCAGTCTATATAGGTGTTCTTTCCCTTCTATAAGTAGGATTGCATAGTCTAAAGATTTAAAGCTAGGTAGAGTAGTAGTAGCTTCTTTACTAAATATATTAACGTAATCTGCTAAAGCGTCTAAGATGCAAAGTTCCTGCGCTATATGTGCTTTGTAGATATAGGTATTACATTCTAAATAAACACTAGTAGCTTGCAATACTCCTAAAAGGAGGGGATTAGAGTTAGCTTCTTTAAACTCTATAGAAGTAACTAGCTAGATGCTAGCTGCAGTGTATCCCTAACGCTAGGATTGTAATCTACAATCTAGATAGATATGTTCTTATTAGAGGAAAGGGTTCCCTAACAGTAAGAGAGTTCCTTCCTTATTAACTCTATACATAGTAGTAGACACATAACGCTTAACGCCTATATTATTAGTTAAGCGTATCTATAGCGTATATATAGCGTACGTGCTTTAGCGCTACGTACTAATCTATCCTAGGCGCAGGAGTTCTACCTTCTTAATAGGTAGTAGGTCTATTTCTATAGCAATCCTTTAGCTAATTAAGCTTACATCTGCCTAAGGATTAAGAATAACCTATAATTGTTGTTCTAGCATTACCTCCCTAGATACGTTATACGTGCGCTTTATACCTAGTAAAATGTGTACTAGGATGCGCCTTACTATCCCTAGGTAGCTAGTAAGGCTTAGCCTTTTCCTGTCTAGTTAATTTAAACTAGGATCTAGTTAGGGTTAGAGTTAGAGTTAGAGCTGCTGCTTTAACATTTATTAGCATAGTAGCTAGTCTTATTACACTTAAAGCAGGTAACGCTACTCTTGTTATGTAGGCCTTTATTAGTAGAGGCATTATCTCCTTACTTTTGCCCCTTATGCCTCTAGGTACCCTTGTAGCGTGTGCTAGGTATGTAAGTTAGTAATAAACAGCGTAGGTTGCGCTTAAGTATAGAGCCTAACACTACTAGGTCTTTGCGTGTAGCTAGTACCTAATAGTAATTAGTAATTGCCCTTTGTAATTCTAGTTAAAGCTTAGAGAATAAGTGTTAGACCCTCTATTCTTTAGTATAGGGGGTAAGTTAATCCTCTAAGACCTCTAAGTAGGTTGCAAAAGCACAGACTATTTAGTCCTTCTACTGCATAGCATAAGCGTAAGCTGTAGCTAATTCTAAGGTGTAGTTTATAGGATTAGAGAGTAAGTCTAGTAAGTACTATTTAAAGTACCCCTAGCTAGGTATCTCTTCTTATACTCTAAACGTGCGCTTAAAGTGCGTGTACTAAAGCTCCTTTAGGTCCTCTAACAGGTACTGCATTGCCTAGAGTATCCTATCTTTAGGGTTGCTAAACTCTTATAGTAACAGTTAGAAGGCTATCTTGCAGGAGTAGAAGAACTTATAATATTCTTTAAGATTCTTTCCCCTATATTTAGCTAGGTCTTTAGGTTTAAGTGCGTACTTTATAGGTTAAGGTGTAAGTGTTATAGATGCGTCCTGCTTATGCGTACTAGCCCTTAAGGTCTCCTTAATAGTCTCTACTGTACTTAAGGTAGTGTAGTTCCCTATGCCCTCTAGCTGTGCAATCTTGGCTTTAAGTAAGCGTAGGCGCTATAGGGCCTAGAGCTTATTACGTTAGCGTTTAGTAGCTTAAATGCGCTCTTAAAGCGTTAGAGGTGCGCTTATTATAGGGGTTAGGATCTCTTTGTTAATTAGAGAAATCTTACTAGAGTTGTCCTCCTGCTAGGTTTAAGATAAGGGTAGTTAGATCTCTCTTATAGGTGCCCCCTAACTATTTGTTTAAGTAGTTAGAGCTATCTCTAGACTATTAGATTAACAAAGTATTATTATGTAAGGTTCTAGTTATAGGTAATAGTACTTGCTTTACACTAGGGATAGATAGTAGAGGGATAGCTATAGGTATATTTGATAACAAGAATAATACTTGTCCCCCTAAAGATAACAAGCAGTGTAGGTTTTGTGCAGCTTTGCTAAGGGCGAGACTAATACCAACTAAGGATAGCTCTAGAACGCTACAACACTAAACAGTTCTATTGCAGGTCGTTACACTACTATACTGTACCCTACTGCCCCTTACACGTCTAGACTACTTAAGATTATAGATCTAAACGCTATAGGCAACAATATAGCGCATAATAGCGTGTAGTTATTCTAGGTCTGTGTTTAGTGCGTCTATAGCTTTACTGTAGGCTAGTATAAGCACTATAGTAGGACTAGTTATGTCTATATCTAAATTACTCCTACTAATATTAACTTATATAAGGCATAGCTATTATAGATAGACTTAGGTAAGTTAGAGTAGGTTATATGCTACTTCTAGTGCTTCTCTTCTAACTAGGAGTGTATTGCTATGTATATTCCTCTCCTTTAGACTAATTATAACCCCTTATAGGTTATAACTAACTCTAATAGCTCTATTTAAAGCACAACAGCAACTTAGCTAAGATGTATAATATTCTCTAGGCCTTAGAGTTTAGTATCTAGAACCTAGACTAGGATATAGTTAATAATAAGCTCCTGTAGCGCCTATTAACTAAGATAGAGAAGAAAGTATCTAAGTTTAAGCTTATATCTCTCTCTTAGCCTATCTCCTAGGCTAATAGCTAGTAAGTTATCCTCTTAAGTAGTTTTAGTCTATTATAGGTTATTCTTACACCTCTAGTAGCACTTACATCCCTTACGCTGCCTACCTCTACCTACATACTAGTGCTATTGCTAATAATAAGAACCCTTACTCTAAGTTCTGCCTAGACTAGTGTTAGTATAGTAAGAAGGCTGTGTTAGTATATGCTAAGGCTAGCAAGCGCACCCTTAAGGCTACTATTACTAATAGAGTTACTAAGGAGACTAATTTACTACGCAAGCAGGTATATATACTTATCTTATTTCTAGATAGACTATTCTAACTTATTATAGGCTAAGGTTTGCAATTATGCTCTAAACCCTAGTTCTAAGCGTAGAAAACTAGGTAATGCCTTAGTTGCAGAGATAGCTATGCTTATAAGAGAGAAGGGCTTTGCTACTAGCGCTAAGAAGGGCTCCTTATCTAAGAAGATTAAGACTCTATAGAAGAGGCTAGATAAGTATAATAAGGTTTAAGAGTAGTAAGAGCACGTTATAATAGGTTCTAATAGACTATTATAGCTTGTATAATAACATAACTATAAATAATTTCTATAGTTAGATTTCTCTAGAAATCCTAGATATACCTAAGCCTTTAGCTTAAATTTAATAGAGTACTTACTTTTACATCCTATGTTTTCTTCTTATAATATAATCTTATTAGGGCGCGTAATAGGTTATTGTAACCCCTATTACTACTATTCTATTATAGATTAGACTATTGTAATTTAGACTAGGTTCTTATAGTCTATAATAGATAATAATAGATCCTAAGAGATGCTTATAAGTTAGGCTAAGGTAATCCTAGAGTATAACGCTGTTAAACACTCTAAAAACCCTATAGAAAAACTAGTAAAGGTACGTTGTCTCCTTAGGATCCTCTTATTACCTTTGCTTATCTCTCTTCTTCTTTAGGGGTTGCCCTTAACTCCTATAAGGCTTTTACTTTATATTCCTCTTAGGCTATATACCTTTAGATTTCTAAAATTATTAAAGGACGTTACTAGAGATATTTTAACTAGGCTCCTAGGAGTTCTCTTTATCTCTATAGCTAGTCTATTTAACTAGATATTCCTACTAGTTATATTCTTCTTTATGTCTATCTAGTATAGTATCTACTTTATAGACATTATTACTATATTTACGCAGTGTATCTACAATTAGGACCTCTAGGTATAGAATAAGACCTTTTAGATTATAAGGCTCTAATAATAATGTATAGAAGACTAGATATACGCTCTATAACCCTAAAAGGTTAACTTTAAATGCTGTTAGACTATACTAGTCTACTATGCAACCTAGACCTAGGTATTTCTAGTTAAGCTTTTTCTTAGGTCTTGTTAACCTAATATGCTAATTTAATACTATTACTTAATTACCTACTTTAAACGTATATAATAAGCGTTTCTTATCTATATATAATTTCTAGTATTTATTTATAGTAATAATTTTCTTCTTATACTCTTGTTGCAAAGTAATAACTTTGCTAGTTACTTATTCCCCTAGAGGTAATTCTCTATCGCTATAAGGCATACTAGGCTAGTTAGGACTAACAGGATCTATACTATAGTATGCTCTAAACTAAGTAGTGCCTATAGTTATATATATACTATTATTATACGTAAACTCTACAACTAATATCTATAGACTCTAATTGTCTTATTCTAGGCAACAGTAGCACTATAGATACTGTTTAAGTGTCTAGTTCTATCTTTTAGTCTGCCTATCTGTCTATAGATAATAAGCAGAAGTTAACACCCTTCTTAAGTTTAGGTAGTGTTAGAAAGTATCCTAGTGTTTAGCTGCTATAAGTAGGCCTCTATTAGAGATTATCTTCTTTAGGACACTATGTAGGCGTATAACTTCTCTTATCTAGGATTAGGCTAGGTCTGTACTATCTTAATTAGCTCTAGCTAAGATATAGTAAGCTATTTTAGTAAGTCTATATACTATAACTAAGATAGCGTTGTATACCTAGTTGCTTAGGTGGCTTAGAGGTAATTCTATAATAAAATCTGTAGTAACTTCCTCCTAGGTTGTGTTTAGTAGAGGTAAGGGTACTAGGAGACTATATAGCTTATAACGCGCTAGAGTTGCCTTCTTATATACTAGGCAGCTTTTATAATAGTTTCTTATATCCTTTCTTATTCCCTTCTACTTATAGTGTTATTAAAGCTTTTCTATTATCTTCTTACCCCTAAGATGTCCTCTAAGTAGGTTATTATAGCATTCTTAGAGAGCCTTAGACGTCTCTTCTAGAGTAGTTAAGTGCTTTAACACCTTATTATCTATAACTAATTGTTTTAGGTTATTATAGTCTATTTTAGTATTATATCTATTAGAGGTTACATCTAAGGCTAGTTCTACTATAGACTCTTCCTTATAGTTATATAGATCCCTAGTTACAGTACTTTCCTTTACTTAGAATTTCTAGAGGGCTTTAATAATTTCTAATTATTCTTTAGAGCTTAGAGATGCCTGTGTTATAACAGCTAATACTAGGAAGTTATTCTTTTCTTTAGAGGAGAACAAATCTTAAAGGGGTTATATAAAAGCTTTATTATACTTTAGTAAAGGTTTCTCTATTTCTGCCTTATAGTCTAGTTGCCTTAAGGGTCTATCTGTAGGATTAGTAGTCCCTAGTTAGTAGGTAAGAATAAAGTTAAACTAAGTTAAGGCTAGATAGGACTAAACCTAGTAATAGTTAAGGGTCTTATTCTCTATAAACTATTTTAGGTTCTTATAGTCTATAAGGACCTTAAAGTGTATACCTTTAAGGTAGTAGCGCTAGTATTCTAAACTCTTAATAATAGCTAGCAGTTCCTTATTATAAGTATTGTAATTATATTCTACTTAGATTAATTTATAAGAAAAGAAACTAATTAGCCTCTATTAACCTGTTCTATCTTCTTCTAGTATATATTAACTTAATATGCCTAAGATTACGCCTCCTAACATGTCTACCTCTACTCTTATTTTCTAATAAGGATTAAAGTAGGAGAGTATAGGAACTTAGGTAAAAGTGTCTTTAAGCTTCTAGAAAGTAGATCTACTTTTTTACTAATATCTATTTTCTAGCTTTCCTCTCTTCTTATTGCTAGACCCCCTCTAGCAGACCTTAGGTCTTATAGGTTATTTTAGTTAATAGTAAGGCTAATTTAGAGAATATGTAGATAAATTGTTAATAGTAATTTATAAAGCTAATAAATATTTAAATATTGTAGACTGTTTATAGTTATAGCTACTCTTAGATTATTTTTACCTATTCTAGGTTAATACTAACCTCTTTAGAGCTAATTATGTATCTAAGATACTCTATACGTTAAGTATACTACTTACACTTGCTAAGTTTAATATATTGCTTAGACTTGTGTAGTCTTTATAGTACATCCTTTATATACTATATATAATCTTCTTTTATATCTAAGTAGATTAGGATATTATCTAAATAGATAATACAATATATGTTAACTAATCCTGTAAGAGTATAGTTAATATATACTTAAAACTAGGCAGGGGCGTTAGTTAGGCTAAAAGGCATAACAGTATACTTATAGTGTCTATATCTAGTATAGAAAGCAGTCTTCTACTTATCTCCCTCTATAATACAAATCCTATAGTAGGCCTCTCTTATATTAAGCTTAGTAAAATACTTTACCTAAGAGAGCCTCTCTAGTAACTCTATAATTAGGGGTAGTAGGTATTAGTTCTTAACTATAACCTTATTAAGGCCCTAATAGTTAATATAAAGTCTTAGGCTGCTATCTTTCTTCTTAATAAAGAGTATAGGTGCCCCTGTGTCACGAGTGCTCTCCCCTAACAGGAGATACCTCGGCCAGGCCCTGGGCCAAGCCTAGAGACCTACTAGCCACACACGTATATAATATCCACGCGCCCTAAGACTTACCCCTTAAGGATTTGTCTTATCTTATCTCTTAAATACTATCTATTATTCGTCCTATCTTGCTCTGCTTAATTGCCTACCTACAGTGCCCTTACAATTTAAATCCTTTATTGTAAAGCACTAGTCTCTAAAAAGTGTCACACCCTAATTTACCTCTAACTTAGCTCCTTTACGTTTCTGTTCCTGCCTGTAACTTAGTTATAGCATTCTAAACTTCCCTGTATTCTAGCAGTATAAAGGCACGAGGAGAATTATCTGTAGATAGATAGTTTTTAAGTATTCTTTGTACAAGACCTATAGGAATAGAATTGTCTCTGTGTTACCTATCCTAGTGCTCCTATACACCTCGTAGCAGATACACACGTATTCTAGAGCTTTCTATTATCCTATGTTGTTACATTATACTTAAAAACTTGTCCTAGCTAGTAACAGCCTCTAAATAATATTGCAAGTTTGTTTAGTTATTGTGTACCAAGCAGATTTAGACCCCTTCTAGTTACAAACTATACAGGTCCTAATTATCGTCTATCTAACAGTTAGGATTCTAGAGACCTCCTAACAACTAAAGCCTTTAGGTTTAGAACTTCCTGCAACTTACTACTCTAGGATTACTTTAGAAAAGTTGCGTTAGATTATGCTAAGATAAAGACTTAGAGATTATTAATAACCTACCTAAATTAGATTACTACTAATGTTAGGCACTACTAACCCTGGTTTAAAGGAACCTATTAGACAATCTACTTAAGGACAGGCAACAGCGCCTGCTGAGGGATTAACTAACACCTAGACGCTTAGCAAGAGCGATACTAAATTAGACTTAGAACAGGTAAATCTTTATAAGTTAGTTAACTGACTAAGGGCTAAAGTAGCCTAGCTTTAGGCCTGATCCCTTCCCTACAAAGATGTACCTATGCCTACTACAGAGTCTCCCTTGTTTAATCTTAGCAACCTCCTAAAAGGTTCTAGTCTAAGACCCTAGTCTACTACCCTAGGCTTAGTGAACGCACACTAGCTATTAATAAATTAAGTAATAGAAAAGACCCTACTTTTAGACAGTGGCAAGCCTTAATTTAGGACTGACTTGATATTAATTTAGATTACTATCCTATAGAACGAGCTTATATAGCTCTAGTATAGGGATATACTTCTAGGCTCGCTAAGGAATACCTTAAGCCCTAATACTTGTCTTATAAAACAGACTAGTTCTAGAGCGCAGAGGAAATAATAACGCTTCTCTGCTCCTACTTTATTATAGGGAATAAGAGAGCTAAAAGTTAGGCTGTTTTTAATTAACTCTAAATAGGAAAAGATAACACGTTTCTACTTTTTAAAGCGCGCTTCCTAAGTGCTGCTATCTAGGGACAAGTACCTAAGTTAGAATGGTTTTACTACATATAGACAAAGGTTACCCCTGCCCTCTAAAGTTCTAACCTAGGATTTAAGAGGTAGTAGGATAACTTATTTGAACTTATAGTGGAGCATCTTACAGCGTATAATATAGAAAGAAAACAACATCCTGGTTATGCCCTACCTAATACCTTACTGCCTTAGACCTAACCCTAAACTGTTAACAATCAGCATTAGACTAACAACCTACCTCTAAATTAGCCTACACCTAGCATTTGGAAACCTCCTATATCTACTCCTACTCTAGCACCTAGGACTACACTGTCCCAAGCCACACCTGTAAGAGAGCTAACCCTAGGCAACTACTACAACTGTGGCAAGACAGGTTACTTTGCAAAAGATTGCCCTAGTCCCTAGGTACAAGAAATCTAAGTAGATACAGAGGAATATGTTAACGCTAAAGAAGATTTTAAAGAGGAACTAATACCTAAGGGAAACAGCCCTGCCTAGGAAGACGACTTTACCTAGGCCTAAACTAATATAACCTATCTAACCTCTCTTTATCTTATTTGTTTAGTAGCCCCTATTTCCTTACTTCTTCTATTCTATTAAACTAAGGGCTAGGCGTACAACTTAACTCCTTAGTTAACACTAGTGCCTAAGGATTTTTATTTTTAAATTCTAACATTGCTACTTTAGTGTCTGCTGCACTTAGAACTCCTATCTAAAGGTTGCCCTTTAAGGTCTAAGTTAAAGGATTCTAGGATTAGATTACAACCCTAGTAAACTAGTACATTTAGTTGCACTTAACTATTAATAGGCGTAAGATACGCAACTGCCCCTTTGTTATTATTAATCTAGGATCCTAGGAATGCATTATTAGAATTAAATAGTTAAAACGTTTTAAACTCTAACTTAATATAGAGCGATCTTGGCTTATATAGCTAGTAAGGTACCCTAGGTTATACAACCCTGCCCCTCTATTAATAATAACCCTACATTAACCTTTGCTACAAGCCTACGTCCTACAAGACGTACAACAAAGGGACAACCTATAGGAAGCTGCAGAGTACTAACGTCGCTAAAGTCTAAATCACTTAATACATTGTATAAGAGGTGTTATTTAATTGCTAAAATGCTGTTCCTTACTAATAATCCTGACCTAAAAGCCTCTAACTTGCTACCTCCTAGGGAGGCGCGCATTTCCTTACTTTTATTAAATGCTTTTTACTTTTCTATAAAAAAACTACAGAATAAATTTTTTACTACTAGTCTATATAAGATTAATTGCGTTATTAACTACTGTTGTACCTAAGACAACCCTAAGAACGCTTAGCTACTTAACAAATAATTACCAGACAAATATGTTTAATATGCTAATGTGTTCAGCAAAACAGAAGCTGAAACCCTTCTAGAACACTGCCCCTATAACTACAAAATTATATTAGAGGGCTAATTGCTAAATTCCTACTTGCCCTTATATAAACAAAATCTTAAGGAACTTAAAGCTACAAAAAGTTTGTGCAAGACTAACTACAGCATAGCTAGATTAAACACAGTTAGAGCCCCTTTGCGTTGCCTATACTCTATGTTTAAAAACCAAACAGGAATTTGCGCATTTGTGTTAACTATTATAAACTTAACGCCCTTACAAGAAAGGACTCTATCTAATACTACGCATAGACAAATTATTAGCACAACTGTCTAAGGCTAAGGTATTTACTAAATTTAACATCTAGAATGCCTTTAATTAAATTTGTATAGATCCTGCCTCTAAGGAGTACACTACGTTCTATACACGTTATAGTAGTTACAAGTGCAAGGTTCTACCCTTTAGGCTATGTAATAGACCAGCCACTTATTAACAATATATAAATAATGTTCTTATTAAATATCTAGACAACTTCTGTATCGCATATCTAGATAACATCCTTATCTACTCTAAAGACCTTGTAACCTACAAACAACATGTTAAGCTAGTACTTAATTAACTCTATATTGCTGGATTATAAGTAGACATTAAGAAGAGCAAGTTCTACGTTACTTGTACTAAGTACTTAGGTTACATCCTAACTAACAAAGGAATTAAAGTAGACTCTAAGAAGGTACAAGCCCTTAGGAACTAGATCCCTCCTACCACTATTACTAGTGTGAAATTGTTCCTAGGCTTCACTAGGTTTTACTAACAATTTGTACCTAAATTCTCTTGCGTGGCTAAGCCCCTTATCACCTTACAAAGCCTAGCAAATCTATTTAAATAGACTACTTAATGCTAATCTAGTTTTAAAAACCTAAAGGAAGCCTTGTTGTCTATCCTAACTCTATACTATTTTAATCCTAACTACAATACAAAGATTAAAACTAACGCCTCTAATAGAGTTGTCGCTAGGGTTTTGTTACAGCAGCACCCTAACAACAAGTAGTACCCTGTAGCATTCTACAGCCAAGTACTCTCTAGAGCTAAACTTAATTAGGAAATACATAATAAGGAGTTGTTTGCGATTTTACAAGCCTTTAATAAGTAGAGAGCTAAACTTACCTTAGTTACAAAACAGATCTAAGTCTACTCTAATTATTAATCCCTAGAGTACTTTATAATAACTAAAATCTTAAATGCTTAACAAGCACAATAGGCAGAAGCTCTAGCTCTATTTAACTTTAAGATTAAATACACGCTAGGCAAGAACAACAAGCGTGCTAATATCCTAAGTTACTAAGAACAGGATCTTGCAAATCTAAAGTCTACTTAAGAAGACAATTAGTCCTAAGTCCTACTAGGTCTACAGCAGTTACACAACTAGATTAATTCTAATTTAGCTTAGACATATCTAGCTAAGACTAACCTAGTTGTAGCTACTATCTGCTCAGTACAGCCTATTATAAAACTAGATTCTGTAGAACTAATTAAGGCGTTAATATAAGAAAACTAGAAATCTTTTAGACAAGAACAACTGTCGTTGCTATCTCTGTATTAGATCTAAAACAGACTCCTTCTCTACTATAATTAACTCTGTGTCCCTGCTAACTTAACCCTATACACACGCCTAATTAAGGAAGCCTATAACCAACTATTAACTGCTCACCCTAGTGCCAAGAAGACCTACTAACTGTTATCACAACAGTATCACTAGAAAGGTATAAGTGCTACATGTAAAAGATATGTCTAAAACTGCATCCTATATTGCTAAGGCTATCTAAGACAGACCTAACTCTATAGGTACTTGCATCCCTTGCTAATACCTAACAAACTAATGCAACATTTGTGTATTAATTTTAAGGATTTTCCTAAGGACAAAGCTAGGTATAACTAGATTATAGTTATTATTAATCGCCTAACTAAACAAGCTATTACAATCCTATGCTATAAAACAATTACAGCACGCAGGATAGCAAACTTGTTTATATAATAGGTGTATTAGTTTAGACACACCCCTAAGTTAATAGTAAGCAATAGGGGCCCCTAGTTTATCTCTACTTTCTGGATAGAATTCTGTCAAATTATAGGTGTGAAAGTTAAGCTATCTACTGCCTATTACAAGGAAACTAACAGTTAAACAGAGATTATAAACAAGTATATAGACTAACAGCTCTGTCCCTTCGTCTTGTACTATTAGGATAACTAGTCTAAACTCCTACTAATTATAGATTGTGCCTAACTTACTCTGCTACATTCCTTAATTGGAATATTACCTTACTAAGTAATTTATAGTAGCTAACCTAAACAGAGCTAGAGTTAGAAAGGAGCTGATACAGCAGTGACCCCTGTGGAACAACTTAACCACAAGGAGGCCTTAGCATTAGCAACCTGTATGCATAACGCCTAGAAGGTAGCTAAGGAGAATATAGAGAAAGCCTAAGACTGTATGCGCTCTGCAGTTAACGCTTATTGTAACCTAGTTAACTAGACTGTAGGTGACAAAGTGTACCTTTCTACTAAAAACTTAACAAGTAAGTAACTAAGCTAAAAGCTATCTAATAAGTAGGAAGGTCCCTTTAAGGTCCTAGAACAGGTTAGTTACTTATATTGCTTGAAACTTCCCCTGGTTTAAAAATACACAACGTATTTGCACCTAACGTTCTGTGTAAGGATCTAGATAACCTGTTGCCTAGTTAGAAAGCTCTAAAACCTGCAGGTATTCCTATTTAAGGAGTAGAGGAATAGGAGGTCTAAGAAATCCTGGCTAGTAGGTTAGTCTGCTGTAGTCTTAAGTACCGTGTAAGCTGGGTTGGCTATAACCTAGACCTAACTTAGTATCCTGCAAAAAACTTTACAGGAGCACCCTATAAGCTAAAGGCGTATCACAACAAGTACCTAGAGCAGCCTAGTCTACTAAAGGTATTAAACGAATAGATTACAGTATAGGAAGAAGGTTAAGAATTGTAGGGCAAATAAAGATATTATAATTTAGAAAAGGACAAAGGAAATCTATTAACTCTAAAACGCCTCTAACCGCGTTTATACAATAGATAACAACAAAAGAAATCCTCCTTACTGTATAGCTAGAGAAACCCTTTCTTTTTAAGGGTTCTTGATGTTACTTATCTCCTTAGAGCTACTGTTGTTAGTTTTATCTAACAACCTAGGAGCACCCTTTTTTAGGTGCTGGAAGCAGAGCTAGCTTTACTAACTTACCTCTAACTCTAGAGCTACGAAGGGCTATTTCCTGTCGCAGCTTAATGACCTCCCTAGTTAACACTAACAAACCCTCTACTATCTCCTCTATTACCTGGCCCTGCGCTGTACTGGCGTGGTACTGATGCAGCAACACGTTATTAGCAGTGACTCCCTTAAGCTGCGCAGTTGCTACCTGCACTATACTTGCTAGAGCTATTGCTGATGCCATAAGGCTACGCTATGCCTCTAGTACTGCCTCTGTTACTTTCTCTGCCGCCTCTCCCGCTGCCTTACCCCTAGATTCCTCCTCCTACATAACAAGGTTGTTATAAAAAGTAGCATACTTAGGACTAACGTAAATTAGAACCTATAACTATTAGTATTAGTTAGAGAGCAGGAGTAAAGAAAAGTCTAGTTACTAGATGATACTTCTTATTTTAAAGTGTGTAATAAGCATACTTTAACGACGACGCCTTGTTAAAGGCGTAGTCTACCTTCCTCCCCTTGCAAAGGCCTGAATTAAACAAAGGCAGATGACCTGATAGGCTACTGCAAGAGCTCTGGGCAGGACTGGTATTAGTATAGTAATTAATTAACAAACCTGGGAGCATTAGCATAGGAACAATTGAAAGAGCGTGGGGATACTTACAGCAAGAAATAGTGTCTGTTAGAGTTAGGAAAGGTGTAGGGATTGATTGTTTATATACCTACGCGACGTGTCCTAGAAATTGATATAACAACAACAGCAAACCTGTTTCCCTCTGATTGAGTCACAATACAGCTTGTTGTCACGTTAGATTCAGGCAGCAGAGTTAACAAACAAAAAAAAAAAAAAAAAAAAAAGTTGTCTTTACTTTAGATAAAAACAATAACACAACACTAAAACAACAACCTAAGTTAACTAAAAAAACCTAGAACAGACGCTGAATTAACGCACTAACGCTACAGAATAATAACTGTTATTACTTACGCGTATCTAGGACAATCCGCCTACACAGGAGGGGGGGTAGTGTAAAGCACTAGTCTCTAAAAAGTGTCACACCCTAATTTACCTCTAACTTAGCTCCTTTACGTTTCTGTTCCTGCCTGTAACTTGGTTATAGCATTCTAAACTTCCCTGTATTCTAGCAGTATAAAGGCATAAGGAGAATTATCTGTAGATAGATAGTTTTTAAGTATTCTTCGTACAAGACCTATAGGAATAGAATTGTCTCTGTGTTACCTATCCTAGTGCTCCTATACACCTCGTAGCGGATACACACGCATTCCAGAGCTTTCTATCATCCTGTGTCGTTACATTTATACTCCTCTTAGAATAGGCAGCTAATTAGCAGCAGAGGAGCATAAAAAAGTAGCTATTAATAATAGCTAGAGGACGTTACAACCTCTGCTTAAACACAAGCAACGTAGACAAGCTACTCCCTTGCAATAACCCTAGTTAAGACCTAGACGCCCTACGCTGCAGTAACGCGCTTAGAACGTTACCTAAACCTGTAACAGTAGTACCTAACCCTTACGTTAGGGATAAGTTAGACATAGCTACAGCAAGTATTACAACCCTAGGCGTTACTAAGCCACGTGCTGCGCAGCCTGCAATAGACGCGTTACAGGCTTCTATCCTGTTACTACTAGAAGCGCTTAATAAGGCTAAGCTATTAGGGGCAACTAAACATAAAATTAAAATCTAGCAACGTTAATTTAATAGAGCTGTTAAGATACTATAATAGACGCACACTAGATAGACGCTAGGTAGCTACTATCTAGCTTTTAACAAAGCTAGCAGGATAATATAAGTCCTTAATAACGTCTAGCCTAAACTAAGGCTTAGGATAGACAATAAGCCTCTATTAACCTAGCAGGTAGACTAGTAGATTAAGGATATAGACATAGCGTTTTAGTATACACAAGTGCTTAAAGACTCTGTTACCTGCACCTACTAGATTATAGGCACTATCTACTACAGTGTACACTGTAAATTAATCTAACAACGTATTAACAAAGGATTAATCTATACCTAGGCTAACCTCTGCACAGAGGAGGAGTAACTAGTCTAAGACCCTGTCTTTACGCAGTATAAGAACTACAACAAGTACTTTAACTTTAACTAGAAGTCTAATAATTCTATTAATATATTTCTAATAAAGCTAAACAAGCGTAAGTCTCTACTGCCCTGTAACTTTGCAAAGTTTAAGGATAGTAGTAATAACTATAAGTTTAAGATAGCGTTTATATAGAGCCTTACTCCCAAGACTCTCTAATAGGAAATCTAACAAAACAGTAGTCTAGAACATATTACTAAGTAGGCAGAGTTTAAACAAGCCCTCTGCAACGCAGAGACCTCTACTATCCCCTTAAACTTAGGAGTAAGGACTAATAGTAGCAGTTAAAACAAGAGACTACTGTCCTCTCCTATAAGGAGAAAGTTTAAAAGGCATAATAGCTGCGTGTTAACCCCTCTAGGAGTAACGCTAGGAAGACGCTAGGAGACTCCTAGCCTGTTAACTACTACGTAAACCTATTAAATAGAAGATAGACCCTAAGGAGTTAAGGTTACTAACAACCTTAGGGTTAGCAACAAGGTTAGGGACATTAACAGTCCTAAGGCTACCTGCAGCAGAGCAATTAGCAAGGCTATAGAAGTAGCTAACAAGACTCTAGCAGCAAACTAAACTAGGGGAATAGGAAGCCCTAGTTGCTAACCTTTCCTACCTGCAGCTAGGGCCTAAGACCTAAGGGAAGAAGACCTGTATAGTAGTCTCTATCTAACTTAAAGACGCTAATAGTAGACTTAGGACCCTCTAGGCCCTATACAACTTAGGCTTAGAGCTGAACCTAGTTATAGAGGCATAGGCTAAGGAACTTAGCTTAACGCTAACTAGAAACAACCTATAACCTATAGTAGTAGTCCTTAACAAAAAGGAACTCCTGTTAATTAACTAGTACTAACTAATAATAGTTTGCTATAACAGCAATAGCGTAGAAAAGATAGTTAGGCTAACAATATTCTAGTCTACATTGTTTGTTAGTTACAACCTTGTCCTAGGCTACCTATAGCTAGCTAAAGCAGACCTGTGCATCTATTTCTTGTTAGGAACCTATAAGTAGTTCCCTAACAACACTAAGAGGATCTAGTTATTAACTGCTAAGGAATTATTTAGTAAGATAGGTCTAGGCAAGCAGCTATATCTGCTACATCCTAGAGGCCTAAACCTAGGCAGTCTAATAGATGTCTACTAGACAGACGTTAGACAGACGTAGGACGTAACCTATCTTGCTAAGTTCTTAAGAATTATAGCAGTAAGACAAGACAGCAACACTGTCTTAGGAGACAACGCCTTAGACATAGAAGAGCTTAAATACGTGCCTAAACACCTCTATTACAAATAGTTTACGTTTAGTAAATAATAGACAAGCGTATTAGCACTATATTAGGAGTATAACTACTCTATTAAAATTAAGGATAGAGCTAAGGTTCCTAACCTCCTAATCTACAACCTGTCCTGTAGGGAGCTAGATATCCTCTAGGAATACCTTAAGACAGTATAGGAGAAGGGCTAGATCTGTCTAAGCAAGTTGCTAGTAGGAGCCCCTATCCTGTTTGTCCCTAAGTCTAATAGTACTATAAGACTATGCGTTAACTACTAAGGATTAAACAAGGTAACTATTAAGAATTAGTACCCTATCCTGCTAGTTAGTAAGATAATAGACTGCCTATTAAAAGCAAAGGTCTTTACTAAGCTAGATCTACGCAACGCCTATTATAGGCTCTAGATTAAGGAAGGTAATAAGTAGAAGACTGCGTTTAAGACATAGTATAGTTATTTTAAATACCTAGTAATGCTATTTAGCCTAGCAAACGCGCTAGCTACGTTTTAGTCCTATATCTATTAAGCCCTAGGAGGCCTCCTAGACAAGATCTGCGTAGTCTACCTTAATAACATCCTTATCTATTCCTAGGATAAGAAGGACTATAATAAGCACGTTAAAGAGGTCCTAGATTACCTAGTTAAGTAGAGGATGTTTGCAAAGGCAAGCAAGTGCGTCTTCTCTAGCAAGTTAGTAGAATTTCTAGGATTTATTATTACACTAGACAGCGTAGTTATAGATCTAGAGAGGGTCTGTACTATTACTAAATAGCTAGAGCTATTAAGCTTTAAGGACATTTAGGTGTTCTTAGGCTTTGCTAACTTCTATTAGCAATTTATCTACAACTACTTAGGAATTATCTAACTGCTTATTAACTATATAACAGCTGCCTAGAGTCTAGCAGAGGACTAGGGGGTCCCTAGTCTAGAAGAGGGAGGGTAAGACTAAAGAAAAGTTAAAAGGGACTAACTAAATAGTACAAACTATGTAACGGGCTAGGCCTAGGTGCTGGCTCCTCGGCGTACACCGCCTTGGCCTTACCCTAGCTCGCAGGCCTAGTAAGTGCCAAAACCCTACTACAGAGCTAACACCTCCAAAACAGAGTTATAAAAACTCTGCAACCTCTGCTCTAGAGGTTGTTCTCTATTAAATTTATCTTGTATTCTACTAGCAAATTCCCTTAGAGGTTAGCTTCTTATAATTAAATTTAATTACTAACACAAAGACTAATAAACAAAATATTTAATAACGCTGCTAGGCATCTAGGTGAATACAGCATTAAGCTGTGTACTAGCAACAACAATTAATCAGACGTTAGGACAGAGCTCTAGAACCTTACTACCTTGTTAGTATTAGAGAGTTAGCAGGAGGAGCTCCTAGCACACGTACTAGAACGCCTAACTGCCTACCTATTATAGGGAACCCTTCCTAAAGTTGCAGTAGCTACTACTACTAATAAAGTTCATCCCTCTATAGACTAAAACCTAAACTTATAAGAAGAAGATATAAATAAAACTATATAAAGGCTAGTTAAAGCTTAGGTGTAAGCCTACATAGTATCTATAAACACGCAGAACTACAGCATAACACTACCTACCTCTATACAAACAAATAATAATAAACTAAGCAAAGCTATAAAGCTACTAGACGTAGGCAAGTTTAGTAGTAACTAGCGTACGTATTAAACGTTTAAATTATAGATAAAGGACAAGTTAAAGTCTATAGGAGATTAGGAAGCTGTCCTAGGAGTCGCATATATGTTTAACTAATTAGAAGGACAAGCTGCTTAGGTTAGCCTGTTATAGAAGGATTAAAACCTAATAGGTACAACTACCTAGTTCTAGGACTTCCTAGATAAACAGTATAAGGACTCTATGTTTAAAGAACGTTCCTGTTAAAAACTCTAAACTATTACTATAAAGAGAAACAATTAGAGTATTAAGTCCTTTAACGTAGAGTTTATACAACTAGCCTATAATGCTGCTAAGGAGGACAACACAAGGAACCTTAAGACTAGGTACATGTCTGCAATCTGTCTAGACCTACAAGACAAAATGATTTCAGTTAACATCCTAGATGAATAGGATCTCCAGAACCTTATAACCAGGGTCCTTGCAGTAGAGAATTGAATTAGACAACTAACAGCAGGCGGAATAGCAGCCCTAGGAGGTTATAGACTAAAGAAGGGCTAAAAACGCCTGCCTAAGGTGCGGGAAGAACAGCTACTACTTAAATAGATGCTAGTTGGCCCTAGCTAAGAGACTAGAAAGTATCTAAGTCTAAAGCGCAGCTGCTAAGGTCTCTAAAACCAACAACTTAAACAACAAAGACTTAGAAAACTAGAAACTCCTGTTTAAAGGCGTAAATAGGGGTTAGAAAGAAAGGTTATAGAGAGGAGAGAACTGTTTTAAAGGTTCTACTAATAGTAGCCTAATAGCAAGCCTATATTACTACATGTAATAGTATAAGATAACACTATAGCACATATATTAATTAATATAGGGTGTTTAACCTATAGTATAGTCTCCTTAAAGTTTATATTGCGAAACAACCTACAACGCACTCCTACGCACAGGCGTAGAGTACTAGGTGTAGCTAGAAAACTAACCTAGGTAACTAATGTTGTAAGAATAAAGATTAACATAGATAGCTATAGGGAAACCCTCTAGGCATACGTATTAGATAGGAGAAAGAGTACAACTTTATCCTAGGAAGACCTTAGATAGACAAGAATAAAGTTACAATAGCACTAGCTAAGAAGTTACTATTTATCTATTCTAGTAAAACCTGTGTAAGAAGCAGGGAGGGCACCTGCCCTAACTAACTACTAAGGTCTATTAGTCTAGAGTTGTACTAAGCCCTAAGAAAGAGGTCTAAGAAGGACTAGAGCATAAGACTATTTGCAGCATCTATAGCTAACATCTAAAAGGCCTTAAAAAGAAGGAATTAATAGATCTACGTGTCCTTCTCCTAGATTATTTAAAGGATAAATTTAGGACATTTATAAAAGAAGAAGTAGATAAGCTTGCGCTACACTGTAGTCCTAAAGTAGACTATGCAATTAAGCTAATTAAACAAGACAGCAATCTAGCAACAGTGCTATAGGGACTGCTGTACAACATATCTTGTAAAGAGCTTCTAGTACTTTAGCAACAGCTTACTAGCTACTTAGACAAAGGCTTTATCTAGGTTAGCAAATCTAGCGCCTCTACCCTAGTCCTATTTGTTAGGAAACCTAGTAGGGGTCTACAGTTCTATGTTAATTACTAAGCATTAAACGCTATTACTAAGGAAGACTAGTACCTACTCCCTCTAATCTATAAGACTCTCTCCTAGATCTTAAAAGCGTTATAGTTTACTAAAGTAGATGTAATCTAAGCATTTTACAAAATTAGGATAGCTAAAGGAGACAAATAGAAAACAGCTTTCTAGACAAGGTTTAGACTCTATAAGTAGCTAGTAACACTATTTAGACTTGCTAATGCCCTAAGTATATTCTAGCAGTACATTAACTAGGTCTTAAGAGAGTACCTAGACAAATAGTGCTCTGCCTACGTAGACAATGTACTAATCTACTCTAATAGCACCTAAGAAGAACACAAGGCTAAGGTTAAAGAAATTATCTAGAAGCTAGGAGCTACAGGTCTTTACCTTAACGTAGGCAAAAGCAAATTCTCTATTAAGAGCACTAAATATTTAGGGTTTATTATTAAGGCTAGTAAGGGTATCTAGATAGACTCTAGAAAGATTGCTGCTATTAAGTCTTAGAAACCCCTAAAGATAGTTAAAGGAATCTAGAGTTTCCTAGGGTTTGTAAACTTCTACTAGCAGTTTATTAACTAGTTCTATAGCATAGCAGAGCCTCTTACCTACTTAACTAGAAAGAATGCTATCTTTAAGTAGAAAGAGCCCTAGTAACAGGCCTTTAACACTATAAAAGCTGCATTTACTAGGGAACTAGCACTATCTAAACTTTAACCTAGATTTAGAAACAGTAGTAGAGTGTAATATGTTAGGATAGGCAATAGGGGGAGTACTCTCCTAGTATAGAAAGGACAAGGTGCTCTGCACAGTAGCTTACTTCTTAGCTAAGAACTTAAAAGTAGAAGTAAACTACACTATCTATAATAAGGAAATGTTAGCAGTAATTAAGTGCTACTAGAAGTAGAGCATAGAGCTAAAGCAAGTAAGGAAGTTTATAGTTATTACTAACTATAAGAACTTAGAGTACTTCTACAAAGCTTAACTACTCTTAGAGAGACATGTCTAATAGTTAAGCCTCCTTAGCTAGTTTAACCTTACCTTTGCTTATAGACCTAGCAAAGTTAATAACTAAGCAGATGCTCTTTTAAGAAAGGAAGAAGACCTTCCCCTATTAACTAGGGACAAAAGAACTAAGACTAGGCGTTTCTAACTATTAAAACTATTTACTTAAGTAGTAAGAACTAACCTAGGAGACAACTCTGCTAACAACATACAAGTCTTCTCTTCTAGACTGCGTAGAGCAGACTAACTCCTCCCTGCTACATTGCAGAATACAGATTTGCAGCAGGACAACTATTAGGAGCAGAGCTAGGAGTGTGCAGAACTGCCTATAGCCTAAACACTAGAACTATATAATAGCATTAAGGAGTTTAAAAGACTCTAGGAAAGAGCTGCTATAGATAATAAGACCTACTAACTAGTAAAGTTATCTATTACCTTAGACGCCTAGAAGTTCCCTACACAGCTTAACCTTAAAGTTTTACTTACTAAATACTCTGTAGATAACAGAGATAGATTATGCTACTATAGAAGGGCATAGGTCCTAAACTCTAATACACTTAGAGCTAAGATTATTAATAATACTTATTACTTACTAATTGCAGGTTACCTAGGGAGAGGTAACATATATGCAATTCTCTCTTAATTGTACTTCTAGCTAGGAATATTAACTGCTCTCTGCTAGTACGTAGACAATTGCAACATCTACAGAAGGACAAAGCTATAGAGGGAACTAAAACAGGGACTCCTTAAACCCCTCCCTATACCTAAGAGAATCTAGAAGGAAATCTCTATAGACTTTATAACAGACCTCCCTAAAAGCAATAGTAACTATAATCTTATAGTTGTTACAGACAGACTTTCTAAGGACGTTATCTTAGTCCCCTTACCTAACCTATTAGTAAAGATAGTTACTAGTGCATTTATATCTTATATAGTAGCCTACTATTTCCTGCCTAACGCTATTGTCTCTAATTATAGGACGTAATTCCTTAGTAATTTCTAGCAGACAATGTGCTAACTACTTAGGATTACAAGGAGATTATCTATAGCTTTCTACCCCTAGACTAACAGGAGTACTAAACGTATAAACTTAGTAGTTAAAACATACCTAAGAGCGTATATTAACTAGTCCTAGAACAACTAGTCTACTTAGGTACTAGTAGCCTAGATTACAATTAAGGGACAAGTAGCTTTGTCTATAGGCTTTAGCCCCTTCTTCCTCTAATATAGTTATAACGTAGACCTAGTATAGGTTAACCTAGACTTAATAGTAGAACTATTGCATTAACACGTAAGGGAACCTACTAAAGCTGTAGCAGGCATAGTGCAAAAATTTGCTAAAACAATTAATTTTGTTAAAGCATAGATAGCAGAAGCTTAGCAGACGCAGGAACAATAGGCTAATACATATAGGAAGGAAGCCCTATAGCTAAAAATTAGAGACAAGGTTTAGTTAAAGTTAGGAAACTAGTTCTTAAACAGCTAAATAAGCAAGAAGCTAGACTAGAAGAATAGGAAGTTTACAATTATAGAGGTTGTTTCCCCCTATAATGTTAAGTTAGATGTTAATAGTAAAATCTACCCTATCTTCTACATTAACTAGCTTAAGCTGTGTCTACAGAACCTCCTCTATAGACAATTAAATAATAACCTCTAGCCTAGCCTGCTAGTTATTACTAACAGCAACAGCACCTCCTCTAAGGAATAGAAAGTTAACTCTATCTATAGGGAAAGACAAGCTAGGAGGGGAGGTAAGAGACGTAAGTACCTAGTATAATAGGAGGGTTATGTTACTAAAACATAGGAAAGAGAGGACGTTTGCAAGGACCTAGAAGCTCTAGACAAGTAGTTGTCTGCAACAAGAGATAAGCAGGATAGGAATAGGAACTTAACTCTAGGATTCTAGTTAGAATCTCTAGATAAGCAACATTAACCTTCTATAACAAGTATAGGGGAGGATAGTAGGAGTAAGAGGAGAAGATATGCACGAACAAGGGAGAGTACTAGACTGCAGAGAGATTATTTGTTGCATTAGCCTACCCTAGGGGGTAGACTGCCCTATATAGGGGCTATATTATTATAAGAGAAAAAGGCTAAGAGAGCCTAGGTATTATCTAGCTAGAAAATCCTAAATGCTATAGATAAGAGAAGACCTAAGCACTGCCTAAAACAGAACCCTTGCTACTAATGTTGTCTTTGTTACCTTGCACAGCTGCAGCAATGTCCTTAATAACTAATCTAATAAAGTCCTTATATCTAGAGGTAGGGGAAGCTTAAACTTCTTATAGAGGTTAGTATTAAGATAGATAAAGCATGTAAGTATTAACAAGTTAATAGTAAGCTATACTAAGCAACAAATTAGCAAAATAGCCTAAAAATAAGTAGAAAAAGGGGAAAATAACTTACTATAGTCTTTATCTAGACTACTAACTCCTTAGCAGTAACAGCAGTGCGCTCTGCAAGAACTACAGAAATAGAAGGATAAGCCTTAATCTTATTAACGTTGCCCTTATACTTAGACTACTTAACCTTATAACTAGTTACAGAGAAGCAAGTGTTAGGCTAGGTTAGGAGGTTAGTGTAACGTAGGAGGTTTATACGCTTCTTAAGGTCTGCCTAAATAGGCTTAATAACCTTTAAAAGCTTTGTAGAGTTGCCCTTACTAAACTGCAAAAAAACGCAGTACTTGTTTAGCGTCTTCTAGGTCTTGCGTAGGGCCTAGAGGATTGTTAGTAGAGGAAAGAAATAGTGTAATACCTTAAGTAGAGACCTACCTTGTAGTAGTAGGTATAGGCCTTAACAGAGCTTGCGCAGCTAGTAGACTAACTGCTAGCAGTAAAGTTGTAGACTTGTCCTGTTAACGCGTAGTTAACGTAGACCTTAGGATCTTTAAACCTGCTAGCACGCATAGTACGTAGGGACTAGTTAACCTTAGCCTTAGCATAATTGCCTAGCTTAGGGACGTTGCTAAAGACTTCCTTAATCTTGTCCTTGTTAAGGTTAACGTCTTGTAGAGTAAGCTTTGCCCTCTTAGTTAACTTAGTTATAGGAGCAGCAGGATTAGTAGGGGCAACTAAGCAGGCCTATAGAAGGTAAAAGAGTTAGGTATAATAGTTAAACAATAGAAGGTAATAGTAGGGTAACTTACTCTCTTAGGCGCTGCTTTCTTAGTTTGGGAGTAAGAAGCAGCAGGAGACTTAGGAGGCGCTATAATAGACTAGGGCAAGGTAGCTTAGCTAGACAAATAGATAGTAGTAGAGTTATGTGCAGAAAGGGCACAGGCTTGTAAGGTAGTGCAACAGAGAATATAGAAGGTAGGGAGTAGGCAATAGAGCTGTTTTAACTAAGGCGCGTATTAATAAACAAAGAATAAGTAGGGGGTACTATAACAGGCTAGGCCTATGTGCTGGCTCCTTAGCGTACACTGCCTTAGCCTTACCCTAGCTTGCAGGCCTAGTAAGTGCTAAAACCCCGCTATAGAGCTGACACCTCTAAAACAGAGTTATAAAAACTCTACAACCTCTGCTCTAGAGGTTGTTCTCTATTAAATTCATCTTGTATTCTACTAGCAAATTCCCTTAGAGGTTAGCTCCTTACAAACTATAGCATTAGCTAGAGGAAGCTTACACAGTATTCCTTACTATTAGAGAGAAGTTTATAAAAGCCCTAGTGCTACAACACTTTAACCTAAACAAGCCTATTATTATTCTTATAGACGCGTTAGATTTTGCTATAGTAGCTATCTTATTATAGCTGCAGGCGTCTAACGTAGCAACAGAACAACACTAGAAGCTAGTAGCATTCTAGAGCTAGAAGTTCTAAGGTCTATCTATTAGATAGCATACCTATAATAAGGAACTCTTAGCAATTATTAAGGCCTTTAGATAGTAGAGATACTACCTTAAACACGCCCCTATAACAATCTAGGTACTCTTAGACTATAACAACCTAAGGTACTTTATAATAATAAAGGAGCTCTCTCCTAAACAAGCCTATTAGGCAGAGGAGCTAGCTAGGTTTAACTTTAAAGTTAAATATAAGCTAGGACTAGAAAATATAGTAGATAGTCCTTTAAGACGTCTAGACTACGTAGAAGGTCTTAAGGTTAGAGAATAGTAAGCCCTGTAGGATGCTATACTACCTACCTTATAATAGAAGCTTTAGATCTAGGCAATTTAAAAGTCTAGGGCTTAAAAAGATGCATAGGCAACATCTAGAAGTAACGTACCTGTAGAAGACCTAGTAGAGGTCTAGCAACTACCTAAAACTGTCCCTAAGGAATTCTGCTAACAGCAAATTAGCCTTAGAGATTTGTCTCCTCTAGCTCTTAACCCTCTATCTAATAGCTATTAGTGCTAGGGTCTATCTAAAGACACTAAAGCTAGGGGACTAAACTTTAATGTTGCAGAAGCTCTCCTTTATAGCCTAGATAATAGAGTTAGTGCCTCTATATACCTTACAAACAAAGCTGCGTAGGGAGATTCTACTTATACTCTAGAAACCCTAGGACCCCTAACAGATTTTATTAAGTAGGTCTAGTAGTAGGATGTAATATACCCTGTAAAGCAGTTGTTAATAAACTAGACAGATAGTAGAGCAAAGAAGGGACAACACTACTAGGAGGTTAACCCTAGTAGGACCTTACGTAGGAGCAGGAAAGTTTAGATTCCTAATAATATTACACTACGCTACACAATCCTTTTAAGGAATTATAATAACCCTATAGGGGGTTACTATAGCATAGATAAGACTGCTAAAGTACTTAAAAGAAAGTACTATTAGCTAGAACTAATAAAGGACGTATATAAGTACATCTAAAGGTGCCCTGCGTGCTAACTGCATAAGATTAGAAGGTATAAGCTGTAGGGACTACTTACACTATTACTAGTACTAGACATAGCCTAGCAGCACTTCTCCCTTAACTTTGTAACAGACCTGCTAAAGTTAGTAGATGCTAAGGGGAATAAGTATAACTTAATACTAGTCCTAGTAGACTGCTTTAGTAAGTACGTCTAGTACCTACCCTACACTAAGACAATTACTGCCTAGCGCCTAGCTAAACTACTAATAGAGCAGAGCTTTTTAAAGCAAGGACTACTAGATACGCTATTGTTAGATTAGGGTTTAGTGTTTACTAGTTAATTCTAGTCTAATATCTACTACTACCTTAAGATTAACTACTAATTAAGTATAGCTTTCTACCCCTAGACAGATAGGCAAACTAAACGCTAAAACTAGGAGTTAGAAACGTACCTCTGTATATACATAAACTACTAGCAAGATAACTAGGTAGACCTCCTACTATATGCTAAGTACGCCTACAACTCTAAAGCTTACTCTAGTTATAGAGAATCTCCTATAAAGGTTGCCTTTGGCATTAACCCTAAGGGATTTAACAGGATGCCTAATAAGCATTAGCTATAGAAACCCTAAACTGTCTAGGATAGGGATAAGGCGACACTAGAACTACGCTAGCAGGTTACTAGCTGTCTATTGCGCTGGTATAATATATAGAGGATAGTAAAGGAGGCTCTAGAGTACACACAAAAGGGCAACGCCTAGTAGTACAACAAAAAATAGTCTAAACAGCACTTTGCTAAGGGAGACTTAGTTCTCCTTTAGGCTAAGAACCTAATTATAAGCTGTCCTTCTAAGAAGTTTAACGCTTAATACCTTAGGCTATTTATAGTAATTAAAAAAGTAGGTAAGCTAGCGTACAAGCTGAAACTACCCCTATTAATAGATAGAGTGCACCTAGTGTTTAACGTGTTACTCCTTAAGCACTAGAGGGAACCCCTTGCAAGCAGCAGGTTCTAGCTAGGTCCTATTAGCATACTAGAAGATGTCTTACCTAGCAACAGGTTTAAGGTTAAAGGTATACTATTACATAAAGACACTGCTACCTAAGGAAGGGAGTATAGAGTTAAGTAGCTAGGTTAGCTAAATAAAGAAGCTACCTAGGAACTACTTAAAAATCTTAACTACTGCAATAAGATCCTTTAGGATTATTACTAATACGCTTAGGTAGGTAATCTATTAGCAGTAAGCTAGACAACGTCTAGCAAACTAGCGCTACTAAGGCAAAAGAGGGGACATCCTTAGAAGTCTACCTTATAAACCTTACTCTAACATAGCTAAAAAGGTAAGGATAGATTGTCCTAGAACTTGTGCAACTAGAGGCTAAAGAAGGCCTAGTGTCTATCTAATATATTACTAGCAAAGAATTGCATATTTATAGAAGGAAGTTCTACTACTATCTACTAGTTTGTTAAAAGTTATTATTAAAGTAGAGGGTCTTAATAACTACAACTACAGTCTTAAGCAGCTAATCTATAACCTGCAGTTAGGTGTTACGAACCCTATGCCCAGCTAGTTGCTGTCTAGATGGTCAGCGTACGCAAACGTACTAGGCTAGTAATTACAGACCTGCTTCTCTGCAGCACAGTTAAAGGCACAGTAATTACTGCAGTCACGTAAGGAGCTCACCCTTAGCATTGCAAGCCAGGTAGATCCTACGTAATAGCTTACGCAGCTTATGTTAAGCCTAGCTTACGCAGCTTACAGTAAGCTTAGTAAGCTCTTGCATCTCCTACAGTATATAGTAAGTAGGAACACAACCCTTATAGTTTGTGTTTAACCTTGTTAATTAAGTTTGTCTTTAGAATCTTAACCTAACCTTTAAGCTAGATAGTCCCCTCTATACTACTTATTGTTACCCTAGCTGTTGTTAGGTGTTTTACCTAGGCGTCTACCCTTACTGTTCTAGAACTATTACTTATCCCTAAGAACTAATAGAATTAGTGCTTACAAGCTTTGCTTAAAGTACAACTTTAATATTTTAAACACCCCTAAGATAAGTAATACCTTAGGAACACGTGCTACCCCTAGCAACTTAGGTGTTAGAGACACAGACATAAATAACGTTAGCACTATAGGGTCTAGCGTTATAAACGTTAACAAACCTAACCTCTATTATAGAGATTGTAGCAAGCTTAACAACTAGCTTATGCAATAGGACCTCTTCTTCCTCTTCTAAGGAGAGAAGGTACCTAAGAACAAGCAAGTTACTCTAGTAGCTAGCTATATGCGAAGCAACGTATTTAAGTAGATTAAGCCCTTTATCTAACAGTATAACATAGGCAACGCCCTAGATAAAGTAGACAAATAGGTTAGCAACTTTAACTAATTTAAACTTAAGATTAAGCTAGTGTTTAGCGTATCTAACAAGCCTACTATTACATAACGCGAAATCTAACGCATCTAATAAGTTAAGTTAGCTACTAACTACGCAGCTAAATTCTAACAATTAGCTGCTAACACTAACTAGGACAACACTGCGTTAATAACAATGTTTAAGCAAGGTCTTAAACTAAAAACTAAGGAAGAACTTATGCGCACAGGCGTAAGCACTAACACCCTTAATAACCTTATTAACACGTTAATTAAAATTAGTGTTAAACTCTATAAGTTGCAACAGGAACTGTAAGATAATCTGCAGGTATAGGTAGTAAACGTTAAACCTACTACACTACGCAACTAATAGCACAATAATGTTAACTGTAGAAACTAATATTGCCCTAACTTAGGACAATGTATCTATAATAACATATACAGTAGTTACTATAGCCCTGCAGCTATAGATCTCTCTAACCTAAACAAAGGACTAGGAGCCCTGCTAGCTTGCTAGAACAACAAGAAAAAGAGAAAGCATAACAATAGTAGTAAGTTAAAGGACTACTACAACTATAGCAAACTAGGCTACTTTGCGCGCAACTGTTATTAGAAGAACAAGGTCTTTAGACAGCTTAATGTGCTTACTAGCAGGCCTACTAAGGATGCTAATGCTAGTAAATAGGAAGTTATTACTAAGGATATAGGACAACTTATAGAAGACCTAGAGTCTAGTTCTAAGGATAAGGACTATATTAAGTCTTGTTATAAGCGCTAATTACGCGTACCTACGCTGCACTAATAAATAGTAACAGACAGTAAAGTTAAGAGTTAGGAGAACAACCTTAACTAGATTACTAAGCAATGTTAGGATAGCATTATAACAAAAGACACTAAGATCTTTAAACAAGATTTACCTAAGGAACAACAAACACGCTGTAAGAAACGTAGGGACGCATAATAGGCTAGCTTTAACTACTAGAACCTATAACCTATGCTAGACAACGCATACGTACAAATGCGCTAAGATCTTGTTATTCCTAGCACAGAAGATAACAAGGAACTAGAGAACTAGTGCAATAAGGCTTACTGCAAGTATTAAGAACAATACTTTGCAACACCTATTAAAGACTACTAGGAATTCCTACACTAGCACAAATAACAGTTATTTAAGGAAAACCTATACTGTATAGATAGGTTTCGCACACTACAGTACAACATAGATCTAAGAAATCTACACTATAGAGTACTATTGTTTACTACGTGTTACAACAATAGATGTACTATCTATCTATTAGAAAAAATAGGAAGCGCATTCTTTCTTAAGTAGAAGAAGCTATACAAGAAAACCTAGACACGTTGCAAAAACAACACCTACAAGATGCACCTTACTAACAAACGCGTTAACTACTATTTTCCTAGAAATAGCTTGTTGTTAGCTAAAGGAGCCTAATAAATAACAATTAATAGGACCTGCATAAATTAGATATAGCAACACTACCTTAACCCTAGCTGTATAACTTATAAAGGAGTAAAGCAGGCTAATAGGTTTAGAGGATAGACTAATCCTTTTTTAGGACAGCGCTTAAGAGCGCTAGGGATTAATCTATTAATTAGATTAGGACTAATTACTAACTAATTAAACTCCCTATAATAATAGGTAGAGTAAAGATATAGGCACTCTTAGACTTAGGAGCACAGTTAAGTTACATCTCTTTGCAGGCAGCAGTACTAGCTAGACTACGTATGCAACGTAAGGATAAACCCTATCTGCTCTAAGTAGCTAATAGAGAACCTATGCTAGAGGAATTAGAAATTACACACAAAGTAACTAATGTCCTACTTAGCATCTATAGACACTATAAGGAAGTAACCTTAGACGTCTTTGCAATAGCTACGCACAATGTTATATTAGGACTACCCTAGTTACAAAAGCATAACCTAGAGATTAACTAGAAGAAGGAACAGCTTTTGTTAAAGCAATGTACCTGTAGTAATAAGGTATTGCAGCCTACGCAGCGCACGCTGCAGCTAGTAGATAAGAAGGAGATTAATAATATCTCTTTAATAAATAAGACGCGCTAAGTTAGAGCAGTTAACTCTACAGACACTAAATGCCCTATAGGTCCCTAAGTGAGAGTTAAGGAGGATAAGAATAGTGCACCTCCTGCTATCCTAGATATATATAGACAGTACACTAGGATGTTTAAAGAAGAGCTTACAGCAAAAGCCCTGCTAAAGCATAAGCCCTAGGATTACAAGATTAAGCTCTAGGAAGGAAAGAACCTAACTTTCAAGAGGCTATATTAGTTATTAGAGAAGGAACTTAAAGTACTGCGCAAGTACATTTAGGAGAACCTTAAAAAGAGATTTATTAGATAATTAGAATTACCTATAGGGTACCCTATTATGTTTGTTCTAAAGAAGGATAGTAAGCTACAACCTTGCATTAACTTTAGGAAGCTTAATAATATTACTATAAAAAACTACTACCTGCTCCTAAATATTATAGAGTTGCAGGATTAGCTAGCAGGAGCTTAGTACTTCACTGCGTTAGACTTAAGAGGAGTGTACAACCTTATCTATATAAAGGAAGGAGAAGAATAGAAAACAGCCTTTAGGACAAGATATAGACTCTACAAGTACCTTATTATGCTGTTTGGTCTAACAAACGCACTAGCTACGTGCTAGGAGTTAGTTAACAACGTCCTTAGGGCACACCTTAATAGGACAGTAGTAGCATATTTAGACAACATCCTAGTGTACTTAAAGATACTAGAAGAGCACGTTTAACACGTAACTAAAGTGCTAGAATGCCTAAGAAAGGTAGATCTACAACTAAAACCTAAAAAGTGCAATTAGCACTAAAAAGAAGTTAAATTCTTAGGGTATATTGTAGGACAATATAGAGTTAAGATTAGTCTAATAAAGGTAGAAGTAGTTAAATTATAGCTAACACTAAAGACAGTTAAACAGATCTAGGAATTCTTAGGATTTGTTAACTTTAACTAACGCTTTATTAAGGACTACTCTAAGATTGCAATCCTGCTAACAAAGCTTATGTAGAAGGACACGCTATTTAAGTAGGGAAAGGAATAAGACAATGCATTTAAGGCACTTAAGCAAGCCTGTATTGCACTACCTACGTTAATTACGTTTACTAGTAGCAAACTAATACGTATAGAGACTAATGCCTTAGATCTTGTATTAGGCGCATATATTACATAAGAAAAGGATAGACTATAGCACCCTATTGCGTACTACTTACATAAGTTTTTAGGACTAGAGGAACAATATAACGTACATAACAAGGAACTGCTTACAATTATATTAGCCCTAGAACATTAGAGAGCGTATGCAGAGAGTTGCTTAGAACTTACTATCTACACTAACTACAAGAACCTAGTATACTTTACTACTACTAAGGTCCTAAATTAACAACAAGTACGTTGGTTAGAAATGCTAGGATAATACAAATTTAAGATATTGTATACACTAGGCAAAGACAATAGTAGAGCTAACGCACTTAGCTAACAACATAACCTTGTTAGAGAAAAAACAATAAACTAGTTTATAGTGTTAGGAGTTAACAATAATAGATCTCTAGGACTATTGCAATAACTTAACAACATAATATAAGTTTAGTAGGAATAACACATCCTATTACAAGTACTAGAGGAACTTTAAGAAGAAATAATAGCTAGTTACTACAACAACGCGCTACACAGACACCCTAGAATAACGCATACAATAGAACTTATTAAACAATATTACAAGTTTAGCAATATAAAAGATAAGGTTACTAAGTTTATTAAGAACTGTGTACAGTGCTAACAGAACAAGCATAGCACACACGCTAAGTATAGAGAAGCGTAGGCTATAGAACTGCCTACAGCGCCCTAGACAAACATTACAATAGATTTTGTTACCTAATTACTAATCTCTAAGGACCCTATTACTAACTACGCCTACAACTTAATCTTTATTATAGTAGACAGATTTACAAAAGCTGCTAAGATAATACTATTTTGTTACAGCTACACTGCAGAGCAGCTTGCACAAGTGTTCCTAGACTAGGTTATCTAACACTACAGCATACCTAAATTAATTATTAGCAATTAAGACAAGCTCTTTACATTAAATTATTAGACTACGCTCTTAGCAGCTATTAATACTAAGAAGAAGCTTTTAATAGCCTATTATCTACAGACAGATAGACAAACTAAAAGAATAAATTAGACTATAGAAATATACCTATAGATTTACAGCAACTAGCAACAAAACAACTAGGTTTTGCTATTACCTCTAGCTTAGATTGCGTATAACAACAAATTATTAGAAGCAATAGGCATAACGCTGTTCTTCGCGAATCACAGGAGACACCTAAATCTCTTTACTAGAAGTTTAGATACAACTATTTAGACTAAATTAGTAATTACCTTAGTAGCAAAACTAAAGGAAGTACATTAGAAGTTGCTAGAAAACATTAGCTAAGCTTAAGAACAAGTAATTTCTTATATTAACTAGAAACAAAAAATAGTACCTTAGCTAAAAGAGGAGGATAAAGTCTATCTCCTTACTAAAAATCTTCAAACGCAAAGACCTACAAAAAAACTAGACAAAGTTAAGGTTAGACTATTTTTTATTTCTAAATAGATAAGCTTAGTTAACTATAGACTTAATCTGCTAAAGGATGCAAAGATCTATCTAGTGTTCTACATAAGCTTGTTAGAACTAGCTAACCCTAGAACCCTAATCTAGAAAGACTTCTACTATTAGGCTAATAGCAATAACAAATAGGACGTTAAGAAAATAATACAACACTGCAACATAGGCAAAGGCGACAAGTACCTAGTTAAATAGTTAGGATACCTAGAATTAGAAAACACGTAGGAACTAGTAACGCACCTTATAAACTGCTAACAACTGCTAAATTAGTTCTAAAGTTTGCAGCAGTATCTAAGAAGTTAAGCGTAGACTATATTACAGGAGAATAAGCTACTAAGGCGTTAGTAGCAGGATAGTTAATTTCCTTAGCCTAAACGTCTTTGCTCTCCTCTACTAACTTATTTGTAAGGCATGCAGCCTTCTTTAAAGCCCTATCTTTTACTTACACTAGAATTTTCTTATTTTATAGTAGACGCGCAATTACGTCTAATAGTAACTTTTTATCTTCTTCTACCTTCTTTTTATATTCTGCCCTTGTCTTATCTAAGGATTCCTAGGACAAGTTAACGCATAGACAGCTAGCGCGCACGCACTCTAAACACTTTAAACAAGAATTTGTAGAAGGCATAATATAATAATTATAGCTAGATACAAAGTAATAATTGTAGGAGATAGGAGCAATAGTATTATAGCAACAAATTTTAATGCTAAGACGCAGTTGCTTTTAGGATACAGAGGACATAGTAATGCTATAGGCACTAGGTAGTAGCAGGGCACGCTTATAAAGAACAACTAACAGAATTTAGGACAAATCCTAGAAAGGAGGGGGATAGTGTTACAAACCCTATGCCTAGCTAGTTGCTGTCTAGATAGTTAGCGTACGCAAACGTACTAGGCTAGTAATTACAGACCTGCTTCTCTACAGCACAGTTAAAGGCACAGTAATTACTACAGTTACGTAAGGAGCTTACCCTTAGCATTACAAGCTAGGTAGATCCTACGTAATAGCTTACGCAGCTTATATTAAGCCTAGCTTACGCAGCTTATAGTAAGCTTAGTAAGCTCTTGCATCTCCTATAGTATATAGCAAGTAGGAACACAACCCTTATAGTTTGTGTTTAACCTTGTTAATTAAGTTTGTCTTTAGAATCTTAACCTAACCTTTAAGCTAGATAGTCCCCTCTATACTACTTATTATTACCCTAGCCGTTGTTAGGTGTTTTACCTAGGCGTCTACCCTTACTGTTCTAGAACTATTACTTATCTCTAAGAACTAATAGAATTAGTGCTTATAAGCTTTGCTTAAAGTACAACTTTAACATTAGGCTTAAGTTATAGGAGGGGCTGTAACAGCAATAACTACCTAGAGTAGGCTTTGTTAGAGACGCGGAAATCCTCTTAAAAGGAGCTACTAGAGCCTAAGCAGAAGAAGGCAGGTTAGTACTATAATAGTACTACTGCTTCTTAGCATTATTAGCACTACTAGTCTTCTAGAAGTGCTCTTTAATTATAGTGTTAATTACAACGTTGTTAAGGAGCTTCTTGCTAATAGTCCTAACTGCAGCCTGTAGTAAGTTAGCTCTACTAAAAGGAGGAGGAGGAAAGAACACCTATAATGTACTACTTAAGGTTATATAACTAGGAAACCTAACAAGCATAGGCATACTTAGTCTTACTAAGGCTAGACTTATTAATACAGTAATAAACTATAGTATTATAGGCAACAAAGCTGTTATAGTAGGACTTAGCGTAGTTAAAAGCTATCTACTAGTATAACTACACACAAGCAACAATCTAGGCATTGTCTACCTAGTTACCCTAGGCAGTAGTCTTATTGTTAGTCTTGCGTAAGGCACGCTTAACTAGAAAGTTAAGCATGTTAACAGCTTAGTAGAAGATAGGGTTAATCTACAGGAATTAGTATAGACAGACACTAGAGTAACACAGGAAATACCTTAATACACTTCCCTTCCTTTGCCTCTACATAGCTAGGACACACGCTAAAGTTGTCCTTGCAAAGCCTATACCTACTAGAGCAATAGAAGACGTGTATAAACAACATAATAGTGCTGTTAGGATTAACCTTAGAGGAGGTAGTTAAGCGCTTAATGCTGCTACAGCACTAGTATTGCAAAAGCAATAGCTAAGGCTGTATATTATTAGGCAGCTAATAGACGTAATTAGGCAGGGCCTAGCAGGAGATATAGGATAGGGGAGGAGTTATAGCGTTAAAGGCAGGGGCTAGAGGGTAGATGTAAATAAGGGTGTAGAGATAATAAGGCACTGTAAGCAAGCAGATACAGGCCTTATATACACTAGATTCCCTCTGCCTAGTAGCTCCCTAGTAACGTCCTAGCCTCTTACTGCTCTCTTACCTATTACAGGCTGCTGCGCAGGAGGACAATTTTTATTACAAATATCTGTTAACTGCATAGAAGAGCAACTAGTAATCTTACCTAAGATTTACGTTGCAAACAAAACGCTAGGGCCTAGACTATACTGCGTAAGGGTCTAGGTAAGGCATTACATATAATAAGGCTAATAGCTTACTATTACAACTAGCGTGCAGACAAGATTCCCTATAAATAAGCAAATCCTAGACCTATTCGCGCAGGAACAGGGCTGTAGGAGCTGCTAGCGATCCTCTTGCAGACGTTACTAGTTAGGGACTTACTAATCTAGCCTACAAGGTAAATAACGTCTAACTACTTACGCCTCTAGCAGCCTTAGCCCCTAGACAAAGGCACCTAATCACCTAGGAGGTTATAGAGAGCAAATAGCAGGCACGCCTAGGGTAACCTTTAGCCTAGTGCTAGGTGCTGCTGCGCGTGCTATATAAGGAGCAAATAATGCCCCTTATACATTATATACTTAGTGTACTATAGTTACACTCCCTACAGCCTTAGCTATATAGGTTTTAGAGCTAATAACTACTAAGGTGTTATTTATAGTAACGTGTAGTAGAAGTAACAGCTTACTATCTAGCTGCTAATAAAGGCAAGAGGGAAGACTTAGCCTTAACTAGTCTCTTACAAACAAAGACTTGTCTACCTAGTAGTATATCTACGCTGCCCTAGTAGCTTACTAAGCAAACGTTGTAAGGATAGGATAGCTAGCGTCTAAACTAATTGCTTAACAGCTCCCTATCCCCTACAGACGCTAACTAATAAACCCCTACTAGCACTGCATTTCTTCTGCTAAGTTTTTCCCTCTACAAGAGGTTTTTCTAGAGCTTAATAACGTTGCTAGGAAATCTCTCTACAGTTTAGGACAAATCTTTAAAGAGGGGGCTATTGTTACAAGTGCTCTCCCCTAACAGGAGATACCTTAGCTAGGCCCTAGGCCAAGCCTAGAGACCTACTAGCCACACACGTATATAATATCCACGCGCCCTAAGACTTACTCCTTAAGGATTTGTCTTATCTTATCTCTTAAATACTATCTATTATTCGTCCTATCTCGCTCTGCTTAATTGCCTGCCTACAGTGCCCTTACACCCTGCTAGAGACTTTAACTAATATATCTATCCTCTTACTATATACTTCTAAAGATAGTTTTAAAGTATCTCTAGCTTAGTTACTAAGAGGTTGTATAATAGTTAGTAAGGTAGAACACTATTAGGTGTTAGAGTTATAGACAGATTGTAGTAGCTATGCTCTAGAAGACTCTTAGAGTCCTCCTCTAAGCCTATATCTGCAAACTCTGCATATTCTAGAGGTAAATAACCTATAGCGTTATCTTCTAACCCTCTATAGCCTACAAAGTTAATAAGGCACGCATAGACGTCTATATTAGGTTCTCTTATACTGCTCTTAAACTACTTAGCATCTTCTATAGCTACCTTTATAAACTAGATAACTTTATTATCCTTATTTCTCTAAAAGAGTATACATCTAGTAGCGTAGCTAATCCTTAGATAAAACATATTAATCTAGGGAAGACCTAAGTATACTAAGTATCTTTAAAGGTCTATTACTATAAATAGTACTTAATAGGTCTCTTTATAACTACGTAAATTAGTAATAGTTATATCTACTGTTGTAGTACTATACACTATTAATCTACCCCTATCTACGCCTTTAGCTAGCAGCTTAGGTAGGGGGTCTACTTAGAGATTATGTTCCTTTACTAGCGTAGCTAATATTAAGTTTAGCTAGGAACCTCTATTAATTATAGCCTCTATAGGCTTAGAGGATTAAACTATGTACCTTATAGTTAATAACTAAGAGAGATAGGGTAAAGGGCTTCCCTTAATTTCCCTAGGTTCTATATTTCCTAGTTTAAAGCTATATAGGTAGAAAGATATAGAATTAATCCTTCTACTCTTTCCCTTTTCCTAAACTAATATTTAAGCCTTTCTTTAATTCTAAAGTAGTTTCCTTCTAGTTAGCTGTAGCATCCTTATTCTTTAGAGGGCTTTAGCACTTAGCTATAGTATAACTAAACTTTCTACAGTTATAATAGGTTAGACCTTTACCTTTGTCTTAGGTACCTATAGTTTTATGTAAGGACAGTCTGTTATAGCCCCTATTAGCCTATTTTTGTCTTTTTAGGGGTTTCTTAGATCCCCCTATCTTGTTACTCTTATTACTACCTTTTAGTAGCTACCTCTTTACAAGAGTAGCTTTTGCCTCCTTGTCTAGATTCCTTCTACAGTAGATAACGTTAGCATGTTCTTCTACTATTAGCAGAGTATTGCGCCTATTAACTAGGAGTAGGAATAGGTCTCTCTAGATGTCTTTGCGCAGAGATAAAATGTACTCTATTACTTAAAGCTCTAGAGTTTAGACTAAGCCTATTTCCTCCTATAAGGGTTAAAAGGCATCTAGCAAATCTATAGGTAACTAATTTAGCTTTTACTAGATTTGCTTAAGAGTCTTATAAGCTTACTATTTCTATTCTAATAGTGTTCCTAGAGCGTTTAATATAACAGTTTTAAGTGTCTCCTAGGTTAGCTGCTAGGATAGAGAACCTATCTATTCTATTATATAATATAATCTCTATAGAGTCTTAAGTAGCTTAGAAAGGTATATTACTCTAAAATCTACCTTTTAGTATTCTTTAGTAAAGTTTATAGGCAAACGTAGGAAATATAACTTGTAGTTACGTTCCTAGTAGTTATATTTAGCTCTTAACTTCTTATTATACCTTTAAGGTAGGTCTAGCTTTAGAAGGTTAGCTAATAGGCCTAAGGATGTTATTATAAGGGTCCTTAGTAGAGTTAAAGTTAGAGAGAGCACTAAGGTGTCTCCTAACTTATATTTAGCCCTTAGTTAACAGAGTTAATTAATCTTGCTTTGCCTCTAGGCTCTTTTTAACTAGGCGTAGAGGTCTGCTAGTTCCTAGTCTGTTAGAGAACGTAGTAAAGCGTTCTAGACTATTATAGGTGTTTGTAGCCTAGGAGGAGTTGTTAACTAGCCTCCTAGTCTCTGCTTGTTTGCTCTACCTTTAGCTAGTCTAGAGTTCTCTGCAGCGTTCCTTTCTACTAAGGAAGGTAGGCTTTAGATGCAAGCAGTAGTAGAGTCTTCCTTAACAATAAATCTAGAGCGTACTAATATACCTAAGAGTTAACTACTTTTAGACTAGCTTACTTATTAGCTCTGTTATCTAGTCTGTATTTTAATAACATGTAATAGTAAGTAGTTTAAATGTTAGGACCTCTTTTTATAGGGGTAGCACGCTATTAAGTATTAGAAGGTAGAGGATAGTATTATAGGTTAAGGATAGACAAATCGCTACTAAAGGAGTAGAGTAATTTACTTGTGTTATATAGTTACGCCACCCCTGTTCCTTAATTAGGCTATACTAGCCTTATAGGGAACTATTAGAGTTAGCAGTCCTAACACTAAGCTATATATCTTATAAAGCTTATTATAAGCTGCATAAGCTAGTTACGTGCATTAATCCTTCTTACGCACTAAGGCGTAAGCTTACAGATCTACTTGTAAGATAATTACGTAACCTATATTATATATTATTTGTTATTAGTTTGTTAGGGAGCCGTGCCTAGTCTATACGGAAATAATTAGCTGTAGAGATCTAAGATTGTAACACTATCTATCTTACGTACCTCTGCCTGCCTATAGTAACCTTATAGACTAGCTGCTTAAGCTTATAAGGTCTCTATAGACTAGCTAACAATTAACATAATACGTAGTTAACATATAAAGAAGCTTAACACTAATTACTTACTAAGGAGTTAGAGATTCCTATTTATACAAAGGATTTAGGTTGCTATCTGTAACAACATAGGATAATAGAGGCTTTAGAAGCGTGTGTATCTACTACAAGATATATAGGAGCACTAGGATAGGTAACATAGAAGATTCTCTATTCCTATAGGTCTTATACAAAGGATACTTAAAAACTATCTATTAAAGTATAGACCTAGTAGCTCTTTTATATCTCTTGTCTAGAATCTCTTAGATAGCTAAAAGGAGTTAGTAAGGTAGCAGCTATAAGTTAGAGGCTAGTTAGCACGTGTTCTAGTATTTAGTTTAGGACCTTAATACCTACTAAGTCCTGTATACTAAGACTAGTCCTTTACATTACCCCCTTCTTTGTAGGCAGATTGTCCCTAATACGCTTTATGCTATTAAGGTTATGTCGCGCAACTAAGCGCGTAGAGTTACATACGCGGCTCGTTTTCTAATAGAGCGTGCTAATTTAGTTAAGCTACTCTACCCCAGCAACGCTGGTTCTAAGCGGCCCTAATACTAACTAAACGCTTGTTAAGCAAGATTACGTAACCTACACATGTAAGGAGCTAACCTCTAAGGGAATTTGCTAGTAGAATACAAGATAAATTTAATAGAGAACAACCTCTAGAGCGGAGGTTGCAGAGTTTTTATAACTCTATTTTAGAGGTGTTGGCTCTGTAGCAGGGTTTTAGCACTTACTAGGCCTGCAAGCTAGGGTAAGGCTGAGGCGGTGTACGCTAAGGAGCCAGCACCTAGGCCTAGCCTGTTACAGTACCCCTACTTATTCTTTGTTTATTAATACGCGCCTTAGTTAAAACAGCTCTATTGCCTACTCCCTACCTTCTGTATTCTCTGTTGCACTACCTTACAAGCCTGCGCCCTTTCTACACACAACTCTACTACTATCTATTTATCTAGCTAAGCTGCCTCGCCCTAGTCTATTATAGCGCCTCCTAAGTCTCCTGCTGCTTCTTGCTCCCTAACTAAGAAAGCGGCGCCTAAGAGAGTGAGTTACCCTACTATTACCTTCTATTATTTAACTATTATACCTAACTCTTTTACCTTCTATAGGCCTGCTTAGTTGCTCCTACTAATCCTGCTACTCCTATAACTTAGTTAACTAAGAGGGCAAAGCTTACTCTGTAAGACATTAACCTTAATAAGGACAAGATTAAGGAAGTCTTTAGCAACGTCCCTAAGCTAGGCAATTATACTAAGGCTAAGGTTAACTAGTCCCTATGTACTATGCGCGCTAGCAGGTTTAAAGATCCTAAGGTCTGCGTTAACTGCGTGTTAACAGGACAAGTCTACAACTTTACTGCTAGTAGTTAGTCTACTAGCTGCGTAAGCTGCGTTAAGGCCTATACCTACTGCTACAAGGTAGGTCTCCGCTTAAGGTATTACACTATTCCTTTCCTCTGCTAACAATCCTCTAGGCCCTGCGTAAGACCTAGAAGACGCTAAACAAGTACTGCGTTTTTTTGCAGTTTAGCAAGGGCAACTCTACAAAGCTTTTAAAGGTTATTAAGCCTATTTAAGCAGACCTTAAGAAGCGTATAAACCTCCTGTATTACACTAACCTCCTAACCTAGCCTAACACTTGCTCCTCTGTAACTAGTTACAAGGTTAAGTAGTCTAAGTATAAGGACAACGTTAATAAGATTAAGGCTTATCCTTCTATTTCTATAGTTCTTGCAGAGCGCACTGCTATTGCTGCTAAGGAGTTAGTAGTCTAGATAAAGACTATAGTAAGTTATTTTCCCCTTTTTCTACTTATTTTTAGGCTATTTTGCTAATTTATTGCTTAGTATAGCTTACTATTAACTTATTAATACTTACGCGCTTTATCTATCTTAATACTAACCTCTACAAGAAGTTTAAGCTTCCCCTACCTTTAGACATAAGGACTTTATTAGATTAGTTGTTAAGGATATTACTGTAGCTATGTAAGGTAACAAAGACAATATTAGTAGTAAGGGTTCTATTTTAGGCAGTGCTTAGGTCTTCTCTTATCTATAGCATTTAGGATTTTCTAGCTAGATAATACCTAGGCTCTCTTAGCCTTTTTCTCTTATAATAATATAGCCCCTATATAGGGCAGTCTACCCCCTAGGGTAGGCTAATGTAACAAATAATCTCTCTACAGTCTAGTACTCTCCCTTATTTGTGCATATCTTCTCCTCTTGCTCCTACTATCCTCCCCTATACTTGTTATAGAAGGTTAATATTGCTTGTCTAGAGATTCTAACTAGAATCCTAGGGGTAAGTTCCTATTTCTATCCTGCTTATCTCTTGTCGCAGACAACTACTTATCTAGGGCTTCTAGGTCCTTACAAACGTCCTCTCTTTCCTATATTTTAGTAATATAACCCTCCTATTATACTAGGTACTTACGTCTCTTGCCTCCCCTCCTAGCTTGTCTTTCCTTGCAGATAGAGTTAACTTTCTATTCCTTAGAGGAGGTGCTGTTACTAATAGTAATAACTAGCAGGCTAGGCTAGGGGTTATTATTTAATTATCTATAGAGGGGGTTCTGTAGACACAGCTTAAGCTAGTTAATGTAGAAGATAGGGTAGATTTTACTATTAATATCTAACTTAACATTATAGGGGGAAACAACCTCTATAATTGTAAACTTCCTATTCTTCTAGTCTAGCTTCTTACTTGTTTAGCTGTTTAAGAACTAGTTTCCTAACTTTAACTAAACCTTATCTCTAATTTTTAGCTATAGGGCTTCCTTCTTATATGCATTAGCCTATTGTTCCTGCGTCTGCTAAGCTTCTGCTATCTATGCTTTAACAAAATTAATTGTTTTAGCAAATTTTTGCACTATGCCTGCTACAGCTTTAGTAGGTTCCCTTACGTGTTAATGCAATAGTTCTACTATTAAGTCTAGGTTAACCTATACTAGGTCTACGTTATAACTATATTAGAGGAAGAAGGGGCTAAAGCCTATAGACAAAGCTACTTGTCCCTTAATTGCAATCTAGGCTACTAGTACCTAAGTAGACTAGTTGTTCTAGGACTAGTTAATGTACGCTCTTAGGTATGTTTCAACTACTAAGTTTATACGTTTAGTACTCCTGTTAGTCTAGGGGTAGAAAGCTATAGATAATCTCCTTGTAATCCTAAGCAGTTAGCACATTGTCTGCTAGAAATTACTAAGGAATTACGTCCTATAATTAGAGACAATAGCGTTAGGCAGGAAATAGTAGGCTACTATATAAGATATAAATGCACTAGTAACTATCTTTACTAACAGGTTAGGTAAGGGGACTAAGATAACGTCCTTAGAAAGTCTGTCTGTAACAACTATAAGATTATAGTTGCTATTACTTTTAGGGAGGTCTGTTATAAAGTCTATAGAGATTTCCTTCTAGATTCTCTTAGGTATAGGGAGGGGTTTAAGGAGTCCCTGTTTTAGTTCCCTCTATAGCTTTGTCCTTCTGTAGATGTTGCAATTGTCTACGTACTAGCAGAGAGCAGTTAATATTCCTAGCTAGAAGTACAATTAAGAGAGAATTGCATATATGTTACCTCTCCCTAGGTAACCTGCAATTAGTAAGTAATAAGTATTGTTAATAATCTTAGCTCTAAGTGTATTAGAGTTTAGGACCTATGCCCTTCTATAGTAGCATAATCTATCTCTATTATCTATAGAGTATTTAGCAAGTAAAACTTTAAGGTTAAGCTGTGTAGGGAACTTCTAGGCGTCTAAGGTAATAGATAACTTTGCTAGTTAGTAGGTCTTGTTATCTATAGCAGCTCTTTCCTAGAGTCTTTTAAACTCCTTAATGCTATTATATAGTTCTAGTGTTTAGGCTATAGGCGGTTCTGCACGCTCCTAGCTCTGCTCCTAATAGTTGTCCTACTGCAAATCTGTATTCTGTAATGTAGTAGGGAGGAGTTAGTCCGCTCTACGCAGTCTAGAAGAGAAGACTTGTATGTTATTAGTAGAGTTGTCTCCTAGGTTAGTTCTTACTACTTAAGTAAATAGTTTTAATAGTTAGAAATGCCTAGTCTTAGTTCTTTTATCCCTAGTTAATAGGGGAAGGTCTTCTTCCTTTCTTAAAAGAGCATCTGCTTAGTTATTAACTTTGCTAGGTCTATAAGCAAAGGTAAGGTTAAACTAGCTAAGGAGGCTTAACTATTAGACATGTCTCTCTAAGAGTAGTTAGGCTTTACAGAAGTACTCTAAGTTCTTATAGTTAGTAACAACTGTAAACTTCCTTACTTACTTTAGCTCTATACTCTACTCCTAGAGGCACTTAATTACTGCTAACATTTCCTTGTTGTAGATAGTGTAGTTTACTTCTACTTTTAAGTTCTTAGCTAAGAAGTAAGCTACTGTGCAGAGCACCTTGTCCTTTCTATACTAGGAGAGTACTCCCCCTATTGCCTATCCTAACGCATTACACTCTACTACTGTTTCTAAATCTAGGTTAAAGTTTAATAGTGCTAGTTCCCTAGTAAATGCAGCTTTTATAGCGTTAAAGGCCTGTTACTAGGGTTCTTTCTACTTAAAGGTAGTATTCTTTCTAGTTAAGTAGGTAAGGGGCTCTGCTATGCTAGAGAACTAGTTAATAAACTGCTAGTAGAAGTTCGCAAACTCTAGGAAACTCTAGATTCCTTTAACTGTCTTTAGGGGTTCCTAAGACTTAATAGTAGCAATCTTTCTAGGGTCTATCTAGATGCCCTTACTAGCCTTAATAATAAACCCTAAATATTTAGTACTCTTAACAGAGAATTTGCTTTTGCCTACGTTAAGGTAAAGACCTACAGCTCCTAGCTTCTAGATAATTTCTTTAACCTTAGCCTTGTGTTCTTCTTAGGTGCTATTAGAGTAGATTAGTACATTGTCTATATAGGCAGAGCACTATTTGTCTAGGTACTCTCTTAAGACCTAGTTAATGTACTGCTAGAATGTACTTAGGGCATTAGCAAGTCTAAATAGTGTTACTAGCTACTTATAGAGTCTAAACCTTGTCTAGAAAGCTGTTTTCTATTTGTCTCCTTTAGCTATCCTAATTTTGTAAAATGCTTAGATTACATCTACTTTAGTAAACTATAACGCTTTTAAGATCTAGGAGAGAGTCTTATAGATTAGAGGGAGTAGGTACTAGTCTTTCTTAGTAATAGCGTTTAATGCTTAGTAATTAACACAGAACTATAGACCCTTACTAGGTTTCCTAATAAATAGGACTAGGGCAGAGGCGCTAGATTTGCTAACCTAGATAAAGCCTTTGTCTAAGTAGCTAGTAAGCTGTTACTAAAGTACTAGAAGCTCTTTATAAGACATGTTGTATAGTAGTCCCTATAGCACTATTGCTAGATTGCTGTCTTGTTTAATTAGCTTAATTGCATAGTCTACTTTAGGACTACAGTGTAGCGCAAGCTTGTCTACTTCTTCTTTTATAAATATTCTAAATTTATCCTTTAAATAATCTAGGAGGAGAACACGTAGATCTATTAATTCCTTCTTTTTAAGGCCTTTTAGATATTAGCTATAGATGCTGCAAATAGTCTTATGCTCTAGTCCTTCTTAGACCTCTTTCTTAGGGCTTAGTACAACTCTAGACTAATAGGCCTTAGTAGTTAGTTAGGGTAGGTGCCCTCCCTGCTTCTTACATAGGTTTTACTAGAATAGATAAATAGTAACTTCTTAGCTAGTGCTATTATAACTTTATTCTTGTCTATCTAAGGTCTTCCTAGGATAAAGTTGTACTCTTTCTCCCTATCTAATACGTATGCCTAGAGGGTTTCCCTGTAGCTATCTATGTTAATCTTTATTCTTATAATATTAGTTACCTAGGTTACTTTTCTAGCTACACCTAGTACTCTACGCCTATGCGTAGGAGTGCGTTGTAGGTTGTTTTGTAATACAAACTTTAAGGAGACTATACTATAGGTTAAACACTCTATATTAATTAATGTATGTGCTATAGTGTTATCTTGTACTATTACATGTAGTAATATAGGCTTACTATTAGGCTACTGTTAGTAGAACCTTTAAAACAGTTCTCTCCTCTCTATAACCTTTCTTTCTAACCCCTATTTACGCCTTTAAATAGGAGTTTCTAGTTTTCTAAGTCTTTGTTATTTAAGTTGTTAGTTTTAGAGACCTTAGCAGCTGCGCTTTAGACTTAGATACTTTCTAGTCTCTTAGCTAGGGCTAACTAGCATCTGTTTAAGTAGTAGCTGTTCTTCCTGCACCTTAGGCAGGCGTTTTTAGCCCTTCTTTAGTCTATAACCTCCTAGGGCTGCTATTCCACCTGCTGTTAGTTGTCTAATTTAATTCTCCTAGCGTAGACTCTAGTAGGTTCCTAGTCTATCTTATTAGAGTTTGTCCTTTGCGTTTGCTGCCTAAAGGTGCTATTAGTTAGTGCCTTAGTCCTACAGAGATTAACTTCTACTGTAAGGACCCTAGTTATAAGGTTCTAGAGATCCTATTTATCTAGGATATTAACTAAAATTATTTTATCTTGTAGGTCTAGACAGATTGCAGATATGTACCTAGTCTTAAGGTTCCTTATGTTGTCCTCCTTAGCAGCATTGTAGGCTAGTTGTATAAACTCTGCATTAAAGGACTTAATACTCTAATTGTTTCTCTTTATAGTAATAGTTTAGAGTTTTTAACAGGAACGTTCTTTAAACATAGAGTCCTTATACTATTTATCTAGGAAGTCCTAGAACTAGGTAGTTGTACCTATTAGGTTTTAATCCTTCTATAACAGGCTGACCTAAGCAGCTTGTCCTTCTAATTAGTTAAACATGTATGCAACTCCTAGGACAGCTTCCTAATCTCCTATAGACTTTAACTTGTCCTTTATCTATAATTTAAATGTTTAATACGTACGCTAGTTGCTACTAAACTTACCTATGTCTAGTAGCTTTATAGCTTTGCTTAGTTTATTATTGTTTATTTGTATAGAGGTAGGTAGTGTTACACTGTAGTTCTGTGTGTTTATAGATGCTACGTAGGCATGCACCTAAGCTTTAACTAGCCTTTATATAGTTTTATTTATATCTTCTTCTTGTAAGTTTAGGTTTTAGTCTATAGGGGGATGAACTTTATTAGTAGTAGTAGCTACTACAACTTTAGGAAGGGTTCCCTATAATAGGTAGGTGGTTAGGCGTTCTAGTACGTGTGCTAGGAGCTCCTCCTGCTAACTCTCTAATACTAACAAGGTAGCGAGGTTCTAGAGCTCTGTCCTAACGTCTAATTAATTGTTGTTGCTAGTGCACAGCTTAATGCTGTATTTACCTAGACGCCTAGCAGCGTTATTAAACGTTCTGTTTATTAGTCTTTATGTTAGTGATTAAATTTAATTATAAGGAGCTAACCTCTAAGGGAATTTGCTAGTAGAATACAAGATGAATTTAATAGAGAATAACCTCTAGAGTAGAGGTTGCAGAGTTTTTATAACTCTGTTTTAGAGGTGTTGGCTCTGTAGCAGGGTTTTGGCACTTACTAGGCCTGCGAGCTAGGGTAAGGCCAAGGCGGTGTACGCCGAGGAGCCAGCACCTAGGCCTAGCCTGTTACAACACATTTTATTTGTATTTAAGCAACACGTTCTACATAGAAAAATAGATACTAATTAAATTAATTAATTACTTAAGTATAGTCCTGCAAGCTCTGTTACAGGTTATTATACTTACCTCTAGTAACGTTAATTTAGTTTGTTATTGTCCTTTATTGTTTTTATCTAAAGTAAAAAAATCTTATTAATATCTCTAGTATAGCCCTAATTTGATAGCGAGCTGTATCGTACGTTATTTAGTACTAGACTAGAGCTTTGTTGTTGTTATAATAATTAGCCTTTAGCGCAGCGCGTGCGTATATAAACAAACTAAACCTTTACTTTTTCTTTTCCTAATAGACACTACTTTCTGCTGTAAGCACTCCTAATCTCTATTATCTACTTATACTAACTTATTCTCTAGGCTCGTTTGTTAGTAACTATGCTAATACTAGTCCCTATTAGTGCTCTTGCAGTAGCCTATAGGATTATCTGTATTTGTTCTATTAGGGCCTTTGCTTAGGGAGGTAAGGTAAAGTACACCTTTAACAAGACGTTATTATTAAAGTATACTTATTACACACTTTAAAATAAGAAGTGTTAACTAGTAGCTATTAATAATAGTTAGTACTTTTCTAACTACAGGAGGTCTAGCTACTTTAACTAATACTAATATGTATAGGTTCTAATTTACGTTAGTCCTAAGTTTAGCACTTTTTATAATAACCTTAAATTATAGAAGGGCGTAGTAGAGAATAGAGATATAGAGACTATAGTAGAGGCTAGGAGTAGTCTTACTTAGTTAGCAATAACTCTAGTAAGTATTATATAAGTAGTAACTGCATAGCTTAAAGGAGTTACTGCTACTAATATGTTACTACACTAGTACTACGTTAAGTTAGGGGAGGAGATAGAGACAATAGATAAGTTGTCTAAGAACATCTTAGTATTAACTAGAGAGGTTATTAGGTTAAGAAGGAAGATTACCCTTCTTAAGCTTAGAGTTAGAGGGGAATTAGTCTCTAGACTATCTACTCTAGCAGCTAAAAAAGGTTGTTCCTAGTACGTAAGACATTAACTAGCGTGCTAGCAACTCTAATAAGGAGATAAGTAACGTTGCAGGCCCTAGGGGTTCTATAGCTGTACAGTAAGGAGGATTTCTTTTCTATTTTTCTTTTCTTAATACCTTTCTATTGTTAGGGCACAGTAAGCTGTATTAGAGCAGGTTTAGATTTCCTTTGTCTTTCTAAATCTATAATATACTTACTCTATTATAAGTCTTTTTCCTATGCTATAATCTAGTTGTCTAGGGCCTTTAGGGAACTAGGTTGTCCTAGGTACCTATTATAGTATACTTTTAGCTTATAGGGAGCTCCTACAAAATTTTCTGCTAGGTAATAGGTTAGATTAGGGTTATGTCCTACCTAACTTATATAGTACTTTAGATTATTACAGGATAATCTACTATTATAATCCCTAGCACGTACACAGACTGCTAGGACTCTATAACTAATGTAGTATAGTTATTACAAGTAGTATACTTAGAATATGCTAACATGTATTAGTATAGTAGTATAGAAAGAACTAATTGCACTTATAATTACGTAATGTAATTAGTGCTTAGCAATAATTAGTACAATTAGTAATTAGTATAATTAGTATAATTAGTACTAATTACTTTATAGGAATAAGGATATCTTATTAAGTATATAGTATAGTAGGAATATAACTCTTACAGTTTATATTTAACCTTAAGTTTTATCTAATTAATACATTTAATTATTTAGAACTCTTAATCTATACTTAGAATAGATAGTTGTAACAGAGCTTGCAGGACTATACTTAAGTAATTAATTAATTTAATTAGTGTCTATTTTTCTATATAGAACGTGTTGCTTAAATACAAATAAAATATATAGGTTACGTAATCTTGCTTAATAAGCGTTTAGCTAGTATTAGGGCCACTTAGGACTAGCGTTGCTAGGGTAGAGCAGCTTAACTAAATTAGCACGCTCTGTTAGAAAACAAGCTGCGTATATAACTCTACGCGCTTAGTTACATAACATACCCCCTAGTTAATCCTATATTAGGAATAACTAAACTAGGAGCGTGCCCTTAGTAATTATAGGGCTCTAATCTTAGATTTTTATATTTCCCTAGATATATAAGATTACTACGCGCCTACAGCGTACTCTAGGTACTCTTCCTTTTAAGAGACCTCTCTAATTTTTAGGCTACTTTTGTAAGTAGTTTATTGCTAGTTTAGGGGATTATTTTTTATTAGCTAAATTTCTAAGCCTATAGCTAGCTATTAAGCTGCTTAGTTATAGTTAAGGTAAGCACTTCTTAGGTTAAGCACTTCTAGGTAGTAAGAGTAAGCGTAAGGACTATAGTCTAGCAGCTTTACCTTTACTAACCTAGTTACTTCCCTATATAAGCGTCCTACCTACTTAATTTCTCTATTTCTCTAGTTATATCTATTAATATACCTATAAGTATACTAAATTGTTTTCTGCGCGCCTAAGCACTCTCTAGCTAATTGTTTCTAGCTTCTTAATCTATTAAGAGCTTTATTGTTAGACGTTATCTAACTAATCTTACTATTAACGTTTTCCTAGCTCTTTTTTAGAGGTTTGCTAACTTAGGTATAGAAATAAACTAAAACCTAGCGCTGCGTGCGCACTGCTGCTGCCTCTGCCGCCTAAGCTACTACCTAAGCTGGCTGGCTGCCAGCTGCCCACTCGCCCTTGCCTGCGCCTGCTCCCTTACCCTTGCCCTTGCCTAAGCCTATAGTTGCAGCTTCGCCCGCTCCTTTAGCAGTTGCTGCTGCCACCGCTACTATGGCCGCTGCCACTGCCGCCGCCTATGCTGCTGCGCTACTGCTGCCGCCTGTGCCTGCGCCTACGCCCCCTGCCCCTGTCTTAGGCGCTCTAGTGCCTAGTGCGTGCAGGTTAATTCCCTACGCGTACTGCGTGGACGCGCTACTAGCAAGCAGCTTAGTTGCGCTGTGCGTTAACAACGCTACTGCCAGCTACTGCAGCAAGCGCTACTAGCGTTATGCCTTTAGGCACTCCTGCTGCCTGCTCCCCTCTACCCTTAAGCTGCTTAGGCTAGAACTAGTAGAGGAGCTTGCTTCCTCTAGCAGAGTAACAACTTTAGTAAGTAACTTAGTTTTTAGTAGATAATAGTAGCTAATAAGTATTTAGTAGGCTACTAACCTACATACTGCTATCTAGGTAGTAAAGGGCCTACTTATAGATAGGTATAAATTTTAAGTACCTATTTATAAGTAGGTTCTTTAAGATAAAACCTATAGGGAGGGGGTTATCCTCTCTACCTATAGTTAATTTATTTTTGTAAGCTCCTTAGCTGCTAGGCATGCGCTTAAAAGAGCTGCTACTAGCAGTCTAGAGAGACTTATACCTATTTAGGGAGGGGGTTATCCTCCCTAGCAATTTAAAGATCTTCTCTTTCTCTATTAACCTGCTCTTTTTCTGTAACTAAGTCTTTCCCTTCTTAACTAATACTCTATAAGTTTAAATGTAATAAAAAGCGCTTATAAGCTTGTCTAGGAAGCGCTTTTATAAGGCTGTTAGCTAGCATCTTACTTATTTTAAGGTAGGTTACTTAGAGGTTTCCCTTAGCGTACTCTTGTTTTAACTATATATTTTAGATATCTATATAGCGCAGCTAGGTAGTAAGCTGCTTGCTCTCTTTAACTACTAGTTAGATAGTTTATTAGTTATTATAGAAAATCTCCTATAGCACCCCTAAGTCTAGCTAAAGTTCTCCTAGGAATTGTTTTAGAGCTACTAACTCTTTAGCCACATGCTCTAAAGCAAGTAATTTAGCCTTAGTAGTAGAAGTAGTTACTATTAACTGCTGTGCAGCTTTCTAGATAATTAGACTGCTAAAGAGCTGCATAATATACCCCTAGGAAGATTAACAGGACTCTCTATTGTTAGTAAATAAGGCGTCTCTATATATAAGTAGATAACTGCCTTTATAAGCGCTGTACCTTATACCTAGATGCTTTATTCTATACAAATAAGCTAAAACCTAAGCAGCTGCCTTAAAGTAAGCAGCTCCTAGATTTATTAAATAATAAGATAGCTAAGAGGCAGCGTATGCTATATCTAGTTAAATTATAATTGCTGTATAGAGTATAGACCTAACTTGTTCTTAAAACGCTTTAACCTCTTGTTTTAAAGCTTCTCTACTATATTTAAGCAGCTCCTCTGTAGGAAATAGGACTGTAGGGAAGGACCCCTTCTCTACTATCTTAAATTTAGTAGCAAGCTTGTTAATATAGGAGTTATGCGCGAGAGTTATAGTATAAGCCTCTTAGTTTCTAATTATTTAAATGCCTAGAAACTATTCAGCAGCTCTATAGTCTTTAATTTAATACTTTTCTATTAATAAGCTTATTAGCTGTTTAGCAGCAGCTTAATTGTTGTTGTAATAGGCTAGGAGAATATTATTAACATAGAAGAGTAGCACTATTTTCTGTTTAGGATTATAGAATAGGCACAGCTCTTCTTTTAATACTAAGAGACTAAGCTTCTAGAGCGTACTAGAGAGCTCTCTATACTACAGGACTAGCGAATTACGTAACCTGTATAGAGCTTGTAGTAGTAGAACAACTTGCTTAGGTTTCTTAAATCTATCTAGTAATTTATAGAGTACCTAAGGTTTGTCCTAGTAGCTTATGTTTAGAAACGCGCTAGTTATGTTATACTAACAGAGCTCTAGGTTAAACTAGGCTGCAATTGCTACTATAGTGCAAAACAAGCAAGTAGTAAGCGTTGTAGCGTAGGTTAAGACAATTAAATCCTTTACCTGTAGATCTCTATGTACACAGATCCTTACCTTACATTTAAGAAAGTAGCTATCCTAGTTAAATTTGTAGGTAAAGACCTATTTAAGCAGCAGGGGCCTTAATAAGGCGCTTAATTAGTTAATTTCTCTCTACGTTTCCTTCTTAATAAGCGTGTCTATCTCTTTTTAGCAGGCCTAGCGAAAAAGAGCTCCTAGTAGGTAATAGAGTAGATCTTTCTATTTGCTTAGCAGTAGAGGGAGCTTATCCCTATGTAACTAGCGCTTGTTTTAAGCAACTAGTCTTTCCTTCTTTAGGGTTAAGGCAATAATCACCGCATAGGCAGTAAGCAGCTCCCTTCTATCTATGCTATATTTGTTTGCATGTTTAAACAGTAGGTAGATAAGCTAGGCGTATCTGTAATTATTTATTAAGCTTATTACAGAGTACTAACCTACTCTATTATTGTTATTAGTAGGCTTGTTACGCTTGTCGCGCTTACAGTTCTCTATTTAGCAGCTCTATCTTATAGGTAGGCCCTAGATTCTCCGCTAATACGCGCGTCTCCTACCTGCCTTATCTGCTTACGTTAATCTTTAAGAAGGTATTAGAACAAGCAGCAAAGCAGGTCTTAGTGGATTATTAAGATCCTTACTATCTACTAGCTTACTCCCTTCTTCTACAGTTAAGTGCACTTCCTGTAAGCTACTAGTTAGATTATCCTCCTTATTAGGAGCTTCTCTGCCTATACTTAACTGCTCTAGTTTAGGCGTTTAGTTAGGGGAAAGTAAACCTGTTTCTTAGCGTTATTCTGTATAGATCTCTAGCAGCTTGCTAGCTAAGCTTGCCGCGCGTGCAGTATCTATCCTAGGGGCTCCCTCTCTACTAGACTAGCCTTCTAGCAATTAAGGTTCTCCCTAAGTGTTACCCCTAAGCTAGTGCTTAGTAGACAAGCTAAGCGATAGGTCTCTTTGTTTAAGGGGGAGCTCTATTGCTTCTCCTACCTCTATTATCTTATTAGGTTTATGTAGAATTTCTACAACTACTTCTACTTCTTAGACTGTAAGGGCTAACAACTTATCTAATTTATTATAAAAGAGCTCCTTATTAAAGGTCACGTTACGCGTTGTAATTACCTAGTTTAGTTTAGGGACCTATATATAGTATATGTTAGAAGCTTAGTACCCTACTAAGTATCTAATATAACCCCTTAGAGTTACTTTAAAGCTTCTCTAATTACGCCTAGCTGCTTGTTCCCTATTTAGGGATACGCTCTGCAGCTATAGGCGTATATCCCGCTCTAATTAGGTCTTAGATTAGCTGTTAGTGCTCTTACCTGCTTAGGTTTGTACTAGTAGAAATAGTAAGTAAACTAGCAATTAAGCTCTTTGTTTAGGCTCTGCAGCTTGTTTAAGTGAGTTAGACTTATGTTATAGAGCTATGTTGCTACTGCTACAACCTCTAGCTAGAGCTTCTTAGGTAGGTTTGCACCGCTCCTTATTTTAATAGATTTAGTAATTATTTCCTACCCTGCTCTTTCTACTGCCCTGTTTGGCTTGTAGGTATATAGAGGTATACGCTTAATATCTATTCCCTTATTAATCGCCTAGCGCTTATATTAGGAGCTCCCTTGCTATAGGAGAGTAGCAGTATTATTATCTTAACTTATCTTGTAGATACAGAGCTTGTACTAGGTACATACCTAGCTTAAGAAACTTATAAGTACCTGCAGTATCTCTACTTAAGTCTTCCCTAGTAGTAAGTACGTAAAGAGCTTCCTACTATAGTACTCCTTAATTAAAAGTATCTATAATTTACTACTCCTTCCTATAGGTATATTAAACAGATCCTAGCTAATTCTCTAAAAAGGTTTAGCAGGTTTTTCCTATTTCTGTTAAGATATAACTTGCTTGGCGTAGGTTGTTAAGCAGACCTTATAATCTTTTTAGAGCGTGCTGTTAATGTGTACGCTGCGCGCTTGTTGTACTAGTGCTTTTAGAGCTTCTAGGCCTAGATAACCTGCTCTAGCGTGCTAGAGGTGTTTAGCAGAGCTTTATAGGTAAGACTTATACAATTATTTTGTTACTGCGTTAAGGATTAGAGGATAAGAGTAGTAGGAAAGTAGCTTGTATTTAATAAAAGTGAGGTTGTAAGCGCGCTTAAGAGTAGCACATACAACGCTCCTATTTAGATTGTTAATATACCCTACTTAGAGCGAGCTGTCTAGCCCTAAGTACTAAACTCCTTTCTCTTAGAGGCGTGCCTTAGAAATAATGTTAATATAGAAACCTTCTACTACTACTACATCCTTAAGGAGCAGGTCTTCTGTATATAGGCTGCGCTTTCTGTGTAACGCGTTTTTAAACAAACAAGCTCCTTGTCCTACTACTAGAAACGCTTGTGTGCCTGCCTCTACAGTGTTAGTAGAGTTAGCTAGGCGAAATAACCTAGGTACGAGCTAATCTGCGCTGTTAACCAAGTGTGTAGCCGCTCTATTATCTAAAATTGTACTCTCTAAGAGTAGATAAGCGTTAAAATCTATAAGGTTGTAAACCCTAGGTTTCTTAGCTAGGTTGCTTAGTTGTATTATTTTTAGATTAATTAGAGCAGCTTGTACATTGCTAGGAAACTTAACTTTAGGTGCTTTTGCTAGTAGAGCTGTTATAGCTAATAGAGCTTTTAGGGTCTAATTAAGCTGCTTAATCGCCTTCCTAGTATCTGTATACTCTTAGCTCTTAAGCCTCTAGAGAGTATCCTTGCAATAGCTTTCGCTTATATAGATAGGCAGTAAGGAGCTCCCTCTAACTGCTGTCTCTAGGCGTTAGCAGTTAGTTAGTTTCCACTTATAAGTCTCTCCTTTTTGTTTATAAGGGCAGGAGTACCTACTTAAGCTCTTAGAGTTAGTAGCAGGAGCTTAAGTAGTATCTGTTTAGCTTCTAAACGTTATAAATACTCTTAGGTTATCTTTTCCTGCTCTTATAGTGTGCTTATGCATTAAACTACTAAAGACCCTACTTACTTTGTCTAAATTAAGTAAATTAAGCCCTAGGATACTATCCTAGATAATCCTTTAGTTTATAGTACAAGCCTAATCTAGGGTGATCCTATAACTTAAGGCATCTAAGAAATCCTGCACAGCAAGCGCCCTATTAACCTCTAGAAGCTTGTATAACTTAGCTCTTCTATAGAGGTATAACTACCTATTATACTAGTCTTATAGAGCAGCTCTTAACTGTTTAGCCGCTCTAAGATGCTGTTAGTACTCTACCCTAACCTAGTTCTAGGTGCTAACATCTGTTAGAGCGAGCTCCTCTTTTAGTGCTCGCACAAGCGATTGCAGCGTTGTAGTATTATTAGTAACAAGCTTTACTATTACTAGTAAGAGGATTAATAGCAATACTGTTATGTTAACCTAGTTCTAGATCTTCTAAAGGCGCTCTGCCTTAGCAGCCTACTTGCTCGCTCTAATCTTGTATCTAAGGAGCTCCTTGTTATAGTTCTTAACGCTTGTTTAGCCTGTTAGAGGCTTGTTAGGTTAGGTGCTCTAGCTTTAGGTAGATTAAGCTAGTAGTTAAGTAGGGAGCAAGCCTATAATAGGTAGTTTAGGCGCTCCTTTGTGCATGCCTAGGGCGTCTTTAGCGTCTAGATCTACTATATCCTATACATTACAAAGCTTAGCGTGCTACGTAAGTTAGATGTACTAATTAGGCTAATTAGATCTTGTTTTAAGCTAATAGGGTCCTGTAGGGACACCTAAGAGAGCTTGCTTATTATAGTTAATAAGCTCGCCTATAGTAGCGTTTAGTAGGGGATAGAAAGATAATTAGGTAATTAGAGCAGTTAAGCTAAGTCTAACAAGCTTGTTTGCTAAGTGCGTAGGGAGATCTACTGTGCTTAGGAAGCTAGGCTTATAACTGTAACAGAGCTTGCAGGACTATACTTAAGTAATTAATTAATTTAATTAGTGTCTATTTTTCTATATAGAACGTGTTACTTAAATACAAATAAAATGTGTAGGTTACGTGATCTTGCTTAACAAGCGTTTGGCTAGTATTAGGGCCGCTCAGAACCAGCGTTGCTGGGGTAGAGTGGCTTAACCAAATTAGCACGCTCTGTTGGAAAACGAGCTGCGTATGTGACTCCACGCGCTCAGTTGCGCGACACTCTGCTATTGCTACTAGGTTGTTAATAAAATCCTTAACGTCTAACTTAGGTTTGTCTAGAGCTGTCTATCCTTTAGGCTTAGGGTATCTAGATAGAGTGTCTGCAACTACATTTCTTTTTCTAGGAATGTGTTAAATTTTAAAGTCCTAGAGCAGGATAGCTGCCAGCTACCTATTTATTACTAAGCCTAGGATGTCTATTAAAGAGCGATTAAGTTGTGCTATTAGTGTCTAGGCATCTGTTTTAATAATAAAATATACTCTGTATAGCTATATCTAGAATTTCTTAAGAGCCTAGATAACTGCTTTACACTCTAGTTTAGTTAAGTACTAGTTAGATTTAGCTTTTAACTAGAGTGTACTTTTAAATTAGTAAGGGTAACGCTTGCTATCTAGACCTATCTGTTCTAGACAAGCGCTAGCTCCTTTACTGCTAGCGTCTACTAACATAAAGATAGTTAACCTGCTAGTATATAATATAGCTATTAGCGCTAGCGCGCTTATAATATAAGTCTTTAGAGCAGCTATAGCTTAGTGTTCTGTGTTTCCCTATTCCTATTCTATATCTTTCTTTATAAGCTTAAATAGGGGTTTAGCAAAAATAGTAAATAACAGAACCTAGATATAATAGTAAACATAAATACCTACAAACATTTAGACTTCTTTTAGGTTTTAGCACTCTAGCTAGGTAGTAATTTTTGCTACCTTGTCTTAGCTAGGGAAGTAGCTGTCTGCGCTAACTTTGTAGCTAACTATAGTTAACCTGTTGTAACCCTAGTAGCATTTTATCCCTAACACTGTAGCACTAGCCCTTTCTATGTTAGCTAGGCGGCATCTAGCTGCTAAATGTGCTCTAGAACATAGCGTCTAACGCTAGGGAGTAACTCCTCTCTATTATAGTTGGTTTTTAGACCTCTACTAGTAACATTGTCTAGAAAGGGTAGAGTGTTTAGCTAGTAATCCTTTAGTATCTTAATTATTATCCTTTAAAATACTGCTACTAAATTAGTAGCTCCCTAGACTAAGGTACATAACTAAAGTAGACTAACTAGTGTTATTACTGCTATTATGTCTCTACTATCTTTGTAAAGGGTAATTTAGTTATATCCTAAGAAAAAGTCTATTAGTAATAGGATTTTGCAGCCTGCAAACTTCTCTAAGAACTTGTCTACTGTTAGTAGTATTCTAGCATCCCTAATTAACACCTTATTTATGTACTATGCGTTATTAATAAACTAGAAAGAGCTAGCCTTCTTTGCTATAAGGTGCTATAGGTTTCTATATTAACTGTTGCATCTCTCTAGTGTTCCTCTCTCTAAACGTTCTAGAAGCATCTTTACTAGCTCTCCTTCCTAGCTCCTTGCTACTAGGAATGCTTTAACCTACTAGGCTTTGTAAGGTATAGTCTTAATCTTATAGGGAGGTATTACCTCCTTCTATATTTAGCCTAATTTAGAAAATGTAAAGGCAATAGCTGCCTCTCTATTTATAATTATTTTAATAAACAGTTCCTTTTTATAGGGAAGAAGCGCCTTGCTAAACTTCTAGCTCTTTAGTCTTTCTAGATTAAGTCTTATACCTCTTAGGAATGCTGCATGCCTTTGTTTAAATAGGTAATTAAAGGGTCTAATATCTAGAGGTTACAAGCTATAGAAAAGTTACTGTTATCTAATTACAAGCTGCTTCTAGTCTTCTTAGCTAAGTTCTATTAGCTCTGTTACCCTTAGCTTATTAACTGGCCTAACTTTCACCTCTACTCTTTTGTATAAGGTATTAACCTCTCTACTATCTTCTTTCTACTAGCTTACTAGCTAACAATCTATATGCTCTTGTTGTTTGTCTAAAAGGCTTAGCTCTACTATTAATGTAGCAACGTCTTTGTTAAGATCTATCTAGCTTTTATCTCCTCCTAAGGAAATCTACCTAACTACCTTGTAATTGCTAGGGTTAAATATTCTTTAAGTAATATCTTTAATACTCTTGCTCTCCTTAGGATTGCTGGCATAGAGGTAGCTGTATCCTACCTATACTAAGCAGTATAACTAGTTATTAGAATTAAGGTTTTCTACACTGCAGGCGCCTCCTGCCTTAATTAAGAGGGCCTCCTGTCTTTTCCTGTAGTAGATTCTACTAAAGTTAAGTAATAAGGAGCTAGATTAGACGCTATAAACGCAGTATTCCTTAAGCTATTATCTAACATAATACAACAGGTAGAGCATCTAAACATATTATATTAAATAGCTATGCAAGAAGACGCACACTACAGAGTGCTAAGTATTACTAACCTTATAAGGTTCCGCACTATCTAGAAGTAGGTAAGTGTAACTACTTTGCTAATCTTAACTAGGATGTTCTATGCTGTGCTAATAAAGGAGTCTATACTCCTATTAGCTATAACAACGCCCTACTCCTTGCTAGGAATATAGCTTATTTCCTTATAGACTAACCTAAGTGCCTGTAACGCGCTAAATTAAAGCAAGTTTATCTAGGCGCCTGTATTAATAAGGCAGTTAACGCTGTAATTTCTAATCTGCGCCTAGCACGTTAGAAGGTCTAGGTAGATAACCCTCTCTAACCTAAGCTCTAACATTAACTTAGTAACATTATTAAGTAGGTCCTTATTATACTAACTATCTCTATCTCCTTCTACTATATAACAAAGCTAGATAGTGTATTCTAATACTAGGTTGCAAAATCTACTGTTTGCTAGGGTAGATAGTAGGGCTAGCCCTGCTGCACAGTGCCTTGCGCTAGCGTAGACCCTAGAATTTTTAAACTAATTAGGAGTTAGCAGGTTTAACCTGTTATCTTCTAATTAGCCCTAGCATAGGGTTTAGCTAGTAGCTATATTAACGCTTCTGCCTATGTCTAGCTCTAGTTGTGTCTTTCCTATAAGGTTCTGTAGGAGAGTCCTAACTAATTCTTAGGAGACTAAATCTCCTATAGTAATTCCTCTTACTTCTTGTAGTAAGATAGCTAAAGGAATCTTTAATAGCTTTAAGCATAGGAGGCTAGCAAGCTCTTTGTTATTTAAGCTTCCCCTTAGGTTTTCTTTTCTCTAGGGATAGTTATAGGTATGTCCTCTATAACTCTTCCTTGCAGTAGTAGTCTAACAATAGGGTATAGATTATTATAGGGTCTGCTCTAGAACAGGATAGTAAAAGGGTCCTCTAGCACCTTAGTAACACTAGGCTAGAGGTCCCTTTAGACTTAATCTTCCCTTGCTTAGCTATACAGCTGCTCTGTTAATCCTTTGCTTAGTAGAGGGTTAGTATTAGATAATTGCTTTTGTACGTTTCTACCTTGCGTCTTATTAAGAACTTAGTTAACTAGTCTCTCTAATAGTTTTTGTAACCTAGTAGCTGCGCTAACTAAGGACTTAGTAGAATAAGCTCTAAGGACAATATCTTAGCTGTTAATATAATCTAGGCTTAGCACCTCTATATAGTCTAGTCCTAGGAGTTTAAAGTTTCTTAGGGAAGACATAAAGTTAGGATAATACTAGCTATTGCTAGTTACTATTAGTGTGCTAATACTAGCACCTTAATTTAGCTATCCTCTATTTTGTGTAGATAACGTTACCTGTTAAGAGCTATATACTGTCCCTCTTAGTCTAGAGTCTACTCTGCTAAATCTGTTAGGTTTAACTAATAAAGCTGGCTAGTCTAGGACGTCCTAGGAAACTTTAAAATACTTAAGGATTTTCTATTTTAACTAGCTTAGTTAATAAGTTAGTAGAACTAAACCTAGGATAGCGTCTAGCTGCTTATGTACTAGACTAAAGTAGTACGTCCTCCTGTTGCTTTTATAGTTGTAGTAGTAACTACACTATCCTATCCTAACTAAGGCCTAGTAGAGCTTATAGTCTTAAGATTTGTAATTTAGTTTGTTGCACATAGTACAGGAACTGTTATACTCCTAGCCTTAGTAGTATAAAACACCTCTGCTAGGATCTACATTCCTCTAGGAATAGGAGATAAACAACCTGTTATTACGTTCTAAGACCTTGCCTGCCTTAGTAGCGTGTGCTATAAAGTAGGCATAGTTAGTTAGGTTACGTAGGATTTCCTTAATCCTGTTATTAGAATTTATAAGAGAGCTAACCTTAGCAAGGGATAGTTTCTAACTATCTATAGCCTTTATAAGCTTATTAACACTTTTATCTACCCCTAGAGGTAGGGAATTTCTAGCTACTGTCTTTTTCTCTGCGAGATGTCTTTTAGCCTAGTCTACTATGCTGTAGTAATCTACTAGGTTTCTAGTGCTATTTATTATACGTCTTACTTCCTTAGTCTAGCTATTATCCTTTGTTAGTAACAAATCTTAGAGACCCTGTTGTTGTTCCTAGACTCTTTTAACAAATTAATATATTAGTTCTAACTTAAATAAAGATTAATCCTTTATTGCTAGGCTGTTTAGCATGTTAAATAGGACTAGATCCTTATCTTCCTTAGGGAGGCCTAGGAAGAAGAAGTAACCCTCCTTAAGGGTTAAGATTTGTTTATTCTTCTAGCAGGCATTACTATACACTACAAAGTTAGTGTAGTAGTCTAAGAGTCCTAGAAAGGATTAAGCAGTCTCTTGCACATATGTCTCTATAAAAGCTTAGGTACCTATTTTCTAGGAGGTGTCCTAGTCTCTCTAATGTTCTTTTATAGCTAGTTGTAGTTTAATCTAGTCTCTCTCTAAGAATAGCTTTAACCTCTTTATAAATCTTTAATAGTAACTTTTATAGTAGTTAGGAAGGACTCTAACCTTTTGCTAGTCTGTAAGGCCCCTATTATTTGCTGTTTAATTAAAGTTATCTAGGAATTTAGAGACCTCTTCTCTATTAAATAGGAGGTGATTAGCTCTTCCTCTTATAGGAACTAGGACCCTATCTTGTAATTAACTATCCTAAGACAGGTTACTAAGGCAGGACCCCTTAGGAGTTCTGTTAATTCCTAAGAGTAAAGGGATATATATAGACATAGTTTGAATATAGTAATAGTATTAGTTCTAAGGGTGCTTTTTCTTTTTCTTTCTTCTTTTTCCTTAGTTCTTAGAGTTTTTGTATGCTCTTATAGAGCGTTGATTCTTAGGCGCATAAGCCCTAGGCTAGGACCCTATTAGCTAATAATATATTTAGCTAATAGTATAGCAGAAGAATTGTTTAGTATATCTATACAATCCTAAGATAGAAATAGCTATCTTGTATTGTTAGATAGCTATCTAGCAATTCTAGAGGTATAGTTTCTTTTAGGGTTAAAATAATGCCTACTGTTAATACTGGTGTTCTGACCAGAGTGACCTGTAGACAGCTGTTGTTTGTTACTTATGCCTAAGGCGTCTATTAGAGTGCCGTAGCATAAGAATAGCTATATTATCTGCATCTTTATTGTTTGTTACTTATGCCTAAGGCGTCTATTAGAGTGCTATAGCATAAGAGTAGCTATATTATCTGTATCTTTGTTTAACAATTAGTTCCCCTACATACTATACTGTTGCCCCCTGGTTAGGTTACTATTTTGTTCCAGACAAGAAGTGCTTAACCTGTTGGTATATAGAGGACAGAGGAGCTACATTGCTAGGCAAGAAACTACAGATACGGGTTACGCAGATAAGATATAAACTTTATTTCTTTGTAGTAGTATATAATAGTCTAGGAGGCTTTGTCTAAACTTCCTGTTATCCCTTTATATACTAGCGCCACTTACCAGCCTTAGCATCCTAAGTAACTGCCGAGGCAGTCACTCTGTGCACTGGCACACTACTAGCTCCTGCCGCACTGCTTGTTAAGAAGATTGCTAGAAAGAGGCGTAAGGCTAGCAGTATATATGTCCCTTACTATCTCTTACATTAAGACTAATTAATTTTAGTGCAAGCCCTCTATAAGATTAGGTATTACTAGGGCCAAGCTGCTAATAACGCCCTTATCCCCTAGTTGCCCTTTGCGCGTCTTGTTAAGGAAGTTACCTAAGATGTCTAAGAAGCGCTTAATTTGCCCTTTAATATTCACTTCTAAGCTCCTGTAATTAACGTATTATAGTTTATATGTAAGTCTATAGTTACGTCGCAGTTCCTTAGTAAGTTTAGTCCTTATAATAGACGTGTAATAGACTAACAATTTTAGCTAGTATAAACGTTGCTGTTAATGCTTAACGCTAGACCCTGCTTCGCACTAATATGCAAGTTGCCTAGAAGTGCGCGTACAACCTCTGTAATAAACACGCTATAATTAAAGTGTTTAAAGGTAACTAGCTAAAGGCTGTTAACTACAGCCTCTCTAAGAAGGCTTAGGAAGAGGCTTAGGCCTTTGCCTAACTAGGTACATGCTATAGCACATTTTATTGCTGCTCTAGAATAGTTGTCCTCTAGTAGACTTACTAATTAGTTAGCTAGTCCACCTATAAGCAACACTAGTACAGTTTATAATTTTTTAAAATAGCTACTAAACAAAAATAAAAGTGCTTCTCTATGCAATTTAATTGCTCGCTTCGCATGTACAATTGCTATTTATAAGCTATTGTTGTATGTTATAATATAGTTTAAGTATTAGACAGGAGGAGTTCTAGTAGTACTAGCCTTTAGCAAGGTTAAGAATAGAGGTAATATTGTTAAGACTACTAATAACATTAAGGTCTACTTTAATAACATTAAGGGCTTTAAGGGCATAGCTATTCTACTTAGCATTATTATTAAGTTTATCTAGACTACTAGGGTTTAGGGAGGATGTAGCTAGGTTATGTGTATTCTAGGATGCATTAAGTTCTATTGTCCTTGTAAGCCTCTATTTAAGTGCCTCTTAAGGTAGGTTAAGATAGGTCTCTTTAAGATTAAGGACCTTAAGGAGGTAGAGTCCTATATTAAGATCTAGGGATTTAAGGATAGCAGGATAGGGCAATAAGGAATAGTATTAAGTTAATTAGAAATTTCCTTTCTACTTAGTTTTTATACTACACCTAAATATAAGTATACTATACACTATAACTATATACATAAGTATATTCTATACTATAACTATATATATAACTATTAATAAATATACTTACTACCTATAGCTGCATAAACAATATTTACTATATACATAAGGCTATAGTTTATAAGCATAATAGATATATTATTATCCCTAAGTATCTAGTAAGCATTTACATCTAAATATAGAACATAGCTAATATAATATAGTTTAAGTATTAGGGAGGAGTTCTAGTAGTACTAGCCTTTAGTAAGGTTAAGAATAGAGGTAATATTATTAAGACTACTAATAATATTAAGGTCTACTTTAATAGCATTAAAGGCTTTAAGGGTATAGCTATTCTACTTAGTATTATTATTAAGTTTATCTAGACTACTAGGGTTTAGGGAAGATGTAGCTAGTTATATATGTACTCTAGGATTCTAGATACCTTAAGTTCTGTTGTTCTTATAAGCCTCTATTTAAGTGCCTCTTAAGATAGATTAAGATAGGTCTCTTTAATCTAAAGATATATTAGGAAGTTAAGGAACCTAGGTAGGAAAAGTAAGTGTTGCAGCAGGTTACTAGCTAGTAGCTTAGGCATACTAAGCCTTACACAAGCTACAGTCACGTAGGGAGCATAGCTAAAGTATATAGCTAGTGTTTCTGTCTAATCTCTGCAAACTAGTAGTCTGCACAATAGATTACCTAAACACTGTTTAGCCAGCTCCTATAGTAAGTAAATATAGTATAAATATAGTTAAATTAAGGTATATATAACACTAAAAGTAGTATCTTTTACTTATTTAACTAATCTATTTAGTTTTAGCTTATAATAGTTATTATTATATTATATATTAGTAAATAGAGCAAGAAGGCAAGGCTAGACTATAGTAAATCTGTTAGAGTTAATTATTGAAGAATAAAGAAAAATAGATATAAAGGAAGTAGTGTCTATTACTACTCTCTTATGCTATTAGCTATTAGGAATTAAACAAGGAGCTTTCTACTACTCTAGTACTTATAATCCTTCTATAGAATACTACTTCTTATAAGCTAAAACCTTCTAATAGTAATAGATATTCTAGTACTTTTACTTTGTGTTTAAGTTTGTACTCTTTTACTATAGGCTACTCTAGGTACTATAAATATCTATAGTAGTCTGCTTAGGTAGCTACTTGTCTGCTATTTTAACTAATTACCTTATATATACTACTATCTAGACTTGCTATTACTTGTACTATAGAAGGTTGCTATTAAAGGTAGAATAAACAAGTTAAATTAAGAAGTAGATATTAGTAAGGTATAGCAACATTACTGCACAAAAGATAGCAAATCTAGATAATAGTAGATATAAAGTAAATAGACAAAATAGCAGACAGAGAACTCTCTAAGGTGCAGAGGGGCCTAGGAATATATAGTACCTAGGGCAGTATATAGTGAAAGAATAAAGGTAAAACAAACAAGTAAGACTAAGGAGCAAGCATTAGTAAGTTATAGAACATGCTAATGTCTTATCTAGCTTGTAAGGAGTAGAGCGTTATAAAGTTTCTTACATAAGTCCTAACATAAGGTCTAGAATATACTAGTGCCTTAACAGGCCTATAAGTAATAGAGTGTTAGAAAGGCTTGCAAGGAGTAGGGCGTTAGGAAGTTCCTTATATAAGTTATAACAACAAGCTAACAATACTATATTGTAACTAGGAGGTTGCTCTACTATACTACCTCTTCCTACGTAAGCTATATAGTTGCTTAGGTGTCTAACCCTATACAGGTAAGCAAGCATACTAAGTATTAGATACTTTAGAGATAGTACACTTCCTCTCTACCTCTTTAGGAGTTGCCTCTTTTTTACCTCTTGCTTAATCTCTTTCTTAATCTCTTTCTTAGTCTCCTTCTTAATCTCCTTTTTAATTGCTTGCTTAGGTAGTAGTTGCAATTTATTGTTAGATACCTCTTCCTTAATCCTAGACCCTTTCTAACTAGCCTTTTTCTTCCCTTTACCTAGGGGTATCTTAACTAGAGAGAGGCTAAGCTCTAACTAATATAGATCCTCCTCTTTATGTATCTTAAGAATAATATATATAGTATACTATCCTAAGGTATTCTTCTTAAAGTACTAACTCTCTATAACTAGGTCTCTTACAGTATAAATTATGTCTGCACTTAGTAGTTGTAACGACCTGCGATAGAATTGTTTAGTGTTGTAGCGTTCTAGAGCTATCCTTAGTTAGTATTAGTCTTGCCCTTAGCAAAGCTGCGCAAAACCTGCGCTGCTTGCTATCTTTAGGGGAGATAAGTATTATTCTTGTTATTAAATATACCTATAGCTATCCCTCTACTATCTATCCCTAGTGTAAAGCAAGTACTATTGCCTATAACTAGAACCTTATATAATAATACTTTGTTAATCTAATAGTCTAGGGATAGCTCTAACTACTTAAACAAACAGTTAGGGGGCACCTACAAGAGAGATCTAACCACCCTTATCTTAAACCTAACAGGAGGACAACTCTAGTAGGATTTCTTTAATTAACAAAGAGATCCTAACCCCTATAATAAGCATACCTCTAACACTTTAAGAGCGTATTTAAGCTACTAAACGCTAATGTAATAAGCTTTAGGCCTTATAGCGCCTACGCTTACTTAAAGCTAAGATTGTACAACTAGAGGGTATAGGGAACTACACTACTCTAAGCATAGTAGAGACTGTTAAGGGGACCTTAAGGACTAGTACGTATAAGCAGGACATATCTATAACACTTACACCTTAACCTGCAAAGCGCGCACTTAAACCTAAAGACCTAGCTAAATATAGAGGAAAGAACCTTAAAGAATATTACAAGTTCTTCTACTTCTACAAGATAGCCTTCTAACTATTACTACAAGAGTTTAGCAACCCTAAAGATAAGATACTCTAGGCAATGTAGTACCTGTTAGGGGACCTAAGAGAGCTTTAGTACACGCACTTTAAGCGCACGTTTAGAGTATAAGAAGAGACACCTAGCTAGGGGTACTTTAAATAGTACTTACTAGACTTACTCTCTAATCCTATAAACTACACCTTAGAATTAGCTATAGCTTACGCTTATGCTATATAGTAGAAGGACTAAATAGTCTATGCTTTTGCAACCTACCTAGAGGTCTTAGAAGATTAACTTACCCCCTATACTAAAGAATAGAGGGTCTAACACTTATTCTCTAAGCTTTAGCTAGAATTATAAAGGGCAATTACTAATTACTATTAGGTACTAGCTATACGTAAAGACCTAGTAGCGTTAGGCTCTACACTTAAGCGCAACCTACGCTATTTATTACTAACTTACACACCTAGCACATGCTACAAGGGTACCTAGAGGCACAAGGGGCAAAAGCAAGGAGATAATGCCTCTACTAATAAAGGCCTACATAATAAGAGTAGCGTTACCTACTTTAAGTGTAATAAGACTAGCTACTATGCTAATAAATATTAAAGTAGTAACTCTAACTCTAACTCTAACTCTAACTAGATCCTAGTTTAAATTAACTAGACAGGAAAAGGCTAAGCCTTACTAGCTACCTAGAGATAGTAAGGCGTATCCTAGTATATATTTTACTAGGTATAAAGCGCACGTGTAACGCATCTAGGGAGGTAACACTAGAACAATAATTATAGGTTATTCTTAATCCTTAGGTAGATGTAAGCTTAATTAGCTAAAGGATTGCTATAGAAATAGACCTGCTACCTATTAAGAAGGCAGAACTCCTGCGCCTAGGATAGATTAGTATGCAGCGCTAAAGCACGTATGCTGTATATGCGCTATAGATATACTTAACTAATAACATAGGCGTTAAGTGTTGTATGTCTACTACTGTGTATAGAGTTAATAAGGAAGGAACTCTCTTACTATTAGGGAACTCTTTCCTCTAATAAGAATATATCTATCTAGATTATAGATTATAATCCTAGCGTTAGAGATATACTATAGCTAGCATCTAGCTAGTTACTTCTATAGAGTTTAAAGAAGCTAACTCTAATCCCTTCCTTTTAGGAGTATTGTAAGCTACTAGCGTTTATTTAGAATGTAATACCTATATCTACAAAGCACATATAGCGTAGGAACTTTGCATCCTAGACACTTTAGTAGATTATATTAATATATTTAGTAAAGAAGCTACTACTACTCTACCTAGCTTTAAATCTTTAGACTATGCAATCCTTCTTATAGAAGGAAAGAACCCCTATATAGACTACTCTACAACCTCTCTTTACATAAGCTAAAGCTGCTACGTAAATACTTAGAATAAGTACTAAGTAATAGGTAGATTAGGTACAGCACAAGCCCTATAGGAGCACCTATACTTTTTGTTCCTAAGAAAGATAGGACACTCTGCCTCTGTGTAGATTATAGAGGTCTTAATACTGTTACTATAAAAGATTATTGCCTACTCCTACTAATTAGAGAGATACTAGACTGCCTGTTAGGCGCACGTTATTACACAACCCTAGACCTTTATAACACCTATTATTAGCTAAGGATTAAAGTAGGGGATAAGTAGAAAACTACCTTTAGGACCTAATATAGTCACTTTAAGTACCTAGTAATACTATTTAGGCTAACTAATGCTCCTGTAAGTTTCTAGGCCTATATTAATAAGGCCTTAATTAAGCACTTAGACTATATCTGTGTAGTTAACCTAGATAATATCCTTATCTATATAGGGAGCAACAATATTACGCTTTACTAGCGCGCTATACGCTTAGTACTTTAGTCCCTACGTAAGGTAGAACTATTTATTAACTTATAGAAATGCATATTTGTATTAGATATAGTATACTTCCTTAGTTTTATTATTAACACGCATAGTGTATGCGCTAATCTAGCTTAAGTAAGCACTATTACCTAATAGCTGCAGCCTACTAACGTTAAAGAGTTGCAATCCTTTCTAAGGTTTGCTAACTTCTATTAGTGTTTTATTAAAAGATACGCTAGAGAAACAGCTCCTCTTACAGAATTATTAAAGAAAAACTAAGACTAGTAATAGAATAAAGCTATAAACTACTTATTTAAAGGGCTAAAGACCTACTTCTTAAGTACGCCTATTCTATGCTATTTTAATATAGCCCTCCTAATCTAAGTAGAGATAGATATATCTATATTTGCTATATTAGGTATACTCTCCTAACTCTTTAAAGATAAGTAGTAGCACCTAGTTGCCTTTACCTCTTAAAAGCTATAAGCTGCTAAGCTAAATTATAAGGTCTATAACCTAGAGCTACTTGCTATAGTATATAGCTTTAAGTAGTAGAAGTATTACCTTAAAGGCACACAGCACACTATATAGGTGCTAAGTAACTATAATAACCTATATAGTATACGCGCTGCACAAAAGCTAAACCTATAGTAAGCTAGATAGGCTATATACCTAGGGGCTTTTAATTTTAAGGTAGAACACTATCTAGGTAAAATAAACCCTATAGATAGCTCCTCTAGAAGGGCAGATTATAAACAGGAGAACCTATTACTAACCTAATTATTACCTACCTTATAGAACAAATTGTTAGTAATAGATATAGCTAGTAGAGCAAGTAGATCTACAAACAAGCTAAGCTTATTAGGCACGTGTAAGACGCACGTTACTACAGTTTGCAGAACTAGGAAGGTCCCTACTACTAGCGCTATAGAATGCATGCTATACGTGCTACGCTTACTAGCTAGGGTACTAGTTAGTAGTAAACCTGTAACAGTAGAGTCTTTATTGCTTATTAAAACCTTGCACTAACTATAATAAAGGGACGCCTTTACTTAGGGTTAGATTATAAGCTTAATAAGTAAGGATAGCACTTAAAGATGTAGCAGAGCGTAGGTATAGCGCTTAGATAAAAACAAAGTCCTAAGATATAATAGTAGAATGTATATTCTAGAGGAACTAGCTATTAGGTAAGAGATTTTATTCTAGAACTATAACACGCGTATAGCAGGCTATTTTAGCGCATGTAGAACGCTTAAGCTAATTAGGAGAACCTACTACTAGCTAACTCTTAGTTAAGATGTCTAGGAATATGTAAGAACTTATACTATCTACTAAAGGAGTAAAGCTCTAAGGTATAGCAAGTATAGAATGCTATTACTATTGCCTACACTAAAGGAAATCTTTAAAGAAGTTATACTAGACTTTATTACTAGCTTACCCCTAGCTAAGGATTCCTTAGGTTGCGCCTTTAATGCAATCCTTATAATTATATGCTGCTTCTCTAAGATAGCACTCTATCTACCTGCGTTAAAGACATAGAATACAAAGTAGTTTATAGAAGCCTACTTTACATATGTTATACTTAAGTATAGGATATAAAAGGGTATTATATTAGATAGGGAACTATCTTTACCTCTATATTTTAGACAGAAATCTGCTACTAACTATAGGTAAAGCGTAGGCTTAGCATAGCCTTCTATCTGCAAACTAATAGGCAAACTAAACGCTAGAATTAAACGCTTAAGCAGTATCTTTAGATGTTTATCTTAGAGTCCTAAGAGAACTAGGTAAAGCTACTACTAACTGTATAGTTTGCTTATAACAACTTAGTGTACAAATCTACTAAAATAACTCCCTTCTATGCTATATATAGTAAACACCTACTACTTACTAAGCCTTCTGCAGACAGTAGGCCTAAGGGGGAGGTACTAGATGTAGTTTAAAGGGTAAAGCAACTGTACAGCGCATAAGCAACGCTAGTAGAGCACCTAGAAAAAGTATAAGAGTACTAAACCTAGTACTATAATAAGAAATATAAGAATAAAGTCTTCTACCTAGAGGACCTAGTGTTACTTAGCACTAAGAACATTAACCTAGCCTACTAACTAAGCAAGAAACTCTTAAGCAAATTTATTAGCCTATTCTAAGTTTAGGAAGCAATTAGAACGTAGGCATACTGCCTACTTCTACTACCCTTATACTAGATCTATAACGTTTTCCACATATTGTTATTAGAACAATAGAATCCTAGAGCTAAAGGAGAAGACAACACCTACCTACTAGAGGTAACCCTAGAAGGTAAGGAAGTATAGGAAGTAGAAAAGATTCTAGGGAAACAAACTAGAAGAGGCTAACTATAATACCTACTCTGCTAGAAGGGCTATAATAAAACTTAGGACACATAGACCCTAGTATTAGACTTTAAAGATATAGATAATATAATCTAAGAATATAAATTAGGTTAGAGATCTTTATAAATAAAGAGGACGTTAAGATTATCTTAAGCGCGCTATTATTGCACACAGGGCGCAATTTAATTTATTAGCCTTAGGCCTACTATAATATAAAAGGGAAAAGGACTTTTTGTAACTGCGCACTGCCTACGCCCTAACCTTGCGCTATTAGCGCCTAATTGCCAAATAGCAAACTACTTAGCTATTAACTTGTTACTACCTACATCATTACTACTACTACTAGCACTATCACTACTACTATTACTACTATTACTACTACTGTAGAAGAGAGGTAGAGCAACCCGTTAGCATGTAGGGGGTAGGAAGAGGAAGGAAGTATATATAGTAGTAAGTAGTAGATTAGTATGTTATTGTGGTTGATAGTAGTAGCAGTGGTGGTGGTGGTAGTGGTAAGGAGTGTTGGGCAGATGGATTGATCTTATATACCTAGCATCTAGGTGTCTGCCAAGGCAGCTACCCTGTGCACTGGCACATACCTCCCCACCCTTAACAGCATGGCCCTATCATGCTGCTCTAAGATAGCCTATAATAATCCTAATACTGATCCTAATACTAACTCTTATACTGACTCTGATCCTAGTCCTAATACTAAACTGACGCTGATACTGGTCCTGATATTGGTCCTAATAACTCTGATACTAATGCTGATGCTGACAATGATACTGGCTAGGTAGAGTGCTGAAAGGGGTGCTGAAAGTGGTGGCAAGGTAGATACCAAGAGACTGGGTACTGGATAGGGTGACAGATAGTCACTATCAGAGACTGATAGGGGTGCTGGAGGAGGTGACCCACGGATGGTCACCTATCGATACTGACTGAGAGCTGAGACTGAGAGTGGCCCACAGATGGCCACCCATTGATACTGAGACTGAGTGCTGGAGGAGGTGACCCACGGATGGTCACCTATCGATACTGACTGAGAGTGGCCCACAGATGGCCACCCATTGATACTGAGACTGAGTGCTGGAGGAGGTGACCCACAGATGGTCACCTATCGATATGGAGACTGAGAGTTGGAGGAGGTGACCCACAGATGGTCACCTATCGATACTGAGACTGAGAGTGGCCCACAGATGGCCACCCATTGATACTGAGACTGAGAGTGATAGAGGAGGTGACCCACGGATGGTCACCTATCAATACTGACTGAGAGTGCTGAAGGAGGTGACCCACGGATGGTCACCTATCGATATTGAGACTGAGAGTGGCCCGCAGATGGCCACCCATTGATACTGAGACTGAGAGTTGGAGGAGGTGACCCACAGATGGTCACCTATCGATATGGAGACTGAGAGTGACCCACAGATGGTCACTATCAGAGACTAATAGGGGTGCTAAGCCCCCTCCCCTGGCTTATTTGAGCCTGAGGTATCCAGGCTATCCAGACTATCCGGTAGGGTTAAGGTATCTAGGCTATCCGGACTATCCAGTAGGGTTGAGGTATCTAGGCTATCTGGACTATCCAGTAGGGTTGAGGTATCCAGGCTATCTAGGCTATCCGGGCTATCCGGGCTATCTAGGCCATCCAGCAGGACTAAGGTGAGGTATTAAGGTGATACTGATAGCAGTAACAAATACCTCTGTCTGGTAGTAGTACTGGTACTGGAACTGAGGAGTGACCCCCTACATGCTATACTGTTGCCCCCTGGTTAGGTCACCATTTTGTGGAAGAGAGGTAGAGCAACCTGTTAGCATGTAGGGGGTAGGAAGAGGAAGGAAGTATATATAGTAGTAAGTAGTAGATTAGTATGTTATTGTGGTTGATAGTAGTAGCAGTGGTGGTGGTGGTGGTGGTAAGGAGTGTTGGGCAGATGGATTGATCTTATATACCTAGCATCTGGGTGTCTGCCAAGGCAGCTACCCTGTGCACCGGCACACTACTATCACCACTACTATTACCACTACTATTACTACTAGCACTACTACTACTATCTCTACTATTATTACCAGCTACAGAATTATCATCAGTATTATTATTATTATTACTACTACTACTACCCTAAGAAGAGGTTAGTATGCGCCCTAGACATGTTAAAGGAGCAAACTTACTATGTAAGACACGTGCCCTACAAGCTGCTTAAGGGCAGATGTAATATAGTGCTGTTCTACTAGGATTAGACCTAGGAACTAGGAGAAGTTGTTAGCACCTAGGTAGCTACACCTATAGGCGTACTAGTGTAGGCTGTAATATAGTAGCAGCTAGACAGCTCTAAGTTAAATTAGCGCTAGCAACGCACAAGTTAAACACCTTAGGTAATTATGTTAGTATTAGTGCAAGGGGTAGCAGTAGTAGTAATAGTAGCATTGTAACGCTAGCGCAAATAGATAAGGCAATTTAAGCAGCTGTTAAGCGCAGTAGGCACCTGCATAGATTAGCTAAGGCGTACCTACAGCGTGCTCCTATCTGCCTTACCTTAGTGTAGCTACCTTAATTTCCCTTTATATAATACTTATAGTAGTAGTGCTTAGGCTTGTTATAATTCTTCTTCTAGTTAGCAATGTTCTATGCGCAGCGTAGGCAGGTATTAACTACAGTAACTTAGTCTACACGCTTGTTATTATTACTAAACATGTAGGGAATAGCGCCTTAAAGGTAGGACTTCTTAATAAACTTAGGGTTAGGATAGTAAACTATAGTAGGAGTAAGGAGTATATAAGAAACACGTGTAAAAGTATTATTATTATAGTATTAAGGAAGAGCAAAGGGAAGAGGTTTTACTACCTACTAGGCTGCTAAGCTAAAAAAATTAGGCAATAGTGCGTATAGTAATACTTTTACCTTAAATTATAACAAATATAAGGCGTATCTATAATAATTATAATACGCAGGCACTACGCACAAAGCACGCCTACAGAAAGCCCTAACTACCTACCTATAGACACTCTTTTTCCTCCCTTTAAGGTAAGGTTTTTATTAAGGCTATACAAGGTTGCTGCTAGGGATAGCAGCTAGAGGGGGAGGTTCTATAACAACCTGTAATAGAATTGTTTAGTGTTATAGTGTTCTAGAGCTATCCTTAGTTAGTATTAGTCTTGTCCTTAGCAAAGCTGCGCAAAACCTACGCTGCTTGCTATCTTTAGGGAGACAAGTATTATTCTTGTTATCAAATATACCTATAGCCATCCCTCTACTATCTATCCCTAGTGTAAAGCAAGTACTATTGCCTATAACTAGAACCTTACAGTAGTAGTAATATAATACTATCCTTCCTAATATCTAAAGCAATGTATAGTAGGACTGCTAACATCTCTAGTTATACACAGCAGAGTTCTAGGAGGATAGAAAGGACAAGGTTATTAGTAGAAGAGATCTGTGCGTTAATAGCATAGTAGCCTATCTTCTCTAGAACTTGTTTAGCTAGTGTTAAACTAAAGGTGTAAGAATATATACTTATGCAGAATCTTATAGTCTAGGAACTTTAGTCTCTTCTAATCCCCCTTATAGATTATATGCATTTAAACAAGGATAGTAATAACTAGGATTAAGATCTTTAAAGGCCTACTACAAAGAGCAAGCTAAGTTGTTAATGTCTTTATAATTAACTGTTGTCTTACAGTCTTAGCAGCTATATATCTACTTAGGCCTTTTGTAGGTATAAAAACTGCTTCTTTATACTCTAGTGTATTATCTAAGATAATAACCTTTATGTCCTGCTTGCGTACTAGTGTTAGTGTTAATATTTAGAGTTTAGTTTAGCATTTTAGGCAGAATGCATAGTAAGGAGGGAGATTAGAATAATTAGTAGCATCTACTAGATAGAACTAAAAGTATACTATATTGTAAGACTGTAACACAACAGTATGCTAGACAGAGTACAAAGGACAAAATACAGGACAAAATGCAGGACAAAATGCAGGACAAAAGGCAGGATAAAAGGCAGGACAGAATTTATACTAGTGCACTAGGCATGTGTAGAGGCTTATGTTATTCTATAAGCAAATTAACTATACTACATTTAGGTTAAGAGGAAGATTAGTATTGTCCTCTATATCCTGTCTATTAGTCTCTAAGTCTATATGCTGTACTGCTGTAACATCTAGCTAAAAGATATTAGTATAGATAGAGAAGAATGTTAGGAGTACTTACACGCTAGTTATATGCCCTAATAGGTGTTTTTATAAGAGAAAGCTAAGGTTAAAACCTATTATTAATATAGAACTGCGCTTAAGTACGTAGCTGTAGGTATATATTAAGATATAGGCTTCCTTACTTAGTGTCTAGAATAGCTACTAGATTAAAGCTAATTAACTCTAGCATAGAGGTACACTAATTTAGTGTCTCCTCTAGTAGGACGCTATTTATATCCTACTCTCTAACACGCCTCTAGATTGCATGTAGTTTTTTTAGTATTAAACTCTACACCCTAGTTCTGTATAGAGCTTCCTAGGTAGTTGTAGAGCATATATAGCTTTCTAACTACAGTATTAGGTTAATTTTTTTGCTTTCTAATTGTATAGCTATTCTATAGCTATATAAAGCTATAGAGATATTTGCAGAGTATTAGGATATAGATAGTATATAAGCTAACTTAGTCTATAAGCTTATTCTTAGAGTAAAGCCCTTATAACTAAAGTTATCTAAAGAAATTCTATATATATTAGTTAGTAAAAGGTTTACTAGGGTTATATAATAACTTACCCTCTATCTAAAGAGTAGTCCTTTTAAGAGCTGTATCTACTATGCCTTAATACATTAGTTAGAAGTACTTATGCTATATAGATAGCACTGCTAGAATTCTAGGTTAGGCTTATATATACTTTAAAGCTTAAAGTATACATCTATAAGTAATATAGTCTTAACCCTACAATTAGACTATATAAACTGTAGTTAAATCTTAGTCTCTTCTAGTGTATAAAGGAACTAATAAACATAACTAATAGCTATAGTTGCAGATATACTAATATATATCTAGACAATATATCTTAAATATGCGTTAATACAGGCATATATCTTAACTCTAAATAGCTATAGTTTATAGTACCTATTAATTAACTAGACAAAATTTAGGCCTAGAATAATATACTCCCTCTATAGCGCTAGAGATCGCGTTTTTAATGTTTAACTACCTTAGAATTAAGTATATAGTAGGTCTTAAAGAGCTAGTTTCTGCTAATAATATAGCCTTATTGTCTAAAGTAGGTGTAGAGATACTGCTGTCTATATCTATTAATAATACCCTTCTTAAGCTTATTAGCAATAAGTCTTTCTATAAGTGCATCTGTAGTAAGACTTGCTTAAACTCCTTATACACGTCTTCTTAGCCTAAGCTTAAAGCGCAACTAAATTAAAGTATATTTCCTAATCTAATACCCCTTATAGTGCAAGGTAGTTAAGATATCTGCATCTTCTAGGCTAACCTTAAAGAACAGAACTTATATCCTTCTCTTTACTGTATCTTCTACTATAGTAGGTAGACCTTGTTATAATTCTTAGATCTAGAAACGTTATTTAAGTGTGTGTATATTTACATTAACCTAATATGTCTTGTTTAAGTACTAAGAAAGCTCCTATGTGAGGACACTGTAGGCAGGCAAGAGAGATAGGACGAAACGTATAGGATTAGGTAAGATAAGACAAATCCTTAGGGGTTAAGCCCCTAAGGATTTAGGGGAATATATACGTGTATGTAGGCTCTAAGGGGTAACTGTAGTCGCCCTAAGGTGTTCCTAAGGGTTAGCATGCCTAAGGTAGAAAGCCCCTAACAATAGCCCCCTTCTTGCAGTCTGTCCCAGACTGCTAAACCCTATGTGCTAATGCTTGCTAGTTTAAACTCTAAAAAAACCTCTAACGTAAGAGGAAAATAGTTAGGAGAAAGCTAGTTTGCTTGTTAGTAGGTGCTTAAATCTATTAATTACGTTAGCACAAACAACTCCCTATAGGGTGTAGCTGGCACTAGTTTGCTGCTTGCTAGGTAACCTTACCTTTAGATCCCTTAGGATTAAAGACTCTAGAACCTATAGTCAAGGCTGTTAGGGAGTTAGGTAATAGTTTAGTAGATCACTAAATAAGTGTTTGGCTAGTACTGCCCTGTAGGGTGTCTATAGCCTTACCCTAGTCCCCTTAAGGATATAGTGCCCTTAGTCTAGTAGCCTTAACCTCTAGGAGCATAGTAAAAAGAAGATATAGAATAAACTGTATAGTGATTGTAGCAGGTTCCCCCTGTAGGATACCTGTTGCTGCACTACAGTCCCTGCAGGGCACTGCTGCTCTAAGTCTAGGGACTGCAGTCGCCTAGGAGCTAGTGTTAGGTGCAGTAACGTGCTGCCCTAGGCTGTTTTCTTAGTGTAATAACTTATCCCCTATAGGTTGCTTAAGTGTCTAGGCCCTTTGTCTATAAGCTCTGCAGAAGTATTATTACCCTTAGTCTAAATAACTGCAGTTGCTAGGGGTGTAGACTTGTTTGCTTAATTGCTGCAGCAGTTTAGCTAGACATATTATTACCTTTACCTAAGAGGTACCCTATAGGGTATCTAGTTAGTGCCTAGGGGTTGTCCTGCTCCTGCGCAAGTAGGCCTAAGGCAACACGCTATGTGTAGGTAGTTTACTATAACAGTGCCTAGAGGCGTTACCCTATGCTTAGATTGCTCCTGTTATAGGAGTTTATCTATTAATTGCGTAGTGTTAACTAGTACCTTTATTATATTTGCTAGCTATTGTTTGCTCTAGACTTAGGATACCTTATAGACGTATAGCGAGTGTCCTATTAGGCGCGTATTATTCCTTGCTAACTATGTAAAGTATAGGCATTTAATTGTTTAGAAAGTAGGTAGTTAGGCAGCAGAACGTTAGTAGGCAGTAGACAGAGGTAAGAGAGTCGCGGTATATAACAAGTAGATACCTTAACTTTGTCTTCCTTATCTACACTCTACTTTACACTCTACATACTTTCTACTCTACTTCTTTATTATTATTATGCCCCTCCTACCTTTGCACATTAACAACTCTAAGCTACTAGACTTTGTCTACGCGCTGCCTAATAATATAGCCCTGCAGCCTTCTCTTACGTAGTTTTAGTGCCTTAAGTGTGTAAAGAAGCTTACTACTAAGTCCTCTACTAATCCTAATAGCTTAATTAAGTTGTTTATTTAGGTCTTTAGGCGCTCTATAGGGTACTGCATACGCAAGAATAATTTTAGTGTGTGCAATAGGTGCACATCTAGCAACGTTAGTAGATGTATTAAGGTAAGTCTAGAGCTCTGCCTAGTGCCTGCCTAATACTAACCTATATAGATTGCGCCTTATTTCTGCTGCGCTATTAACATACTTAACTTCCTTCTTAAGCGTGCTATCTATAAGACAAATAAGGAGACTGCCTAACAAGGTAACGCTGCGACTAAGGATAACATCCTAGGTAACGTCTAGCACTATTAGCAGACTACCTTTAACTATGCTAAAGCTTATTATCTTAGCTTTGTGTCCTATAATACTGCTATTAGTTACTGTGTAAAAGACTTAGGCTTAAGTTAGGTTAACTATAATAAGGCTTGTTAGGTTTTACGTAAGCATAACCTACAGCGCTTTAATATAAGTTCTTCCCTAACCCTTTGCCCTTGCTGTAGCTAATTTCTGTATAGGCTGCCTTAGGTATAGTTAGCTAGAAGGAACTGTCTAATGTAGTTATTAACATAGAGGTTAAGTATGTGTTCTAGCAGGATAGTGCTGCTAGGGGTGCAGAGAAGCGTTAGTACTACTACAGCACTAATGTGCCTTCTGCTGCTAACGCCCTAGCTGCGCCTTTCTAGCAGTTAACAATCTCTCCTACTAAATTAGCGTTTTTAGGCGCTTAGAGGACTCTAGAGCGCTGTTGTATAGGTAGCCCTAACTTCTAGCCTAGCCCTACTAGGGGTTTGTGAGGCCTTCTACTTTTAGATTGCTTTTTAGATAATGTATAGCAATAGATTAAATGTAATGCCTACATAAACCTCTGTGCCTACCCCTATGCTCTTAAGACCCTTGTCCCCTACCTTAGATAGTTGCTAGGCTAATCTATAGCCTTAGGACAGTGACCCTAGGTTAACATATTGTCTACAGTTTTGTAGCATAAGTATTATCTTAGGGGGACTTCCTTAGGCGACCCCTCTTCTGCTAATGCAGATTTAGATTGCCCTAACCTAACTTAGACTTAGCCCTGCGTTTGTAAGTAGATTGCTGTATTGCGTTAGTTGTTGTCTTAAGGTACTTGTTAAGGATTTCCTTATAGTAGTTAAGGTTCTCTAGTAGCTCCTAGGTAGCTTCTTTATTTAGCTAACCTAGCTACTTTACTAGGTACTCTTGCCTACAGGCTTAAGTGTTATAGTGCTGCAGAATCCCTTTAACTTTATACCTCTCTACTAGGAGAGTGTCTTCTAGGATCTGTGTAGGACCTGGCTAGAACCCCTTTTCTGTAAAGGGTTCCCTCTATAGTTTAAGTAATAATATATTAAACACTAGGTGCACTCTGTCTATTAATAGTAGTAGGTCTAGCTTGTAAGCTAGCTTCCTAATCTTCTTTACAATAGTAAAGGGACCTAGGTAACAGGCGTTAAACTTCTTAGATAGTTAGTTAGTTGTTAGGTTCTTTGCTTAGAGTAGCACTTGCTTACCTTTAGCAAAGTGTCTGTCTACCTGCTTAGTGTTATACTAACAAGAATTGCTCTTCTAGGTATACTCTAAGCTATCCTTTGCTACTACCTATAGTTTGTGCTACTGCTCTAGTTGTCTAATTACCTGCTAGCAGAGGTTCAGTGCCTTTCTACTGTCTACCTAGGCCTCTAGGGGACAGTGTAACTAGTGCTTATCTAGGACTCTATTAAAGCCCTAAGGGTTAATCCTATATGCTACCTTAATAGGGGATTTACTGTGTGCTAAGTAAGCCTTTAAGTTGTATGCGTACTCTACGTATAGTAATAAGTCTACCTAGTTATCCTATTAATAGTTTATGTAGATGCGCAGGTAGGTTTCTAACTCCTAGTTTTAGCGCTCTATCTGCCTATTAGTCTGTAGGTAAAAGGCTGTACTAAGGTAGTAGTTAATCTTTAAATAGTAGCAGATGTTAGACTAGAATTAACTAGTAAACACTAATCTACAGTCTGATATTAGGGTATTAGGAGGACTATATTTAAGAAAGCACTGCTTAAGCAGTAGTTTAGCTACCCTTTAGGAAGTAACTATCTTAGTTACAGGTAGATACTAGACATACTTGCTAAACCTATTAACTAGGACTAGGATTAAGTTATACTTATTCCCCTAGTTATCCTTTAACTTTAGTAGGTCTGTTATAAAGTCTAGGGAGTAATACTGCTAGGGTGTATTAGGTACTAGGAGTAGGACTAGCAGCCCCTATAGCTTGTACCTGCAGATCTTGTTTAGTTAGCACGCTGCATAACGCTAAACGTACTTATATATATCCTTCTTTAGGTTTAGCTAGTAGTACTTTTGTTTTAATAGCTAGGCAGTCTTCTTGTAACTATAGTAACCCCCTATAGGGTTGTTATAGTTCTTTGTAAGGATGGTTTAGTAAAGAGTTACGTCTTAGGGAATCTACACTTTCCTACTCCTGCGCAGGATCCTACTAGGGTTAACCTCCTAGTAGTAGTAACCCTTAGCCGCTCTACCTACTTCCTAACTTATTAGCAACTTATAGGCAGTGTCCTGCTCCTAAACCTATCTAATATAGTTAGTTAAGCGTTCTAGTGTGTCTAGGGCGTATGCAGATTTGCCTTGCGCGGCATTGTTTACAAGGTAGGTAGGTAACCTAACTTGTCTATTAAGGTTACAAAGGAGAGCCTCTGCAACGTTAAAGCTAGGTTCCTAAGCTTTAAATAATTTAGATTAACTCTAGCTACTATAGCCTGTAGATAGCTAGTTAAGAGCTAAGGGAGACGTATCTCTAGTACCTGTTAATAGGTAGAATTCCTTAGAGGCAGTTTCAGAGAGTTGCTGGGATCCTGCAGGACCCCACCAGGGCTGCCTGTTACCCTAGTTACCTATTTAACGTTTTGAGCCTTAGACTTCTAGATAGTCTATATTCAAAGCTTCTGCTAGAGAGTTAGTAGCATAGCGTTACGTAGTGCCTGCTGCTCTCTAATAACCAGTCCCTTAGCATAATTAGGGCGCCTTAAGGGGCTGTCTGTAGGGTTCTCTAGTCTAGGCTTGTATTTAACTTTAAAGTTATACCTAGCTAACTCTTCTGCCTAGCGTGCTTGTTTAGGGGAGAGCTCCTTTATAGTTATAAAGTACCGCAGGTTGTTATAATTAGAGAGTACTTAGACTGTTAACAGGGCGTGCTTAAGGTAGTATTGCTACTGCCTAAATGCCTTAACAATTGTAGCTAATTCCTTGTTATAGGTATGCTATCTAATTAATAGGCCTTAAAACTTCCTGCTCTAGAACGCTACTAGTTTCTAGTGTTATTCTGTTAATACTTCTAACAATTATAGTTGCAGCAATATAGCAGCTATAGCAAAGTCTAATACATTAGTAAGGACTATAATTAGCTTGTTAGGATTAAAGTGCTGTAGCATAGGGGCTTTAGTGAACTTCTTCCTAATAGTAAGGAAGGCCTAGCGTACTTCCTCTAGCTAACTCTATAGTTTGTACTATCTTGTTAGGCCCTTGTAGGTTTTTACTAGCGTTTTCTTCCCCCTTTATTATAGTAGAGCCTCCTAGCTCTAACTCTAGCCTCTAGGCAGAGGTTATATAGTCCACTAACAGGCGTACAATCCTAGAGTAGTTAAAGATAAACCTTTAATAGAAGTTAGCAAAGCTAAGGAACACTTAGATATCTTTGTATCTCTTAGGCTCTAGCTACTCTTAGATTGTTTGCACATAGACAGGGTCTATAACTACTCTACTAGGCGTAATAATAAAGCCTAGGAACTTAACTAACTTTGTTATAAACAAGTATTTGCTTGCCTTATAGAACAACCCCTATTTAACAAGTTGATCTAGGATCTCTTTAACGTAGGCTTAATAATCCTCCTTGTGCTCTAAGTATATAAGGATGTTATCTAGATACACTACGTAGGTGCAGTCTATAAGGCCTCCTAGGGCTCTCTAGATGTAAGATTAGAACGTTGCTAGAGCGTTTGCTAATCTAAAAGGTATAACTAGGTACTTAAAATAACTGTACCTAGTCTTAAAAGCTATTTTCTACTTGTTACCTTCCTTAATCTAGAGCCTATAATAGGCATTACGTAGATCTAGCTTAGAGAAGATAGTAGCTTTTAATAGCCTATCTAGCATCTTATTTATAAGAGGAATAGGATACTAGTTCTTAATAGTAACCTTATTAAGGCCCCTATAATCCACACAAAGTTGTAGTGTACTATTAGCCTTTAGCATAAACAGGATAGGTGCCCTAGCAGGGGACTTACTTAGGTAGATCTAACCCTTTTCCTGCGCTGTATTAAGGTAGGCCTGTAGTATTTCTAGCTCCTTCCTAGAGAGGTTATAGATAGGCATGTTCAGTATCTTGCTGCCTAGCTTAATGTTAATAGAGTGATTATAATCCTAATACAGTGCTAGTACACTAGACTAGTGTTTGCTAAATGTAAACTACTTATAGTGTAGCTCTAGGGGAACGTGCTTAAGCTCTTCTAGGTCTGGCTTATTATCCGTAGGGTTAACTAAAGGGTAGTCTTTGTTGCTATCTAGGAGGGCTTAGGCTATGCCTATAGGCAGCATCCTAGAGCGTTAAGGGGGCTTATAGATAATACTTGCTACTATGCGCTTACCTGTAGCTTTAGGGAGCTATAATAGATCTAGGTGCTACGCAACGCAATACTAAAGGTAGTTAACAACTTTAAGCATTTTGTTCTAGAGCTAGAGGAGTCCCTTATTATAGAAGTATTCTGCGTTAAGGACAGCGTCTCTGCTTAGCCCCTAGGCTAGTAGTTGTCTACTGCCTTCCTAGTTACTTTCTAACAGGTTGTTGATTGTCTCCTCTAGGACTTAGTAGACTAGGTTACCTAGGTGCATTAAGTATGCCCTTTCTCCTAGTTCTATAGAGTAGAACAGATCCTATGTAGTAGTAAGGTGTACTCTTTCTGTGTTGTTAGGGAACCACTTATATATGCCTTTAGAGAAGCAGATGCATAGGTTAGCAGATGCTAACTATAGGTAACCTAGTACTAGGTTGTATCCCTTAAAGGCAGCTAACTAGAACTCCTGCAGTCCTATAGATTTAACTATACTGTTGCTATCTAGGCAATTAATAGTTAGATTGTAGGGTTGCTAGATGTCTAGGCAGTTACTATTAAGGAATATAGTTACTAGCCTTTAATAGAACAATTTATGTTTAATATAGAGATTGTTTACTACTTGCTAGCTAATAAGGTTTAGCTCTGCTCTAGAGTTGTAAAGGGCTTAGAGCAGCGTTAGGGACCTATTAGGGTCCTGCAGGGATACAGTAACTGTAATGCAGGTTTGCTTTCCCTTAGTCTTAGGCCCTAGTTGTAGTTAGGATAGGTTAGCGACTAGGGCTTCCCTTTCCCTAACTCTCCTATTAACTAGGAGTTACTGTTATTGTTTCCTTTATAGGAGTTATAGCTACAGTTCTTCTAATAGCTTTTCTAGTTACCCTAGTCTTTGTTCTGACCTTGGCTATTATTGCTATTGTTTAACTAGGTAGCTGCTAGGGTGTTGTCGCCCTAGCTGTAGGCAGGCGTGCCTCTGCGACTGGCGTGCCTCTTGTTCCCCTTCTAATTAGGAGATGTGGTATGCCTTATTGTTAAACTTAAAGAAGCTGTGCAGTAGTAGTAATTCCTAGCAATTTAATAGCATTAGAAAGGTGTTAACTATATTGCCTTCTCTCTACTTAATGTTAAAGAACTTAGTGTAGTTCTTATACTTAGTAAGAACAGGGTCTTGTACAAGTTACTCCTCCTCTGCCTTAAGGTTAGACTATAACTAGATAGATCCTTAGTTAATCTGTTGTTAGATTAGTTTACAATAGATGCTAAACTAGATAGTACCTATAGCCTAGTAGGTTCTTGTAATAGAGTCCTCTAGTACTTAGGCGTATTAGAAGGCTGTCTTAATGTCCTTAATCTACTAGTCTACTTGCTAGGGGATAAAGCTCTACTCTTAGTGCCTAGCTTAGGTTTAGGTTAAATGTTATTTAACACTTAGATAATCTTTCTAGCCTTATTAAACGCTAGCTAGTTAGGTTCTAACTAGTTTCTGCCCTTAGTTAAGCCTAGGGCCTGTAAGGCTTAGTTAATCTAGTTCCTTTAGATAGCTAGTTTAGCCTTAGTAGCTCTAGCGAGCTCTGCCTTAAAAAGGTTCCTAAGGAGTTGCTTAACAAATAAGGTTTAGCCCTTAGTTAGGATAGCTACAGGTTCTACCCTAGGTGCCTTAGTGGCGGCTAGCAGGTCCGCATTTAAACTAGTTGCTAGGTTTATCTAACTTTAATAGGAAGGTATATCTATTAGAGTACTAGTAGGGCTGTAAGCCTGTTTGTCTCCTAATTCTATAGGACCTAACGCTTGGTTGTTAGATGCACTAGGCGTTATGTTTCTAGACAGGGGTATGCCTAGTAGTAACAAGTTTGCTACTACATTGTGTATAGGATACCTATAGGGGTCTATTAGGTTGCTGTTAGGGCTGGGTTGCCGCAAGCCTAACGCGTTGTTATTAGCTGCAGCACGTGCTTAACGTTAACTTCTAGCTATTGTGATAGTTATAGAAAAAATTAGATATCTCTTTTAACTGCCTCTTCTAAGAGGGAGTATAAAGGATTTAAATTGTGAGGACACTATAGGCAGGCAAGAGAGATAGGATAAAACGTATAGGATTAGGTGAGATAAGACAAATCCTTAGGGGTTGAGCCCCTAAGGATTTGGGGAATATATACGTGTGTGTGGGCTCTAAGGGGTGACTGTAGTCGCCCTGAGGTGTTCCTAAGGGTTGGCATGCCTAAGGTAGAAAGCCCCTGACATCCTAGTAGGTAAGGCCCTCTCTAAAAAGTGCAGCTAATTTAGCCTAAAAGGGGACAAGATTAATAGAAGGACGTCCAACAGGCATATTATAACTGTTATTAGGAAGTAAAATGATGTACAGTTGGTAGTTTTGCTGATATTCTGTAGTAGTGGGGTGATAAAATTTTGGTGTTTGGGATTTTGTCCCTCCACCTGCTAATAGGCCTCCGTACTTAACTAAAATGGCACGCTCTATTAGAAAACGAGCCGCGTATGTGACTCCACGCGCTCAGTTGCGCAACAAAAAGTAACTAGTATACTTAGATAAACAGCATGCTTGTAGAGTACGTTAGTTTAGTTAACTACTAGTAGAGATAGAGCGCATTAAAGTTACGCGTTGCATCTTAAATTTAGTGTTGTTGGGTTACTAAGGTTTGTAAGTCTTGGGACTTTTTTGTTCCGCGCACCGAGTTAGGTGACTAAAATATAGCCAGGTAAACATAAACTCAACCCCTCTTCGATAATTTAAATACTTATCTGTGAACTGCATCTTTTCTATTCCTTGTGTGCCCATTTCGACAGACAACAATCCCGATCAGGAACGCATACATTCGTCACGCCGCTGAGAACCATATGCCTATAAGAGGCTAAGAAAAGCAACGGTAAACACCGTGAAACCGTCGTCAAAACACAGGTAATACTTGAAAAACATTAGAGGGAGCTGATGTATATGCAGTGCTCAGTTTGTGAGCGCACAGCCGGATTGTGTGGGTGCAGATCATCACGTGGAAGGCTGAGATGAAGGGGCGGGTCCGAGCCTCGCATTGCCAAGTTCGGCCCCCAAATTAGCAACAACCTCTACTGGCCACCGTACACCTGCAACGAGGATAGCGATTTAAAGGCAGTCCTCTCGGTGGATGATACCAATCCTTCTATGCAGAGCATGAGGTGGGCTAGTGACCTTACTGGACGAGGATTGTTTGCTTCAAATCACATAACAGGGGTCCGGCAGGTAGCAGGCAGGATGTGCAACGGCAATTGTGGCCCCTCCATATCTCGACTTATCGTATTCAAAGAGCCAGTTTATGTTGTTTCATTTTACCAGGTCGTTAATTAGAACTTTGTCTGGACTCAGCGCGCAGAAAAGGTATCCAGAACTTACTGCACGCCAACTCATTTGCAGTGTCCAGAATGCTGCACTGACTTAGGCTCGCTCGTAGTAGAAGACTGACCCTTGTACGCGAGGTGCAGCTCAGAAACGGGTCCAGGATTAAGGCACACCACCCAATAAGATTGTGAACGCCACCATAGGCTCTCTACCAAATCAGATCGTACAAGATCGTCAGCCTCGCGGTTCCATCTGATCGTGCTAACACCCGCGGGAAGTAGACTGCATAAGGCAAGGTTTGTCCCCCACATTGCTTCCACGCCTCTCGCTATAAGAACGTCTTATCGCCCGTTTTCGCGCGTCCCTCTTGCCCGAATCGTGTTTTTAGAGGACTTGTCGCTCAATGCCAGTGATGCCTCAGCAGAGTCGAGGCAGATCTTACGGGCCTCCTGAAGAGGCGAGTAGGTATGGGCAATCTTCTCCCGAGTGCTTATCCTGGTGACCTGACCGAATAGGAGTCAGCGAGGCACATCACACGGCCCGAGCGGTCGCGTCGATTCCTTCCCGTCTACACTGGACGATGAACAGTGCGACGATTGCTATAAAATATTTCCCGACCTTTCATATTGTAACATTTGCAATGTAAATTTGTGTCCCACGTGCTGGCCTGCTCAGACACCACATCGAAAGCAACGCCTTGCCACTGGGAAAGTCGCACACGAGAAAACCGATCTTGCACTCGCTAGGAAGATTCGAAACGTACTCGTACCAACGAGCGATATCCAAGCGCTTACACAGTTACACCAAGACGATGCACAGACAGCATGGTTTGGTAAGCGCTTCTCTAATCTCAATTTTGGCTGGTACTAAGAGTCAGGCATCGAACGTCCTCAGGATGGCGACGTCCCAATATTCAAGGATTACGGTCGATACGACTATCTGCTGTCTGCTACAGTCGAAGAGTGGAGTGCTAAGGGTACTCAGATCGGTCGAGATGGAAGAACACCCAGTTTGGTGTCCTTCGTTGGGCAATCTGGCGCCGGTAAAAGCTCCCTCATAAAGCTGCTGATTGACCTTCGCCTGAGTAAAAATGAGAGTTGGCCGACACCAGTAGTAGGGGGACAGGAGTGATTGATCCCACCTCCGAAGACGTCCACCTCTACGCCGATCCTGTGACGGCTATCTCCGAGGCACCCATATTCTTCGCAGATTGTGAGGGCCTGTCCGGCGGTGAGAGAGAGCCAATGAGTGCAAAACTTAAGCGCCAGCTCAAGAAATCGGGCAGCGTAAGTAACAGCCTACCGCTACCTATATCTGAACGTGAGCTTGGGTGGGCAGACACGAATAGTCTACGCAGTCGAGAATTTGCAGTGAGCAACCTATATCCTCGATTGCTGTATACCTTCTCGGACGTGATCGTATTTGTGCTGAAGAACCCACGGTGAGTATTTCAAAGCCTTATCAGTTCCTAGAAACATCTAACGTTTGACAGTATAGTCGAAAGCGTGCTGGAGCAGCTTGTCACATGGGCAGCTGCAGCTCTTGAGATGTCTTCCAATCAGCCTGTGTTGCCGCATGTCATCATCGCTTTGAACGCATCCGAGAACGATATCGACGAGAGTCAATGGGACTCAGATACTGCCACCTTATCCGTCCTTGAATCTCTCTCACGAACAGTGTTCAAAAACGCGACGTTCAAGAAGTACGCACAATTCTGGCGAGAGCGGCAACGTCAAATTGAGAATGTAGAGCAGTTAATCCTGTCATATTATAGCTCAATCAGAGTGAGATCACCAACGCTACCCTAATCAGCTTATACTCACGCTTCCAGGTTGTTCGTATTCCCACGCAGGGACGGCCTCCGCTCATACAAGCTCAAATCGGGAGTCTTTACACGGGCATCACCATTGCGTGTGAAATAGCCAGAGATCGAAAAACCGAACTACGTATGCTGCTCGATGCAGAGGAGCTTCAGTCATATCTGCAATGTGCATTCGACCACTTCGCTGTCTCCCTCGACCGCCCTTTCGATTTCGTACAGGCATCTTTCTCAAATAGCCCCATCCCGCTCGATTTCGGTGGAAACATACTGAAGCTTGCCATAAAGCTCATGCATGTTTGGTTTGACCAGAGAGATACGCGACACATCTTCCAGGAATTGAGTTACATGGTTGCTTCTTGCATAATGCTAGACTGCGCGCGTCAAAAGACACGAGGTATGTACAGTATGTCGACTGTACTTTCAACTCCATACTTACGGATGCATAGGCACCGCGCGGGACATCTTCCCACTCTATCTCGCACACCTCGACGCTGCCCTAGAGAACTTTTGCGAGGGTCACTGGCCTTGCGAATATGTCCAGTCTGGGAGCGAGTTGCGCTGTGTCAACGTCAAAAGTGGCCATGGTTCGAAAGGACATCAGACTGCTAACGGCAAAATCATCGCTGTGGGCGATTATCTTTCCACTTGGTCGTACGAGTCACTCCACGAAGAGTTTATCAGCAACTCGTACTATCGCCTTGATGAACTACTAGAGCTGCTCAAGAAGAGAAAGACGCCTGGAGACGATGAAATGCGTGTAGCAGCTGACATTCATAGAGATGATGTGATGACCTGGTTCTACAGACATGTTTCCACTGACGGCAGATCGCAAGGATACAACAGCCACTCCGTCTGTTTTTGTTGCTTGTCAGAACCTCCCGAACATTCGCTGCCTTGTGGCCATGTACTGTGTACTCCCTGCGTAAAGACATATGGTCAACTGCGTAGTAAGACCGAGGTCGATATTCAGAAATGTCCCCTTGACATTCAACCTGCACGCGTATATCAACCCTGGAGGATACACTTCAAACCCAAGTCGGCAGGTGTTCGTGTGTTAACATTGGATGGGTATGTAAAAACGACTTGTTTCAAGGCAGATTGCTAATTAATCATAGTGGAGGTATTCGCGGTATTGTTGAACTGGAGATCTTGCGGAGCATAGAAGAGGCTCTCGGCAATGGACTGCGTATCCAAAATTTCTTTGATCTCGTTGTAGGAACCAGGTCTGTTTCTTTTATGATCACTCCATTGCCCTTTCACTAACTCATTTACACAGCACGGGTGGTCTTGTCGCACTCGGTCTCGTAAGCAGGAATTGGTCGGTGAATACCTGTATCAACAACTTTACGGAGTTGTGCAAAAAGGCCTTCACGCGGCGTATTGGAGGAAACATGCCTTTCATCGGATGGTTGGTAGACAACATCAATCACTCAAAGTACGAGACGACCCCTCTGCAAGAAGCTTTGCAGGAAGCTTTCTCTGAGGACCAGTATCTATTCGGAGGCCAACGCCTTGATCAAAATTGGAGCTCACCGGTGAAAGTTGCGGTCACAACTACATCCTCGTCCTCATCACCGGTGGTTCTTGCCAATTACAATCGTCGTTGTGAAGGGAAACGTAAGCTTGCATCAACGAACTTGCACTATAAATGACTAAGAGCTCTAGTGTCCTATCAATTCCAGAGACCTGAGGGGATCGAAAATGAGTTAAAGACCTGGGAGGCGTAAGCTCCCCTTACTGAGCGCATAAGCGTAGCTTGCTAACCCTCACAGTGCACGTGCGACATCTGCAGCACCGAGATACTTTCGACCGTTCGTACATGCAGCATCCAAGCAGGTTTACATGGACGGGGCTCTTTACCACAACAATCCTGTCCGGATAGCTGATACCGAGTGGAAACTAATCTGGAGCGGAGGACCCACTACTCATCCTGATGTTTTGCTTTCCCTTGGTACAGGACTCGCCCCTGATCAGGATGAGAAGTCATTGAAAAGCCCAATTTCGAAACGTGGCTTGATTCGTAATGGGAGAATGCTTCTGAAAATCGCCACTGACCACATTGAAGATGCCTTGGACTGCGAAAAGACATGGCGCGATTACACCAGGCCTCTTATCATCAACGGATCTTCTTCTCGATTCGTCCGTTACAACATAGACGTGGATGGAGTTCTACCAGGTCTTGATGATGTCAAAGCCCTTGAACCACTCCAAGCTAAAGTGATAGAGAAATTATCTCAGGATGTCAGCCGCATCGCCCGCTTGGCCTTCCAACTTGTCGCTACATGTTTCTACTTTGACGTTGAGCGCATACAGGCATCCGCTCAAAATACGGCCACCGCTACAGGTATATAATAATACACAAGGCCTTATAACTTGACTGACGCGTGAAACATAGGGCGCCTGCATTGCCGTTTTGCGGATGGCTCTTTGGAGATGCAAGAGCTGGGCAAGCTGATCCGCGATCGGTGCTACAAAGAGAAAAACCCATTCTTCTTGGTGCGTGAGAGAGGCATACACGGCAGGTCAGAAATGCGTCAGATCACCCCCGACGTCATCGGAGACATGATCAACCTCAGCAGGTTCTCCATGCGCAAGATGAATGTTGAATTGAGCAACAAACTCTCTGAAGTTGAAATCTACTTGTACTTCAATGATTCACAGCAGCATCCCATTAGCGGGTTTCCCCGATGCTTGTTTGACGACGAGAAAGACAAAGCTAGTAAGTCGTAATCCATGAGTGTAGAGCTATTACTCACGCTTCTAGAAACCTTACATCCTCAGGCGATCAACACTCGTCGATGGGCCGGAAGGTCAAATAGCAGAATCTACCAGCGGAGTCTGTGGACTCCGCCTTCAAGATCTAAGATATCGCGCCGCGAAACGATTTCGCATTATTCTGACCCAAGCCATGTTATGGGACATGCCACTCTTGAGCAGCTCCAGCAAACCTTGTTATCTCCAGCTTTCGGCTCTACCGACAAATTTGGTCGTCTGCGGTCGACGCCAATTGCGAATCCAGGGGTCTGGGAACTGGATTCGAGTGGTTCTGTCCATATGGTCCATTATGCCGAGCTGGATTCGAATCAGATCACGTTCCGGGCTCCAGCAGCATCGTCATCAAACGACCGCATGGATATCAACAACCCAGTTGATACATGGAAGACTCCTTTAACAGAGGATAGTAGTGAGATAACAGATCCTGTCGTCAACCCGCCACCTCCGTATGGGCAGGCCTGGCGACAACCATTTCCCGGTGAAACAAAAACCGAAAAAGCCGCAATACATGTTCGTGAGCTTACCCAGCCTGGACCGTCGATAACACCACTTCCAGCCTACAGCAACAGAAACGACGATATCAACAACTCCCGCTACAATGAAGGCTACATAGCCTCCCCTTCCGGACCCGATATCATCACCGGAGAAGCCGCACGACCACGAAGCTCGGTTCAGGAGCTTACAACTGTAGCAATGCAAAGGCATGTGGATGCAATGGTTGCTGCGAAGCAGCTTGCCGCAAATGCTGCTACATTCGAGCCAAATGAAGAGAGACTTTCAAACGACACGCCAGCTCCTTCCCCTCCATCAGACTTCGAGCCTCCTGCGCGCTCACCAACTATCCCCCATACACTTCCTCCGCTTGGTGGATTTGAGCCCGTTAGCTTTTCGATTACGATGAACCGAAATACACGCGAAGCGGCCTCAGGGTCCGGAGATGGTGAGCGAGACTCAGGCCAGTGGCATTGGGATATCAATTTCTGAAGAGTTGGGTGCCATAACAGCACGCTTTATCTTCTGTAGGCATTAGTAACCGTCAAACATAATATCTGTATAGTGATGTAATTCTCCACTACCTCTCCGTGGTTCCTCCTAAGTTCAAATGCAAAAACAGAACAGTAGAAGAGGGAGTTATTGCTCTGCATGATAAATGCGCATCTTGGTCCCTCAAATATGTTAAGACGCACCAAAAAAGCGAAAGTAATGACATCAGTATGTTAGATTCGTTCCGCCATGGGGGAAAAAGACACACAACAGCGGTTGTTCACTAGTATGCCCTCACCTGACAACTAGTTGTATGTCGAATTATCAAACTCCTCTCAAAAGGCTCAAAAAAGCGCATACACACTCAGCATTAATTGTCTCGGCACAGGTGATTTTGATTAATTGGCCGATAATAGAGTCAATGAGTAGCTGCCTTGCTATAAAGTGAGATCTCCATAACGGGCCAAAGGGGAACATGATTCCCATTTATTAAAAGAGTTTAAGTAGCTCTCTCAAGCACTCGAACATGAGGCTGGGACTCAGCGCGAGAGTCCTTATCGGGTATTCGCCTAACTAAAGAGTCGTCTTGCTCTAGGGTTAATCGCTACTGGTCTCGATAAGCTATCTTGTGTGTTATGCTGCGATTGAGTCTCTCTTAGAGCATTGATCGCGGTATCTTATATGTAGCTAGTACAGTCCTATATTTAAGATTGCAAAGAGCGCTTTCTACAGCAAGCTCACAGGTATCCATTACAGGTAGATTCCACCTCGGCTCCTTAGAGGGTCAATCTGAATTTTGTCAGCTTCTCTTACAGGAAATGTAGAATTGGATCGCAAAATCCTTAACACAGATAGGTTTTAGCAGTTTCACTATGTGCCTGGAGTTATGAAACGTCATGTCCGATGCGCATGTATTATGCCAAGATTCAAAGTCTGTAATAATTCCCGTTATTATTGAGTGCAACGGACTTTTAAGACAACACGAAATGAATTTAAAGAACACATTGCTGTAATTCGTTTTAGACACTTTCGGTTCATCGCTGAGTGTGATTGTAGAATCGGACAAGTGATCACATTGCAACCAATATGTTTTTGAAAGACGTAAAGTGCATCTTTCGTAGTCCGCATGTCAAGGCCAAAAACAATGCAATGTATTTAAATAACTAGCAGGGAGTGGCTCTAATTTCGTCAGTCACTCATTGCCCTCCAGATTCATTTTTGTCGAGATAAATCTCCTTATACTTGCTTTGCTACGTTTAACCCAGTCCTTCATTTGATTTAAACAGGTAATTGTCATCTTGAAACCAGCTGTGTTAGTTTCTATCCTGTCTGCTTTTCTGGGTGTTGCGACTGCCGCAGCCGTCCCTCCAGCGCAACACGCATCTAGCGGACACTACCTTGACACGCGAAAAATCACCCGCTAAAAGGCCTTCACAACCTCCTCCTGCCCCCGTTGTTAAGCCAGCTCTAAAGCCTGGACCACCTGTTCAGCGGAAACCGACACCAGGAAGCCAGCTCCAAACCCGGCTCCCCCTAAGGGCCCAGCAGGAGGAGTCAGATGAGGAATCAGATTCAACTGTACCACGCTCATTCCATTCTGAGCTGTCAAATAGAGCTTTCAAAGGATCTAAAGCCGCTAAAGGCCCATGCAAAGTCCGTAACTTCATCAATGATATTTACGAGTCCTCTGGAACCGAGGCGGAAAAATATGTTGGCTGATTTTTACGCTTCATTTTTACTTGCAGACTAACACTATCTCGTAGCCCAACGCGCCAATTTACGGATGGAAGAATCTCGATGTCTGTACTAGCCTAGGCTAGTATAAGGGAGAAACTAGCCCTGTGCTTAAGACCAATATGAAATTCTTGTAAACAGAGCACGTTCTCGAATGGCAGACTATAGAGGAGTTCTTTAGTCCGTATCTAGAGAAGCATTTTGCCCAGACTCAGTTCACCAGCCCTGACCCCACCGATAATCAGGGAGGTGTACGGGCTAAGACAAACTGGTGTGGTGTCTGGTCAATGACTTGGGTATTTACCGGCCAGAATAAGTTTACCCTTGGCGCAGGTGGCGAAGAGAAAACACCTTTCCAGTGGATTGCGGATGCGTACCCGTCGAGAGAAAAATACCGCAACGAGTTTACGTTGCTACAGCACGGATCTAACAGCGTCAAAGGAAGCGTATGTTGGAAGAGTATGTTTTTTTTTTTTTTTGCAAATCATGCTTATCGGTCTCAGCTAACCATATTTGTGCAGTTGTTCAATGAAAATAGCAAATTCGCCGATGCAGACAAGAAAAAGGGTAAAAGTTGAAGAAAGGTATGGTCAGCCTTATAAGAGACGAGCCAAAGCTTGCCATTGCGTCTTCAAGATGTAGTCGGTGCGCGCAAATACCTCGGCGATCCCAAAGTGCGAAAATTCATGGCTGATGTCAAGATGCGACGGGGATCACGACCGCTCCCCGAACGATAGATGTCTGGAAAAAGCAAAACCTTGGCAAACTGTGGGATGTATTTATGAACAACAAGTGGGTGAACGCGAAAAACAAGCAGCAGAAGTTTATGGAGAGGTGGATACTGCAGATCAAGAACAAGCACTGTACCGCCGCTATGATCAAGGCACTTCCTAAGAATAAGAGCAAAGATACGGCACAGCAGAGTGAAAAGAGGGATACATGTGCTGATTACAATGCGATGGTTAGAGGATGGGAAGATTCGCAAATGTCGCCATTTACTGCACCTTGGACGGCAATAAGGGATCCAGCTGGAGACCGTCATACACCCCCAAAGAGTCGTCCTTCATCAGGAGTCGAATTAGTCCTCCTCCTCCTCTTCCTCCTCCTCCTCCTCCTCCTCAACATCATCTCGCTCGTTCTCAGAATCTTCTCCTTCCACGTCGCCTGGGTAGAATTCAAGAGGGGCCCAAAGCAACGCCTCTTTAAGCTTAGGCATGTTGGCTGCAGCCCTTGAAAATGATTCCAAGAACGGTATGATTGTGTCGTCAATAGGTACTACGCGAAAGGCTGGCAGGTTGCGACATGACTTTGCTGGAGACGAATAATGCCACTCCTCATCGTTTTCGCTGTTGTCAAGCGGAGGATAAGCGACATTTTCTAGTATGTATTCACCTTTTTCGTACCTCCTTCACCAGATGGACCTTGAAAACACCATGACCTTGAAGGAGAATGAATGTGGAACATGACGTTCAAACTCTCTAGGTTCGGCCAAGAAGGTGTTGTGCTACTGTCGTAGGGCCAAAATAAAGTCTCACTGGCCATTACTCGTATTTCCATCTTCCGAAGAGGTAGGGAAAGTAAGCGTAAGCTGGAGCTGAAGGAGTCGTGTTGTCTAGGGTAAACTAGATTTTATTTCGATCTGCACTGTTCGCTTATGGCATCATCTACGTTACTGATAAATCAAGCTGGACCTGCTGGAGCGGAACAAGGAGCTCGATGTCGTGGATGGCTCCGGCAAAATGGCTTCTAGTATCTCGCAGGGGCCCTTCATGATCGTGTTTGAAATGTTCGAGGACTGGGTCTGCACTCTTGGTCCATTGATCCGCTCCTAGTTTGCACCCTAGATACTCAAGATTTAGACACCTAGCTGCAAGATCAACCAACAATCGCAGGTCGATCCTTGATTGAGCTGCATTATCGAGATACAGTCGTAGCTCCGGGTTGCAAATGCTAAGACCCTGCACCGAACGCAGTTTTGGAAGTTTATCAGGCGATAGCAGATGGACGCGCCAACTGCAATACCGGCGGTGGTCGCAATAGCACTTGTGAACTTGTCGCGTCGGCGTAAACACTGTCAGCTGTATTCTCTGAACATTGCTATGACCAACATCTTCCACCATTTTTATTGGTTCAAGCGCAGGAAAATGCGTGTATATCTCGACTTTTCGCACGTAACGAGAGCGGTGGGTACTGAATGTGGCCATGAAATTTTCGCGCTCCTCTGGATCATTGTCTCTGAACGCGAAGCAAGCGAACGCCCCGGACGCTCGCTCTGCAGCATGTTGGAATCTTCGGGAAACTAGAAGGGCGCTCTTAAGGTCTTCTCGCTCTAGAAAGTAGCAGACTTGGTCGAAGAGCTCTTGCGGAACGTTATTCATTACGGATGCAAAGGCGGAGCGACGTGAGCAGAGTTAGTGTTAGAGGTTCTGACTTTACATTGTTTTATCGGTGACCGAAGGACCTATCGCGTATTATGCACGATTGCGTGGCTGCGCGCTTTACATGCTTTAGGACTACGAAGAAGCTCGTTTTTATTGGCGGAACACCTGCGTAGCCTCACAACACCTGGTATCACAGAACACTAAGAATACAGCATAAACTTACGAGTATACAAGACAGAAGAATATAGACTAAGATAGTTTTAAACCTGTATACTTATAGCAATTATAAGGGTTGTTGTGTTGAGCAAAATTACAGAAGTGTTCTTGATGTCCCTGCAAGTGCCCAGCCAAAAAAACGAGCTTCTTTGTAGTCCAACTCTATAAGCACGAGCTAGTATTGTCTCTTTAAAAAGAGTTATTCCTACTCTAGTCCCTAGCATAAGTAGTGTAGATTTTAATTTGCACTGTTTACCAAGGTGGCGATGTAGGAAATCCTATTTGGGACGCTGTGGTCGAGCAGCGAGGCAGTGGATAGATGGACTTTTCGAATCACATCTATGATGTTTGAGGCGCAGTTAGGATGCATGGGTGTCCATACAGGAACGTCCAGCTGTACAGCAATTCAGTAGGTATCACAGATGTGGTTTCGTCAGCTTGATGAGCTTATAACCTAGTTCTCTGCTACTTCGTCACCACATCAAACTTTTGCTCTACTACGGCATACCAAACAATGCCTGAAGATCCCCGTCATCATACGCCAAATGTACCTCAAACCCAGCAAGTTTCCACTCGCCGCCCTCAACCTTCTTATAGAAGTGCTTGATCGCGCCATGCCCCGTTGCACTGGCCAGCACCCCCTTCCCAGTCTTCCTCTCGCTGTCAGTATTGAAGCGAGTGTGGTGAGCCCTGATCTGGAAGTACCCCGTGATCTGTCCTTCCCCAGTTTTCTCCCATGTCGACGTGCCAAGGAAATGCTGCGTCGAAACTAACGGATTTCCCAGCGTCTTCGGGCTACTCATCATTTTGACGTAGTCGGAGGCAGGCATGGCGCGCCACAGGTGCTCCGGACCCATTACGGTTCTGTAGTCGATGTGTAGTTCTGGAGTCGTGATGCTGGCTAGCCGATCCCAGTCCTTGGTGTCGTAGCTTTGTGCCCAAATGAAGGAGATATTATTGCATGCTAAGTACTCTGGTCACGGTTAGAGGCGTGTTGGTCAAGGGAGTAGGGAATTATGCCTGAGAAGGAAATATCTGTGAACGCGGATTGTGCCATTGTTCGTTCGATTAGCTTTTGCGAAGCTTTCTTGATTAGTAATTGGAGTATATGTTAAACCTTAACATGGCGACTGCGAATATGTATATACACAGTACATAGTACCGATGGAGGGTCGTTGCGGGCGCGGGTACCCCACGTCCCGACTGTGGAGCGGCAGTAATGTCTACTTTTTGGTTTGTAAGGTTTGCTAAACAATTTTGTCTGCTTACCAATGATTTGTCGGAAACGCTATATCCCTAGTCTCTACTATGTCCACTGCATGCTTTGCCCTGCCCCTAACACATCTTCGGGCATCTGTCTGACTTTCGGTTATGTGACTCAACATCAAGTGCATCAGCACCTCACTGATCATAGTAAAAGCTCTTCTTTTGAATTCCGATCAGGCCGATTCAGCTGAAATTTTGAGTTACGATGGATTGGGAGCTACCAAGCTGCATCGTTGTTGTTGCCGCCGTACTCTCGGCAGCTCTGAGACAGGCCATAAATCACGTGGCCAAAAATCTGACGAATGTCGGGCCCTCAATTTATTGTGTGCAGCGGTATTGTACTCACCTAAATTGGGTAAAGTAGCATTGCTTACTCGCCCGGGAGGGACGGGTTCTCGTCCGAACGAAATAATCGGAATCGACCAATCAGGTCTACAAGACTGCACTTGCTCTAGTACTTTCTACTTTTTGGAACTTGTAAGGAAGGAAGCAGTATTATGTTAATACCTAACAGGCTGTTTTGTTCTTTAAATGAAGGTGTGGTAGTTGACAGACTGCTCCTCAAAGCAGTTTCTTATTCCCGACTTTCACGTTCGTACGAGAGACGGAGATAAGGTGGTGTAAACAAGACTTGGCATGGTCATCCACGTAAATTCCAGGTCGTAGCCACTGCTTCTGCATCGCCTACAATGCGCCGTGCGTCAGGAATCGCTTGTTTCATAATTATGCCCGTGACAGGCATTCGCTACTAGAAGAGATCAGCAAAGACTTGAGAGCAGTACACATTTGTGCCCCATCGAGGGTGCCGGATCACTTCGGCGCATCGCAGGGCTCACGAGAAGCCAAGTAAGCCTTCAAATCCTCAGGCGCGAAAACTAATTAACAAAAACTTCACTAAACGCACGAGATATCAGTAATGCAGATCTTCTCAGTTTATTGCTCTATGTCGCTAGCAGAAGGAATGTAGTATAGCGTACAGGCATAGACTTTGGAATCCCATCAACGCATAACCTGTTTCGTCGATCGAAAGACTCTCCGTACTCAATACGAGCTGTCAGTTGTACAGAATCGCCCGCCTGATATCTGGTCTGGAGAGGCTGTTTAGTCAACCTTGAGCTTCTGGGGCTCAGCAACAGGCTCCCGCTTGTCGACCTTGAGCTTCTGGGGTTCCCTCTTGTCGACCTTAAGCTTCTGGGGCTCAGCAACAGGCTCCCGCTTGTCAACCTTAAGCTTCTGGGGCTCCCTCTTATCGACCTTAAGCTTCTGAGGCTCGCGCTTATCGACCTTGAGTTTCTGGGGCTCCGCCTTGGCGTTGCGAGTAGTCATAAGGTTTCCGATACCGTTATGTGGAGCGAGAGCGTCTCCAGCTGTTTTTTGTGTGTCAGACGGGGATGAGTGTTTCCATAAGAGCGGTACACGCAGCCATGACTTACCAGGAGTGAGAGGCAGGGAAGCAGCCGAGGTTGTCATGAGGGCCACGGTCACGACATCAAAGAACTTCATTGTGGTGGTAGTTGGTGGTTGGAGCGGGGACTGATTGAGGTATTATTCAGGGTGAAGTCGGACTCAATGAAGCTGGTGCTGGTGCTGGTGCTGGTTCTGAGTCCAGGTCGGTCAGTGGAGATGGCATAATATACGTTCGCGACAGCCAGCTTGTTCGATGCACCTATGGCATAGCAGCTTCATTGGGCATGTTTACGGCGATGAATTCCACCTGGCAACGGGCAGTGGTTTCCGGAGGGGGCATGGTCAGAATGGGGAGAGGTGATGTTGATGTTGGATGCCGAAAGTTGCATATTCGGCGTCGGAAACAGCAGCGATGGGCGCGTCTCTCCGATCACTATTCCCGGCCTCTCCGGCCTCCGGCCTAATGAGCTTGACTTCTCGACTTGGATCTGGCGGCCATCATGCAGCCAGATAAAAGCCACATTCGTGCAAGCTCCACCATGGCCAGTAGTAACTCGCCTCCCACAGACTTGTACAAGAAATGCAGGGGAGCTTTCCACGAACGTCAATGTGCCAGGACATGACAGACCTGGAGTTGGAAGAAGGCTGCACAAGCAGCAGCAGCAGGAGCAGCAGCTCAGACGTCACTCGAGAGAGTCATGAGGATCAAACGCCTTCGATCAGCCGAGGGCGGATGCTGGCGCTGACGCTTCCGAACTGGGGGTGAGCAAGACTACCATTCCCCAGCACTTGCACGCAACAACCTTGCTGACGTTCCTCTCCAGCATCCAAGTAGTCTGGCTTATCCTCATGTCCTATGGTACGCCTTACATGAGCGGGCTCGGCATGCCCAACTCCCTCACCACCCTCGTTTGGCTCTCCGGACCCCTAAGCGGCGCGCTGATCCAACCGGTCTTTGCATCCCTCTCAGACCGCACACAGCACCCGTGGGGCAAGCGCAAGCCCTATATCGCCGGCGGCGCCAGCCTCGTATCGCTCTCCCTCCTCGGTCTCTCTTGCGCTGAAGACCTGTCCAACTGGCTCTCGGGTGCCTCGTCGTCGCATGCCCACATGTATGCGTCAGGCCCGCCAAAATCCAGCATACTGACCAAGTTGCTGGTCGCATTCTGGGTGTGTGTGCTCAACGCTACTATGCAGCTGCTACAGGGTGGGGTGCGCGCGCTTATTGTCGACAGCTGCCCTGCGCGGCAGCAGAGCGCAGCAGCAGCGTGGAGTGCGCGCTTCAACGGACTGGGCGCCGTGGCCATCTCAGCATCTGCCTTTGCCAACGTCGAAGCGTGGGCGCCGGCGCTGGGCGAGACAAAGTTCAAGGCGCTGTGTGTGCTGGCCGTGCTGGCCCTGGGCCTCACCATCGCACCTGTGTGCTTTTTTGTGCCTGATGAGCCCAGCAGCGATGCTGGCATGCACCGGGGAGCTGTGAGCCTGCTGGCCGGTGTGTGGCGGATGTGTCGAGCATTGCCGCCCGTGACAAGGCAGGTCTGCAAAGTGCAGTTCTGCGCGTGGATGGGCTGGTTCACAGTGCTGTACTATTCCACCACCTACGTCTATCAAATTTGTAAGTTCCACAGCTCTTTTCTCTCTTGCACGTTACAGTCGACCCACTGACACGCAACAGTCGTTATCGACCAGCACGTTCACCTCAATCCTGATACTTTCGGCAGCGCTGACCCTCGCCTCATCGAAATGGGCAAGCATGCAGGCACTCGCGCCTCGCTGGTCTTCGCCAGTGTCACTTTCGCCTCGTCTCTGCTTCTACCCTTTGTCGCGCGGCTTTCCGTGCTCCAGCAGGTTCCTGGTGGCTATGTGCCTTCAGTGACACTGTGCACGCTATCGCTTGGCCGGGTCTGGCAACTCGCTCACTGCTTCTTCGCCGCGCTGATGCTACTGACATGGGTCGTTTACACCGTGCTCGCCGCCACTATCATCGTCGGCGCACTTGGCCTGGCCTGGTCCGTCGCGTCATGGGCGCCGTACGCACTAATAAGCACTGAGATCGCCAGTCTGAAGGCCCGGAGGGAAGCGTGTGACGGTTTGGCCGAGAAGGAGGTAGGAGACGTTGTCGACTCGATAGACGAGAGTACGGCAGGCATCATGGCAATTCATAACATGGTCATATCTTTGCCCCAGATTTGCGCCGCGCTGGGGTGCAGCCTGCTGTTTAAGCTTGTCGAAATGTCAGGGAGAGACGATCCGGCTGCTTTTGCTTTCAAGTTTGCGGGTATTATGGCAGCATTAGCAGCGTGGATGGGGAGGGATTTGAGATGACTTGAAACACAGCTATTGCTCAGTGTGTAAGTAATAAACGCGTTTACACGCTAGCCTATCATAATTATGGCCTGATCATGAACATGAGCACGTACGGGGAAATGTAAATTTAATCCATGTTAATGCGTAAAAACATATCGCATCAGCTCTGTGCTCAAGTGCAGGAGCGGTGAGGCAGATTCAAATGACGGCAATTAAAAGTGATTTACTGGCTGTCTTCACCTATTGAGCCGAGAGAATCCGTCGTTATACGAACAGAAAGTCTTCTCCGTAGTCCACATTGACTGCAACTCCCTGCAACTAATGGAGTCTATGCCGTGGCCAAGAACCCCTTGGCCTTGATGTGCGGACGTTCTGGTTTGCTGCGTTCACCGTGTAGATCTACTAGCCTATATAGGGAACGATTGTCTGGCTTGTGTAGATTAAGAGTGGGCCGTAAGTATTACTAACCATCCTAAATAGCTAATAAGCCCGTAGCTAGGCCCGGTACCGTCGTACGGCCCGTTGGAAACTCTGTACCCATAAGCTGAGAAACAAGAAAGACAGACGTTGAATACAAATTCGATTAACATGCAGGATAAGAAAGGTCAACTCTTGTAATCACCGCGTTCATTGGTACCGTCGTGTTCGCCAACGTATCCGAGCAATGCTCTGTGTGATGATACGTTGCCAACGAACTCTCCATCTTCCAACCCCTTTCAATAGCGCGATGCATCATCTTCCAACCGTAAATACAGTGATAGATGTGGAAGCGGCGGTCCGTCCACATTAGCTCCGTCGTCTTGCTGATTGCCTTTAGAGATGGTATCTGCTCACGCTCCTCTGGCAGTGCCTCGGGGCGTGTCGAGTTGCAAGTAAAATGACCATGGTCCTTCCTCCATGAATTGCGCCGTCAGCTCGCTGTCGTAGCATTCCAGCGGCAGCCAGGACACCGTCATGAGGTCGAAGACGCAGCCAGCTGCCTCGGCCTCTGCAGGAGAGTTGCCGCAAGGCTGCGCGGTGCCGGCTTTGTAGCCAGTGGGTGCTTGAGGGGCTTTTGTGTGTCCCTGGGATGGCGTGTCGCAGGAGAGGCTCAGTTTTGGGAGGATTCGTGGTAGTATTAGAGCCGTGAGGATGCAGAGAGAAAGTAGCAGAAGAAGGATAGCCGCAAAGGCAACTAGCCCGAGCGTTGTGACCATCAAGGCATACCGGCACTTAGTCATCTTGCCCGTCTGACCGAGTTTCGACTGCTCGAACTGGCCTTCGCCTTCATTGAGACTGAGTTGAGAGTATTTCGGTAAGGGTGCCGAGCTCAGCATTGCTTGGAACTGGGGCCGGGGATGGGTGGGGAATTCGGGAGCACAATACTACTGCTCGAGGTGAGAATACACATCCTTTAGAAGCAATGGTCACGTGAGATTGATGTGTCCGAGGCCTGGTGATAATGGCCGGACTTTCCAATTCTCGGATGGGAACTCAGACGCTGAGAAGCAAGATCATAGCCCCACCCCGATCGGTCAGCCTGTAGATTGCGGAACAGTGGTTGTTACACTTTTCGGTGTTTTGGGGAGCCGGCTACCTTTGAGCAAACAGAACTCAAACCTCAAGGTAACAGCTGCTTGGATATAGAAGGTACCCCAAGGACGTCCGACATGCTAAGTGTCGTACGCTGCTCCGGTCTACTCTGCATCATGCTAGACCAGTCCCATCTTGCTTTCTCCCTAGTCATCCATTGGTTCCGAATCAATACGTATGTATCTATGCGCCATACCTCGTGCTACTTCCCTATCAGCCTCATGAGGCTCACTCTCTATAGACCGAGGAGACGGACCTTCTCCCTTGACAAGCTTCCTGCACCGAAGAAACGGGCCGTCTTTCTTAACAAATTCCCGGTGGTGGTCGTGAGATTTACTTCTCGTCCTCGCTGGCTTTTCTTAAGTATATCGTATAGACCTGAAGCTCACAGCATTATCTAGCAGCAGTGTTTAGACAACCATGTGTGAAGTCTGTTTACTTTCAATGTTGACGTTGGGCAAGAGGGCTGAAAACCCGGCTTTTGCGGCAGATGTTCGACACAGAAGTTGAAAAACGCCGTAGTGTTTACTTTCATTAGCTAAGACTAGACTCATGTGTCCCTGTACACACCCGTTTGTGGCGTCAGATAGTCTCTGCCTAACAAACACAGTGCTTTTAAGGGGTTTCTCACCCTTTGCGCGCCCATTTTCAACCCTGCTAGCAGCAATCGCCTGCTGTCCCATTGGTTGGAAACCGCACTAGACGCATAAGCCGGTCAGGGAAGTGCCAGGCAATGTAAAGCACGAGCATCGTCGTTGTCCATCTCTAGTTTAGCAGCATCGGCGACAAGAAACATTTGCAGCAAAGCAAAAGTATCTACGAGGTCGCAGCGCCCATATTTTAGCGTCGTCGTCGTGTTTCTCGCTAAAAATCGCACTACTTTGAGCTGCCCCACGACCCTATCGCTCATCGTCAACTACGAAAGTAAACAGGCCGTGAAACGTACAGTGAGTGAATACATATAAATTCTTGCGTCAATGACACTGTCCAGCTCGGTGTAATTTGCACGGGTCATAACCTATAGGGTTAGCGTTTGTAATTGAAAGTATAAAGCCTTGAGCCGCACTTTATACAGACGAAAAGTATAACGCGTTCTGTCAGCATCATGCAATCCTACAAACTCACTCAAAGCAAAATCAACTCGAAAGCATGTGATCAGTGCTACAGGTGCAAAGTAAAATGCACAATGGAGCAAAATGGCTGCGCACGCTGTCGAATGACTAGTAGTGTATGCACATATAGCCTCGGCAAGTGGATGGGTAGACCAAAGAAGTCTAGCAAGGCAGGAACACCCTACCCAAATAGCATGGCAATAGAGAAAACGGGTAGTGTTTCTTATGGGGGTGGTGAACATCATCAAAGTAAGTATATCTCTTTGATTCCTTCAACTTCATCGGACTCAATCAAGCAGATCACATCATAAACCTACCAGAGGAACATCAACACTGGGAGCTGCTTCTATCCGAGATGGAGGATTTCCCACGGTCTTTTTCAGATTCTACAACCCCCTTGCCATTCCCAATGGACAAATTCAGCCAATTTAAGACTGACGGCTACTTCATGACAGTCGACGGTAGCCCGGGCACTGCATCTTCGATTTCTCGAAATGGAACACCAAATGGAGATACGCTACTAAAAGGTGTAGAAATACTTAATAACATATCAGTATGTTTCCGTTCCCATCTTGGATGAATCGTGGATCTAAGCGCCTGACTACGGTCACTGGGTTTGGAGCAAGCCACAATCCTGGGCATCAAGACAGCTCACACTTACAGCGCTCACAGACTCCGAGCAGTCAACAAGAATTCGGTCTTGGGAGTATTGGTATATACATAACAACTTCTCCACTACCATCTTCAGTAGACACCGTCGACATGTAAGCCGCTCCAACAATCCGTGGTGCTAAGATCAGACCTCTCACTCTAACACTGTTTGCAGATACCCTATTGACTGGGCCAAGAGATCAGACGGAGGAAAAGCATCACCTCTACCGCATCAAGTACCTCCATATCGAGAGGAAGAACCGTACCACTGCGGCTGTTCTCAAGTTGCGCTAGCTTGCCTAGACAGGATATCGACCGTGTCATCTGAAGTCCGATATATACAGCATCTCGACGCCATCCACTTTGCTTTCTTGACAGCAGAGAAGCTGGTTCTCTGCACTACCTGCACACCAAACATGATTACCGCAAGGTGCTGCTTTGTTCTGGGGAATGCCCACGAGCTGACGACTGACATGAACTCGCAGCTTGAAGAGGGCATGGACGATACGGGATTCACACGTCAAGTAACAGAGGATATCAGGCGGATCAAGCGTCGTGCTGCCATACTATTTGCCGGCTTGAGCATGCTGCAAGATCCGGGATCTGGGGACCGGGGTCTGTCGAAAATACAATCTGAGTTTCTACTAGGTCTAGCAAAGTCTTGGAATTCGCTAGCAGAACCTTGAGATACTGGAAGGAAAAAAATTAAATCTCATACCCAAGCAGCGTCTAATATTTTTGCTTCTGTCATATCGTTTGCGAGTTCAGGCTGCCGGATAAGAATCGTTGTTGTACACCGCTCAGACCATCCGTACTCGGGACGCTCCTGCTGAATCTTTTCAACAATATGAAATCCATGATCCTGATACAACTTGACACCCGATGCTTTGGCAACGACAATGGTCTTGAGGCCATTTTTGTCTGCGTATGCTAAACCGTCTGAGAGAAGCATGGAGCCGATACCACGTTTCTGATGTTCTGGATGTGTGGCTAAGTAATCCAACGCTGCGAAACATTCAGCCCGAGTAAATGCTGGGGGACAGATTAGACTGCTGACCTAGAAACCTTTCATCTGTGCTTCGCACTTGGGCTTCTGCTTTTTCAATTGCTTCGCTAAGCTCTTCCACCATTTCATGATCAAGGCCACGGATTTTACCCTCTTCAGTTACGCTCAGGAACCGCTGTTCGAAAACCTGACGACTTTCGGGGTCTGTTTCCATCACTAAAGCATCGGTCCATTCTTCAACGTTTTCTTCAGGGAGTATCCATCTTGCGTAACCCACAACATTCCCAGCGGTGCCTTCTGTAACTTTCCGGTGCCGCTTTGCGGCAGGTGCCTTCACCAGGTTCCATGGCAAACGCTTTGCGCAGTCCTGAATAATTTGATCTAAAGATATGCTTCTCCAAAGGCACGCCCAATGTGCGTTTTGGTAAAACGCACGCATCATAGTCTCGGCAAGGCCCTTAGCATCTGTGGGCCTGACGGGGTGAATTGCGTACGTCTAGAGCACATCATTAGAAAACTGCAGAGACGGAAATCGGGAAGTGGGGGTTGAGCTGACCATGTTGCGTGTCTCGAGTATCGTAAATGACGCATGCGAACTTTGACCATTTCAACCAATGTCGCCAACCGTGGGGCCCCGTGCATGGCCAGCATCTGCGGCCCGGACCCAAGTCACGGGCCGATTATTGAACAGACAGCCGTCAGACAATCTTCATCTCTTAGATCGGCAGGTACCTCCGTGCGTTGCTGTTTTCCGGCTCCGGACTTTTTTGCACAACACCCGGGAAGTTCACGGGAAAACACGGGATGGCATACTACCAATCTCATGATGATGCCTTTTGCTTGGGAATATGTAATTTGGACTACATCGAGATATATAGCATGTCTTAACATATCCCAAATATCTGTTGACAATCTAAACGCTTATTGCCTAAAATCATGAGCAAAATGTCTTCTTGTACGTATTGAAATTGACCAACCCCCATATGGGAGATGCGACATGCTGATTGCTTCAAGTCATATCAGCATCGGAGTCTAAATACCAGAACTTGCCACTGAGAGAAAGCGGCGAAGACCAGCCATTTGTACCAACCAACAGTAATACGGACTATGCATTACCAGGCTCCCGCCACAGTTCTCAACGCTCATGGATCGGTTCCGCTATCATCTTCGTAACGACATTCCTGACGCTATGCCTCCTGGCCTTCATCCTCGTGCTTGCTCAGCGGCGCCACCCTGGCAGCACGGTCTCACTATGGCCAACGTACCAAGGGGGTCGCAAGTGGTCGAACACTGTGGCAACTCGCCAGAGGAAGCGCAGGCGCTGGGCTGCGTGTGGGACCTGATGAGCTTCGGTTGGATTCACCCGCGCTGCTTCAAGCCGGACGAGTCGCAGATGTGGCTCGAGAAGTACGGCCCTTGGAAGTGGTACTACGACCTCAACGCCACCCAGGAGATTGCCCCGGGGACCTGACTACAACCGGTCGCGTCTACACCGAGCAGGGCTACCACGTTGTGCACTGCCTTTATATCTTCAAGCTTCTGCATATGGCGGGTATGAGTGGGCATATTGTGACGGATGAGGCCATCCCACTTGCTCATACGCAGCATTGTGTTGATATGATTTCGTCGCCGAAGTATACAGACTTCAAACATGTTAATACAAGAGTAGACATGTTGTTTGCGCGGTGTGTTACGCTTGATTAAGGACCAGAGGAGAGTGGCGTTTGGAAGAGTAGCTAGAATAAATTTTCTTTCATGTATTATTAATGTTTCATGAGCGAGCTCTACCTACACGACTTAACCACTACTCCTAAAAAAATTGTAGTAAACGAAATGGGTGAGTTTGGAGGTTCTCTTCATTATACCCATCTATGGAGTCATCGCCATTTAATCCACTTTTGGGTGAGCGCATGATATTTCCATTCCGACGAGGATAGTGCTAGTTCTATGAAAGATCCATTCAAATTCCCATCGCAGCTACTATAAATAATCTATTAGCAATGAACAAGTGGATTTACTATGACGCATAACAACGAAATGGTAGTCAGAATTTGAGTCGGCTGGCATTCTACAAAACTAGCAGGAGATCACATTAACCCCGAAAATCAATCAAAGTGGATGCGCCACAGCTCTCGATCGACACCCGCCTGAAACGAGCTTCTTGTGTGCATCATGGAGATGTTGTCGCTGACGATAAGGTCTCCTTCTTTCCACGAATGCCAGTAGCATACCCTACGGTCATGCAACAATTTCTCCAGAACATCGCACATAGTTCCGTCGTCATTCTCGATCTCTACCTCTGTCGGATCGAAACGGGTCTTTCCTGAGGCCATCGCTCGTGGTATCTGAGGCACGGTCGACCTGTGGAAGGATGGGTCGAAACGAGTGGCATGTTGCCAATAATCGACTGGTCAAACGAAGGAGTCTTGACTGACCATGTCAATGATTCGAGGTCCTGTGACGACTTTTCTGCTGGAAGATGGTCGAAAACAAGTTTGGAGCTCGAGAAGAGCGTGTATCCTGTATTCTTGGGGCTTGGTGTGACGGCAGCGAAGAATTGGAAGCGTGGAGGGTTAGGTACGAGATATTCGCTTCCGTCGTCTCGAATCTGCTTCTGGGTCTTGAACATACCATCGAAATGGAAAGGCATCCACTCTTGGCTCAGCACGTTGTTGAGGCCTTGGCCTTCGTTGCCGCGATCCTTCACTTCGAGTACAAGGCCGAACTTCCATGGTGTCGGTACACCTAGTTCGTGTGATTTTGCGACATAGGCGTCTCGATTCTTGGTTTGAGCAAAACCCCTCAGAATCACAGGCGAGTTCATTTCGGCTAGTTCTCGAACTTTTGGTGCATCGATGTCCTGGATGGACAAGGATTTGGTGCCCTCAGCCGGCCGGATCATGATTCCACAGGGGTACATGGGCTCGAACGCGACAGGACTTGAGCAGTTCCATTGGTACAGCGGCGATCGTTCGCGGAAGTAGCTCGGTCTGCCATCCTCGTATACCAGCTCCATCTCTGCATCTTCCTCGAATGTCTTGCGCTGCCCTGCCAGCACTGTTCCATCGACCATGATTGCTACAGCACTGTGCCACGGCGTAACGACTTTCTTGGTCGGCAACACGCTGATCGAGATCTTATCCTCTCCGGTGCTCGGATGAATGGATAGTCGAACGTGGTCGGGGTAGTTTTCTCGGACCGCTCTTGCAAACGCTTCACCACGTCGCAGCATACTCTTCGCAATAACCTCGACACCTCTTTTGAACGCGCTCTTCGTTCGCCCTTGGCCGATGGGGTAGGTGTTTGCTAGGTCTAAAGCAAGGAACTTTAGGTATCCACAGTATGTCAACCTCTTGTTCTCATCGTTGTTGACATATGATTCATTGGTTACAGAATCCCAATTGGAGCTGCCGTATCGGTTCATTAGTGCGAGGCGGACCGAAGGTGCAGCGGCGGCGTAAGCCATGTCATCCATCTCATCGCGCAGAGATGAAATTCCGAGCAGGTCTTTCAGTCGTGCAAACTCGATGTGTGTGTATTCTTTGGTTTTGGTAAGTTGTCGCAAAGAGTGGCCATAGGTCCAGACTGTATGGTCTGGTACGCCCAATAGGTCTGCAATCGTCAGCAGAGAATGAAAATTATGTCTGAATGGTACGCACCGTTGTAAACCAACCCATCAGAAACGATTGTCATAATGGCGCCCGGAGGGTATATGTCCTCAATCGCAGCGCATAGACCGTTCAGATGTGCCAGGGCTACATCTTCAGCCTTGTCTGGAAGTGTACCCAGAACTTTAGCACTGCTGTTTGGACTCTTGAAAGGAAATGCAGGCAGTACCATGCGTACTGGTTCGCTGTTCTTCACAGCTCGGTAGATGAGGCTAAGGAACTTAAGCGTTCCCTCATCACTACGATCCGGGGCATCCTTTGGAAGAGGAGACTTGTACCGCAGTATGATATCAAGTATGCGCTGCGATGTTTCCATAGCGTTTGATCGAAGATAAGGGGTGGTGCTGTCTTGGAGGAGTGGAGGCGTACTCGTGCCAAAGAGTAGAGGCATTTCGTAAAGGCTTGATCGTGGGCAGAAAAGAGGGAGAGATGGATAAACTGGGAATTTTACCGGCAATAACTTCCCTCCGGTCCTGGTGGTCTTGACTTGTTCAATCTGACATGAAATACTCATTTATGCCTTTTTTAACAGCATTCGTACTCCTTCAAATTCTGTTACTCTGTTCCGCCATGCTTCGAGCTATGGCCAGTCTCTTTCGGGCGTTATCACCGTCTGACAAACTCGGTCCCGGGGTCCTTCACACAACCTTGCTTGTCGCCTTAGCCTAAAAGGGTCCCTGGATGTTCCACTTGCCACCACACTGTAGGATTGCACCTCCACTTCATCAAGACCTGAGTAGCCATAATTTAGCTAGTACTAATGGAGATCGCCGAGCACTGCGCCCAGACCGAGAACGAGGACGACACGTTCAAGCATAAGGCAACCTTCCCGATGTGTAACCGCTGTGTTTGCATATGATCAGCATGCATGTTTTCCACGTTCCAGAATCCTTGCGTTCCTCGGGATCACCCGATTGCTTCCAACGGCGGATTGACCCAACTAGGCAAGGCCAATTTACGGCTTCATTCCGCTTGTTTACTTATCCGAGTACATGTCTCTATCGAGCTGAAAGCCTTGTAAAGATTTTGAATTCGTTTACGACTTGCATGTGGATCTCTCCCGATGTCGTGCGATTAGGCGATTCGAATCGTGTTATTCCTAAACCTTGGTCGACTAGACTTCCTGACTTGCAACTTTTCGATCACGGTCGTGGCTGCCAAACACAGCTCACAATTGATCATGGCAACTGAGAAGACAATCACATCGCAGATTGCCGCGCGAAGCGACTCAAACAAGATGGTGTTGAGACTCACACCATGGGTCCAAGTCGTCGCAGGCTTCTTTTTAATGTTCAACTCTTGGTAGGCATCACCACCACATCGGAATCTCGTAGCTGACAACATGCGAAGGGGTCTGATCAACGCTTTCGGTGTCTTCCAGGAATACTACAGCTCGTTCAATCCGACACTCTCGTCACCCTCTTCGATATCGTGGATTGGATCTCTCCAGACCTTTCTATTACTGGCATGTGGATCTGCGACTGGTTCCTTCGTAGATAAAGGCTATGCGAAGCTTATGTCTTTTAGCGGATGCGTACTTGTTACTCTTGGCTTGCTCTTCACATCCTTCAGTGGAGAGTTTACAAGCACGCATCGTCCAGTGTACTACCAAGTACTACTTTCACAAGGCGTTCTATCAGGATTAGGCATGAGTCTGCTACTCGTACCCTCCACGGCTATTGTACCCACATACTTCACCCAGAACCGCGCTCTCGCTATCGGCCTCGCCAACACTGGCGCATCGCTTGGTGGTATCATTTATCCGATCCTTACACGCCGTCTACTCGCCAGTGTAGGATTCAGCTGGGCTATTCGAGCAACAGCCCTAGTCGTGCTGATTACGACTGGTCTAGGAGCCCTGCTTATACGTCAGCGCTCTGCTTTGACGAAGAATCCAGCCAAGCGCACGCTCTACGAGTTTAGCTGCCTGAAGGATCCCGCATACGCCCTGTTCATCGCAGGTATCTTCTTCTCATTCGCTGGCATCTACATCCCATACTTTTATATCAGCGCCTGGATGCGCGACACTGCGTTCCCGACACACGGCTTAAGCACATATTACCTGATCAGCATCATGAACGCTGGAGGACTGGTCGGCCGAGTCATCCCAAACTTTTTGCCGACAAGTTTATCGCAGGTCCAGTGCTCACCCAAGCACTCGCAGCGATTGCGTGCGGTGCTCTGGCAGCAGGTTGGACACAGATTGAAACCTCTCTCGCTGGCCTCATTGTCTGGGTTGTTGCGTATGGTTTTGTTAGCGGGAGCGTCATCAGCCTCATCCCAGCCAGTGCGGCAACTCTGACTCCAGATATGAGCAGACTAGGAGGGAGGATTGGAGTGCTCTTTGCTGGAAATGCAGTCGCAAGCTTGATTGGCAACCCAGTGGCTGGTGCTATCCAGCGAGGTACTGGTTCCGGATGGAGCGGTCTTGCAAGCTACTGTGCTGTATTCAACATGGTGGGTGGGCTTCTACTGGTCGTGTGTTGGACGTTGAATGTCCGTCGCAGGAGAAGCGCGGCACGGGCCGATGGCTCGAAGTAGTTTGAAGCAATAAGACCCATACTCCCGAATGGTCCTTCTCTGGCGAGAGTGACGTATACTGTGGGGATGACAGTCCCGATAGATGCTACATACGGCAGTTGTCATATCTTCTCGGAGATGGTCTACTGTGGTCCTCCGGAAGTTTTCAGCTCTCTGGACTGTGGCAAAAGGCCCACTCACTGTAGTGTCTCCCCTGGACGGATGGTTAAGCCTGCAGTTCGGTGACAAGGTCAGTGACAAGGGAGATACTGGGGTTTTGGACCAACACAAAAATTGGGTTTGCTGCTTTGCCTGGTCTTACCCATGTCACGCGAAGGAACGTACAGGTATTCATCTAATGCAATTGGCTACATGGTGGATACAAGGCAGTATTGATTGGTCTGGTTTATTAGAGACACTAAGCAGAAAAGGGCAGCGCTGAAAACCTGCGGCACCTCTGTCGGCCAGTGCAGTCAAGACTTTGCCTTTACAAGACAGACATACGGGGCAAGGATTGCTTACATGCTCTGCAACCTATCATAACTCTGACGATCCCTACTAGCTTCCGAGTTCCAGATACGGTACCATGGTCGCGTTTGGAAAGCACAAGGCTGCAGATTCACCTCGCACCTCGGCACCGGCATCCTTCCTCGACTCACCCCAACAGTATCATCTGTATTCATGTTGGCACTATCCATGCACGAACGCAGCGTGCACAGATGCCACAAATCGGTCCGATCTGGTCCACACTCGTGTACCACCATAGTATGTGCTTGCAAATCTCCGCATCGAGCACGAGGTACGATGTTTGATCAGCGAGCTCTTGACCCTGAGAACAGGCTATCGAATCCGGACAATCTGAACTCCACCCACACTTCCTGATGCTGACCTTTCCCCGGTAATTCCAGCTAGTGCCAAGCACAATGCGTACCACCTACCTTTTGTGGCCTGATATTACCCAGGCATTGACTTGCGACCTGCTCATCTCAGGCTATGGACGAATGCCGGTATTTGGTCGCACAACGTCAGCAACCAGGACTTTCTGCCTGACTCAATGTCCCGAGCATCGACGTTCAACGGAGCTGCGTCTGCCTGACTCGGGTCCCAGACGCAAGGTGTGAATGACATGCAGTGTCAAAGACTTGGTAAGCTGCGGAAATTCTCCGTAGTAGCATCAGAGAAGTACCGCGCGTATGATTCTGGCTACGTGGACCGGCAAATTTTTTTGTCAGATTGCGAGAGATCAAAGGCGCAGAAGGTAAGCCTAGGCAAAAGCGCACATATCCAAAGGTACTTTGCTCTTCACTCTGAGTACTAAAGACTCCATCTGGAGAACCACAAAGCAACCTTGGACAAATCAATATTTCTTGACTATCAAACATGGCCATTCCTCAGGACTTCAGCAGTGGTGCTGAGGGGCATAACCCAGCTCAAGAACCCACCAAGCCAGTCGAAGAGGTCGACCTCGTCATCATTGGAGGTGAGCAAAAAGCAGAACGTAGATGCTAAAAGGCCAAAGCTAACCAGTTAACAGCTGGACCAACGGGTCTACTGTCCGCTCTTCTCGCCCGACAACTCGGGCTCAGCGTTTCGATACTCGACGCAAAGCAAGGACCTCTAGAAGTCGGCGGCGCAGACGCAATCACAGCTCGAACACAGCAATACCTGGAGGTGGCCAGCAATGGCGAGGGGAAAAACAGCAGCAAAGACGCAGGCATCCTGGGCGAGCTTCTAAACCGGGGTGTGAAATGCAACAGTACGTCAACAGAAAACCGCCATCCACCTGGACCCGCCATGCTAACGACGTTTGAATAGCAAGCACAACGTACGCCGATGGAGAATTCACAAGCAGACAGAGCAAATGGTGGAACGGCATCCCGCACACCTTCTACAACAACCTCCTCATGATCGGCCAGCCCTTTATAGAACGCCACTTCTCGTCCCATATTGACGTCGCCGTCCACTATGACGAGCCCGCCCTCTCCTTCTCCCACACTACGTCCCCCACGAGCGTGACGGTACACACAGCAAAGCGCACTGTGAATGCGAAATTCTGCCTCGCAGCCGACGGAGCCCGGAGCTTTGTGCGGAGCGCACTGGGCATTGGCTGGGAGGGGACAAAACCCAATATGGTCTGGGCGGTGCTGGATTGCTGGATCGATACCACGTTTCCGGTAACAAGGAGATTGTTACGCTGCAGGTCGATGGCGAGTCGAGGATGGCGTGGATTCCGCGGTGCGTGGTTTTGTATCAACATGCGTGGTTGAGTGATTGCTGATAAGGGTTTAGTGAACACGGGATGCAGAGGTTCTATGTCCTGCTCGATGGCGAGATTACGCAGGAGAAGACTGAGGCGTCGATACGCAGACACATGGCGCCGCATGCTGTCGAATTCACGCATGTCGAGTGGTTCAGCAAGTTTGAAAGTATGTCCACTGCTCCTCCTCCTCCTCCTCCTCCTCTTCGACATGGTATATGCACACTAACACCCGCTCCCCAGTCAAAGAACGCGTCGCAACCACCCTCCTTCATCCTACACCCACCGGTCCCTTCATCCTCGCCGGCGACGCCGCCCACGTACACTCGGTCAACGGCGGGCAAGGAATGAACACAGGCCTCTCGGACGCATTCAACCTAATCTGGCGACTGCATCTCCTCATACATCACCCCTCCCTCCCAGACGCCTCCGCATCCGCCCTGCTCTCCTCGTACAACACGGAGCGCCGCGCAACAGCGCACCGCGTCATCTCCGTCGCAGCGCAGCTCGTGCGTAGCACCATGGCAGACGCAAAAGGGTACGTAGCGCTCATCGAGCAAAACGCCGCCTTCATCACCGGCATGGGCGTGCAGTACGCCGACGTCGCGTCGCCTCTCGTGCGAGCGAGTGAGCGCGGCGTCTGGAGCGCGGGACATCGCGCGCCGGATCTGTGGCTGCGGGACCATGCCGCGCGGGACGACGTGCGCTTGTATCAGCAGTTTGTGTACGGGCGCTATGTGCTACTTCTTGTTGGCGCCGCGGCAGCAGAGGAGCGCAAGGTCGACGTCAAGATGCCGCACTTCCTCGCCCTGTTGAGGTTGGCCGAGTTCAAGGCGAGGGGCGTGGGCGTCCAGCGCCATGACTCTTCCAGCGGACAAGAGATTGCCGGAGAGACTGGTGCAGATACATTCGGCTGCTCGTACGTGCGACCAGGCGACGACTACGCCGTCCTTGTGCGTCCGGACTGCTACGTCGAGGTCGTCGGGTCTGTGGACGAGGTGCGGCGGTACGTGGAGGAGCGGTTGCCGGGGCTGCTTTGATTGGGGGCAGCTGTCTTGGTTGGAGGTGTAGGATATCTCGGCGTGAGAGATAGTGCTCTCTTCGTGTTCTCATTCAGTGGAGTTTTTGATCGAAGTACGACTTAGGAACCAACACTCATGTTTTCGAAATCGGGCAATGTTGAATAATAGTACGTTGACCTATCAAACGGCGCATTTGCAGCACAAGGACCTTTTAGCCATATATGTACATACCACCATAACGATTGCACGCCCAATGAATGCATCAGCCTCTACCCAGTCCAGCCCTCTCAAACGCCGTCTTGTTTACCCGACCGAAATATCTCTCACATGCAAAACGAAAACGATCCTTTACAACCCTTTTCTAAGCATCCAGTGCAGGCGGGGGAGTTCTGTGCTCGGCATATTGGCGTCCGCGCTCGCTCGCCTTTCTTCACTGCGTCCCCTCTCCATGGCCTCGGGGTCAACGTTCTCCTTCTTCTGACCATTTCCAAAGCCGTTCCCATTGACCCTACGCTCGAACGCCTCCTTCTCACTGAGATCGATGGCGACGAAGGATTTGGGTAGTTTCACGCTAGAACGGTGTCAGTAGTGGGCAATAGGGCGAAGAAAATCTAGTACGTACGTATGGAACTTGGCCCTCAGCGTCTCGAGGACTTCTTTCCAGTCTTGATGGGCAGTGAGGCTGCGGCGCGGCGAGAAGCCAATCATGTGGCGGGAGTCGAGTTGGCTGTCGGATAGTCAGTACGAGTCTCATCATCAAATATCAGCGCCGGATACGTACACATCCAGTGGCGCAAATGCGTGACAGCCAGGCGACAAGGTGATGCGAATACTGTAGTTGAACGTGTGCGGCGCATCATCTGTGCTTGCGTTCTCCGATTCGTACAGCTCGAAGTTGATCTGCGAGAGGTAGTCGAGCTCGGGAATGGCGTTGCGCTCAATCTTGGTCTTGATGCCGCCTTCAAGGATGCAGTTGAGGAGGGTGTAGATGTGGGACTCCTTTGTAAAGTAGAAGAAGCATTTGGGTGTGTCGGACGCTTGCAGTTCTTCCAGATCGCCCACGATTTCCTTGAGTAGCGGCAATGATGTAAGCAGCCCGATTTCTAATTTCTCCTCGCTCTCAATACCGTATTCTTGCGGGCCGATGTAGTCGAAGAGGACTTTGCAGAGGTGGTACATCTCACGCAGCTTGACCAAACGAGCGTCCATCTGAGCCTTGGAGGCCGCATTGCCCATACCTGTGTAGAGCTTGAAGTAAGACTCGTTTACATAGGATGGAGGTGCAGCGGGCTTCATGACGACCTCGGACGGGCGTCTGAAGCCCATACGACGGGCGATGCTGCCGCGCTCGTGGGGCTTCTCGACACTTCCTTCTTTCACTTCGGGTTTCCCCTCCGGTATAGGTGACTCGTCTGATGTCTTCTGCTTGGGACCGTCTACAATGGCATCCTCGTCGATGAAGGTGTCATCTGGCGTGAAGACCCACTCCAGGAAGGGACGGTTGTGCAGAGCATCAAACTTCATCGTGTCGTAAAGCTCAGATATCTTACTAGGATCGACCTTATCGGCATCCTTGAATTCCTTGAAGAGCTTCTCCCACCGTTCCTTGAACAGCTCGGGGCCTTCGTTGCAGCACCAACGTGACTGGATGTGGTTGACATTCGTGTACTTTGACTGTCCGGGAGTGCCGTCAGCGGCCGGCGGAGACGTAAGAGCGTTGAGAGACGAGATGGCTTCGGATTCGATCTTCTTGAAGTTATGGTTCATCACACGCTGGTGAAACTTGATGAGAGCCACAACCTGTCGAACGACAATGTAGGGCTCTGCAACGTCCTTTGGCCATGCAAACTGGGGTGGAGCTTTGTCGCCAGCGCGGAGCAGGGTCTTAAGCCTCTTCTTGACCTTGTCCATGACATCCTTCGCAGCGTTCGAGTCATCCAAGAGATCCTTGCGGACATGGATTTGCTCAGCTGGATACTGATCCTTCTCGAGGAAGGACGCTCCGAAAATCTGCGCACTAGTGGTGACTCTTCGCTCCGAGCTGCTGAAGATGTGGACATCGTCAAGGACATCTCGATTCATCAGGAGCAGGTCGTTGCGCAAATTGGCTCCCATATCCTGGGTCTGATGACGAGCCGAATGCGTTGGCTCTCCGCCCCATTTGATGATGAGTTGTAGCTTGTCAAGGACCATGTTATTGTCCTGCGCAGTAATGCGGGACAGCGTAACGCCAGACATGGAGTCACTCCTGTTTTTGAGTCGCTCAGGGTCGGTCTCATTGCTGCTTTCGTTCCCGGCATCTCGGACAAGGCTAGGTGTTGAGCCCTGCCTTTGCCTCTCGGGCGACTCCTCAGGCAGCGTCTCGCCTGGGAGCAGTTCGTCCTTCCTCCTCTTACGGAACATGGGCTTGATCTGCACCTTGGTGCCAGGCCATGGACCTTTCTTGCCAAGATATAGCTGTAGCTCGCGGAGCTTCTTTGGATCCTCCAACTTTTCGTCCAAAGCTACCTTGACTGCATCGCTGACGCTCTGCAAAGCCGGCTCACCAATCAACAAAACCTCAGCCTGATGGCCTTTGAGTAAGTCGACGAACGGCTGTGAATGGAATGTATACTTGAACTTTTGCTTCGGCGTGCGATCGGCGTGTCGTATGACAGATACAACGCCCTTGAGCTTCCACTGCGCTTTCGATGCCGGTGGAGGAACGGGGACTTGATGGTCTTCAGAGTGCGACTGCTCTAGTTCGAGGGCGTGCTCTTCCTCGTGGACGGCAGGCGGAGGCAAGAGGTCTGGCTCAGAAGCGGGTGTAGGCGGTATGGTGCCCACTGTGGGCGGGCTGAATACAGCTGTGGGATCGGGCTTCTCAAAGGTGGGGCTAGCTGCGACGGGAGTTGTACTTAGCGAAGTCTCAGGAGAAGAAGGCATAGTGCTAGTCTCGCGCATATGGGGGTGGGAGTGGCGGTGCTGGTCCCCCATTCGTGACATACTAGGACTCTTGAACAACCCCTTCAATGCCTGGCGGTGGCTTGACACACTTTTTCTCGACGCTCCGTTCCTGTCGTCCTGGGCATCGATAGCAGCGCTTTGGGCGGCATCCTTGCGTTGCTTGCGGTGGATTTCTTGTACGAACATGTCTCTGAGAATGTTGGCGGCTTTGTCGTAGTAGTCGCCGTTGTCTTTGACGAAACTCCAGCCGTTGACATCGATGACATAACTTTTGTCGCCGGCACGCAACAGGTCGAAGCCGCAAACGCGCTGACCGAAGCCTTCTGAGATCTTGGATGCCATGGCTGCTTCTGTCTCGCTGAGCTTAGTCACGTAACGGACTTCCTTACCGCTAGGGTTGCGCTTCACAAGGCCATCCACGACGGGCGACTTTCGCGTTTCGGCGTGGCAGAAGTTGGGACCGACCGTGTAGGCCTTGACATCCTCGGCGTTCTCCACTTGCAGAAACTGTTCGTAGATGTAGCTGGTGTCGGGCTCGGTGATGGATCTGGGCACTGCGAGGGTTTCATCCTTCTCGGAGCTCTTGTTATTGATCTTCCTGAACAGTCTTCGGCCGCCGCCTCCGTCCTTGCTGTGGAAGTAGATGTGGATGTTGTGGTCCTCGCCGCTCACGGGCTTCTCGACAAAGGGCTTGGTCAGCGTCTGGCCGTCTACAAAGATGGTGTCGCCGTCGTCGACCATGTCGATCTTGTTGGGTGGCTGGAGACCTCCGCCGGTGCCGTCACTGGGGCCGACAAGACTGACGCCGGTGCGCTCGTAGAGCTGCTTGGCGAAGTCTGCTGATGGCAGCCTGGGGCCACCGTCACGACTGACGTCAATGCGCTTTGGGGTGGGGACATTCAGCTTGTCGAGGATAGACAGACACAGCCGGCGGTCCCACAGGACCTGCTGCATGGGCAGGTCGTTGACGCAGAAGGGCTTGCGCAGGCGCACGTAGGCAATGGCCTTGTCGAGGGGGAAGCCGTCGGAGAAGAAGGAGATGAGGAAGTCGCAGACGGGCCAGTTCTCCACCTCTTCGTCGAGAATGATCTTGTCGCCGAAGATCTTGACCTCGAAGTCGTCGACCAGCTTGCCGAAGATGTTGCGGGCGGGCTTGCTGCGGGCTTTGGACTCGAGGGCGCAGACGCCAATGATGCCCTTCATGGGCTTCTTGAGTTCGCGCATGCCGATGCTGGCGGGGCTGCTGCTGGCGGCAGTACTTCCACTGATTCGTCGGTGGGTGCGACTGCGCGAGCGGCGGGGCGGGGCGTGGGCGTGGAGGGGCTGTGGCGAGGCGGCGGTGGAGGGTGAAGTGAGGGTGGTGGGGTTGGAATTAGGGTTGGGCGACTGCTGGGCGCCTGCCTCCAAGAGCGGCTGGGTTGGGGACAGCTTGGGGCCCAGAGATCCATTCTGGCTTTGGGTCGTCACCGATAAAGAAGAGGTGGCAGTGGTGCCAGTGCCATGTGGGGCGGGCTGCTCGGACATTTTCGCTGGGAGGGTCAGTCAGCGAGCAGGCGGGGAATGGTAGTGTAAGCGTGGTACACACCGTCTGGTTCGCTGCTGCTGCCCATCAGTGAGCTGCGTCCGCTCCAAGAATGGCCGCGTGTGTTGGCGTATATGGCAGAGCCTATGCTGTAGAGGGAGGAGGAGGATCGATTTTCCGCTTCGACGTCAGACCGCGATTTAGCTTCCGACAAAGACAACGGGGAACGCGCTGCCGCTAGAGGAGTCGCATCTTCGTCTTCCATGGCCAGCGCGTTGTTTCGGCCAAAATAGTCCATGAGGCTCTCATGAATCGACGGTCGCCGGGCCATCAGGCCTGCAGGGCGCATGGGCGTGATTGCTGCCGTGCCCAGCGGTGAAAGCTTGACCTGGATGCTGTCTCCATACTCGACGGGCTCGCTGGCACGGGCCTTTCTGCCGCTCGGGGGCTGCCAGGACGAGGTCGAGGGGGTGCTCTCTGACGACGTGGTGCTCGACAGCGACTCCATGGCGAGATGGTGAGGCGACACGTCGCGGAGGCTGAGGATGGGGATGGGGATGGGGATGAGGCTGGGGCTGGGGCTGGCGGGGTCGCTGAAGGTACATGGCCATGCATTGTCGCAATGCAGTGCTGTTCCCAGGCGTGACGTGTGCTCTACTCTCACGAGCATCCGTTTGTACTTTTATGAGCATCCATTTGGGCTTCCACAGGGCGGCACAGGGTGTGCGCTGCAGCCTGATGACGTTGCAAATGCATCGACACCCATCGACCATGTATCACGAAGAAACGCTGGGTTGGTGGGAACTCTAAAACCATACCAAGACGACGGGCTGCATGGCGGTATCCCTTGACTGCATCACCTCTTTGTCGACAGCTGGACTTGGTAGAAGGCTGGACAGAGGCTTATTTGCCTAGCTATCTACAAGGCTACGACTGCAGACTTGTAGTGTTGCTTACATTAGCCTCTTTTGCTTGTCTGTGAGTGCCATGTTAGCCGCAAGCATAGCTAAAGAAGAGATAGGGCCGTCCAGGCAGAAGATTCCCAGTCTTGTTGAGCTGATGTGGTGTAATCTAATCTAATCTTATTTCATCTCCTCGCATCTCCTCTCATCTCCTCATCTCCTCATCTCCTCTCATCTCGTCTAATCAGATCTAATCTCGTCTAATCAGATCTAATCTCGTCTAATCTCGTCTAATCAGATCTAACCTCGTCTAATCAGATCTAATCTCGTCCAATCAGATCTAATCTCCTCTCATCAGATCTAATCAGATCTGGCTCCACCACTTTTTTGGGCCGCAGAGCATGCGCGTTGGCACACCAGGCGCCCTTCCTCCACCACACCCTCGCCAAGCGCTGAACCGCTGATCATGGCGGGCCCCAAAGCGCAGACATCAAGCACAGCTGGCCCAGTGTCGAAGCGCCAGACGAAGCGCCAGAAAGTGCAGGGCGACCGGCAAGAGGGCTCGACGCCGCTCGTTGGCCAGTCCAAAATCTTTGCGCCCTTCCGAGTAAGCTCCATCTTCAGGCTGGCCGACGCAGAGTTGCAGCTGACTGGCTCCAGACAGTGGGCCTCGTTTCTCCCACGGCCGTGCCCTTCACGTCGCTCGCGCTCGGCAAAACCAGCTTCCAAATCACCACCTCGGTCGGACGGTCGCTGCAGACGTACGACCTCAAGCGCGGCCTGCACCTCGTCTTCATCACGCGCCCGCAGACGCCCGAGGACACGACTGCGACGCTGGCATGGAAGAAGCTCGTCTTGGCCGCCTGGGGGCCCGGCCCCAACGAGCGGGGCGTCTGGGTCTTCCAGCGCGGAAAGAAGGTGGCTGAGCTGGAGCTGCCGCCGGGTGGCATCGAGAGCATCACCCGCCTGCTCGTCATGGGCGAGTGGATTGTCGCATGCGGGGCCACACGGGTCGACATCTGGAAGACGACGACGCTCGAGCACTACACCACCCTGCAGGGCGCCTCGGCCAGCCGGCTGTCGGGCTGCATCGCCCACATGCCCACCTACCTGAACAAGGTGTTCGTCGGGAGACAAGACGGCTCCGTCGAGATCTGGAACGTCAGCACCGGCCGGCTGCTCTACACGCTCCTGCCCCCGCCGCCGACTTTGGCGCCGTCACCGCCATGCAGCCCACCCCCGCGCTATCGCTCCTCGCCATCGCCTACGAGTCCGGCCCCGTCACCATCCACGACGTCCGCGCAGACAAGGAAGTCGTGCGACTCAACACCGCCCGCTCCCAAAACCCCGCCGTCACTTCCATCTCCTTCCGCACCGACCGGCTGGGTGCCGGCGACGACGGCCGCGCCGACGGCGTCATGGCCACCGCCAGCCACCAGAGCGGAGACGTCACCTTCTGGGATCTGAACAAGGGCGGCCGCAAGATGGGCACCCTGCGTGGCGCTCACGCCCCTCCTCCCTCGGCAAGTGGCGGTCTCGGCGGCGGCATCACCAAGATGGAGTTCCTACCGGGCCAGCCCGTCATGCTCTCCACCGGTCTCGACAACACCCTCAAGAGCTGGATCTTTGACGAAACACCCTTCTCGCCTGTCCCCGCATCCTGCACCAACGTGGTGGGCACGCTGCCCCAGTCTCCACCCTGCGCTTCCTCCTCCCATGCCGACGGCTCCGACGACACGGGCAAGTGGCTGCTCAGCGCAAGCAAGGACCGCAGTCTGTGGGGCTGGAGTTTGCGACGCGACGGCCAGAGCACAGAGCTCAGTCAGGGCGCCATCCAGAAAAAGGCCAAGAACATGGGCCTGCTGCATGGCAGCTCTGACCTTTCCAAGCACCACGTCAAGCTGGAGGACCTCAAAGCTCCTGCCGTCACCTGCATGGCCTGTTCGCTCAATCGCGATGGCGGCATGGGCACGATGCCCGGCGTCAATGGCATCTGGAACAACTCGTCCAAGACCAAGGGCGACGCTAAGAAAACCACAGAGGTCAACATGACTGGCTGGGAAAGCATCGTCACCGCACACGGGGACAAGACAGCCAGGACCTGGTTCTGGGGCCGCAAGCGAGCGGGCAGATGGGCCTTTGACACGGCTGACGGCACCGAAGTCAAGAGTGTCGCCATCTCGCCATGCGGTACGTTTGCACTGATTGGATCCGCTGGTGGCGCAATCGACATGTATAACCTCCAATCCGGACAGCACCGACGCAGGTTCCCAGCCCGACTGACCCCGGCCGAAGCGAGAAAATACAAGCTGCATCAGCTTCAGCTTCAAGAGTCAACAGGCTTCGAAACTGACGACGCTCCGAGGACCTTCGCCAAGGGCCAAGGCAAGCACAAAGGCGCCGTCACTGGCCTCGCCATCGACAGTCTAAACAGGACCGTCATCAGCTGCTCCGACGACGGCAAAGTCAAGTTCTGGAACTTTGCAACCGGCACGCTCCTCCATGAGATCGACTGGTACCCCATGGTCAAGATCCTGTCTCTCCGCTACCACCCCAACTCTGACCTCATTGCTCTGGCTTGTGACGACGGCAGTCTACGCATCCTCGACATCACCACGCGCAAGCTCGTCCGTGAGCTCTGGGCCACTCGCTCCAGCCCGCTCGCCACCATTGACTACACCTTCTCCTCCGACGGCCGCTGGATCATATCCGCGTCGTCTGACTCGACAGTACGCGTCTGGGACCTACCCACGGGCCACCTGATTGATGCCATGCGCCTCCCCAAGCCCGTCAACACGGTCGCTTTCTCGCCTGCGGGAGACTTTTTGGCGACTGGATTGGAGGGCGAGGTCGGTGTGCATATCTGGACGAACCGCACTCTCTTCACCCACGTCCCCACACGCCAGATCTCCGACTCTGACATCGCGACCGTCTCTGCGCCCACGGCAAGCGGCGAAGCCGGCGAGAACATCATCGACGCGGCTGGAGAGGAGAGCGAGGACGAAGACGAAGACGTGACGGCAGTACCGGTCATGGACCAGCTGAGCGAGAAGATGACGACGCTGAGTCTGGTGCCCAAGAGCAGGTGGCAGACGCTATTACACCTGGATGTAATCCGCGCGCGCAACAAGCCCAAAGAAGCGCCCAAAGCGCCCGAACACGCGCCCTTCTTCCTCCCCGCCGTCGGTGAGAAACCCGCGCTGGCAGCACTCGACGGCGACAGCGAAGCCCCCTCGCGAATCTCCAGCAGCGCACTCGCAAGCCGCTCAACAGCCGCCACCTCGACCTCGGAGTTCACGCGGCTGCTAGAGCGTGCCGCGCAAACCGCCGACCACACACCCCTCCTCACCTACCTTTCCTCGCTGCCCCCTCAGCAGCCGATATTGCCATCCGCACCCTCGACACCACGGCGCCGTACACGGAGCTGCGCACCTTCCTCTCCGCGCTCACCGCGCGCCTGCACCTGCGCCGCGACTACGAACTCGTCCAGGCCTGGATGAGCGTCTTCCTGCGTCTGCACGGCGACGTGGTCGTGCGCGATCCAGACCTGATTTCGCAGCTGCGCGTCTGGCAAGACGAATCGAAGCGCGAGCGCGAGCGCGTCGGTGGGCTAGTCGGGTACAGCGCTGGTGTTGTGGGGTGGGTTAGGAGTGCGCGGTAGATAGACGGGTGGGACAATGGACTGTATACACATGTATCCATGTACAACCATATGTGTAGAATTCAAATTCATGCATACCAGGTTCCGACTGTCTTTTACCTGCTCCGCATCTCACTTGCGTTACGCTTTCTCTACACACACACACACACACACACCCGCCTCGTCGGCTGTCCGCCCTGCCCTCGTTCCTGCACCGACTTTGATATTCACGCTCCCCTTTTCGCTTCTGCTTCTTCTGCTACACGGCTAGTGCCAAGGTGCACGGGCTCGGAATCTAGCAGAAAGGCATTCTGATCGTCGAGATATGTACGGTGGAGTGTGGGAGATGGGGCGGCGTGGTGTTGGCGCGGTTAGTTTTGGCGGGGATGTCATGTTTCCCAACGGGGGCAGAGATACTGAGAGGGTGGTGTGTTGGGTGTGGAATCACATATCTGTCTGGGGGTGGAGAGGAGTGGAGTGTAGGGTTGGGGCGGATGGGTACGTTTGCTTGTGAGCTTGATTTCGGCTGCGCGTCGTGGTGTGCGATATGGCATGGTTCGATGCTCAAGAAGGTTGTTTCACTGCATGTTCTACCCTCCTCCTCTGCGGATTCCCTGGGTTGGCGCAGTCATAGTCGCTCGGCTGGCGCTTTCTGGCTCTGCGCCCCACGGCTGCTTGCAGTTTTCCACATGCTGGGCGCTGGGCAGGGGTTTTTCACTGTGCTTCTGTCTGCTCTGCACATTGTGGCTGTCGTAGGCTTCGGGCCTACAAAAGTAGTGCTCCCTTTACCGTCGCTGGGCCACGCGATTTGATACCTGCTTTTGGTGGAACTTGTATACGCTACTGTACGGACTTATATGATAGAGAGGAGAGATAATACGGACGTTTGGGGGACATTATGACTCGTTCACAGCGCCTTCAGACAAGGCAAGATGGCGGTTCCCAACGCCCGTCGCAGCGTATCGGCTCAGTCTACAGTGAGACGTTTGCGCGACAACCACTCTACGCAGTCTCCTCTCCTACCCCGCTGCACGTACCCAGCGCCCAACTCACCACAGCACCAGCACTCGCTTTACGGCAAACACCCCCATCCAGCATCGCAAATCGCACCAACCCGAGCCCTAAAGCCACAACACCACCACCGCACCACCGCGCCCACCCCCCACAGCACACTACATACGACAGCCACTACCACGCCGGCCCGCTGTACGTTGTGAACCCCGACCCCCTGCGCTGCGCCGCAAGACGTTCCGCGAGGTGTGCGCCGAGCAGGGAGAGCCGCTCGCGAAGCCGCGCACCCGCCTCGTCTCCTACCACGCCCGCCAGGTCAATGCCGAGCGGCTGGATTTAGATCGTAAGCAGGAGGTTGCTTATGATAGTGCTGCTACTGCTGATGAGGCTGTGCTCGTGGAGACGGGGAGCTCGCGGAAGTACACTGTTGAGAAGCAGTTTGAGTTGGTTCGGCGGGGGAGTGGGGTTAAGGCTAAGGTGCGGCGGGGGTGCTTGGGTTCTTTAGGTTTAGGTGGTGTTAATTTTTGGGATTTTGCTGTTTGGAACACGGAATGTTGGGGTCGTTGGGATGGTGGTGTAGGGAGGGATGAGCAAGTGTTGTTTTCCTTGGTATACGCGGCGAGAGAGATGGAATGATATCTGGTTTCAAAGAATAAAGATGAACACAAATGCTGTGAGGACATGTTTCATTGGTGCGCTCCTCGCTGTTATGCTATCGAGCTCAAAATACGAGCTTCTGGATCTTACTCCTAATATATAAAGTCAGAATGGTTTGCCTAAGAGACACCCCAACCTTCTGCTTTAGCATGGCCTGAGCTCCCTAAAACTCTTACTCGCAAACTTGCTCTGTCGGTGTTGAGTTCAAATTTCTAAACATTTATACTATGGATATGTGGAAGGGCCTTGGGATTATGTGTCTGACGATGCTAGAAACAGCCCTCAAGGTGAGGAGGGGACGTCAGAACAAGCGTCCAAGCAACGACAATCAACACCCAAAGAGTACGCACGCTTACGCTTCTCCCAAAAGCACAAATATACTTATAGTTGATTCAAGAGATGCGAAAAAAAAGCAGAAACATGTCATGTGGTATGACTCCCCACCGAACCCCGTTTGCAAATCTACGCCTCCAACGACCTCGCAGGGGACACAATCGAGATCCTCAATCTCCCCATCCAGCAAAACACACAACGGTACAAAGCGAACCCATCCAGTTCCTCATCGCGAGCGGCATCCTTCTTTCCCGGCCTGTGAAACGCACGTGAGAGTGCTCGTGAGAAAGCTTCTTGGTTGGGAAAACTCATGTGGACTCACTATACAGACCGCACTACAAGATGACCATGTCGTCTCCCGTTCCATAGACATGTCAACCGGCTCTGGTATCGCGCATTGCACTGCAAGGGGTATTGTGCTGCGCTTTGACGAACAACCGTCATGTGCAGACACGGTTAAGAAAGATTATTCATGCCAGAGTCGCTTTTGTAGACTTCTTGGTCATGTGCTGCAGCACATCACCATGGGATCCTTGTACAGTACCTCCCTACTTGTTGTGGTACACTGTCTGTGTTTCAGGACGCCATCTTGGATCATATTCTACAAGGTGGGATAGTCCTGGTATGTCGGAGCAGAGATGGCGTGTGTTGGTTCATCGTGGTGGTGGTGTGGGAGGTAGTATATGCTAAAGAAAAAGGGCATCAAGACGTGCATAACATAGGCTATCATGCGTAAGAAGATTCAGGCGGGTAGACGAGGACGTGTCGTCAACCAAACCGGTCGGTGTTGTGGTATGCGGTGCTGGAGTCGATTGAAGTGCAGTTGGCGCCACAATCCAAACCCGCAAACACACGCTCCGTACATACACGGCATGTACACAGCGGTGCATTGTGCATCCTACACAGCGAGCTCCGGCGTGCGAGATGCAAGCCAGGACGCTCCGGATGGCAGAAAGAAACTCCGCAATCGGTTCCTGCTCCACTCACCCGCCAAGACGACAACCATGCCTATGCCTAGCTTTGTGTGTATGTTTGTACGCATGTTTGTATGCCGACCCTCCGCCGTCCGTCCGTCAGGACCTCAGCACCAGATCACCTGAGTCAGGAAGCGTCACGATAACACCCAGCAGGGCGAGGAATCGGGCGGAGCGGTAGTGCCAAGGACAGTACCGGTACGACGCGACACGACCGAACCTCGGACGAACGAACGAACGAACGACACAGACACGGTGGGTTTGGGACATTGCCCGGAAGTGTGCAGGCTTTGTGTAAGGATCTACTTTGTAGACGCGCGTGCTTTACCCGGAGAAGGAGCGTGAGTTTTCCGTGCCACGAGTGGAAAAGGGAGGGTAGGCTCCGTTTTGCATAGTGAGGATATTCGCTTCTCGCTCGGAGAAGTGATGCGGCATTCCTTGGTGGCTTGCTGACTGAGAACGGACAAGTCAGGAGCCACCTACCTCGTGGCTCTGCAAAAATTCAAGCCTGGCTTCGAATTGTCAGCTGTTCCCGCCGTCTCAACCTTGCTGCAAGGTATTGGTTTTTTCTGCCGGTGGGGCTGCATTGGTAGGTTGGTAGGTAGTAGGCTTGCCGCAGCCACAAGTGTGAGGAATTTGATAGCCGAGCTTGTCTCGCGCGCCTAAGTGTGAGTCATACTACCTGTCCATGGTGAAAGCAAGCCTTGCTTTCGCTGTCGCGCTGCTGCATTGAAGAGTTTGCCGAGGCGCGGCTCGGCGCGAGAGAGCAGAACGTGTGCCTGAGACCCACTACCACGCAGGTGTAGGCGTGCACGAGAGAGTATTTTTTTGCTTCTCGAAGGTTCAGAGTGGAGCACTGGGCTGACGAAGAATGATGGATTGATTGATTGATTGATTGATAGCTGGGTTTGGAGCCTCAAGTCGCCGAGCCTTCCTGGTGTTGTTCAGCAAGCTTTCACGACGTCAACCATGTGGCGCTTGACGTCGTGCGAACACGCGTTTGCCTTATCCGCGTATCGCCTTGTGGCGAATCCTAGACGGACCGTTGTTGTGTGCAGGTTCTGCGAGCATGCGGATCAGGGTCCTCGATCTGGACAGCCTGGATAAAGGATGCTCCCGATCCGGCACTTGAAGTTTGCGTCATGGACGTTACGAAACTTTTACTGTGACGTCGCGCGTCGAGTGGATAGCCTGGGACGCGTTCGAGAACTTTCGTGTTGGGGTGCGCTGGTGTGGGGGTTTCACGTGAAGGAGAAGTCTTAAAAAATATATAAAATAGGTAAAAAATTGGGCGAGGTGGTGGTTAGAATCAGTTCCGGTTAACATGTGGCTGGAACGTGGCTGGCGGCGCAGAGCTGCACTTTGACCCTGGTGCCTGAGGCTTACACGCTGAGCATCAACATGAATGGGTCCAACATCAGCAGAGATTTGTAGGCAGAACGAAACACTTTGATAGGTTCAGATTATCCACTCCAGAGCTCCACGTTTAGCGACCAGCTGAGTCTGATCATCAACCGCCTCATTGCAACGTGGAGACCTCCAGACCGCTTGGTGCTGTTGGACTCAACCGAGATTGGGGCTGCCTGAGGGCGCATTACCCCTTTCCGGCGAGTGCGACCAGCGAGCAGCATCCAGCTCATGTTGATCTGATCTTGTGTGGAGACTGTATGGAGAAGGTTGGCCAGACCGTCATTCTACACTGTGCATCGTCGCTGTAAGAGAGAGGCGATAGGCATTCAGGCTGCCAGCTCATCCATCAGCATGTCGAAACACCGCCTCAACAGCTGTCACTGGACGACGCTATTTCGCCTTGGTGGCTGTTGAGTTGAGCCAGGGATGCAAACTAGATACGTACCTGTTTCACGACGATTGTCGGTGAGCGAAACACCAACCCAGGCGCACGCTTGTCGCGCTCGAGAGCAGGCAACACCGCACACGGCAGGCGGCAGGAGCGGTGCGTATAGCGTATGGGGTTGTCTACTGAGACGTGGAACTGCGCAGGCTGGTGGCCATGCCAACACTGCACGCGACCTGCAGCTTGCACAGCTGAGACAGGAGGATCATGCCAGCGTCGCGGCATGCACGGCAGCAGCGTGGAGAGGAAGGGAGATCAGCACTGCAACTGCCCTGCACGTGTAGACAGCATGGGGTGGGAGAGGTCCCGGCTCAGATCTGGCACGGCTGTGTGGGAGTCATCCAAAGGCCTTTGATGTGGACACGCTGCTACAATACACGATCTGGCGGTTCTGTCTCGTATGCAGAGATCAGTGTGTGCATTTGCCTGCACAGGGGCCACGGAGACCTTGGGCTCCATGATCCGCCCCCTGCCAACCGTGCAGTGCACCCGCACTGTTTCGGCCGAGTCTCGACGGAGCGGAAACACAACGTGACCGCAACCGTTCACTGGCGGGACGATTCTGCGATTCTGCACCATGCGAACCCCGATCGGACCCAAGTCAACCCCGACGGGACGACGCAAGCCAGGAAAGCCGAGTAGCACCGACCTGCGCTGCGTAGAAGCGAGTACGGTGGCACACGCAATACGCCCAGGCAGCCGTGAGTCCTTGTTGGACTGTCACCAGCGGGTGATGTGCGGCTGTTGCAGCTGCAGGTTGGCGGAGCACTTTCGTAAGACACATCGCAATGCCTTGCATCGAGTGGATGGGCGAGGCAGTCTTGTGTGCGAGCCGCTCACCGGAAGTGTGCTTTCGTCTGGAAGGAGTTGTGACGGTGCCACGGTTGGCGTTCTCGCATGTCAGGCGAAGCGAACGCACCGTGTTGGTTCGCGACGGCCTGGTGGTGCCAGGGTCTGCCGCACCAACCACCAAAAGTCGGTGACGGTCGGTCAAGCAGAATTTCTTTACCATTTTTTCAGGCCATGCGCGCTTAGAAGAAGAGATTGCAGCCTGGACTATCTAGCTGGGTTGGACCTTTGCATGACACCTGGAAAACCGGCAGCCTGCATACAGAGCAGCCAGGTCGCACAGCATACCTGACCAATGCTCTGTGATTTGCTTTTGATTACGCTAGTGCGCAGATCACTGCGATAACAAACGTCATGGATGGCACAAAAGAGTATGTTTGGTGATGATGATTATATTGATTGATACTTCTAGCTATGGCAAACGCCGAGTCTCAACCAGCGAATACCTGGGAGAACTCATACTGCGCCTTGCGACCAATTTCCCACTCCGTCTCGCTTGTATAACATTCCATAGATCTGAGTAGAGTTGGTTCCGTCCGTCTGTCCCATGCTTCGTTGCAGCTGTGCTGCCGTATGTGTAGAAAAGGAAATAGGTATAATGCTCGAAAAATGCTAGGCTGAAATGGACTCGCTCGCTAAAATGCTGGATCAAAAACAAATCAAAAGGTCGCCGAGGTGGCCTAGTAACTTGAAATGAGCGGAGCACTTGTGTCCATGAACAGCGGATGGTCATCTTCGAGGTAGCTCGCTTGTGTCTTGCCAGCGTAAAAGCTTGTTGTGAGCATGGCTTCCTTGTCGGAGAACTCGAGCGATGCGGTCGGAGGTGATGTGGGTGGTGAGTCGTCCTCGGAGTCCTCTTCGTAGACGAGCTCAGGTGGTGAGTGGATTTGCGAGGGAACGCGAGTGAGAGTGAGCTCGGCATCGTCCTCCATGTCATCGTAGTACTCCTCGTCGTCGTCCTCCTCGTCGATCTCTGTTGTAGAGATCTGGATGGGTGCCTGTACTATGCGGCGGGGCATGGGAATCATATCGAAGTCGTCATCGCACTCCGACTCCGAGTCAGACTCATCGTCCTCATCGTCCTCGACAATGCTGTCGGCCCACTGAATGTGACGGGGCTCCTCGGTCTTGGAGGCCTTGGCCATGGTCTGGTTAAACCATGCTTCTTGCTGGCGTTCGGCGTCTTGGAGTTCGATCATGAGGCTATCGAGGAGGTTGGCGTGTCCGACAAGAAGGCGGAGGTCGTGGTCGGCCCTGCAGGCTTCCTTGCCCAGCTTGGAGCGCGCAGAGGCGGCGATGTAGTAGGTTTGGGTAAGGGACATTTTTGCTTCTTCTGGGGTGGCGACGAGATGAAGTGGGATGCGGTGGTTTCGGCCGAGAAGGGCTCAAAGGATGATTGTATGCGGAGGTGGGATGAGGAAGGCATGTTTGTTATGTATAGGCAAAAATGATTGCCTGGAAGAATGAGTCAGTGGATGAGTGGAAGGCAAGACAAGCGGACTACGAACCTTAGTGCAGGGGCCAATGGGTGGAAGGTGATCCGAGCGATGGTTCCCGAGAGGTATGTATGATGATGTTATGGAAGCGTGGTTGTGATGATGGAGCGGCAACAGCGAGTTAATGTTGTTGATTTGTTTGTTGTTTGATGTGGAGCTGAATGGGTGTCTTTTGAAAAGGCGGGCAGTCGGGTTTCTTATGTCCCTGACGCTCGGAGGATGACCACGAAGCTTAACGGCATCTCGGATTTATTGGCGTTGTTTCCACTTCCACGTCCACCGCCCTTGGCCGAGCGGTGAATCATAAGGCAGCAGGGATTGTATGCTTACGCTATGTACCAACGTGCGTCGTGCGCACGCCAGCAAAGCCTTGGACTCGTTTCGGCCGATCCGGCGATTCTAGTATCCAATTCGCTAGCGCATCCGGCTTCACCGTACACATGCGCACGGAGAAGAAGCGGACACAGTGTGGTAGAGGGCGAGCTGTGCCATGGTTCACTCGATTACCTATCACGCTTGCAGCCTGTAATTACTCACAACGACGCATTTGGATATCATCACCATCTGCTTGGCTCTGGCATTGGCTCAGGCACTGGGGATCCATTCTGTCGCCCGACAATCAAGTAATTAGTGAAGTCGTGAAGTGAGTGCGCTTTGTCAATGGCCTTTGCGTGAGGTGGGAGAGTGCCTGGCTGCCTGCCTGCCGGGCGTTAGGCTCCCAGCTACAGCCACGGTACTCCACAATCCAATCCACATGCAGAGCGGTCAACCCTTCAATCTGTGGCTGTCAAGCGTATTCGGGTATCCGCCTCCCGCTTACTTGATGGGCTGCCTAATTAGTGAATCCCTTTCTTTGTCCGCTCATAGTAGTAGGCTCCTGCTATCTCGCGCCGTGAGGCTGCCGACCACCGACTGCGACATGACATGGGCATTCCTACAATCTCCGCCAATTTCCCAAGATTGGCTACCGTGCGCGATACAATGTACATTCCCAATGCACCATCTATGAGCGCAGTGCCTATTCTGCGAATCTCTCAGCCAGAACAATGGCTCAGCACAAGCATGCCCGCACATGACAGTCTGTCTCCGCCCGAGCGAACCTCAGCTCACGATAGAACCGCTCGGAGGGGTCGGACCAAACCATCACCATGGTGGTTTGGCGGTGCGCATGATCGACAAGTGCAGCTGTCACCCCCGCGCGGACGAATGATCCTGGCCTGCGATAATCAGGACCGGCATCTCGGCTTCTCAACTTCCTCCTTCCCCGGATCTCGACGAGATGCACGAAACAGGACAGGCCAGACCACACAGTCTCGCCATCCAGCTCTGCTTCACATCATGAGTCGAAACCGGCATCGGTTTCCATCCCCATGTTCACGACAAGTCGCACGTCACGTCCCAGGGCTGTTGGCCTCCAGCTGCACGTCTGATTGGCGGAGATAGCTCGCTTTGTCAAGCGTTGCTGAACAATCTCATCTGACAAACACGTCTGCTAAGCATCCAGGAGCCTCTAGCATAGCGTTGATCCTTGCAGCCTGATAACTGAAACGTACAGATCGTGACCAAGAGCATGAGGCTTTCGTGCGTTAGAAATCCATTGCACCATTCTGCCTTGAGTTCATCGTGACTCAATGGCTTCAAGCCGTCGACTCCACCAAAACATCCACTACCAGCGACGTTGCTATCCCAACATGCATTCCACTGCACCTTGTATGCAGAATCTATTCTCCAAGAGCTGCACCACGGTCGTCGCACCGTCTCCTCGCCAACTCCACAAGTTCACGCCCTTTGCCTAGCATGCTCGAAGCGGTAACGTCTCTCTGCCACCTACTGGGGCGCGCGTTGCACAGCCCTGCAATTCCCTCGCACGATGAAGAGTACGAATGCTCACCGCTAGCTCTGTACACTACCGCAGTGTAGCGAATGCAATACGATGCAATGCTACCACGCACTTCGACAGTGACTGCGCCAGAATGCGTTGATGCTCGCTTACACATTGCTGATGGGAATGCAGTAAGAAGCCACATTCCAGTCAGGTGTTGCGCACGAACAGCACACTCTCTGACCCATCTCTCCACAGCAACGCGGTTGCACTTGCCAACCATCTTTGTCGCCCAAGTGCTCAGCGTGAAGTCCCTGCGCAAATGTCAGTTCGACAACGTGTTCATGCCCCGTCTTGGTAAACTGCCAACATGCGCCGATCTATACCGTCACTGGCAATCTTCTAGAAGGCCCAACGCCCTGGAACCCGCACTGACGTGCACTGGCCAAACACCACCATGGCCTGCAGCCCTGCAGCCCTACGCTCTGACACGCACTCACCCTCTTACTTGGCAGGATTCAGGCAATGTGCTGGTACCTGAGAATCACCGTGCCCTTGTTTCGCTGCCCTTTGCTTTGCCGCTCCAGCAGCCTAGTCCCAGTCCCAGTCACAGCTGTCCCTGCACCTAAATTAGCAAAAGGGACATGCATGCATCAGCTTGCGTCAGGTACAGAATGACAGTCAACCAGCTAATCACCCAGGTGGGCATGTGTTTTTCAGAACCCAACATCCTCAGCCCACTGCCACCCTCACACTCGAGTATCCATCTGCGCCCAAACCCTCAACCCTCAACCCTCGTACCGCCCAACACCACCTTCACCACAAAAACCCAAACCCAAACCCATCATCCAAACACGCAACAGTAGCACCTCCCCCACTCTCAACAGGGCTGGCAGGGCCCAGTCAATTAGCGAGTCCCATGCACCGCTGCGCCCAGACACCCGCGCTCGGTCCTGCCCTGTTTCACCGTGGCAAGGGGTATGTAAAGCCGAGCAGCACGCATCGATAGGGCGAGCACAGCTACGCGACTACTTGCCAGAAACATCGAGGTCGCAGTACAGGCGTGGAGTGGCGGAGAAACCTCTCCTTTCTTTCTGCGGCCCGGTTGAGGGTGGTGGACTCTGAATTGCGGGTATGGATACGCGGACGGTGATTCGCTCGTTGCTGTAAACTACTACTATTACTTCTTCTTCTTCTTCTTTTTAGACGACTTCAATGATCCAAAAAAGAAAAATCCTAAATCCTAAATTCTATCTCGTCATTTCTCATCCTTCATGAATGTGTGTTTTGGTGTTTTGATGCGCTATTCGCGGTGCTAGGGATTACCGCGAGAGAGGGACAAGAGGTTGTAAGGGGAGAGAATAAAGCTTGATGATGCACTGGTTCTCTTTACTCGTCTGCCTCAGTCTAAGCAGCTGTAGATTTGAACAGCTACCCCTGTCATGTGGTATAAGTATGTCGACACGCAAAGCGCAACGGTTCGCAAGGGGATCTTCTAGTTCCTATCTCTACATACTCCGAGCTACAAAAACACTTCACTTCGGACTCCACTTCGGACTCGACTTCTTCGACACAGACTTCAACGCCGGAAAGAACCTTGCCGTGGTCGACTGCCCCACGGCGTGCTCGTCGCCGACTATGGCCTCTTCCTCCTCGCTGCTCGAATCGTACACGCTCGTAACATCTGTTCTGCAAAGCCTCATCTGCGCCCATAGCCTTCTTGCGCGGGCGTCAAATACCGAAGAAATCCATGGACAGTGTTGGGTTCGTTGAAATAGATCCTCAGCTGAACAAAGGTCCTTGTGTCCGCTTGATGCAAAGGAGAGCTGGGAGTACTGTACAAAGAAGGAAAATTCCGATGCGCAGCTCTGCTGGGACCGGGGCAGGCCCTTCGCACCCAAGGCGCCCATGGTGAGCGTCCAGAAGAATAGATCTGGTGTGTTTGCCCAATGTGAGATTGAGATGTGCTGCAGTGATTGTCGGAGTTTTACGACGGTCTTGGAGAGACGCGATCCGGAAGACTGGGCATATGGCTCGGTCGCAACAGCTATGTAAATTAGGTACGCAAGGCAAATACTCTGGTCGAATGGATTCCTGCCTGGTCGACCGGCTTGTTCGGATTCCTCGCCGAGCTGGTACCAGTCGAACAGTCGATACGTCAGTAGACATGCGTGCTTTTGTAGTTCAAATGGATCCAGGGTGTGTATAGCGTGTCCGTTGTTATACCAGCTGGCGAGATCTGAACTGAAGAGGTGAACGCAGTGGATTATGTCGAGAAGTGCAGGATCCAAATTTAAGTTTTCAATGGATATTGGGAGAGATGTCCATGACTTTGATTGTTGAAAAGTCAAGGCATAGTTTTCGACCTGACCCATGGGATTGAGTAGTAATGCGTAAGGGCGCTTGAAGGTAGTGATACACTGAGCAACACTATGCCTGAACATTACCGTTAGCATATGAGGCGACCGCGGGGGTGGAAGCGAGTACAGTCGAAGAGCAGTACTTGTGTGATAGGATCAGATTCGGATTGAAGTTGACTTACATCAGAATGAAAACTTGCAAGCAACGGTTGGCGCTTAGTGCCGCAAGTCCACCTCTTTGTCCTATCATCGTCCTTAGTCCGTTCAAATGAGCGTCATTCACAGACAAACTCCACTCTCTGTCATTACCCTGTCGTCTTGGGTCTGCAAGATCAGACTCTTCCAAAGCAAGTAATACCAGGACAGCAGCAATAGTTGTGTCATCAGTACTGGTCTTTGGATTTGATAATAACTTGTTCACTTCAGTAATGGCTTGCCACTTGTAGGCGTCGGAGCCAAGTCCAACCGCCCTTGCAGATGCTGTCAGGGCTGCATATATATAGGGCGCACCATTCGGACTCTGGATACACTTAGCAATCCAGTCTGTGGCAACAAAGGATGAGGACCTGTAGAGATCTACTGGTATGAGCCTTGGTGCTGACCCTTCAACAACTGGGGGCAATGTTAACAACTATCAAGTGGAGGAGTAGTCAAGTTGCTCACACTGATGAAGAAGTCGTTGCTTGTGTACATCTAAGTGAACAGACAGGCAATCAAAAGATCTTGTAAATCCAATATCGAAGCCATAACTTAGTGCTGGCTTGATCTCTCCATCGACTTGAAAGTTGTACGCACGCTCAGGGTAGTTGAGTTCACCGAAAGGGCTTGTATAACCCGAGGATGGGCTATCGCCTGTACGACTACTGCTGTAGGTGGAGAAAATGCTACAGTTTCGGCTACTCGCTGGTGATACAAGAGGCGAGCTATCCCATAAAGAGTCCTTACGATAGCCCTGTGGGTCCCATGTTCCCAGGGTGAAAGTGTGATCGTACGGGACATTGGTCTGTTGAGCTGAAAACTTCGAAGGCAGCATCTCAATTTGCTTCTCCTCTTTAGGACTCTTAGGTCGTGTGCTCCATGTTTTCTTGTTCCGCGCTGATTTCATGACAAAGGATCTCACGACTCGATCCGGTTTTGCATTCACTCCCCCATTGCTTGAGTCAATGAACATGAACTTGGCGGGATGCTTCGACTGTCTCTTTGATACCGGTCGGCCGTTGAGAGCGCTGCCTTCATGTCTATCTTGTGTGAGCATTTAGTGCTGGTGTCACCCTGCAAACGTGGTATCGTAGATCTGCAGCGGCAGTGACTGTACATTGGACGCTGGAGTAAAAAAATCAAGTGAAGTAAGTGAATTAATTGCAGTGGTTCGATGGTGCTGAAAAGGAAGTTCATAGTGGACTGGGAATGTTCTTTAACCCAAAGGGTTGGTAGGCGCTAGCCACATCGGCGAGCTGTCTTGATAATGAAGGAAGGAGTGGCCGAGCGTCAAGACCTTGCCCAGCTGAGTATCTGAGGGCGAGCTGCTATAAGTTCGGTATCAGCGAGATACAATACTGGTTTGAGACCTAGTCTGCATGCATGCATGAACGTGCTGGCACTGGACGCAATTCGTTGGTCAGTCATGAGGATCGCCATGTGAGGGTGAGATACATACCTCATACTTGAGTGGGCCTGAGACCTGGTCCGCTTTGTGCGACACCAGATCTTCTAAGAACTGTAACATCATGCGGAAGCGCGGAGTTTCCGGGTAGGAACAGTCACGGAGTCGCCGAAAGGGTTCGTCATAATATCGAAGATCAGAGGGACCCGCGAGTGCGGAGACGAAGTGCATGGTGTACCAATATATTTTCTACGGTCTGCTATACGACTCACACATCCCCAATCACCATGGTCCACCACTGATACTTACTATGGTACATTCTTATACGATGTCGACACATAATGAACGCACAAGAGGGGGAGATCTGTTGCGAAATGTCAGTCAAGATCGACAATCGCTGTGTGACAAGTCCATGGTCATGAAAGCAGATCAGATGAAAGATGAAAAGCATTACGTATTATCCAGCATCAGCCCGAAGGCCATAGGCGTTAGCATGGAGTAATTTGTAGCATCATGCAAGAGTAACGAAGAAAAAACAAGCAATTTACGTACCTCGGAAAACACACTGTTGGCCGAGAGAAGTAAGCGTAGGAAGCCATCTTCGTTTCTGCGTTCGTGTCAGTCTTGCGTTTGTCACACAAAATAGCTACTGAGCGTGAATGTGGAAAATGTATCAGGTAATCGAACTTGTTTGTTCCCCACGAAGAGTCGGCATTTGATAGTATAGGTTGTTCATCATTGAGAAGGGTATGAAGAGTGTGTTGGAAGGTAGACTAACGTAATATAACCCGACATAGCCCAGCGACGCCCATCTGCTACCGTGATCCAACGGTTCGAGCTTCAATGGACGCGCTCCGCTGAGCTATGAGGATGGGACGATCGAACTGCATGATATGCGGGCATGGCATACCAAGCAAGTCATTATTCGTTTGAGACGGCCAGCCTCGTACCTATCAAACAGCTTGGTCAAGTCAGCGAAAGCTCTGCATTCGAGGTTTTGAAAAAAAAAAAAATATTTTGAATAGTTCAGTCATCTCGTTTGGCTTGAGTGGTCGGATCACCATATTACATGTATGATAGGGGCGACACGTATGTTCTTCATAAAAAATGCGAAGCGAAGGAGTGGGGATGCGACTTACCTCATGAACTGTTGCGTTGTAGAAGAAGTTGCAGCTCGAAGATTTATGAGGAAACCGTTAGCGGCGGCACGGCTAGTCGGCGCCGCGACCTCCGGCGAACCGTGCGCACTGCCCCTTCCTTTCTAACGTTGACGCGCTGGCAGCTCCGAGGTTGACTTGCGCGAACAACAAAGGCTACTCGCCACTAGCGCTACACACAATGGCAGATTTCGCCAGCTTCGTCAAGGATTCGCGAGAGAAGAAGAAGAACGAGAACCTCGCGCAGCAATTCCTAGGTTCTCGGGGCCGCACAGGGACACCGACGTCTGGCTCTGGCGCAAAGTCACGACAGACCTCAGAGAAGCCAACCCTGCTGAGTCGCATAAGTGGAGGCGCTGGTGTCCAGAAGGGACGCCCATCATCAACAAAGCCATCTGGCAACATCGATGGAAAATGGCAACATGATCTGCACAAGGTCAATAACCCCAACGGACCGCCCGCTAAAGCTGCACGACTTGGCCGCACAGCCTCTGCCTCACAAATCGACCGCAACAGCCAAACATACGACAAGTTTGCTTCGGTTCTGAACAAGAATGCGAACGGGCGCAGCGATAGTGCACCTGGATTCAGCATTAGAGGGGTCGCGAGTACCGGTCCCTTCACAGTCATTGCTAGCAACTTTGCACCTGGCACAACAGCTTCCGATATTGAAGCTGTACTGTCGCCTCACGGAGGTGAGACACTCGGCTGCAGATTGCTCACTGCGGCACCCACGGTCATGGTAGAGCTACAATTCGCGACCAGAGAGGGTGCGGAGAACGTCATTGCAACATTCAACAACCAGAAGGTATGTCTTGTTCCACGTATGAGAAAAAGACCGTATTGACCCTCGCACAGGCCGATGGCAGGACTCTCTACGTATACCTGAAGGAAACACCAGCAAGCAATGCCCTTGCTCATTCTCGGCCACCGCCTGCCCGCGCTACCCAAGTTCTCGACGATATGGAGGTTGACGGTGCCCGCGGTGGAAGCGTTCAGGACGGAAGATACGGTTTCAGTGAAGGCGGTCGTAGGGATCCACCACGAGGCCCCCGCAGACGTTACTAGACGTGCCATGACCTATGTTTAACACTTATGTACGATACCCTATTATGGACAGCGAAGTTCTTGCACCTTTTGTGGTACGCCCAGAGATACGGGCAGTACACAGCATCACACAATTCTCATGAACTGCACAGGCAAGGAGCATGTTTGCAAAGAATATGAGCACTCGTTAAAGCCATAAGCAAGTTGACCACGCTCTCCACTTCTCTTTCTGGGCCATTGCCATGATAGAGGATGCCCCTGTCACGGCGAATGCCTTCAAGAGTTAGTAAACACAGCGCAAAGAGAAAAGGCGCCACTGAATACCATGAAAGCCAGCCCGAAAAGTTTCCTCGACACCATCTTGTTCAGCGACCTCTCGATTTCGAAAAGATCAGATTTCGTCAATGCTGACGCCTTCAGAGTTTCCATACTGATCTGCAGGTAGGCTGCGTTAGTGTAATGTTGTTACAAGATACATGCTAACTTACCGAAATTTGCATCACCTCGAGCCTCAGTTCATTCAAGGCAATCAAGATTACATTTTTCGGTATAGTGCCTGCGGGCCTTCGCTTGACGAACTTCGGCGAGCCGTGTAATCGCCTGGCTGGAACGTTCGCGAAGACATTGCGTCGTAGGCTGTAAGGTATAACACTGATGCGTTTCTGGTTTGCGATGTAATGCCCGAACGCGATAGTAGCCCTGGGTTGGAAGGGGTAGAAGATGTGAAGGACGAAAGCGAACGATGTTGTACGATGTAATATGCCTGTGAAAACGGAAGATTGTATGTGGAACTGAAGTCAGGAAATTTCGGTGAAGAGCAGCTTTTTAATCTGTCGCAAAGGCTAGGCTACCCATGGTAGGATCTTAAGGAAGACGTGTGCGGTACCACAAAGAAGCGACCCTCCTCATGGAATGGTAAGTGCGAGAGAAAAAGGTGAGCTGTCATCGACCACAAATGGCTCGCTGTCTGGTTCCAATAATACATCATTGCTTACTTTATGGGTATCTATTTGCCATCTCCTCCACTTGACACGAGCTGTACCACGATAAAGATTGCAATCGCCCACCAGTACCTGCAGGTATGTCAGTCTAGATACTTTCTCCGTCACTGAACTTAGTCCATACTTCTGCAAGAACGTCTTCTCAGGCTCCTTGCTCTCCAGTTTGCCCTCAGCGTTCAGCACAATAGGCTTATTCAGCACTGGTTTGGGACCAGGGGCCTTCTTGACAATCTGAACCTCCACTTCCTCTCCAGTCCCCTTTGCACTCGTCCCAAAGCCTACGTGATATGCCTCGCCTTTTTCATCGACGTGAACAACGAACTTCTTGTGGTATTGGTCTGCAAAGCTGGCCGCTGATGTGACAATGCCCCGCCATGATCCGGTCTTGGGGTCTGTAAGCCCGACGCGCAGGAGGTGATCTGCTGAGTAGGAACCGGTTGGCGGTGTGTATGACGCTAATGTGCCAACGGATTGGTCTGCGTCGTACTCGATCTGTGCGAGGGGGATCGGAGAGGGGATGACGGCAGTGTCTTCGGAGGCCGGGACGGATGAGACGAAGAGTGTGACGGTAGATGCGACCGCGAACGGCAGCAGAAGAATCCTTGCAAGCAACATGGCGGCCGATGGTGCGTAGTTGATGCGCGTATGGGTGTGCTTTATCTGATGCGGGACATGTTGGCCAGAGCTCGCTGACTAACGTGCACCAGTAGCTTGCGTCTCCATGCTGTCCGACACCTTCTCTCCCACGCTGTCACGTCAGCTCGCGTCGAGATGTGATTTAGAAATCTGTCGAGCCTCGGCGATGCTCCGAATACTCCGGTAACAAGCGCCCGTTCGAGAATTGGGTTTGCTCAGTGGCGTTTCTTCCCGCCAACACACACGGGATACCAAAACAGGTGGGCCCGGGGACTCACGATCCCCACAATTCCCCAACCGTTCTGGCAAAAGCACAGAAAATCACGAGCGCTGTCTTTGGGACGACAGCGAGTTTCGGTCTTATTGCTGGAAAGCTGAGGATCACCAAGCCTTGCAATTGCCCCGCCCCCACCATAGTGCTAAGGGCACTTGATAGCTATGAGCTCATCACGCAGCCGGAGCTGTACAATGTTCTCAACACTATCCGAGAGCTCCCAGTCCAGTTAATATTTCCGTACATACCTCCCTTTCTGCAATTACACCCACTCCTTTACTGGCTTCTGATCGATCCATCACAATGGCTGGTACATTTCCTTTTAGGCAGAACTCACGGAAGCCGTCGCGCCAAATGACGGACCCGCGCAACGAAATTCGTCCTCATGTGGACCATTACATCGGTATCGATGTTGGTACAGGCAGTGCTAGAGCTTGTATTATGAATGATCAGGGTGATATCGTTGGATTGGCTTCAGAGAACATTGGCCTGTGGCAGCCACAGACCGGTTACTATGTACTACGATCTGTTGAATCTCCTCAAAAGTAAAAGCTCACACTGCCAGGAACAATCCACAACAGATATCTGGCGATGTATCTGCTCTTCGGTTCGCCGAGCAATGGACCAGCACAACATTGACCGTGACTCCATTCGCGGCATTGGGTTCGATGCTACCTGCTCGCTATCTGTTTTCTCAGAAGATACCGACGAGCCCATCTCAGTCACCGGTCCTCACTTCGACAACAGAGACGGCAACGATCGTAACGTCATTCTATGGCTCGACCACAGACCCGTTGAAGAGACTGAGAAGATCAATGCAACCGACCACAACCTGCTTCGCTATGTTGGAGGCAAGATGTCCATTGAGATGGAAATCCCCAAGGTCCTGTGGCTCAAGAACAACATGCCGAAGGAGCTCTTTGATCGCTGCAAGTTCTATGATCTGGGCGATGCACTTACACATCTGGCTACTGGAAGTGACACTAGAAGCTACTGCAGCGTGGTCTGCAAACAGGGGTTTGTTCCTGTAGGTGTCGATGGAAGTGTCAAGGGCTGGCAGGAGGACTTCCTCAAAGAAATCGGTCTGGAAGACTTGTGTGAAGATAACTTCAAGCGGATGGGAGGCGTTGACAAAGTGGTTTGTCCTGCACTATTAACCGAGCAGGACTCAGCTAACGCATATCAGAATGGACGCTACCTCGCTGCCGGTGAGCTTGTCGGCACTTTGAGCGAGAAGGCCGCTGCAGAGATGGGACTCAACCCCGGTGTTGCAGTCGGCAGTGGTGTTATCGATGCCTATGCTGGCTGGATCGGCACCGTCGGTGCCAAGGTCAAGCTTGACGAAGATACCCTTGATATGGGCCACGCAAAGAACGACGTCGAGCAAGCTTTCACACGCCTCGCTGCCGTAGCCGGGACCTCGACCTGCCATCTTGCCATGTCTCGCGACCCCGTTTTCGTACCCGGTGTATGGGGCCCATACAGAGACGTTCTACTCCCTGAGTACTGGATGGCAGAAGGTGGTCAGAGCGCAACAGGCGAGCTGCTCAAGCATGTTATTGAGACGCACCCTGCGTTCAACGAAGCTTCATCCGTTGCGGAGACCTTCAACACAAACATCTATGACTACCTGAACGAGCACCTCCGCGAGATGGCCGAAAACGAGTCCGCGCCACACATTTCATGGCTCGGCCGACACTTCTTCTTCTACGGCGACTTGTTCGGCAACCGCTCTCCCATTGCGGACCCCAACATGAAAGGCTCAGTCATTGGACTCAGCTCAGATAAGAGTCTCGACGGTCTGGCAATGTACTACTATGCTACGCTCGAATTCATCGCGCTGCAGACTCACCAGATCGTGTCAACCATGAACAATTCTGGGCACGTGATCTCGTCCATTTTCATGTCTGGATCCCAGTGCCAGAACAGCCTGCTTATGCAACTTGTGGCTACCGCCTGCGATATGCCCGTCCTCATTCCAAAGTACGTTCATGCCGCTGTCGTACATGGTGCTGCTATGCTTGGTGCGAAGGCAGCGAGCACAGACAAAGATGGGAACAGTGATCCCCTTTGGGATATCATGGACAGGTTCAGCAAGCCCGGTAAGACGGTGAAGCCGATTGCTGACAAGAATGTTAAGAAGCTGTTGGAAGCCAAGTATAAGGTCTTCCTTGAGCAGATTGAGGGGCAGCAGAGATACAGGCGTGAGGTCGATGCTGCGGTCGAGGGCTGGGCCAAAGCCAAGTAAATAGCCTACTCACTTGCTGCGAAAAGGGGTACCATGGAGTGAAGAAAAAGAAAGATCTAGTACCATACCCTCATTTTACTCCCTTTGTAATGCTTGCTCAAGGCTTCTTGGCTGTTTTCTGGAAATATATAGAGAACAAATTAGAACTCTTAGCCCCTACACCATAGCTTCGTACATATTCCCCGGTCATTCAAGTGTTCATAGGCATTAAACCCTGTCATTGTCAATGCCTTGAACTAAAGTGTTTCCCCAGTGGAAGTGATTGAAAGATTTCGTGTTGCATGTCTGTGTCTAGCTTCTTCGATACTATCCTCTGGCGTTGACCCATGTCTGCGCTAGGCATCTTCGTAATGTGAGTTGGGGGTAGTTGAACGAAAGCAAGATCGAACCTGAAAACACGACAGCAGTCCTGAGATTGCTTCAGCATAAACATCTGTTCGTAGAGAATGCTCTCAAAGAAACTGTAGAAGTTTCCACCCCTCTGTAATAGTGACGTGGCAGCGATAATGTTTCTTGTCGCCTCATGCGTGTTTATCCGCACCTGCATGCACTACAAGTATCCGTGGAGCATTTGAGTAAACACGCATACCCAGAGGTCAAGCAAACCAGAGCTTCAACTCTGGGTGTGCAGATTGCGCGGCTCGCAATTAGAGACACACTGAGCTTAGTGAGAATCTACCGCACATAAAACGCAACCCCATTCACATGCCAAATGGTGCGCAAGCTGCTTCGTGAAGATTCGCTGCGCGACTTGTGCGGAAAGTCGCCACACGTGGCTGTAACACGCGGGGCGGAGTAGCGACGTCATCAGTGCGATCCCTCTTTCCATATGAAGACCCCACCACGACGCAAACGGACATTCTTCCTACAAATACCTTCGTTGATCTCCTCTCACACCATATCAACACATCCCAACTCTTTTTCATACCCTTTCCAAATACACTTCATACATACCTCACAATGGCTTCAACTGTCCACGTTGAGAACATCAGCACGAAGACGAGCGAGGACGAGATCAAGTCCTTCTTCAGCTTCTGTGGAAAGATCCAGGACATCTCGGTCAAATCTACTGGCAACGACACGCAGTCCGCATCTGTAACCTTCGAGAAGGCCGCCGCCGCTAAGACCGCCCTGCTCCTCGATAGCACACAGCTGGGCCCTAACTCGGTTCACGTCAAGCCTGCACAGTCTGGCAGTGAGTCTGCGACTGAGAAGGCCGCCGCCGACGAATCCCACGACAATGACCACATCGCACAAGAGCAGAAGCCCCGCGCTCGTATCATCGCCGAGTACCTCGCCCACGGCTACGTCATTTCTGACAAGGCCATCGAGAGTGCCCTTGCTGCTGACAAGCAGCACGGCTACAGCTCGAAGTTCCTCCAGACTCTCCAGAACCTAGATTCCAAGACACAGGCTTCGCAGAAGGCGCAGGTCGTCGACCAGAAGCTCGGTCTGTCCAACAAGGCATTGGGTGCTTGGGCCGGTCTCACCAGCTACTTCGACAAAGCTCAGGGCACACCTACCGGCCAGAAACTCAGGGCTTTCTACGACCAGGGCAACAAGACCGTTATGGATGTACACAACGAAGCCCGCCACCTGGCTGACCTGAAGAAGGGCCAGAGCGGCAGCAGCAGCAAGCCTACTAAGGAGGAGGCGAATGTCCACGGTGTTGGTGACGGCAAGACTCAATGCAACTGCAACTCTGTGTCTGGCAAGTGTCCTTGCCCCGAGGGACAGTGTGCTTGCTCCGGTTGCGCCAAGGCTGAAAATGGTGGCAAGCCTAGCAAAGAGGAGGCGAACGTCCACGGTGTCGGCGACGGCAAGACTCAATGCAACTGTGGTTCCGTGTCTGGCAAGTGCCCTTGCCCCGAGGGACAGTGTGCTTGCTCCGGTTGCGCCAAGGCTGAAAATGGTGGCAAGCCTAGCAAGGAGGAGGCGAACGTCCACGGTGTTGGCGACGGCAAGACCCAATGCAACTGCAACTCTGTGTCTGGCAAGTGCCCTTGCCCCGAGGGACAGTGTGCTTGCTTTGGATGCGCCAAGGCCGATAATGGCGGCAAGCCCAGTGTAGAGGAAGCCAACGTTCATGAGGTTGGTAACGGCAAGACTCAGTGCAACTGTGGCTCTGTGGCTGGCAAGTGCCCCTGCCCTGAGGGACAGTGCGCTTGCTCAGGCTGTGCGAAGGACACCACCACGAGCGAGAAGAGCGGCCAGTCTGGTGATGCCAGCTATGCTGCTATTGCCGATCCCAAGCAGTAGATCGGTACTTGGTATCATAGTTTCCGTGCGGTCGAGTGATGAGCGATGATTTCCTTTCCTTTCTGGGCAACCTGTATAAGTACGTTTCATGGCTAGTGCCAACGAAAAGTGGGAGTTTGTGGTGATGAACGACGACCTGAGATATCCCGTAGTCTAGGACCAAAATTGATGTTTTCACGTTTATGTACTTATAGGACTGTCCATTGTGGTGCTCAAATGTGCTCACTCATGCAGCATCCAATAGTAATTTGGGCCTTACACAGTACAGGACCTGAAGCAAGTACCATCATTATTCACAAACATAACAATATGCTTCCCAAGCGAGAACGGTACTGGTGCAAAGACGCCAACACATGTCCACCAGCAAAGCCCGATATCGGCGCTATCTGCGTGTGCAAGTTTCAATGGAAGACTTTGTAGAGATTAAGGAACGGGTGTGATGCCAGTGAGCTTTAAAATGCGTGTGGCAACAACGGCAATACCTAACTCTTAAGCGGAAAGAAAAAGCAAACGTAAATGCGATGTAGTTGGAGGCGAGAACCCAGAGCAGCCGGGATAGCCATTAGCTTTGTCTGGAGTTAGTAAGTGATCGCAAACCACGGGGAGCAAGCGTGCGTCATTGTTTCTAGACTTCCCCACTACTTTTTCCCAACTTCATCTGTTAGAGGACGTGGTAGCAGCTACGACACCTGCACCTGCACTGTGGAGCACACACTCTCCGTCTCTAGGGTACTTTTTACTTTGGCTTCTGGCTTGACAACGCATAAATAGCGCCCTGCAGCTGTAGCGCCGCAGCCTCTTCTCAGGCAACGCAGCCACTCCCACCACCAAGACGAAGACGCACCCACCGCTAAGATGAGCACAGGAGCAAAGAAAAGAATCATGAAGGCAAGTTGCGTGCAGGTGCCGTGTGCTGGGCCAGCGCATGCTAACACAGCCACAGGAGTACGGCGAGTGCATGGCGGACATGCCCTCTGGCATGAAGATCAACTTCGATGAGCAGAACATGACCAAGTGGGAGGTGCTGATGGACGGACCTGAGCAGTCCGTGTACGCGGTATGTACACAGAGGATATCAGAGGGGGCATCACGCGGGCAGTTGCAATACTCGGACTAGCAAGCTAACGCAGTGCAGGGCGGACATTTCAAGCTCGAGATAACATTCCCCAACGAGTACCCGTTCAAGCCGCCGGTTGTATCCTTTCGCACCAAGATCTACCACCCCAACGTCAGCAACGACGACAAGGGCTCCATGTGCCTGGGCCTGCTGCGTCCCGACGAGTGGAAGCCGCCGAACAAGGTTGTTTCGGTCCTTCGCCTCATTCAGACGCTCCTCATCGAGCCGAACCCGGACGACGCTATCGAACCGTCTATTGCCAACGAGTACAGGGAGAACCGCAAGGAGTTTGAGAAGAATGCAAAGGACTGGATCAAGCGCTATGCGAAGTGAGCAAGGCGTCACGCGACAAGGACAGCTAGTGTATCCTGGGATAGATATGGAGCCCTCATCCGAGACACTGCATTTTGGGCGTTTGGCAAAGCTTGCATCTGGGCGGTGGAGGACACAAGTGGGGATTGGGTTATGGGCTGTGGGTGATGGGTAATGGGTGATGAGGGATCAAGTGGAAAGAGCAAGTAAGTGTGTCTCTCCCTGGACAGTATATAGGCTCGAGATCGTGGCAAGACAAGCGAAAATGCCGGAGCGGCAGATATGGCAGCATGTGCCGGGTAAGGGATGCTCAGGGTCGTACTACCGCAGTGATGGATAGATAAATTCACGTCTAGTCATGTCGTCACGAGCGAATTCCTCAGGCATGGTGTGTGTACACAGTAGATTTGCAGGCAGACAGACGGCGACAAGGAAATGAAAGGGCCAGGATGGCGTGGTCGGCAGTGGTTCGAGAAGACATGGTGACGTACGTACCAACGGCCAAGTGGATAATGGCGAGGGCGGGAGCATCGGTTGCGGCGACACCTATGTGCTTGTGACATATCGGAGAGTCCAAGTCATGTTCTTTGAGGCGCTCGGACTGCAGCGCTGGCATTGCTGGCGGAGCCAATCTAACGAGTCAGGGCTGCACCGAAGGACGTGTCAGAAGGGGAGGCAGAGGCAGCAGCCAATGGTGGTGCCGAGGACAGTGCAGAGCGACTCCCTTGGGCAAAGTATAGGTAGGTAGATGGCTGTCTAGCAACCAGGGGTGAAGTAATAGGCATGAAGCGAAAAGGTACACAAAGCCATTGCCAGGAATCATTTCCCGCCAATTGGAGACGACGGGCAGCCAGGCCATGCAGACCATGCAGGCTATGCAGGGCCTCCACCTGTCCCAACGGTGTGCCAATGTGCCAATCTCGGTAATGAACATAGGCGGCCTGAGTGAGTACAATTGGCTGTGCTGGCTCTGGCGCGCGTGAAGGCGTCGAAGTCGCTTGGTGGACGTTTGCTGGGCACTGGATGCTGGGCGCTGGGCGCTGGATGCTGGACACCGGATGCTGGACGCTGGATACGGGGTGCGGGATACTGGATGATGGGTGCAGCACAGAAAGCTACTGCTGGATGCTGCAGGCGGTCCAAAACCGTCAGCGAACGCTTGAGCCTCTCTCGACCCATGCCGTGCCGGACGGGGATGCGGAAGCCGAGCTTGGCCTGAATCGAAGGCAGATGCACTGCACTGCTTGCACGACAGGCCGACGGTGGCTAACTTGTAACAAACGTTGCTGCTCCTGCTCCCGTCTCTGCGACGCTGCACCCTTCACAACCGTCTCCCAGTGGAGTCCATCTCCCTCACGCCCACACGCCCACACGCCCATCATATCAACAGCGCGTCGCCCAGCCAGGCATATCACACTCCTTGACGCCCGCTCGCCGCACAAACACCGCCCTTGGCTGCATTCCTTCACTCGGTCTTTTACTAGCCGTCCTGTCGTCCCGAGCCGTGGGAGTGCCCACTTTGAAGTCCGGAAAAGGCAGTGCTCTTCGTAGTTCTTTTTGAGTTTCAGACGTGCCCACGCCCAAACAGTACCTCAGCACCTAGCACCTAGTACCTAGCACGTAGCACTTAGACCTAGCACCTGGCACCTACCACCACCTAGCACCCCAACACCCAGCGCCCAGCACCAGCACCAGCACCAGCACCAGCACCAGCACCCAGCACCCCAACCCAACACGTAGCACCTCGGCCTCACCCAGGGCTCCTCTCCAACAGCCCCGTCCGCTCCCTTTCGATAATGTGTTCGCCGCAAGCCGCCACGACTGAGCTCCCTGCCTTCCCGCTCGAATGAGCAGCACTGCGCGCTACCAGTTCCGCCGCTATGGCTGATACCCTTTACCAGCCTGGCACTACCACCACCATCTCCCACTGGACTCCCACCGACGACGGCTGCAGCACCCCCTTCGACTCCCCCGTCCACTCACGCCTGCAGTACGTAGCCTACCACCCCCGGCCCTGCGACACGCCGCCCGCCTCTCCTACGCCGCGCGGCCCATACCATGCAGCAAAAAGAGGTGGACTGACAGCCAAGAGAGGACTGCTGCCTGTCCAATTGAACATGGACACCGCCGTGTCTCCCGCCTACGAGCGCCGCGCCTACAGCCCTGCTCCCTCGGAAAGCCCCACCCTGCAGTCCATCGCCCTACCTTCCCCCAAGTTCCCTCCCCCACGCCAACGGGCCCCCTCCCTCCTCCGCCATGCCGCCGTGTCCCCATCCCAGTACACACAGCTCCCCCACAGCGAACACGCTACATCCTCGCCCGTCATGGCCCCTGCCATGAGACGCGAGGGCAGCGGGCCCGGCTCGCCTGACCTCCGTGCCATTTTCAATCCCCTCGCCAGCAATCCTCCCATGTCCAATGGCCCGCAGTGGGACTCGTCTTCAGAAGACGTCTCTGGCCCCATATCGCCTATCAGGGCCCGCGGCTACACCAACTCGTCACAAGCCTCGTTCAACCCCACCCCACCGCTGCGCTCCGTCACCTCGATACCCGACTACGGCCAGTACCGCAATGGCGAGCGTTCAAACCTCTCTGGCACCTACAAGCCCAACCGCGGCGTGCCAAACTGGTCTCACTCCGACTACTACCCTCCACCTCCCATCCGTCAGCTGCGCAGCGAGGAGCCTCGCTTCAGCTCGAGATCGGGCCGCACAAATACGTCCTCGAGCGTGATGGAGGCTAGCACAGAACGCAGCAGCATAGCAACAGCGCGCAGTTCGCTTGCGAGCGACCACCACAACAGTATTTACTCGAGAGACCCGTCAAGAGACCGTCTACGCGACCGTGACGATTCGCCGGAGACAATACAGACCTCGGAGGTGGCTGAGGAGGACGAAGAACTAGACCAGTTCAGCGCCGTCGACGACGTCATTGACGCCTACTGCTACGACGAGGACGAGCGAGGCTATTCAATGATTGGCGACAAGGCACGAAATCCATCGCTAGCAGCTCTCGATCTCGAACCACCGGAGCTGTCTCAAACGCCATCTCGCGACATAGACTCGTTGTCCTCGTTCCAGTCGTCCGAGAATCTCAAGCAATGGGATAACGCTCCTGTGCCGCCTCTGAACGGCAGGGCAGGAAAACTTGGCATCAGGAAACACCGTCTTTCCATCCGCCCACCTTCAGTAATGGACACATCAGACTTGAGCTTGCTTGATGATGACACGCAAGGTGGAGCAGAGGGCGAATTGAGGCCGCATCAAATATCCCCTCTGCTGATCAGCCCATTCCAAACCCAATACACGCCAAGAACGATCGAAGCTGTAACGGCGCTGACCAACAAGAAGAAGTCTGACCAACGGCAACGAGCGAGTGAGGATCTGCCTCGACACATCTCAATGACTCTGCAAGCACTGTCCCTCGGTGCGCCCAGCACAATTGTACAACCCCACGAGGATAGTCTGCCAGTGAGGGTGCCGAGTGCCAAGCGAGCACAGATGTCAGAGATGCATCGCGAGATTGCTGCTCTTCCGCGTTTACCCATGAACAGGTCGCGCATGTCTCGGCGAGATTGGGCAGACATCGAGGCATACTCCCGGAGACACTCCAAGAGGCCGAGTACATCCCGAATGGCGTCGACCGAATCGGTCCAGAAGGTGGACCCTGCGTTGCAGTCACCACCGCCGCAAAAGTCTCAGCCACTGCCGGAAGTTGATGAAGACGAGGCGATTCCGCGCCGAGCATCAACCAGTGTGTACGACCGCAAGAGTGGGTTTGGATTCGACTCGTTTTTGAAGCCCACCAAGACTGCTGAGACACCACGTATCGCTGCGCCCACACAAAACGAGCGAGGCCCAGGATCTGCACCTGCACTTCGAAAAATAGCAAGTCCAGCAGAGCGCGATCGCTACGGGTTCAAGAAAGCATCCTTGAACATCAGCGTGCAAGAGCACAATGTCTGGGCGGCGAGATATGAAGAGCACATCAACCGGCGCCGGAATAAGTGGATTGCATTGATGTCGAAGCAGGGCCTTTCAACAACCGACCCAACCATATTTCCTGAGATGAATGAAAAAGTCAAGCGTTATGCTCGAAAAGGCTATCCCCGGAGTGGCGTGGAGCTATGTGGTGGTACTACTCTGGCGGCCAGCACACGCTCCAACAGAAAGAGAATATCGGCTTGTACGCCTCACTAGCCGCACGAGTCAAGCGCGACGAGCTGAACAAGGATGACAAAGATGCGATTGAGCGTGATCTCGACCGCACGTTCCCCGACAACATCCACTTCCGCCCCGAGCCAGCAACTGATCTTCTTGATGGAGACTCAGACGACGAGCCTGCGTTGATCCAGGATCTGCGCGAAGTCCTTTCCTGCTTCGCCCTCAACAACCCCAGCATCGGGTACTGCCAGTCCCTCAACTTCATTGCTGGTCTTTTGCTTCTCTTCCTCAAGCAAGACAAGGAAAAGGTGTTTATTCTACTTACCATCATCACGCAAAACCATCTCCCGGGAGCCCATGCCCGCTCGCTTGCAAACACCGAAGTAAACGTACTTATGATGCTCATCAAAGACTACCTCCCCAAAGTCTGGGCAAGCATCAATGACACAGACCTCATCAACTCTGGCGCAGGCTCACATGCCCATCCAAACTCAAAGTTCCAGCGTCAGCCCACCGTTGCCCTGTCTTGCACAAGCTGGTTCATGTCTCTCTTCGTAGGCGTCCTCCCCATCGAGACCGTCCTCCGAGTTTGGGACGCCTTCCTCTACGAAGGGCCGCGGGCGCTGTATCGCTACGCGCTTGCCGTCTTCAAGCTTGGCGAGTCCGAGATCCGCAAGTACCGCCCAGGCGATGGAGAGCTATTTATGCTTGTGCAGAATCTGCCCCGGACATGTATTGATCCCAATATCTTGCACGACTTTGCTTTTGTCAAGAAAGGATTCGGAAGTCTGAGCCAAAGCGTGATTGACCAGAAAAGAATGTTTTGGCGCGAGCAAAACAAGACGATTGCGCACCAGAACAGCGTGAAGAATGCGCGGCAAAACAACCAGACGCTGGGTGTGCCAGGCCACATTCAGAAACAAGACGTTGAAGATACGGACGGCGAGAGCGTCCGAAGAACAATGGGCGGCCTCCGAAGAAAAGCCAGCCGCAGATTTAGAAGAATGAGGAGCTAGCCGCTCTCATTCAACGCAGCAGTGCGATTTTCCTTTTTATTTTATCTTTTCTCATCGTCCATTACAACACCCATGGCGACCGGCGTTCAGCATACATACATACATACGTACACACACCCACGCAGACAGCGGCTCCAACGGCCAGCCGGGCTCCAGGTGTACAATAAGGTTTCTTAATAAGGTCTCTTGTCGTTCTTGTATATTATTTATCACATATCCCCCTTTTGTGTGGGATGACATGGCATGGCGGCGAACAAGCGAGCGAGCGAGCGATACATAGAGATGCGGGCGACTGGAACCAAAACAGGTGGCGCGGCTAGGAAAAAAGTAAAGCAAGGAAAAGAGGAGAGAAGGAAGCGAAGGAGGGGATGGGAAGGGAAGGAGTGGCGTAGGATTGGGCATTGTGCTTCCTAATGACACATGACTTTATGACCTCGAAATAATAGTGTTTGTGCTTATCCATAAACGCCTTCCTTCCTGCCCATTCTGATGCACCTCGTTACCCTCTGCCCTCGACGACTCCACCTCCACTTGCTCGTCCATTGCATGCACATCTTCGATACTCCCCACACCACGACAGTCCTGACTTTTGACCCTTGATTTCCTTTTGTAGATAGACTGTAATGGTAGGTAGACACTATCTGTTTACACCATCTGTAGTTAGGGTTACAAGGTGGCGGACAGTGGATGGACGACCTAGGCAGAGGAAGGCAGACGAAGGGCTGGCGCGTTGGTTGATTGCATATATTGAAGGATAGGTAGATTCATGGTAATGATAACGAGGATAATAACAATAACCATGCTGATAATAATAACGATGCTGCTGCTGATAACAGAAATAAAAACGAAGCATGTAAGATGCGTGGATATCTGATAGGAAAAAACGGTGCGGTGCATCAAGGAGATTTAGAAGCACACCGAGGCCGATACGGTGAGTAGATAGATAGGTAGATGGATAGTCTCTTCTGTGGGTGAGATCAGACAGAAGGCAAGGTGGAACAGAATGCTGGAGGGGAGACTAAGCGATAGCCTCGCATCAGGAGAAGAACTTGCAAAAGTGTGGAATATGCTCGTTCTGGCAGTATGGTAATGGGTAGTTTACTTGCTTTCACTGCATCCTCTTCCGCTTCCTCGGATCCTCGAGCTCGTCCTCGTCGGCCCTCTCAGCTGTCTCGGCGGGGTTCAGGAGAGAGTGCACATTCGACGCCATGCTCGAGCGACGTGTTGGCGGCCCAGGCGTGTCGAAGCCCTTGAATGGGTAGCGGGCTCCTGGTAATGTCCAGCCGCTATCAGGGTTCAGAGATGAGGGAGGACCATCCGGCGGTGTGCCTTGTCTTGACGTCCGCCCGCGCGGACCCCGAGGAAGCTGGTATGACTCCAGGGCGTTGCGAAGTTGCTCGTCGCCACCTCCAATAGGTGTCCTGTGCGGTGAAGAGGGCCATTGTGTGGAGTTGTGGCCAGATGCATAGGGCGAGTGCGCGGGTGGGGGCTGTGGCTGCCAGCCAATTGTGCGGATATCTGCAGAAGTGTGTCGTCGCTGAAAGTGGTTGTATGGGGGCGAGGCTCCACTTCCCACATTGTTTCCCCCGTTTCCGCCTGGAGCCTGGATGGATGGTGGAGGTGGTGGAGGTGGCGGAGGCGGCTGATGTGCAGCCGGCGGTCTGGCTGATGACGGGGAGTAGTTCCCTGTGCCAATCGAGCCGTAGCGACGCGGGGAGATGGCAAGGTGCGCTGGGACTGGAGGTTTTACAGGCGTCTGCCGCGGAAGGCCAGCCAAGGATCCGCGCCGAGAATCTGGATACTGGTCATGGGGCATCGCTCGTGGTGAGAGGGGTGGACCGTTGTTGTCCACCTGCATAAAATACGCTGATCGCGCTGAGGATGGCTCCTCTGGTTGGTCCAATGTGCGTAGCATTTCGGTATATCGGCTGATGTCTCGGTTCATGACTGCGACTGGTGGGAATCATCAGTATTTTATTAGTTTGAGACGTGGGCTATTCACATACTGTTCTTGTGCACCGCATGCTCTGGATCTGGCACGAGGTCCATGATGTGATGGGTGAGCTCCTGGTTCCACTGCGATTGCGTTAGCTAGATAACACGAAATTTGAAAATCTGGCGCACCTGATGACAGCGCATCATGCCTTCCATTAGGACGGCTGCTTTCTGACTGAGGTAGGCGCACGTGTCTTCGGACCATTGTATCTGCGAGTGCATGCTATGCATGTTGTACTCGAGAGCGTTGAGGCGCGACTCGACAGGGTCTGGCATCTGCTCGATAGGCTGCGTGGGAGGCGGGCCGGTTGGGATCTTGGGGGTGGAAAAAGAGTCGCGGTGTATAAGGGCATGTCTCGAGGCTCGGCGTTTGATCTCGCGCAAGCCCACCAGGTCTCCGCGCTTGAAGTTGCCGTTTCCGTGCTTGAACTCCCAGAGAGGCGAATCTGGCGAACCGGTGTGAAAAACGTCGCTCACTGCTCGAGCTTAGTAGGTGTGCGCCCCACTGTGTGTGTGCAAGCAACCGACCTTTGTGAAAACCGTACATGTTCAGCTGTCGGACAAACGAGGAGATGTTGGTGTGCTTGAAATACGAGCTGGCGTGTGTCAGCAGTGCAGGACCCGAGGATGGCTGGGGTAGTACGTACGACAGAACTTTTGAGAATTCGCTGGAAGGAGACATGACGAAGCTTTCGTTTGTGCTGGACCAGGAAATGAGGTGCTGGATGCTCTGGTCCTCGAGCATGCTGCGCGTGTATCAGTATTTGCAAGCCATTGCCCGCGTCCTGGGGTGGACGCACTTGTAGAGTTTATGTATAAAGGCGGTCTGCACGACCTTGGGTTGCTGTGCAGCGGCAGCGGCGCCGACGGGGGCGCCGAGGACCCGTTGGCGCAGGTGTTGGGGGCATGGGCATGGGCATGGGCGTCCGAGTCGCCGTTTGGCAATTGGGTCTGCGCATGCGCCTGGCGCGTCGGCGTGAGGTGTCGGTCTCGGTCTGCGCTGGGGGCAGCCAGCGTGGGCGGGCCCATGGCCGAGGTCGAGGCGGGGGTGATGTCCATTGGATCCCGTGGGGGCGCCAGCGAGGAGCTGGACGAGGGCAGGATGGGGATGGACCTGTGCATGTTGGAGTTGCGGTCGCCCGAGAAGGGGCTCCGGCGAGCTTCTGCAACAGACGCCATCGAGTGGAGACGTGGCAGGGAGGCGTGCGAGTGCTGTTGGGGGTGTTGGGTGGCTCAGCCAGTAAGGCCGTGGAACAGCGGTCTCGAGCCGGGAGGAGGTTTTGGCAGCGTGGAGTGGTGCTGGTCTGCAAAAACACTGCTGGAGTGGCTGCAGGGTCCCGAGGTAGGGCAGATTGGCAGCGCGGAGCGACAGCCGGACCTCTTGTTCCAGAAAGGTCGGCGGCGAGGACAAGACAGCAGCACTCTCGCAGCTCGCTCCTGGGAATCGGGCGCTGCCGAAGAGCAGAGGAGGGCTGTGGCGCCGGGTAGCAGCTCGGAAGTGGGCCTGGGGCGATGGAGGCGAGAGAGGGGAGAGGCGCAGAGCAGACGTGTGGGATGGTCTACAGCATCTACACCGTCTGTGGCATATACGGCATAGATGGCATGTATGGCATCGACCGTCTCCAGAATGGCTAGGTAGAGCAAGACAGGCAGTTGGGTAGATGCACGGCGTGGCGGCGTGGCGGCGTGGGCAGCACTAGCTTGCGAAGGGCTGCTGAGAGCCTGAGACAGTGCAAGGCGTGTGTCGCAAAAAGTATCATCTGTAAAAGGAGAGGAGATGCAGGCACATCCACACCCACACGCACAGGTACCGGCACAGGCACAGGCACAGGCACAGACACACAGGCACAGGCATAGACACACAGGCACAGGCATAGACACAGGCACAGGCATAGACACACGGGCACAGGCCACGCGGGCGGAAGTCAGCAGCGTTCCCCTTGACTATCTGGGCTGTCTGGACTAGGTATCTGGCACAAGCTCCAGCATGAGGGGATCGATGACAGGACTGCCAGAGCTGCCGGTGGAGCTGGAGGGGCACGCACAAAGAAAACCAGGCGAATGACGGCGACGCTTTTTGGGTCACTGTCAGCAACCAGCTTGTTCTCGCGCAGCTTCGCTTGGTGACAAGCAGCTTAAGAAGCTTTTGCGCAGACGTCGGCCATCAGCTGAAACGGCCGTGGCACTCTAGAACAGTCTTGCTACCGCCCTTCCATGTACAACGTTGAATGTCTGGCTGCGGGGGTCTGGTAGCATCACAGCTTGCTCAAACAGCACCTCATGCCATCTGTGCAAGCTACACGCTGCATGCCAACCTCGACAGGCGCAAGGCTTCGGCGCCCCCACCCCCTGTGCGGCTGTACATGTACACACACGTCCCCCTCCACTCCCACATCCAACAACTCGGATCATTTCCCGCCCTGTGATGTGCATGCAGCCAGCCTTCACAACTACCGGCGCTAGTGGCCACGAGGATGCCCCAAGCCCTGTTCTCGGCGACCGTGCCACATTCCTTCCAAACCCCCGATCAGCGTCGCCAAATGTGTCGAGATCGGCACTCTCCTTTTGCTGTAAACGCCCCCGTCGCTACCCGGACGAGCCGCTCACTTACCCAAAATGGTGACCAATGGTCTGGCCGAAGCCTTTGCGCGACTGTCGACGTCTGACTCGAGGCAAAATGCTCTCGAAGCTCTGTTTAGGGAGTTGACGCCATACGAGTGGAGGTTCGTCAAGTCTCTTGCAAGCAAACAGACTTTCCAGTTCGACATCATCGGAAAGCTGCCCGTGGAGCTTGTTTCCAATGTATTCTCGTATCTTGACACTACTACACCGTGGCAGTTGCAGCTCGTGCGTATTGTAACCCCTTTCTTGCTAGACAGGCTGACCTGGCCCAGGTATCCAGACCATGGTATGAGAAACTGCAGAGTTTAACAGTGCTAAAGAGCAATCTGGACAGCTGGTATGGTGGCACACTCAATCTCCAAGGCGCCAACCTCGACTTTTACCGGCGCAAAGCTCGAAGCGTTCGTGCCTTTCGCAACGGGCCTCGGTCAGCCCAGCCAGACAGTAGCTTCAGAATTTCAGCAAAGCTTGGACTCACGCAACTACTTGTTGGCGACAATCTAATATGGCTCGACGAAAAATACCGTCAAGTGCGAGTATTGAACATGAGGTCGTGGACCTTGCAAACCTTCAACGGTGTCGCCCGCGAACGCATTCGACATGTTTACGCGTCTGGCGAGTTAGTGGTCTTTACTACACATACCACTGCTTACGTCGCGAAACTGAACAGCCCAGGCCCACTGAGGAGGTTCCGGGTCTCAAATGCGAGGCTGCTTTCTGTCGTTGCGTGTCGAGAGCGTACAGTAGCTTGTGCAGGACATCTTGAAGAAGGCTTACTCGTCTACATATGGAACTTTGACACTCAGCAGGGAAGATCGATCAACTTCAGCTACGATGATCCCATCTTCTTGTGCTATTGTCGAGCTCTCGCTGCAGGCCAGTCCGAGATGGGCTTACTGCTTCAACCGGGTAACGAGACAATCGTATTGTGCATGCTCGACAGTGCTATTCTCTCTACATATCCACAAATATTGTACTGTCAATTCACTTACGCAGGCGAATGCCTCCACAGCGCCGAACACGTACTCGAAGGGTACGACTACGACCAACCCACACACAGTGACGGAAGAGGCTTATGCTTTGTACCGGCAAGCCACGATGGTTTGTTTATGTTGCAAGGGAAGACCATCCCCCACTCCAATTCGACGAAAACCTCTACACTTTTACAAGTCCTGGTCACCGCAGACTAGATCCAACCAAGCCTCGCCACCAGGACCGCCTTGTTTGGTGGAAGGATACCTTCATCGAGGCTGGCACCGAGGGACACATTGTCGTTCACAGGGGCACTGCCTGCGATCCTCGCCACGACGCACTGATAACATACGACTGTTTAGATACTCTGCAATTAGAGTTTAGGGACCGCAAAGACCTGCTCATTAACGATGTGTACATTGTGCGGCCATATTGCGATACTTTTCACGTCTGTTGTTACGATCATACCGTGCAGTTGCCAGGAAGGGAAGGTACGTTGGAAGGTGTGGGGCCCTGGGAGGTGGTGGAGACAAGTTTGTCGAGCGTGAGCAAATCTTAGTAGAAGCAATAGGCGCTCTCAGATGCACCGAAGACCTCTAGGCTCCATTTTTTGAGCGAGGATTAACAGTTGATCTTTGCAAGAGGAGACAGCTTCACGGCGCTGTCTATGTAGAAACCACTGAAGATACGGCCTGCAATCTGTCGTTCGCCATGGAATGGATTATAGTTGAAAATACAACCGGAGTGAAGAGGATGCAGTGAGATCTGTATTCCAGAAGCTAACGTCTTCCACACTAGCGCGGGGCCGCCTTTGACCTCGCAATTTTACCCCACGCTGTGCATTGTCGGCGTGCTCCGCGCCCAAGATTTTTCTTTTCAAGTCCAATATTAGACGACACCAACCAATATCAATACTTACCAATACTTTATACTTTGCGCTTCATCCATACTACTCTGCCCACCCAACATTTGCAACCATGGTCGAGAAGCTCTACGTCACATACAACCAGGTACGTGCTTTCTTTGAATGCACCGCAGTGGATTCTACGTGCAGATTGTACGACGCTTGACTCTACTGTCAACGTACTACCATGCAACATGCAACATGGCGCAATCTACAACCCAACTCTTCAAACATACACTCTTTACCTGGAGATCCGCCCACAAGTCGCGCAAAATGATCACAACACTCTGACACATCGCAGGTGCACAAGCACTGCCAGGATGCGGCACCCAGAATTCTCGACGAGTTCAAGCCTAACCTCATGATTGCTATCGGTGGCGGCGGCTACGTCCCTGCGCGTATTCTGCGCTCCTTCCTCAAGCGCGACGGCACACCCAACATCCCCATCCAGGCCATCGGGCTCTCCCTGTACGAGCAGCTTGGCGGCTCAGGCGACTCCGAGGTCGAAGTCCCCGGTACCAAGGTCACCCGCACGCAGTGGCTCGATTTGTCCTCGCTCGAGATGGCGAACTTGATTGGCAAGAATGTGCTTATTGTCGACGAGGTGGACGACACAAGGACGACACTGGAGTACGCAGTGCGCGAGCTGGAGAAGGATGTTGTGGAGGCGCAGAGGAAGTCCGGGCGCACAGAGGAGAAGACTACATTCAGCATCTTCGTGCTGCACAACAAGGACAAGAAGAAGAAGGGCACACTTCCCGAGGAGACACTCAAGGGAAGGTATCTGGCCGCGCAGACCGTCGGCGATGTCTGGATCAACTATCCATGGGAGGCCATGTACGTGCGCTCAATCAAAGACATTCTGAGTCAAGTAACTAACACCCATATAGCGACATTGATGAGCATGACCGCCTCTCCGCCGAGGCAGAGAAGAAGAAGTCCGCTTAAGCCCAATCAACTCCAGAATATGATACCAGAGATAGAAGCAGTGGAAAGGCGGTGACCAGGAAGCGGAAAAGCATCACATTGACGACATGGCATTTTAGCATTTGCAGGCAGGAATACACAGGAGTTGGCGGACACTAATCTTCATTGACAGTCACTTGAATAACGGGCTCGCACCGCAGCCTTGTATCGTGCGATAGACATTGAATGGGATTTACACTTTGATTGCCTGCAGTCGCTCGCACTGCACCTTCTGAACCGACGACCCGAGACTAGAAACACTGCCCCTGCGTGGAAGTTGGATCGCAGAGAAACTGTGACGTGACAACATGAACAAACACCAACCGCTCGACGCACACCCGCAGCCACCACCAACATCCAACACGCAGAGTTATGCTCAAAGAGATACCCACCTCCTTCCAAGACCAGCACGATATCCAAGCGCTTCAGAAGTAACCGATTCATATAACCACCCTACCAATCTGTGCAGGAACCAAGCACAGCGCACAAGCACCGGCAAAGCTTCCAGTCGAATTTCCAGGAGAGGGACTCAGTATCCTAGCAGCCAACGTCTTGTGACTCGTGAGTATCAAAGACACTATGTGCCTATGTAGAGTTTGCAAGGGTTTCTCTTTACAGGTGTTGCTGTTGACGGCGGTTGATTTGACCAAAGCCGTTCGTCCTCTTTTTTATGGTTTCGCGTGATGCGGAGGAAGCAGAGATTCTTACCACCGATACTCGTTTCGTGCAGGTGGCCTGCATGCCGTAAATGGACAGATTTCTTGGGGATTTGCATCGCGTCACGTCCAGGACTAGAGCCGGCATATTCGCAATATCAATGTCTCTATTTCTGGGGGCAATAAAAAATGGTGTATTCAAAACCGTACTCTACTGTTGGATGCTCGTGACTATACAACGCCATTTCCGATGCATATGCAAAACCCGCAGTGCGCAATGCAAAAATCCAAAATCACCAATCGCTCGGTCCAAATGTCGATCCTTGGGGTACCTCCTTGTAAGAGCAGGCAGTGTAGTCGCAACCCTGCCGTAGTGTTAGTATAATGCCAGTCTTACACGTGAGGAGGTGTGACATACCTGTTTATACACCTCAGTGCCCCACCATTTAAACCCCTTCATCCATCCAGGGAAGACGATTCCAAAGAAAATGACTACAACACCGAACGCAAGACCAGAGTCCAGCGCTGCACTCAGCATCATGTTGTACTTCCTCCACCAATTCTTCCTGCGGTTGCGGATCTCATAGTTGAAGATGTAGCAAACAATGGCCCAGACGGAGAAGTTCAGACCCGTGGCAGGCGGGATCCAACTCAAGCTGCCGAACACTACGGCAAGGTTGACTTTTCGAAGGATGGATTTGCGGTCTTTGCGGGCAAAATACCAAAGGATGATGGGGAGACGGCACCGACAAGGAATGCCCAGACGAGTGGTCGGTACAGTGCACCGGGGCCGAAGAAGCGTTTAGGTCCTACAACACCCCAAAGTATGCTACCGTTAAAGTGGACCCGGGCAATTGGGCAATTAAAGCCGTTGATGGCTTCTGGGGTGCAAATACCGGGAATGTAGAGCAGCATCCAGTTGAGAACACCAATTTGCGTAAGACTAGAGACAACAGTTACTGAAAGTTGTAGTCTGAACAAAAGCCTTGGTGGGATCTTCATGTAATGGCCAAGCTTAAGGTCGGATGCAAACTTCAGGCCCTGGGTGGACGAGATGTATCCAAAGGTAGTAAATACCATGTTAGCAACAGGGCGGCCAGGGAACACGCCGCCGCAGATCAACTGGCAAATAAGATAGATGCTGCTTTGCTGGTTTGTGATGGCCATGACGATACCAATAGGAATGAACAGGATTGCGCCGATGCCGAGAGCCAGCAAAAGACCATACCAAGGAAGATGTACAGGGTAGTACTCGACAACGTACATGCCGACAGCTGCCATAGTGATGCCGGTAAGGAGGTACCAAGCCATCGGTGCATCTGGATATCTTCGCATGAGCCGGTTGTGTACATCTTCAGCGTCTAAGAGGTCTTCCATATCAGGCTCAGATGTCGTGCTGTTTCTGTGGCGGTAACCGTTGGAAGAGGAAGAGTGCCCGTGGCTTTCTGGTAGGTTGCTTAGAGGCTCATAGTCGGCCGCGGGCGCCTTGCGGATTTCTGCCCATGAGCGGCTCCACTGCCTCCAGATATCTTTGCCATGCCATAGAGCTGTATGCGACAACAGAGCTGTGAGGGCAGCGAATTGGAGCGCATAGCTAAGCACGTAAGTAATAGGGAGGAACACTCGACTGTAGTTCTTGTATGCCTCTTCATCAAACAGGAAATCGGCGGTCAAGATCTTGCTGACATCGTATGGATGGCCAGTGTTATCCCAGACCGCAGCTGAGAGAATTGGCATATAGGATGAGTACATGACGTTGGCATAGTCTGTGTATTGTAAGTAAAATTGACTTCCCAGGTGGCGTGAAAGACGTACACATGAGTGGCGCTGCAATCCACATGACAAGCACCAGCCCACCGAGAATATTAAGAGCAGCCCAAAATGGCGTCACAAGCGGAGATCCAATATAGGCAATCTGTGCCCAGTCGAATGTCACTGGAAACAAACCGAGGCCAGATGAAACGCCAAACTACAAGCAGTCAGCATGTGGCGCGTAATTAGTTTGCAAAAGACCTACAAGGTTGGCGATTATCACATTTTTGGGTGCAAACCAAGTGATGACGCTGAAGTAGCTTAGAGCAGGGAACAGAAGTCCAGGCAGAAAGTAGAAAGCAACTGAGCCGGAAAAGACACGCGTGAAAAACTTCCGTGGCGATATAGTCCATCCGTCTGCAGGCTTGTTCTCCTCTTTGTGCAAAGCGGTGAACATGGCTGTCGAAACTAGGGTGCTTGGCCAGATCATGCCACTCGGTCGAACCAAATATCGTCTCGTGAGTCCAGCAAGAGAATATCCAAGGATTTGCGTGGAAAAAATGAGCAGGACCTGGTACATGATGCCCAGGTCTTGATGATAAAACTTTACTTGCTCAACGATGACCTGTCTTTATATTAACTCGTTGTGCACAGGTTTTCGCGCAGCATACTGACATCTGTAGCGAACGCAAATCCAAAAGACACATTGCTGCTGACATAGACGCAACAGTGCTCTTTCTCATTCCATCGGCCTTTTGCGAGATAGAGTCGGAACCGGCGTGTCCAAGGTGTGTTAGGTGGTAACTTGAGGCTAACTCGGCAGCCGTCGACGAATGTTTCTTCAGGATCATCGGATCTTTTGAGAACCTGGTCCCAGAATAGGCCCAGAGGGTGAACAAGCAATAACGCAATAATAGGAGTAAGACTGACGCTAGGGTATCGTAGGGAGAAGAATAAGTTGGTCGAGGAACCAGCAATAGCAAAAATGAAGGACAGAAACCACATCCGCGGTGTATCGATGGACAAGGAGGTGTTGTCGGTAGCAGCGACGGACGCTCGGACTTGGGCGTACGGAGAGTTGTCGGACGGATTGCCTTTCTGATCGTGCAAATCTTCGCCATCAGAAACCTCGTCGTCATCACCATCATCATCGTCAATATCAATATTGGTGCTGCTTGTTGATGACTTGGTACTTCCAAGTACTGGTGATGCTCCCACTATCGACGGATCCAAAGCGCTCGCGTTGAATCGGGCTTCGAAATGAGATGATTCCTCTCCCCGAGCTCCTCAGTGAGTGTCGTGCTGCTGCCACTCTCGTCCCTTAGTCTCCGTCTGGACGCAGAATTGGTGAGAATGGGAGAGCTCCGTGCTGATCCATGGTTGCTTCTCAGAGATGTGTTCGACACGGCGTTTGAAAGTTTGCTCTTCCCTTTCTTTCCATGACGTGCAGCGCTGGTCACATGATCCTCTTCGGATTCACTGGGGCTCAACGAGAGAATCGGTAGACCTCCATAGGACCCTGTAACGCACAATCAGTATGCTGTCCGGATCATTATGAGGCTCAGCGTCACCCAGATGCACACGTTGCTAGCCGTCATGTGAAGCCTGAGCGCAGCTCGAGCACGGAATGCGAAACGGATCATCGGCTTACCTGTGCCCTGCGCCGGGGACGATCGCACCAACAGCGGCGCGCGCGACATCCTTCTCTTGACAGACGGAGAAGGGTTCTCTGTGGGATGTGCTGAGATATTGCGCTCGTCATCAGATGCGGCTGTGGCTATGTCCTGGCGAAAGGGGTGTAATTCGTAGCTGCTGCCTGTGGGAGACGAAGGGCTCACGTAACTTCTTGTGCCACCTGTAGATGAGACAAGCGAAGAAGCGGCGGGCGAGAACGACGCTTCTTCAGCCATAAATACGGGTTCCCTGGTCGCAGGGGCGCGTGGCTATTTGCGCCGGTATATCACACGAAAAGGGTTTCGTGCAGAGTCCGGGTATCAGATGATCAGATAAAAAAGTGTAATCTTTCGATGATCTGATTAGATCAAGGTGCGGAAGAGGAGCTTATTCCAGAATTAGAGTGGGATGGGCCAATGAAGATTGCATCTCAAGTGGGACGCAGCAAGGTAAGGAAGGTGGGCGACCATGGACGCGCGGAGCTCAGCCCTGACAAGGGACAAGGTGCGGTACGGGCGGCTGCGCATCATCACGCATTTCTTGGGTCCGTGGGCTGTAACGCTGCAACCCTGCGCTTCGGGCCCGGTGATGAGCAAATTAAAGCTGCAGCGCGCTCGAAAGGCTCTATTATGCGCAAGTACATTGATTCCACACTAGAAAACAATGCAGAAGGGCCTAGACGTGATCGATGTGATGTCATGCGTTCTGAAACCCCGCTTATCTTGCATCTACTGTACATGTTCAGGGATGCCCACATGGCCTTCACGTTGACTGTGACCAGCGGTGAGGCCCGAGACCATGCTGATGGCGCCCTCTACATCGTCCTTGTTATACAGAAAAAGACCCTGCAGCGCTGCTGTGCTCACCGAGCCGGCCAGCCCCAACTCGGTAACCTTGGCCATAAACCTCTGCTTCGCTTCACCGCTTGCATCGAACTCGGCATAGAATCTATCCCATAGCTGCTCGATCTGATGCTCCGTAGCTTCGCCGAGCCTTACAGTCATGTCCACGCGACCGGGTCGCACCAGAGCCTCGTCCAATTTCTCGATGTGATTAGTGGTGAGGAAGATAATCCGCTCCTCAGCACTAGCAACGCCGTCGAGAGCATTCAGCAATCCAGAGAATGTCACGGATGCGCTGGCAAAGCCATCTGCTCCCGGTGTCTTCCGGTTCATAAACGCAACGTCTACGTCTTCGAGGAGTACCACAGTCCGCCGTGGCATGTTGGTCAATAGGTGGTTCAAGCGATCATCCGTAAGACCGCGCTCGCTGACGTTGAGAATGGCAATGTTGAAGTCCAGATGCCCTGCCACAGCCTGAATGAAGGAGCTCTTGCCAGTGCCCGGAGGACCGTAGAGCAGATAGCCTCGTCTGTAGGGTATGCCGCGGTCGAGATACCATGCGCGCGAGGAGATGAAAGCCTCCATGTCCTCAACAATCCTCTCCTTCACGCCAGCCTCGAGGACTACCGAGTCCAGAGGGCGCTTGCGCTTCGGCTGCCCAAACGGCTGCCAACTGGTGCCCATAGAGTTGTAGATGACGGTTTTGCCCTCCTGTGACTGCTGGTACAGTTGGTGCGCTTCGGCGAAGATGTCCTCGAATACGCTGCGGTGAGAGTAGAGGGTAGTAAGGCTGATGGTCTCGAAGGGGGTGCCGTCTCGCATGTCAAAAGCATCGCGCGTGCGCTGTCGATCAACGAGAATGAATGCGTTCTTGTAGCGCATGAAGTGTCGCCCGGGCCCAGGTACAAAGGAGAAGTGCGCCGCGAGCGCCGGGCCATCCTGAGGCGCTGAGGTGCGGACTTGGAGATGGTGCATGCGCGGGTCGATGCGGTTGAGCATTTTAGAGAGCAGGCCGGCTGGCGCAGCAGATACGCCCGTTGAGCGTTGGGCGCCCGTCAACTGGGCCCTATGATACGTCGTCATCCACTGGAGGAGCCACGGATAGGCATCGTCGTGGCGTGTGATCTCGAGGTCGATGAGCATGCGGCGTCGCAGGAAAGCGGCGCCATGCTGGAGTCCCTTCTGGCCTGTACGTGCCGCAACGCCTAACGCTGCGAGTCCAAAGCCCTGTGGCCATTGTGAGCACACTCCATCTCAGCAAGCCAGCACAGGGGACGACCGTACGGCAGTGAAGAATGGATTGTCGGTGAACTGTGCATATAGCGATCCAGCATGATTGCCGCTGCTACTGCCGCTGCCCGTGGTGATTTGCTTCACCAGCTGCGATTTGGCGTCATTGGAGTCCATGAGCTCGACGCAGCACATCACAAAAACTTTGGAAGGCGCGCATCGCACTAGGCCAGGAAGGAACAGCTGTGCGCCAAGCGGCGCGTGGGCTGCTCGCACGTCACCTCACCTCCAACGCCGCATGAGCGCCCCACCCCGTCCAACAAGGTCGGCCAGGCAGGTCAACACCAGGTAGCTGTCGCATATTCTGGGACATGGCTGTCAGCTTCCGTGTTGAGACTTCTTTGGTAGACAGGAGAGAGGGCTGCCATTCGTCTGTCTCGTCGCGTCCCAGGCAAAGTGGGGCGCGGAGGGAGCTCGGGCGCTTCCTTCCCCAGACTGATATCAAGCAAACGGTCAGCCCAGATTAGCCCTATAGCCTTCTCCCTGTAATTCCTTCGTCTCCTGGTAAGCGCTACAAAAAAAGGCGTATCCAGCCCTCTGCGTGCCTTTCTTCCTATACACCATGACCACCGTCACTATAGGCAGGTCTTACTTTGACGCTCTTCTACGAAGGTAGGCTGAAGCACATCATCCATGTACAGCCCAAGCCAGCCATGGGTAGTTACTAACAGCCTGGTAGAGCCCAGTTTGTGAGTTGGTCCTTCACCAGGCAATCTATCTCCAGCCATACTGAACCACGGCCAGCACACTTCTGGCAATGAGTTCGAGCTTGCTCCCGACCTGTTCAACAATGTCACCATATCACAGGAGGAGCATAAACACCTGGTAAGCTTTCTTCTTGAAACGCCGTTACTGGAGGCTTGCCTGCTGCCCAAGCACACCTTCCCAATCAGCCACTGACGGATGGCAGCAACAATGCACTCGCGACTACAGTACATTTTCGAGCACCTGTCCCTCCCAAATAAAAAGCTTACGATGGCTAGACCTGCTCAAGAGCGCCCTCTTTCGCGGAGGTCTGACAGCAGAGACACTGTACACACTTCTCGCTAGTGAAGGCGACGCTGCCAACGACAACACTTCGCCATGCAACCCCAGTGCTGAAAAGACATTCGTGAGATCTAAGAAAGTACCCGTCACTATGAGAGCTCCCCAAGAGAAGGACAACTTACCTGGTTCAGACGACACTGATACCGGTAGTGACCGACTCGATCTGCGTCGGCCTCGACCTCAACCGTTGTACCGAGACTACAGCAACGACCAGTCCGAAGCCCACACTGGCAATTACGCACAGGAGGGGGAGAGGAAGAGGAGAAAGACGACTACAGACACAAACGTGACCATTGCAAGCAGATACCGGCTCATGACCAGCGCACCATCCTCATCACCAATCTTGCGGATCGTACGACCCACAAGGACCTCGCCGGAGTGATTCGAGGGGGCGGCTACTCGACATATTTCTTCGCAATGACCGCGCTGCTACCATATCCTTTGTTGAAGGTGCAGCGAACTTTCTGGCATACGTCAGGCGCAATGATATTTACCTACACGCCAAACGCGTAACTATTGCAGATCTAGGAACGCATGTATGAAAGGCTGACCTGGCTTAGCTTGAGTTCTGTTGGTCAGATCGCCAGTTCCACGTATCCCCTCATGTCTCCCACAAGATTGCTGGTGGAGCATCCAGAAACCTCATTGTACGAGGAATTGCCGGAAAAGTGGGTGAAGAACAAATCCGGGACCACCTTGGCCACATCCACAATCTCATTGTGCTCGACATCTTTTTCAAAAATGGCGATGCCTACATATCCACCAATTCGATCCATAACGCACTGTTCGCCAGAACCTGTATGATGTCTCGTACTGTCTACAAGGGTACACGAATCGATTGGGCCCCAGATGAATGCGCTGCTCCCTTGCCACAACCTAGTGTGAGGACCCGTCCACCTGTTGCAAACGTTTCGGCAACGCCTATCACGACGACAAACACCTATGCGCTTCTCGACACGAGCTCCGACATGGACTCGGACTCCCAAACGGAACCGTATCTGTCCAACGGCATCCACCTTGTACGCAACGACTGGACCGATACTGCTGTAGCTTAAGCATTCCATGCTCATTTCAGTGCGCCATGTCGCCTTCCGGTAATGGTGGTCTCTGACCTACCCTTAGAGCGATAACACTTACAGTATGCTGGCACCTGGCTGGGTCGGGAACTGTGTTACCATGGGTGCAGGCTTTTGCATACCGCTGAGTCGAGGATCGGCGAGCAGTGGATTCGGCGTTTCTTTCCTTCGTGTTGGTGCAAATGAAGTTTTTGTTTCCTGCTTGTTTGTATGGCGTTTTCAGGAGCATCGATACTGACAATGCCCAGATACCCCCTTTCTTGTAGGCTGGTTTATTACACGCCTGAAACCTTTACTCAAGCCTTAGTGCCTGAATAATACTGTACCATCCGTGTGCTCTAGTTTGTACTGTACTACCTTGTGCCATGTTGACCAATCACGTTTGAGTGGAGCCAAGCTTCGGCTATCGGACCTTGCCCCATCCTCACTCGTGCATCATACCAGACCGTCACATCTCACGTTAGCTTCGTATCTTTAGTGTCCTTTCATGGCCTAGATGAAATGGCGCCCATTATCAAAGTTGCAGTAATCCAGCTCTATCCAAAAGTACGCCGCTCAGCATAACACCACCATGACCACGCGCTCACCAGCCCCCGCAGCCGTTAGATCTAGAGCACAACTTCAGTAAAGCAGCAAATTTTGTGCGCTCTGCCGCCGCCCAAGGCGCCGATCTTGCTGTGCTCCCAGAATACCACCTCACTAACTGGGTGCCCAAAGATCCGGGTTTTGTTGGCCTGTGCGAGCAATGGGAGACATATCTCAGGAAGTATCAGGACCTGGCGAAAGAGTGCGGGATTTGCATTGTTCCGGGGACTATTGTTGAGAGCCATAAAGAGAAGGAAAAGGAGGATGATCAGCTGTTGAATGTTGCTTACTTCATCGGGAATGAAGGGAGCATATTGGGGAAGTATGTTAAGAAGAACCTCTGGTACGCTTCCACTCCACAACATCTCAACTCACTACTCTCTCGATTGTGCATCGGCCCCGCGACCTCATGACAGCGTCAACTTCAAAGATAGTAACCTCCCCCCAGGGGCCCCGAACGCAACCACCTGACCTCCTCCACGCACGCACCCCATGAGGTCTTCAGCACGCCCATCGGCAAAGTCGGACTGCTCATCTGTTGGGACCTCGCCTTTCCGGAAGCCTTCCGCGAGCTGATCGCTGCGGGCGCGCAAACCATCATCATCCCGACCTTCTGGACGCTCAACGACTGCACCCCCGCAGGCCGGGCGCGCAACCCCGCATCCGAAGCGCTGTTTCTCGACACTGTGCTCACGGCGCGTGCGTTTGAGAATACTTGTGCGGTTGTCTTTGCGAATGCCGCTGGGCCCCCCGAGTTGGGGTATGCAGGGCGCAGCCAGGTTACCGTGCCGTTTGTGGGACCGTTGGCAAAGCTGGGGTCTGCGGGTGAGGGAGTGTTGGTTGTGGATGTTGATTTGCAGGTTCTGGATGAGGCGGAGGAGTGTTATTCTATTCGAAGCGATATTGCGAGCGCGGATTGGCATTATCAGTATCGCCATTCGAGGGGGAGGGTCTGCGTCAGGGAAGGGACTAGGCTCTGGGAGACTGGGCGTGGTCATTTGGGAAGAGGTTTGCGTGTTGTCACTCGAGAGAGGGTTCTTGGCTTGCAAGACGTGTGGATGTTGGATACCATGTGCACACAGGGCGATTTGTCGAATACTTAGTCAAGTCGAAATGAAAGAAACACTGTTGTTTGCAGTGTTAGCCAGATGGGTAGTAGAATTAGTGGTGGTATCTAGTGGAGAACTTATTCATCCATCATCAACTTATCGTACCAGCAAAGCAACCGGACCAATGGAACGCCAGAATAACCGAGTATCGAGAGTTACACCAGAATGCTCCTCGGCACCGTAGTCCAGTTGCCAACCCCAACGCCAGGAAGAGAACAGCAACATCGACATCAACATGGCCCCGACACCACTCCCACATCACCCCCTCGTCACCCGCTCGTTAGTAGCTATGCCACAGCCTCAACTTTGGTCGCTCGAGCTGGCATCGCTGTCCGATGTGTCGTGGGTGCGCATGGAGTTCTTGGCAGTTCGCGTGACGCCATGCTCGGTGGAGACGGTCTCGCCGACTACGACGACCCTCGTTTTCCCCAGGTTGAGGAAGAGTTTTTCATCAGCAGCGAGCTTTGCAGCGACGTCCTTGTCGTAGATGGTCTTGTAGAAGGTCTGGAAGGCGAACTCGTTGGCGAAAGTCATTTCAGCGACGCAGTCGTAGTCGATGTCCTGAGCATCGCCCCGCAGAAGAAGTGGAGGCCGGTCCGGGTTGGCTGGCCCGCCGAAACCTTTCCTCGTGATCCTCGCCAAGTACTGGCGGGTGAACTTGTCTGGCCAGCAGTTGGCACAGAGGCGCTGGGCGAGGGGAATGTGGACGGTCTCATAGTGTTGCTTGAACTCATCCGGCGAGAGACGGGGTTTCTGGTGACGAAGAGCAGGATGGTGTATGTCATGTCGAAGAAGGGTATCTACTATGGACAGTATGCAGATGGCACAGAAAGAGGGCCAGAGCTTGGGGCTTGTGGCTGCTGGCGGACGAGTGGCAGCTGTGGAAGCGTGGAAGAGGTTGTGGGTTATAAGTTTGGTTGGTTCTTTCAGGTCACGGAGCCAGTCGACGGTCTAGCACGAGGCGCTGTCTGCCTGCCGTGGCTCATGGTGCGACTTTAAGCAGGCGGGTGAGCAGGAATTCTCTCCGCCTGCACGGCACAGGTTGTGTCCAGGCGAGGGACTGAGGCAGAGGACGTCAATGGTGGCGCGGTATGTCGGCACGATTCAGGCATGAAACGTGAACAGGGCCGCGGCGCTGCTGTTGGCTCGCGGGCAGGCAGCGTCGATAGTCGATAGTCGATAGTCGGTAGTCGGTAGGCGATTGGCAGTGCCCCTCCCAGGATCCCTGTCGTCAGTGCAAGCTGGCGCCAAGCAACGCGAACGCACACGCGAAAATTGAAGCAGTGCAGCAACCAAGGCGGGGAGCCTCATCGAACACCACGTCGCCGCCGCCCACGCCTCTCGCCGCACGCACAGCACAGCACACGACCGCACCACCATGAGCCGCTTCCAGAACGGCTCCGATGCCGAGGAGGACGGCATCGCCAGCGAGTTCCGCGACCAGCCGCAGTACGACGGCATGGACGAGCTCGACCGCATGCCCTCGATCGGCAGCAACCAGGACATCCACGCCCAGCTGCAGGCCGCCGCCACCCGCTCGAGTTCCAGGCCACGCTTGAGACCAAGTTTGCCAGCTACGACAACTACTGCAACCTCTTCCACTACATCCTCAACTCGGACGGCCCCGTCGACCTCGAGGTCCCCAACGTAAGCACCAGCACCAGCACCAGCACCAGCACATACACATACACATACACATACACATACACATACACATACACATACACATACACATACACACACACATACACATATACACACATACACATACACACACACATACATATATACACACACACACATACACACACACACATACACATACACATACACACACACATACACATATACACACACACACATACACACACACACACACATACACACACACACACACACATACACACATGCGCCGCCCCGCGCCCGCCCCCTCTGACCCTCACATAGCTGACACGGCGCAGTACTACTGGGCATGGGACGTCATCGACGAGTTCATCTACCAGTTCAACAGCTTCTGTAGCTACCGCCAGAAGGTTGCCCTCAAGAACGACAACCAGGATGAGATCCAGCTCCTGCGCGACAACCCAAACACATGGGGCTGCTACAGCGTCCTCAACGTCCTCTACTCGCTCATCCAGCGCTCGCAGATCAACGAGCAGCTCGCTGCCATGAAGCGCGGCGAGGACTCGAACCTGTACGCCGGCGACTACGGCCAGCGCCCCCTCTACAAGATGCTGGGCTACTTCTCCATCATCGGCCTGCTCCGCGTCCACTGCCTGCTGGGCGACTTCAGCCTCGCTCTCAAGACCCTCGATGACATCGAGCTCAACAAAAAGGCTCAGTTTGCCCGTGTCATGGCTGCCCACTTCACCACCTACTACTATGTCGGCTTCTCCTACATGATGATGCGCCGCTACACCGATGCCATCCGCATGTTCTCCCACATCCTCGTCTACGTCTCGAGGACCAAGAACTTCCAGAAGAACGCGCAGTACGACTCCATCACAAAGAAGAACGACCAGATGTACGCCCTCGTCGCCATCTGCGTCGCCTTCCAGCCCACGAGGCTCGACGACACCATCCACACTGCTCTCCGCGAGAAGTACGGCGAGCAGTTCAACAAGCTGCAGCGCGGCGGGCCCGAGTCGCTGCCCCTCTTCGAGGAGCTCTTCCGCACCGCCTGCCCCAAATTCATCAGCCCCACACCCCCGACTTCGACAACCCGGAGGTCAACATCGACCCTGTCGAGCACCACCTCCGCATCTTCATGGACGAGGTCAAGAACAACATGATGTCGCCCACCGTCAAGAGCTACCTCAAGCTGTACACCACCATGGACTTGAAGAAGCTCGCTGGCTTCCTCGAGGTCGAGCCCGAGAAGCTGAGGTGCTGGTTGCTCGTCAACAAGCAGAGGAACAGGCAAACCAGGTGGACCGAGGGCGGCCTGCTCGAGGGCGACATCGTTTCGGCTGGCGACCTCGACTACGCCATGGAGGGCGTAAGTGCAACTCCAACCCAGACTGTGACTCATTTTGCTAACCCTCACCAGGACCTCATTCACGTCTCCGAGGCAAAGGTGGGCAGGAAACTCATCGACTGGTACCTCAGGAACCTGGCTCGCACTTACTAGAAAGTGGATACGACATGGGAGGTACTTCAGAGATATCCTTGGCCAAATCGAGATAGAGCATCCGGCTTGGAGTTGGGGGTTTATGGCATTATGGAAAAGCGTTTCTGCGGATAATTTGAGCGAACAGCTCAGGGAATCGATAAAGCTATAGAGTTACAGGTGCTCGAAGGCTCTGCTGGAAGCCGTGCCACCCACCGCATGTGTGGAATCAGCGGGTGAAAGGGGAACAAGCACCGCGTCCAAAGGTACGCAAGGTGAATAGTAGAGATTTTGATGATATACGCATCAATGAAGAAGCCACCAGACCGGAATACACGAGCCATGCTAGCCTACATGTGAGACAGATGTATCATCTTGACGATGGTCTTGCTGAATAGATCGTCGACCTAACCACCAGCAAGCACATCTCCTCGACCAATGCCGCCCACGCAAGCGTCGCGGATAAGTGCAGGGGCCGGGTATATCGCAAATTGACACTTTACAAAGTTGATACTCCTACAACAGCATGGGCCACAGTCTTCAGTTGATGCAGCCTGTCTCTCGGTCGCGCCTGCATTTTGTTTTCCTGACACCTCGTCCCTCATTCGACGACTTCACCTAGAACACGCATATCTCACCGTCTTGACGCGTCGAGCACCTTGGTCACCACACGCCACGAGCTCAACCGCGCTGCAGTGTTCATCCTTGTTATTCGTTGCCAACACACAGCGGGGTAGATAAACACGATACAGCCAGCAGCATTCCACACTCGGGAAAAGACGACAGCAGTGCATCCAACATGGCCCCAGATTTGAACTCAGTGCCCGTGTCACCACGTCCAAACGCCACAAGCAACCCATCGCACACGCAGACCGGCACGACAAACTCGCGCCAGAACTCGACTCCAGCCTCTCGACGAGCCTCGCAGATCTACCCCATGAGCCCACCACCCCTCCCTCTGGCCTCGCCAGGCGGGACACTGCTCCCAGCGACTCATCACACCCATGCCTTCCCACCGCTCTCTCCAAATCTCCATAGCGCCGATACCGGTCACGTACCCATGCGGCACCCACGCCCCATGACCGCCGCCGAGATGCATCTCGAGCTCGAGAAGGAGCAAGAAGCCGTCGTCAACCGCCTCACACGCGAGCTCTCCGCCCTGCGTGCGCACTCGGCCTCGGTAGCTTCCACAACCTCCTCGATCGCATCCAACGCGCTCCTCGACGTCACAGATCCCGCCGGTAGTGCTGCACACTCGGGCGCACCACTGCAGGGGGCCACCCATCCCACATCTTCACGGCGCCACCGCAGTTCCAGCAGTGTGTCACGAAGTGGGCTGCCGATAGGCGTGCACAGCATTCCGCAGAGCCACAGACACAGCATCAGCAGCCAGCAGGGCGGGGTAGAGATGCGCAGAAGTAGCAGCATCGTCAGCACGCCCCGATACGAGGAGCTTGCACTGCAGAGGGCGGAGCTGGAGGAGGTCAAAAAGGAGAACGAGGCGTTGAAGCAGAGGATCAGGGAGCTGGAGCGGGCCATCAGAAGTGGGGAGGAGGGCACGAGGGGGAAGAGCGGTGCGCCGGCGACCGAAGGGCAGACATGAGCGTGCTCGACATGTTATGCGGCACTGCGTTCCTATCAAGAACATGGGACATGAAAACTTAGCAGGACGGTCTCTTTTATTTCCCCCTTGTTCATTGGCGTTCAGCACGGCATGCTATCCAGACCAAAGAGCGGCGTTGTAGCGCTCTAGTATACACCTTACATCACACGAATATAATATAAGAAATCATCTATTCACACTTCTATCCCACCTTACACGTAGCGTGTCTAGTGGTACAGATGAGGGGTGGTAGGGCAGAGAGGGATGGGTGATGTAGAGACTGGATGTGGCTCTGCTCTGCTCTGCTCTGCTCTGCTCTGCTCTGCTCTGCCATGCCATACCAACTACACACACCACAGCCCAAACACCACTTCATACATTGTAGCCTCCCCACCCACCACTATAGCCCCAGCACCTCCCCGCGCACCTCGTATACAACAACTACACAACGCGCTTCCCGCCAGTCATCTTGCGGTTATCAGCATGCCGCTTCGCCTTGAGTGCCTCGCGCCTGCGCTTCTTCCACGCGCGATTGATATCGCCGCGCTTCTCCCAGAACCACTTGCGGAACTCGCTTTCAGGCCTATCGTCGGCGTCGGCGTCGGCGTCGGCAGCGCCAGCAGCGGCGTCCTGGTCATCCTGGTCGTCCTGATCGCGCTCTTCGGGGACGGCGGCGAGGGGGTTTGATTGCGTGTTTGCGCGCGTGTTGAGGTGGAGCTGTGCTTGTTCGTGTGCGTCTACGTCACCCATTTCGTCGTCGTCGTCGTCGTCGTCATCATCGTCGGCTTCTTGGCTGCCGTTTCGCCAGTCGAAGGAGAAGCGGCGCCCGATGGCGGCTGTGTCTGGGGTTGGGGCTGCGCTGCGGAGACCACGCCACTCGAGATCGCGCTGCGTGAAGGGCGTGGTGGGCGCGCCTTCGGTTGCCTCGGTGGAGGGGCGGGTGCGGAGGGCGATGTGGTTTCGTTGTCGAAGAAGGAGAACGAGGTGTTAATGGGTGGGGGTTTGGTCGGGGTGCTGAGAGATGTGGGAGGGGCGCGTTTGAAGAGCGCTTCTAGTGGGTGGACTTCTTTGGCCTCGGTGGATGTGGGTGGCTCAGAGGTGGGCTGCGATGTTCTCGATGCGGGTTTGGTCTGCACAGGAGAGGGCGTGGGCGAGGCAGCGTCTTCACCTTCATCATCATCTTCATCTTCGCTCTCGGACTCGGATGAGGAGGGCTCGTCTTCGGAGGATGAAGACACAACAGAGGATTCTGCATCAGATTCTGCATCAGACTCGGGTGGCGGCGTTGCCTTCTTCGGCTTTTGTTTTTCACCGGTTTGAGCGGTCGGCCCTGAGAGTCGGTAGGAGGCGGTGCGGCCTTGACAATCGGCCGTCCCTGCGAATCCGTGGGTGGCGGCTCGACCAATTGCTGACCATCGACAAGCTGCAGCACTCTGCTGTGCGCCGCCTTCTTGGTCTCAGGCTCGACCACTGCGCCGTCCTCATCCACCCATCCCAGCCCGTTCACGTACTCGACCGGTGGCTTCTTCTCGGTCGAGACCTTGGCTACTTTGAGGAAGGAGGGAGTTTTCGTGTTCTTCTCGAATTCATGCACAATGACCTCCTTCGTCTTTGTATTTCTTTCCTTCTTCTCTTTCTTGTCCTTCTTCTCTTTGCGCGAGTGCTCAGTGGCAGCAACGGGCTCGAGCTTCGCCTTGAAGAGCAGCTCGGGCTCCTTGGTGTACTTTGAGGGCTTTGGCTGGTGCTTGTCGTGCTTGGTCCTCTTGTCCTTTTTGTCCTTTTTGTCTTTGCTCTTGCTCTTGGCTGAAATGGGCTCGGTCCAGCCGCGCTTGACCTTGCGGTCGTCTGGCAGCTCCACGCCGTCAAAGACGCCCGGGTCTCTTTTCCGCTTTTCCGACTTGTCCTTCTTCTCCTTCTTGTCCTTCTTTGCGCGCTTGGACGGCTTGTCTTCGGGGCTGCCTCTGCGTCCTCAGGCACTTTGCGCTTCTCTGGCTTGGCCATGTCGATGCGCACCTTGGAGCCTTTCAGCGTGGTGCCGTTGAGCTTCTTCCTGATCTTCTGGGCCTCTTGCTCGGGCAAGTCGACGTAGCCGAAGCCCTTCTCGGGGAACGTCTCGAGTGTGTGGTAGGAGATGTTGCGCGCGAGCGGTAATACAGAGGGTGCGAGGTAGACTTTGAGCAGCTCGGGCTTGAGCGGGGTGATGTGCAGCCTGACTGTCTTTGGGGCGTCCGCTTCTGATGTAGGCGGCTGTGTCGGGGGCATCGAGTCGCTGTGGCTGTGCAGGTGCGACCAAGCTCGAGGCGGCCGTGGTGGTGTTGTGTCGTGGGCGTTGTGCGCGCGTGGTGGAAGCTTGACCGCTGGACTGCGGAGGGGAGGAAAATACTTAGCGCCAGTTGCTCGTCGATCAGACGGTCAGACGGTCAGACGGTCAGACGGTCAGAGCGCATCCGAGCGTACCCAAGCTCTCAGCGGGATGGGGAAATGCAAGCCGAGCCAGGTCAACCCTCGATCGTTGCCAGGTTGCGTGAGTTGGACTGAAACACTCGAGCACGGCGACAAAGACGTCTGGCAGCGTGCTAAGGAACGCGACACTGTCCATCAAGACCGAGCGGGACCCTGGCCAGCCGCAGCGCCGCAGCCAACAGCCACGGGCGCATCCAGCAACCCACTGCGCACGTGTACCATCACAACCGCAGCCATGAGGAGATACATGCTATTCTTCTTCACTTTGCTTTGCCTGCTGTCCATTTCCCTCGCTGCATGCACGTCTCCCACACTACCCAACGCCTGCACAGCGCACTGACAAGCACAGCGCCCACATCCTTCTGCAAATGCACCTGTTTCGGCAACAGCACCATCGTCGCCCTCGACGCGCCCTCGACCACATCCAAACCGACCCTCAAACTGCGCCCCCGCGCTAGCAAGAAGTCCTGCAACGACTGCAACCGCCAGTTCTGTCTGAGCTACAGCTTCTGCAAGGGCGAGAAGGAGGAGAAGGTCCTCACCACGTGTTTCCAGAGGGACTCGACCAAAGACCAGGTTGTGGTCTTGGTGTTTATAGCGGCGACGGTGGGACTGTTGGGCTACGCTGGTGTGCGCCCGTGGGTGGACCAGTGGCGAGACGTAGGGTCATCAACTCACACACAGCATCCACACTGACTTGACCCAGCGCCGAAGGAGCTACATGCCCGTCTCAGGACAGGGGAATCAGTAGACAAGTATTGTATAATCATGTCGATATGCAATGGTACACGCAAATCTCAGAGATACCCAGCGCCCATCTACATGTGCCCTCCAACTCCGCGATGCATATATGATAGTGAAACAGCAATCTACAGGCTGGAAATCGAGTATAGTACACGCACGTCTTGGCCTCCTTTGGGCCCAACGCGAGCCGCCTACTCTTTCTTCGATCCCCCACATCCACCCAAGCCAGCCCTTGCCTGTCTGCTCCGCCTTCTGGCTCGCCCTCGCCGCCTCCTGCTCAAGCGGACCGCCAACAACCCGTGTCGACGCTGATGGCGATGTCGATAGCGTGCTCGACACCTGGTCCGAGACCTGGTCCCGCGCCTCTTGCACCGCGGCCGTAACGCTAGCAACGCCAGCATTCACGCCTGAGCTCTGCCCTTGTGCCTCCACCTTCTTGAACTCGGCCAGCGCTGCCTTCCTCTGCTCCTCCAACAGCTTCTCCTCCTTCCAGTCACCATGCAGCCACCACAGCAGCTTGGACGGTGCCTTCCGCTCCGCCTTCTTCTTCTCCATCGCCTCCTCCTCCTCGGCAATTCCTGATACGAGCGCCATCTGCGCGGGCGATGCGGTTCCCGCTGCGACGGCTGATCGTGCGCTTTCGAGGATCCTGGCCTGTTCGCGCTCCTGGTCTGCAAAGTAGATTGCGCGTTTTCGGCGGTTGTAAACAATCATGTCTCCTATCGAGAATACGGCGAGGACACCGACACAGCCTGCCGTCTGTCAGCAGCCGCTCTCGTCCCTTGATTCAGGCCAATACCGCAGCCATTGGATATAGAAGGGAAGTAAACGTACCTGTCGCAAAAATCAATCCATACACAGTGAACCTATGCGCCGCATCTGCAGCCATCCTCCCATACAGATAGGCATAATCCCACTTTGTGACCTGTGCCATCTTTGCCCGGTTCGCTGCCTCCCGGAGACGCTTGACTTTCTGCTGCGGTGTCTCGTTCTTGGGTGCTGGGTCGGCGAACTGCAGCGTCGTTGCGCGCCCGCCCGGTCTTGTGTGTGCCCATACTCCCGTCGCCGTGAAGCGCGTGGCGTCCTTGACGTGCTTCGACATGCTGGGTACGTAGGGAGGAGGAGAAAGGGGCGGTGGGTGGTGACGGGGTGGGATGTGCAGGCGGAGATCGGATGATTTGACAAAAGTTGGGTGAATCGAGGCTGCCAAGACTTGGGATCATTGACATCGGCATGCGGAGGTGCCGACCTCGTCTCTTCGTTGAGCAGATGCTGATTGGAGTAAGACCTACTGGAAGCTTTTTGGTGATTTATGTTTGGTCAGAAGAGTTGGGTAGGTTCTGAGGAAGGAACAAGAAGAGCAACGCCCGTTTAATTGTTGTAAACGCGTTTCTCTTCACTCTCAGCATCTTCCATCAACCATACCACCATGTCCAGTCTCGTGCGCACCATCAAGATCTTCATCGCGATTTTGTCTTAAAAACTCCCCCATATCAATTTGTTGTTGTCACAATGGCCGATAGCAATGAACTACCGGCCAACATGGACTTGGAGGCTATCCTGCGAACGCTTGCAAGTCTTCCAAAGCCAGAAGACCAGCCCCTGCAGGATTCCCAGGACTTTTATGCACAAAACCAGCCAGGAAACAACCAACCCCAAACCTTTGTACCAGAGCAGCATCGATCATTCCAGCTGCTTACAGCAGATCCTCGCCTTGCTGGGCGGTCGCCGCAACCACCAATCCTACCGAAGCCCCAGGCGCGGTCTTCGACGCCCCTGATTGACCCTGCAACGATCATAGACTGGAAGTCAGGTCTTCGTTGCGTGAGCAAGATTGCTGCCCAAAACCCTGAGTTTGCTGCCTCGGTCCGCAAGCTGATAAAAGACCAAGAGGGCAATGTGAGACAGTGGGAGGCTGGCCGAACTCGTCTCATCGAGGAGCAGGGTCTGAAGAAAGGAAATGAACAAACCCACCGAGCAGCACTGTATGTCTTGTAGAGTGAGAGCGGTCAAAATCCCCAAATGCTGATGCTTCCAGATCCCTGCCAGGCCTTCTGGAGAACACCCCCTACTCCGAGTATGGCATAGCACCATCGAACCTTCATGTCTGGACACTAACGAGGTGACAGACTCCCGAGCGTGAACAAGAAGAGCTCAGTCAATATGATGCCAAGGTCTACCGAGCCAGCAAAGCCATGGTGGAGTCGCAGACTTCGTCGTTGAAGGTACTCGGTGTGCCGTTCTTCGGTGTGCGGCCGCACCTACTCGCAAGTGAGGATGAAGATGTTTCACTAGGTGCTGATGGTGCACCTACTAAAATTACGCAGTCGCAAGTTTTGGAGCTGCAACGGAAGATGCTGACCCATCTGCTGGACTTATATGGGGATTGAGCCACGCCGATTGCAGATGTCAAACAAGCAACAGCAAAACCGTTAAACAAGAGCATGTTTGGTTGTTGTATACATCAGATTTCCTTGGATGTCCAACTTCATTCTATCCACGCTGTCTGATCATTGCAATAACCCGCCGACAGATGTAAATTGTAGGCACAACGTGGGCGACACCACCCAGGGACCTGGCCATTTGTTTCCCTGTGTCACTAAACGCTCGTCACATCCGGTACGTGGTAATGACGCTGCTCTCCAATAAGAGCACGTTTACAAACGGGCGCAGGAGCGACACGAGTGCTGGCACGCACAACACAAACAATGCCTCACTGTTACACAGATTACTTCTTCTGCTATTGGCCCTGGTTTCATCAACTAAGAGAGATCCAATCTCGCCTTCACATCGTGTTGTCCCACCAAGGACGCGCCTTCCACAGTCACCTACACTTGCCTCCTCCCCAACTTCCCCTTCTCTCACCACCAACCCCCACACTCGTTTCTCCCCGTTGGCTCCACACTCTCTCAGCACCATCTCACTCGCTCGTATTAGTTTCGCTCTCTATAGCAATTCCGTTACTTTTGACAACATGAACGCTGTTCGCTCGCTCGCACTCGCTGCAGTCGCTGGTAGGTACTCCCCAAGCGCTCTGCTTTTTCCCGGTACATTGTTTCCCCCGCGTGCAGCCACACGCGAGACAAAAGACAAAGTTTAAGTACACATGTTGACCTGTAGGAGCTGGTGCTGCCGCCGAAGCCATGAACAATGGTACCCCCAGGGCGAAGTCATCAAAGGTCTACCTATGGTCGCTCGCGACGGCACTTGTGCTGAGCTCCCAAAGCTTTGCACCGGACCGGCCATAATGTACGGCTACGCTACAACTCTCACCTACCTCTGTCCCGAGGCCACCACCACCCACACGCCTTCTACGGTGCACGTTACCATCACGAAGACGATCACGGTGACACCGCCTGAGGTCGAGACTACCGAGGGCCCGACCGGCACTCCCGTGTAAGCAGCAACTCAATGGCTCGATGCTTTTTTTTTTTTACTGACGATGAAGGGTCGCCCCTGTTCCCTTTCTTACCAAAGAGCCGGACACGACAACTATAATCCACTCGACGTTGACTGAGTATAAGACTATTACCCTTTTCGGCCACGATGGTGCACCTATGCCCGTCGATACAGTTCCTGCTCTCGCCGTACCTATCACTGGCTATCTCTCCGCCTCCCCTCTTCCCACCGAGACTGAGAAACCTATCTCCACAATCCAGACCTCGACTACAGCTGTGACCTCGAATTCTGGCTACAATTTCCCCACGATGTCGCCGCCAGTTATCAATGGAACTACCACTGGTATTTTCTACTCCGAGTCCATGGCCAACTTCTCCGTTGTTCATCCGACTCCATTCTTCCCGAACACGACCTCTGCTCATTCTCACTATGCTTTCCCGACCTTGAACGTGGAGAACAGGGGTGCTCAGACCCCGAAGGCTGCCAAGGGTACCGCTGGAGAAGTCAGTACTTCACTTGTCGCTCTTGGTTTCGGCCTTATAATGACTGTCTCTCTTGTCTGAGCTCGTCTACGGCGGTGCGCATGAGGGGTACCGTCACATGCACGGACACAGAATTTTGGGCGTTATCTGGAGGACTGGAATACGTTAGGTTATGTGGCATCTTCCTTGCGAATGTGGGTTGCAATATGGGGTGGGGTGTACGGGATTGAGATGACGGCATCTGACTTTCACCCATCCGCGGCGACATGGATCATGACAGATAGCCCTCTCAGGAATGATCATAATTACCCCCAAGCAGTATTTTGATGCACGGCTGTTATTTTCTTTTGCATCACTAAACTTCCATGGTGCAGGACACGGACGATTCCCATATGGAGCTGCATACTTTTTCGTCCCGACGATATCATCACTCGTGAAATTACTACCAAAGTGCTACATCAACTACCTAAAAGAAGTGGAATCCTCAGAGCAAAAGAAAAGAGTATCCAAACTCAGAGACCAACTCTACGGATTCGCGTCGAGATACCTACAGATATCCCTACAAGAATCCTCCAGCGTCTTCAGTGGCCGCCATCCCAGGACCCTCGCAGCCTTCTCAGGATCTGCAACACATACACCAACATCACCATCCCTCCTGGGAACATTCCTCGTTCTAATATTTCTACCAGAAACAGCCTGCATTGTATCCACGACCTCCCTCACACTCGCGCCACACCCGGTCCCCAGATTAATAGCATGAAACCCCGGTTCAGATGCAGGATTATTCCCCGCTGCTATTGCCGCGACATGCCCGCGGGCCAGATCGCTCACGTGGATGAAATCTCGCACCGGAGTACCATCGCGGGTATCCCAATCTGCGCCAAACACGCGCAGCTCGCGCGCCTGACCCTTCATGACGCGCACGACCAGCGGCATGAGATTATTGGGAGCGGCGCGCGGATCCTCGCCGAGGAGGCCTGAGGCGTCGCAGCCGACGGGGTTGAAGTAGCGGAGTGCGAAGATCCGCCACTCCGGGTCACTGGCTGCAACATCGCTGAGGATGGCTTCGCTTATCCACTTCGTGCGGCCGTACGGGCTGGTCAGACCCGCGCACCCGGGCTGCGTCATGCGTGTGCGCCCTGCTGCGTCGGTCCACTGCGTTGGAGCGTGGCTGGTTAGCGCTTCGTGCAGGCGGCCGCCGTGGCTGGCTTGCTCGCCGTAGACGGTGGCTGAGGAGGAGAAGACGAGTGTCTTGATGTTGAAATTCTTGAGTAGCGTGCAGAAGGAGATTAGTCCCGCTACGTTGTTGGAGTAGTATTTCAGCGGTTGGTAGAGGCTTTCTTCAACGGCTTTGTAGGCCGCGAAGTGGATTACCGATATGATTGTCGATTTGAGTGTGGGAAGACTGATATAGCGCTCGAGGATCATCTTCATGGTGCTTTTTTACGGTAGTCGGCTTCGTAGAAGTCGAGTTGGGGCACATTGGGATGGCCTCTGTAGTGCTCCTTGACAAGGAGCTGGAGGCGTTGCAGAACGTCTCTGTAGGAGTTACTCAGGTTGTCGACGATGACGACGTTGTATCCGGCCTTGAGGAGCTCCCATGCAGTGTGGCTGCCTATGTAGCCGAGCCCACCGATGACCAGGACGTACTGGCCTCTAGCGCTGGTCCGAGAGTTTGAGAACTCTGTGTTGGTTGTCGGGACATTGTAGGAGCATCGTATAGCGTTTCCGGAAGCGAAAGGAGCGGGCGCAGAAACACCACTAGGGGTGCTGATGAGTGAAAGAGGAGATGGCGGCGTGGAGTGCACGTAGTTCCAGTAGTCAGCCTCTTGGCTATGTGTAGCAGCCATAGCAAACGAGCTAGAGATGTCGATCTGTAATGAGCGGAGGGAAATGCTGAAGTGAGAGTAAAAACCTTATGAGATAATGAGAAGAGTTGGATACTATGCTCTCGTTCCTGACCGATCGACACCCACCTTTATATCTCTGCAGGGCCTACATAACGGCTGACGTAGAAGCCAACGATGTCGATACATCTGTGCCCCACGGACACCAAACGCCTCAAGTTCACTCTTTGGTACGATTTGAAGCATCAAAAAGTTTGCTGTGGTGCGTTTGAACGCCGTGGAACACTGCCATACTCCGGCTCCACATCAAACTACGTGGACACTATGTAGCTACGGCTCCAAAACTTCTCATGGCAAAAATGCGTCGGAAGTGGTCCAGCCAAGCCTAGGGGCGATTGACGCCCTTCCAAACGTTCTGGACGTCGGCGTCCTGGAACGGCAAATGCTCCCGCCACGAGACAACACACAACGTGGCTTGCTCCAACATTAGTATCGAGTAACTAGGAGGAGCGTTGCATGTGCATCTCCTCAGACGCATACGCCTCCATGGAGTACCATGAATCTAGATTTAAGTGACTGCTGGTCACCGGCTTCACTGGATCGAGATCTTGATTTGCACGAGTTGACTTTGGCGAGTGGTCTGCCCATGTACATCTGCACAGTGATGGGAATGGTTTCGAAATAATACTCATCGGAGAGCCGCCTTCTTCGACAAAATATGGAAAAGCTTATTCCTCAAGCATACCGAAGCCTTGTGGGAAGGAATTTAGTCTTTACAAATTACTATCCTAGCAAAGCAGCTAAGTTGTACACAACGAGACCTTCTTAAAGTAGGGGATTTTTTTAAAAGAAACATATACATTAGAACTTTTAAACAATTAAAATTTATAAAGAACTAGTTTAAAGAGGATTTTAGATTTTATAGCTTAGTAATAAGCTTTAGTCCTTTATTTATAAAACCTCTACTATAGTAAAACTATTTAGTATAAAGAGATAGTAGTATAAATAGCTACTAAGGTGTCTATAGCTACTAAGTACTTAAAGAAGACTTATAGTAGTAGTAACTAAAAAAGATCCTAACTAGCTATCTAGCGCTGTAGAAACTATACTAGGGCTAGATATTATATACAAATATATAAAAAGAGTATAGAAATGTATTCTAAATTAAACATACGTCTAATATACGCAGATTTAATGCTAAATAGTAATAATATTAATGTAATAACCTGCGATAGAATTGTTTAGTGTTGTGGTGTTCTAGAGCTATCCTTAGTTGGTATTAGTCTTGCCCTTAGCAAAGCTGCACAAAACCTGCACTGCTCGCCAGCTTTAGGGAGACAAGTATTATTCTTGTCATCAAATATACCTATAGCTATCCCTCTACTATCTATCCCTAGTGTGAAGCAAGTACTATTACCTATAACTAGAACCTTACATAATAATACTTTGTTAATCTAATAGTCTAGGGATAGCTCTAACTACTTAAACAAACAGTTAGGGGGCACCTACAAGAGAGATCTAACTACCCTTATCTTAAACCTAGCAGGAGGACAACTCTAGTAGGATTTCTTTAATTAACAAAGAGATCCTAACTCCTATAATAAGCGCACCTCTAACGCTTCAAGAGCGCATTTAAGCTGCTAAACGCTAACATAATAAGCTTTAGGCCTTACAGCGCCTACGCTTACTTAAAGCTAAGATTACACAACTAGAGGGCATAGGGAACTATACTACTCTAAGTATAGTAGAGACTGTTAAGGGGACCTTAAGGGCTAGTACGCATAAGCAGGACGCATCTACAACGCTTACACCTTAACCTACAAAGCGCGCTTAAACCTAAAGACCTAGCTAAATATAGGGAAAGAATCTTAAAGAATATTACAAGTTCTTCTACTCCTGCAAGATAGCCTTCTAACTGTTACTATAAGAGTTTAGCAACCCTAAAGATAGGATACTCTAGGCAATGTAGTACCTGTTAGGGGACCTAAGGGAGCTTTAGTACACGCACTTTAAGCGCACGTTTAGAGCATAAGAAGAGACACCTAGCTAGAGGTACTTTAAACAGTACTTACTAGACTTACTCTCTAATCCTATAAACTACACCTTAGAATTAGCTACAGCTTACGCTTAATCTATACAGCAGAAGGACTAAACAGTCTACGCTTTTGCAACCTACTTAGAGGTCTTAGAGGATTAACTTACCCCCTATACTAAAGAACAGAGGGTCTAACACTTATTCTCTAAGCTTTAGCTAGAATTATAAAGAGCGATTACTAATTACTATTAGGTACTAGCTACACATAAAGACCTAGTAGCGTTAGGCTCTACACTTAAGCATAACCTACGCTGTTTATTACTAACTTACATACCTAGCACACGCTACAAGAGTACCTAGAGGCACAAGAGGCAAAAGCAAGGAGATAATGCCTCTACTAACAAAGGCCTACATAATAAGAGTAGCGTTACCTGCTTTAAGTGTAATAAGACTAGCTACTATGCTAACAAATGTTAAAGCAGTAACTCTAACCCTAACTCTAACCCTAACTAGATCCTAGTTTGAATTAACTAGACAGGAAAAGGCTAAGCCTTACTAGCTACCTAGGGACAGTAAGGCGCACCCTAGTACATATTTTACTAGGTATAAAGCGCACGTGTAACGCATCTAGGAGGCAACGCTAGAACAATAATTATAGGTTATTCTTAACCCTTAGGCAGATGTAAGCTTAATTAGCTAAAGGATTGCTATAGAAATAGACCTACTACCTATTAAGGAGGCAGAACTCCTGCGCCTAGAATAGATTAGTACGCAGCGCTAAAGCATATACACTGTATATACGCTATAGATACAATTAACTAATAATACAGGCGTTAAGTGTTGTGTGTCTACTACTATGTATAGAGTTAACAAGGAAGGAACTCCCTTACTATTAGGGAATCCTTTCCTCTAACAAGAACACATCTATCTAGATTATAGATTATAATCCTAGCGTTAGGGATACACTGTAGCTAGCATCTAGCTAGTTACCTCTATAGAGTTTAAAGAAGCTAACTCTAATCCTCTCCTTTTAGGAGTATTACAAGCTACTAGCGTTAATTTAGAATGTAATACCTATATCTACAAAGCACACATAGCGCAGGAACTTTGTATCCTAGACGCTTTAGTAGATTACGTTAATATATTTAGTAAGGAAGCTACTACTACTCTACCTAGCTTCAAATCTTTAGACTATGTAATCCTACTTATAGAAGAGAAAGAACCCTTATATAGACTGCTCTATAACCTCTCTTTACGCGAGCTAAAGCTGCTACGTAAATACTTAGAATAAGTGCTAAGTAATAGGTAGATTAGGCATAGCACAAGTCCTGCAGGAGCACCTATACTTTTTATTCCTAAGAAAGATAGGATACTCTACCTCTATATAGATTATAGAGGTCTTAATACTATTACTATAAAAGATTATTGCCTACTCCTACTAATTAGAGAGATACTAGACTGCCTATTAGGCGCACGTTATTACACAACCCTAGACCTTTATAACGCCTATTATTAGCTAAGGATTAAAGCAGGGGATAAGTAGAAAACTGCCTTTAGGACCTAATACAGTTACTTTAAGTACCTAGTAATGCTATTTAGGCTAACTAATGCTCCTACAAGTTTCTAGGCCTATATTAATAAGGCCCTAATTAAGCACTTAGACTATATCTATGTAGTTTACCTAGATAATATCCTTATCTATATAGGGAGCAACAATATTACGCTTTACTAGCGCGCTATACGCTTAGTACTTTAGTCCCTACGTAAGGCAGAACTATTTATTAACTTATAGAAATGTATATTTGCATTAGACATAGTATACTTCCTTAGTTTTATTATTAACACGCGTAGTGTATGCGCTAATCTAGCTTAGGTAAGCACTATTACCTAATAGCTGTAGCCTACTAACGTTAAAGAGTTGCAATCCTTTCTAGGGTTTACTAACTTCTATTAGCGTTTTATTAAAGGATATGCTAGAGAAACAGCTCCTCTTACAGAATTATTAAAGAAAAACTAAGACTAGTAATAGAATAAAGCTGCAAACTGCTTATTTAAAGGGCTAAAGACCTGCTTCTTAAGCGCGCCTATCTTGCGCTATTTTAACGCTGCGCTCCCTATCTAAGTAGAGATAGATGCGTCTACATTTGCTATATTAGGCATACTCTCCTAACTCTTTAAAGATAAGCAGTAGCACCTAGTTGCCTTTACCTCTTAAAAGCTACAAGCTGCTAAGCTAAATTATAAGGTCTATAACCTAGAGCTACTTGCTATAGTATATAGCTTTAAGCAGTAGAGGTATTACCTTAAAGGCACACAGCACACTATATAGGTGCTAAGTAACTATAACAACCTGCGTAGTATACGCGCTGCATAAAAGCTAAACCTACAGTAAGCTAGATAGGCTATGTACCTAGGGGCTTTTAATTTTAAGGTAGAACACTGTCTAGGCAAAACAAACCCTATAGATAGCCCCTCTAGAAAGGCAGATTACAAATAGGAGAACCTGTTACTAACCTAATTATTACCTACCTTGCAGAACAAATTATTAGCAATAGATACAGCTAGTAGAGCAAGCAGATCTACAAACAAGCTAAGCTTATTAGGTATGTGTAAGACGCACGTTGCTACAGTTTGTAGAACTAGGAAGGTCCCTACTACTAGCGCTATAGAATGCATGCTATGCGTGCCACGCTTACTAGCTAGGGTACTAGTTAGTAGCAAACCTGCAACAGTAGAGTCTTAATTGCTTATTAAAACCTTACACTAACTATAATAAAGGGACGCCTTTGCTTAGAGTTAGATTATAAGCTTAATAAGTAAGGATAGCACTTAAAGACGTAGTAGAGCGCAGGTATAGTGCTTAGACAAAAACAAAGTCCTAAGATATAATAGCAGAATGTATGTTCTAGAGGAACTAGCTATTAGGCAAGAGATTTTGTTCTAGAACTATAACATGCGTATAGTAGGCTATTTTAGCGCACGTAGGACGCTTAAGCTAATTAAGAGAGCCTACTACTAGCTAACCCTTAGTTAAGACGTCTAGGAATATGTAAGAACTTGTGCTATCTACTAAAGGAGCAAAGCTCTAAGGCATAGCAAGTATAGGATGCTATTACTATTGCCTACACTAAAGGAAATCTTTAAAGAAGTTACACTAGACTTTATTACTAGCTTACCCCTAGCTAAGGATTCCTTAGGTTACGCCTTTAATACAATCCTTATAATTATATACTGCTTCTCTAAGATAGCACTCTATCTACCTGCGTTAAAGACATAGGATGCAAAGTAGTTTATAGAAGCCTACTTTACACATGTTATACTTAAGTATAGGATACAAAAGGGTATTATATTAGATAGGGGAACTATCTTTACCTCTGCATTTTAGATAGAAATCTGCTACTAACTACAGGTAAAGCGCAGGCTTAGCACAGCCTTCTATCCGCAAACTAATAGGCAAACTAAACGCTAGAATTAAACACTTAAGCAGTATCTTTAGATGTTTATCTTAGAGTCCTAAGAGAACTAGGCAAAGCTACTACTAACTGTATAGTTTGCTTATAACAACTTAGTACACAAATCTACTAAAATAACTCCCTTCTATGCTATATATAGTAAACACCTACTACTTACTAAGCCTCCTGCGGACAGTAGGCCTAAGGGGGAGGTACTAGATGCAGTTTAAAGGGTGAAGCAACTGCATAGCGCATAAGCAACGCTAGTAGAGCAGTTAGAAAAAGCATAAGAGTACTAGACCTAGTACTACAATAAGAAATATAAGAACAAAGTCTTCTACCTAGGCAATTTAGTGTTACTTAGTACTAAGAACATTAACCTAGCCTACTAACCAAGCAAGAAACTCTCTAGCAAGTTTATTAGCCTATTCTAAATCTAGGAAGCAATTAGAACGCAGGCATACTGCCTATTCCTCCTACTGTTATATTGTATTTATAACGTCTTCTACGTATTACTACTAGAACAATAGAAACCTAGGACTAGAGGGGAAGACAATACCTACCTACTAGAGGTAACCCTAGAAGGTAAAGAAGTATAGGAGGTAGAAAAGATCCTAGGGAAACAAACAAGGAGAGGCTAACTAGAGTACCTACTCTACTAGAAAGGCTATAATAAGACCTAGGACATATAGACCCTAGCATTAGACTTTAAAAACATAGATAATGCTATCTAAGAGTATAAATTAGGTTAGAGATCCTTATACACAAAAAGAATATTAAGATTATCTTAAGCGCGCTATTATCGCACGCAAGGAGCAATCTAATTTACTAGCCTTAGGCCTACTATTATATAAGAAGAAAACCCTTTTTAATACTGCGCACTACGCGCGCCTTAACCCTACGCTAGCTGCACCTTAACTACTAACAACCACCTACTTGTCTCTACTATCTTTATTATCCTTACTATCTTTATTATCCTTACTATCTTTACTACTATCTCTACTATCCTTACTACTACTATTACTACTAGCACTACTATTACCAGCTACAGAATTATCATTAGCATTATTATTATTATTACTACTACTACTACTCTAAGAAGAGGTTAGTATACGCCCTAGACGCGTTAAAGGAGCAAACTTACTATGTAAGCCATGTGCCCTACAAGCTGCTTAAGAGCAGACGTAATGCAGCGCTGCTCTACTAGGATTAGACCTAAGAATTAGGGAGAAGTTGTTAGCACCTAGGTAGTAACACCTATAGGTGTGCTAGTGTAGGCTGTAATATAGTAGTAGTTAGCAAGCTCTAAGTTAAACTAGCGCTAGCAACGCGCAAGCCAGGTGCCTTAGTTAATTACAGCTGCATTAGTGCAAGGGATAGCAGTAGTAGTAACAGTAGCATTATAGCAGCAGCGCAAATAGATAAGGTAATTTAAGTAGCTGTTAAGCGCAGCAGGCACCTGTATAGATTAGCTAAGGCGCACCTGCAGCGTGCTCCTATCTACCTTACCTTAGTGTAGCTACCTTAATTTCCCTTTACATAATGCTTATAGCAGTAGTGCTTAGGCTTCTTACAGTCCTTCTTCTACTTTAAAATGTTCTGCGCGTAGCGTAGGTAAGTCTCTACTACAGTAATGTAGTCTGCACACTTGTTAGCATTAGGGAACGTAAACAGCTATTAGTTTTAAAGGTAAGACTTCTTAATAAACTTAGGGTTAGGGTAGTAAACTATGCTAGGAGTAAGGAGCGTGCAAAAACGCGCGCAAAAGTATTATTATTGTAGTATTAAGGAAGAGTAAAGGGAAGAGGTTTTACTACCTACTAGGCTGCTAAGCTAAAAATTAGGCAATAGTGCGCATAGCAATGCTTTTACCTTAAAATTATAATAAACATAAGGCGCATCTATAATAATTATAACACGTAGGCACTACGCACAAAGCACGCCTATAGGAAGCTCTAACTACCTACCTATAGACACTCTTTTTCCTCCCTTTAAGGCGAGGTTTTTATTAAGGCTATATAAGGTTGCTGCTAGGGACAGCAGCTAGAGGGGGAGGTTCTATAACAACCTGCGATAGAATTGTTTAGTGTTGTAGTGTTCTAGAGCTATCCTTAGTTGGTATTAGTCTTGCCCTTAGCAAAGCTGCACAAAACCTGCGCTGCTTGCTAGCTTTAGGGGAGACAAGTATTATTCTTGTTATCAAATATACCTATAGCTATCCCTCTACTATCTATCCCTAGTGTGAAGCAAGTACTATTGCCTATAACTAGAACCTTACAATTAAGATATAGAGTTATAGAGTTAGTTATACTAAGGAAACTTTACTTGCTTAGAAATAGAATATATTATAACGCTGTAAATTTCTTTAAGATACTATCTAGAAGATGTTATAAATTATTTAAGAAAAAAATCCCTTCTAATTATAATTAGTAAAACCCTACTGAAATAATATCTTTTTAATACTAATAAACGTTCAAGAACTCTTAAAATCTTTTATAAAAGGTTACCTTATAAACTTACCTTGGAAGTAGATATCTCTGTTTAGAAACCTTACTTTTTTTCTACTTTACTAGTAAAAGTAGGGTATTACGTAAATCTAGGCATTACACGCACAGACACGATAAACCGGCAGATGTAGGTACCGAAATTCCGCGGATTAGCTAGACCTTAGCGCATTGGTGCTCTAAAAAGGGCAGCTACCTCCTCTCCTCGCGGCATGCATAAATTCCCTCGGGGCTGTAAGCCTGCCGTAAGCGCTCTTATCCTAGTTTAGTATCCGAACACAGCCTTACATCTTCGACATGGAAGGCGGAAAGGAGCCTTGTACCTGCGTCTTCTGCTTCCGTAGGTTCGCGAGAAGGTGCGATTTCCCCTCAACACACGAGACACTAAGTTGCCGGTCTCAGAGACGCAATTTCTAACATGTGGACTCAGTGATGCGTTAAAACGCCATTGGAACTCGTGCAGGGTCCGAGAAGCCGGTGGTCTTCCTATTCCGACTGCCAAGGGGAAGGCAAGAGGACGCAAACTTCATGCTTGCGATCAATGCTGCCGGTTGAAGAGGGCGTGTAATTCTTCACAACCATGCGCGCCATGCGCTTCGCGGAACCAAGTCTGCAGGTATAGTCGAACACGAGCCAGGGATCTGGTACAGGAAGGCACGTCGACTTCCCGCACCGATGATGTTGCTTCCCCAGACTTGGATACCAACCGTATAGTGGAATGTTGCGTCGATGGAGACGTGGCTTCACCTCGTGCCGAAATGACTGCCGGATTCGACATGAGTGTGTACGAATCAGTATTCGAGACATTGATTGACGCCGACAACTGTCCGGACCCTTACATGGTCGACCCTGTTGATGCAGCAAGACTCATGCCATACTCTTTCATGCTCGAGCCAGACGTCCACCCGGAGTTCAGTAGTTGCGATATCTCTGGACCACTTCTGGCCAAGTACAGAATAACAGGGCCACCTTGCCAACGTCCAACGCAACTCGACTTTAGCGTGTTGATCCGGTTTCCCTTCCTTGACAATTTCACTAAGGGAACCGGGTTTGTCAGATCTTTTGAGTGTGGGACTAAGCAGCAAAGGCTCACCATCACATCGGACCCAGTCAATGCGAATCCGTCCAGGAAGCTATCAGCCCTGAAAGGTAGTACTTCGGATGCAGCGATGCACTGGATGGTTATGACCCAGAAGGCACTGATGCTTCAAGATGAAGGCATAGATGACCCAGTTGCGTTGCTGCCCATGACGCACAAAATTGTCTGCCAAATTCGAGAGGTCGCAATCACAAAGTATTACCACAATTCAGCTAAACTGGTCTGGTCGCCTTCCGTGGAAGCTCTATGCTACGGCTTCTTTAACCCAGCAAGTCTCCAAAAGAACCTCGCGCTCTTCTGGTCCTTCTGGTATCCTAACTGGCCCACTATACATCGACCGTCTTTTGAAGCGATAGAGAAATCACCAGGTCTCATTGCAGTGATGGCACTTGTTGGCGCTTGCTTGTCTCCAGATATTCAAGAATATGCCTCTGCTCAGGTCTGGTTCGACTTGGTAGAAGATGTTGTCTTCAGTGACAACACTTTCACTGATCACGACAGCGCGAGCGCGTGGAAGTCACTAACGACTAGACATCGTCAAAGCACACAGATAGAAATCCTTCAGGCTGCCTACTGCGTATGTTTGTATCAAACATGGGAAGGCTGCAAGCAGAGCAAAAGACGCGTCCTGCGGCATAGGTTCAACGATCTCGTTTATGTGAATTTCTCCACCCACTGTTAGATGACCTACTAATAATCTTCTAGCTAGCACGAGACATCGGACTAGCTCAGGCATCGTTACAATGTGTTGATACATCCAATCCAACTGTTTTTGACTGGGAAGAGTATATTCTCCGGGAATCGCTTATTCGGTTTGTGAAGACCTCTCATGTTACATCACATCTCTAATATGAACCCATAGTATATGTTCTTACATTTGCAACCTTGACGCAAGCTACGCCCTGTTTTTCCGCCACATTCCCCGCATGGCCCTTTCCGAGCTGGTCATTGAGATGTCGTCACCAGAAGCCTGTTTCCAAGCCTCATCAAAAGAAGAGTGCTTCATTGAGCTCAAGGCTTGGCGTAGCAGGATGGGTGTCGACGCGACCAACCAGAACCTCACCATATTGAGAGCCGTAAACGTTTTGCATGATAGCGCAATAATGGCAACGCCTACTATGCGTCACACCTTCTCTCAACTCAGTGTTCTCAACATGTTCACCATCATTCACGCGCTGTATCTGCAAGTATACCGCCTTGAAACATCCGCTATTGCTTCACTGAACCCAGCAGAAATGGCGCCAATCGCCGATGCACTGCGACACTGGCAGTATCTATGGCCGTCGCAGGCGCGAGATACGGAGTTAGCGGACCTAGTTGAGAAAGAGAACGGTGTGTCGACAATGTGGCAGCGTAATGGTTTCATCAAGTACGCACCTGAGTACTGGCTAGTTGCACATCTGACACTAGAGATAATATCGGAGCGGAACCCTGTGGCGGCTATTCAAGTTCCGGGAAGTATTTTGGGTAGTGAAGACGGTGATATGATTGAAGTACAGAGGCTGATTGCTGGAGTGCGGGATAGGAACACTGCTTCTATTCAAGGGGGCAATGCAACGTAACACTCCTTTCCCACTATTCTAACCGATGTTCTGTGAAGATGAACTTTTGTGAGGAAACATTCTCGCTACTCTTTGCATAGGTTGACAAATACTGGTTTGGATGTTCTTTTGCGTCGATCTAAGGCTTCTTGATCACCTGTCCACACCATACTCACTCCACTAGGCAAACTGTAAAGAAAGTAGGGGGAGGACAAAGCTACTTTCTTCCCTAATCTAGAAGACCTAGACTAACTAGACTAGGTAATTTCTAAATAAGGAAGCGTATAGCCTAATAGAGTAAAGATAAGATAATATAATAATATAGACAAGTTATTATATTAAATGCTAGGTACAGAACTTTGAGAGAGGACAGCAGAGATACTTATACTCTGCTTCTCTCTCTTACATTATTAAGCAGAACATTCTAGATATCTCTTAGATTACTAATTAGTAATCTATCTCTTAGAGACACGTAATCTTATAGTAAAGACTACGTATACAGCTTACGTGTACAGTAGATTACGTAGCTAGACGCGTAATCTACTCTAATTATAGAAAAGAGTGACGTTATCTAAGTTTTATAGAGATCTTACTTTCTTAGAGAAAATAGAAAGTTAGATATCTCTAGATCGGCACTAGATACGTGCTTAGTAAGCACAGCATCTTAATCCTCTAGTCTTATACAATTATATAATAATAATTACATAAGCCTAGCCACTAAGCCTAATTAGGAAATTGCATTTATAAAGATTATTAGAGAAGTTCTAATAACTTTACACAAACAACGTTCATCCTGATTTACTAACAAGACTCAGATCACTCACCAAGCTCCTCGCCTCCAAAGTTCAGATAAGTGCAACCACTCTCAATTCTTCGAATCCACCCTCTGCTGCAGCAGCTGATATCTGGGGGAATCTCCAACGGGATCGCGTACCTGCACTTTCGTGTTCACACGACTCGCCTTGTGAAACCAGTAGTTGTGCGTCTCCCACTCCTGCTCACCATCGACAAGTGAGAGGTGGAAAGTACGGAGAACCTGAGGCACTAGTTTATAAATTTCGCAGAGGGAGATCTTAGCCAAGAGTGTCAGTGCCAACATTTGCGAAAAGGGCTAGGATTTTACGAGGGGTAAAGAGAGAGAACGTACGTTTTTCCCCACACAAGTTCGGGATCCTGCGCCAAACTAAATTGATTGTCTTGGTTAGCGCTTGGAGGTGGCAAAGCGGAAAGGAAGGGCGTCTTATGTGTAATTACCTGAAACATATATCTATCCATATTTGCGGCTTCCGGACGGAACCACCGCTCAGGTACGAAGTCGTCCGCGTCGTCTCCAAATATATCCCTGTCACGGTGTATCACTGCTGCGTTGACACCTACTCTCGTTCCCGCGAAAAAGAACTCGCCGGCGATTTCGCAGCCGCGAGCCGGCACGTTGCGTGGTAGTGTGAGGGCGACGCTGGGATGCAGACGCATTGCTTCTTTACAGCACGCGTCTAGGTATGGAAGCTTTATGGCTTCCTTGTGTCTGATGAGCGGATATGAGAGGCGGCCTGCTGCATTGGCTGTATCGATTTCCTGTGTGAGCGTTTTGTATGCGCTGGGTGTGCGCATGAGGTGATACAGGATCGATGTCATGGCTGCGGCGGTGGTGTCTGAGCCTGCAAAACTTTTGGATGGGCGACGTCAGTACTAGGACGCTGGCCCAAGAGAGGTTCCCAGGTTTTGGAAGACATACAGCGCGACATAAATCTCCACCTTTATCTCTGTAACTCCAAAATCAACTTTGTCGCCCTTCTCCTGCATGACTTCGAATAAACTGTTCAAGATGTCTTTCTTATCCTCGGCTTCCCCTTTCTTCATAAGGGCGAAACGCTCAGCAACGACTTCTTCCGCTGCCTTCTCAATGTTCTTGACGCTCATGAGAGCTCTGAAGACGCGCGGAATTACCATTCCGCCTATCAGAAAGAACGGCCGGATGTAGGAGGGAATAACACATGATATTGTTAGGATGGGGAGAAGACAATCAAGGGCTGCCACATAGCCATGATAGTCAGTAGCCTGCGTCATGAAGCCAAACATGCGGCTAAAAAAGTTCGCCTACGACATCGAATGCATACCTGGAACATGTGAGTGGGATACACGCATGGGTGGCTAGCATCTATGCGAATACTATGATGGTATGGCCAACATACCACTGTACCCATCTGGATACATCGATGACACTGCCCTTCTTCGCAGTCTCATGTAGCTTCTCCATGAGAACTTTGGTACAGTTGTCGATGCTCTCTTCAGAGCGTGCAATATTCGACAGGGAATACAGATTGTTGACGATTTTGCGGCGGCTAGCGTGAGATTTCTCGTCCAAGTCGGTGAAAAGATCTGGGTATTTGGCAAAAGAAGGACGGAACGATGGATAGAAGTCAGTCTGCATAGATGCGTTAGCTTCAATCCTTGCAAATATAATAGCCTCCGACTTTTGGACTAATTGTCACCTACCTTTGTGAAACCAGAATTGATGGAGTATATAACCTTGACTGCGTTAGGGTCAGCGATAGCGACCTCGTTTGGTGCAATGCGGATGATGGGGCCTTGTGTTGTTAGCTAATGGAATCTCAAAAGGAACCGTGCTGTATTATTACCATATTTGGCGTGCAACTTTCTCTGCGACTCCTCCGCACTTGCTCCAACAACTTGCAGTACAATCCATGCCCGCGATATTGAGGCAAAGAACGGGCCTGGATACTTCGAAAGTGGGTGGAAGAAGCGCGAGTAGACAATCCATATGATCCAGTATGCTATAAAAGCCGTTGTAAGAATGGCACGAAGTGGTACAATATCCCATAGAGTAGGCATCTTGTAATATGCAGGATTTGCTGAATTAGAGGTCTCTGGATTTCACAGTTACGATATATACAGCTTCGCTTTGGTTAGTTACCGGTAATTTCTCCAGACAATCGCCAGATCATCTTCCCCTGCCCTCCCCCTCCCCCACTGTATAAACAGACTTGAGGGGTTGGCTCAGTCCCGTATTTGGGCATTGTGGCGGTTGTTGTGGGAAATTTCCGTCGATGGTCGCTGGCCGGAAGAAGGTCTGATGTGGAAAAGCGGAGAAATCTCACACCGGATACAGTCCCCCCACCGACCCTAGGTTCAGAAAGTCTGTACTGCTCTTACATAACAACGAAACTTCGCTTCCACTAATGTGAGTGTATAGCGAGTGGCGCGCCCCGACGAGCCTTTCATCTTTTAAGAGCAGTTTGAGGTTAGCTGATTGAGACATTGCGGTATGTAGGTCGGAAGCTTAAGGGTTCGTTGGGGCGCGCCGCTCGCTATGCTGCGTCAATTGCTATACACTCACGTTATATGCTACACTTCATAACGATTTGTCGGCATATGAATCCCTAGCCTTTGCAACTAAAAACATTATTAATAGGGAGTCGGAGTGATTAAAATAGAATAATGGGAAGAGAGAGAGAGTAGATTAATAACAAAAAAATAAGATAATAGTAAGTTATCACTATTTAAGTTACTATTAACACTACATGTAAACTACATTATACACCTAGTAATTGAATAAGTTGAGTTTATTTAGTATTCAGTTGTAATAAAACTATTTTACTTCCCAAATTATAATAGCAATAGCTTACTCCCTTAGCTTGTTAATTTGCAAGTAAGTTAAAAAAGTTAATTTAATTAACTTCTTTGTTTACAACTGTGCGGATACGGTAGTTATTTAGTATGGTTAAGATTTGTGCTGAGCTGTAAGATTATTCTATCGTTTGCCGCCGAACTTCGACGTAATCGTGAGCTCTTAGTGGTGCCATCGCAGCGCGATCTTGTGAATTAGAAGTCAGAGGGCGGCGAGCAAGTAATTTCCCGCATCACACACTTGTAACCTGAGCAAAAACATTTAAACTCTAACAGATACACAATTTACATAACCTATATCATGTAGACCACACTCTAAAGTTTCCATTCCCCCGATTGTACTGCTTAGGCCACACTCCCGATTTGCCCGGCGCCATGATCCCCTTTGGGCCCACTGCATTCTTGATAATCTCGTTAAACCGTCTAAAGACGTCATTGTTGAATGAATACGTATCCATAATTTGGTCCATAGCTGCGAGATGTATTCGATATTCTCCCCAACCTTGCTTGGCACAATCATCAATTAGCGTCTTGATAAGCCATACTGCTTTCTTCTTCTGCGCCTCGTCTTTTCGATCAAAGACAATGCACACAATATGGTGCATTTCCCGCATGCCAATTGTGAACGTGCCAATGAAGTCAAGACCAGCTTCATGGCAGCGTGCTTTAGTAAGCGCGAACTGCTTGGTCGCGTCATCGCCGTTGACTTTTGCAATGGGCGAGAAGAAGAGATGTGCGCCGTTGGGTAGCCAGCTCACCCACCTGAGCTCATCGTAGGTCGGGATACCTTGCATGGTTTTATGACGCGTATGCAAGATTGAGTGTTCCTCGTGTCGGTCCTCAGGAAGTAAAATTTTGCCCCTGGGATGGCTGAGAAGGACTCTTTGACGACAGTCCACGTCGCATCACGAATCGGCTTGGGTCCGTAGAGTGCACCATAGAAGTTCCATCGGCCGAGGTTGAGCTTTTCAGCTATGGCATCCAGCTCAGTGTCGGTCAGGGGCTTACTAATGTCTGATGTGTAGTCGGACTTGTGACCCAGCACTGCGGCGTCTAAGAGAATGTGCCGAATCGTAGGTACGTTTTGGAGAATCATGCTCAATCGTAGTGGTCGAATGATGTCGACAGCCTGCTTCAAGTCTTCCTCGCGAGGAATTGTTATAAGGTATGATTGGTAGCCACCCGGATTCGGCATAAGCCACACGCCCATCTTTGTAGCGATGCCAAGATTGGACTGGGTAAAGATGCCATCAATGTAGGGACCGAAGCCATAGTTGAACAGCTGTGCTGTCTCGTTCCAAGGCTGATCTTGAGGCAGGACACCCTGTTTCTGGTCAGGATGGGGCAATGCACCCATACCAGTACGAATTAGCTCGCCGCTCGGTAGAACGAGCTCTATGCCACAATGCATCATGAAGTGATCTATAGAATCACATTAGACCTTAACTGACAGGCTTCTGGGAGCAGGTCTCACCTCCATAAGGGTATAGCCAACACCTCTCTCCATGGTATTACCTAAGACTGAACCGCCACCAAGATCAGGCACATCAAGCCAAAGCTTATCACTGAGGTTTTTCTCAACGAGATAAGTGTGAAGATCATGGAATGTGACACCTAATACCAATCAGCATCGTGAACGGCTTCAGATCCCATCATGACCCTTACCTGGCTCAACCAAAGCATAGGCACCTTCCACGTTGACTTCGAGGATCTTATTCATGTGTTTGCCCATGTTGACGACAACACTACCGGATACACGTGGAGCGGCACCTCCGTACCCTGAGTTCCTCCCGATACTGATAGGCCATAGTGGCACAAGGTACTCGTTTGCAGCCTTGACAATAGTCTGGACATCAGCGACATTGCGAGGGGGCGATGACAGCTGAAGCAAGGAAGAAGTCCTGCCTCAAGACGTGATGTGGGTCATGTGTGTAGTTTGGCTTCATGTAGTCGCCATCGTCGATCTGGGATACGGAGGATATGACAACAATGTTGTTGTTGCCGATATCGTGACAAGCTACTATGAATTTGCTGAAGGCATCGCTAGTGACGTTTGGTGGAAGCACAAGTGGATCTGTGATTGCGACCATGGTGATGTTGTAAATAGATGATAATGCCGTTAACGATATAAATCTAATCAATGTGTAAGGCCCTGACGAGAAGGGTTGTGGGCACATTTTTATAAATCTTCATCTTACCACTCATCGAGTGAGCCAATAGCAAACTCAGCATGAAGTCGGCCCTCATTCTGGCCTCTCACAAGAGACCAAAGACATGGTGGAATCATGCAGTGGCAACTAACGAGTCCATCCAAGTATAGGGCGATGGTATTCGAGGATTCCAGACCGCTTTCATCACAAGTAACCCCGCATCGAGTGGGAAAGTCCCGTGTCGTAGTAAGGTGTGGGAATTTCCCGACAAGGTCGTGAGCTGAATGCTACTGCGTTACCAGACAAATATGACCAAGTACTTTTGTAGCTTGAAAATCATTATTAACTCCATCAGCTACTGTAAGGCTGCGTTGTCGGACGAATGATAAAGCCTCGAAGGGTTTATTTGTTTCAATGGCATTTTCCAATGTAACTTTACTGACATGATATCTCGCATAAGTTTTGTGAGTGGGGAGCGGCGTCTAGGGGTGCGAACCGAAGACGCAAGTACTCCTACTATCTATTAAGACCAATAAAAATAAGTTTAGCTACTGACTGTCCCTGCAGTCTCCTTTGCAGAGCTAAATGAATTTCAATACGTACGGCTTGATTATTAGCCAATACGCGCCCCACTCACAAAACCTACGCGGGATACCATAGTAGAGATTACTCATAGAGGATCCCCTTGCCGAGGTATTTCGCGGGGTATAGTGTGGGGCCCCAAACTAGGCAATTCCCTTTCTTCAAAATGCTCCGCGCTACGGTGTGGAAGTGCCGGATCTAATTTAGCAGCGCCGCATGAATTGCCGGTCTGTCAACACTAGGTACCGCATACGTGCTATAACTATTACCTGGTGCATGCGTAGAGGAGTTGTGACTTGCCGTGCCTAAGTCTGCTATTGTACGCAGAGTTGTCAACAAGCAAAATTGATCAACATTTTGATTCGTGAACAGACCAAGAGTTGGGACTTGCACTGCCTCACGGCCAACAATGTGCAACATGCACACCAAAAATGGTATCAAACAGGCGATCAATTTTGTTTGTTGACAACTCTGGACGATACCTAGTGGGTCCTCTCGCTGTTGACTTTATTCAGAACTGACTCACCTGCAGGCGGTCACACTTGCTGTTGCGAAACATCTAGCTAAGGAAGCGAAACAGCAATCTGAGCATGGGGGAAAGGTTTCTTGGAGAGATGTGATCCTGTGGATGGAAGAGGGAGTTATAGCAGAAGTGGGTGTGAGACTATCTAAAGAAGGCATGGACGAGACCACGATCAGGGATCGCCTGAAGAAAGCCATGAAAGATGTTCAGCGGAGTCAGAGCACCCCGTTTATTTCAACAACCTCTGACTAAATGCTCACAGGCAGTAAGAAAGACCGATCAGATGTGGTCACCGCGCCCCCTCTAAGCCGAATGATCCAGGCCGCCCGTACGATCCGATTAGAGGCATATGACGAGCAAGGATCTACCTAGAGAACATCTATTTGGAGGAGTTCGACGAGCTCATCGGCATACCGAAAGCCAACAGCAGAATCGAAGGTCACAGATCGAATACCTCTCAAGTTGCGTTCGTCACTTGGTTTAGGCTTAAATAAGCGAGCTAAGCAGACTTGTCAACAAACAAAACAAACAATATTACAAGCCTCTGTTTGATTTGTTTGAGGATTTTTCACCACAGACTATTGTTTGATTGAATTTTTAGCCCTAATTGGCGAGTTTTGTTTGATTGTTTGATTGAATATTGAAAAAAAGATCAGGTGGCTAGGGAAGGCTGGGGAAGGCAGGGGCAGCAACCTCGGCCGAGTCTGAGTCTGAGTCATGTGATTCCACGTGATCCTATCGTAGCCGAGCCCGAGCTTGAGACCTACCCTCACCCTCGCTTAGGCCTCCCTCTCTCCTCGCTCAAACAAAACTAAACGGTTTCAATAATTTAAAGTAGGAATTTTGATTTTGTTTGATTTTGAGGCGTCTGACAGTTTTGATTGTTTGAATTGAGATAATCAAACAAAATCAAATCAATATTATTGAAACCATTTGATTGTTGACAACCTTGGAGCTAAGGGCAATCGCTATGCTGAGTTGTGGCTGGAATTTACCTACAAGTGAGCAGTCTCGCCTTGCAATAGCAGTATCCTTGTGGGGTTATTTGCATCCTGCCTGTCCCCTGCTGACCTTTTTGAATTCTAGCCACTGCTGTCAGGAATGGTAGTCGCGGCTACTATGCCCGAAGAACGTATGCCCACCATCTGAAACTATGTCAGTTTAATTGCGATGCATAGCCCAGACGCGGTATCGGATAGACTGTTGGGGTACAAGACCCTGCAAGCATACTGATTGTACGGGGGTAGCACCTAAGCGGGGGTAGGGTGCAGTCCGATTACATAAACCCTGATCATGTAAGACCCGATGCAGAACTCAAGCACAATATACGCTGTTCTTCAGGCGACTGTTACCTATGGAGCACTTTTCTTCACAGGAAATCAAGCAGATGAATTTAGAATTTGGAGCACATAGCCCTGGAAATATCTAATGGCGTCCGACTTTTTGAATCTCTCATGTTACAGTCTGCATGGTTTTGTAGTAGATAGTGGGCGACTTCAAGCTTGTTAAGTTCGGTTGGCCTACCGTGGGGTCCGAAGGCCTTTGAAGAATTCATGGTTCTACGAACGAGAATAACTTGCATATTGCAGCTCATCGAGAGCTGCGCCTTCAGCAGCAAGTAGGTCCAACACCACAAATAAAGTCTTGATCGCGCTTAATGGCATGGTGTGCCAATTGAACTCTGTTGGCCGAGCCTCGATCAAGTAAGACCTGCAATGTTGGGACCGAAGCGTAACGGGCTGCGCGTAAGGTCCAGATAACATCTAGCATCGGTACCTGCAATAATATCACCAATGGTTCAGATGAACGTGCAGCTGACTTCATACGCAGCATTGCTTTGCCTACGATGTGGCCTCGTCATGATTAGGGAGTTCCTTTCAATCTTCCTTGAACTTTATCGAAAGATTTGCCTCACAAGAATTCACCTATCAACCGTGATCATCCAACCATCGCTCAACACACCACCTTCGGCATTGACACCGCCCCACACAACGCATGTTGCCCCGTCGACCTCTGTGCCCCTTGCGATACCAAATTGACCCCTTTCTCCAAGGCCACGTTTGGGCTCACCAGGGATCTCCTTCTCTTCTTCGCCCTTGGTGTCCATATATTGGTAAAGCACCTCTGCCCATGTGCCCTCGTGCGTGTCTCGCTTCATGGTAGAACGGATAGCATCCTTGGTTGCTGCCGCGCTCGCATGCTCTGCAGGCAACTGGAAGGTCCAGATATCATCTAAATATTTTGCATCCTCGCCTTCGCCACCAATGACTACGAGGTAGTGCCGTCCTTGACCTGTGGTGACCTCCACAAGTCCAGCATTTGACCGTGCCTGTGGCGCCGAAGAATCTTTCGAATCGACGTGTGAGACTTCCTGCCACGCCCAGCCGCTGCTTAGCGGGGTTGTACCACCTTCGGCATGAGTGAAGACAGGTGCAACGTCTAGGTACTCCAGAGCACCTGATGCAAAAGTTTCGACACCTTTGCCTCCAAATCGGTACAGTCTACTTCCCGCGAGTGCGAGACTAGCACCTTCATGTGGTTGCCCCAGTGGTGAGGGGATGTTCGACCAAACGCGTGTTTTCAGGTCGAAAACTAGAGCATCACTTGCAAGCAGACCGCTCGAAGTATCACGTCCACCAACCACGAAAATAGTGCCCCATGTATCGTCCACGGGAGGTTCTGGGACATTTTTCGAGGGGTCTGCCGGTTGTTGAGGTGCTTTCTCCTGGTATGTAATTGTCTTCGCTGCTGGGAGGTCTGAGCTCGCGGAGGTGTGTCCCACACGTTGGGCTGGGATCGATGTGCCAGGAGCAGGGTCAAGGTATGACCACGTGCTTGATACTGTGTGGTAGGCCCATATTCTGCCATTCTCGTTGGAAATGCCTTCCCCATCTCCCCCAAACACATATATGGTATCTCCAATCACTACCGCAGTGTGCCCTTTTCTTGGTCCTGGTACCTCGTCTAAGCCATTGGCAGTCTGCGCAGGTTTCGAGGTATAGTCTGCGTCCAATACACCACTCGACGGAAGGATAATTATATGCATGTCGTTGTCAGCTAGCTTCCCAGGTGCTGTCTCACCACCGAAGATGTAGGCTCGACCCTTAACGACTGAGACGGTGTGCTGTGAGCGTGGCAATGGAACAGAGGTGATGCGTATGAGGTTGGCTTTGATAGGTAGCGTGGGATGCGTTACACCCTTCACAAGAGCAGCTGCGCCTTGTAGGACGTTCTCTGCTGCATACAGGATTCCGGCTGTGGCGGGCTCCATGATGTCGATAGTGTTGATACCTCTTGACGGTTTGTTTGTCTCTGAGACCTAGTATTCGAGCGTGAGTTGAATGGAATGCCTTTTTACTTGTGTTGCGACTATCTCTGCATTGTGGTCATAGAAAGGAGAGGTACCTGTATTGACAGACAGCGGCTCGAGCTCTTGAGCTTACGACGGTGACGTCACACCACACGGGCCAGCTCCACTAAGGGTGCCACCACGTTCCAGCAGTCAAAGTACGCTATGACACTATTGGAGTTTTTAGGATTTCTATATTCATTGTTAAGCAGGATGCATGGAAACTTAGTCAACACATAAAAGTAGGCGTAGCTTAAATGTTATAGCTTATATGTATGTGGTACCAGTAACAAGACTCTTGTGCTCCAGAGGGTAGACCGACTCCAATCCGATATGGGCGATATGCAAAAGTACCAAGTTCTTCTAAATGTTGATTTATAAGACAGTGTTGACAGTTTCTTCACCCACACAATATTCAAATATTGGGTGATAATTGATCATATTTGACACAGCGCTCGACCTAACATCGGTGAGCCGCAAGTTATCAAGAAGACTCTGGGTGAGACTTACTGTATCGATTGAAGCTTGTAAGAAGCTGCGTGCTTCAAGGCCAACCCAGACCTTAAGCATTGAAAAGTCACCACCACGAATCATCGAACCACCACCCTGAGCACCGAGCTGTCGAAGTATTGGAAGCGCGCTGTAATGTGTTAGTCGGTAGTCAGACAACATGAGTTGTAACACTTACCCAGCGAAGAGGTCAAGCTCCGGGTTGAGACTCCTGCCGATACCTTCCAAGAGCAAGATGCTAAGAACGACATTGATGAAGTCACCTTCTAGGCGGACATGATGCGTTCGCACCATTGACAGCACCTCGTTCAAAATGTCTCCAATCTTGATATTACCAAGAGCAAAAGTGCGACTCTTGACACCCAAGACCAAGTGTTGCATACGCAAAGCAAACACCTCGCCGTCCAAAACAGCCTCAGGTTGCCTACACCGTTCGACCATCAAGTGCCCTGCTTTGTAGCCATCAAATTCAGCCACTGCTTTGAAGAGATCCAGGAAGTTTTTCCGGTTCTTGCCGTTGAGCTCTGTCACCAAACCTGCATCAATGAAGATAAGTTGTGGTCGGTAACCTTCTTTGTCAATCTCCTGTAGTCGAGCTTTCCACTGCTCGGCGTTCTTGCGATGCGGTCGCAGGCGTTCTAAGACCTCTTCTGTGACATCCGTAGACTCAATAGGTCCTGTATTTCGATTCTCTTTACGTGTAAATATCGGTACGTCAAGTTTCTCAGGTTTATAGAACCGCACCATGATGTTGCCAGGATGCAAATCAGCGTGAATGAAGTTATCGATGAGAACCATATTCAGGAAAGCGTCGAGCCCCTCATCAGCAATGTCCTTCTGGAACACTCCTCCGCCGTTCTGCAGAAAGTCTTCCATTGGTATGCCCTGTGCAAACTCCTCTATCAGAACATTGCGGGTTGAGTACTCGGTATAAGGGTACGGGAACCAGGCTGTTGATCGATCCTTGAAATTCTGTCGGAAGATGGTCAAGTTGGCAGCCTCAATGCGCAGGTCGAGCTGTAACCTCATCATCTCGCCAAACTGTTCTACTTCATCTGGGAATGAAAACCACTCCATTGTCGGGATTGCGTTGATCACAGCCGCAAAAAAGGCCATTATGCGCAGGTCTCTTCGGACGATCTTCTCGATCTTAGGATGTAAGACCTTGACAGCAACATGACTCGAAGGCACCCTTTGTGGCGTACTCTTCAATGTTGCATCCACGTTCTTCTTAATCATCCGCGCCAGATTCGGCTCTTCCTTTTCGATGGTATTGTTCTGCAGTGTAGCCAAATCCGGCTTGAGTTTGGCCTTATAGACCTGTGCAATTGCGCCCACGCCAAGGGGCCGCTCATCGAATTCCTCGAAAATATCGTCAAATCGGCGTCCGTTGAATGCAGCCTCTACTGTCTGTTTTGATGTCTCAAGTGAATGTGCGGGAGCGTTTGAATGTAGAGTAGACATGATCGAGCACATCTCTGTGGGGAAGATGTCCGTTCGAGAGGCGGCCCATTGCCCTAGCTAACACACGTTAGACTTCATTGAAACGAGGATACAGATCAAAACCGTACCTTGATAAAAGCCGCTCCAGCCCTTTCCATTGAGCTGACGAGGAAGCCATACCACCACAACGTCCCCCTTCTCTCGTTGTCCCTGTCGGCTTTCCTGGACCCAACCCATATTGCAGGTATTGTCACAATGACGGGTACGAAAATAATAACCAGATGGAGAAACCGCAGGCCTGTAGCTATGGGCTCGATTATATATTCTTCCAAGAAGAAGTAGACCCCACGTCTGTACTTCTTCGAGTTCTCCAAAGCCTTAGGTACTTGTTCTGCAAGCTCTTTTCTTGAAACCTCGAGCATGGCCTCCTCATGCGTCTTTTCCCCGTTACCAGACTCATCTTGACCGATCTCGACAAATGCAAGAGAGCTGAGAGCTACCCCACTAGCTGCTGCGGAGCTGGACCATAGTATTGTTTTACTGCCAAATCGAGGTGTTGCGAACTGTCGGCGCGCGGCGGAGACGAATGGGCGTGTTGACGCGCGGGCGATAAAGGGCATCGACCGCTGTAGGCCTTGTCGAATACATTGTTGACCCAGCAGGAAGACAGTCCTCATGGTACAAGATACTGGACGCGGGCGACGCGTGAAGGTTCCATAAAGATGAGCGAGCCACTTGTGGACCGTTTCGGCCGTCATGACGTTGCTGGGTCGCAGGCGCCAATGTGCACGGGCCTCCATAACCACCTCAAACATGTGACAGGAATAACTGATGCTCACTCAATATTTGTGATTACGTATTCGAACAAACCACACATTTTGTCTCTACTTGTTCGCCAATTGCATTTGAGCAGCACTTATGAACATTAAGAGCGCTGAAGTTACAGAACTAAGAGGTCGTTTCTCATTCAACACTATTAACTGAAGTCTGATTATACACAAGAAAAACGCTCAGTCACATACCGCAACAATACCGCCATATCTTCTTAGCCTATGCGGTGACGAACCCTTCGAGTCCGTTGTTTAATGACTTCTGCGTTAGCTCAGTGTACAACGGAAATCCACCAGCAAAATTGAGCTGCTCACGGATTTTTCCGGGAATATTTGCACCCATATACCAGCTGTCCGTCTGGGGGAATAGCGTCTTATCCGAAAGTTCTATAACCTTCTCGCGCCACTCCTCTTCAGCCTGGCGAGTGGCATCGCAATAGTTGATCTTTTGGTCCCTTAGCATCTGCATGCACTTGACGATCCAATCTCCCTGAACTTCGACGCAAGTTGGGCCGTTGGAGAAGGCAGTCGGACCTTGAGCACCGTATAGGAAGAACATGTTGGGGAAACCAGATAAAGCCATACCCATATATGTGTATGTTCCGCTCTTCCAGGTTTCTGATAGCTCGATGCCGTCAACATTTCGCAGACCCATGTTCTTCATACCGCCAGTTACCGAGTCGAAGCCAGTAGCAAGAGCGATAACGTCGAACTTATGCAACTTGCCGTCCGAAGTCACGATGCCTTCCTTGGTAAAACTCTCGATTGGGGTTGCCTTGCAATCGACAACAAGGTTCTCAGGTCGGTCGAGCATCTCGTAATAGTTCTGCTCAAGCGACGGCCTCTTGGTACCGAAAGCATGCACAGGTTCCAAAGGTGCAAGGATGTCGCGCTTTACTGGGTCTGAAATTCTTGCACGAGTCTTCTTTGCCCAGAAGTTGTACGCTTCCCTGTTGGCCTTGTTGTCGAAAAGCAGATCCTTGTAGTTGGCAAGCCAGAATTCAAAGCCACCGTTCTGCCAGAGCTTTTCATAGAACGCCTCGCGCTCTTCAGGGCTATCGTCAAAGGTATTCTTCTCAATATAGTCATACTGGAAACCAGCGAAGGTGTTACGTCGGTGCTTGAAGATACTCTCATACTCTGTATCCTTTCTCCTGTCTTGCTCTTCTCTTGTAAGAGGCCTTTGTTCCATTGGCAGGCACAAATTGGGTGTTCGGACGAAATTGGTCACCGAAGCTGCTTCCTTGGAAGTCTCCTGGGCAATCTGGATACCGGTCGAACCCGTACCGATGACGCCAACACGCTTACCCCTGACATCGACGCCGCCATCGGGCCAGAATGATGAGTGGTGGATCTCACCGTCGAAGTCCTCCATGCCAGGCCAGTCGGGGAAATGACGCTTAGCAGCGAATCCAAGCGCTAAGAGCATGTACTTGGCCTTTGCGGTGCGGCCGTCTTCGGTTTGGATGTGCCACTTGCCAGAAGGCTTGTCGAAGTCGGCACCGACCACGCGGGTGTTGAAAGCACAGTCCTTCTTGATGTCTAGCTTTTTCTCGACGTGCTCAAAGTACTTGCGGAGCTCAGCTGTACCGGGGTATTGACACGACCAGTACCAGTCCTTCCAGATCTCTGGTATAGAGTACTCGTAAATCGGTACCTGGGAATCGACTGCCCGATGTTAGTTACTCGCTAACTACTACTAAGCAATACATGCCTCGCGCGCCGGGGTAGCAATTCCAATGCCAGATGCCTCCAAGGTCTGTACCCGCTTCATAAATCTTGCACTTGTAGCCTAGCTGACGAAGTTTGTGCATAAGGTAAATGCCACCGAAGCCAGCACCAACAATCAGAACATCTGTTTCCAACTCTTTCGCATAGTTCTCGTTATCTGGAGGGGCACCCTGATTGGTCGCGCTAATGTCTGTTCTGAGGTGAACCATAGTGGTTAGAGATTAATGTGAGATAAAAATGAACTGTATTCGAACAACCTGATAGTCGCTGGGATCTGGCAAACCGGGTCCTCTAGTGAATTTATAAACACGTCAACATGCAAGTTACCCCTCCTATTAGCTCGGTGAACAGGAGTGCCTGGAGATCTACATCTACGCGATCATCCATTCCAACGCTAAAGATTTATCCAGTAACAAGGTGGCCAATAATTAACCTGCCAACCGTCGCTTGCATGCGAAAGCGCGTCTCGAGTTTCCGTAGAACGCCTCTCGACCGGTGCACCGACGTTGTGCATTGGAATATACCCGAATATGCCCCAACAAAAGTCACGCTTGTTAGAACGCAGAACAACGATGGCGAGCTGTGAAAATCGACCGAAAAACGACGCTGGAAATGTCATTGGGCACGCGACGTTAACAAGTATGTGTCCGACTAACACGCAGCCGCGGAGGAGGCGGGGTACCCCGCAGACAGGTGGTCCGAACCCAATCAAGCTTTGGTATTTGCTTTCGCTTTACTATAAATGGTAGCCCGGAACGTCCATGGATTCTAGTACTCGAAGGCGCAAGTATCAGCTTTTCAAATCCCACACACATTGTAGCCGACTCGGCTACCTTCTGTGGCAACAGCACGACATAATTATCATAGCACTCTTTGCTGCGTTGATGATTAGACGCAACCTTTATCTGTACCCCACCCTGGGGAAATCTCTTGGCCCGGGTCTTTATCAATGCGGAGCCCCAATCGGTCAGTGGGCCAGGCCATCGACATAGTTAAACCTCTCAATTGAAATCTGGATCAGAGGAAGTCTCCACTATAGAGCTTACCGCTAAACATCGCTCACATGTGCCTCGTCTAACTCAGTCGATGTTGTTTCGCCCGTGGAAGCCATTGTCAAGCACTATCGCGGCCAGCGGAGCTAGCTATGTGTTGTGGTTGCAGCAGCCTTAAGTTCATCTATGCCTGTCAGTGCGATTTCTCTAGCGCTTCGCACGCTACAGACACCTGCACAACCTATTGATTCCAAATAACACCTGCTTTCACTAAAGGGCATCTTGACAAGCCCGCTTCGCCAGTCGGAACGATTTTCACGCTGTTACGAACAGGTGCAGAACAGCACTATCGAGATATCCTTGAGGCAATCGACAAGTCTGATTTTGGAGCGGCTCCGCAACCGGCATCGCCTTTTGCAGTTCGCACGGCGGGGTTGATCTATTGTAGACCCCTTTTGCTGAACGGTCGTCTTTAGAAGCTCCAGGCAGGAGTATGAAACCCGACTCATGTACAGAGTAAAGTGTAAAGTGGGCTGTCATGCAGACAAGGTAATAAGCCACGAGTAGGCCTGCATCCGGGCTGCATCCGGGCTATATCGCACCAAAGCACGGATCTGAGAACGCTATCTCACAAACACCTGCAACCGCATACACTGGTGAAATTCCAGTATATCCAGCTCAATTAGCCATTCCTTAGCCTTCGGTAGATGATGGACTTTGTGGGTTTGAAAGGAAAGCTGTTTAATTAAACAAAATGAGTCTTATAGATGAGCATAAATGAAATGAGAAGTATAAAAAAAGCTATTATCTTCTTGGCTGTATTTTAGCATTTGCTGCAAGTAGAGAGGCAGAATCACCCTAAATAGAAGTCTATCATTCAATCTTACCGCCTTTTGATCAAGCCTAGCTTACTGTACTTTCACCAGTTTATGCAGCATTAGATTGTGCAGCATTCTAACCTGAAAAATCGTCAATCTCATGGCCAATTCCATCCTTTAAACACTGCATCTATTATGATTTTCACATGCAGGTAAGCAGCGCCTCATTTGAACGTTGGTAATATTTTGACTGATCAGAAACCGTAAAGCATCAGACGGACCTCAGATACAAAGCCCAACTATTGCAGTTAAATTGTCTTATGTCATTCTCAGGAGTCCCGGAACCAATCACAGCCAGTGAGTGAAAATGCTCTTTGAAATCGCAATTCTCATCCGTGTCTGCACTTTTGTTCATGTTCCAAAGCAGTCGAAGGGACGGCTATGACGCGGTCACAGAGGTTTGACTGATCTCGCTTAAACTCGCCCCTGTCGATAACGAACATCTGCATCCCGTCGAGATCCGTACGACGCTGCTTGTTATTTTGGCGGGCACCATCCGACCTACAGAGCAACCTTTGTTCCTGGCTTGATATAGCATTCCGAAGAAACCCTCCTCTACCTCTCACCCTGCTGCTTAGACTGGTGCCGCTCCGTTACTAGAAACATAGGGCACCCAAGGCACAACACAACGGTCAAGACTGCCAAGGCGTCTTAACACGTCTTGACATATATTTGCTCCTCTTCGCATACAGTCGCGTTGCAATTGGCCGGATATACACTCCTCGTATCCACATCCAACTTGACTACTACCGAAGAGGCAGGCGGGAACTGCCAAGCATGCCAAGGACGCTCGTAGTACGATTTCGAAGATACGAGCTTCTTGCTTGGTCTATCGCACCATCAACCTGTAAGCGGTACTAGGTATTCCTGGTCACTGGGAGCACAAAATGATATTACCGATGACGGAATTGAAATGTCGAATATAAAGTAGGAGCGATGGCCGGGTCTTTGAAGCCGGTCACTTCTCTGGACAAACTTGCAAACTCACGCAAGCGGAAGCACCAACCAACACAGCAATGCTCAAGTCAATCACTGCTGTTGTTGGCTGCGCAGCTACTGCTACTTTAGTGGACGCCGTGGCTTTACTGCCTCGTGCCAACTCCACCAAGAAGCTTATTACCTCTGTCAGTAGCCATGTCTTCTTCCTAACGTATCTAGCTGACAGTTTACAGGAAGCCCTGAGACATCTGCTGGATATCGACAATCTGTATGCCAAGGCCGAGCATCTGCAGGAGATTGCCTACAGTACTGAGGGCAGAAACCGGGTCATTGGTAGCAAGGGACATGAAGACACAGTTGCCTGGATCAAGGAAACTATCGAACAGTTTCCTGATTACTACACTATCCAGCTTCAGGGCGTTCCGCTCCTCGTCGGTGTATCTGCGAACCTTACTGTCAAGAACAAGACTATTGAAGTTTACCCTGTTACTCTTGCGCCGGAAGGCGATGTTTCAGGCCCCCTCGTTGCGATTCCCAATTTGGGCTGCGAAGAGGTGAGTCACCTTGAATCCATATAAACGGGTTCACTGAAACGAGTTAGGCGGACTTCACTGAGAGCTTAGAGGGCAAGATTGCACTTATTAACCGTGGTACCTGCTCATTCGGTATCAAGGTTCAGCTTGCAGCTGCGAAAGGCGCTCTTGGTGTGATAGCCTGGAACAACGGGGAAGGCACCCTCGAGGGCTACTCACTGCAGGTATTTGAGGATCCTACTAAGCCCTATGTACCCGTTGGTGGTATTACCCTCGGCCAGGGCGAGTCCCTCCTAGCTCAGCTCCAAGCTGGCGTTGACATCAACGTCAACCTCAAGACCATTGTTCAGAACGCCACTAGCTACAACGTCATTGCAGAGACAATTGCAGGAGATCATGATAACGTCATCCACGTCGGTGGACATTCGGATTCAGTTACCGCGGGCCCCGGAATCAATGACAATGGCTCTGGCACTATTTCCCTGCTCGAGATCGCCATCCAGCTTACAAAGTTCTCGATAAACAACGCTGTTCGTTTCTCTTGGTGGACTGGTGAAGAGGCTGGTCTGCTTGGTGCTGAGTACTATGTTAAGCAGCTATCGCAAGCTGAGAAGGACAAAATCCGACTGTTCCTCGACTTCGACATGATGGCGTCCCCCAACTACGCCATTCAAATCTACGACGGCGATGGTTCGGCATTCAACTCCACCGGTCCTGCTGGCTCTGCAGAGGCCGAGCACGAATTCACAGCATATTTTGACAACCTTGGTCTCAACCATACTGAGATCGAATTTGATGGCCGTTCTGACTACGGTCCTTTCCTTGAGGCTGGTATTGCGGCTGGAGGTATTGCTGGTGGAGCTGAAGGCATCAAGACTCAAGAGGAGTTTGAGATGTTTGGTGGGGGTGCTGGTGTTCCCTACGATGTCAACTACCACGAGGATGGCGACACTGTAAACAACCTCAACCTGGAGGCTTGGATCGAGTTTGCTAGGGCTATCGCACACATGACTGCTACGTATGCCCGCAGCTGGGATACCATCCCGCCAAGGAACGCCACTACGTCGGTAAAGAGGTCTAACAAGTACAATGAGTACAAGCAGGCTTTCCAGAAGACCAACAGGTACCAAAAGTGGGTTTAAAGGCGCAGTTTTGCATGTATGGACAAAACATCACGGGTTTATCTCAATAGTTCGCTAGGTATCGAATGTATTCTCGTTTAACTCACAACTTGTATGTATCAAGTTTATCAGTTTGCTCTACATTGGCGAATTAACGAGGTGAAAAATCAAATCGCTGTGGAACCTCCTGATGAAGAAGAATAAAGGATCAACTTGTTACGACGCATTAAAGATCACGAAAAGGAGAAAAGGAGAAAGAGATAAAACAGTAAACCTAGAACCTCATGACAGCACCATTGTTTTTGGTGAGGATGATCTTCTGGCCCATCTCGTCGTTGTCATCGCTTGTATCGAATTCTGATGACTTTGGGTGCTCTTCGTCCGTTTCAAAATTTAAGGCGGGGCGGCAGGAAAACATGGCCAGAAGAGATATTCGTATTTGGAAGGAATTCCGGCTGAAGAGCTCTTTGAAGGGGAGGATGTTCTTGCTATAAGCGACAAGCCTTAATTGGAGGTCGGTCATTTGATTGACCTGATCCACCTCTCCGGATTGCGCAAGCCGGTAAGCGTCTTCAAGATAAACTAGCTCTGCCAGCGTAGCTTTGGTATTGTGGTTGGCTGTGATGAGCTTTTCTATCGGCTCTGGGTAAGAGGCGTGAACGGCATTTGCGAATCCCTTAAGATTGTTCTCAGATAGTTTTTCGAATGCAGCTAGGACAGGACAATCGCTGCTATTAAGAATGGAGAAGATTTCTGCGAAGTTAGCACAAAAATATGAAGCAATAGCCATTTTGAAGGTGAGGTTTGTTAATGGATTGAGCTGGGATGAAAGTTGGAAACGTAGATGTTGATGGGGTACAAATAAAACCTTGGACATGGTTTGTATAGCAGCATAAAACTCACATTGGATGTAGTTATGGCTTGTTACCCAAAAAACAAGTAGTGAACCGATACTTCAAAATACAGTGCGGTCCAATGAACACGCTGACGATAGGTGCGCATGCAAGAGCTGGGTCGGTTCATCAGTTCCCAGGCTACGCTAACCAGCTTTCAAAGAGACACGAAGGCCAATAGCACACTTGAAGGCTCCATACTGCGTATTGGCAGCTGCTGTAGTACAAACTGTCTTCTCAAGCTCTCATGCGCACGAATCAGCATTTACGCTCGCAGGTAGTAAAGTGTCATTAGGCAACTTTCGTCAAGAATAATAAAAATCCGTGTAAAGAAGTTGAGCCTAGGAGACCTGAACCATATATTTTTGTGGATACAGGTGTTCTACGACGATGAAGTTTATTTGGTGAACCCTAGACTGGCAGTGCGGCTACGCTACGAAGGAGCTGGTATTTGGTGTTGCACCGCACACCATACTAAACTAGGCTTATTTGGTGCAAGACCGAATACTAGCTCCTTCGTAGCCAACTAGCTCATGCAAATCAAGCGAACAGGCGAGGTCTGTTTGCTTTGTTTGCACGAGCCACCGCCCCAACTTTCTGGCCAGACAGCAGCGCCGTCTTAACACACGACACAACGCCCTGAATCTCTCGAGCCTCGCGATCCTACGATTCTCCACACGTCTAAAACTTCGACCGTATCTGCAAACCTGCGCCCAGCTTTCCGACTGCGACATTACCTTCTTCGGCGGTGACAAGCGCCATAGATCAACTTCAGTCCGGCGCGACGGCACACGACACACGACATGGGCGGCTATATTTCAAAGTTTTCGGGGTTAATCTGGGCGAAAAAGGAGACTAGGATACTAATCCTTGGACTTGTAAGAGCTGTTACTCGAAAAGTGCCCAACAATTGAGGTGTTGATGACAAATGCAGGACAATGCTGGCAAGACAACCTTGTTGTACAGACTGAAGGTATGTCTAAAGAAAAGAAGGGATGGGGGATCTTAACTGCGCGTTCTATCGAAAGAGGAGATGTGGTTCATAGTGGTGATATTGACAAGCGTAACAGATTGGCGAGGTGGTTACGACAATACCAACGATAGGTTTCAATGTCGAGTCGGTGACATACAAGAATCTTAACTTCAACGTTTGGGTATGCCAAGTCTACAGAAGAGAGAAATAACATACGTGATCTAATATATAGCAGGATCTTGGAGGCCAGACTTCGATTCGTCCATACTGGCGTTGCTACTACGCCAACACCGCCGCCGTAATCTTCGTCATTGACAGCACTGACATCGATCGTTTGTCAACTGCTTCAGAGGAACTATCTGCCATGCTGAACGAAGAGGAACTGCGAGACGCCGCACTGCTTGTCTTCGCCAACAAGCAAGATCAACCTGGCGCAAAGGGTGCTGGTGAGATTAGCGAGGCATTGAGGCTCGGTGAACTGAAGGATCGTAATTGGAGTATCGTTGCATGCAGTGCGGTTGATGGTCGTGGTGTAGACGAGGGCATGGACTGGCTTGTGGTGAGTACAGAGGAAGTATAACTGGTCTAAGAGTGACCTGCTAAATTGCTACAGTCGAATGTGAACAATGATAACTAGACCGCTGGCCGGCATGATTGCGAGATGGATGATAAGTAATAGCGGTGCATGCTTCCAAGATAAGGTATATCATCATACTGGCGTTAGGCGTGCAGACTGTGAATATCGACAGGCACTTGGTGGCTCGCAATACGACTACGGAGACAAATTCTGTCCTAGAAGCTCTGCTACATCAGTTGTTGGATTCTGGTGCGTTTATTGAACTTTTTTGTTCAACCGAAAAGAAGGATACTGTGCATAAATGGGGCAGCTACAACTAGCGCTGACGTCAGGGTCCGTGCTATGCATGAGCCTCGTGGCTTCTTCAACCTAATCTGAAGCACAACTACTTTGCTCCCTATCTCAGTCCATACTCTAACATGCCGCCACTTCGAACATCAAATACGCAGTGCAGAAAAAGTCGTGCTCGGAGTGTGTAAAAGCCAAGCGAAGATGCGATATCGGACTGCCACGCTGTGCACGATGCAGCCGGCAGGATCTCTTGTGCACCTATCCGCGACAACATGATTCCTTACCAGCATCATCAGAACCTGGAGGTAACTCTAGCCTGCCAAATGTAACAATGATGGGTTCAGGGTATGCTGGCATCGAAATATCTCCACTTGATCTAGAAGCACTATGCACACCACCGGCAACAGAAGATCAGCTTTTTGACTTCGACCTGTCCAGTGCTACCACCTCCTTGAATCCTCTCAGCCATCTCATGGGCTGTCCCACTAACGGCGAGGATCAGGTCATATTGTACAGACCCTACAACCCCGCGAAGTCGCCGACCTTTTTACCTCCAGATATTGCACCCCTAGCCAAATCGAGAGTCTGGTATGCAGTCACTCAACTGAAGCTAGCACCTCGGATGATGGTAGAGAACAACTCAACTCTCTGGTGTCATGCCATGCTGTATGATGAATATATGCCCCGATCGTTGCAAGACGCATACGCCTCTTGTGCTCTCTACAATGCCAGGAATGATATCAATGCCGGCTTTGTAGCCCGACACGTCGCGAGCCGCGTCGATGAGCTCATAGCTACGCCTCTACCGACAGATGCAATTGAGATTTTGGCGCGAGGACATGCTCTAATGCTGTATCAAGTTATGCTTTTCTTTGGTGGCGACGTGCAATACTACAGCCAGGCTGAAGTACTCGTGCCTCGTCTCGAAGAAGTCGGCAACTTGATGCTCGATCTCAGCGCCCTGCAGATCGACTCTATCAACACGTTACCTCTGTATCCGAGCGCAGCTGTGCGCGCTGCGTGGAAGTCTTTCGTGTTTCAAGAGACCTTGCGCCGCACTGTCTTATCGCTTTTCCAATTTGTGGCATTGTGCCGTTTGCTACATGGAAAATTCAGTCCTTGCACACACGATCTTGCGCAAGGAAACAAGGTTACGCTTTCAGCACATCTTTGGAGTGCAAACAACGCCCTCGATTTCGCAATAGCCTGGAATGAGAAGAGGCATTTCCGAGTCCACGATCTAGATTTCACGGATGTCCTGCGGGATGCTCGGCCAGACGACATCGACGATTTTGGGAAGACAATACTCGTGGGACTTCAGCGTATCGACGATGTCAAGTGTTGGTTCTACACGAGGGGTGGTACATTTTGAGGGACACACATTTCAGTCAAAAAACCCAAGTCGTACGGATCTGTAACTGCCGAAGACGAGGCAATGCCACAGCAAGCATTCACCAAACCCTAACCTCTCGTTACGATCTGAACAGCATCCCAATAAATCTCTCTAGATCCTGACAGCTGTAAACACAGATCTGCAAGAGGGCAATTTCGTAACTGGGTCATGGTGAGAAAATCTAATCGAAACGCCGTTGGAACGAATTCACTGTTTCCTGCAACCGCTAGTAGTGGCTAGCAGAAGTGTCCTTTGCCGATGGTTGGCCGAATCGAAAATCTCGCTTTGCGGTCAGAATTGTCCTACCGCCCCACTCCGGAAGGCCCTGTCATCCACGGTGCCAGCAGAGTATCGCCGCGAAAGAAAGTTTCCATTTTGATGAAAAGCTACCATCAGATGCACTTGCAATATATTGCTTCCTACTACTATTATTTCCATACCAGTAACAACTGGCCTAATGGCCCAATGGCAAGGCGCTTGACTACGATCTGATCGGCAATCAAGAGATTCCAGGTTGTAAGTACAACCTAACGGTCCTCCCGACGTTCGATTCCTAACAGCATTAAAGCGACCCCTGGTTAGGTCACAAGACATACTTTTTTGCTAGGTGTGCAGCGCCTGGTGAGCTACTAGCGGTGTTTGCAAGGTATAATCAGCGCACACCTTCGATCTATGTTAGGCGGTAATACCTTTTCTTTTCTTTTATGTTTATATGTTTATATATTTTGCGAAATTGTGGTCTTGGTGTTCATCATACCTCAGGCATACTCGCGCGACACAAACATGCCATTGTAAGATTGGCCGTGTTGTGAGAAGTAACACAGAATGTGTGGTTGAGAGATTTCCCGTGATGGCATGGCGGGACTAGAGAAGACTAACTGAGGAGAGCGACGTAGGAATTGCCGCTGGTTGCCATCAACTTGTCGTATCTATTATAGTATTATCTAGAAGCTATGGAGCTTATTGGTGGTTCCTCAAGTCAAAATTTCAATTCCCCGCCCAAACAGATAGCTTCACTGACACTAAACGCTTTTATTTTTATTGTCAAGAAGGATCTTGAAATTCGACCAAAAGTGCTGCAATTTGGATACTTCAATTATAACTGAGAAGATGTGTTCTTAGGGCATGGTCAGGTTCATGAAAGCGCACTGCCAAGGCACGTGGGTGTCCGGCAAGACCGCCTCGTCAATGAAGATGTGCGGCTCAGGTAATGAAGCAGGAATTGGGGTTTGAAGAATAAGTATGCTGTCCCCAGCCGTCGAAAGGCGGCAGATCTGTGCCCGGAGCCAAGTGGAAAGGTAGATATTTGGTGTCAGTCATATCCTAGTACTTGTGATCATCCAGATATCGAGGCAGTACTTGAGCAGTCAAAGCATGCAGGTGTGTAACATGCAGAAAGGCGCCGATGACATCGGGGTGAGCAAGCGCTTTCGAGATGCAGTTCGCAGTGAACGTGTCTTTCTTCGTCTCGATGAGCAAGCCAAAGGATATCATGGACCGAACAAGGCGATCGAGCAATATCGGGGATGTGCCGATTACATCAAGGAAGTTTTACAGATCAATTGGGTCAGTGCTGATGGAAAGAGTTGCAAAGACATCTAGATCTATACTGATTTGGATTAGAGTCCATTGCATATGCTACAATACCTCAGCAATGACTCACGAACATTAGAAGAGCCAACACTCACCCAGCCCTAGGCCTCGAACCAGGTCAAATTTGAAGCGTTGTCTCGTTTCACGTCTCGAAGCTATTCCTGGATGTGTTGATGCTCCTGTGCGTCCATTTCAGCATTAAGCACACGAATCTGCTCCAAAACGGTATCCATGTCTTGCGGTGTTGAGGGATTTTGAACAATATAGATGCCCGAGAGGTCAACTGCGTATCATACTGTCTGCAATGGCCGCATACTCCATACACGAGCACTCTAGCCTGAAGGCAGCCACATATTTCTAATGCTATAAAATATGTTGGCAATTGGCCCCCTTATGGATATCCTCTTACATACTCTGGAGCATTTCGTGAAGCGGAAGACCGAGAAGACCAAATGTTTAGCGCTATCGCACGCGGGCGCACTTTACGAGTTTTACGATAATGATACTGCATCAGCATTTACGGACGATGAAACAAAATGAAAATTGAGTTTGTAGTTGGTATTGTGGAGATGCCGTCGCGATTTTGTATAGCGTTGGCGTGGGTACAAACGAAATGACCGAGAAGACGGGTACAACCAATGTCGCTGGTCCGGCTCTGTCTGTAGCTTTCAATGTGAACTCACACACCCGCATTGGCTTTCTCTTGTTCTCGCGTTGTCCATTTCTTCTCACCAAATTCTTTCAGGTCCGCGCACCACTCATTAAATTTCTTGTCAAGCGTCTTCCTGTATAGCCACTTGACTGTGTGCGCCACAACACCGCCCATAACTTCCCATGTCCTTACTTCGCACTGCTCTTGCCCTCTAAAAATGACTTCATGGAAGCGTTCGGTATTCAGACCCTTTGCGAAAAAGTCAACTTTGTCACCTTTCCAGGCAACACGATAGACAGTCGAGAGATCTGCTGTATACACTGGAGATACTTTGAGGGTCGCAGAAGAGATGTACGATGAGGGCTTTGAGGGGGTTGATATGTCGCTGATAATGAGGTGCGTGGGCGTTTGCTTGGAACCAGGTCCCCCATGACGGCGAAGAAAGTGAACTTGGTGCCTAGCTTGAGTACCGGGGACTCATTGTCTGACTTGCTGCCGTCATGCTGGGCCGCACTGGGGGCTGTTCATCAACAACAACTCTAGGAACGAATGTACACCAATCTGAGTATGTGGAGGTATCGAGCAAGATGTCGAAGATGAACGATGCCGGCGCATTGATGACTGCTGAGCCTGTCGTTGCGAACACGCTGTCCTGTACAGAAACCGTGGGGGTCGATATGCCTTCCTTAGGCGGCCATGCCACTTCAGTCATGGCAGCAGCAGGTGCAGATTTTGCAAGTTGACGGTGACGGTCAATGTCGTGCAGGGCGAAAGGTATTGGTTAGGTACCGAGCTGGGGAGGGGCAACCAGCTTAGTCCTAGAATGCGCCCTTCCCCAGTCACATACAACCGCAGTCCCTTTCGAAATCAAGCAAGGCATGAGATAGTGGACGATGACATTTTTCTCTTTGTGACTGTATGTGTGTGCCGTCTCCTTGTGTCAACCGCATGACTGAGGAAGCACATCAATACATTTTCATGCATTCGGTAATGACATCTGGCGGAGAGTCCGTGTCATCAAACCTCCACACGTTTTACCATCAAAGCGGGTCTACCAGAATAGGTATGCGTGTACAAAGGCACATTCAGCTTGACGACAAGCTGCACCCCTTGCTGTAAACATTCAAGTACATGTCACAGCTTGGGGTCCTTCGCAGTGACGGCAACACGCGGAAGGGTAGATCCTTCGTTGAGCAGAACATCACGCCGAATGCCAAACCCCGCATTCCATTAAATTTGTGGCTCGTCTCGTCTCCGACCGAGGTGGCCCCAAGAGGACACAAAACTTGATAAATTGCCCCGAGCCAAGCCTTTTATCCAACGCTAAAAGCACCCCGGCAGTGGAGAAAACGTGTGCTGGCACGCGACTGCGTTTAATCCCCGCACATCAAACAATCAAAAACTAAAGGAATTCTATGAAGTTACCTCCTGCCTTGCAGAGTTACGCCACAACCGCACATTTAACATAGTCCTAAAAATACAGAATTACAGAGAATAGGCTGCTCTACAAAATTATCTCTCTGGAATCTTAACCTCTATTTTTATTGAGAATAAAGCCCGGTAAAGAAAGGGCAGATTTACAGTGTGCGGGGAATAATCGCAGCTATGTGGCTGGATTCGGTCCTTTGGCTTTGCGCCTTTCAAAACAATGTTTCAAGCGCGGGCCAAGCATGCGAGTGGAGTGAAAAAAGGACGATCACAGTGATTTCGACTAAGGATAGATGTCGTACATAAAGAGACCAATTCCCCCGCATGACGCTGCTGCTGTATTACGAACATGATGCTGCCGACACAGTCATTACTGGTACCGCTCTTTGGTGGAGCGGCGGCTGCAACGAACTTGTATGCAACACACTACTCCGGAACAATCAACCACCTGGCTTTCGACAACAACTCTTTGACTTTAGTGAACTCAATAAAGACTGGACAGACGCTGCCCAGTTGGATCACCTTTGACGCCCCAGGCAAGAAGTTGTACGTCCCGGACGAGAACTTTATCAACGAGACCTCCAATGCTGTACTAGTGTCGTACTCCATCGGCGCTGATGGCGCGCTGACTAAGGCTGGGAACACAACCACGCTCCGTGGTGGAGTCGCAACAATTCTATACGGTGGAAATGACGGCAGAAGCTTCATCGCAAACGCACACTATCACACCGCGCAGGTGTCGACCCACAAGCTACCTCTGGAAGATAGCCTGCCGCTTCAGACACTGAACTACACACTGGATGGCCCTGGCGCAGTTCCAGATCGTCAGGAGGCGCCACACCCACATCAAGTTCTAGTCGACCCAACGGGCAACTTTCTGCTTGTGACCGATCTTGGTTCTGATAAGATCCATATCAACAAAATCAACAAGAAGTCCGGCAAGCTGACCCAGTGCCCCTCTGCGAAAACACTATATGGTGCGGGCCCTCGCCATGCAGCTTTCTGGACTCCTACACACTCTAAATCAAGAGTAGCACACGGCAAGGGCACCGTGCTTTATGTCGCGAACGAGCTCTCCAATACTGTGACTGCTTGGAGCGTTTCGTACCCCCGCAATGGCTGCCTGGAATTAACGCCAAAGCAAATCATCACATCATATAAGGGCAACAGCTCCGCGCCAGATGGTGCCACCCTGGGCGAGATTCGAGTTCAAGGAAACTTCCTGTACACATCGAACAGAGCCGACCAATCCTTTGAGCCATACGATTCCCTTACTCAATATACCATCGCGGCGAACGGCTCGATCGCGTGGACAGATATAACTTCCTCGTACGGTCTTCTTCCGCGTAGTTTCGAGATCAACAAGGCTGGAGATTATGTCGCCATCGGTGATCAAAATTCTGATAACGTGGCCATTGTGAAGCGCGACACGACCACTGGAAAGCTGGGTAGTCTTGTAGCGAATTTGACCGTCACAGGACCTTCAGACCCTAACTCTGGGAACCCCACTGGTCTGAACACTGTTATTTGGGTGGAATAAGTACCTGTAGTATGTAGCCAGTGATAAGCAGTGCACGCGATATCTAGACTAGACTTAGACATGCATCATATGTAACAATTTTTTGAGAGCCATAGTACGCTGTTGCGACGAACCTGAAGTACGTTTCCGTAGTGAGCCTAATAAGAGCTAAGGTGCCAACGATTGATCATATAATCCGGACTGCCAGCTGCGAACCAACCGTCTGGACTGTCAGACGAATCTCAATTTCATGAGCACCGGCTTCATCTTCATTCCAATGCTCACTTCTTCTATCCCGTGGCATCAAATTTATCGCTTGAAGGAATTGATGGATGATTGTTCGTAAAGCCAGACGAGCACGCTGCTGAAGGCAAATTAGCCACCACCAGTGTTGAAGGCAGGTAACTCATATCAGTAAACCTTGAAAGAGAGCGAAAGTTTGCTAATACTATGTTATGCAGGAAAATCAATCAATGGTTATGTTCTCCTAGCTGCTCTGGAGCTCGAGCGTGATTTGTTACCAAGCATGTACTATTTGATATTAGCACAGCAGTAAGTCATTGTCTGTTCGCTCTCTAATCCAGCAGTCTATCAGGCAAGACCCCTGCCTGCAATAAGATTTATCACGAATATTCGCTCCTCGATCCGACTCAGTGAAGATGTGAGTCGCTTTGGTTGATTATTTCGCCCCTCTTCCGGCCAACGGACCGAAAGATCATGCCCATGTCATCGGTGTCTCTTTCTTCAATCCCTCTGCTAAATATAGAATCCAATTAACGGATACAGTGGCTATGCTTCTCTAAATTATTTCTACTGACACCTTGCACACCTTCCTCGGCTCCAAGAAGAAGGATATCAGATTAGTTCTCATTCCCAGGCAGAGCAACAAGCGCGTGGTGATCTGGAAGAAAGACCTGCAAGTGCTTGCAGTATATCGACTCATTCTATTACACATAAAGCATTAGTTGCATAGATTGGAGAATACGAAGAGCCGCCTGAGAGTGAGATGGTGGAGAAGGGTAAATTTGTAAAGAAGAACGACGGCCTCCACTAATGGGACAATGTCATTCGCTACAACATCACCAAAGATGATTCCTGATCAATCTTAAATGCCTAGTACGGCTCATGGGACAAGTATGACTTGCTGGCTATCTGGGATGGAGACTTGAGGGGCGAGAAGGCACATGCGGGTACCGTTGCGCATGGAGACCAGGAAAACCTAACAGGGCCTCTTTACTTGCTAAGAACCTGATTTCTAGACAGCTCTGGGCTCCTTAAGACTATGAGTGGAAGACTTGACCAATCTCGCCAAAGAACTGAGGGCTGAGGCGGTCGAAGAGCCTGCCACGACTTGAAATCTGCGCGAGCACAACTTCAACAGTGAGAGCAGATAGATCAAGTTGAGTTATTTCTTCTAATTTTATTCTTGCTTGCAACCTACCAAGACGAAATTAATTTGTTCGGCTACACAGCTCAAGCAAAAATTGGTGAATTTCTAGTTCCCACCGCCGTTTCCAACTTGCCGTACCACGGTATAGTTCAGCTGCGGTAGCTAAGCTACGGATTAGGCGTCAAATACGACTTGACGGTTACGGTAAAGGTAGTTGAGAGGACATATGGTGGTAATAACTGTTCAGTTTAACTAAATTACAATATGTAGTTGCCCTAATTAGGTTCAGTTACCCTACGCCACAGCGTTGATAATTGAGTTAACATCTCGAGGAGCTAGATTTAGTGCTGCTTTTGATAGCTGATACCGCGAATAGATTTGCTCTTTAAGCTAAACCTTCACTAAACTTTATTATTACTTTCCTAAAAGTATGACACCTACGGCTATATTACAGATGCTAGTGCTACTACGATACGGCTATGCTACGGCTCACACCTTCACTATGGACTGTCTGCTTACTTAAGCCATAGAGCCTTTGGGGGATTACACCTGTAGGGAGGGGCAAGATTAACCGATTTGGATAGTTTCAAAACATCATGCCCTTATTCATTACGTCTTTGCGCAGGTATGACACGCAAACGTCTGACCTCGCGAACAAAAATGGCTTTTTAAGGCTCAATTTCCCGATTAAAACGAGCCCTGGAGCAGAATATAGCCTTGCATCATAGCCACTGTATTGTTTGCAGCGATGAACGGCCCGATCGTGTGCGGCATCAAAGCTTCCTCTACAGCTCACCGTGAATGGTATTTGAGGCTACTATGGCAAACAAGCACATTAAATCTGCATGAAGTAGTATGCAAGCTACGTCGCATGATACTTCGTGAGTAGGCTGCTGACTATTCACGTTCACCATCCTATGCTGCACGACTCACCGCTCATCGCAGGCTGTGTACCATTACCATATATTAACCCACCGCAGCCCCGTTTCGACAGAATCATCTACTTGAGAAACTAACAATCTAAATTGTCAGAACTAGCCATGACCGCCTCCAACGACAACACCACCATCGAGATTGGCCTAGACACTTCCCCATCAATCAAAAGCGAGACACCACCCACCTCAATCCACAGCTCCGATACGGTCCCGACAGCGTACAGCACCCCCGTATCACCACGCAAAAGCGACAAGACCTTGCCACCCTTCATCAACACGTTCGAATGCCTCCCCTTAGATGGATCCTGAAAGCAAGCCCACATCATCGACGTGGCCGCCTTCGCAAAATGCGATGCAAACGACGGTACAGTCAACTGCAAGACGCTATTGTGACGACCCTGTATCTCGCATCACCTGAGATGCTCAAAGCCTTTTTGAGCCCGACAGTCAACGTATTCGAAGCCGTTTTCAAGCGCAGCAAGAGCAACGACACGCAGCTCGTTGTGTGGCGCAAGGGTATTGAGGTCTTTGTCAGTAACACTGTCGTCCACGTCCTGCACTTCTTCAGATGCTGATAAAATCTACCCCTCCAGACCGGAACTTCCACGCACCTCGCGAGCCTGCTGATTGGCTACGACGGCTCGTGGCATTGTCAAGGCGACGGCTGGCAATGCGTTTTCGACCACGAAGTGGACAGACGTGTAGAGTGGCGATTTTGAGTGCTATAGAGGCGTGTCTAAGATGCTGGTTGAGAGGAAGAAATGCGGTATGCAGCGTCGAGCGTACTTGTTGGCTGGGGTGATGCTTGGGGAGAGGTTTGGGAATGCAGGGTAGATGTGAAGGTTACTTAAGTGTTGGGCTAGCGAAATGAGAGCCTTATGCTGTCTTTCATGGAGGGTTCAAAAGTGTCGTTGGTCGAAGCCATGGCATTTCGAGATATGACGCGCTTTGAGCTGAGGCATTAGACAATGCACTCGCTAGTCTGCGATACCGCAATCGAACTTCTTCGCTCACTGAGCCTCCTACGACGACTGTTTTTTTGTATCACGCACATAAATATACACACTATGTCACGATGATGTCGACATAAGGCACGGAGACACTGTCTACAAGCGAAACTAGATACTCATTCACAGGTACACTGTATACTGATTGAGATCCGCTAAAAACGTAGCCCTAAGGCCCCGTTTGCAACATATAGGATGTCTCCGTTCTCCGATTCCATGTCAAACGTAGTCTGCTCCTCGGGGTCTTCGATAGTTGGCTCTACGTGGGCTTTTGCACTATCCCATGTCAACGTTGTACCCTTGATGCGAGTCATGCATGCTTACTCTGCGGACGGGAGGGTGATGGCGCCAGGTGTGCTTGCATCAGATTCTTTGCTCTCATCATCAGCGTCAGATCCTTTACCGCCTGGTAGACTCTCAGCTTCGTGGAGACTGTGTGATGGGTTTTCTTGCTCCAGACTCTGCCCGTCTTGTTCGGCTGATTGACTCTCGCACTCGTGTGGAGTGTTCAATGGAGTATCGGATCCCGAATCATCTTGAGATATATTGCTTTTCGCCTCAGTCGACTCTATTGTCGTCAATGCCATGCACTTCGACGCCGCGTTCCCACAAATCGAACTCTCCTTCTCGATCAGATCGCGCAACAGCTTGACCGCTTCGGGCCATATTGGTTCATGGTGACGTGGAACACTGCTGAGATCGCGAAGGAGCTCTGCGATCACAGGGTTCGCACCGTCCTCTCGGGCAAATCTGACAGCGGGGTAATCCTCTGGTGCCTCCTTGAGACATAAATCCCGGATTCTCCCAATAAGGAGGTGGCATCTCGTGTGGAGATCGTAGATATTGAAGGTGAGCGCCTCCTCATCGTCATCGTACGCCTCTTTCGCCGCAATGAGAAAGCCCATAATGTTGGGTCCGCCGTGGGGTGAATGTTGGTCCAATTGATTGTTGACGTAATCCTCCATGGCAGTAATCCTGTCCGTACTTGACAAAGCCGTGTACGATGTAGCATCTCCTTTCTTGAACTTCGAATACACTCTGATGTATTCCGATGGACACTCGAGACGTCTCGGGGAGGAGTCTTTGATGCGTATATCGTTTTTTACTCGGTCCATCCTCATAGGATTTCGATCAGGCTTGAACTTTGTCTGATCAAGACCATAGACAAGACAGAACCGACTCGAGTACTCTGAGTTCTCCACTGGCGGTTCGCCCTCGAATATTCGGTGGTAGCTCTGGCGACGGATCATGAATTCCATATCTTCCCAAAGCACTGTCCCCAGGTATCCTGACTCCTTAGCTGCATTATACAGATGTATGGCGGTCAAAATAGAGCCATAGTCGTTCACAATATCCATGAAAGAATCTTGAAACTCGTAACAGTACTGAGCCACTTGCTGTCCAACAAGCAGCGGGACATGGCGGAGAAGCTGGAAACCTGGAAGCGGGCACTGGCTTCCAAACATGTGCTCCGCCGATTCCATATTCATTTGAAATGTGCTGATAAAGGTCAAGGTTTCGCTGATGTAACTAAACTGCTCGTACATGCTTTTGTATCTTGAACGGTGATTGCTTTTGAGTTTTTCTGAACACCATACATGGTCGTAGTTCAGGTAAAGCGTATGCACGTACTGACCGATCTTTGCGAGTATGTTTTCAACGCCTGCAGCTTGTGGGTCGACCTCCTGTTGGATGTCCCATAACATCTGCGCGGCAAACACACTGTCGGTATCAAGAGCTCCATTGAGAAGCGTCAGAGCTGCAAGATACATGTAATCCATCTTCCACACCTTCGGACCGAGCCCACTCATCGAGTTCAACAAGCGCATCTGATACAGCGACTTCAGCAGACGCCTGTCCTCCAGAGTGCTCCCCCAATATTGTCCTCGCTGGGCAACAAAGGCCCCAAATAACAAACGCGTTATTCGCGAACACGAGAGAGTGTTGATATAGAAGCCTAGACGCCGCTTCGCATTCCTTGCAAGGCCGTCGTCCTCACAGTCCGGACTGACGGCATCGGTAAAAACCACATCGCTGCCACAGTGCTGACGAAAGAACGAGTCGATATTCGTGTGCATTCGCGTCGATTCGGAGGGCTTGAAGCAGCTGAATTCTTCTAGGAAAACAGCGGTCATCTCTTCAAGTCTGGTACACACGGCATTGGTGCAGAAAGTAGCGGTCTGAATTCCCACTGCACCTAGGCTGAACTCGCGCCATGCTCGGGCGGAGAATAGCCTGAGGTAAGTGGCATCCTGGAAGAGGCAATAAATAGCGAATGCGGTGTCTTCGTCACAGTCCTCCAGCTTGTAGACGTCTTGATCCTTTGTCACTGGTATCTCCAGAGGTTCCGTGAAATAAAGCGACTCTGCCATCTCCACGCCTTCAAACATGCTGTCGGCGCGGTCGCTCGCCATCGATGATCTTTCGAAGATTGCAGCCTGTGCCGCAGTTGGAGGCTGGCATTGAAGGTCCAGGAGGAGCTCGTCCAAGAGACGTATGATGCGTCGTCGCCACTTGTTGGTCCGCTGCATTGTCTGTGATAAATCTCCATACTGTTGATTGCGGACGCACTACGTAGCAAATCCTTTCCGAGCATGTATGATGCCTTTGAGGATCACCAAGACATCGTAAGGTATTTCGATGTCCTGTGCAGTCGCAATTGCTCTGCCGAGCCTTTTCAAGGTCTTGTAAGAGATGAAAATTGTCGACGACAAGGTAGTGGTGCTCGTTGACTTGGCCTGGTTTTGTTTTTTGCTTCTGAACTTTCGTAACCATCTGGCTGCGTGTTTGTCTTTCAGCTTCTCGAGGAATGATCGAGGTGCTTTAGCTATATCATCACCGAACAACTCTCCAACAGTGCCCGTCGCGCGCGCTGTTGCTGCGATCCATTGCACTAGGTCCTCAGTCGCGTTTCTGTATGCAGAGAAGGTGTCGCCGAGCGGAGGTTCAAATTGCATGCTGAAACGAATGGTATAGCGAATGGCAGAAATAGTAATCTGATAACGATAATAATACAAAGATGGGGGATGGACATAAAATGATGAAGTAGTGATGTGCGGGATAGAGAACAATAAACAGAAGTTGAGCGGCAACCTTAGATGAGAGGAGGGAAAGCGCTCTGAAGAGTCTGAAGCCACGTAGAAGCTCTTACCCCAGAGGTGTGTGTTCTAGCCATCATCGAGTGTATGAATTTTGTCGCATGCATCGCAAAGATCCAGTGATGAGTTCGGTCAAAGTGATTGTGGTGCACATTTGCAAATATAGGGAGTTGAACAAAACTGATCAAGGTGGATGTAGATGTAACTGTAGAGCACTGATTTGGCTCGTACCTTCGCACATACTAAATACTGACCAACTAATCTATTCTTTATCAAATCGCTCGCGCATCTGAACGTTAAAAAAAAAAAGAAGAAGAAAAAAAAGCAGAGCGAGGAAGTGAGAGAACTCGCCGCCGACTCCTCCGCGATGTCTCCGTCAACTAGCGCGCTTGGCGCTCCGAAACATTTCCAGAACCTCAGCAACCACCACGCGCCATCGCTACAATCGCAATTGTGCCGCCGTACGCTCCACCCAGACAATGAGTCTCTCGTCCTTGCGACCGGTATTTCGGCCCTTCAGCGCCGCAGCTTCCCTCTTCCGTACACCTGCCACACAAAGCGCTGCGACACGGACGCCCGCAACGACATGCGGCTTCTCGTCCACGGCACGCATGGAGAAGAGGGCTAAAGGCCCCGGGAAGGATCCTCGAATCAGTATGCTGCACCAAACGCCCCAATATCACCTATAATCGCCGCCATTCCTCTCCCAATCCTACACATCCACGCCACCGAGCCAGCAAGAAGCAGCCCAGCTAACACACCACGCAGCAAATATCCGCTACCACCTCTCGCACCCGCTGACGCCGCGCCCGCTGCACTTCTCGCGCAACCGCTACTTGCGCCACTGGACGATCCACCGCGCATGGATGCTGTTCTTACGCAAGCGCCGCTGGGCCGAGGAGCGCGAGCTAGAGCGCCAGTACATGTCGATGCGCAGCGCGTGCGAGCACCTGCGTCTGATGGACAGTAACGGCAACCGAGTCAGCGAGGAGGAGGCTGGTGGGCAGGGCCCGGATGCGGGCCGCTTAGGTGTGCGTGGCCGTGAGGTCGGCAGGCTGTACAGGAGTGCCATGATCAAGAGGGGGATTTGGGGCAGTGTGCCTGTCGAGTATGCTAGGGTGCAGACAGATTATCCGAGTCGGCAGGGCTGGAATCACGAGTGGACGCGGAATTAGAGGGGTCATTTTGTTGGAATATAGCGGGTTGGGCAAAGCATTGCGCAAGGTGTACATTCCTCTGTACGATAAGCATCACAATCAACCACGAGGATGGAGTTGTCGTGTAAACCGAGCATAAAACTTGTTTGAAAAGGCGATGCGTGATAATACTAACACCCAACGATGATATGCTACGCCTCGTTTTCACCATTAAGCTATAACCGGTCCTCCCAAAATATGCACACAAATAGATGAAGGTCCGTCATCATCCCGCGCCCGGCAGACCACATGTCCGCGCTTTGGCAACAACCCTATGCTTAATATGTCCATGAGAACGGAAGCATTCTTCCCACCTTGGCTACAGAGACTTTTCGAACAAGAAAAGGAGATAAACAACGCAAGAAGAATATGCAGCACACGCTCAACAACGCCCGGCAGTTTGTGGAGCCCAAACAAGATAACGCCGCCCAATGCAGATAGTGTGCGAAAGTCGCCCATACAGCGCAAGCGGTGGAGCCGCTTATAGCACTACACAACCGCAGCCGGCGCCCTCTTTCTTGTCAACGGAAAGCAGTGCAGCGCGTGTAGCAGCCTCGAAAACGTCGTCGACACCGTCTCCTGTGAGGGAGGAGCACTCGAGGTATTTGCGGGCGCCAATCATCTCCTTCATGTCGCTACCTTGTTTGGGTGTGGTGAAACGAAGGGACTTTTTCCTCATTTCCTCTTGCGCGAGCGGGTCGTCGCGAAGATCCTTCTTCAACCCAATAAGTATGAGAGGTATGCCTTGACATCTTTCACGTGCCTCCTCAGCCCACTTGTGCTTGACGTTTTCCAGCGAGTCAGGGAGTCGACCGAAAAGCCGATGAGGATGACATGTGCCTTGCTGTAGGCAAGCGGGCGTAAGCGCTCGTAATCTTCTTGGCCTGCTGTATCCCATAGTGCGAGCTGAACGGACTTGCCGTCTACTCTGCAGTCGGTGACGTAGTTTTCAAAGACGGTGGGAACATAACGCTGCATAATATGTTAGCATGCTGTCGTGACAGGTGAGCTGTGGCACAGGGGGTGAGAGGAGGTACCCACAGTAGGGAAGTAGCCGAGGGTGAATACGCTGAGAAGACTAGTCTTGCCGCACGCTCCGTCGCCGATAATTACTAATTTCCTGGGCTCAGGTCAGCAGGATGCACCTATACGCAGGCCTGGTGTTACGCAAGCGGAAATCAGAGTCGAATACGGCTAGCAACAGCGTACTGGAAGCAAAACTAATGTGACAAGTCGCGTTGGACCATGGGGAGAGAAAATAGTACGAGAGTGGATAGATGCTGACATGGGTCGTGCTGTAGGGCGCCCTATTTTTAGACCAGGATGTCGCTGGACCGGGGCACCAATGCAGACTACGGCGTAAAACCGGGGTGCGGCAGCTCCCAATAACGTATCACCATGCAGCTGAGCATGGCTGTAGCTGTGGGTGACGTGAATGGATAGGGAAAAAAAAAGGAGATGACCAAAGAAATGATGCTGCGGGGCAAATCGTGCAGCGCGCCAAGAGGGAGAGTGGGATTGAAAGTGATGGAGATAGAGGGTGCAACAGACAAGGGTGCTCGATCTGATAACAAAAAGCGAAAAGCAGAAGTGCAACTTACCTACGCATCACGGGCTCGCCATTGTTCTGCTGCTGAGACATGCTGGATGGTGTGCCGTGTACAAGGCAGCGGGTCGGGGTCGATGTTGCGGTTGGCTGCAGGGCTGGCAAGTGTGTGTTGAAGGGCGTCTAGTCTGCGGCGGTGGTGAGACGGGAGCGGTGTCTCGGCGGACGGCGGGTGCAGTTGCAGGGCGTGGACGGTGTAGGCAGTGGGTGCAGTGGGTGCAGTGGGTGCAGGCGGCGAGTACCGAGTGAGTGTCTCGAGCGGCGACGGCGACCAACAAGAGAACGAAGGGGGTTCAATGGGTGATGAGACAGCACAGGAGTCGCGGCGACGGCTTGTTCCACGAGCGACTGGAGCGAGTGACGGCAAGCGAGTGAAGGGGAGGGAGGGAGAGAGACGGGAGGGAGGCTGCGTGGGCGGGTGGCAGACGGGCAGCGAGGAGCGAGGTGAGCGGGCGTGGGCAAGACAGGCGGGCAGCGCGGCCTTAAGAATGGGCGATGGGCGATGGGCGATGGGCGATGGTCGGCGGCGGAGCAGCGAAGTGGTCGGCGGGGCCGATGGTGGTGATGCAGGACGCAAGCACGGGCGGACGTGGTCAAGAATAGCTGGGGTGGTCTGAGTGAGGGCGTGGGCGTGGGCGCGGGCGTGGGCGTCTTGGTCTGCGTCTACGGGCGCGGTAGCGTTTTGAAGGCGCAGCACCCACCAGCACCAGCACCAGCTCCCAGCTCGTCCCTTCCAGGCTGGGCCGCTGGGCCGCTGGGCGCTGGGGAGTCGATCGTGCCAAGCCACTAACTGCGGCATCAACACCCAGATATCAGCAATGGCCCGTATGCCTGCGCAACGCCCGCCCACGCTCCGACCGCGCACACGACCGCCAGCGACGCCCTCCCAGTCTCTGCCACCGCTGCCAGCGGAGACTGTCCCACACCCACCCCTCCCCCAGTGCGTCTGCCCCGGCCCCGACCGTCCTCTCTCTCTCCTGCCCTGACTGCCCTGGCACGCTAGCCGGCGCCCGGAGCTGCGAGCTGCGAGCTGCGAGCTGCCAGTCCCACTGTGTCCCCGTCCCAGTACCAGCCACTGGCCTCGGCCGCCCGCAGAGCCTCTTCTGACGTCCTCTGCCAGCTCGTCACGCAGCACCACCGCTCCGCCGCCCCCGTCCCCCGCTGTCATGGCCCACGGCACCAAGCCGCCATCCCCCGCAGCCATGCCGTCCAATGGCTCTGCCGGCGCACACGCGCCCCAGCCGAGCGCCGTCAACCGCAAGAAGCAGAAGCGCCGGGAGAAGGAGGCCGCGAAAAAGGCTCTCCAGGAGCCCTCTGCCCCAGCCTCGCCCCTCAAGAACGGCGTGCACGGCGTGTCGCCCGCCCTGGCTTCCGCCCTTGCCCGCCAGCCTGCCCCGCCGTACGCTGCGCCTGACCTCGATGGTGCGCCCTACGACGACGAGCCCGAGTTCTACTCTGACGAGGAACACGAGCACTACGAGCACGCATACGCCGCCAACGGCCACTACCCCCAGCCCTACGGCCACGCTCCAATAGCCAGCGTCAGCGCCAAGAAGTCCAAACGGAAGAAGCGAGCTGCCCAGCCGCCCCCGCCGCTTGCCTACACACAGCACCTTGCGCCGCGACACAGCCCTGCGCCTGCGCATGCACACGTCGCCAGGCCGACTGGACCTCGCAAGGACCGCATATGGAACACGTCCACCCAGGAGGAGCGCGAGCGCATCCGCGAATTCTGGCTGTCTCTCGGTGAAGACGAACGCAAGTCGCTCGTCAAGATCGAAAAGGAGGCCGTTTTGCGCAAAATGAAGGAACAGCAGAAGCACTCCTGCAGCTGCTCGGTGTGTGGGAGGAAGCGCACCGCCATTGAGGAGGAGCTGGAGGTTCTATATGATGCATATTATGAAGAACTCGAGCAGTACGCGCACCTCCAGCAAGACGTCGGTAGTTTCCTGCCACATGCTAATTACCGTCATGTCTCCAGTGCCCCGCACCCGCGTCCACTCATGACCACACACCCGCCGCCTGGCCATGCCCATGCCCATGCCCATGCCCATGCCCATGCCCATGCCCATGCCCACCACTACGACGACGACGAAGACGACGACGACGACGAAGACGAAGACTACTCGGGCGACGAAGAGGAGGACTACTCGAATAGCGAAATCTCCTCCGAGGGCGACTACAGCTCGGAAGAACGTAGCCTGCCACCGCCCGAGGCGTCCGACTTCCTCCACTTCGGCAGTAGTCTGCAAGTCAAAGGTGAATTTCTGCTACGTGGTCCTACACACACGGCTAATTTCGGGCACCAGGTGGTATATTGACGGTGGCTGATGATTTACTCAAGAACGACGGAAAGAAATTCATAGAGATGATGGAGCAGCTTGCCGAGCGTAGGATGCAACGAGAAGAGGAGGCTCAGTACCAAGCGCATCCAAGCATGTATCGGACGCACAGCGCACACGGCCACGGTCCCCCACCAGAAGAAGACGACTTCGACGATGAGGGAGACGAGGAAGAAGGCTACGAGGACGAAGACTACGAAGAAGAGGACGAGGACGAGGATGTGCGTACCGTTGGCGAGATCGCAGGTATCTTGGCTAATGGCTTGCAGGATACCATGACCGAAGAACAAAGGATGGAAGAGGGGAGAAGAATGTTTCAGATATTTGCAGCGCGCATGTTCGAGCAACGCGTCCTTCAAGCGTATCGTGAAAAGGTTGCCGCAGAACGGCAGCAACGTCTGCTCGAAGAATTGGCTGAAGAGGATGAACGCAAAGACCAGAAAGAGGCCAAAAAGCTGAAGGAGGCCCAAAAACGAAAGGAGAAGAAGGACAAGCAGAAGCAGCAGAAGGCTGAGGAGAAGGCTCGCAAAGAAGCAGAGCAGGCAGCCAAAGAGGCTGAGCTCAAAGCTGCAGAGGAAAAGCGACTGGAGGAGCAACGCAAGAAGCGCGAAGAGCAACGGAAAAGGAAAGAGGCTGAACGCAAAGCCCAGGAAGAAGAGAAGCAGCGAAAGGAGGTCGAACGCCAGAGGCGTCAGCAAGAAGAGCGCGAGCGACAACAGGAGGCCGAAAGGAAAGCACGCGAGCAAAAGGCTCAGGAAAAGAAGGCCAAAGAAGAGGCCAGACGAAAAGAGCGTGAAGAGAGAGACGCGAAAGAGAAAGAGGCTCGTGAGAAGAGGATACAGGAAGACAAGGAAAGGAAAGAGCGCGATACAAAAGCCAAAGCCGACAAGCAAGCTGCGGCAGCTGGTGCGCGAAAAGCGCCACAGCCTATTGCTGTCGCGCTGCCATCTCAGCTGCTGAAGCAAACCTCGTCCTCTGGAATGCCCTCGCCGCACGTTACTCCCGCGCTGCCCAAGGCACCAACGCCTAATCGGCCTCGTCAGACCTCACACCAAGGCTCGCATGGCTCTTCTCCGAATACGCCACAGGCCGCGCCAGGCACCAGCAAATCCATGTCGCCTACGAATGCACATGGCCCTATCATGCCCAAGTCTATCCTGACAAAGCCAACAACAGCGCAACATCAGAACCAACTCCCGCATGGCCAGCCAGGTCTGCAGATGCCTCCATTGGGTCCTCCACCGGGCATGCAGGGGCCGCTAGCGCTGCACATGAGCGGTATGCCTCCCGGTTTGAACGGGTTCCCTGGGCAAGGCTCGATGCTCCCTGGCATCATGGGTCCTCGTGCAGGCATGCCTCCATTTCCGCCACCACTCGGTACGCAGAACTTCCGTGGCTTCCCTCCGCCAGGCATGCCAATGGGGCGTGGGTTTCCCATGGACGGCCCTCCTGGATTTGGCCCTATGCCAGGGTTTGGTGGGCCAAATCAGATGCCTGGCTTTGGCATGGGCATGTCTCCTCATTCGCGACAAGGATCTGGGTCATTTGACAGACTGCCAAGCATTGACAGCCCTATCTCGGGTCCTCAGGCCCAGCCAATACAACGGCCGACGCCCATCAAGCGCCCCTCAAGCACAAAGCCAAATGATGATGGGTCACGACCTGATGTTGACGACCTCGCTAATCATCTAGGTAGCAAAGCACTGCTCGATGATGCAGAGGACATCCCGGAGCCTATGGAGCGAAGAGCAAGCGTACAGCAGCACGGCTCCTTCAGGGGTACTTCTATGGGCTTCGGTTTTGCAGACGCACCGATGCCGTCCAGGAACGACTCGTTCTCAGCATTTGGAGCGCCTGGCGGCAACATTTGGGGTACACCACCTATGCCATTCTCACTGGGTTCTGGCGCCAGCTGGGGCAACTCGCCCACTTCTGGCTTCTTCAACAGCCCGTTTCCTGTCGGCAGCATGCGCACCAACGAGCGTGGCCCCAATGAGCCACGCATAGTGTGGCTACGTCGTATGGTATGTACCGCGTGCAGGATGGTGGCTGCTCGCCAGCCCACACAAGACGGCTATGTGGATGCGTCAGAGGTGCACCAGCAAATCGATGGGCTGCGCAACCCCAATGAGCCGGCGGTAACGCCTGAGGAAATCAAGGAGGCATGCGACATCATCGATAGCACGCAGACGAACGGTGGCGGATCTCTTGAATACAAAGAGTCTGGTCCTGGCCGTCTGTCACACATCAAGTTTGTTGATGTCGCGGCGCTTCCACCTGCAACGCTGGGTGAGATTGGCAGCCCAGTTCCAGGGCACAGTGTCTTGGTTGGTGGTTTTGGCAATCCAAGGCCATTTCCCGGTCTCGGGCCACAAGGTTTTTGAGCGCTTGCATGGAATCTCTATTCCTTTTTCTTTGGCAGTAGCTTCATCAGTATCTGGTAGCTGCGTAGGACCTGGGCTTTCTTCGACTCGTTAGCTAGTCTCTATCCATGCTCCTCCTTCCATGGAGGCAGCCAAGTTCATCTCCCCACCGACGTTGTCCCATGCCTTGAGTTGGTGTTGACGTTCGGTTTACGTGCTAACTACAAGCACAGCCTCAGAGCGTGCACAAAACATAGGCAAAGGTCTCATCTTACGTACGTGCTCACAAAAAAGCGGTCAAGCTCGGCTCAGTCGTATGTTGCAACCCCGCAGCCCAAGGCCCAAGCACTCCATTGCGCGACCTCGAGTCAAGACGACCGTGTCTGCCATGTCTGCACGATTTCAATTCAACGCAGAGGTGACGGTGCCCAGCGGACATTGTGGTAGCTGCTGTTGAAGTCGCTGTGGCCGTAAATAGCTCATCAGGTACGGGCGATGCAACGTCACTCGGGAATAGAAAGCACGTTGCTGATCTTTGAGCTGCACGATCCCTGTTTAGTGGGGGAGGGGGCTTCTGAGGCTCTGGCAGCTACATCAGACCTCCGCACGCCGCCCTGACCTCCGTTCGATTTTCTCCCATCTGCCTTTCTCTCCTCTTTGCTGAGTGTGAGCTACCTGTCTAATACCCGTCGCCCTCACCTCCCGCCTTGAATAACGCTATTCACCTTCAACATGTCTGATCCTATTGCCGGAGCTGCGCAGAAGCACCCTGCGCCCGAGGGTCTTGTGTACACATACGGAACCGCTGGAGTAGGTAGAGCTGCGTCATCTCTTGCAAAGCTAGGCTAACGCACCACTGTGTAGTTCCGCACCAAGGCGTAAGACTTCCCTTGCCCGCACCCATCTTCGCACCCATCTTCGCACCCATCTTCGCATCTATCTTCGTACCCCACGCTGGCCCTGCAATGTGAAGCTGACCCCAGCAGCGATGTCCTCGACTCGGTCCTCACACGCGTCGGTCTTATCGCCGCCCTTCGGTCGCGAGCACTGAAGGGCAAATGGATCGGTGTCATGATCACAGCGTCTCACAACCCTCCTCAGGATAACGGCGTGAAGCTGGTCGAGCCTATGGTATGTGCTGTTGACAGGCAACCAGACGTCAGGCTAACTTGATAACAGGGCAACATGCTGCAAGTACGTTCCACTGTGAATAGGTGAAGGGAAGAAGAATGCAAACGTACAGCTCTAACACAACTGTCTAGGAGGAGTGGGAGGTCATTAGTACCGAAATGGCGAACAAGGCCAGCCCCGAGCACGTCTCGAAATACTACCACGATATTGCCGCAAAGTTCAAGATCGACCTAAACACCCCTGCTCGCGTCGTCGTTGCTCGCGACACAAGAGCATCTGGAGCAAGGCTGCTCGGCTGTCTGCAGGATGGTCTTACGGCCGCCGGTGCTGAAGTCAAGGAGTACGGCTTCCTGACCACACCGCAGCTACACTACATGGTCCGCTGCCTGAACACCGAGGGCACAAAGAACGCATATGGTACGCCCACCGAGAAGGGCTACTACGAGAAGTTCGGTGCTGCCTTCAAGACCGCCCTCCGCGGCAAGAAGCCTTCAGGCTCTCTGACAGTAGATGGCGCCAATGGTGTTGGTGGACCCAAACTCACCGAACTGATCAAGTATCTGCCATCGAAGGAGGAGGGTGGCCTTGAGATCTTCGTCATCAACGACAATGTCATCAAGCCTGAGAGTTTGAACGTCGATGTAAGCTAGGCCATCCGAGTTGACTTGATTGTCCATCTAATCTCAAACACAGTGCGGTGCAGACTACGTCAAAACCAACCAGCGCGCTCCTCCCTCCTCCAAGGCTGGACCTGGTGACCGCTGCGCGTCCCTCGACGGTGACGCCGACCGTGTTGTGTACTACTTCAAGGATGAACAAAACGTTTTCCGTCTTCTGGACGGTGACCGCATTGCGACTCTGGTAGCTTCCTTCCTTGGAGACCTTGTGCGCCAGAGCGGGCTCGCAGACTCGATCAAGATCGGCGTTGTACAGACCGCATACGCAAACGGAGCCGCTACAAACTATGTCGAGCAGAATCTGAAGCTCAAGGTCGACTGCACACCTACGGGTGTCAAGTACCTCCACCATGCAGCGGAGAAGCTCGATATTGGAGTGTACTTCGAAGCTAACGGCCACGGCACTGTCATCTTCTCACCCGATACCCTCGATACAATCGAGAAGTACGAGCCAAGGAATCCCGGCGAGAAGGAAGCTATCGAAGTCCTGCAGGCGTGCATCAACCTCATCAACCAGTCTGTTGGTGACGCGCTCTCCGACTTCCTGCTCGTTGAAGTTGTTCTTGCACACAAGCACTGGGGACCCCAAGAATGGCTCTCGACTTACACCGACCTTCCCAATCGCCTTCTCAAAGTTCTCGTCAACGACCGTACCATCTTCAAGACGACGGATGCTGAGCGCAAGCTTACAAGCCCGGAGGGCGTGCAAGCCCAGATTGACAAGGAAGTGCAGAAGGTCCGCCAGGGACGCTCGTTCGCGCGTGCTAGTGGTACCGAGGATGCTGTCCGTGTCTACGCTGAGGCTGCGACCAAGGCAGAAGCTGAAGACCTGGCCAGGAAGGTCTCGGAAATTGTCAAGGCCGCCGGTGGCGCTTAGAGAGCGAATCGAATCTGCTACGACGAGGAAGTGATCATGAGGTTAGATAGAGAACTTCCTAATGTACAGCATTTGGTGTGAAATGGGTTCGACATGGAAAAAGCAAGCAGGCTTGGGTAAGAGAAAAGACACGATTGGATGACTTGACGATAGATAAAAGCTTGGATATCGGTATCACATGGCATAACATGGCTGCATCGACTCACTTTGGTGACATGTTCACAGTACGAAAGATGTTTTACATCGTAAGCAGTCCTCAGCCTCTTAGGTACGTACAGTATTGCATCATTCCACCTGCCCGCGGCGATGATGACAGAGACAGCCGTGGACGTCCTTGGACTGCACGACTGGCTCCATTACAGATACTGCGTATCAGAGATCCCCTTGTGGACTCGTTGTGCGATACTTCACAAGCTGTCTGAGCCAGTTGATTATTTTCTTCATCGTAACCTCGCGCTTGCGGCGAACAGTGGCTGACGAGCAACAGTGGTTTGCACAGAGTTTGGTAGACTAGCTAGCATAGGAGATCGTTTTCTTAGCCGGACCAGTACCCGCGTACAGTCAACGGTGCCTGGTGGCGCGTCGTCACCCAAAGCGTTTCTGAAACACGAGTCAGCTGGCAGCGGATATCGGCAAATTGAGCATCACACACCGCCAATGACAGCGCCGCCCTGGCCTCGATTCCCCAGGCCTTTTCGAGGGCCACTAAACGATGTCTTGGATGCGAAACACGGTGCTCAAGGAATGCAATGCTTGTGTGACCAGGGTCGGCACACCGCGACCGGTGGTGCATGTCACGGTGTTGGAGGTGTGCGCACTGTTGCCACTGTCAGGCACAATACGAGGCTGCACACGAGCGTTGCGTCAACTCTGGTTAACAGGCCAGGGCGGGGCGCCGTAGCGTGGACAGTGACAGCTGCTCTCCGCAAAAAGCCGGTGTCGATCGCCTCCTGAAGGGGCAAGGCATTCTCGATAGAGCAAGAGACGGTGGGCAATCTGGACAAAAATAAAGCGTCGGCATGTGTACGGCGGCAATGTGGAGAAGCAGAGCCACTCATAAGGCGCCGTGCAGCATGCCAGACCCTGCTGCTCGCCCTTGTCCAACGGATGTCGGACGTGACAAGCTTCCTCCAACGCCGATCTCTGCGCTTCTCTTGCTGGGTCTTTGCAGTCGTCGTTTGCACCCTCTTTTGCAGTTATTGACCGTGACCTCGTTCTTTGTACCTTTTGTAGATTTTGTTTGCTGCATCACATCGTCTCTACGACCGCTGCGACCGCTGCCACTCCTTCTTGTGCCCAGCAGAGGACGGCTGCGGATACGAGGCATGTGCTGAGCGCCTCCCTCGCTGGACCCTCGACGTTCGTCATACCGACCATCACTCGCCCGCCCGCATTCACAACGACCCTCGTTCTACCTCCCATACAAACACACACACACACACACAATGTCTTTTACTGTCCCAAGATGGCTGCTCTCGCGGGACGAGAGCATCGGCGAGAAGTTTGAACAAATCATGAACCAGGACCCGTTGGGAGCTTCGGTACGCGACGCGGACAACTGCCTGAGGCTCACACTGACCATATGTTCCAGGTGAACTCAGATTCTGTCATCATTGCTATTGGAACCTCACTCGCTGTTACCGGTGCCATTTTCGTGGCCTTTCTATTCCTCCGTCCTTTCAACACTATCGTTTACGCTCCCCGCCTACGCCACGCTGACGAGACACACCGACCACCGCCGCTCGACAAGTCGCTGTTCGCCTGGTACAAGCCCGTATTCAAGACCAACGAAGACTACTACGTCGATAAAATCGGCCTCGATGCCACCGTCTTCCTACGTTTCGCGAGAATGTGCCGCAACATGTTCCTCACCCTGGCCGTCTTCGGTTGCGCCATCATCATTCCCGTCAACATCACCAACCAGATCAGTATGCGCAAGATCGAAAACCTGGGTGCTGAGTCGAAATTCATCTTCATCATGATGACACCCTCTCTGCTGAGCGGTGAGGTCTTTTGGGCTTTCGTCGTGGTAGCGTACATATTCGACATCATTGTATGCGGTTATCTGTGGTGGACCTATCGAGCTGTGCACCGACTGCGACGGAGATACATGGAGAGCGCCGAATACCAGAACAGTCTACATGCCAGGACACTAATGGTTACGGACATTAGCAAGAATTATCGCAGTGACCAGGGTTTGCTAGAGATCACCGACAGCTTAAAGACCACACCTGAAGTACCACGAACGACCATTGGCAGGAATATGAAGGACATTCCCGATCTGATAGAGTCGCATGAAGAAGCCGTTATGGAGTTGGAGGCGGTCCTCTCCAAGTACTTAAAGAACCCAAACCAGCTGCCTGCCCAACGCCCGCTATGCACGCCATCGAAGAAGGACCCAGAATTCACAAATAAGAAGCAGAAGGTGGACGCCATCGACTATCTCACGGCCAGGATCCAACGTTTGGAAACGAGGATCAAGGAAGCTCGCGAAACAGTCGACAACAGGGACGCTATGCCTTTTGGATTTGCTAGCTACGAGACTCTCGAATCTGCACATATTGTCGCATTTGTTGCGCGTAGTAAGCACCCCAAAAAGACGACTGTCCGCCTTGCTCCTAAGCCAAAGGACATCATCTGGAAGAACTTGCTTCTGAACCCCAAGCAAAGAAGATGGCGGCGATTTATCAATAATGTCTGGATCACTCTGCTTACCGTTCTCTATTTCATCCCCAACGCCGGTATTGCTATCTTCTTATCAAAGCTCAGCAATTTGGCCCTTCTCTGGGACACCTTCAACATCGAGATGCACACGCATCCCAAATTTTGGGCCGTCGTGCAGGGTGTTCTCGCCCCAGCACTGACTTCTCTGTTCTACTATTTCTTGCCTATCATCTTCCGTCGCCTGTCTATCAAAGCTGGCGATCAGTCCAAGAGCTCCCGCGAGAAGCACGTCATTCACCAACTTTACGCCTTTTTCGTCTTCAACAACCTTATAGTCTTCTCGATATTCTCAGCTGTCTTCAAGATCATCACAAGTGCCTTGGCAGCAGCTAAAGGCGATTCGAGTTTCGCTGCAGTCGTCAGGTCCATCGAGCCCTTCCAGCAGCTCATGGGCGCACTCTGCGATGTGTCTGGATACTGGGTTACTTGGCTCGTTCAACGAAATCTCGGTGCGGTCATCGATCTGTCGCAGGCTGTCAATCTAGCCTGGGGCTCTTTCTCGCGCAAGTTCCTGAACCCAACACCTCGTGAACTCATCCAGCGAACGGCTCCACCACCTTTCGATTACGCGAGCTACTACAACTACTTCCTGTTTTACTCGACAGTTACTCTGGTCTTTGGAATGTTACAGCCTGTCACTCTGGTTGTGACTGCGTTCTACTTCACCCTCGATTCCTGGATGAAGAAGTATCTTCTCATGTTCGTAACTTACCCTCCTGTTCCCACCTTCATAGCTGACATTTTATAGGTACGTATTCTACACCAAAAATGAGACTGGTGGCCTCTTCTGGCGCGTTTTGTTCAACCGCATGCTGTTCGGCGCTTTCCTGGCGAACGTTATCACCGCTTGTCTGGTAAGCACGAAAGGTGGCGTACAACAGTATATGATGGCAGCTTCCATGGCTCCTCTCCCATTTCTCTTGCTCGGGTTCAAGTTCTACTGCAAGAAGACGTACGACCACTCGATGAAGTACTACACTCAAGGCGACACGACCAAGGGCGTCGAAGCCCAAACGCCAATCGACAAGGAGTCTCGCAGACGCGACCGTGTTGCAACCCGCTTCGGACATCCCGCTCTCTACCAGAAGCTGACAGTACCAATGGTGGACGAGAAGAGTAAGCACCTCCTCGCTGAGGTCTATCGTGGGCGTCTCGACGGCGACATTGGTGACAATGCAGCGTTTAGCGACGTTTACTCTATGAAGCGCATGAGCAAGGAGAACCCAGGCAAGATCGCAACCTCAGCAACTGGACCGTTCGAGTTCGTCTCCGAGAACAACATGGATTACGAAAACTTCAAGAACCGTTCTGAATTCAACTCTGACCGCGGCTCTATGTACGGCGACAGCAGCCGTCCTGAGTCGCCGTCAACGCTCTGGGGCGACAACGGGCGTGGCCGCAGTTCGAGTCGCGGTTCCACACGCGTAGGCGACGAGAGCGGCGTCACGTACCCAGCCGGATACCACCAGACACCGAGCAATCTGCGAGAGTTCAGCCCTAGCTCAGAACCGAGGTTGCGACAAATGGAGAGCAACTCGAGCCAACCGTACCAACTCCACGATGACCACAACCTGCTCAGCGGCGCGGCGCCAATGGGGCACCAGACGCCCGCTGGGTACACCCCTTACAGCCCAGAGAGGGACGGCGAGGCAAGAGACGAGTATTTCCGCCGGTAAAAGGAGGAGGGTGGTACATTGCGACAATTTCCTTGTGTTTTAGAAAGAACCGGATAGGTTCTTGTGTCCATCCGACATAGCGGCGGCTTTTTCTTATGCATCTAGATAGCATAGCGTTCCAGTCACCCCCTTTGCGCATATCATATTAGCGGTGCATTGCGGTGCAGTACAGCAAGCTGCTTCTTGCGCAAATTTGCAGCGCGATGGCCTCGGTCATAGCTAGGCGTTTTCTATGACCCAGGCGCAAATGCAGATTCATTATCACACTATTGGCCACTGGCTGATATTCTTTTCTCGTGCCGTGTCGTGTTGCATCAAGTCGTACTGCTGGTACCTCGTTGTCTTGTCTCATCTACGTACTCCAGCTTTGGTCCGACATGTATCAACTCCCCAGTCTTCCCAGTCTTCCCACACTCTCACACTACTCCACTATCATCCAATTATCTTTCATCACCAGCCTGCATGCACACTCAATCCATTGTGCAAGGCTTCAACTCCATTCAACGTTCATGGGGGCTGAAACCGAATATGTGTGGTCTGTTCGAGTGGGGAAGGAGGGCAGAGCAGTGCGTTGGGAAGGCAGAATAGTGATTATGAAGGTTGTAATACTTAGCTCCTGTTCGGTGCAGTCATAGACGCTGGAAATCAAGCAAGGCATGGAATTCGGTCCAAGGAATAGTGTACCAAGTACTCATGTTGCATAACGTCTGCGTTCCTCAAACGGCTGGGGAGATGAAGTTTGTTCTGTCATCCTCAGCCCGTCCACATGCAGTATTGTCAGCTTGTTATACACTTCGTTGCCAGATGCCGACGGTCCTCGCAAAACAAATGCCATGCCAAACGATCCAGGAAGCGTCTTTCGTTTTGAGCGCAGTCAAAATATGGTAAAGCAGGAATTCGATGCGCAATTATTAGTAGGCTGACCCCATTGCACGCCATTGGTCACGAATGCTATATTCCAGGGCAGTCAAGGCCAGAGTGTAAGACTCGGGATGCTGTTTTATTTTCATTTGCTCGATGCTTGTTTACCCAAATCCTCCTTCGAGTATCGAGGCCGAGCATCCGGCGAGTCCGCTGCTGCAGCGCCCGTGCTACTTCCTGCGTCCTCCTTCGGTCGTGCGAGACTGAATCTTCTGCGATGCCCACTCGGTCGTTCTGTGAGGCTGGGTGCGCGTGGTCTTGCCTTCCCTCGAGCACGGCCACCCACAATTGGGATTTCGTAGGTGACGGCGCGGAAGACGTACAGGATCAGGTCATATACAACGAGCGCAGCCCATGGACCGATTATAACAAGGCCGAATATCAGCTGCATAATGTAATCAGAATGGTTTCCGGACGGCAAGAGCGCTTGCCCACTTACAAATATACGTGTGAGCCATGTTTCGAGGGTCGAGAAGCTCGCAGGGAGGATAGAAAGCAATCCCATCGTGTTCAGCAAGGCCTTTGAATTCAACAAGGCAAACAACGTTCGAAAGGAACAATGTCGCAACCAAGCTAGCTGACAATCAGATGGAGCCAAGCAGTAGACTAGGAGTATCGATTGCGATAGCGGTAGCGGTACGATGATTGTGTTGGGACATGCGGTTGCGAACCGAACCGGACGATTGAGCCACGAAATGCCGGAGCGTCATCGTGTGTGGCTGAAGCTCGCGCACAGGTGCTGTGCTGCAAGGGTTCTTTGCCCCTCTTTTGCCTCAACACCACCATCTCCGCAGCTGACCCCTCAGGCATCCATGCAAGGCTACACCATGACTGAAAACGGCCATTGGATGGATGCCAGAGCGGAGCCAGGCCAATGGACAGACTGCTGCCAGTTTGCACCGCATTGCTCATTCTCTGGGCTTCTTGAGCCTCCCCTCGCCCGCCGTGATACAGTCTGGAAAAGTGAGTTCCATCAGTCCAGCGTTGTGAGCATTCGACTGGCCAGGCACAATAAGCTCTAAAATTTATCGAGGAGACGAGCCAAGCACTGCCGTCGTTGGTGCGAAGTAGACCGATCGAACATCTGAATGGCCACCCTCGCAGTCACGCTGGAGCCTAATCCCGCAGTCATTCAGTCAAGCCTCGTCAGACTGGGGCCGCACCTCAACTTCTCATTACCAAGACATTTCCTCTACTACTCTACCTCTCTTCCTTCCACTTCAGACTGTCCGGTTCAGATCCTGCCTCGTTTGCACTGATCGACTTGTTCTCACTCGTGCCAACCGCGGGGGCTAAAAGACCCTAATTCTGTCACAATGAACGACCTCACGTTCCTCGACGAGGAGCTGGCCAACGAGTACGGCGCCAGCGATGCGACTCTGAAAGCAGTTTTGCCTGGTGGAAAAGTCATGCACATCTCAGACAACATTAACCCACTTAAGTTCTTGGACACCTGCCCGCTACTCTACCATACTTTCGAGTATAATTCGCAGAGTCGGCTTCAAGCAAGCATCGAAGCGTCGTCTGAGAGCGCCGTTATATCGCTTGCCAGATATTGCTATACTGGCACTTATCTTGCAAGTGAACCAGATGGAGATACTATTCTGCTTCTACCGCATGCGGAGACGTACAAAATCGCTGAGGACTTCGATGTACCAGAACTTCAGATCATGGCACATGGCAACTTTTCCTGCCAAATCGAGTACGCCTGCTGCCTACCACAACCGCCAAGAGATCTTCTTGACACCATACGATTTGTATATCAATATTTTGCCAGTGATGAAGCGCGCAGAAAGCACAACCTTGTCGACACACTGCTCAACTATTGTGTCGCAGTTTACCTTTACCACAAACTTGGAGAGAATTTGGACTTCTTGACAGCCGTCCACGAGGTCACAGCCTTTCGTCAAGACCTCTGCCGGACGAATCTTGCGCGAAACTTTGAGGATGACTGTGAGTGATCAGACACTGGCTCGTCGACATATACCTTTCTAACCGAGATGGCAGGTGCTGCAGAAATCATTCGCTTGCCTTTAGGCTCTGTGGCTGTATCAAGCAACCCCCTACTACGCTTTCGTCCCGCGATCTGCCGAACGAGATGTTGTACGACAAGCCTCGCAACACTGCATCTGCCGACATAACAACCGCCGAATCAAGCAGAGGTCCAGTCGCGTTGTCGTTCCATCGAAGAGTACTGGACAAGGACTCTCTCTATCGCAAGATCCCACACCCTTCAAAACACAGTATCTCGCCTTCTGCGCTCACGGTGGCACTCGAGAAGTTCAGTGCAGACGCGTCTCTAGACACTGAATCTGCTACTGCAGAAGAGACATTGCGCAAATACAAGCGCGCAAGAATTGACGAAACAATGGCGCGACTAACAGGGGGTTTGTCTTTCCTCAGGGCAGTCCATCAAAGCCACACAGTAGTGAGGAGGAGAGGCTTGCAATTGTCAAAGCGGAACCCGATACCACATCGGACGAGGACTCCTATTGGCAGGGCGCCTTTGAGAATGATAAGCAGCCCTCAAAAGTTTTCACAGAGGGTACATCTCGCAGTGCTCGCCGGTTGCTCCTCGAATATGGACGCCGTAGCGTCCGATTTGAACCAATGCCATCGCCAAGCCCACTCATAGTCGAAACTAAAGCGGCTACCGCACTACCTGATAGGACTCACAGCTCCAGGCCTATGTCAGACGCAAGCACCACAGGCGACACCGCAAGTGAGGACGAAGGTTTCGCCATGGTGGGCCGTCCCCAAGCAATTGCAAGCGCTGCCTCACACAGTCTGATGTCGAGCCCTGAGCTTGTACCCGCGACTTTAATCGCCCAGACTATAACCGACGAGGTCGCTGCCAGCGATGACGACTGGACCATGTTGTAGTTCTCTTCCAGCAGGCTCGGCCGCATCTCGCAAAGGGTCTCTTGTCTCTCACAAACTTACAACATTTACAAAACATTGTCTGGCGTTGATTCTGCACTTCGGGTATATCACAGGGAGGCATCTGTGACTTCAGCGATACGGGAATGTATACGGTGGGTGGCGTTGCAGGCATTTCTAATGATTCACTGTCGCGGTGCTCATCACAAATTGGCCGCTGGCGCTTTACGTAGCATGAAACAAGACTATTTTGTCGACGTATATCTATTCCTGGGCCTCGGCTGATACGTCTTTGGTAGAGGAGGTGAAAGCATGGGGTAGTGAGAGCGGGAGATGGATGTGGAGAGGGATGTTGCAAGGCCCGGATATAAACACGAATAGGACAGTATCATGTGAGAGTTTGCCATGTCGTGATGCAACAGACATGTGGATGTGATATTGGTGGTATGGTGAAGATGAGAAAAGCTACAAGACGTATGCAAAACAAAACGTTTTGTGTCGGTGGCTTGTTTTCCGAACACCGCCCCGCTAAGCAACCGGAACTCTAAGGAAAGATAAGAGAAGATGACTGAAGAGATGGACGGAAAAGACGTCATGTGTGGCGCAATGCCAAAGTGGATAAAAAAAAAAAAGCAGGATTGAACAAGAAAAATACGAAAGAAAGACTATCGAAATCCGCCTCTCCGTCGCGGTGTCTTCAACTCCTCTCTTGCTCCTTCTTGGGCATAGCTCGGCAGCGCCGGTGTGCTTTGCGTATGCTGCAGCACCGGCGGTTGCGGAGGCTGCACGAATCCCCGTCCCTCATACGGTGTCTGGTACGGTGTTTGCCAGGCTGGCTGGCCGGTCTCGATGTAGCTATTCGAATTGATGCGGTGCGGTGTCTGTGGTGGGGGAGCGTAGTCGTTGTACTGTGGTTGCGGTTGGGCATGCTGCTGGCGGAGCAGACCGAAAGCCCAGTTTGAAACATTGAAGCCACCGAAGATGAGAATCGTCAGGAAGATCTGTTGTTGTGAGTTGAAGTCAGCGAAGCTGTGTGAATGCTGTTGAAGGGGCGATTTGGGTTGTCCATTGTCAATCTGGGGCTGACTGAAGTCTGGAAAGGGTTCTGATGCTTCGTAGTGTTGCAGAAATACGGCTTGGCCATAGGATATTAGGTGATAGGAGTGGGAGTCGTGCATCATGCGCAACTCGTCTCCCACTTCTTCACCCGAACCACGCAATTCCCAAGCTTGCACCCGAAGCCAGTCACATGCGCAGATGAAAATGAACGAACATACCATGGATTTGTAGCTGAACTCCTCGAAGAAGCTGTTGATAATCGAGGCGAATGTCTTGACGGTGACGCTCGCGCGGGCAAGCTTGTTTGGGTCGCGGTTCATGCACGTCTCCCAGTTGCCGCACGCCATTTCCATGGCAGGAACACGGGTGTCTGGTTCGCATCGGTTATCGCGATAGTTCTTGACGCACTGCGCGATCTCAACCAACATCTCCGAGGCGTGCTTATTCGACTCGATGTCGACGTCCGCCATGATGCCGCTGTAGATACAGTAGAGGATGAACATGAAGGAGAGTGCTAGAAACACGTTGACGGTAAACTGCATGTACCAGGAAAGCACCGAGGGCAGGCCTGGGTGCGCCTCGATCCAGTGGAAGAAGCCTGCAATCCTGGCACCGTAGGTTTGCTGCACCTGGCCCAGTCCCGGTGGTGCGCTCTTCTGTACTTGGGCCGACTCACGGTCGGACTCGTCGTCGTCGTCGTCGTCGTCGTCGCCGTCGCCGTTGCGCAGCACGAGCTGCTTCTTTCTCGATCGGTCCGAGCGTTCGCGTGTTGACCGCCGCTTCGCGACGCGGTTCTCCATCTTCTCGCTGTAGTGTTTGCGCGACACTTCCTTCTCAATCTCCTTTATCGACTCTTTCGCTGGGCTCGGGCTTCCCCAGTTCTGGATGCGCTTGAAGAAGCTCTGTCTGCGCCTGCCCTTCTTGGGGCTGGGGCTTTCCATCAGCAGCCGCATCTTGCCTGCTATTTGCGTATCTGGCGTGGCCTGTTCGCTGTCCTGCGCGGGCGTGTTCGGCGTCTCGCCACCGGAGCTGAAGTCGTAGTCGGCCGCTGGAGTGCGAGGCGTCCACGCGTTGGTGTGGGGGGCAGCGAGGGAAGTGGCTTGCCACCGCTTAGCGGGAAGCTGAGGGCCGTCTCGCGCAGGCGGCTTGGTGTTGCGAAAGCGCTCTTGGACGGCGAGTCGGGTGGTGGGTTGGTGCCTGGCTGGCCGTACAACGGCCCTTTGCTTAGCTGACATGTCCCAGCGGCAGTACAAGAGGGAACCCGGGCAAGGCCGAGGTCAAGGGGAGGCTCACGTTTCCTCGCAGCAGGCGAGTTGGTAATGTTCATGAAAGGCGAACGATGGTCAACCGGGCCTTGTTTGTTATCGTATTCAAAGTCCATGGGCGTCAGCGACTCGCGGTGGCCTCCGCGCGACATGTTGTCTGAGAATTCCACGTCTGGTTGGAGCGTCAAGGGCCGGGGCTGCTCGTTGTGGGGTAGAGGGGACCTGTCGTTGCTATGGAGTGGGTCGTAAACAAATCATAGTGGCTGCTGTGGCGCACACCCGTGTTGGTTCCGCACAAGCCACAGTGACGTCGTTTCACCAGGTGCGCGCTGGATCCTAAACCTGCCTAGTATGCTTCGGCACTTCCATTACTAACTCCTTGCAGTGCGTGAGAGACTGTCACATGCATTTCGACATGGTGCACTCATCCCCCTGCATATCAACCATATTCTATCTACGGCCGTCTTGTTCTACAACGAATCCGTATCTCTCCCATCTACAACGGATTCGCGCCCTTGGGCAGCCTCACCTTGAACACAAGAACCTGCGAGTCCAGATTGAATCCGGACGAGTCCTTGTATGGCTGCTTGCCCGAGTTGATGTATCCGTTCTGGGTAATGAAGTCGTTGTCCGAGAAGGAAATCAGGTAGTACTCTTTGCCCTCGCCCTTGGTTTGGAAATCTCCATCGACTGGCGCAATCGCAAAGCTTTCCCACTTCTCATTCAACAAATTTGCATCCTGCGCGCCTCCGTTGCGGACACCGAAGCGGTTCAGCTGCGAGTTTACATTGTACGACAACCATGGACAATATCTTGCCGGCACAACATCGCCCTTGAGCACGCCCTTGCTGCTCGCAATCTGCGAATTGAAGGCATCATACCTGCCCTTGATATTGGTGGCATTAGAAATGTCAATTACATCGGCGTTGCGGTACGTGGATGCGGATGCATCTTGTCCGTGACCAGCTCCGGAGTCGCGTGCGAGGACAAGAAACTGGGTGTCGGAAATGTAATGAATCTCGGACTGGCCGGCTACCTTTCCATTCAACAAAACGGGGAGCTGAACAGCATACTCGGCTTCGAGCTCGACTGACTTCGTCTTGACGCGGTACTTGAGGAGGCGTGTGTTGCGGCGTATGGAGGATTTAGAGCCGCCATCCTGGATCGTAGCACTCTGCAGCATGGTGTACATGTACTTGCCATCTGCGCTAGCAGTCAGGGCCTCGAGACCTTGGTTGTTGGCGCGTCCGGTGGCAGGGTCCTCGGGAGAGATTTTAAAGTCCTGATTATAGATCGGAGGGGAGGCAGCGCTGAACGATTCGGTACCATTGCGCAAGGGGATGAACGCATCAGGAGTGCGGATCGCTTGGATCATCTTGCCGTTCTTGTCAAACTGGTAGACGTATGCGGCGTACTCATCACTTATCCAGTATGTTCCATGATCCCCTAGGACCAGGCCTTCCGTGTCGAGAGCAACGCGCGAACCTCCCGTTCCGTTATTGCCAAACCCGTCGCCAGTGTCTTGAGACTAGTTAGCTTTGGGCAAACAGTTTCCTTTTGGTCTTATCCTACATGTCGCCAGTGGAAGACTTGGGAAGCCTTTGTACGTGATGTTACCGGTGGGGTCGAGACCAGTCAAAGGCGTGCCATCCGGCGCAGTAAGCAGCAGCGTATCAAGATAGGTAAGCTTGAAGTTTGGCGATGCTGGTTTCTCCAAGGTCGCGTCCACGACCTCGAAGTCAAAGGTAAACTTGTGAATGCGGCTCTGGGTGTTTTGTGTGCCCTGCGTGTTCCAGCCGCGATCAGGAAGGCCATATATGATGCCCTGGTACGCTTCCTTCTTTCCCTTCTTGCTCTTCCAGCTCTTCTTATCGAGCGCAATTGAACTGCCAATGCCGCCGATGGTGTCACCAAACTTGTCGCGCGCATCGCTGGTTAGTTTACCGTAGCCTGCCAGGGCGGAATACGTGTAGGTCTTGCCATTGCACGCTGTCACGTTGACAGGCGCAGGTGTGCTACTGGGCGCTAGGTTTGCAAGAACCTGAGCGATCGGCAAGACTAGAAGGCTGATGGAGGCCGTGAAGAGCATATTGGGCTTTGATCGTGTGCCTCAACACAACACCGGCCGGTTGAACCAGGTTCTTATGTAGCATGCTGCGGATCCCGATGACGCGAACCCATGGACCGGACGCATAGGGTCGATCTAGAATGCCTGCATGTTCAGACACGTTGCCCGTTGTTTGGCTGCAAAGCAAACGGTTGCGTTAGGCTCCTCAGATAGCGCCTTGCGGAGCGGGAAGTGGCGTGGGGATATGCACCCAGGAACGCGTGCTTCTTCTTGGGTAATTCAATGAGGCGGCTAATAACTACGAGCTATATTGGTGGTGGTCCAATGGGAACGCTCAAAAGCACCTTGAGCACGAGATCAGTACGCACGTTGCTGAAATAATAACTGTGAGTCGCTGGGAGCAACTGCACCAGCAGACGCGCTTGCTGAGAGGGGTAGGCCGCATTGCTAGCGCATCCATCACTATTTCCTACACACAGTCTGGTATCCAACAGATATGGATTGTCATGCTCCAATACATAAAGAATAGACTGTCGACGTGTCTGCCTTGTAACGACAGGTGCTAGAAAGGTTTCTCAAACGTTGCGCTTCGGAGCTGGGCTCCTAAATTCCGGCATCTCCGACATCGCATTTGCAGGGCTTCTCATGGTCGGCAGCTCGACACTCGTCATATGGGCAAGCTTACTGGGAGATTGTGAGGGACCTGGTGGCAGCAGATAATATGGCCGCTCGTTTACACGCTGTGTCGACATCTCGTGTGTTGGAATCTTGAGCTCTCTCTGTTGGTTCCCATCTGTCCAAGTGGGTTGCGGTATAGGCGGCGAATCTTGGTAGCACGTACTTGGAGCACTGTACTCAGACCACGATGGTGGTGGATTTGACCAGTTGGGTATCAAAGGGGGTGAGATTGGGCCGGTCGTTATAGATTACGTTATAAGATCATAACCTAGTGAAATCCTACACTCTCCCCTCGCTAAATAGGCCACCAGAAAGGTAGAACAGTCCGTTAACCCCATCGGACCATAGTACACCGCCACGAACATGAGGAACCTCCGAGCTCTGTTTAGTGTTGGTTTTTGTTTGTGAATTTCAAGACAGATACATCTTTGTTTAATTCTTGTACTGCATGGGTAGCCCTTTCTGCATGTAAGAGGGATTCTTCCACAACCAGATATCTGAGAGACTATTAGCTTTTCTAATGCCTGTCTATATAACAAGCTCACTTCTTTCTTGGCGGCAGTCACTGGTTACGTCTGTACCGTAGTGGATGATACCTTTGTTCATGTAGAGTGTCGAGTCAATGACACAATTTTGATGTTGATGGCGTCTGCAAAAGTCTGCGATGTGACTGCGAGTCTTGCTGTGCTCCAGCCAAAGCTTAAAAGGCCCCTTATATTATCAAATCATCTTGCATGTGAAAAAAACCCTTAATGTACCTGAGACAATTAAAACCCAACTCAGAGGACTTTAGCTTAGATCAAAATGCTTCAACACACTGCTTTTTACGATAGAAGCGGGGGAATCTGCGGCTCGATCTGGATACCCTTCTTCATTAGTCTCGAATCATGTCATGTCGAGTGGTCCAAGAGAGTTGAAGCAGCGCGGTTAGCCAGCCTTTCAGGTAATCTGGTGTCTAGGATGGGGAACCGTGCATTTTAATGCAGAGTGACTGCATATCTGTTCGACTAGGTCTCATAATCGGGACATACAGTGAAAAGGCTATGAGAATTCGTCAGGCGCACTAGGTTGTGATCGTAATACGGTGGCACTGGTACTTACATTGAAGAAACAAGGCTATCGTGTCTGATTATCGTGATCTGTAAGAGAATGAGCTGTCTATGATTAATGCAGCACTGGCACATCTGAGCGCCAGGGTGCCGTATTAAATTTGAATTTGCCTACGCAAGCCATGCAGTCCGTAGCTAACCCACCCAAAACGATATTTCAATGATTGTAATTGTAGAAGATAGAGTGGTGTGGGAATAACGTGACGTCCCACTCTTCAGACTCTCTCGAGTACGATCTTCTGTGCCTTGGGCTCCAGACCCCATGCCTTTCCGTCTTTACCCAGGTGAAAAACATACTCATCCACACCATACACACCATATGTGGGACGATCGACAACATACCATGAAGGGCAGGCATCGAAAGCTGAGCCTGTATCCGGCTGCGAAACGTAACTTGATCTCCAAGAGACTTCTTTCCCATCCCCACTCACGATGTTGGTTGGATACATCTGAAACCGTTCCACGTTTTTCCACAAAACCGCGCGACGCAAATCAGTACCGTTACTGGTCCATTCCTCGATACTAAGACCTGGAACACCAGGAGTCGTAGTCAATTTGACCGTTGAGTTTAGCCCGTTGGTAGCGGTATAAGTTCCGGCGAACGCAGCATCGGCTTGTACTCTGGCTGTCTCATCGAGTGCTGGTAGTAACTCATCTAATATTACGCTTGAGATGACAGTACCCACGGTACCCGCATCGCCTGCCATCATGACAAGAAAACCAACATCAAAGTCTGGGATCAACACCAAGTTCGCCCCATAACCGGGTAGATTCCCTCCCTTAGTGTATAGGTCGACTACACGGTTGTGCTGCGAATTGAGAACGGCACGATATATCTCCCAAGGACGGCCAACAGCCCCAAGAAGCGATGACGTAAATGATGTAGGCTTCAGCCAAGCTCGTGTTGTTGAGCTTGGTAGGAGGGATGATGACAGGATTGCACGACCAATGGCGGAAAGGTCGTTAGGTGTGCTGAACATGCCACCCATGGCTGTACCAGGAGCATCGCTGATGTCAATATTCCAGCCGGAGAGAGTTGCATTTCCGGGTATGACAGCATATGTCAGATCTAGAGGTGCTGATGATGTGGTTCCATTTAGTTGCAACTGTTTTACAAGCAAGCTTCCCAGTGCGTCATCAAAGGAAGAATTCGCAATCACCTCAATGATCAGACCAAGTGTGGCAAAGGCAGCGTTGCTGTACGCTGGTGTGGTGTTCGGCAAATTTGCTGGGCGTCTGCTGAGCAGGCTATCAATGAAGACATCTCGAGTGCATCCGCCCGATCCATAACTACATCCTGATGTTTCATTTGCGGCCAGTGGTGGGAATGCGCCTGGAAAAAGTACACCAATGTCGCCTCCAGGTAGAGAAGAAACGTCGAACACTGGATGGGTCAGTATTGCGGCACCTCGATACAAAACTTGCTCGCTTACACTCAGCAGTGATACCTCCAAGATTTCCAGCAAGGGACCCGATAGTGATGTCATCCCAAGACGCGGCACCCTGAAGTTCAGGTATATACTTTGTCACTTTTTCATTGAATATCGTCTCTCCAGCCTCGAGAAGAAGCAAATAGACTGTGAGAAGCTTGGAGACACTGGCTATGCGGTAAATAGAATCACCGTTGATTGTTCTGTTTCCCAGTACGGCGGGTCCACGTCGATGGTAGTCGAGGAGTGGCTTCCCAGATGTTGTAGAGAAGATTTGTATAGAGTACGTATCATTGGGATTCAGTAAGCCATGCGTACTGTTGCCACTCACGAGTGCCTTGTCGATGCTGGTTTGAATTTTGTTCAACGACTCTTGGAAAGTAGGTGAGAGGTGGAGCTCGCTGGGGGCAGGAAAAACCGGGCCTAGGATAGGACAAATACTTGCGGTGGTCGCAGCGACCAGGGCCGAACAAAAAAACAAAATCGTGGCGTGCATAATGTGTCTCTAATGGATGACTGATGGCTGTTACGAGACTGAACGTAGGTGCAGGCTATTTATGTAGGTACATTCACTCCCGTCTTTTGTCAACACGGTCAGCCACCAGGTCTTGGCCTCAAGTGTTGCTATTTTTGAAGATGATATCAACTAGATACCAGGTAGAAGTGGAGGGCTCGAGACAAGTAAGTTTACTGAAGAGGGAAGGTACGTACTTAACGGGTTACCGCGAAGCTCTTCTTGTACGTACAGTAAGATGCCAAGGTAGGGCCAAGCAGAATGCCTCGTATAGGCAACAATCACTCAAGCGAGATGCATACTATATTTTTACCTCGTATATTCATAACGTTTACTGGTTGTATTGGCTTCATGATACGGTGTTCTGGAACCTGAGATCTTGTCGATGTTTGCTAAGGTGCATCCATACTAGTGATGGACTGGGAGATGGCTACTGACGCAACTTCTTCAAAGTTGGGGAAGCTGCATTACGACAAGGAAGTTTTATGACAAGACATGAGTTCCTTCCCGGCGTCTTGCAATTGGAGAGGCAAGGCACTGATGCGTATCACACCCTGGCGCGATGTAACGTACACCCTTACCACTTCTGAGTTGCTTCCTTCAGAACTCATCTTCCTATACACCTGACCCATCCTTAAACCTTACAGAACGGTATAACAGACAGCTTGATACGTCTCTTCTGACAAGATCCTTCTCTGAGAAGATTACGACACAAAATCTAGGGATGGCTTTTATGTCCGGACTGCTTAGTGCGATATCGAAATCCGTTCCATATACGGGCGTCGAACCAGTCAAAAATGTCGAAGGCTATGAGCCATCGAAGGCGGATAGCAACCCCGAGTACCTTGGCGAGGATAAAGGACACAAGCAGAGGCCCCGACAGCCGGTGAACACTTCACACTCAATGCAGAAGTTCATTGGCGATCTAGAGGCGCGCAAGCAGGTGAGGGACAAATACTCGACAGCAGAGGCTGTGCAAATAGCGTCCTGTTCGACTCCGTCACCCAATTCGAGTGTATCTCTGAGGCCACCTCAGTCGAAAGGGCATCCATCGTCTGGTATGCTGCAGGTAGAGACAGGTTCGCGGTCGAGGATGCTCGCCAATGAAGAAATGGCAAAGTCCCGGAGGATCGTATACAAGCTCAGCATTATCAGCGGTATGGTCTTCTCCAATTCCTTCCAATAGCGTGACAAGTAAGACTTGACTAATCCAGTGCTTCCAACAAAAGACGAGGAAACTAGGCCAAATCCCAGAGGCTCCTTGCCTACACGTTCGAACTCCGATCCAGTTTTGCGGGAAGCCTCCAAGTTGTCGAACAAGACCGATGTCAACAAGCCGCTGAAGGCATGCTTGAAACAGAAAGCTCGGAGTACGAACACGACACCCCCTAATGGATTTGTAACGGGTACGATAAGCTTGAATGAAACCCGAAAACTGCGGCGCGTGAAAACAGTAGATTTCGAAGAGTCAATCTCGGAGTATGTGCCATCTCGCCCAAGGAACTCCAGCAAGACTAAGTCATACGGGAGAAGTAGGCCGGATGGAGTTTTGAAGAGAGCACCATCATGTCCTGGTAGGGGCGGATTGACCAAACGTTTGCCGGCATGTCCAGCTGTCACTCGCACAGATGTCCATGTCATCGCGATTGCTCCCATGTCTACAAGATTTTCATCTCTAGATCCGGCGCAGTCAAGACAAGATGGAGAGTCCGATCCGGCCACCACCACCATGCAGGTCGTGGACTCTAGCAACGGGAGTTACGAGGTGATCTGGGATGATGTACCGCCTGAGCACATAGCAAGGACACGAAGACATAGTTCTTCAGCTGGTCAGGCGCTCGAAGCTCTCAGCTCCACAGCTACCGGCAGCCTTGAGAGTGTCAACACCAAGCTAGCAGAATGGTCTGGCACCTGGGATGCAGCTTTTGACTCTTTCAACCCCACAATTGTTGTGTTTCCGGACTATGACGGTCACATACCTCCACTTGAATGTTCTACCGTGGATGATGAAGATATTAAGATCTTTGCACCCCCAAACAGCGAAAGGACGAGTGCTGTGCAGTCTCAATACTCATCACGGCCTGTCAGTGCTCCGATGTCAAGAGCTGCTTCTCAGGACTGGCTCACAACTCCACAAGACAGGCTGCTCAATGCTTCAGCTTTTCCAACAGAGCAAACACTTACCATGCCAGACTCAGATGCATGGTCCGCGCATCTTGTCGCTGCTCGCCGGAAGCTGGGAGTGCCGAGCTCAGAACGAAAGCTGTCCAATGTTGATGAATCTGAGATGAAGTTTCGTAACCATCGAGACTCCGTCACCATAGCTCATTCACGGCTGATCCGTTCTGGGGTGTTGAGACCTGAGCTGTTTGCACATAGCGACTCGGTGTCACTTGCAAAGAAGCGAATGCGTGAAAAGAATCTTGCCACCGCAGCTGCTCATCCAACATGTCGATCGAAAGCAAAGTCAACAACAGAAGCGCCCAAGAAAGCTAGCCCAGCCTCAATACTGCGGCCACCGGAGTCAAACGCTACATAACATGTTCGTATTGAGGGGTCATGATTGTCTATCCGTACTTGGCTTAACTCTGGTCCGAGATAAATGGATGTTCTCAGGCCTGTGTGTATCGCTGAATGGGACGTGTCTAGTTCGCGGCTGTCGGTTCTCGTGACGGTCAAAGATAAGGCCCAAGTAAATACAACCTACTTACGGAATTGATGATATGCACAATGTTCGTTGCTGGTGTCCGTATTTCCTGAATTGACTTTAGTGTTATTTTCGGGCAATGAGTGGCGTGATGGAGTCATGAATGTCAGGAGCTTAGGTATATCGGCAGCTCGGCAGCTCGGCGTTTTACGTGTGGACTCGTCTACCCCTCCCCCTCAACTCGCCCTCAATTTCTCACACTCGATTTTGTCATCGTGTTCTTGATCCAATACCACAGTTAAGAACATCTCTTTCTTGTGGTATGAGATTTACATACCGCTGAGATTACCGAGAGTTCATTTGCTCATCAGCCAGTCGCAAGCAACGTCTCGCAGATTTGTGGGCTCAAAATACCGTCAATGCCAGCAATTTGATATTACTTCGATCGACTGACAACAAATATCGCTCAAAAATTTCTAGGACTCTCTTTTGGTGATGAACTAATCGTGACTTGTGGCATTAGGGTTCTTTACTTTGTACAATTTCCGACACTTGGCGTTACAGCCCATACCTGGTTGCGACGGAAACAAAACAATGTATAAGGCGTAGGAATCTCCACCCCTAAGAGCTGACCATTTTCTCCATCTCATACAGATCCCCGGAAAAACTTGCCATGTCATTCTTTGCCCCGTACAAGTCGATGCACGACGTCTCTCAAATGGAAATTGATGTTAAGACTAAGATGAAGAACGACCAACGATATAACGCGCTGCAAAATCTCGATAATCAGTCTGACTCAAGCACTGAGGTAGGAGACTGGGAAACCGGAGGTGACATGAAGTCTCAGCGGTCCGGAAGGCGAAGATGCTGGAGAGTATTGAGTCACTACCGCTGGTTGCTCGACACGACGCTTCTCTTGGTCATCGTTGGGTTGCTCGCGGAAAAAAGATGGAGACACAATCATGGCCACCCGTATGAGTTTGCTGGAGACATCACAGGCTTCGCACCAAAATGTGAGTCTAAAAAATCAGATACTGGAGAAATTTTGCTCAATTGCGCAAGTTTCACAACAGATTGTTACCTTCCGACCCAACCCAATATTTGCGCCAGAAAACGCATCGGAGTTCTGGAACAGAGATGTTCAGCAGGCCTGGCTGAACATTGTCCCGGGTATGTATACCATGTCGTCTTACAGGTTTGCACAATGGCCTTACAAACAGCAGAAGGGCTAGGTTACGTCGAGATCAAAGACGCTGCGCAGCGTGATAATCTTCCACAGCCAATTCACGACTACGTTAACAATACAGTATTCACGACGTCCATGACGCACCAGCTGCATTGCCTGTACACAATACTCAACGCTTACAACACAATGTCGGTTACAATCGACAGTCCGCTGTTGAAAATAAACCCCATACAACAGCCGTGGCATGTGAATCATTGCTTCGAGTACATCAGGCAGGCTATCATGTGTGCAGGCGATGTCGCGCTGGAAGGAGCTGCGACTACCTTTCCGCTGGGTCTGAATGGAGAAGATCAAGGAGGGAGCGATGGTTGGGATGCAAAGCACGTTTGTAAGGATTACAGTCAAATCACCAAGTACCTGGAAAAGGAAACTATCAACCACTTTAAATGGATATCTTGAAGTCAGGAGGCAGACTGAGGATCTGAGCACTACAAGAGAATCCATCACAATACGTTTTTCTCCAACTCATAGACATACCTTCAGTCCTGGACTTTGAGCGCTCGAGTACTTAACTTCGTGCAGCAATTTCCGAGTGCTGTGAGATCCGAATCACATGTGCTTTCTTTCTACCGATCAGCGGCTAGATCGACGCTTGCGAGCAGGTGTAGGATGCAGCTCGCGACCAACTGACCAATCAGAGTTGCCGCATTCAAGCCTCGGAGGCACAGTAATCGCGTTAACGGCACCTCCGAGCGCGCACTCACGCTCCACTAGCCTACGGAGGAGCATTTCAAAAGTCTTTTCCCCCAGTCAACGCACGGGGCAGTCAGGGGTAATCAGCCCAGCTTTTAATAACGTGTTCTCTTTCTGCTTTCTCTCTTCTATCCTCCTCTACCCTACCTACCCTATCTACTCTATCTACTCTATCTACTTCTATTATGCCAGTCTTTAATCTTGCAACTTGTGCTCTAATTATAGCCTATAAGGCTGATAGGAAGATAAATTTAGAGATAACTTAATTAACTAGTGTTAAGAAGCGTATAATTAACTTAATCTATACATAAGCAATTAAGAGAGGTTTTAATCCTGCTGTTAGGCCTATTTAATTAGAAAATAAGCACGTTAAAGATGTACAATAATCTAGGAGGCCTTTAAAACAGTAGGAGGCCTTTAAGAAGGTTGTAAACCTTATAAGATAGGATTGTTATAGTAGAGAGAAGACCTGTGCTAATATTGCTAGCAATCTTAGTTAAGATAGCCTAGACATCTTAGCCTCTACAGTGTAGAGAGTACTTAGAAAAGCAGGCTACAAGAAGACAAAGCTAATAAGGAAACCTAGGTTAACAAAATAGATAAGGAAGGAGAGGCTAGCGTAGTGTCTTAAGTATAAAGATTAGACTATTAAGGACTAGAAGAATGTTATCTAGACTAATAAGACTGCTGTAGTACTCCTTTATTAACGTAGGGGTACAGAGTCTAGAGAAAGGTAGATAAGGCTATTGTTAAAAGCTGTATTTAGGAGAGATAGAAAGGCTACTCTAAGTTTATGTTCTAGGGTTACTTTATATATAAGAAGAAAGGTCCTTGTTACTACTAGACACCTAAGACAAAGCAAGAGAAGGAAGAGGCTACAAGAGAGATTAATAAGTTAAACTAAGAGATAGAGCCTTTAATAAAGGAGAAGTAGGAGCTTAAGATAGGTATAGCAAGGCTTAGTGTCGCGCAACTAAGCGCGTGGAGTCACATACGCAGCTCGTTTTCTAACAGAGCGTGCTAATTTAGTTAAGCCGCTCTACCCCAGCAACGCTAGTTCTAAGCGGCCCTAATACTAGCCAAACGCTTGTTAAGCGAGATCACGTAACCTACACATTTTATTTGTATTTAAGCAGCACGTTCTACATAGAAAAATAGACACTAATTAAATTAATTAATTACTTAAGTATAGTCCTGCAAGCTCTGTTACAGTTATAAGCCTAGCTTCCTAAGCATAGTAGATCTCCCTGCGCACTTAGCAAACAAGCTTGTTAGACTTAGCTTAACTGCTCTAATTACCTAATTATCTTTCTATCCCTACTAAACGCTACTATAGGCGAGCTTGTTAACTATAATAAGCAAGCTCTCTTAGGTGTCCCTACAGGACCCTATTAGCTCAAAACAAGATCTAATTGGCCTAATTAGTATATCTAACTTATGTAGCACGCTAAGCTTCGTGACGTATAGGATATAGTAGATCTAGACGCTAAAGACGCCCTAGGCATGCACAAAGGAGCGCCTAAACTACCTATTATAGGCTCGCTCCCTACTTAACTACTAGCTTAATTTACTTAAAGCTAGAGCACCTAACCTAACAAGCCTCTAGGCTAAACAAGCGTTAAGAACTATAACAAGGAGCTCCTTAGATATAAGATTAGAGCGAGCGAGTGGGCTGCTAAGGCAGAGCGCCTTTAGAAGATCTAGAACTAGGTTAACACAACAGTATTGCTATTAATCCTCTTACTAGTAATAGTGAAGCTTGTTACTAATAATACTACAACGCTGCAATCGCTTATGCAAGCACTAAAAGAGGAGCTCGCTCTAACAGATGTTAGCACCTAGAACTAGGTTAGGGCAGAATACTAACAGCATCTTAGAGCGGCTAAACAGTTAAGAGCTGCTCTATAAGACTAGTACAATAGGTAGTTATACCTCTATAGAAGAGCTAAGTTATATAAGCTTCTAGAGGTTAATAGGGCGCTTGCTGTGCAGGATTTCTTAGATGCCTTAAGTTATAGGATCGCCCTAGATTAGGCTTGTACTATAAACCAAAGGATTATCTAGGATAGTATCCTAGGGCTTAATTTACTTAACTTAGACAAAGTAAGTAGGGTCTTTAGTAGTTTAATGCATAAGCACACTATAAGAGTAGGGAAAGATAACCTAGGAGTATTTGCAACGTTTAGAAGCTAAACAGATACTACTTAAGCTCCTGCTACTAACTCTAAGAGCTTAAGTAGGTACTCCTGCCCTTGTAAACAAAAAGGAGAAACTTATAAGTAGAAACTAACTAACTACTAACGCCTAGAGACAGCAGTTAAAGGGAGCTCCTTACTACCTATCTATATAAGCGAAAGCTATCGCAAGGATACTCTCTAGAGGCTTAAGAGCCAAGAGTATACAGATACTAGGAAGGCAATTAAGCAGCTTAATTAGACCCTAAAAGCTCTATTAGCGATAACAGCTCTACTAGCAAAAGGTATCCTACCTAAAGTTAAGTTTCCTAGCAATGTACAGGCTGCTCTAATTAATCTAAAAATAATATAACTAAGCAACCTAGCTAAGAAACCTAGGGTTTACAACCTTATGGATTTCAACGCTTATCTGCTCTTAGAGAGTACAATTTTAGATAATAGAGTAGCTACACACTTAGTTAACAGCGCGGATTAGCTTGTACCTAGGTTATTTCGCCCAGCTAACTCTACTAACACTGTAGAGGCAGGCACACAAGCGTTTCTAGTAGTAGGACAAGGAGCTTGTTTATTTAAAAACGCGTTACACAGAAAGCGCAGCCTGTATATAGAAGACCTACTCCTTAAGGATGTAGTAGTAGTAGAAGGTTTTCACGTTAATATTATTTCTAAGGCACGCCTCTAAGAGAAAGGAGTTTAGTACTTAGGGCTAGACAGCTCGCTCTAAGTAGGGTACATTAACAATCTAAATAGGAGCGTTGTATGTGCTACCCTTAAGCGCGCTTACAACCTCACCTTCTTTAAATATAAGCTACTATCCTACTACCTACTAATCCTTAACATAGTAATAAAATAATTATATAAGTCTTACCTACAAAGCTCTGCTAAACACCTCTAGCACGCTAGAGCAGGACATCTAGGCCTAGAAGCTCTAAAGGCACTAGTAAAACAAGCGCGCAGCGTACACATTAACAGCACGCTCTAAAAAGATTATAAGGTCTGCTTAATAACCTACGCTAAGTAAGTTATATCTTAACAGAAATAGGAAAAACCTGCTAAACCCTTTTAGAGAATTAGCTAGGATCTGTTTAATATGCCTATAGGAAGGAGTAGCAAATTATAGATACTTTTAATTAAGGAGTACTATAGTAGGAAGCTCTTTACGTACTTACTTCTAGGGAAGACTTAAGTAGAGATACTACAGGTACTTACAAGTTTCTTAAGCTAGGTACGTACCTAGTATAAGCTCTGTATCTGCAAGATAAGTTAAGACAACAATACTGCTACTCTCCTATAGCAAGGAGCTCCTAATATAAGCGCTAGGTAATTAATAAGGGAATAGATATTAAGCGTATACCTCTATATACCCACAAGCTAAACAGGGCAGCAGAAAGAGTAGGGCAGGAAATAATTACTAAATCTATTAAAATAAGGAGTAGTGCAAACCTACCTAAGAAGCTCTAGCTAGAGGTTGTAGCAGCAGTAACATAGCTCTATAACATAAGTCTAACTCACTTAAACAAGCTGCAGAGCCTAAATAAAGAGCTTAATTGCTAGTTTACTTACTATTTCTGCTAGTACAAACCTAAGCGGGTAAGAGCACTAATAGCTAATCTAAGACCTAATTAGAGCAGGATATACGCCTATAGCTGCAGAGCGTATCCCCTAAATAGGGAACAAGTAGCTAGGCGTAATTAGAGAAGCTTTAAAGTAACTCTAAGGGGTTATATTAGATACTTAGTAGGGTACTAAGCTTCTAACATATACTAGATATAGGTCCCTAAACTAAACTAGGTAATTATAACACGCAACGTAACCTTTAATAAGGAGCTCTTTTACAATAAATTAGATAAGTTGTTAGCCCTTACAGTCTAAGAAGTAGAAGTAGTTGTAGAAATTCTACATAAACCTAATGAGATAATAGAGGTAGAAGAAGCAATAGAGCTCCCCCTTAAACAAAGAGACCTATCGCTTAGCTTATCTACTAAGCACTAGCTTAGGGGTAACACTTAGGGAGAACCTTAATTGCTAGAAGGCTAGTCTAGTAGAGAGGGAGCCCCTAGGATAGATACTGCACGCGCGGCAAGCTTAGCTAGCAAGCCACTAGAGATCTATGCAGAACAACGCTAAGAAACAGGTTTACTTTCCCCTAACTAAACGCCTAAACTAGAGCAGTTAAGTATAGGCAGGGAAGCTCCTAATAAGGAGGATAATCTAACTAGTAGCTTACGGGAAGTGCACTTAACTGTAGAAGAAGGGAGCGAGCTAGTAGATAGTAAGGATCTTAATAATCCACTAAGACCTACTTTGCTGCTTGTTCTAATACCTTCTTAAAGATTAACGTAAGTAGATAAGGCAGGCAGGAGACGCGCGTATTAGCAGAGAGTCTAGGGCCTGCCTACAAGACAGAGCTGCTAGATAGAGAACTGCAAGCGCAACAAGCCTACTACTAACAATAATAGAGCAGGTTAGTACTCTGTAATAAGCTTAATAAATAATTACAGATACGCCTAGCTTATCTACCTACTATTTAAACATGCGAACAAATATAGCATAGATAGAAGAGAGCTGCTTACTGCCTACGCGGTGATTATTGCCTTAACCCTAAAAAAGGAAAGACTAGTTGCTTAAAATAAGCGCTAGTTACACAGGGACAAGCTCCTCTCTACTGCTAAACAAATAGAAAGATCTACTCTATTACCTACTAGGAGCTCTTTTTTTGCTAGGCCTGCTAAAAAGAGATAGACACGCTTATTAAGAAGGAAACGTAGAGAGAAATTAACTAATTAAGCGCCTTATTAAGGCCCCTGCCGCTTAAATAGGTCTTTACCTACAAATTTAACTAGGATAGCTACTTCCTTAAATGTAAGGCAAGGATATATGTACAAGGAGATCTACAAGCAAAGGATTTAATTGTCTTAACCTACGCTATAACGCTTGCTGCTTACTTGTTTTGCACTGTAGTAGCAATTGCAGCCTAGTTTAACCTAGAGCTCTGTTAGTATAACGTAACTAGTGCGTTTCTAAACGCAAGCTACTAAGACAAACCTTAGGTGCTCTGTAAATTACTAGATAGATTTAAGAAACCTAAGCAAGTTGTTCTACTACTATAAGCTCTATACAGGTTACGCAATTTGCTAGTCCTGTAGTATAAAGAGCTCTCTAGTACGCTCTAGAAGCTTAGTCTCTTAGCATTAAAAGAAGAGCTGTGCCTGTTCTATAATCCTAAATAGAAAATAGTGCTACTCTTCTGTAAGGTTCTAGTTATAGGCAATAGTACTTGCTTTACACTAGGGATAGATAGTAGAGGGATGGCTATAGGTATATTTAATAACAAGAATAATACTTATCTCCCCTAAAGCTAGCGAGCAGCGTAGGTTTTGTGCAGCTTTGCTAAGGGCAAGACTAATACTAACTAAGGATAGCTCTAGAACACTACAACACTAAATAATTCTATTGTAGGTTGTTATAGAACCTCCCCCTCTAGCTGCTGTCCCTAGCAGCAACCTTATATAGCCTTAATAAAAACCTTACCTTAAAGGGAGGAAAAAGAGTGTCTATAGGTAGGTAGTTAGGGCTTCCTATAGGCGTGCTTTGTGCGTAGTGCCTGCGTGTTATAATTATTACAGATACGCCTTATGTTTGTTATAATTTTAAGGTAAAAGCATCGCTATACGCACTGTTGCCTAATTTTTAGCTTAGTAGCCTAGCAGGTAGTAAAACCTCTTCCCTTTGCTCTTCCTTAACACTACAATAATAATACTTTTACGCGCGTTTTTGCACGCTCCTCGCTCCTAGCATAGTTTACTACCCTAACCCTAAGTTTATTAAGAAGTCCTACCTTTAAAACTAACAGCTGTTTACGTTCCCTAATACTAATAAGCGTGCGGACTACATTACTATAGTAGAGACTTGCCTACGCTGCGCGCAGAACATTTTAAAGTAGAAGAAGGACTGCAAGAAGCCTAAGCACTACTGCTATAAGTATTATATAAAGGGAAATTAAGGTAGCTGCACTAAGGTAAGGTAGACAGAAGCACGCTGTAGGTGCGCCTTAGCTAATCTATGCAGGTGCCTGCTGCGCTTAACAGCTACTTAAATCGCCTTATCTATTTACGCTACTGCTATAATGCTACTGTTACTACTACTACTATCCCTTACACTAATACAGCTATAATTAACTAAGGCACCTAGCTTGCGTGTTGCTAGCGCTAGTTTAACTTAGAGCTTGCTAACTGCTACTACATTACAGCCTACACTAGCACACCTATAGGTGTTGCTACCTAGGTGCTAACAACTTCTCCCTAATTCCTAGGTCTAATCCTAGTAGAGCAGCGCTGCATTGCGTCTGCTCTTAAGCAGCTTGTAGGGCACGTAGCTTGCATAGTAAGTTTGCTCCTTTAACGCGTCTAGGGCGCATGCTAACCTCTTCTTAGGGTAGTAGTAGTAGTAATAATAATAATAATGCTAATAATAATTCTATAGCTGGTGATAGTGGTGCTAGTAGTGATAGTAGTAGTAAGGATAGTAGAGATAGTAGTAAAGATAGTAAGGATAATAAAGATAGTAAGGATAATAAAGATAGTAGAGATAAGTAGGCAGTTGTTAGCAGTTAAGGCGCAGCTAGCGCAGGGTTAAGGCGCGCGTAGTGCGTAGCATTAAAAAGGGTTTTCTTCTTGTATAATAGTAGGCCTAAGGCTAGTAAATTAGATTGCTCCTTGCGTACAATAATAGCGCGCTTAAGATAATCTTAATGTTCTTTTTGTGCGTAAGGATCTCTAACCTAATTTATACTCCTAGATAGCATTATCTATGTTTTTAAAGTCTAATGCTAGGGTCTATGTGTCCTAGGTCTTATTATAGCCTTTCTAGCAGAGTAGGTACTCTAGTTAGCCTCTCCTTGTTTGTTTCCCTAGGATCTTTTCTACCTCCTATACTTCTTTACCTTCTAGGGTCACCTCTAGTAGGTAGGTATTGTCTTCCCCTCTAGTCCTAGGTTTCTATTGTTCTAGTAGTAATATGTAGAAGATGTTATAAATACAATATAACAGTAGGAGGAATAGGCAGTATACCTGCGTTCTAATTGCTTCCTAGATTTAGAATAGGCTAATAAACTTGCTAGAGAGTTTCTTGCTTAGTTAGTAGGCTAGGTTAATGTTCTTAGTACTAAGTAACACTAAATTACCTAGGTAGAAGACTTTATTCTTATGTTTCTTGTTGTAGTACTAGGTCTAGTACTCTCGTGCTTTTTCTAACTGCTCTACTAGCGTTGCTTGTGCGCTGTGCAGTTGCTTCACCCTTTAAACTGCATCTAGTACCTCCCCCTCAGGCCTACTGTCTGCAGGAGGCTTAGTTAGTAGTAGGTGTTTACTATATATAGCATAGAAGGGAGTTGTTTTAGTAGATTTGTGCACTAAGTTGTTATAAGCAAACTGTGCAGTTAGTAGTAGCTTTGCCTAGTTCTCTTAGGACTCTAAGATAAATATCTAAAGATACTGCTTAAGCGTTTAATTCTAGCGTTTAGTTTGCCTATTAGTTTGTAGATAGAAGGCTGTGCTAAGCCTGCGCTTTACCTATAGTTAGTAGCAGATTTCTGTCTAAAATATAGAGGTAAAGATAGTTCCCCTATCTAATACAATACCCTTTTATATCCTATACTTAAGTATAACATGTGTAAAGTAGGCTTCTGTAAACTGCTTTGCATCCTATGTCTTTAACACAGGTAGATAGAGTGCTATCTTAGAGAAGCAGCATATAATTACAAGGATTGTATTAAAGGCGTAACCTAAGAAATCCTTAGCTAGGGGTAAGCTAGTAATAAAGTCTAGTGTAACTTCTTTAAAGATTTCCTTTAGTGTAGGCAATAGTAATAGCGTCCTATACTTGCTATGCCTTAGAGCTTTACTCCTTTAGCAGATAGCATAAGTTCTTACGTATTCCTAGACGTCTTAACTAAGGGTTAGCTAGTAGTAGGCTCTCCTAATTAGCTTAAGTGTCCTACGTGCGCTAAAATAGCCTGCTATACGCGTGTTATAGTTCTAGAACAAAATCTCTTACCTAATAGCTAGTTCCTCTAGAACATACATTCTGCTATTATATCTTAGGACTTTGTTTTTATCTAAGTGCTATACCTGCGCTCTGCTGCGTCTTTAAGTGCTATCCTTACTTATTAAGCTTGCAATCTAACCCTAAGCAAAGGCGTCCCTTTATTGTAGTTAGTGCAAGGTTTTAACAAGCAATTAAGACTCTACTGTTACAGGTTTGCTACTAACTAGTACCCTAGCTAGTAAGCGTAGCACGCATAGCATGCATTCTATAGCGCTAGTAGTAGGGACCTTCCTAGTTCTATAAACTGTAGTAACGTGCGTCTTACACATGCCTAACAAGCTTAGCTTATTTATAGATCTGCTTGCTCTACTAGCTGTATCTATTACTAATAATTTGTTCTATAAGGTAGGCAATAATTAGGTTAGTAACAGGTTCTCCTGTTTGTAATCTGCCCTTCTAGAAGGGCTATCTACAGGGTTTGTTTTGCCTAGACAGTGTTCTACCTTAAAATCAAAAGCCCCTAGGTATATAGCCTATCTAGCTTGCTGCAGGTTTAGCTTTTGTGTAGCGCGTATACTGCGCAGGTTGTTATAGTTACTTAGCACCTATATAGTATACTGTGTGCCTTTAAGGTAATACCTCTACTGCTTAAAGCTATATACTATAGCAAGTAGCTCTAGGTTATAGACCTTATAATTTAGCTTAGCAGCTTGTAGTTTTTAAGAGGTAAAGGCAACTAGGTGCTACTGCTTATCTTTAAAGAGTTAGGAGAGTATACCTAATATAGCAAATATAGACGCATCTATCTCTACTTAGATAGGGAGCGTAGCATTAAAATAGCGCAAGATAGGCGCGCTTAAGAAGCAGGTCTTTAGCCCTTTAAATAAGTAGTTTGTAGCTTTATTCTATTACTAGTCTTAGTTTTTCTTTAACAATTCTGTAAGAGGAGCTGTTTCTCTAGCATATCCTTTAATAAAACGCTAATAGAAGTTAGTAAACTCTAGAAAGGATTGCAACTCTTTAACGTTAGTAGGCTGTAGCTATTAGGTAATAGTGCTTACCTAAGCTAGATTAGCGCATACACTACACGTGTTAATAATAAAACTAAGGAAGTGTACTATGTCTAATACAAATATGCATTTCTGCAAGTTAATAAATAGTTCTGCCTTGCGTAGGGACTAAAGTACTAAGCGTACAGCGCGCTAGTAAAGCGCAATATTATTGCTCCCTATGTAGATAAGGATATTATCTAGGTAAACTACATAGATATAGTCTAAGTGCTTAATTAGGGCCTTATTAATATAGGCCTAGAAACTTACAGGAGCATTAGTTAGCCTAAATAGCATTACTAGGTACTTAAAGTGACTATATTAGGTCCTAAAGGCAGTTTTCTACTTATCCCCTGCTTTAATCCTTAGCTAATAATAGGCATTGCGAAGGTCTAGGGTTGTGTAATAACGTGCGCCTAACAGGCAGTCTAGTGTCTCTCTAATTAGTAGGAGTAGGCAATAATCTTTTATAGTAACAGTATTAAGACCTCTATAATCCACACAGAGGCAGAGTGTCCTATCTTTCTTAGGAACAGAAAGTATAGGTGCTCCTGCAGGACTTATGCTGTGCCTAATCTACTTATTACTTAGCGCTTGTTCTAAGTATTTACGTAGCAGCTTTAGCTTGCGTAAAGAGAGGTTATAGAGCAGTCTATATAGGGGTTCTTTCCCTTCTATAAGTAGGATTGCATAGTCTAAAGATTTAAAGCTAGGTAGAGTAGTAGCAGCTTTCTTACTAAATATATTAACGTAATCTGCTAAAGCGTCTAGGATGCAAAGTTCCTGCGCTATGTGTGCTTTGTAGATGTAGGCATTGCATTCTAAATTAACGCTAGTAGCTTACAATACTCCTAAAAGGAGGGGATTAGAGTTAGCTTCTTTAAACTCTATAGAGGTAACTAGCTAGATGCTAGCTGCAGTGTATCTCTAACGCTAGGATTGTAATCTACAATCTAGATAGATGTGTTCTTATTAGAGGAAAGGATTCCCTAATAGTAAGGGAGTTCCTTCCTTATTAACTCTATACATAGTAGTAGACACATAACGCTTAACGCCTATATTATTAGTTAATTATATCTATAGCGCATATGTAGCGTACGTGCTTTAGCGCTGCGTGCTAATCTATCCTAGGCGTAGGAGTTCTGCCTCCTTAATAGGTAGCAGGTCTATTTCTATAGCAATCCTTTAGCTAATTAAGCTTACATCTACCTAAGGGTTAAGAATAACCTGTAATTGTTGTTCTAGCGTTGCCTCTCTAGATGTGTTACACGTGCGCTTTATGCCTAGTAAAATATGTACTAGGGTACGCCTTACTGTCCCTAGGTAGCTAGTAAGGCTTAGCCTTTTCCTGTCTAGTTAATTTAAACTAGGATCTAGTTAGGGTTAGAGTTAGGGTTAGAGTTGCTGCTTTAACATTTGTTAGCATAGTAGCTAGTCTTGTTACACTTAAAGCAGGTAACGCTACTCTTGTTATGTAGGCCTTTGTTAGTAGAGGCATTATCTCCTTACTTTTGCCTCTTATACCTCTAGGTACCCTTGTAGCGTGTGCTAGGTGTGTAAGTTAGTAATAAATAGCGCAGGTTACGCTTAAGTGTAGAGCCTAACGCTACTAGGTCTTTGCGTGTAGCTAGTACCTAATAGTAATTAGTAATCGCCCTTTGTAATTCTAGCCAAAGCTTAGAGAATAAGTGTTAGACCCTCTATTCTTTAGTATAGGGGTAAGTTAATCCTCTAAGACCTCTAAGTAGGTTGCAAAAGCGCAGACTGTTTAGTCCTTCTGCTGTATAGCTTAAGCGTAAGCTGTAGCTAATTCTAAGGTGCAGTTTATAGGATTAGAGAGTAAGTCTAGTAAGTACTGTTTAAAGTACCCCTAGCTAGGTGTCTCTTCTTGTGCTCTAAACGTGCGCTTAAAGTGCGTGTACTAAAGCTCCCTTAGGTCCCCTAACAGGTACTGCATTGCCTAGAGTATCCTATCTTTAGGGTTGCTAAACTCTTGTAGTAACAGTTAGAAGGCTACCTTACAGGAGTAGAAGAACTTGCAATATTCTTTAAGGTTCTTTCCCCTATATTTAGCTAGGTCTTTAGGTTTAAGCGCGCGCTTTGCAGGTTAAGGTGCAAGCGTTGTAGATGCGTCCTGCTTATGTGTACTAGCCCTTAAGGTCTCCTTAACAGTCTCTACTGTGCTTAGGGCAGTGTAGTTCTCTATGCCCTCTAGTTGTGCAATCTTAGCTTTAAGTAAGCGTAGGCGCTGCAAGGCCTAAAGCTTATTGCGTTAGCGTTTAGCAGCTTAAATGCGCTCTTGAAGCGTTAGAGGTGCGCTTATTATAGGAGTTAGGATCTCTTCGTTGATTAAAGAAATCCTACTAGAGTCGTCCTCTGTTCGTTCAAGTAGTTGGAGCTATCCCTAGACTATTAGATTAATAAAGTATTATTATGTAAGGTTCTAGTTATAGGCAATAGTACTTGCTTCACACTAGGGATAGATAGTAGAGGGATGGCTATAGGTATATTTGATAATAAGAATAATACTTGTCTCCCCTAAAGCTAGCAAGCAGCGCGGGTTTTGTGCAGCTTTGCTAAGGGCAAGACTAATACCAACTAAGGATAGCTCTAGAACACTACAACACTAAACAATTCTATTGTAGGTTGTTACATCTTCTATGTTAACAATATTCTCCTTGCCTATTACAGCGACAATTAAGCTGCTGCTAAACAGCTAATAAACTTGTTAATAGAAAAATACTAAATTAAAGACTATAGAGCTGCTGAATAGTTTCTAGGCGTTTAAATAATTAGAAACAGAGAGGCTTGTACTATAACTCTTGCGCACAACTCCTATATTAACAAGCTTGCTACTAAATTTAAGATAGTAGAGAAGGGTACCTTCCCTACAATCCTATTTCCTATAGAAGAGCTGCTTAAATATAGTAGAGAAGCTTTAAAACAAGAGGTTAAAGCGTTTTAAGAACAAGTTAGGTCTATACTCTATACAGCAATTATAATTTAACTAGATGTGGCATACGCTGCCTCTTAGCTATCTTATTATTTAACAAATCTAGGAGCAGCTTACTTTAAAGCAGCTGCTTAGGTTTTAGCTTATTTGTATAGAACAAAGTATCTAGGTATAAGGTACAGCGCTTACAAAGGCAGTTATCTGCTTATATGTAGAGACGCCTTATTTGCTAACAATAGAGAGTCCTGTTAATCTTCCTAGGGGTATATTGTGTAGCTCTTTAGTAGTCTAATTATCTAGAAAGCTGCACAGTAGTTAACAGTAACTACTTCTACTACTAAGGCTAAATTACTCGCTTTAGAGCATGTAGCTAAAGAGTTAGTAGCTCTAAAATAATTCCTAGGAGAACTTTAGCTAGACTTAGGGGTGCTGTAGGAGATTTTCTATAACAACTAATAAACTATCTAACTAGTAGTTAAAGAGAGCAAGCAGCTTACTACCTAGCTGCGCTATATAGATATCTAAAATATGTAGTTAAAACAAGAGTACGCTAAGGGAAACCTCTAAGTAACCTACCTTAAAATAAGTAAGATGCTGGCTAATAGCCTTACAAAAGCGCTTCCTAGACAAGCTTACAAGCACTTTCTGTTGCATTTAAACTTATAGAGCATTAGTTAAGAGGGGAAAGACTTAGTTACAGAAAAAGAGTAGGTTAATAGAGAAAGAGAAGATCTTTAAATTACTAGGGAGGATAACCCCTCCCTAAATAGGTATAAGTCTCCCTAGACTGCTAGTAGCAGCTCTTTTAAGCGCACGCCTAGCAGCTAAGGAGCTTACAAAAAACAAATTAACTATAGGTAGGGAGGACAACTCCCTCCCTATAGGTTTTATCTTAAAGAACCTACTTATAAATAGGTACTTAAAATTTGTACCTATCTATAAGCAGGCCCTTTACTACCTAGATAGCAGTGCGCAGGTTAGTAGCCTGCTAAACGCTTGTTAGCTACTATTATTAACTAAAAACTAAGTTACTTACTAAAGTTGTTACTCTACTAGAGGAAGCAAGCTCCTCTACTAGTTTAAGCCTAAGTAGCTTAAGGGTGGGGGGCTACAAGCTGTTAGTCTACTACTTAACTGCTCTTTTTTAAAGAAAATACATACAGTAGGTGGCAGGAGTGCCTGAAGGCACAACGCTAGCAGCGCTTGCTATAGTGGCTGGTGGTAGCGTTGTTAACGCATAGCGCAACTAAGCTGCTTGCCAGCAGCGCGTCTATGCAGTACGCGCAGGGTATCAACCTACGCGCACCAGGCACTGGAGCGCCTAAGATAGGGGCGGGGGCGTGGGCGTAGGCATGGGTGGTGGCGGCAGCGCAGTGGCGTAGGTGGTGGCAGTGGCGGTGGCTATAGTGGCGGTGGCGGCAGCAACCGCTGAAGGAGCGGGTGGAGCTGTAACTATAGGCTTAGGCGAGGGCAAGGGTGAGGGAGCAGGCGTGGGTGAGGGCGAGCGGGCGGCTGGCAGCTGGCTAGCTTAGGCAGCAGCTTAGGTGGTAGAGGCGGCAGTAGTGCGCGCGCAGCGCTAGGTTTTAGTCTGTTTCTATAACCTAAGTTAGTAAAACCTCTAGAAAAGAGCTAGAAAAACGTTAATAGCAAGATTAGTTAGACAACGTCTAATAATAAAGCTCTTAACTAATTAAGAAGCTAGAAACAATTAGCTAGAGAGTGCTTAGGCGCTTAGAAAACAATTTAGTATACTTACAGGCATATTAATAGATATAACTAGAGAAATAGAGAAATTAAGCAGGTAGGACGCTTATATAGGGAAGTAACTAGGTTAGTAAAGGTAAAGCTGCTAGATTATAGTCCTCACGCTCACTCTTACTACCTAGAAATGCTTAACCTAAGAAGTGCTTACCTTAACTATAACTAAGCAGCTTAATAGCTAGCTACAGGCTTAGAAAATTTAGCTATTAAAAACAAGCGCCTAAACTAGCAACAAACTGCTTATAAAAGTAGCCTAAAAAGTTAGAGAGGTCTCTTAAAAGGAAGAGTACCTAGAGTACGCTGCAGACGCGTGGTAATCTTAGATATCTAGGGAAATATAAAAATCTAAGATTAGAGCCCTATAATTACTAAGGGTACGCTCCTAGTTTAGTTGTTCCTGATACAGGATTAACTAGGGGTGTGTTGTATAACTAAGCGCGTAGAGTTACATACGCAGCTTGTTTTCTAACAGAGCGTGCTAATTTAGTTAAGCTGCTCTACTCTAGCAACGCTAGTTCTAAGTAGCCCTAATACTAGCTAAACGCTTGTTAAGTAAGATTACGTAACCTACACATTTTATTTATATTTAAGCAGCACGTTCTACATAGAAAAATAGACACTGATTAAATTAATTAATTACTTAAGTATAGTCCTGCAAGCTCTGTTACACTTAGTCTACGTACAAAGCTAGGTAAGAAACCTTAATAGAGATAGAATTAAAAGAATAGCAAGCTATTATAAGGCAAAGGCTTAGGTATAGACTAGTGGCGCTACTAGTCTATTATTATGCAGCTAAAGCTAATTCCTTTTGCAAAGGAGTGTATAAAAGAGAGGCCTAGCACTCTAGTTTAAGAGGACAAAGCACCTGCTTATAATTACTATATACAACGTATAGTGTGAGGACTTCAGCTCGAACCTACTGAGCCACACTGCCTAAAAAGGTACAGTAATCCATTAGATAGATTGACTGGGGTTTGAATAGTATGAATACCCGTGACATATAGTATATAGCTAAGAGCACATAGCACAGCTACTTTAGTATAGTAACTTACTAGATCTAAATGCTATTAAGCCTTGTTAGTTCTAGATAAAGAGATATATAACAAGGAAAGAAGCACCTAAGAGTAGAGCTTAGTCTATTTAGGTATAGAAACAGTGTTAGGATAAACTACCTTAAGAAAAGATTTAGAGTTAGATTAAACGTATCCTAATTCATATTTAAAAGATTATTAAGTTAGAAGGAGGAAATAAGTATAAAGAGGGCAGAGATGTACGTAGGACTGATTGAGATGAATTGAATCAGGCCTATTACCCCTGACTGCCCTGTGCGTTGACAAGGGGGAAAAGACTTTTGAAATGCTCCTCCGTACAATGTCAAGCGGACGAGTCGGACTTTGAGTTCAGCTGCAGCGGGGCATGTCTCCTCTTTAATAGGCCCCTTTGGTTGGATGCGCTCCTGAGTGGGACCGTATAAGAACCGAACAGGTTCTCACACATGGCAACATTCAAAATGACATTGATTACTATCGTGCCGACGAAGTGAAACGTCCCCTCTTTAATCATTGATCCCACAATCAGGACGTGTAAGATTTTAAAACTGCTTGGCTTCCTTGATCGGCACGGCTTCAAACGGACGGTGGCTCGGCCGAGCTTTGAGTTGTGACACGGAAATACCGTACTTAAGAGTGGTGTTCTTTGCCCCAACGCAAAGGACCACACTTACACCACGTTGATAGCTCGCACTGTACTGTACCGGCCATATGGCGCACTCACCTCTCATCTTTGTGCTTAGTGGCGCGTTCATTTCTTATATTCTCTACACACAGATCACACTTTACTTTGCCCGACGGCAGTTCAAGAAGGACAATGGTGCGTTGATAACAAGTTTCCCTTCTTGCACGACACTGACAACTGCCAGGCTGCCAGCCATGCACGAAAGTCTTCAACAAAGACCCTATTCTGGGCATCGATGTGATGCGCATCATGAGCAACAACAGCAAGAAACACATAGTGATGAAGGAGAACAAGGCACGTTTCGAGCGCCTGGGCAACACTTACCACACCAGAATGGCCGCTACCCCAGTTATTGCCACCTGCGAGCCAGAGAACGTAAAGACTATCCTGAGCTTGAAGTTCAAGGATTACAGCTTTGGCAACAGGGTCAAAGCATTCACACCGTTGTTGGGTCACGGCATCTTCAATGCCGATGGTGTACGCTGGGCCAACAGCCGTCATTTGCTGCGACCAAACTTTGCCAGGGATCAGCTTGCGGATCTCGAGGCTTTCGAACGCCACTTCAAACTCATGCTCAAGCACATCCCAAAGGACGGTTCAACCGTTGATCTGCAAACGTTATTCTTCTGTCTCACCATTGACACGGCGACTGAGTTCCTCTTCAACCACTCGACGAACACACTGCGCATGGTTGGTCAGCAAGATGACGACAACGAGGATGCCATCTTCGGTAAAATGTTCAACTATGCGCAAGACGACATTGTGACTAGACTTCGTATGGGACCTCTCAACCGCTTCAGGAAAAATGCAAAGGGCGAAGAAGCGATTCGCATTTGTCACACATACATCGAAAAGTTTGTCGATGATGCCATCACGTTCAAGCAAGCGCAGGACGAGGAGAAGAACGCAGGGTCGCACAAGGAGGAGCGATACATCTTCATCCATGAGCTGGCAAAACAGACAACAGACAGGAAGAGGATCAGAGATGAGCTCGTCAACATCTTGCTGGCTGGCCGGGACACAACGGCCAGTCTGCTCAGCAACATGTTCTTTGAAATCGCAAAACGCCCTGACATCTTCGCGAAGCTGAGAGACGAAGTCGCGTTCTTGGAGGGACGAACACCAACATACGAGGAGCTGAAGGACCTCAAGTACCTAAAGTGGTGCATGAACGAATGTGAGTTGCATGAATTCACCAAACACGATCTATCAACTAACGAATAATAGCTCTCCGTATCCACCCTGTTGTGCCTGGAAACTCACGTCTCGCCATCCGTGATACCGTCCTTCCCCTCGGCGGCGGACCCGACGGTCAACAGCCACTCTTTGTACCCAAGGGCACCTCTGTCGGCTACTCACCCTTCAGCATGCACCGCCGCAAGGATCTCTATGGCCCCGATGCTGACGAATACAAGCCCGAGCGTTGGGAAACTCTTCGTCCTGGTTGGGAGTACTTGCCCTTCAACGGTGGCCCAAGAATCTGCCTTGGACAGCAGTATGCTCTTACCGAGGCCGGCTACGTGACTGTAAGATTGGTGCAAGAATTTGCGAAGATGGAGAGCAGGGACGCTGGGCCATGGGAAGAGGGGTTGACATTGACTTGCTGTTCGCTCAACGGCACCAAGGTCGGACTGACACCTGCTTGAGGTTTTTGCGTTTTTACGGTTCTTTTTCTCTAGAATTCTTCGTCCATGTTGCTGTAGTGTACAGCGGGCGCTTCTGTGAATAGATGTTGCTAATTACACAAGTTGACATCACGACCCTCACTAAAAATGTTATTTACAATTTTCGTCTCAGCAAAGCAACGAGCCCTCTACTGTTTCTTTTACTAGAATATATATATACAAGTTTTAGACACCAAAATACCCAAAAACTTCATCGTCGTCGTCACAGGCTCCAATCGAGGCATCGGGTGATGAGGTTCGAGACGAAGGTCAGGATTGTGCTCACATTGTATTCAGCTTCTTTCTTGACTTTTGAGCAGTTTAGATGTGAGTATGAGACCAACAGCTATCTATGTTCGTTCAACGCACCATATCAGTACGTTCCAGCTACCACCCCGCTATAGTTCATTGTGCTCAGGCACATCCGGCTTCTTGACGTCCACACCACAAACCGCTGGTGTACCAACCTCCATCCTGTATACACATTTCTCCTCCTCCACGACCTTCCACACCTCATCGTTCTCGGCACACGCCAAGATGACGGTCGTACTACGGTTCGGTCCATTCCAGCAGTGCTGTCCATTCTCGTACTTCAACGCAATCCGGTCACCGCTCCCCAGTCCCTTGCCATCGGCCGGCAGAGTCTCATCGACCGTGACAATTTCAATGCGTGCAAAGTTGCCCATGCCAGTGTGTGCACCGCCTTTCTTCGACTTCTGTGTGGTCTTGCTAAGGAAGCAATGCTCGTACGTGTATTCGCCGCTGTCTTGGCTGACGCAGCGGCCGTTCAGGGCACGGAAGATGGAGTCCGGACCGTAGTCCTTGGTGAGGTCTTCTTCGTGCTTTGTGAGTTCGGTCTTGTCGTTGGCGAGCTCGCGGGTGGCAGACTCGAGCTGGGTCTTGGCGTCTGTGACGGCTTTGGACTCGGGACTGTCAGTGTTGGGGTTTGCAAGGATGCCGCTCTCGATCAATGTTACTCGGAGATCGCGCAGCTTTGCGTCAACCCAAGTTCGGATAGATTCAGGCAGGTAGTTCTCGAATTGGTAGACTGTAGATGATGAGTGGGCGCTCAAGATGCAGGAATGATTGGAAAACTCACGGACGTCAACGTCAGACTCTTCAACAGTCTCGAACTCATCCCACTTGATAGCGCTCTCAGAGTCAGGCTTCAGAATGTCGTCGAGGTCGCGGTCGCGCGCAGCGTCTGGTCCAGGCCAGTCTTGTGCGGCATAGTCTTCCCACGCTTTGACGGCGCGCTTGACACCCTCGTCGTTGAAATTGGGATTGTATTCCTCCTTGAAGCGCTTCAGCATGCCCTCGAGTTCGTCGATTCTCCCCTTGGCTGCATCGCGCTCTCTGCGCACCCGTTCGACGTTGTCAGTAAGCTCTTGAATCCTCTCTTTTGCTAGGCTGGCCAGTACTGTGACCTTACCACCCTTGCCTGCACCCTTGACCACCCTGCCTTTCTCTGCGCGCTCGATCTCGGCCAAACTCTTTGTCAGTGCATCCACCTTTTGCGTCTGACCTTCAATTTGTGCCTTGAGGGTCGATATTCGGTCCTCGACCTCCTTCCTCAGACGCCCAGACTCAGCCACCAGCTCTTTGCGCTTCTGTCGTGCCGCGTTCAAACTCTTCTGCCGCGCCTCGTCCTGCTTTCTCCATTCTTTTCCAATCTTCGCGCACTGGTCGGGGCACTTCACCCCGCCGATGCCTTCGTATTCGTCGCTACCGTCGCAGCACAGCTCGTAATCGCATTTGCCATCGTTTACGTTCGTAAAGGGGATGTAGCTGGGAATGTGGCCCTTGTTCTTGCAGTAGAATCCGGGTAGGGCAAGGGTCTCGTCGAATGAGCCGAGCTTGACTGTCGAAGGTTGTGGAGGAGAAAGCGGGGAGATGTAGGAGCACGCAGACGTGCCAGGTTCGTCTGAGCCGTCCGGGCAGTCGCAGTAGTCGTCGTTCAGACGGGAGATGTCGAGCTTGATGCTGGGGTTTGAGATACAAGTGAATGTCTCGGCATCTTTGTAGAATTTGGCAACTACATTGCTTAACGTCAGTCCTCAATGTTCTTGGAGGTCTAGGTCGGACGCCCAACGTGGGTGACGTACACTCAGGACCTACGCCACGCGGTCGAGGGAGGTCTGACGCCGCATTTGTGGTGCTAGCAAGCAGAGGAATGAGCAATGCAAGCGATGAAAGTGTCTGCCTCCCCATTTTCGACTATGTGTGGAGGAGTTGAAGCTCTCCAAGGTCTGGGGAAGCTGCCACATGTTCAAGAGCGTCCAGGTGCCAGGTGGCGGTCCGTGCGAGACGACCGTTTCACATCTCTCTAGACTACACGGCCACGAGCATTTCTAATAATCCATGTCAGAACTTCTCGAAGATCCGCTTGCACATTTGATTTCTAACAGACTCAAGTTTGGTCAACTTTGCTTTGAAGTCAATCGTTTTTACATGTTGTCTCCTCACGATACCACCTATACCGCTTCTGCATTCCAACACAAGTTCTACCTTTTCAATGCTTTTGTGCCTCTACGTGCAACCATCCCCAGTTCGACCGACCCGCTATACACTGCCCAATATCTCGTCCATCCTCTTGTTCTATGTATTTTTGTATAATCACCATAACCCAAAGGTTGTGCTTCTGAAGCATGGCAAACGCAATATCAGCAGAGAAGCCCCTCAAGTGCAATTGTAACGCCAATCAAGCAGCGGGAATTCTACCTTATTGAGGGATGGTTCAACGGCAAACGACGTATGCGTGCAGGCTGGGCTTGTCGCAAGGCGGTCGATACTCCCTGCAAGAGCAAACGCCCAGCTTGTCCTCCCATTGCTCGACTCGCACATACACAGCATTTTTAACATACGTGTGCACGACTGCCTGGTAGTATTAGGTCCATTCTGTTTGCAAAATTCAGCAATTTGATCATGCAGTATGAGAGACGCACATTTAGATATGTAGCATCGTCGCCATCACCTCCTCGTCGTCACATCAACTCTACAATACCATTTTTCGACATCTCTCAACCTCCCACTTTCTCCCTTGATAGCTCACTCACAACATGACATAAGAAGTTGAGGATAAGGTGGATTGGAGTGACGGTACTCTAGACGAACCACCTGCGTCATCATCTGCGGATGCCCCCAGAGACTCTGAATATGTCAGTCACATCGCATACGAAGACGAAAACTTGGGTTATCTGTTCGAGTCCCAAGAGCATGATGAGTTCGATATATCGTTGGGTACAGCCCTGCCCTCAGGTACATTTCTTGTCTGGTTTTCGAATCTGCAACTGAATATCATTAGCGACTCACTGTCCCACTTCGACTCGAGCTCAACGCGCCCGCCTTGATGTTCATCTAAATCGTCAGCCCTCGAAAAAGACTACGCACACTTTGCACTCTATCAAGCCAATCAAAAGGCGTATGAGGCTACATTCTTCAAACACTTTGTCAATCACGCTTATCACAGCCGTTTCCTCTAGCATCAACGGCACCACAAACAAGATGACCTGGAATGCTCATTCTCGCGCTGTCAACCTAATTGGTAACGCCGGTAAAGAGGGTGCGCTATTCTGGGATATTAGTCTCTTTGATCGAAGTATCTTCCTAAAAAAATTCCAGACAACACCATCCCTGTAGCACATAAGATGAAAGAGTCATGACATCGCACGGCATCCCAACCTGTTATGGTTCGCTACACGACTAGGCAGTATCCTCTTGGCCATCACAGCTCACCGTTCGAGGAAATTGACGACGTCTCAGCCACGCTGTTCAACGACGAAGCTTTTGGCAGCTCGTTACCTACCGGTCGAACTGTAAAGACGCCGGCAACGAGAAAGGCAAAGGGCCAAGGTTTGACAGGGGCCAGAGTTAGAGATCCAATACTGAACGTGCGCCGCGACAACTGGCTAGTGTCGCTTATACCACCCGCAGCTGTTCGGGAACGTGACCCCTCTCCGACCAAGAATTGTTTTCCCATAGAACATGCAGAAGAAAGTAATACTACAGCCAAGCCCAAAATCCTGAACGATCTACGTCTTCTTCAGAAGGATGATTCCATTAAAACCGTCTATCGATGGGTAGTACCGGTGGAGCTTCAACCAGATATTGGCACTTCTACTGACGGCCTGACACGGCTTGAACAGCTTTTTGAAGAAATTGGGAATGGTGCTCTGCTAGGTCACCATCATGATATCGGCACCTCGTCTAGGAACGAAAGGATTGAGCAGGTACCTATATGGCCCATGAAACTACTCAATGACCACAAACGGCGACTGACGCAGAAATCGCCACAGGTACTCCGGCGTACATTACCGGGAATCAGAACCGTCGTTGCTGAAGCACTCTTGCAAGGCTACTGCCCAACAGATCCTAACTTTGAAGAGCTCATCGTCGATATTGAGACTCGAGAACAAGCCAAAGCGGTATCTGAACTGGTGCCTAAAGAGACTGTTTCAACGGTTCAGAATACTGTGCAGGTCATCTCAAAAAGTAAAAAGAGTCCAAATATGGCAAAAAGAGGAAGAGGGACCAGCCTGGGATCAGGATACTCAATCAGCTGGTAGAGCCATTTAAGAAGAGGCGCAAGATGGATGTAACCGTTCTCGGTCTTGAAATTCCATCGCAAACACCGAAGGAAGCTTCCAACTCTCGTAAGCAGAAGAAGATCGGTCTTGCTAGCACTTCGAGCTCGGAGAGTAGGCATTCCCAACCAAAGCCCACAAAGTAGAAGGCATCCCAGCACAAAATAACGCCTCTGATCGACCCAACACTCCTTCTATTCGACCCAAGTGGTTCCACAACCCTTGAATTCTATCAGCAACTTCCGCCTACTGCATATCTCACACGCAAGGACTCCTCCGAGAAGCCTGTATGGCGCTGCAGCATGAAATATGCTATGGGCCATTACTACAATGCCGGTGATCGCAAAAACTGCCCTGGGTGTTTCACCGCACTCTCCGACAACATCAACGCGAGATTCATGGACTTCTACCTCCCTTCACGTACATATTTTTACCAGCCTAATCCCATCTCCCGCTGGTGCCCAAGCAAGCCGTTTGGCCTCGTGCGGCGCTCTATGACTCTGAACCACAACAGTATCGCGAAGGAAGCGGATTGGTCTGCCATATCCGCTGGCTCGACTGAAGATGATGCATTTAGAATCGCTATCGATGCTGTAACCGAGTACCTCAAGCCTAAACCGCGCAAAGAGCCCACTCCCGAACCAATACCTCAGCTAGAACCAGATCTGGGACCGCACCCATCCGGCTCTGCGACCATAGAACAGGGCCAGGATCTGCCTGACTGCGCTTACTTCTTCAAGCGAGAACGGTTTGAGGAATTCGCCTGGAGGTGTGACATCAACCATGCGCTCGGGCGATACTACCTGGCAGGTGACAAGCGCACATGTCCCGGCTACGGTAGCAACAACGGAGCCGGCAAGCACATGGAGATGGACTTCTTTATGCCGGCGGATGTAACCATGAGGCAAGAAGTAGAAAGTGTCAAATGGAAGCCAAGGAATCCATACAAGGCGAGAGACGGAAAGCCCAAAGATGCAGAAAAGACGGTGACGCCGTCGCACAACCAAATCGCCAGCAAGAAGTTCTGGGAGGCCATAGAAGCCGGCAAGGAGCATGCCGAGGCACTGAGATCAGCTATCGAAGAAACAGACCACCACCTCGACGAAAGACAAGCAGAGGCGCTGCAGAGGGTCGGAGACCGGGTGATGGCAAAAGCCGAGAAAAGTACCCCAACCTCCTCCTCACCAACGACTGCACATCTCGACAGGAAATAGCAACCTCCCCAGCACCAGCTAAACACCACCAATCCCGCCACCTCCGACGACGACACGACTGCAATCTACAATACCCCCTACGGTAAGCCATCCCACCCCCACCCTAACTCCAGCGATGAAGACACAGACGAAGCACACAACTGCTACACAGACACAGAACCCACACACACTGACCCGATGGAATTTTCCATTTGCACGTCTTCCGACGACGAATCGAGCTCGGGCTCGGACAGCAAGTGAGGAGACTGCACGCCTCGGTTTCACCTAGATGGATTGGATGGACGTTGTGCGCGAGTCTATCGATTTTCTATTCTGACGTGCCTGGCTGGGGATGTACGTGCACATGTTTCGACACGAAATATTTACACCAGTGTGGTAGTATGTGGAAAGGGGGGGCTTGGACAAATGGAGGAAGATTTTTTTTTTTTTTTTTTTTTTTCCTTAGTTGGGTTTCATTTCAATGGGTCGGGATAGGTGGGTATCAGCTCACTACCTTTGGTCGTGGCATCTGTGCCTCTGCTACTCCATGTTCTCTATTCTGTGCTGGGAATCTGACGTGTTGCAGTTAGTGTGTTTCAAAATATGTTGAAGGGGAGAAGAGGTGTGTATTACTGTTGAAATGACCACACCTGTTGATTCCATGGTGAAAACTGGGTGCTTTGATTTTGAAGAGATGATGAACACTGGATTCGGATGTAATGGGCATGAAGCGGGCTGATATAAGAGCGACTTTTTGAGGCGGGCATTCTCGTTCGCATGCACACTTGGTCTTGAAGAACACACTTCTTGGTGATAGTAAAGAAGACTTAGGTCCATCGAAATCTGTTATGTCGGGCCTGCGAGTCATGTCCCAAATGCACCTCCTGCATGCAACCCAGGGCTCAATAGCTAAACCAAGGCAGAAAACAAGCAACAACATGCCTGATCTACATCACATTCGACATGGCATCACCCTCATTAGGCATCCATCTTCCGTACCGATGGACCTTCAATGCCAGCACCCAACCCATCCACAAAAAGCCCACAAACAAAGTCCACGACAGAGATGCAGCCAGCCAGAAGGTTAAATACTGACCCAGTGTCTATGTCTGAAACTTTGACGAAAAGTAGAAGTCTCGGCTGTTCCTCTTTTTTGGCAATGTAGGCAGCGAGCTCGGTAGGAACTGGGCTGAGGGCGAGCACATAACCCACAGATACCGCGCCCCAGAGCCCGTTGTCCCACGATGTTTGTGCAATGGTAACCGCGATCACGAATCCGATGAAAGCTTCTACGCCGAGTGACATGGTCACCAAGACCAGCCATGATTGTAGCAGTTCCCACCCCTGGTTTCGTTCGAGATCAGTATGCGAATCTCTCCATGTGTGAAACTTCCAGATACCCAACAAGGCGCAGAAAAGGGAAGTCGCCGGAATGGCCAGGCTGTACTCCATCGAGATCTACTAGATAGATAGACTCCCACAATTCTGCTTGCCAAAACTGGCCATTGGTCTTATGAAGATTGCTAAAAGGTTGATGACACACAACACAGCGCTGAGAACCAGGTTTGATAAGTGGGCACGAGGCATGCAGGATCTGCGACCGAGACATAGCGCATAGGTGGCCCAGGTGAGGGCAACGTGCACTGCTATACCAATACCGCCGTAGAGTAGGTTGTAGCACGGCGCATGTGTGACACCTGTAGGACCGTAGACATCAGCGGTGAAGTTCGAGCCGACTGTGTCGTTTGGATACAGTGTATCGATCGTCTGCCAAATGTTCTCGAGCTTCTCGAAGTTCTTCATAATCAAAACGGAGAGATGAGCTGTGGCTGTGAGAATTACGGCGATCCTGTCCGTAGGTAGTTTAGGACGTAATTATGCGGATGTATGAGCAGCGAGGGAAACGATTGGCACCTTAAAGAAGGGAGTGGCTGGGCTGTAATAATGGAGCTGGTGAAATCTAAGCGATGTGTTGAAGCTTTGAAGCACGGTTGGTGAGAGATGGAGAGTGTAGAGCGACGAGCTGGTGTGGGATGCGGCTGTTGTTTGTTCCTGCCTCGCCATATTGCTTGCTGCCGGAAGTACTTACTCAAAACGCCCACGTGTCGCTGCTTCGCTCACGCATGGTGCCTATTTTCTCAATCTGAGCGGCACTACTTGACACAAAATTCAATGATGAAGCCTAGCAGAGTTTGTAAGCGATCTGGCACAAGTCATGTTATCCTGTCTGTCTCCTGGCTGACGTTTGAGCGAAGAAGATTGAAGTTGTAAGTTGATGCTCGACGTGAGAGAAACGCATTTGTGCCGCTGGCAAGGCGAATACTGAATGGCATGTGCTTGACCAGCACGTGGTGTATAAAGGTCACTCAAGGAAACACTTGCAGGGCGATCATGAAGTCTCGAATCATGGTTTGCGATTCGATTTGCAGGCCGGGAGCAAATTTGAATGTCCAATTTTCATCTCAGTCCCTTCTTGGCAGGGGTTGTGAGTCGAGGTGAGATGCCGTTGACGTCACTGCCGCTCGGTTTACCATTCACCTCTCGGGGTTTAGACCGGAGCCAAGGGAAGTGGAGCCGCCAGTCGCATGAGCATCCGGGCAACGTGGTGTTCAACAGCTTGTTCAGTCGAGGCAGTTAGGCTACAGCTACCGGTGAAGTCGAAGTATGATTGACATGTGTGGATGTGAAGATTGGTGATGATCGAAGCGAGGGCTGTCCGGCGATATGGGCTGCAGCGATGATGCTTGAGGACAAGCATTGGCTGGCGGCCAGAGTGGAGGGAGGTTGTTTTGATGTTGAACAGATTGTGTGCGGGTCTCACCGAAGGCAAGTTTTGCGCGGTAGATGACCTTCAGCTTCTCCGCACATGCAAACGTCCAGAAGTCTAGACTGGCGACTAAATTGGGCCTTAGCTCATTAGCAATCTCGCAGGCCGTGATGCGAATTCGCAGCGTGCTCATCGTATGCGGATTTCTTATGTCGGCCAATGGGATGCTTGCATATGACAGGGCTGAGATAGGGTAGATCCTGGGCTCATTTCCCAACGGCAGGTCGACGGATCGTCATTCGCATCGCGGATGTGGTAGCGAGAGGAGACTTTGCTTACTATGTCGAACAACAGCACATCTTAGATGGATAAGATGCGGGGTGGTGCTTGTTGTTGCTGGCGACTCCCGGGGCTTTCGGTAGAACTCGGATAGCAAGGATTCGTCATCGTGAGCCGCCAGAATATAGGTTGCGAGGGGACTAACTCTATCTGTTGCAACGGTGTTTGTGCGGGAACGCAAGTCCAGTGGTTGAGTGCCTTCTGCGCTTTTGCCACACTGTCTTGGAGGGAGCGACTGTGATGTCGTTGGCGAGTACTAGATCCAAACTTGATCTTGAGCTGCATCTGCAGCAGGGAACGGCAAGTCGCTAGCACATGCGGGAGGGATAAGAGCTGGCTACGCGCGGAGATGAGAAGCGCCGTCGAAGATGCTGAAAGCTCGGTTGTGTTGCCTGTACGGGTGCAGTTGCAGGAGAAAGGCGAGGGGTATTTACACAAGAGTAAGACAGTCTGACAGTGGGCAGCGGTTAGGCCGGGAGATGGTGGTGTCCATGGTGGCCCTCTGGTCCAGGGCAGTGGTTTGCGGGGACTTGAAGCTAGCGGCTTCAGGTACGGGGTGGCGTCTGACGCTGAACGTCAGGATAGGTCGCGTCCCCGCATTCCTTGCGCATGTAAAGTCTCGAAGTGGCGGGTACAACGGTGGCATGGATGGCGGTTGGGTGTGTTTACATGCCATAACCATAGTAGTACCTGTGTTTGTTGGATGGCGGCGAGGAGGCGTGCAAGAGACACTTGCTCGGATGACTTGTAGTGCACATGTAGATCCGGCAAGACCAGCCAGCAGGTGGGCTGTACTCGAGTACATGGGAGCTCTCCGTCCATGGTGGCTCTACTGCTAGTAGGGTAATTACTATGGTAGAGTACCGTAGTTTGGGTGTTTCAGGGGATGGCGGCTGCTGATTGGCTGCCCATGTTTGGCGGCCATCTGCGTCATGGGGGCAAGTGGCCTCGCCGTTGTCACAGATTCACACGGTCCGCACTCGACAGGCGTTCGAGAGGCTCATGGTGCACTGCAGGGGCTGAGTCGTGGACGAGAAGTCGCGGAGGCGAGGCATCAGGGGAACCCTCTGCCGTGCTTGTTGGCCTACAGTACTGCTTACTTGTAGGGGAGGAATGGGCGGTGCACACGCTAGAACCTCGTGCCCGCTGTTGTTTTTTCCTCTTCTCTTCTGGTGCAGTGCAATAGCCACTGTGTACAGGGTGTACAGGTGTACAGGTCTGTCACCGTCTCAGGTCTCACCACGTCGCCTCGAGCGTAAAGTTCCGCACCCGCATCCGCATCCCCTGGGCGCCTGGACTAGCAAGGCGTGGGTTTGGGCTGATGAGGCAGCCACGCGTGCTCAATCGGGATGCAGCTTGTCTGCGACGCCGGCATCTGGTCCGCGCGGCACGTCTGCGCTGGACGTCGTGTCGCAAATGTGCCCCATGCATGCGGAAATGAAGCCTAGTGGAAATGAACCTTGTCCCTAGCCGATTTGCTTGTCACTCATCCCCCAGGCCCAGCGCCTGCTGCCCATGGCGCCACGCTGCTTCAAGCCCTCGGCCGTCCCTCTCTAGCTTTCTCTAGCTCTCTCTAGCTCTTCACTCGGCACATCTGCCCTGCACATTCCTTTCCCTTTCTTTTCTTCACTGCCAAACACCCGCAGTGCGCGTGCCCACACTCCTTGACCCGTTGCTTCCAGCTGTATACGCTCTTTAACTGCAACACACGGCAACCACCTGCTGTTTGGACCCCACGACAAATCCATTGTGCCCGCCGCGCCTGCCCTGCCCCCAAGCAGTGTCAGAGACACCGCTCCACCACCGACTGACAGCGCCCTCGACCACCGATAAACACCCCTTGACTACCGATAAACAACCGCCCTCGACCACTGATAAACACCGATAAACACCAACAAACACCCGCAAACACCCCTCGACCACATTCCTGCGCAAACAAGCCTCCACATCTACCGCGCCGCCGCCATCGCCATATCCGTCGTTGCTGCCTCCCTCTCTCTGCCACTACATGGAGCTGCCATCTGCTCCTTCCTTCTGAACCGGCACTCGACGCCCACGAGACACAACGTGCTAGAAAACACACGAGGCTAACACTCCTCCCACCATCTACCAATCGCCGGCATCCATCGCGTCTTCAACCCTTGCTCACACTCGCCTGATAGACGGCACACGAGTGAGTGTGACCATACAACACTGCGTATAGTCGCACCCCTTCGTAAGGCACCCTTGTTATGCATCGCTGATTTGTTCGTTGAAGGCCGGTTTCAATAGGGGGCCACCTTTTGTCTGTTTTAAACACAACTAACTTGTCTCAGAGAATCCAGGCTACCACGATGGGGTTCTTGAGCAGGAAAAAGGACAAGGCTCCTGGTGACGATGCCTCTGCTGCCACCAAAAAGACAAAGAAGGGAAAGAAAGGCCAGCAAGATGATGTCACTCCAGACTTTGACCTGGGGTCAGCGCTACCCAAGGCAGACGATTTCCGCACGAGCTTGATCTTGCCTGGCCTGTCCACGCGCTTCAGCATGCTCAGAGAGCAGGACGACCCAAATTCCATGATTGGCAAAGCAAGTGACGACAGTGTGATTACACCAAAACGACACTCTCGACTTCATGAATTCGGCTTCGCCCCTGGTGGGCTTTCTGACATTGCCGAAGTGTCGTCACTGAGTGGTTCCATTCGCCCACCCTTCGCCATGGGGAGGAAAAATTCCTTCGACAGCGACAGGACAGGAGATGATGTAGGCAGCATGATGAGCCGTGCTAGGCATGGTGAGGGCAACGTCTTGTTTGGTGGCCGTCAGAAAATATACATGATCTCCAACAACAGCAGCTCCAGGGGCCCTGGCCGAACGCTGTACGATGATGATGTAAACATGTCTGCCTATCAGCGCTTACGTGCGGAAGAGAAGGAGAGACTGAGACAAGACGCCGAATCCCTGAACGATGAACACTCAGAGCCGTCGAGTCCAACAGCGCGCAGTCAGAAAAGGGAAACCTCTTCTTCTACCAATTCGGGGCCAGAGAACACCCGCACTTCGACTGCCGCAACCTCCATCGCGTCCCAAGGTGCCAATGACGTTCCTATGACTTCGCCAGTGCTCCCGCCATCCGCAGGTCCTTTCCCAGCAGCCGACTTGAACCGTTCAACAACCAAGACTCGGAGACTCTACGACCAAGGACTCGATCAGCACATTCAAGACCAGCAGTCCTCAGCAATCAGCCGATTAAACTCTATCCAGCGTGCACGAGCACCAACTGGACGATCGACCCCGCCGACCCCACTTTCTCACACACGGTCTGCTACGGGCCTGAATGATCGATTTCACCGGGGTCCCATGTTCCGCTCTGACAGCCCGAATGCACTGATCCACCCTGGTGTCATGCGCAACAACTCTCAGCTGTCTAGTGGCGGCTCCAGCCCTGTTGTCCCTCCATCACAATCGCCTCCGCCAGCAAGCCCAGTAACCAGTGATCACGAGGAGAACCCGGCTCTGACGGCTGCTCTCCAGCAGGGTGACCGCGGTAAAGCGACTGCAATGGGTGCATTCAACAAACCCAAGGAGGCTTTCAGTGAGCAGCAGTATGCCGAGCGTCTGCGTCGCATGCAGCCAGAGCGAGAGCTGGCTCGAGAAGTGCCCGGTTTTCCAGCTCCCATCCTCGAGCCTGTGCCCAAGATGGAGAAGTCGCCTCCCCAGAAGCCAACTCTCAGGGAGCGTGCTGAGCAGGAGAGACAAAAACGGGCTGAAAACATAGGACGACAGAGGTCAGAATCGTCCGCATCTTCCACTGAGCCAGGCCAGGCCACAGCAGGCATCTCTGTGTTTCAGGCGGCCGCGAACCGAATGAAGGCGGCCGCTAATGCTGCACATACCCAGTCATCGACTGCGTCTCCACAGCTTCCTCAACAGAAGAAGTCACCCAGTGAGCAAGCAGGTGCTACCTTCCCTGCACAGGATTCCAGTGATGACGAGAAGCCAGTCCCGACAAGGCCTGTTACTGCTCGTACTGTGGAGCCTGCTCGCCGTTTTGAGAACTTGCCTGTAGCCACTGGCCCAGCCCCATCGATCTTTGAGCATCCTGCCATGCGATCTCGTAGCGTGTCAGAAGAGAATGTGCCCCAAGTCTCCCCTCACTCTCACAGTCCGATGCCGCCTCACCGCCTCTCTCCTAGGCTTGATCAGGTGCCGGACAGGGAAGTGGATTCTCCCACACTGGGACCCAACAATGGCGGGCTTAGTGGCCTAATTCGTCAACATCTGCGCAGTGACAGCAACGTGTCTTCCAACTATGGTGAGACTGGTCAATATACGACAGCACCCGCAGCCAGTACACCAGTTGGCCTTGCCATCCAAGATAACGGCATTGGTCTATACTCCCGACAGCCGGGTTCTGATTCTGCTACATCAGCTCCTTCCAACCATAGCCATTCTAACCCTTGGGATCTGGATGACATCGAAAACCCTTACCGTAATGAGCGTGGCAGCGTCAGCTCTGGCAGTCCCATCGATGGACAGCGAATGCCACCTAATAACAATGCAGGTCTCGGTCAGCAATGGGACTCGAGAAGAAATCATGAGCGCATTGCTAGTAACGAGACGGAGGCGGAACATGAGGCATTCCAGCGCGATCTCGCTCAGCGCCAGCGTCTCATCCAAGAGAACCTCCGCGCGCGGGCCGAAGGCCGTTCCACAAGTCCGGGGCCCGGATCTTCTGGGGGCCTCAAGAACGCTCTGAACATGCTCCGCGCCAAGTCGAGTCGTGAATCATTTGCTATTGTTGAAAGGCAGCAACAAGATATGCCACAAAAGGGACTGAGGAAGATGGCCATAGGAAGTGGGCCAGCCAACATCAGCACCACGTCGTTGGTAGGTTCCTACATTGGTGAGCACTGGAAGGCTGAGATGCCATCGCTCAAGTCAAAACCCTCTCGCTTGGGACAACAGAATGAACAAGACTCGCAGCGCGATGTGCAGGGCCGGCAACGGTCTGGCACAGACAGCAGCCGCATGGGACGACCAGTGGGACAATCACCTACTATGACAAGCAGAAGTTCCACCAGAGAGCGTTCTGGTTCTGCTGCCTCCTCTGGCCGCTCACGGAGCCGTGCTGGTCAGCGTCGTGAAGACTTTGACAACGCTCATCCCTTGCCTACTGACAGACCCTCTGTTGACAGCCAAGGCCGCACACGATCGCGGAGCAACAGTTACTTTGAGTCGAAGCACTTGCATCCGATCCAGACGAACACCCCTCATCCTCCGCTCCCAGTTCCTGCTGGCGTCCCTCAGCCGAAATATGCACCCAGCCTACCTATCTCACCAAGACCATCGCCTGGTGGCTACAACAGCCCGAGCATGAACACTTACCATACTCAAGCCTCGCCGGTATCTCCTTTTCCTGCCAACCACACTCCTCCTGCCTCAAACCCTACGACACCAAACTCAGCTGCTTTCAACCCCAGTGCTGTTCAACCGCTCATCAGACAGGGGATGTTACGCAAGAAGTCGATCGCAAAGTCCGATATCTCAGACCCTGTTTTCCTATCAACCACATCTGTCGTTGATACGATCAGCCTTCCGGCTGGAGCGTCATTGAAGAACGGTTCCGGGCCTTTCGTGCCACCGCCTGTCCCACCGATCAACCCTATGAGGCGTCGTTTTGGCTTTGGTCGCTCTGACAGCGAAAAATCTTCTGATGGGCCAACGAGTCACCCAGACATGGATATTCCACGAGCACCTTACGCCGAGCCAGTGAGCACAAACTCATCTGACGCACCAAGTCAGATTCCAAAACCTAGGAACCGACTCAGGAAGAGTTCGAGCGAAAGCAAGAGCCTCCATAGCGTGGCTCAAAGTCCGACTGGGCCTATTCCAGCCATGCCTCCTACAAGCTTCCGAGGACGCAACAACTCTGCCCCCGTCCCATCAACGAACAGCCTATCGCTCAGCAGAACATGGACGGTGCCATGTTCTAGTCTTCATCTCGCATGACCAACCCTCTTCTGCCTACTATGACTGTGTGCGATCCAAAAGAAACACGTCATCTTCGTTGTTGTTCAAATTTCCTTACATCTGGTTCTTCATATTTCCGTGTTTTGTTTAACTTTTATTCGTCGTCGGCAACAACGGTCCGGCTCTTGGTTTCTCTTCTTCACTATTGCAATATACCTCATGGTCTGTCCTCTTTAGTCTCTCGGATCTCTTCAGTCTTCAAAGATGGGGTCGTTCGGAATAATACGGAGTCTCTATACATGCTAGATTGCGACCTGACACCGGGCTGGACACGGTGTGGACGGTAAACGCTGGCGTACATTCTCTCCCGTCATACATTTGGGAGTTCAACTGCTGTACTACTAGTTGTGCATCTCTGGTAGCTGCTGTGCCGCACAGCAGAAAATCGCATATTGCGATACAATCAATCAAAGATCAATAGGCGATGGTGATGGCGGTGCAATCATCGTACGCATTCACGAACGTGCTTTCGCCTCACATAAGCTACAGCTACACCATATTACTCGTCGCCACAGACTTACTCGTGCTCTTATGCATAAAGACACAAAGTACCCTGAAGCCTGCGTGCTCCACCTGTTTGCCGTCCGGCCTCCGCCACGATGGTGCGGGAGCCCACCGAAAGCGTAAATCGCAAGCGTGCAGTTTATTCAGACACAAGGCGACCCGCTGTGGAGCAAACCAGAACGCTTCCAAGATGTGGTCTTTATAATAAGCTGCAGAGAATGAGCGTTGCGCGAGTGACACCAAGCAAACCAAGGACCTTTGTGAAGACAATCTCGCAGCGAACGAGTGCCTAGCAAAAGACAACCAAATCAGTTTCCCAGCAGAGCACAACGCCTGATTTAGCCACGAAACGCCGAATTCGTCGTTGTGCGACCAACAGGTGAGTCGTTGTGCAGAGTGACAAGAAGCAAAAGCAAACAAGCGTTGTGCTGTCAAGCTGTAGACACGCATGCAGCATGCAGCCGCACGACGAAAACGTGAGACGAAAGCAAGCCCCTGATCTGCGGATTGGCGCATGGATGCACGGGACTCGGGCGGCATGTGGGGCTGCCAACACGAACAGCATGATTATTGAGCATGGAGGCAAACGTTGAGACGCTGACACGATGGGCAATATAATGGCATTGGCTGACTAGGGAAAGGTTGCTACCTTCTAGCAGCGATTTCGGTTGAGGATGGTCCATGTGCTACGTTAGAGAGACCGTGAGATCTGCATTATTCCAGCTTAAAGGGAACTGCTACTTTGCCGGGCTCTCGATCCGTTGGACAACGGCGGTAGTGATTCTCCGGTACGATGACATCCTTTTGCAATGTGCAGCCCGGTTACCAGGCATCATGGCCGTCCCCCAAACTTGGACAGATGCGGTCAGAAAACAGCAGAGGCTTGGACATTGGAAACAAGAGGTCACTCATCCGATTTTCACCCCACAGGTACAGGACGGGTAGCTTTTCCTAGAATCTGTTTACCCTCTGCAGAATGCCATTCGAGGCGTACAGTTCGCACATGAATCAAGTAGTGCCTGTCAAGTTACACGATTCTCCACATTGCTCACACCTCAAATCTTGCACATCCTAAAACAGGCTAACCAAGATTTCCCAACACTCTCTCGCCTGATTCACATGAAAAAAGAGATGCAATGATCTAACTACCACTTAGAGCTCCACTAGACCTAGTTATTGGGGACTCTCCGCGACCGCAGCCTCGGTTTCCCTGGAGTCTCGCACCCTCCCCGCAATCTAGCCATGCTACAGTACGGCCAGACACCAGACATGCTACTGTAACGCCACTAATCGGTTCACCGTCCAAATCTTGGGTGCGTGTTTGCTAGTAGCCACCCACCGGTGGCCGCTGATCACCGTTCCGTGAAACGCAATTCGATAACCGCACAGGCCTGCAATGCCTAATTCGATAGCTCGATGCTTCCCAGAGCATGGGACGCCTGTATGAGGCGCTGCGGTGCAACCAAGCTTGGGTCTGGCGGGCACGTTGTCTCGGCAGCAAAGCAGGTACAAAACGTGCTGCGTGCTCGCAGTTTGGAAAGACTGCGTTCTGAGCTTCTATCGACATCTTACTTCTCTATTATCATCGTCAAACCTACACTCTCGTTTCACACGAATCCAACCCAACTCTAATCTATCAAAATGCGTTTCTCCACCATTGCTGCGTTCGCGACTTCGCTCGCCGTCGCCTCTGCTCAGACTCCAGACTTGTCGTCTGTCCCTGATTGCGCTGTATGTCTCTCTCTAGACTCGAGCGAATGCACATGCTGATCAATCCAAGATTTCCTGCCTTATTGCTGCTATTCCCGCCTCTGGCTGCGGTGTCAGCGACATAACATGCCAGTGCACCACCGGCCAATCCTCCATCACCTCCTCGCTCGGGTCTTGCATCCCCGCAAGTTGCTCGGCCGAAGACTCTGCCAGTAAGTTATCCAATAATGCACGCTCTGCTCTGATCTTGCACTAATCACTTTCACAGAGGTCGCTTCCGCTCTTGCTGGCCTCTGCAGTGCCGCTGGTATCTCCGTATCGGCTCCCGCTTCTGCCGCAGCTACATCTGCCGCTGCCTCCGCTGCTAGCTCTGCTGAGTCCGCCGCCAGCTCCATCATCTCCTCTGTTGCGTCTGTTGTCAGCTCTCGCCTCGCGTCCGCAACCGCCTCTGCTTCCCACAGCAGCTCGGCTTCCCGCAGCGGCTCGGCTTCCGCTACAACCTCCGGCCCTGCCCAGAGCACTGGTGGCGCCGCTGCCAACGCTGCTGGTCTTGGTGCCGTTATGCTCGGTGTCTTCGTTGCTGCTTGGTAAGTGGTGATGATGGGGGTTGAGGATTGAAGAAACGCCAATAGCACCGAGGATTCCATGGTTGTAAGCCTGGCCTTTGGTCCTGTTGAAGTACTGTATATATATACATACTTGACAGGACAAATATACCACTTTAATGCCATCATTATATCAAGGGCACCTGTGTATGTCGGTATGATATTGTTGGGTCTTTCATTGTTCGTTGGATCGATCAAACAGCATCCAATGCTTCGATCCACTTTACTGACCATGCTGTAAACTCATCGTCTGCGCCCGTCCAGCTTTTCTTGACCAATTCAACCGCGCTTTTCGCCTCGTCGCATAGCTTCTTCAATTCTGTTTCTGCCTCTTCGTGGTCCAGTTCGTAGAAAGTGGACGCAAGATCATCAACCGTGTCCGGGATAGTCTTCAGAATCCGCATAAGCTGATCCAACTTTTGCGCAGGTGTCTTGTTCTCAGCAATACCATTCGTCGCTTCTGTCGTTGCTGGGCTCAAGCTGGGAGCCGTGACGGGGAAAGTCTTCAATCTCCTCTTTCCAAGTGCCTGGTACATAATGCCAACCATCTTGAGCTTCTTTACACTCCGCTCTAGTAGCACTTTGAGCTCCTTGTCGTCCTTGCCCAGCTTGTTCTTTGCTCCGAAGAAATCATCTTCGTCGCCAAACTCATCCTCTTCGTCAGCACTACCCTCTGCTTTATCGCCCTCGTCGTCAGAGGACGCGACATCCTCACCCCACTCTTTCAGTTCCTCGACAGCATCGAGGAGCACAGCGCGGAACTCCTGAGCCTTCTTGAGCACCAGCTCCACGACCCCGCCATTACACAGCTTGAGCAGGTCATCGCAAACCTCCCATACGACGCCTGTCGCGCTGAGCACGTCTTGCTTCTCCTGCTCCGAGGGCCCCTTGTCTTTGCCGCTCAGGTTCTTGCGCTTCTCCGCCATGGCGAGCACGAGGGAAAGCACGTCGCCCCATGCGCCCACTAGCCGCTTGACTTGGACTCTCAGCTCCGTCCTCATCATGTTCCCCAGATCATCGCGCGTCCCTGCGGGGGTGTGTGGGATGTGGAAGCCACCATGCCTGACAATGCGCCAGACGATACATCGCCAATCTTCGCGATCAAGGCGCTGGGTGAGAGCGGCGGCGTCAGAAGCAGTAGTGACAGAGTGGTAGTGTGCGATTTCAAAAGGGTGGTGGCGGCATGGATGGCGGTGAGAGGCCCGTTCGGCAGATTCGGCGCATCAGTACTTGAAGACGATGTAGCTGTGGCGTTTGCAGGCGCGAGAGAGTTTTGGAAGTGCGCAAGGAGGGTTTGGGTGGTTTGTGTGAGGGAGATCAGTTTTTGGATATCCTTTGGTGGCGGCATCGTTGGAGGTGGGCGCTGTGCTCAGCTAAACCAAGGAATTCAAGGGAGAATACAGCTTATGTAAAACACGATGCGCACAAACAATGCACGTGTATAGAGTGTGTTTTGCGCCCACAAAAAGTGTCGACAGGTTTGGTGGGGTGGGAATGAAAAGCTTATCGATTGCTGACTCGAACCTCAGGCTTCACCTAGTAGCATGATTCATGTCATTTCGACCACATTCATCTCGTCGCACATTTTATGAAAGGGTTGAGATTAGAAAAAATGCTAGTGTCAGTTATAGAACTGGTTCCGTCTGAGAAGAATCGAAAGCAGCACAAAACGCAAAAGCGAGCCAGAAACGGCTCTTAGACATCGAAAGCCAGCCAGCGGTTCCATAATACCCATGACCTTTACCCAATCACGGCTGGACAGACTCCAATTGTGGTGACTGAGCAAGACGCACATGTCAGTCAAGGTACTGCGGATGTGGAGGACAGTATGGCTGTAGCATGTGGATTATCCTGCGATGCCAGAGGAAGTTCGATTGGGATGTTAGAATCCGCAGAAGCCAAGAAGCCGTTGATGATGCGGTCGTCTGACAAAGTCAAGATAGAAGTGTATCCGATCATTAGTGAAATGTTAGAAGCTATCTAAACGGCCAGGTTACGTTCGATGTTTTCAACATCGATAACTGTAGAACTAATGCGCTGCCTAGCACTCACGGCTGGATAGACACGGCTTGCTTGCAAAGCTCAGTCACATGTCGACTGCAGCCACAAGTTTTGTATGGAAACACCTGTTTCAGAGCCGCGAATCAAGAAAACGCCTCGACATGGCTCCATACAAGCCTCCAGGGATACGCGAAGTTCCTTCTCATGGGCGTGTGTCCCGCGTCAACATCGACAGCCGTGTTTTCAACAACGTACCGTCTTTCGGAGTCGTAGTTGTAGTCCAGGTCAGCGTTTCCTCTGGCAGTATCAAGCCTGCAAGCGCAAGCATTGGGGTGTGGAGTGAACGATGTGGCGCAAGTGTAGGAATGTTGTGTTCATCGCGCAAACGGAAGGGAACCGCCAGTCTTTCCTAAGTGAGTCAGGTCACGTGCGTAATCCGGCCTTCATGACGCACGCACGCTCTCGTCTCCTTTCGCTCCCGTTCCGCCTCTTGCCGCCTCTCTCCTCACCCCGACAATATCATTCAAGCCCACAACAGGGCTTTCCGGCAACAACATAAAGTGTGCAGCAAACACGCTCGCATACGTCAGTAACAGCAGCATCCCCTGCCCCCCTGCCCCCCTGCGACAGCGCCCACCCCGCATCAGCTGCTGAGCCAACGGGGCCTTGAAGAACAGCGCGTGAAAGCTTGCAAACACACATCAGAAAAGAGCCTGGAATGGATCATCTTTGCCTCAGAGTCATGGCTTTTTCGTGGTACTCCAACCTCCCTACGACTGAGAAGTTTGACCACATCATTCTTGTCAGCGGGCGCCACGGAGTCTGAACGCGCTGCGTGAGACACGACTCATTGCTACACACTTAGCCGCTACAGCAGCACGAAAGCGAACTATAATATTCTGTGTCAGTCACACTGGGATTACGGTTACGACGCAGTCCACCTCTGGTACACCTCGGAGTGCTTGCAACCAACAAGCACGCGTCAAAATCGCGACTACTGTACTCAAGTGAAAGCCAAGCACTTGCAAAGCGCATCCGACAGCTTTTTACAGCGAGTCGCAAATCCCTTGGACGATTTAACGCGCCCTGAAGCGCAAACCTCTGATTGTCAGACTCCAGCGTTCCGAAACACGATCCCAGCCCATCTTCACAGCAACATGTCTTCCTCCACTTCGCGCGGCCGCAGTGGCGTTTCGGCAAACGCGATATTCACGCCACGTGAGATGAAGCAATATCGAAGATGGCAAAATTTGCACACGACGTTGAGACCAAGTGAACAAGGTTTCATTCCAACGGCAGACGAATACGAGGATTTCCAACAATGGCTGAGAAAACAAGATTCCGGCTACTTCTCCGATGTGTTTGAGGATGTGGCTGAACACGTTAAGTCCCCTATCGCAGACAATCTGCCTACAGCTGTATTGTGTCGACATGCTATGCACCCTATTACAGCTGGCCAACTGAGGAAGCGATGTCCTTTATGTACGGTCGACATGTATATCAGTTACACGCGAGCGTTGGAGAAAGCGCTCAAAGATGCTGGGGTCGTGCACCGTCTTGCTGCATGACCGCATCACCTTACCAGGAGAGCCTGTACGATGCCTTTGTCGCAGGTAAGCTTCAGGCTCTGCATTATTTAGGGAGCTTGAGCAGCTGGCCGAAGAAGAAGCCAAGTGGTTCGCACAGCATCCTGAATGGAAGAACGAGGACGTTCGTACAGCAAGTCGAGCCCTCGATTTGTACTGGTCTGAGGCCGGCACCTTTGCAAAACCGCGACTGCAACAGCCCAAGAAAGCGAAGACAGTTAGCTTCGCTCCAGATACAGATTTTGAGTTATGTCGGCCTCTAGACTACTACCGACGAAGATCTCCGCGTTACGAACCTGGCAAGTACGCCTTGTTGGAGCAAGACAAAGAAGACGATACTATCTCGGATGACTCGGAGGACTACTCGTGTGCGCCGGTATTGCTAGGAGGAGGACCGAGTGAGTCAGGCACTAATGGGGTGGACTTCTATGACTTCACGCAAACGTGTGGGATATTGACCGACGTCATTCGAAGTACCGAAGCTGTAATTCGTAAATCAGAGAAGGCGATGGCCGAGATGGAAGGATTATCCGAGCTTACGAGGTTGGACGATGAAGATGATGAAGACGAGGACGAGGACGATGATGAAAGCGATTGGGATGTGGATGACGAAACTGATGGAAGCGACTACATCTACTGCGAAGTCGAAGAGGACTGCAGTTTCGTAGTGTTTGGGGAGGACTGAGCATTCTCGAAAAGCCGTGGAGATGACACACATTCAACAATGTCACACATTCAACAAAAACAACAAGACCCTTCAAACATCATGGCCGTGTGGCACGTGGCGCGCATGAAGAGGACTGATGGCAGCTAAGAGCAGTCAAAGGAGACCCATCCGACACGCAGTCGTGCGATGGATTGCATAGAGAAGAAGCAAGATGAATCGAGACTTGGGTGTATATTGCTCTGGGGTGGAACAGGACGTGTTGTTAGTCTTAGTCCAATAGACAATCATGCATACAATCAGCCGTCATCATATGTGTGCCAATTGAGCTTCGTTCACCAGGCCAGCAGTGCAGATGGTCTTGAGCGTTAAAGCATAGGTTCATCCATGGGGTATGTTGATTGCACCGACCAAACTACAAGCCCGACCAAACTACAAGCCTAACGCCGTGCCAGCCTCTCGTGTCTCGACGTGTCGATGGCATGTCTACATGACTAGACAGCAGGAATTCTGCTTCTTCGCCTGGGTATAGAACATCTTGCTCTGCGCACTCAGACCATCACTCTTGGCGACGAGGTTGTCAATCTTCTCGCCCCGCTCCAGCACGCTCTCAATGGTCTTGTGCAGGACAATCTTAGTCTCGTCGAGCTCCTTCTGGATCTTGACGATGCTGTCTGCCTGGGCTGGGTCCTGGTACTGCGTGATGTACTGCTTGAGTTCCGGGAAGCTGAGGTGGGGGAGCCTTTGGCGAAGTTTGCATAGGCGGTTCGGGGGTACTTTGTGACGAACTCGTCGACTATCTTGGAGAGGACGCGGTGGGCGACAATGGTGGGGTATTCGTCGTCGGTGATTACGATGCCGCAAATGCCTTCTGTGCGGCCGTAGGCGTGGAATGTGTACTCTGTGAGGCGTGTCAGTCGCAACGCCTCTGCCGAAGCTGGGTGCTGTTGGTGCAAGGGACCGCGCTTCTTACCCTTTTCCTCGACGTCCTGTCTCTGGCCTGGCCTTGTTCGCTGGGCGACTTCACCCGCGAAGAAGGTCAACTAGGTCTCGTCAGTTCTCATCGTCCATCGTTCGCGGCGCAAGCATTCACTGGGCGGCATGCACGGGACGGCGTACGAATTCGGAGATGCTGCCTCTTGTGAAGCGGCCGTAGGACGAGAGTTCGCGCTCGCATGTCAGCTCGACGGCAGGCTTGGCCTCGTTGTTGAAGATCTAGAGGCGCTGGTCAGATGCTCGAGTCGCAAGCGGCGGTGAGGGGGTTGCCTACACCAATGTACACGACCTTCATGGTGGCCGATGACGGGGTTGTGGGAAGGGCGTGGAGTTTGGTACTGTAAGATCAAGGGTGCAGTTGTTTGTAGGTGTGGAAGTAGATGCTATAAGACCCAAGCTGTCTGGATGTGACCGTGTATGGTTGTGCTCGTGCTCCTGCGCTGCGGCCGTCCCACATGCAGCGCCTCCGCGGCAATGCTTATGTCAACCCGCGCTACGCGGGGTGGGGCAAGGCTGCAGTCGCCGTCATCCTGGCTGCAGGCAGTCGCCAGAAACTTTGAGCGAGCGGACGAGCAGTCGACCTCAACTCATTCAAGGCCGTGTAGAAAAGCCCCACCCACCCAAATAGCCGTTGGTGGACAGACAAATCCCTACTCGTCCTCTGGCTGCCATGTCGTCGTCCACAATGGACGCAGTGCAGGCGCAATGGTTGGAGCAGCTTGCCACTATGCGCAAAGCCATTGCAGAACTGAACCTGCCCACAGACGCCGAGAAAGTGCCAGCGTATGGTGATGACCTGGAATTTGACGACGACGACTTCTCAGGAACCGCAAGCGGGGAAGACATCTGGGACATGATCAGCGACGAATACGAAGACGGGTACAGCAGCGACCACCTGGAGCAATTCCAGGATGCGTCGAGTGGAAGCAGTGCCTACGACCAGCGCTGGCTCACCATCAAATGCGAGGGCGTCGCCCAAAGAAGCTCGGGCCTAGATGCAGGAGCCCTCAAGGACCAGCTCTTGGCCATTCTTAGCAGCGACAGCAACAATGAGGAGCTGCAGATGATGCTAGCCGATATCGTTGGCTATGAAGAGCTGGATCTGGTAGCCGATCTCATCGCACACCGCAAGGACATCACCCGGTCATTGCTTGAGCCAACTCCTGGAGAACACAAGGGCGTCTCTGGCCGTCTTCTAACTCGAGCAGAGCGCGAAGAAGCGTTGCGCAGGCAAGACTGGGAGCACAAAAATACTGCTTTGTCAGCTGCAATCGACCGCACTGGGCCGCAGTACCCACACGTCTACCAGACCTACTCGGCAGGCAACAAGCTCTCCGCATATGGCAAGAAGTATGCACTGCCTACCAATCACAAGCACCATGACGACAACCTCTACGAAGAGTACGAGATCCCTGCGATGCCGGTAGGGACCATTGGAGCCGGTAGGAGGCTTGTCGAAATCAGCGAACTGGACGGTCTGTGCCAGCGCACGTTCAAGGGCTACAAAGCCCTCAACCGCATGCAGAGCTTGGTATACCCTGTGGCGTACAAGACGAGCGAGAACATGCTCATCTGTGCGCCTACTGGTGCCGGTAAGACAGACGCAGCGATGCTGACTATCCTCAACACCATCGGCAAGAACATCGTGCCCAACCCAATCGAAGAGCCTGAGGCCACCCATTTCGCTGTCAGTATGGAGGACTTCAAGATCATCTATGTAGCGCCCATGAAAGCGCTTGCTGCTGAAGTTACAGAGAAGCTTGGAAAGCGCCTGGCTTGGCTAGGCATCAAGGCACGCGAGTTGACCGGAGATATGCATCTTACTAAAGCTGAGATCTTGGACACTCAAATCATTGTCACAACACCAGAGAAGTGGGATGTCGTAACAAGAAAGAGCACAGGAGACACTGAGCTCGTGCAGAAAGTGCGTCTGTTGATCATCGACGAGGTCCACATGTTGCACGATGAGCGCGGCGCTGTGTTGGAGAGCTTGGTGGCCAGAACGCAAAGACAGGTCGAGAGCACACAGTCTCTCATCCGCATTGTTGGTCTTTCCGCTACATTGCCCAACTACGTTGATGTGGCCGAGTTCCTCCGCGTGAATAAGATGGCCGGGCTGTTTTACTTCGATGCTTCGTTTCGTCCTGTGCCTCTGGAACAGCATTTCATCGGCGCGAAAGGCAAGCCTGGTACCATGAAGTCCCGCGAGAATTTGGAACAGGTCGCTTTCGACAAGGTCAAGCAGATGCTGGAGCGAGGACATCAAATCATGGTCTTCGTACATTCCAGAAAGGATACTGTGAAGACGGCACGTCGACTTTTTGACCAGGCTGTGGACGATCAGTGCAGTGATCTTTTTGATCCGACAGACCATCCCAAATACGATGCTGCTGTGCGTGACATGAAGCAATCCAAGGGCCGTGAACTTCGAGAGCTGCTTGTTAAGGGTATGGGCACTCATCACGCTGGTATGCCTCGCTCAGACCGGAACCTTGTCGAGCGCCTCTTTGCTGAGGGTGTTATCAAAGTCCTTTGCTGTACAGCAACCCTAGCCTGGGGTGTCAACTTGCCGGCTGCTGCAGTTCTTATCAAAGGTACTCAGGTGTACAACGCACAGGAAGGCAAGTTCACAGATCTCGGTATCTTGGATGTCCTGCAAATCTTTGGTCGTGCCGGTCGTCCTCAATTTCAAGACACTGGTATTGGGTTTATCTGTACTACCCATGACCGGCTTGATCACTACATGCGTGCAATTACAGAGCAGCAGCCTATTGAGTCAAGATTCTCTTCCAAGCTGGTTGATAACCTCAATGCTGAGATCTCACTTGGTACAGTCACTACAGTCTCAGAGGCGGTGCAATGGCTGGGATACTCCTACCTGTTCGTTAGAATGCAGAAGAGTCCTCTACTCTACGGCATTGAATGGGCCGAGATCAGAGACGATCCGCAACTTGTTGGAAGGAGGCGTAAGCTTATCATCGATGCTGCGCGCATCCTACAGAAGAGTCAGATGATCATCTTCAACGAGACCACAGAGGACCTCCGCTCTAAGGATGTAGGGCGCATCGCAAGTCAGTTCTACGTGCAGCAATCAAGTATTGAGATCTTCAACACCATGATGCGCCCTCGAAGCACAGACGCTGATGCTCTGGCCATGGTCAGCATGAGCGGCGAATTCGACCAAGTTCAGTCTCGCGAGACCGAGGAGAAAGAACTATCAGCTCTCAAAGAAGAGGGATACGTCATCACTGAAGTCAAAGGGGTTACGCTACAGCCCACGGCAAGACGAACTATCTTCTACAGGCACACATCTCGAGAGCACGGCTAGAGGATTTTACACTTGTGTCGGACACAAATTACATCAAGCAGAACGCTTCTCGTATCGCCCGGGCGTTGTTCATGATAGCGCTTAACAGGCGCTGGGGATACCAATGTCTGGTTCTACTGAGTCTTTGCCAATCTATTGAACACCAAGTGTGGTCTATAGAACATCCACTCCATCAGTTCGATCTTCCGCAGCCAGTGCTGCGCGCGCTTGATCAGAGGTATACATCAATTGAGGCACTGCGCGATATGGATTCGCGAGAAATCGGGGATCTGGTGCACAACACCAAGATGGGCGGAGTCATCTCCAAGCTGTTGGACAACTTCCCGACACTTGGTATCGAATCTGAGATTGCGCCTCTCAATCGTGACGTCCTTCGCATTCGCTTGTGGCTGACGCCGGAGTTCAAATGGAATGACCGCCATCACGGCACGTCGGAATCGTTCTGGATCTGGGTCGAGAATTCAGAAACATCGGAGATCTACCACTACGAGTTCTTCATCTTGTCTCGCAAGAAGCTTTATGATGATCACGAGTTGAATTTCACAATTCCTCTCACAGATCCGTTGCCTACACAGATCTATGTACGCGCTGTTTCTGATCGATGGCTGGGTGCGGAGACTGTACATCCAATCTCTTTCCAACATCTCATTCGGCCAGATACGGAGAGTGTTTACACCGATCTGCTCGACCTGCAACCTCTACCGATCGCAGCTCTGAAGAACCCACTTCTGGAAGAGCTGTATGCTCAGCGCTTCCAGTACTTCAACCCTATGCAGACACAAATTTTCCACTGCTTGTATCATACCCCAGCAAATGTGCTTCTTGGTTCGCCTACAGGTAGTGGTAAGACCGTTGCAGCCGAGCTTGCAATGTGGTGGGCTTTCAGAGAGAAGCCGGGCTCAAAGGTTGTCTATATCGCACCTATGAAAGCGCTCGTCCGTGAGCGAGTGCAGGACTGGGGCAAGCGCCTTGCTGGACCAATGGGTCTCAAACTTGTGGAATTGACTGGTGACAACACGCCGGATACCCGCACCATCCGCGATGCAGACATAATCATTACCACACCTGAGAAGTGGGACGGTATCAGTCGCAGCTGGCAGACTCGTGGCTATGTCCGCCAAGTCAGTCTGGTCATCATTGACGAGATCCACTTGCTGGGTGGTGACCGTGGTCCGATTCTCGAGATCATTGTGTCCCGCATGAATTACATCGCCTCGCAGAAAGAGGGTGGATCGATTCGTCTGCTCGGAATGTCCACCGCTTGCGCGAATGCATCCGACCTTGGGAACTGGCTTGGTGTAAAAGAGGGCCTCTTCAACTTCCGTCACTCAGTCCGTCCTGTGCCGCTGGAAATATTCATTGATGGCTTCCCCGAGCAGCGAGGATTCTGTGCGCTCATGCAGTCAATGAACCGGCCTACTTTCCTCGCTATCAAGCAACATTCGCCGGAGAAGCCAGTCATCGTATTCGTAGCGTCGCGTCGTCAGACACGCCTGACTGCTCGCGACCTGATCAATTTCTGCGGTATGGAAGACAACCCCAGGCGTTTCCTTCGCATGTCGGAAGATGACCTAGCTGTGAACCTTGAGCGAGTCAAAGATGATGCCCTACGAGAGGCTCTGAGTTTTGGTATCGGTCTCCATCACGCCGGCCTGGTCGAGGCAGACCGCTCCCTGTCCGAGGAGCTGTTCGCCAACAACAAGATCCAAATCCTTGTCGCTACTAGCACTTTGGCTTGGGGTGTCAACCTGCCAGCTCATCTGGTGGTCGTCAAGGGCACACAATTTTTCGATGCCAAGTCCGAAGGTTACAAAGACATGGACCTGACAGATGTGCTACAGATGCTAGGTCGGGCTGGACGTCCGCAGTTTGACTCTTCAGGTATCGCGCGTATCTTCACACAGGACGCAAAGAAGGAGTTTTACAAGCACTTCTTGCACACTGGCTTCCCTGTTGAGTCTTCCCTGCACAACGTCCTGGACAACCATCTGGGCGCCGAGATCTCAGCCGGCACTATTGGCACAAAGCAGGACGCTCTGGACTACCTAACGTGGACTTTCTTTTTCCGCCGATTGCACAAGAACCCATCTTTCTATGGTCTCGAAATCTCCGCGGAAGAGCACAATACTCTCGCTGCTCAATCTCTGGCAAATGACTACATGATCAACCTTGTCGAGACCTCACTCAAAGAACTCCATGACTCGTCTTGCGCGGCTGTCGAACCCACAGGCGAAGTCGACTCCACCCCGCTCGGCAAGATCATGTCCTATTACTACCTTTCACACAAGACTATCCGCTACCTTGTCGCGCACGCAAAGAGAGATGCAACCTTTACCGATGCGCTGACATGGATCTCCCACGCGACCGAATACGACGAGCTTCCCGTGCGACACAACGAAGACCTCATCAACGCCGAGCTCTCCAAAGCTCTGCCGCTGAGTGCAGACCACTTTGGCCTGCCAATGTGGGATCCGCACGTCAAGTCCTTCTTATTGCTACAAGCACACTTCTCACGCATCGACCTGCCCATCAGCGATTATGTGGGTGACTTGAACTCGGTGCTCGACCAGTCGATCCGTATCGTGCAAGCTAGCATCGACGTCTTGACCGAGTTGGGCTACGTGAGTTCTTGCACGCAGATGATCACGTTACTGCAGTGCATCAAGAGCGCACGCTGGCCTGATGATGGCCCGCTCTCGCTCTTGCCCAACGTCGAGCCCACGGACGAAAAGAAGCGTCTCGAGCACCCGCGCGCCTCGCCAAAGACGCTGCAGGAGGCATCCGCCTCCTCTCCTGTAGACCTCGAGAAAGCACTGCGCTCCGCCGGCGTCGCGCCGCCATTGTTGAAGCACAACATGGAGCCCGTCTCTCGCCTCCCGATTCTGCACCTTTCGCTGGGCATGTACAACGCCGTGTCCTTTTCCTTGAATATGGCGCGTCAAAACCTGGCGCGCATTCAAAATGGCGGTGTGCGTATTTACGCGCCACGGTACCCGAAACCGCAGACGGAAGGGTTCTTCCTCGTGTTGAGCTACAGTGGCACGGATGAGATCATCGCATTGAAGAGGGTGAACTGGGTGGATCCAACTAGGTCGGGATCTGGAGGTCGCGGCCGCGGTGGACGTGGTGGGCAGAAGCAGATGACAGCTTCAGGGGCGGGGGCTGGGCGTGGAAGTGGGGCCAGCAGTCGCGGTGGTGGAGGTCGGGGAGCGCAGAAGCAAATCGCCGCAGCTGGAAGTGCAGGCATAGGTACAAATAGAGGAGGTGGTCATGGTGGAGCTGGAGCTAAAGCTGGAGCTGGAGGAGCAAAATTGCACGCTTCGGCCAAGGTATCCCTACCCCCGAGGCACAAGGAAAGAAGGTGGATGTGAGTGTGTACAGCGACTCATACATTGGGATGAAGTGGAGCATCGCGGGTGTGGAGATACCGATAGCCCCGGTTGTGGAGGACGGAGGCAAGAAGAAGGAGGGTGGTGCGGGTGTGTGGGATAACGATACCTTGTAGTTGTTCTGTGGATGCTTCTGCGGATTCACCTGCAGATTCTGTTAAGAAATATCTTCGTTTATCTAGTATGCAACCGATCCTTGATTCCTGATTACCACTGCCCTATCCAGCCTGCCGTAGCCCACCAGCAAAAGCCCTGAGACATTAATTACATAAATCAATCCGTGACCCCATCCCACACTTTGCCACCCCACTCAGCGTCATAGATTCTGCTCGCTTCCGCTTTTGTAGGCTTAACCTTCAGAGCTTCCTGAAACGTCGGCCATTGAAAAACATCCATAGATATAACTTCGGGGTCCATGTTCACGTTGCGCTTCCCCTTTTGTGCAGATAGTCCCAGGGAGTCCACCCAAGAACGAGGCTCTCCCTCATCGTCCTCGTACTCGGCACCGGAGGCTCTGGCTCGGTAGGTTAGTATCAACGGGGTGTGCGGAGGCGAAGGGAGGAGTGTGAAGGGCGAGGTATCATTTGTGACAAGGTCCGAAGTATGAATCGGGGCGTCTGACGCTGAGCGCGAAGACAGAGAGCTTGGCCGCCGTGCCTGAAAACAGCGAGATACTGCGATCCACTCATCATCGCCAGAGTCGATGGATTGCGAGACTTGATCTAATATCATGTGATCTTCGAATACTGACCAGGAACTCTCAGATGAGGGAGTGGCTAGTATAGCGTCGTTGTCAGAAAAGCTGTATTCGATCCCGTCTTGGAGGTCTAGTAGGTCGCAGGGCGCTTGAGAATATTCCGCTGCTGAATCAGCGTTTGACGTGGGCCAAATAGCCGTAGGTACATCGATAACTGCGTTTGATGGAAGAGGAAGCGATTCAATGACAGTAGTGCTGGCTATGGTTGCGCCAGTATTACATAGTGTGTGGTTGGACCTCGAGCACCAACAGTCGTCGGCGTGACCCATATCCAAGAAGTCTTCTAGCTCTTTCTGCACCTCGGTAGATGTAGGGCTGGATGCAAACCTCCGTCTCAGCCTACTTGGCGCAGCGGCTATGTCATTAAAGAGGGCTTTCCACACAGCCGTTGGTGTCTTTGACCGTGGTGGGTATATGAATGGGTGTGTAGAGGTAACAGGAGCAGTAGTCAAGGTCGATGGCGTCGTGTGGAATATGGTAATTCCTTCTGATACTTCTTGCCAGCCCCAAAGAGATTTGTGCGGAGTAGACTGATGGGACGGACAAGCTGTGGAGGATGGCTGTACAATTGAGACTGGAGATGCAGTGATTGATGCTGCAGACGACCGGAAATCAATTGGCGTTGTGACATGCTTTCCTATCGTTGACGGTACTGGCTGAGGGATGTTTGGCATCGTAGAAAGCGCCGTCGGGACTAGCGGCAGAGTAAGCGTGGACGGTATCGTGAGGACTGACGATGGACATGAAGTGAGGGGAGAAATAACAGTTATAGGGAAGCGTTTATAGGTAGATTTTCGGTTGGCAGATGATGATGAGGTCATTGAAACCGTGCGGTACATGCTCACTGCATTGCTGAAGGAGGATATGATGTCCCTACCCAGTGCAGGAATGCAGCATGATGTTGCTATTGGTTCATTCAAGGTCAAAGATGTTGCAGGATTAGATGGATTGGATACTTTGGTTGTCCGAAGAGGAGACGTTGGTTCAGATGCAGAATTTGTCGGTGGCAGACAGCATTGTGACTGTTGCTGAAGGGTCTCTGGTTGCACTTTGGGATTCGAGATGGCTAGCGAATTTAGACGAAACTGCGGAGCCCAGTGATGCCTGATGGCAGTTTCAGGAGATGAAGAGTGTTCGCTCGGGTTGTAGTGCGACTTTTGCGGTGCTACCATAGGCTCATAATCCTTGAGATGCAGCGCAACAATACCATGACAAGGCACCCTCGGACTTTCTGGTTTAGTCTTTTCGCGTGACTTATCCAGAATATGCTTGTGTCTTTGTTGCTTGCCGCCCCGCTTACCACGCCGTTTCGTGATAGATGTTGGAGTTGAGACAAAATCGAAAGCCCATCTTGTCTCAGGGGAAAGCTCGGGCCCAGCTAGGACGCTGAAGCGGTTCGCTGCCTGTATTTAGTATGGTATTACGAGTGCATAGTCGATTCCAATGCCGGCTTACGCGTAGGTGTAAATTCGTTTTGATGCAGACAAGCTGCATTGTGGGTGCCCGGCGGAGTGCCCAGCTGGCACTCGAAGTAGCTATTGACTTTCCAGGTTCGCGCTGAAGTAGGTTGTCCAATGGGCAGTCGGTTGTTGCATGAGGTTCGTGGCTGTCTCCAGACCATAATCAGGTGTTGCGGGGGTAGGGAATGTGTATTAGGAGCACTAGGAAAGAGAGAGATGTCGCTGTGGCTTTAGGATAGATGGTGGTGGTGGTGATTCGTGAAGATAGATGTAGTAGACAGGGTGTGAGGATGCAGACATGGTGTTATCTCGGCCACGTGCTGAGATGTTGTCATCTGGGCCAAGAAGAGGAGGTGGTGAGGGCATGGGATGGCTCGAGGAAAGAGAAAGCAGGGCGGTGGAGAAGGAAGGCCAAGCAGCAGGCACACGGTGGGCTGAGGCAGACATGGTGAGGCAGGGATAGCAGAATATAGTCGAGGTCACTGCTAGCCGTCTCACTGCTAGCCGTCTCACTGAACTGCGGCCACTTTTCGAGTGGTTTCAACTGAGTGGTTTCAACTGAGCAGGTTGAATTGAGTAGTTTACATTGAGTGGCTTGAATGCAGCAGGTTCATTTAAGTGGGTTCACTTAAGTAAGTTGATTTAAATAACATCACTTCATGCTACTGGATTTGGACGCGGCGAGCGGCGCTGGAAGGGACTACAGGAGGGTCGTTGTGTCGTCGGAGTATGTTTGCTATACGGGGGTACTGCACTATGACCGCCAGCGTATGTTCTGGTGACGAAGTGACAGGTGACAGGTGACAGATGACGATGCGAGGTGACGAAGAAGAAGACGATGACTAAGCCAAAAGAATAGTTATCCCCACATGGCTTCGCCAGCAGCTCTTGGGCTCTCTCGGACGCACCCCACTGCTCGCACACCCGCCGCCTCCCACCCCTCGTACGGCGCTCCAGGATAATTGGCAAGCCCATTGATCCGCAATTATCTTGGAGTCGCCCTTTCCCGACGACCCCGCACCTGCACCACCACCACCGCCGCCTGCTGCCCGCTATGGCCCCAATCTCTGCCGCCGCCGCCAGGCCAGAACCAAAGCAGCAGCAGCAACAGCAGGCACGCCGCCCAATCTCGCGCATCGTGCCTGCCATCCCGCACCGCCTGTCGCGCCCCTTGCCCGCCGCCACGCCCAGGACGCCCAGGGCGCCCGAAGAGTTGCCCAACCGCGCCGTGACGCAGGCAAAGCAAGACGCAGCGCCCAAGTCCCAGGCCCAGTCACCGCCCGCTGCAGAGACGAAGGGGAGAAGAAGGCCCCAGTGCCGCCGGTGGAAGCACAGCAGGCAGAAGCAGTGCAGGCCCCCGTGACGCCCGAGGCCAAGACGTCTGGCGACAAGCCTGGAGCCCGCGTGGGCGCTGTAGCTGCAGCTGATATCCATGCTGAGGCTGATACCAATGCTACAGCTGATGCTAATGCTGAAGCTGATGCCAATGCTGAAGCTGATGTCAATGCTGCAGTTGAAGGTGAAGTCCAAGCTGGAGTCCAAGTGGAAGCCACAGTGGAAGCCCCAGTCAACACCTCAGTCAACGCCCCAGTCAACACCTCAGCCAACGCCCCAATCAACGCCTCAGCCAACGCCCCAGTCAACGCCTCAGCCAACGCTCATCTGGTCCCCACCTCCCACGACGAGCACAGCAAACCGCTCACAAACGGCGCGCATCGCAAGGAGCTCCCTCCTCCCTTCTACCCCACCAACATCAGCGACATGCATACGCCGCTAGCAGAAAACTCCATTCATGCCTTGCACCCGCCTCGCCCGAGTGCAGACGGTGCCATTGCACCCATGGTCCAGGACACGCCAGCTCAGCCCGCGACTCCACAAGCCTATACTGCCACCGCCCATGGCCACCGCCAATCTATGCCGCGCATTCCACCCGGTTTCGCCCCGCCAGACTTCACCCCCTCCTTCTTCCCCGGACACGCCCACCACCCGTCTGACGCGGCCGCTCCTGGCTCTACCCACCCTACTCGATGCCGCCACCCCCAGACCCAATGTACCCCAACGGTACCGACTTCCACTCTCCGCCCTTCACCGCCGCCCCCTCAACTTACCCAGACCCCTACCAGACCCACTTCTCGCCCGACGACACACGCTACAACACCAATGGTATGGCCACTTCGCACTCGCAGTCACCTAGCAAGTCTCAATTCGGCGAGCCCTTGCCCATGACCGACCGCGCAGACGTCCAGCATCCACAGCCCCAACAGAACACTGCTTTGCCTCGGTCCGATGAGATGAGTGAGTCGCCGTTCGAGCTCGCTTCCTACCTGTCTACGCAGTTTGGCAATCCAGAGTTTGCCGACTTCGTCCTGCAAGTTCGTTCGCCCGAGTTCCAGTACATTTCCCTACCTGTCCACGCCATCGTCGTCGTCCGCAGCCCCGTCGTCGCCAACGCTATACGACGCAGCATTCCTCCTGCCCATCGATCCAGAGACACCCGCCGTCTCGTTGATGTGCTGACAACAAACTCTTTCGTCACTGCTGAATCAATCCAGGAGGCCGTCAAGGTGCTTTATGGAGCCCCACTTCTGTCTATGCAGGCATTCTTGTACGGACTGGGCCACTACACGCCTGACATGCCTGTTACTCATGTCACTAAAGATGCTCGGAGGCGTATGGATCAGCTCCTGAGCTACATTGCAGCGAGTAGTGTATTGCAGGTTCACAGCATGCAAGCACGAGGCGTCGAAATTGCCAAAGCGCTGTTACGCTGGGACACGGTCGAACAGGTTATCCACTACGCTCTTCAAGCCGCAAAATCGTCTTCAACGTCTAACACCGATGGCTCTGACGGTCATGACCTGTTTGCGGCGGAACTGCTGAATTCGGCCATTGATTTCATCGCGTACAACTTCCCTACCGATTTCAGTCTATACAGAATTGCCCCAGAGCTACGAGACGCCCCTCGTCTGCCCAGCCTTGCCGAGGCGCGTGCGCCAACACACAATCCTCGCTTGAGCAAGATCCGATTCGGAGATGCGCCCGTCGACGATGAGACACACGTGAGCCCTGTCTCAAGGACGCTGTCTAGCGTCCTCCTGTCGTTGCCGCTTCCTCTTCTCGACCGCCTGTTCAACCACCGTGCAACTGCCAATCAGATTGGATGGACGGGCGCCGCAAAAGTTCTGCACGACGTTGTCGATGAGCGCGAGATCCGTCGACAAAAGGCACTTCGAGGCCAGCTGCAGCTAGACAGCACGGCGCCAAGCGCTCTTCTCGACAGTTTGTACGTCGAGGAGCGCGTCGACCATGTTGGTGCCTCTCCACTCCATCCTTCTGGTTACATGCTCTCAGCACAGCGTGCGAATGGCCAGACTTGATTCCAGACTTCGCATACATTTGACGTTGATCATTCGACTGGATAAACTGACATGTTCGGGTCATCTCGACAACCGTTTCCTACATTTCGACTTACATAAAACTTGGGTGGGCTTGCTCTTTAGGGTGTATAGCATAGCGAGCGTTGGGCGTTGCGTACTGGGTGTTTGGATCATGATTACTGGCACGGTCACCGCTTTGGTGAACGAAAAGCAAGAGACGAGCAACGACGCATATTCCCCAAGATTACGACGGCACGAGGCAGGCTCGGCTTGCGTTGTATACCATCGGATTTTCTTTTTAGCAGGCATAGGTAACCTGTCCTTAGAGGCAGAAAAATAGCATTCTATGAGACAGCAGCCAGCAATACAGGCGCCCTTTGTGAGTCAAGAACAAAGTGCATGCCAACATCTGTGGTTTTATTAGGCACATGTACCAAGACCATCACTCTCGGGAACATACCCGAATTGTCGTTTGTCTTGGCTTCGTACTCCGCCCACACAACTTTCCGGCAATGGTCGTTCTCCTCTATAGGTCACGGCGCCGCACATGTTGCTCCTTCTGGCCGTATGCAGACTCATTTCTGCAAAGCTAACAGCACTTCGAAACGCCCCATCGTGCGACACGCACGGAAACAACCCGGTAATAAGTTATGACGCCATGAACCAAGCTTTTTTTGCCGTGCAGCTCTTGACAAAGGGCGAACAAGCCTCAAACAGCTGAATGGACGTGCTACAGCGCCGCTAACCCTTTCGCTAAATAAGCTTTGGTAAGAAGAGTTGTCATGCTTTGTAAAGGGCTTCTGTCCTTATAACCTGGATTTCCCGGATTCTCACGTCCCTGAGCATCTCACCTCCCAAGGAACACTTCTAGACCGCCGCACCCTGCACGCACCCTTGCCTCTCTTGGATTAGCGGTGCTTTCGTGAAGACCTCCCAAGAACACTGTGCGGTTGCACGATTAACAAAGAGCCGCTCCAGCTTGGAGTACTGCATCGAGCATTGTTGTGCAGGTCGCTGAGACTACTACAAAAGCATATATCTGCGCTGTCAGCCCGTCCAGCCAGGATGGACCACCATCGAGCGGGTAGCGCGGATGCAGGATCGCGAGATCCCGTACAAGCGACATACGATGAGAAGATTGTCGGGAAATCGGTGCAGACAACACCGCTGTCGAGTCAAAAATCGAATGACAGTTTGGAAATTGGCACTGCGCCGGTAGAAGAGGTACGAGAGAAAGCGGACGTGACGCAAGATGACCAAATAGCTGAAGAGGAGGGACTGAAGAAAGTCAAGAGCAAGTACAGTGTGAGAGATGCAGGGAGTATACCAGACGGCGGACTGTGGGCGTGGCTACAAGTCCTCGGCGGATTCTTCCTCCTATTCAATTCTTGGGGTATAATTAACACATTTGGATCCTATATGGCCTACTACGAAACGACGCTCCTTCCAACGTCCTCATCCAGCAGCATATCCTGGATTGGATCCATTCAAGCGTTCCTCCTACTCGAAGTTGGCGCCCTGACCGGCCCCATTTACGACGCAGGCTACTTCCGTGAACTTCTGCTTTTCGGCTCCTTCATGCTCGTCTTCGGGCAGATGATGCTGTCTTTGTGCACTTCCTACTGGCAAGTTCTCCTTGCGCAGGCCTTCTGTATCGGCATCGGTACAGGCGCGCTGTTCGTCCCCTCGGTCGCCATCCTATCCACGTATTTCAGCACAAAAATCGGTATGGCCATTGGCATCGCCGCCGCCGGCAGCTCGTTCGGCGGCGTCATTTACCCGATTATATTCCACACTCTGCTCCCTCGAATCGGCTTCGCATGGACAACTCGCGTGCTGGGCTTCATCATCCTTGCCACCATGGCGGTGCCATGCGCATGCATGCGCGTGCGAGTGCTGCCGGCAAAACCCGCTCTTTACTCGATCTCAAAGCTTTTTGCGTCCCCGCCTACTCTCTGCAAGTTATCGGCTTCTTTTTCGGCTTCATGGGCTTGTACATGCCCTTCTTCTACGCGCAGGTGTACGCGCTGGAGCGGCACTTGACCAACGAAAACCTCGCCTTCTACCTCCTGGCCATTATGAACTCGACCAGCGTGTTTGGAAGAATCATTCCCAACATCTTCGCTGACCGTCTGGGTCCGTTTAATGTCGTCATTCCGTGTTGTCTCATCTCCGGGCTCCTCTGCATAGCCTACATGGGCGTCAGCAACTCGGCGGGCATTTGTGTCTTGATGGCTTTCTACGGTTTCTTCTCGGGCTCTTTTGTTTCTCTTCCTCCCACCATCATCGTCCGCTTATCCCAGGACAAACGCGAAAAAATTGGGACGCGCCTAGGGCAGAGTTTCGCCATCGTTGCTCTTGGCGTTCTCATCGGAACTCCTATCGGTGGGGCGATACTGGATCACAGCGGGTTTGACGCTCTGTGGACGTTTGGTGGATGCATGCTGTTTGGTAGCGCAGTTATGTTAATAGCCGCTCGGATCAACTTTGGGGGTTGGCAACTGGGGGTCAAGGTATGACACTTCGCAAAGCACTGTGTTAGACAAGGGAGGCCAGTTCATCGTACTTAGAAAGACGAGAAATACAAGTGATACGAGAAAGATTTGTTGATCTAATACAACCAGAAGGCAATTTAAAGATGTTATTTATTTGCATAAGAAAGAATGCGTTGACTGTTAGCTAATATACAAAGGAGGACACGCAACACCGATCGTGAACGCACGACCACAAGTCGTTCCATCGCACGCCCATGCCCAATCAAACCGCCTACCATGAGGTCCTAGCAAACGCCCGTATACACATGTTTCATCAATCGTCCATATCAGTGCTCTCCACTGACGCCGTAGACGCCATAGAAACAGCCCTAATCCCCCAAACCTTTCCAAACTGGGTTTTCAAACTCCCGGGCCATACATTCTACTCCTGGCCCTTTGTACCACCCATACGCTCAATATTAGATAAGAGTCTGCTCTTGCTCGCGCTAGTCTGGCTCCTGCTCAATGCTGACTCGCCAGCAGCCTTGAATCCAAAACCCCCTGGTGCACGCATGCCGCTGGGCTTGGGCTTTGATTCGCCGGATCGGCTACTAGAAAGTGAGGACCCGGGGCGCATAGCGGAGGAGCTGACTGAGCTCCCGCCGGCCAGGAAACCTGTGTTACGCATTGCTTGTTCGGGCGCCGGTTGCTGTCTCGTTGGTCTGCTGGTTGGTCGTGGCTCCAGTGGAGGCGCGGGCGCGGGCGCTGCTTGACTTCGACGGAAATCTTCCTGTTGCATGGACTCCATCTTCTCACCGCAAAGGACAAGCATCTGCTCAGCAGCTGCGACAAGTTCGCCCTTCTCAACACGCTCGGCTTCGAGTTCTTCGAGAAGGGTTTCTTGAGATTTACGGAGTGATTGCAGTTCAGACTGGAGACCTGCGAGTTTTGCCTTCAGACTTTCAATCTCAGAACGCTGGGCTTCGAGCTTGTGGATATCATCAGGATTAGAGGTGGGCGTTGCGGCTGCATTCTTTGCGCATGTCTCGCAGGGGCCATTGGATTTTGATCCGAATTCTTCGAACTTGCTAAAGGTGTCGTCCCGTTTCTCTTCAGCGTCCCCAATCTGGCGTTCCAAACGAGTAATGTGGACGCGAAGTTCTTTGCAGCGCTCATCGGCCTTCTTCTGGTAGTTGTCCTTGAGTGCCTTGATCTTCTTCTCGTGTTTGGCCTTGTAAGCAGTGTGGAGATCACGGGCCACCTCGTTGACCTTCTCTGCAATAGCAGACTGACATTCCATCTCCGAGTAAATCTTCTTGTCTTCATCTTCGTCGTTGTTCACGAATGTTGTCATATCAACATTCTTGCTCTCCGCCTCAATGAGCCTAGTTTCGAGCTCGGTAGAGCGGTTCTCTGCATCTTCAGCGCGTTTCTCAGCTTCAGCCAAGCGCGTAAGAAGCTGCTCGTGTTCGTCGTCGTTACGTGCCAGCTCGGACTGTACGTCTTGTAGAATAGTCTGCACTTCCTCGCCCTTCTTCTTCCAGTCTTCCATTTGTGCTTCTGCATACTCGCGCGCTGAGCGCTCGTCACGTACAGTCTCTTGCGCTTCACCAACCCGACGCTCGGCGTCTGTGATTGCTCTGGACAGCGATTCAACCTCGGCTTCCTTCCCTGACAGACTTGCTGTAAGCGACGAGATCTGAGACTGGAAATGCGATTTGGCAGACTCCATTTCACGAATGGTTACAGTAGGTAGTGATCGTGGTGTTGGCGGTGGCGGCAGTTCGAAGTCAAGAAGGTTCAATAATGGACGGTTCTGGCCAGGTGTAGCTGGAACGTACCCACCTTTGGCCGGTGACCGCTTGTTTTGGTAGTAGGAGCGAAGATTCGGTTCTGTAGTGGACTTGCCAGATGTATGCGAAGGCGTACCGTTTCGAGATGCTCCAAAAGACTCGATCTGGGCTGTGAAATCGAGAAGCAGGTTCGTGGTGTCGTTGTCTCTGTATGAGCGGCGAGGTGTCGGTGAAGGTGTGCGTTCCGATCGGCGGACTGTGGAGGGTGTCATCTGGGCGCGGGCGCGTGGTGTTGTCTGTAGGCGCGTTAGTATTGTGTCACATCCACGGAAGCGCTTTCACTTGCATCGCCATTCTTGGTAGGGCTCTTCCTGAACGATGCGAACTTGGTCATGTCGAGGCCTGGCATCTCCGAGAAGTCGCTGAAGCGAGTATCATCGATATCTGGCGTTGTAGCATCCGGGTTAAATTCGGTGATGTCGGCTTCCATGTTCACTTGATACTGATTTTCATGTGACTTGCGTCTCTTATGACTCCGGTCGCCGTCCACGTCATCCATGAACCTGTTCGCTGCGACTGTGAGGCCCTCGTTGTCGCGCAGCTCTGCGCCACATCGCGAAGGAGTTTGCGAAGGTGATGGGCGCTTCGATGATGTGGAAGATAGATCAATGGCTGCACCGAGCGAGGGCGCGCGTGGAGTTGCCTCAATGTCAGAGGGAACGGAGGAGAGGACCGACGACTTCGAAGGCGACCGGCTCTTGCGCGTCCGACTGCTGCTCACAGACCCAGGACACTCGGAGGCAATCTGTGACTTGTCCGGAGAGCTTGTCAGAGTGCTGGCGCGGCTTCTGTGAGGGGTTTGTGCTGTGGTGGTTTCCAAGTCGTCGAGCATGTGCTGCTTGGCCGGGGAGCTCTTTAGTGTACTTGCACGAATTGAACTGGGCGTCTGCACCGCTGCGTCCTCAAAATCCTGCAACAGATCCTTGACGGGTGACTTCTTGAGCGGGCTGCTGCGCTCTTTCAATCCAATCTTCTTTCCTGACTCGACCTTGAACGCCGACTGCGGTATTTCCTCGTCGCCGAAATCGATAAGCTGACCCTTTATGGGCGTCGCAACACTGCTAGGTGCAACATTCTCCTGGTTGTCCTGTTCGATGTGCTCTAGAAACGGGCTCGAAGGGCCCTCGTCGTAAATGTCGAGGTCGTCAGCATACTGCATGGCATTCGAGTTGGCATTGACCTTCTCTGGAGAGAGCGTCGACATGGGTTCCGCCATAGTGGGTGAGGTCCAGAAACGGGTCAATGCTGTGCAGTCAGTGTGCGAGTGTGGAGGCGTGAGGATCGTGTTGACGTTGTTTGAGAGTGTTTGTGTTGCTTGGCTACATTGGGCAAGCGCCGTTGCTAGGCTCACCCTGGTCCGGCGTTTCAGTGCTTCGTCATGCCGATTCACAACACTGGCTACGGACCCTTGGAACCCTTGGACGGTGCTTTGATGAGATCTAATCGCCTAGGTATGTACATGGAAACAAAACCTCCTGCGCCTGCGCCTGCGCCTACGCCTACGCCTGCTACCGTTTGTGCTTGTCCCTCCTCTACACAGTATGTACAATCGACTCTGAACTACGATTGGTGAATCGCACCCCGCATCGCCGCAGCCAATCGCTGATAATCTTTTAACAACTCATCGACCTCCTTCAATTTCAAGTCTTGCGCGTCTTTTGCTTCTAGAAACTTTTTGATAGGAGGTGTTGTCTTCTTCATCTGCTCCAATGCAGCGATTGCTTTTGCTCCTCTCTCATCCGTTTGCGTTACTTCGTTGGTGGTTGTGCGGCTCAATGGTTCTGGTGACGGTACTGGCGATATCTTGTTGTGCTCGGGTGTGGAAGACGGTGGGGTTGGCGTGGTAGCGCTACTGACAGCGCGACCAAAACGAGGAAGAACATTGACACTTCTAAAGCTGTTCAAAGGGTTAAAGCTGTTTCCCAGGTTGCGCAACGAGTCGACTGCGGAGGGAGTGGTCGGCGCTGGCTCGGTTCTAATAGCTGCTGGTGATGGTGTCTTTTCTTCGACAGCTTTTGAAGTGAATGCTACGCGGCGTGCACTGTTGCTACCTCCTGATCGTGCCGAGTCAACACTGCGGTCTCGTATCTGTCGTTTGCCAGCAAAGAGATCGGTCATTTTCGCTCCCAGATCCTTTGCTGTACCATCCTGTCGATCGTCCTCACTCGCCGCACTGACACTAAGGTTGTCGTCATCGACATGGATGCCTCGCGTAGGTGAGCTGACGAGCTCGCGCACTTCTTCCAACGTCTTTGGTAGTACCGGCTGCTCTGGTAATTCATTGTTCGGATCTCGTTCTCGCAGCCCTCCAAAAAGAACTTGAAACTAGTGTCAAGTGTAGTATTGATCCTGCCCAGCGCTTGATCCGCCGAGTCGAGAATTGAGTCCCGGACAGCATCTGAAGCCGACTCGATCCGGTTCGTCTGAGCCTGCACCAAGTTACTAAGTCGGCGCTGGATCTTGGTTGATGTTGGACTGGATGGCTCTCTGTGAGTCGTCCTTGTAGTCGGGGTCGCTGGTGTCTGCACCAGGTCCGGCGCGTCAGAGAGGCCCAACAGCATGGGGGTGACCTCTGACTTTGGCGTCGATGGCCGTGAGTTTGTTCTCTCCAGGGTGCTTCCCTCCTCGGCACGGAGCGAGGAGAGGTCCACAGTCTCCAAGAAAGATATAGCAGCTTCGAGATTGACAAGACAGTAGGCTGTTTCACCATCCATTCTGCTAGCGCCGCGGAATCTCTGGATGAACTTCAGATCGCTGATGACATTTAGATAGACAGGCGGAAGAGTAATAAGGGCATAAATCAGTGTTGGCAAAATCTCGTCGGCTGATGAGGTCGCTGGGAAGATTTTGGATAGGGCATCGACGATTGACTTGTGCGCTGCTGTCAGGTGCAGCACTTTTCCCAGCGGATATTTTTCGTGATTCATCTTCATCAGGTCTTGTCGAGCAGCAGACAGGAATTCGCGGATCTCAGGCTCCTTTTCCTTTGCTTTGTTGCGCTCTTCCTCCGTCATCTCCTCGCCCGTCATCAGAAGCTCCTTCAAGCCGATGCCGACCAGCGATAGGGCGGCGGTGCGTGACCTGAGCTTATGGTCCCTCTCTTCATCGTCGGTACTTCGGTGACGCCAGACCCTGTCGTATACCTTCTCGCAGACAGCGCGTTCAACTGCCTCCTCCAGAGACGCTCGTTTTGCTTCGAGAGACTTGCGGGCCTTCTTCCTGTCGCTCATCTCGGAGGCACTAAGCATCTGCTGCTCTCCGTTGGGATCGCTGCCCTTTCTAATGGAGCCTGCCCTACTCGACGATGCAGAGCCTTTGTTCGCCTGGGAGATGAACTTCTCGCTCGTCAAGCGGGCAGAGAGGGTTGCGATGTGTGTGTTGATCTTGGTCGAGGCACGTGTGTAGAAGTCCTGGAAGAGGTCCGACAGGCTGTCGGCGGTGGGTGGACTAGGGTGGACTTTGGCCGAGAGAGATTCGAGGAACCTGGGCTGGTCAGTAGGCAGCGCGCAGAGCAAGTTGGGGAGCTGGGTACCTCTCCGTCAGGCTTCGTATCTCGATGGGCAGCTCTTCGAAGACGTCTGGGGCCTGCTGCGCCTGTCCTTGGTCTTCCCCGTCCTCGTCTTTCTTCGCAAAGACATCGCCGTCGGCCGTCTCGTCTTCTTCCGGCACCATGCTGGAGTTGAGTGGGTCCAACATATCCGTGGCATGCGGTCCTTGCAGCGTGCTTGCTCGACTGCGGGACATGGGGCTCTTGGGTGGTGCAGCGTCGAGGCGGGAGAAAGACCGGGAGGGGTGCAAGCTTCTGGGGCGTGCCGACATGATGATTATGGCTACGGCTACGGCTATGGCTATGGCTATGGCGATGGCGATGGCTATGTGCAGCGACAGGTCGCTTCACAAGCGTTGCGGTGCTGCTGAAACCGAATCTCGAGCTCGAGCCCTGCACCACTTCGCAACGTCATGCGGAGACGCGGCGGGCCCGGCGCGTGCCTAGAAGACGGGGAACTCCCAGGCCACCTGGACGCTCTGTGCTCTGAAGAGGCAAGTTTTTCCAGGTAGCTGCACGTCCACCGTAGGCGGGAAAGCGTGACGAACAAATTGAGCTGCCTGCACCAGACACGAGCAAAAGTCGGTGCTCAGGAATGCGGTGGGTATGAGATGCCAGATGCGGCCATGGTAGACATTGACAATAGATCTCGTGCTAGGCCGCGTTCAGCAAAGCTCCTCTCGGCGGGACGATGCGCACGAGCTTCACAGTGACACGTGCATCCCGGGGTGCCGCACCGGGGTCCTCGTGAGTGTTGAATAGCGAACGGCGTCATCGATGGACGACGACAACCACCACCACCATCACCACCACCACCACCGCCTCGAGTCACCCTCACCAAGCACATACACATATACACCCACTTCAAACACATCCCATAGATACAACTTGCCCCCACATCATACATACACACGCCCGCAACATGAGACGACGGCCTCTCTGCGCCTCTGCGTCACGTGTCACGGCCTCGCTGCTGCTGTCGTTCCTCGCCATCTGCAGCGCAGCCGAGGTGCCTCTACTCCCGCTCCCGCCGACATCGCCCCATGTTCACAGCACCGACAAGGAATTTACCCTCCGCCACATCTACCACCATGGCACCTACAAGTACCCCGAGCTGCACCGCCGGCTCCATATCCCTGAAAAGGCAGCCGTATGGATGGTGGAACGCGAGGGCTCCACCACTCGGGAACCCGTGCCTGTCTTGCGCGCCAAGTCAGAGATGATGAGCATCGAAAGGATGGTGCACAGGGATAGGGACACTATCGATGGCATACTGGACTATGGCCGAATGCGGGGAAGGCGGTGCAGTTGGCTGCTGACGACTGGACCGTGGACCAACTGCCCGGGCCCAACGTCACCGACCGAGAGACGGTGCTCAGTTTTGCACGCATGGCATCCAATGCCTACATCCTGGAGCCAAATACGGGCCAGTGGGAAGATGTGGGCGGAGGCTTCAACTACACCGAAGACTTCGGCTGGGAGTCAGACGGGCTGCGTGGACACATTTTTGCTGATACCGACAACGCGACGGTCGTCATAGCGCTCAAGGGCACGTCCCCTGCCATGTTTGACGGCTCAGAGACAACCACAAACGACAAGATCAACGACAACTTGTTCTTCAGCTGCTGCTGCGGGCAGGGTGGCCAGTACCTCTGGCGTCAGGTCTGCGATTGCCAAACAGGGCCTTACACTTGCAACTCGACTTGTCTGGTCACCGCTCTGCGAGAGAAGAACCGCTACTACTATGCAGCCCAGGATCTATATCACAACGTCACGGCATTGTACCCGCACGCCGAGATATGGATGGCTGGTCACTCGCTAGGTGGTGCTGTGTCGTCTTTCCTCTCCCTGACCTACGGGCATCCCACGGTAACTTTTGAAGCCGTTCCTGAGGCCATGCCCGCAGCTCGACTCGGTCTACCAACTCCGCCAGGACACCAGGTTGGCTCGTTCCAACAGCGTAAGATGACTGGTGGCTACCATTTTGGTCATACAGCAGACCCAGTCTTCATGGGCCAATGCAATACAGCGACGAGCGTCTGCACTATCGGCGGATACGCAATGCAGAGCGTGTGCCACACCGGTCAGAAGTGCACATATGACACCGTAAAAGATTTTGGCTGGCGTGTGGGCATCGGGACACACAAAATCGCTGAGGTGATCCGCGACGTCATCTTGAAGTATGACCAGCCAGCCAAATGCGAGCCCTATGTCAACTGTACCGATTGCTATCCCTGGGAGTACTTTGAGAGTAACGGTACGGAGACGACCACTTCATCCAAGTCAAAGCCAACATCAACCGCCACCCTTACCAGCAGCACCCACAGCACCCGCACACGTACAGAAACATGCAGGACACCAGGCTGGTGGGGCTGCCTCGACGAATCTACAACCGGTAGTGCCACAACGACCAGCAAGACAACCTCGACCTCATCAACCTCTACATGCAAGACCCCTGGCTGGTTCGGCTGCAAAGACAAGGACCCTGAAGAGGAGACGTCCACCGTCACAAAGACCTCACACATTGCCAGTCCTGCACCAGCACCCTCCGTCACAGTCACCTCTTCATCAACGTCTTCCGCAGCGACCTCCTCGTGCAGATATCCTGGTTGGTTTGGGGGCTGTCTAGATGGCGATGATCCACCAGGCCATTCGCGTAGCTCCCACAAGTCGACGATACCGAAGCCTACTGCTTCTGCCACCACATGTACGGAAGAAGGTTGGTTTGGGCTGATATGTTATGACAAGGCGAAGGAAGGGAAAACTACAACCACTACCGAGAGAATGGAGATGTAGATAGCCGTCGGCGTCCATGAACTTGGTCTAGATTTGCGATGCGGGTTTTTCAGGGTTTATACATTGTACTTCACGAGCATTATATCCAGGCGTCTAGAATGCATAGGCACTACAAGATCAGTGAAGAAAATTCACATTAAGATATTTACTTAGTATCATTGTTCTAATAGATTAATCAAGGGTAACAAAATACTCTACTTTGCTACTACACTAATGCTCTTACTATAGATAGTACTTTGGCTGCGTCGTACCCACAAAGGACCTGGTATATTCGTTTCGTGCGCCGCTGTCGCTGCTAAGGCTCTGGGGCAGCGAAGACGGACAGCAGCAGGGTATCCATAGCCTCTGAGCTAACCTTGCTTTGGCTATTTCCACTTTTCGAGTGCCCGCCTCTGGCCGCGTCCTGTTCGCGGATCTCGTCCATCTTGTCTCTGTTCGCCTTGCCAAGAAGAGCTCTGACCAGCGGTAGTAAATGCAGCTGACCTGGCGAGCTCGCCACCGGAATTAGCTTGATACATGTTCAAATCAATGACTTTTATATTTAACAGCTTCTAGCTCAACTTTATAGAGAACTTTTTTTTAACTCTGTCTTAGGCGCCATTGTTCAAGTATTGAACTGGCCCAACATAGACCTTGCATCCTTTGACAAAGAAGTAACCAAGTGAAAAGAGCACTACAACCCCGTAGATTAGAATGTTCCAGTTCATCAGATCTGGCGTTGGGTGTAGAAATGTAGGGAAAAACGCGAACGTAATTGCCATGCACAGATAGAGAACAGCTATGCCGTTGACCCAAATGCCGAATTTGCCAAGTGAGAACTTTGAAGGCAGAAGAGTCTCCTTGCGCCATCGCTTGAGGAACATGCATGAAATGCTAATGAAGTAGGATGAGAGTATGGCACATGTTCCCAGGGACGCGACAGAATTGAGAGCCACGGTGCTCCCAATATTGATCAGGGATAAACCAACAGTAATACTGAACGAGACGATAACACTGTTTAGGGAATATCCCAACCAGGTCTAACGCGGGATAGAAATGCACTGAATGGTACACCGTCGTTGCGAGCGAAGGCGTAGAGTTGGCGCGAGCACGTAGCGACATTGTTAACACAGCCAAAGATAGCCATGATGACCATGATAGATGCGAGAATTGTGGTTCCTATAATTGATTGCGTCGCATTGTATAGAACCTGGATATGCGGTTGCCCTGTTGGTGTCATGATTACGCCGCCGATATCCCTGAGAAGACGATTAGTGCGAGCATTATGTAAAGAAGAGAGAGTGGCATACCCCAGGCATAAGGAAACCAAGAATACTATTCACCACACCTGTCCATACCATGGCGCGAGGTAGAGTGTACGATGCGTCTTGCAGCTCTTCACTCATGTGGGTTGCTGCATCACTGCCAAGCAAGCTGAAGATAGGGGCGAGTTGACCCACTAATATAGATAGCCCTACGCTACCCTATCCAGCATTGTCCTGGAAGCCACTGAAGACTTCTTTAGCTGGGCTGCGCGGTGCAACAACCCACATAGTGACAAAGACTGCAAAGAAGCCAAAGATGTGTAAGACTAAGACAATGCCTTTAATCAAGGGCAACTTACGAGCTAACAATGTGTTGAAAACAATGGAAAATGTGGCGACTGCGATGATGAGGAGCGTTCCGTGCAATCGCTCTGGGACATAGTTGACGTTGTTCAATATCATGAGACCTTGAATCTGACCACCGGAGAGAAAGGCAATGGAGGCGATTCCTGTCTGCCAACCCAGCACAGAGAGCCAGCCGACAAGGTAGCTGATAAACTGCTGATGTTCTGAAGGTGCGAATTCGCTGACCCAATGATACTGGCCGCCTGAGGTAGGTGCCCTTTGGAGGGTATCAGCGATAATCATATAATAAGGGACCACGTTACTACTTGCATCGAGGCCATCTCAGCCATTGAGACAACCACAGGGCCCATTCCCGTTACTGTAATAAGGAACATGACAATAGCTCCGCCAGTGCCACCGTTAGTTAATGGAATAAGAAGAGTCCTGCTCCAAAGTTAGCCACCGCTCTACTGCTGCTGTATCCGTACTTACGTCAGTGTCGTCTCCCACGTTACCATTAAAATCATGGAATAACCGAACATTGACACGAAACCAAAATTTCTTCGGAGTTCCTGTTGTTTACCCATGCGATACATGTCCCTTTGGTCACCAATGGTGCCCTTCATCCCCGAGCCATCTTGTTGCGATTCGTCATTAGGAGGCTGATTTATCCCGGCCTCAAACCCAGCCTTGGAGTCTGCCATGGTGCAAAGAAAAAAGTAGAAACCCAAAAATAAAAATAAAAATAAAGCCTGAGATGTTGATGAGATGTATCGCAGCGGGGAGCGATATACGAGTAGGAGCGTTATAATCGCAAGAGGAAATTGAGGTGACAAACCCAAAACCTATCGCTCAGTCGTTTTAAGCATGTATGCGGCGTGGTTGCGTAGTAGTACTTAGCTATTGGCATCTGGGCCCTTAAAGGATCATGCTAAATCCTTCGTTCCTGCATACGAGAGGGTACAGGCATATTCCCAAGACTCCATAGGGTAAGGTATGTCTCAAAAAGCAAGAAAACAGATTGGCCACGGAAGGCAGATCAGCTAATGAGGCGGCTTCGAGATACGATCCATTCGTTGGCGATCTGCTCGCCTGTTGCGCTTTCAAGGACTCAGTCCGAGTTGATGGAACAGATGCATGTCCGAACCGTCAACTTATGGGGTTTCTCGAAAGACTGATCAGACCCTGTCCCGCGGTTGCAAAAAAAGCTGCACTCTTGAGAACACTGAGTATCACCTTCTGTTAAACGATAGATTGCAACACCAACTATATAAAATTAAGCATTTTTGTTTTAAATCTATATCTGCAGAAGAAGTAGCTCTACGCTACTGTATTTTCAAAACTTTAATCACTGTTGTTACAATTCAGATATACCTTTTGCTAGAAGGACTACTTTTGCGAGTGCGGCTTTTTTTTTTGCAGCAGCATGCTTATGACCCGAATTAGTGGGTCAGGATGTGCATACATTAGATACTGTCTGGGTTTATATGCCAAGAGGCTTAGTTTTAGTTCCCGGACAAAGATGTGAATTGCAGCACCCTGCACATAATTCTACCTTACTGAATAAAACTGCACAAAACTGCACAAAGTAATGGGATTGCACCTATAGAGCTCTTGTTGGGACTATTCAGGGAGTTTCTACAGAAGTCACAGGATTCGGTCAGTCTTTCAAGAATAACCCATAATAGGAAACTCGCACGAACGCGAGACGCGACGCGATGCTATGATGAAGCGACGGGCGGGACAGAGCGCAGTGGGGCCGGCAAAACGGAGCTTGAGCCGAAACTATCTTCCTCATCTCAATCGCAACGCCACCAACGTGACCGCGCCTCAAGAACCTTTCCTTCGGGATTCGGTCTATGCACACGAACGAAATGTGAAGGATGAGATCCTGTTATTCGGCCAAAGCAGAGGCAGATCAACACATGTTGCCGTCTGAAAGCAACTTGAGCGGCGGAGGCGGATCGATTAAGAGCTTTAAAGTCCCGTGTCATACTCGTACAACACTTCTCAAGTCCAGCAGTGTTTTTTCCTCCCTATCATGTCTGGCTCGCTGCACACTGGCTATCGCTGGGTTAGCCCTGATGATCGCAGCGGCGTTTTGTACATTGTCACGTTTTTATGCTTCATTTATACCAGTCTTGCCTTTTTCACACGAGTAGTCATCAAGTGGCACATATTGGGATTGGACGATGCGGCGATGCTGATCGCGCAGGTATTATCACCTCTCTCATGATCAAGACCAGTATCAATTTCATTAGACTTACCAGACTAGATCGTCAACGCTATTCAGTTCGCTCTTTTGCTCACGTCTCTGTCGAATGGACTAGTGAAATCATACAGCACCATCACCAATGATCAATACTCCCGGATGGCCTCGGTATGGATTCTTCATCTGGACTTCAAGTGTGAACTGCCTTGTCGACAGACCTATTCTGGTGGTCAAATAGCTATCTACATCTCCCTCGGGGTTTCGAAGATTGCTACACTTCTGCTCGTTCGGCGTCTATTCATACGGGACATGAAGGAGGCGTGGAGAACCTGTAATACGGTTGTATGTGCCATGTTTCTTTGGACGATTTCCTCTGCCGTGGTCGTATCTGCTGGATGCTCAGCAGAGAGTCTGTCTCCCAAGACGTCGTCACAGATATGTTCTGGAATCGAGACTCGCTACATGGTCGTTGTTGTCACGGATATGATAACGGACCTTGTATTGGCGGTTATTCCAGCATATTTATGTCGCCATCTCCAGATGAACTTCCTATTCAAGCTACAAGTGCTAGGTATCTTCGCATTACGACTTCCCCTGCTCGCGTTGGTCGGCTTATTTTTCAAGTATTGGAGGACTTCACTAGACAGCGATAATATAGGGGTTTTGCGTACAAAGGCGCTAATCTTCCAGCAATCACAGCTGTGCGTTTCGTTGATAGCTGGCACAATCCCATGTTTCAGGTCGTTCATACGGAGCTTCGATACCGGCAGCGGTATGAAAGCAGGACTTGGTCACTCTAATAACTCCAGCGGATATGGGGATCATTCGAATGTACACTATAGCAGCAATGCGCTTACCAGCAATGGTGAGAACTATCAAATGTTATCACACAACCATAGTAGAAAAGGCAAACCCGAGGCTCAAGCAGATATGGACAAGGGCGAAACAGTTGGGGGAACAAAAACTTGTTAAGAATGAGACTTTCCCCAACCACAGAGGAGCATAGCGTGGAAATAGAGCGCCACAGTACCCAAGAATCTGATCGTAGGAGTCATCTAAGCACCCAAGAGCTAGTCATACGGAAGGATGTACGATGGGAGATTAGGCGAGAAACTGTGAGAAAGAACAGTGACATCAATGTACTTCAACTGCCAAAATGAACCATTCTTTGAGTTTCCATCTACACTGTATGACTTCGAAGGTCGGCAATTTCAATTGTCTAGAGAGTGATTAGCCAGCTGAATGTGACTCGTTCCGCTCGCAAAAGTTACAGTAACCGAGGCTTAAAGCTCAGAGCTCCACGTCTTACTATTGTATAAAATAGAGATCACTATAGAAAAAAGTATAACAGATATAAGCGGACATCACTAAAGTCAGTGAAAAACGCCATTTTGCAATATGCTACTCACTACAGATTCCTTCTACTATGCATACACAACCCACACCTCTCCTTATTCGTATGAGTATCCTACGCAACAGCATGCCTTGCCTGTACTGATACCCTCTCCAACTCCCTCTCAACGCACCCCTTCAATCCCTTGTCGCAAGCGCCCAACCACCCTGAGGCAGTGAGCACAAAGCAAAACGTCACAACGCGCTGCAGCGTACACCCTGGACGTCTATTTGTAGCAGCCAAACCCCTCTCCCACAAGATGTAGTTACATTCCACCCCGTAGCCGTCGCGGAAAGCGATGAATGCCTCAATGAGCGCGTCGCCGAAACGCGAACCCGCCACGCCCAGCGAAAGGACATGTGCGTATGCAGGCGAGTAAATCAATAGTGGGATGTGTTTGGCGCGTGTAAAAACGGCTGGTTTCACGCCAGAGAGAGTGGGTGATAGCAGGCTGGATTGCAGAGCTGAGAATACGGGGTTAGATGCATGGAGAATTGGGAGCCGGTGCTCATTCACGGCATTGTGATTTATGTGGTCGATGGGGCGGTAGGGAGCTAGTCTTTTTTTTTTTTTTTTTTCTTTTCATGCAGTGCGGGCGCGGCGCTTGTAGGTCCAAGGCGCATGCTTCGTTGATGGACTCGGCATGGCAGGAGAACACACATGGTTATGAGTGCTGAGCTGGAAAGGATGCGGGCGGAAATTGTGCCGGTTCGGCCTGTGGGTACAGGATGAAGACTGCCGCTTTCGCAGGATAGACTTTTTTGTGTTCAACTATCGTGAAGCTGCAGCGTTGGCTTTTGTATGATATCCCGGCTGTGAGACGGCGGCACTGAACAAGCATACTAGAGTGTTCGGTGAGAAATCCTACACTGCTATGTCCCGTCCTACACGCTCTGAATACCAGGGATTGCAAAAGTCTTACATGCGTGTAGATAAGTAGGAGACTAAAAATTTTGGCTTTTTGAATCTGCTTCTTGACATATAGTGAAGGACGTTTTCGAATTGTTGTTAAAAACAAAGTACACAGGGTGTTAGCATAAGAAGCAGGCAAGGGTGTTAAAAAAACTGCAAGTCCAGCAATTTGCAACTTGTTGCGCATACTAAGGCTCTATTTCCGCTCTTTTTCTGACTGACGTGGAGAAAGATAGAACGATGGGACGATTGCTGTGCTGAACAGAGTGATTCGACAATGGCAGAGCACAGCGCAGGTAAATTTACTGCCTTAGGCTGCAGCATGCTTCCTCAACACATGCTCAGATGAGAAAAACTCCTTGTCGATGGCCGATCGGCATGTCATACACAGAGGTCATCTCTAGTGTGACAGCTTTGATTCATGATTATAGATTTGTGAGGATACGCTTGCTATTATGTCTATCTAAACCTTGCCGTCAGAATGCATGATACGTTGGCAAATGCCATGCACCAGATGCGGTCCCAGACCCAAAATACACCATATCGTTATGCTCAGGACGCATCAATCACTATCACTATCACTGCTGCTGCTGCTGTCGTCGTCACTGCTCTCGTTGTCATCGACCCCAAGGCCCACAAGCGGCTTACCCTTTGCTAACTTTCCGAGACTCATCGTCCGTGGGTCAAACTTCTTGGTTTGTGTGGCGGCTTGGGCAGCCTTGGTGTCTGCAAGCTGTTCCCTCAAGCTTCGGAATCCGGTATATCGCCGACGGTCTGCAGCTTGAATGGAAACGGATTGACTAGAGTGAGGAGCCTGCGAGGAATTCTGGGTAGTGAGCGGATCCAGTGCTCGTCGTGGGGGTAGTTGATCTGAGAAAGGGTGGGTTGACTCGTCTCTGGAACTACAGGCGTTGAGTTTGGAGCGGCATGAAGGGGAGGCGAAGAAGGAGGTGCGGCGTTCGCATTCGAGTTGATTCTCGAATCAGCGGGAAGACCTGGCACCTGAACATCTTCGTCTTCTGAGCTGTCCGATGAGGACTCGGTCTCGCTCTCGTCTTTGTCATTCGCCTGAGGCGATGCAGCACGCGACGGCGCAGCCGATGTGTCATCAGATTCTCCTTCACTTTCGGATGCATCTGGTGTTGGAGAGTGACTCAGGAAACGCGCTGGTCGCCGTGAAACAGCGGGCGAAGACCGCGTTGACACGGCCGCACTAGCGGAACGCGATTTGGACGCATTGTCCTCAATAGCTGTACTGTAGATATCCTGCTCAGCAAAGCCTTCATCATAGGAAGCGGAAGCAGCGGGAGGTACTCCCTGGGGCTCTGGTTTGTAGCCTGAGTCATATTTTTGGGCCAAGTTCCCGAAGCCCCATGATTCTGCAGCCCAAGGCGCAGCTTGGCTTGAGCCTTGTCCTGATGGTGGCTTTTCTTGAGTCTGAGGAAGAACGGCCAGCGTGTTGGTCGGGATTTCAGACGCTTTCGCCTCGTCTACCTCCTCGACTTCTTCACCGGCAGCTACGTTAGCCGCGATATCGACATGCCGTGTCGCTATACCGTCCGCTTGAGTGGAGCATTGGTGTTTGTCTGAAGTGGTTGCTCTTGCAACAGTACCATTCAAACCAAGACTTGGGAAATCAGGTTGCTCTTCGTTCTCTGAATCTGAGTAACCGGTGGAAGAAGACTCGGCACTTGAGATGACAATGGCACCATTGGTGGGCTTTGCAGTCTGTGTCTGCTCAGCTGGCTCAGCAACCGAAACTTCAGTAGACTTTACATGTGCATTTGAGGTGGCTTTATTGAGTTTTGCTGACGTTTTCGCGGGCACAACAGAACTAATCTCGGCCGTCTCCTTGTCGCCATTGGCAAGCGGCGAACTCTGCAAGCTACTGCTGCACCGAAGACTGCGCACATTGGCAGGCAGAGGAACCTCACTACGCCGAGGTGTACCTGTCGTGGTGGGAAGGGATGCATGTTTCACTGATAGCAATGGTACCGGCAGCTCGTGTGCCCCGACTGCTGGTTTCTTGAACACATCAGCTCGCCCAAGCTTTGATTTTTCTGCAGTTCTCTTGGATTTCGTCGAGCTGACAGGGGTCGGTTTCTTCACACTCGAGGGTAACGGCACGGGGCTCTTCACTGGTGTCTGTTGTGTTATTGGTGACTGGGTAGCGGGTTGGGCATTGAACCCTTTGGCACTGGGGACCACTGGCTCGGGCTTTTCTACGGCCGATATTCGAACTTTGGGCGAGGTATTGCTTCGACTTCGACTCTGAATACTACCTCTTCGTGCTGGCGAGTTTGTGTCGCCCCTGCGTTTGGGAGTGTTTTGAGAAGCGCTGAGCAATCTTTGTAGATGTTCCATTCGCGATATTGTCTCTTGGCTGGGCACCTTTTTACCTTTAGTTGATTCGGTGCTTGCGGGTGTCGATGGCTTGGTTTTCGCAGCTTGCTTCGTTGCTGAGGCGCGGGATGCGGGAGTAGCAGCAGTTTTGAGCTGTGCGCCACGTTTGGTGCTGGCAGGTGTAGGGAGCAACGCAGCTCGAGATGGTTTTTTCAAGCTGCCCGGTTTGACGGGCTTGGTAAGCGTCTTTGGCGCCGGGGTGTGGGTGCCGTTTGTCTGGTCTTTTGCGGCTTCGTCGAGAAAAGAGGCGGTCAGATCTGCGTCGTCATCTTCGTCATCCTCGTCGTCGTGGTTGTCCTTTGCCTCGGCCTCGTCCTCATGGCTTGTGACATGGCTTTTCTCGCGTGGAGCTGAGCGCGCTTCTTCATGTGGCGTGGATTCAATGTGGTCAGGTTCGGGTCGTTGGAAGGCGCGCGCCTTGTTCAAGGTAGAAGTTGGTATTTCATTCTGATTTGTGTCCGCTTCTTTGCCGTTACGGGGCAGGCGCCGTGCCATGTTCAAGAGATCCACCTCCCTCTGTATGACGGCGGGCGAGCGTGGCGAGCGGCCGTACGTCTTTGGTGGCTTGACGGGCGTGGCCTTTGCGTGCATAAATTCTGGGGAGCTGGGAACCTGATAGACGTCTCTGCACTTCCTGGATGGAGGCACGGGCATGGGGTCTGGCTCGACCGAGGAAACGGGCGATTTGTGTATGGCTGCTGTCTGGACATGTTCGGTCGTGTCGTCGTCTGGCTCGGGCAGTTCGATCTGGGGCGACTCTTGCTTGACTACAGCAGCGCTGAAGGGCGTATGGCCTGTCTCGGTGCGACTCAGCTCGAGCAGCGACAGGCCTGACTTGGACCTGAGCGAGCGCTGCCGTGGGTCGGTCTCTTGTGCATTGTTTGCATTGTTTGTGTTGTTTGCACTGCCTGGACTGTCTGCATTGTCTGCATTGTCTGCATTGTCTGCATTGTCTGCATTGTCTGCATTGTCTGCATTGTCTGGGCTGCCTGCACTGCCTGCACTGCCTGCACTGCCTGCACTGCCTGCACTGCCTGCACTGCCTGCACTGCCTGCACTGCCTGCACTGCCTGCTGCGGCGTGCTGGAACTCGGTCGAGGGAATTGGGCGGTTGGGCGAGGGGTCGCGGAGGTCGAGTGTACGTGGGCGCTGCTGTTGCGGCTGCGACTCGACGCGGCGCCGCTTGTGTGCGGCCTGAGGGGCTTCCCTATCGTCGGCGTGGTCCAGGTCGTCTCCCTGGCGCTTCTGGGCGCCCGAGGGCCGCAGCATGGAGCCCGGAACCACAGACGTGTCGCGGTAGACAAAGTGGGGAATGACCCTGATCAAGTGCATGCTGCGATCAGGCTCGCCTTCGAAGATGGCACCGACCGTGTCGGTCATGTCGAGGTCGCACTCGTAGGCGTCCTGGAGCTTCTTGATGCTGAACGTGGCCGCCTGCTGCGGGCTGAGGTAGTTTGTCTTGTACCGCTGCTCAATCTCGCTCCACACGGCCTCGAAGGTGTCGTGCAGCTGCACAGGCATGGCGAACTTGCGCTCCTTGAACACCTTCAGCGCCTCGTCGCGGTACTCGCCGTGTGCGTTTTCCTCGGCCAGCGACTCGACCACAACGGTCAATCGCATGCGCGCGCCGGGAGCGGCCATGGTCGCGGGCAGCTGGCACTTGTTGTGTTGTCGTCGTGTTGCGGAGAAGGCGCAAGCACTCAAGCAGACTCTCACCACTGCAACACTCCAGCACGCAGAAAGTTGCACAGTGGAGCCCTTCTCGCTAACCGCCCTGGACCCTGGTCGCGCCCCACTCGCCGTCTCCCCACACCCGTTCACTACACTGGCTGTCTTTTACACCCGCACCTTCACTCATACCCGTCACGATGCATCATCGCATCAGAGCCGATACCAAATCATCTAGCACAGAAATAGCAAACTGCATCAAGACAGCATCACCCCCAACATTTCCGTGTTCCCCCGTCTTCACGACATCCAGAAAAGAAAAAAGGCCACCACCCTCCTCCATAGCAACGAATACCCACTTCCTTCCAGCTCTCCATGTTGGTCAAGCGGTCCATGTTGGGCTTGCGAATACTCTGTTGGTCTGTGCTCTGCTTTGGCATGGTTCGCTGTGTCATGGCTACAACACTGGTGCAAACGTGATGCTGCAATGTTCGGCTTCTATGAATCTCGGGAATCTGACGGCTTGGCTAGCTCTTGTACCATGTCAGGTGCATCAGATGTCTTAAACCACGCGCACGGAACAAAGCCTCTTGTAGCAAACTTTCACCATCAATGAGTCCATTTCGAGCAATGCTGTGTGTAGAACAAAATCCCAGAACAGCCGTGGTTCCAGGACAACACAATGCTCGTAGTTCCTTGCGCAACTTTGGTAACCGCGGTACAGCTTGACAGCCTGCTTGCGCCTAGAAGGTACCGTAGAGAGTTTCGCAATGCGGCTCTTACATCATGACCACATCAAGAGGCACAGCTGTCACGTTTCCACATGTCATGTGTCACCATCTTTGACCCCTGCCTAAACGCCATGCCGCGTGCCAACATCGATGCTGCTTCCATGGTATCCAGCGGATCACGCCCCACACCTTACATCTCCGTGCTCGAATCTTCCCTGCCTGGGGTGAACAGCTAGGGGAAAGGCATGCAAGCCTACCCGATCTGTTCAACGTCCGCATGCCATCGACGCGTTCAAGTCGGCATGGGTAACCAGCCAATGAAAAGAAGGCAGTCGGTTTGGTGCACCGCTCAAATCAGCAGGCTCCGCTCAATGCACTTTTCCATTGTACTCTGGTCTCTGGCACAAGTAGTGTAGGTGGGTCAGGGCAGCAGGGAGTTGAACCGCGAATGCAACGCCCGCTAGTCCTTATCTTACACCAATTAGAAAGCTTCAAATTGCTTACTGCCTCTCCTGCCTACCCTATGCGTCTGTAAAACACATGGTAAGCAGGTTTCGCTTATCACAGCCACAACTGAACCCACCTACACTATCTATGCCAGATACCAAAGTAATCTATTGTGCAGGCCATCCATTATGAACCAAGAGCCACCAAGGTCGGAATTCATCGCCAAGACTTCATCTCGTATCGCAGATCTTAGATCGCGGATTGCGTGCCTCTGACAGCGGCTCCTGATCTTGTCTCGGCCCCAGATCCAGCACGCCACGAGCCCGTCTATCCGCAGAGAAGGAATATCTGGCGAGCGATGCCGGACCTGTGATTTGTGTGCGCATAGGTGGGATTCGCAAACAAGGGCAGTGTTTGGCCGCGGAAGAGCTGGTGGTAGTACGCAGGGATCTATGGCGTACCACGAAGGGTCTGGAGGCTGGAAAACGTGCAATGAGAGTACCATGTCGCATCTCTAACCTGTGCAACAAAACTGAATCATGCATTCTGCCCAGTCCCCCTGTTTCCTATTCATGTCTGCTCGTCCCTTGCATGCTGGTCAAAATTTCACCTCCACAGAAATTTTTCTTGCGGCGTCGCCATCCAAGACTTGCATGGGCCATTAGTCGCTATGCACAGCCCACAGCCAGCAAAGACAATATCGATAACATACTGCAACTAGCATGTCCAGCCCAAGCGAAGGGATTCAGCCCCTTACAACGAGACTATAATCGCGGATTCGTCATTGACGCGGCCATGCTTGCCAATGCGAGTGCGAAGAGCAAATGGCTGGCCTACTTATGCAGGTGCAATGGATCCACTACACAACGCCCGGGAAACTCTCCTCGCCAAAAAAGGCATTTGCCGATTCCGCGATCGTTTTTTTTTTTTTTTTTTTTTTTTTTGCCGTCAGCCAACCGCGTTGCTTCCGAGATGCGCTAATCTTGATATCCTGCTGGATGGGTCTCGGCTTCCTGACAGCTTTCACTGTCCGAGCATGGACAAGGCCTTGGATGGGGCTGACGAGGTGTTGGTATAACTATGTTCGACCCGGAGCTTCTCCCCAAAAGCAATCAAGGTCCCACCAACTAGCCTTCTTTCAGCACACAAAGGCTTGCGGTTGATGGCCGCCTGAAAGTTGTGATATTGATCATGGCGGGCTTCGACGATGCCGCATACCTCGGAATCGACAAGCGACAAACGGCGTGCCGAAGAATACGAGTGCGGCGAAGGCAGTGGCGCCTGAGAATACAAACCATGGTACGCGTGCTGCACGGTATGCACCTGTCATGCAGAGGCTGCATCACAACACAGTTGAGATCCTAAGCACATACCATGCAGCCTTCTCACGTGTCTTGTCTTTCACTGATTGACTTGCCGCGGTTAACGACATTACCCTGTGTTGATCTCGATCCCGATCCCGCACGTCAAGCGTGGACGGACACGTCTCCATTTCGCAGGCCCACCTTGTTATGTCCGCGGACAATATTGGATTTCCCTAATGGGGACCTGCGTGCAGGAGAACGGTATGAGAATCCGAAACATCCAGACAGCGGCTGGCAAGCTTGAGTCTCAGGCCAAGCGGTAACGTCGAAGGCTCGCAGTACAAGTTTCAATGGCATGGGCACAATACGAGCCGCTGTATCAAGCCTGTTGCCGTGCCGCAGCACCCATGACCTTGTCATAACTCTTCTGCGTATTATTTGTGTAGCCGCGGTGGGATTGGGTTTTGTGGAGTTGAGCTGTCGGCGCTAGGCGCGGAAGCTGCCTTCCGCTGTGCATGGAAGTCGAGTCAGTTCTCCCTGGCAAACAAGAAGCAAGCGTCGTTGGGGAAGGCAGGCGAGAACCATGTACACGTGCTGCCATGCAATAACAGCCTGTTATAAAACATTGACATTGGGCGAATGGAAGGATTCTGATGTGCTGTGTACTAGTAGCACCAGCAAGTGCACAGAATGGAGGCGAAGTGTCTCCCGTCGCCTCGGCTTTCGTTTTTCCTGTCGCTTTACTGCTAGCGGGTATGTCGTTGGACAGGCTTGCAGACGCACAACAGCTTTGGCAGTGGCAAAGGCAGGTCAGCCGACAGTCCCTCGTTTCCAGTTTGGTTGCAGAAACACGGACGCATGGCATCATGGCCTGATTTCCACAGGGTTGTCTGTGCGTGTCAATCCCCACGAACGTAGCGCTGATGCAGCTACTTCGCCAAGATGGGGAAGCGGTTGGATGGCCATGTGTGCAGCTCCTGCCGTACCTCCTGCATCCAACACCTGAGGCCCAGAGGCCCAGAGACCCAGAGGCCTAGACTGAGGAGTGAGTTGAGCGTTGGATAGCGGAGGTCGAATGTCCTGGTGTATATTGACACTATCCATGTTGGGTGTCTCCAGTGTCAAAAATCAAACCCTGAAACGAATATTCGTACGGGCCGCTTCCGCGATGAGGGCTGACGTGGCTTCATAGGGCCAGGTCCTCACAAGCCATGTTTCGCCTCCAGACCCGATCAGCGACTGCATTTGTTGGAGAGGTTGCTGACATCATCGACGTCGTTCTACCGTGGTGAGCTTCCCAATTCACAGGGGGTTCCTCGTCAAAACTCCCATCAACGTCACGTCACGTACCGACTTCGTATTTGCGGGCTCCCGACGGCCGCTACTATCTCACCAACCAGGATTCGCCTCTACACGTAAGCCGTTAAACCGCCGATACATTTTGAAGCTTGTCGTTCATCGACAGCACAATTTACCAAGCAGATCTTCTTCCGTGATCGACATCTATGAATATCCACCTTGCCGGGGCGTCCCAATGGTGCATGCCAAATATCCGGACCACTGGGAATGAATAGGCAAAAGTTGCTGACTCGGAGAAGATTACGCTGCGGGGCCACTTGACAAGACTTGGTTGGTCGGTGTTGCATGAACGACAGATCTGCGAAAAGTAAGTGAGGCAGCTTGGTGATGGGTTGCGAACGGTCAAGACTGAGCAAGAATGAGAGTGAGATCGCTGCTGTTGTTGACAGCTTGACACAACTATGGTGTCCACTGCATTGAGATCCCAACGGTTCTGAATGGGCACCAGCCCGCTGACGCGCCTGCATCGGCTTGCATGCAACTGACACACCCATGATCCCCCTGCATGATTTCATCCCGGAGATTGCCAGCTCCCCACGCACTCTGTTGCGATACCCTCTCGCCCTCAAATCCGCTTCCTCTTCCCAGCATTTGTAAACTCTCCGTCCAGTCGGAAAAGGAGCAGGACCGAAATCCTGTGATTCGTTACGGATACCTTTCCAAGAGCTCCTCTTCCGGGTAGCCCCGCTTGACAACCGCCATCGCTAAGCCCGTCTAGACGAGAAACATGTAAGGGCGGCTTAGTTGCATGCGAGTGATCTTATAGCGCATCCTGTGTGGCTCCGGGCGGCCTGAGTGGCCAACAAGATCCATTTTCTCGCCGCATGAGCAAACGCGTTGCAGTCTGAGTTTGCGAACCTTCCACCTCGGTAGCGTCCTTGAAGTAGGAAAGCTGAGCAGCCGTTCGGGCTTGTTTCCAGTGACCAGCCAGCAAAGACGGTTGGCTTTCGCTCAGGGGATCGATGGCTGCCGAACTATGTGCAATTAGCGTCGCCCCACTCGATACATGGGTAGAATTTGTCTACGGCCCGCTTTGACGCTGGCGCGGGCGCACGAGCACCCTTCCGCAACGAAGCTCAGTCCACTGCTCGGTCACCAAAGTCATAGGCGCGTGAGGGTCACTCGCCGTCTCGTAAAGGGCCTAGATAGCTACATCAGAGGTGGCATAGAAACGGGTTTGCTGCTGAATTTGGAGTGAGTTGAGATAGGGGTGTTGGTGCAACAAAGTACATTGTGCGTCGCTTCAGCAGTGCGCTAGAAACGAAATGAGTGTGGAAAGCACTACCTAGCCACACGACGAGGAATATTTAGACGCGTACATTATCTGATACATGAAAGTCGTGCAATGATGTAGAATATATGCAGTGGAAATGGAGAAGAAAATACGACGCGTCCGATAAGGTGGGCCCAGTCGAAGAGAGACCGACATAGCTCGCTGTCATGGCGGCATCCACGATAGCAGCATGGCGAACCGCGAAGACGCGTAAGCAAACAGTGAAGACGCCATTTTGTAAGCTCCCTCCATGCTCTTTTACGTGATCCGGCGCAGCCATAGGTAAAGGCAAATGGGAAACATCTGGAACAAAGAACAAAGGGGGTATAACAGATGTCCTTCTTTTGCCAAGACCAACACCAATTCAATATGCAAATGCAAAGTCGTACGTCAGAAGAAGGAAAAAAAAAAAGGAATTTGCTTGGGTATCGTTGCTTAAGATGATTCGAGCCGAGGGACCGGTGGTGCCGGACCTGTATCGATCACTCTTGGCTGCTTCGAAGCAGAATGTGGCTCGTGTGGAATCTCGGATTTCCGTTTGCGATCGGTTGTGCCATTGGTTGACGCTTCAGGGAGACACCCTGGCTCTGTTCGCCTGGGTGCATCATCTACAGACCCAGTAGAGAAAGGGCTTGCCGGTCGATAGTTGCAGCGACTGTGGCGCCACTTCCATTCATCATACGCAGCTTCAGCAATTTTGTTCTGTTTCCGCAGCAGCTCGATCATATTGCTTGCAATTTGCTTGTATTCTTCGTTGGTCTCTGCCGGCGAAATGTGACGGGAGTCCAAATCAGGTATGGGTCGCCTCCAGGCCTCGTTACACCCGGAGCAGCGCTCTACAGAAGGCTCACGGTTCCCACGGTCCCTCGTGTCTCTGGTAGTTCGCAGTTGAGGCTCAACATGGTGGGTGCTTCCATTCGTCGTCGATGTCGAAGTCACTTCCGTCGTTGCGACAAGTGCAGGCGAGCTCCTCGGTTGCTCTGGCTCAGCAATCGTTGCTGAGGCTGCGCTTGGTGTAGATGGGTCATTGCGAGGTTTTTGAGAGGGCGGCATGTTTTCAGAAGTGTAGTTGGCGGCAAATCTTACGTTGTAGCGTTGTTGACGAGTGGCGGTTGTGTTTTGGTGGCCATGGAATGGTTCGGGAATAGAAGACGGCGCGGTGGTGTTTAGTCTCGAATCAGTACCGTTCCTGATGTCGACAGGGATGGTACGCTCCGTGAAGTGCTCATGCGGCCTCGGTGATGTCACCGGGTAAGAAAGACCCGAGGACAGAGAGTTGGAGTGTTGGCGAGTTGGATGTTGTGCTCCTGTCTGGTTTGGTCGAGTCTCGCCGTGGGGTGGAGCAGAAGCCGGGGCATTGGCCAAAGTAGATGGGTTAGACGGGTAGGCATTGAGCGTGGTAGTGGAATGACGAGGGCCGTCCTTTGGGCTCTGATGGGAATAAGAAACGTTAGACTTGGACAGTTGGGCGTCGTTGGCTGGCTCGAAACGGTGATGGTCGATGGCTGAGTCTTGGCGCGCTTGCGACGTCGACATCGACTTGGACGAATGAGATGCGTTGTGCATTCCAGAAGACAAGGCCGAGAGTTGGATGGCTGGATCTGCTTTCGGCACCTGCTGGCGGCGAAACTGGGGCTCTTGGTATACTCTTGGTGTTGCTGTGGGTGCTGCAGTTGATGTTGGGGTTGGGGTTGCTGTTGCTGTTGATGTGGTTATGGTTAAGGTTGAGGTGGACAGCGGACGCTGTTGTGTGGGGCTGGCAGGCAGGGTCAGTACAACCAGTCCAACACGACGACGGTCGCACGCGACTTACCTGATGGGAGGACTCGTCGGACGGTGGTTCACAGGGTTCCAATACGAGGGCGCTGTGGCATTGGGGATGATATTGTTTGCCGAGGACCGTGACGAGGACGAGAGCAGTTCGGCGACGCTGGGAAGCGATCGCACGGGACGGGATTCGCGAGGCCAGTCGCCTGCCATGGTTGGCATGAGTGCTGTCAGGGCCGTGAATAGCGTCTGGGGGCAGCGAGCAGTAGCAGCAGCAGCAGCAGCAGCAGCAGCAGCAGCAACAACAATAGCAGCGGTGATATCGAGAACAGCGTGGCGGAGGGCGGTGGCACAAGAGAAGGAGGTACAGCACAGTCTCACGAGCAGGCGCAAAAGGAAAGGGTCCTAGTTGCAAAGATGGAGGATTCCATGGCGCTGGAGTCTCCGCTCTGCGCTCTGCGCTCTGCGACGGATGGGACGACGGATGAGTAACTAGCAGCTAGCACGCAGGTTGCAGGCTAGCACTCTCATTTGTGGAGCCTGCCGTGCGCTGCATGCAGATGCAGCGCTGCGAGGTGATTCCATCAGACGCAAGGCATACTCTAGCCCAGGATAGCCCAGGCAGGATGGCAGGATGGGCAGGTCAGGAGCGACGAGCCGGTGCGGGCAAGGTTCGGGGAGCCGGGCTGCGGACTGGGGCCTGGCAGCCTGGGACATTGGGATGGGATGGGAAGGGATGGGATGGGATTGAATGGCATGGCATGGCATGGCATGGGTGCGTGGGTGGGTGGGTGCGGCGGCACGGCAGCCGGGAACAAACCGAACTTGCCCTTCAGAGACGCCCCGTCAGCCGTGGTGCCCTTTGAGATTGCGCTGTTCACCTTTCACCGATGACCAGCACAAGTCAGCGAGTTCTGCCCTGCTCTCTGTCCTGCTCTCTGCCCTCCATCTCGGGTGCCAACAGCCTTTCTCGTGTTGCAGAAAAGCTCACACGTAGCATCTCTCGATTTTGACTCTGACGACTTTGTCCAGAGGCCTCTAGTAGCGTCTTAGCATAAGTTCCCAACAACAACAAAATCCATCCATAGTCTCTCAAGCCCTTCAACATATAGTAAACGTCTGTAAAGTAACTCCAAATCCCTTCCAAAGTGTAGAGAAAGTGCATGTTTGTACCTACATGTTTCCGTGACTTTGGAGAGAATGCCACCTGATTGGCTCGCTTTCGGCGGCCCACGAGTCACCACCATCACCCCCCACCTAGCATGCAGCCGTTGCGATGCTCTCGTCTCAACATCCAAAATCGCCTCTCTAGACGCACCTGGATCGACAAAACATCAGCTAGGTCAGGAACAGCCTCACTGGCGCTGCTTGCCTCTTACGGCCAGCTGCATGCATACGGCAACCCATCGCCGCGCCAGGAACGGAGATCCTTTCGCTTCGCCACCAGCATGCGAAAATGATGAGCATAGCCGATGCACTATGGCTGTCTATCCTGGTGATGAAATGACAATCACTTTGTTGAACTCCGCCATGGCTGCCTCGTCCCGCTATGGGACGCTCAAACCAACGCGGCCTCATCACGACCCCCGATCCTGGCAGTGCTTCACGTCCTGCAGACCCATTGTACCCTCGTCCCCACTGTCGGGAACAACGTCGCGGCATTCCGTCGAGTCCATGCCTTCTCGGCCCGAACGAGCAGATCCGTGTTTTTTTCCGACTGCTTTTCGCAGAGTTCGTTCCACAAGAGTTCCCTACTGCGACACAAGAGCTTTGAACAGCGGAGCGACTACGGCTTGCAATGTATCTGACACAATCATACCGCTGCAGGTCAGCAAATATGCTTCGGCACGGTCATCATCATCACCATTCCCCTCCTTCTCCCTCTCCTTCTACCCCTCATCTTGTCTTGATAAAAATATCGTCTAACACGAACGTCGACCAGATCTTCATCTCTGCTTCTTATCGCAATAAGCGCGTGTCTCATACCGCCTTACAGCTCGCTTCCTTGCGTAACCACGCTGATCACGTCACAAAGGGCCAGTCCAACTGGGCGGTTTGCCATGTGATTCTGGGGCTAAGCCTTACAAGAGCCACGAGCTCCTGATCCTTACTACCGGGAGTGCTTCCCCGGTCATGCTGAAAGGATAGCACGCGCTAGCCACAAGCTTTTAGTTCAACGTCCAACATCACATAACCTATCATCGGGCGGTTACGGTGGTACAAAACTCATAATCGAGACACTATTATACCCTCGCTTACACACGCATGCGCAACATCCACCCGGGGATCCCCAAGCCATGGCATTAGTTGCCACTGAAGATGGATCGATATCATGCCGCGCCAGGCTGGCCTTGTAGTCCCTGACTTGCGCGGCATTAAGAATGCGCACGTACGTATGCACGACACCCTAAGAAGAGTTGCGCGATTGCGGCGCTCGAGCAGAGCTGCTTAGACGGCTTGCAGTATGCCATGTGTGCGAGACGCCACTATCATCCCCGCAACATTCCCAATTCCGCCTTTTGTCACGACACAGCGGCTCCACAATCGCAGATTGGTTCCAGCCTGACCCGTGACGCGGCTATGCTTACTATCCTTGAATTGTAACACATCTCGTTTCTGAATGGCGCACAGCGTGCTACCCTTGTACGTTGCTTGTCACATTCTGTAAGCTCTGCATCCCAGCCTTTCAGGCCGCATTCACCGTAGAATGAGCCACATTCTTGATGCATTCCTCTTCCCTACCGTTCATAGGTCATACAGTGACTGGGCACTGAACCTGGAGTGTCTCCAGGTCCCCGCAAACGGGTTTAGACGTCTCTCCGTGCACCCTCGAACGGCAGCCTGCCCTCCCTCGGAAGCTCCAAGCATGCAACTCAATGAGCAACACCACTACATGCTCAGCACAGCAACAGGTCGAAAAGGAAGCCCACTAACCCATGCCAGATCGTGGAGGATACGTGCGCTCTGAATTGTGAACGCGTGTGTCCTCGTTTTCCCTTCTACAGCGAGGGAGCTGTTCGTGATTACTCTCCGTGTCGTCCTGTAAGGAGGTCGGCGTTAGTTGCAAGAAGCAATGACGTAAGTTTGTCCATCCGCTCCCATATTGCAGAAAAGGTCAAACATAAGAGTCCTTTCTTTGTTCTAACAACACTGCCAGAAGGTCTTCTTGTGTTGTATGTTCGCAAGAGCTTTACTGTATAGAATGCTAAGGCTAAATAAATCTACAACTTTCCAGCCACTAAAAAGCCTACTGTACTTATGCAAAGCTAGTCTAAGTGCCGTTCACGGTTTAGAGGGCACGCTTGTATTCAAGTTCTCCTGCAACATGAGAGGTCCGTTGTCGCTAGACGTTTCAGGGCCCACTGGCGCCATCATCGAGACCCTGACCCCGCACACGACTTCAACTTCGACTTTCAACCTTTATACTTCACCCTGATTAAGATATCACATATCTTGATACAAGATGCCACCTCATGAGGGACTCGTTCATCCTCAAGAGTACGACTGGAGAGACTCCAATGTCGAACTCATCAACTCAGACATCGACCATAAAGTTAAATTCCAATCTGCAGCCAGCGAGCCCGCGTGGAATAACGGCATCATTGGCAAGCAAGCAGGCCTCTTCGTCTGGCGCATTGAAGACTTCGAAGTCGTACCCTGGCCACACGAGAAAACTGGTAGCTTCCATGAAGGCGACTCCTACATTGTGCTCCACACGGAAGAAGTCCGAGGCAATGCAGAAACTCATTTGATCCACGATATCTTTTTCTGGCTCGGTCGCGCAACAACGCAAGATGAAGCCGGGACTGCCGCCTACAAAACCGTCGAACTCGATGAGTTCCTTCACAGCTCCGCTACCCAGCACCGCGAACTGCAGACGTCCCCCTCAGATGCCTTCTCTGCCCTTTTCCCGCGCCTGAAAATCTTGCGCGGTGGTGTACGCTCTGGCTTCAATCATGTCGAGACAAACGAAGAGCCGCAGCACACAGACACGCTCCTCCGCGTGTTCAAGCACCCCAGTTCGACTGCTGCACGCGACGCAGTTGTTGTGCATGAAGTCGAGCCCACGTGGCACAGTCTGGATGAAGGTGATGTTTTCGTGCTGGACAAGGGGGACAAAATTTTCGTATGGCAGGGCCGCAAGTCTTCGCCAATGGAAAAAATGAAGGCTGCACAAGTGGTTCAGGACTTGACGATTGCGAAACATGTCGACGTTGAAGTGCTGCGTCAGGAGGAGGCGAGGAGTAAAGTCTTTGTTGACTACCTAGGAGGCCAAGACCTAGAGTTCGGCGCACAGTTCGAATGTGCGCAACCGATATCTGCTGCTAGCGAGAGGGAAGTTAAGAAGCTGTTCAGGCTGAGTGATGCGGGGGTGAGCTTGCGTTCGATCTCGTCAAGCAGGGGAACGGGATTGGAAAGGAAGACTTGGACGGCGATGATATATTCCTGCTGGACGTGGGAAAGAGCATCTGGATCTGGGAAGGAAGCGGGGCGAGTCAAGCCGAAAGGGCAATGTGGTTGAAAGTCGCGCAGAGGTATATGGGCATGCAGCCTGATGCGAAGGATCTAAGCGTTTCGAAGGTCAAACAGAGCCATGAGGGGAGGGCTTTCTGGGAAGCTGTAGCGAGATGAGGGCTTTCGTGAGGCCTACGCGATGTCACACGCGCAATGCAAGCATACAGCGTGAGGATGCAAATCCTGCAGCACAAAAATCGCTTTCATTGGCGTACTTGAGCATCGGACTATTGTGTTGCGGCATTTGGTCTTTCCTGTCACTATCAACTTTTGTTCCCCCTACAGCATCCCCCACCTGCACCTAAAATTTGCCTGAGATCTTCTCAGTGATGCTAGACCTCCTCTGTGTTGGATCTTCACCTGTCGCAGTAATACTGGCTCGGCGCACAGCCTCCTGTTGCTCCTTCTCGTCAGCCCCTTCAAAGCTCCAAAGTGCAGGGCAAGGGCCAATCTTCTTCCTCAGAATCCACGTCTTGATCCACCAGGGCAGAACCGTGAAGCATTGATGGCGCATAAATGTACGCTGTGGAATCGCGAAGATGTAATCCAGCTCTTCGAGTGTTCGTTGCTTTCTACGCGACTCGTCAGCATATCTCTCAGATCTAATTGTAATATTCACATGACTTACGTCTCTGGCACAAACAGAAAGATCATCACGAGCGCCACAATGTTGAAGCCTGCGTACAGACCGAACGCACCAGTGGGGGTGAGCGCGGTAAGCATGCGTGGGAAGGTTATGGAGAGAACGGCAGCCCAGAACAGGCAAGTTGCCACAGCCCATGACATACCGACTTCACGGTGAGAGAGCGGAAAGACCTCTGCGGAATACGTGAAGGGGACAGGTCCCTCGCCGGGCGAGTACCAGGCTCCGAAAAGGTAGACGAACAGGGCGACAAGTCCGATGTGAGCCTTGCTACTTTCCGGAATTAGGTAGCAAAGACCTGCAGCAAGTAAGGTCCAAGCCATTTGAGGGAAGGTAAAGAGTAGAAGGGTTCGGCGGCCGAAGGTGTCAATAGTCCATATCGCTGGCCAAGCAAACAGGAAATTAACTAGGCCAAAACCCATGGAAGCAATGAGAGATTCAGTAGCGTTGGCACCGGCTTGCTCAAAAATCGTGCTAGAGTAGAATGCGATAATGTTGACTAGACAGGGTGTCAGAGCTTTCCCTCTCACACATTATCTCTCTAGATACTCACTTCCGCACATCTGCTGGGCAATCATCACCGTACCGGACGCGACTGTAGCTCGCCGGAGTCGGGGGACGGTGAAAAGTTGGATGAATCGAGTGATGTAGTTGTTCCTGACAGTATAGGCTCCAGCCTCTGCACGGAGCTGGGCATGGATATAATATAGATCGCGAGCAGCCTGCACCTCGGTATTTCTGAGACGCAGGAGGGACTTGTAAGCTTGTTGATATTTGCCTTTCTTAATGTACCATCTAGGAGACTAGATCCATAGGTTAGCAATTTCCCTTCACGATTCTGGAGCGCATACGTACTTCTGGACAGAAGAACACACCGATCAGAAGTGGGAGCGCAGGAAGCATAGCGGAGCCAAACTGCAATCTCCAAGATATTCTCCCCGTATCCTTGACAGCCAGGTTAGCGACTGTGCCCATGAAAATACCAAAAGCAGTCCACAGCTGCCAAGTCATAACAAGCGCACCGCGGATAGAGGCTGGCGCGTTCTCAGCAGCGAAGATCGGGACTGTCGCGCCCTTGCATCCCATGCCAATGCCGAGGAGCAGACGTGTAACTAGAAGTTGCTCCCAAGCTTTTCAACGTTAGACCCGATTTTACAGAGATAGCTTGAAACTTACTCTGAGCAACAGCAGATCCTATGGGAGATAGAGCGCAGAAGATGGCAGACGCAAAAATACAACCTCGACGCCCAAAATGGTTGTTGAGTGGATCAGAACACCAACATCCGAAAAAAGCAGAAGCAATATAAGGTCCAGCATTGATTAGACCTTGGTACCATTGGTTGCGCTCAGCGTTCGGGTTGGGATCCTGAGGGGTGGACGCTCGGACAGGGATACCAAGGGCCTCTGGGAAAGACAAGTTGGCACCGTTCGAACCAGTTTGGTCCCTAATCTTGTAATCAGAAAATTTGGCATCTTGGCATCATGGATAGTTATTCGTACCAACCCTGTACAGCTGCGCCGATAGAGCAGAGGATGATTGTGAAGTAGAGGACCTTGGGCTGGCGCCACTTGTGCAAGACTTCGTTCGCAACGGCAGTCTTCTCTTCTTCGGTGATGCCAGGAACGGTGGCGAAATTGGTAGGATCGCGCGCAATAAGCGCACCCTTGCGAAGCAGGGGCTGGATGTCTTCAAACCCATGCTCTTTTGAGAAAGCGTCGACTTCGCGGATACATTCATCCTCGCTCATATGCTTGAGCGGGTTCTGTATCCTACATTATATTGTCAGCCAATCGTGTCTGCTCGGTTCAAGTAGTCGATTCACTTCGCAGATTGAACGCCACTTTGCGGGTTGGTGGCGTTGACGGCGCCTTTCTCTTCGTACATGCTGGAACTAGTTAGTGGTCTGTCAAGCGAGTAGAAGATTGTGTAACCTACACATCCTGTCTCTCGGCGTGCAGCTTGTCCTTCTGAATTGCGTGACTGGTCATGACGAATGAACTGATTCAGGAGCACTGTAACCTGATCGACGACAACGCGGGGCAGAGGCGAAGTATTTATGCCACCACCATAAGCACAGTAGGAAGTGAGGGGTCTCCATACAATGGGGTCGGATCTTCCCTCCAGTATGCCACATGCAAGCGTCCAGTCAAGCTACTGGCACATACGCTAGCTAGGGAAGCTTGAGTGAAGGCTGATCTACAACGGAAATGATCAGCCCCATGATCTCCTGGCGTGCTCTCCCGTGGTGTAGAAACTGCTTGAACCACACGAAAAACTCTATGGTGCTTTGCGGCTCTGTGCTTCTCGAGAGCCTATGCAATATTACGCCCAAGGCGTCGCAAAAGTCCAAGAGTGTTCACCATGAGAGGCGCTTCAGACCTTGTGATGTAGCAGAGCCGCAAGGCACCTCTCCCTAGACGCTTGTGCTACCTACTTCTTTTTGTACATCTCCAACCATGATTCGTGACGGCGCATAACGAGTGTGGGACACATTGTGCGACTCGAAAAATGGTCGGATTAAGCCCGGTGCCCAGAAGTCTTGTCTCCAGTGGCGTGCTCTTGTGCTTGCTTAGCGTCTAGAAAGGTGGACCAAGGTAAACAGGCTTGTCTTGGGCTGAACTCCATAAAGTGTCGATCCCAACATGCGTCAACACGCACTAGCCCATGGGGTAAGCAGACACCAGTGGTGACGGCATGGCTTTCTAGTTAAAAACTCTCCGACCACACACATGTTCGCACCTCGCGGCGCCGAAATAACATTACTGTGAGCTAGATGGTTGGACCCCTGCTTCTACAGAGCGCCACGTGAGGGGTCGCCCTGCTGACACATTTCAAGTCGAAACGTCTGGACCTGATGGCTTGCCCACTATGGGTTGCCTCAAAAGGCTGCATCTGTGACCTGCCAATATGAACCTCTGGTGGTACCCAGGTAGCCAATGGTATAACTGTTGTGGATCAGGTAGTCGGACGTAGCTGCGTGAGCTGTATTCTTAGAGCCAATCGTCATCCCATGATCGGTCAAATGCTGCAGATACTGGTGGGAAGCGTTCAATGGGAGAGGGAAAGGGGTTTGATAGGGTCCATGGGAACGAAGTAGGTGTAAACCGGATATGTTATTTCAGTATGAGTTCTGTGCAGTTGCTGCAATCAAACAAGGCTCTGGCTGCTGTTCAACGCCACTTTCTCTTGCCCAGCCGCGTTGTTCAGCACCTCGATAGCGTCCTCGAGCAAATCCTCCTTCTCCGCATCGTCGCTGTACGGCTCAAAGGCCCTTGCATCCGCTTCGTCGCCCACAGTCCTTTCGCCATCCCCAAACGTCTTCTTAAACACATCATCGTAGCTCAGCCACATTCCTGCAAAGACGATAGCAGCGAGTTTTGCGAACCATTTCGGGGCCCTGCCTTGGTCATCCTGCAATCTCCGCGACATGGCCAAGATGATGAGGACGAACGGGATCCATATCGCCATAAACAGCAGCTTGCCGGCCGCCTGCTTCCTCGTTGTGATTGTGTACGGTCGGATGTTATGCAGGTACTCCTGGTACTCGGCGGGTAGTTGGCACTCGGTAGCGCCGTCGGTGATGAGCTTGAGGTAGCGGGCGGAGGGCTGGGCGTAGCTGGGATCCGGGCGTGATATGCGGTCTGCAGCGCACGCTTCGTCTGGCTGGACGGCCGGGGCAAACAGCGTGTGTGCTTTGAAGGGGGCCGTGGTTGGGTTCGCGGGCACCGTGTCGGCGAGGGGGAGGACGTAGCAGTCGACGAGGATGTCATGGTAGGAGGAGCCCCCGCCTTCTGTGGCGATGATGTGCGCGTAGTCGCTCCTTGTGACCTCGTAGACGACGCCCACAAGGCCCTTCTGCCAGCGGTCCTTGTGGTAAGAGGGAGCGTCTGGGTTGGGGGCTGGCGCGTCGGGGATCCGCCGAGCGCTGTTGGCGAAACACGGCTCGACATAGGGAATGCCAGCGAGATCGAAGGTCAGGCGCAGAGAGGGAACGAGGACGTTGATCTGGGACAGAGGTTTGATGCCTCGTGCGCCTCTAAACGTCTCAGTGCACAGGTTCGAGCCGTACGCGAGGTACAGGACCGTCTTCCCCTTCTCCTCCGCAGCCGCGAGGTCCGATGGCGTGGCCGCGGCTGCATCGAGCGGCGTGTCGTTCAGCGAGGCATCAAGGCGCGCTTGTGCAGTCGTTGCTATCGGCGCAAACACGCGCTTGGGGCGCTTGTCACATCGCCGCAGCGAGCTCAGGCGGCTGACAAGCTGGCGGCAACAGCTGGCTGAGTCGTCGGGCTCGGCCACCGTCGATGCTCCAGCCTGGGCCACGTGCGGAGTGTGCAGAGTGTGCGGAGTGTGCGGAGTGTGCGTCGTCGCTGTCGTGGCCGTCGTCGAGGTCATCGTGGAGCCGAATTGCGTGCTGCTTACTGCCCTGACATCATTGGTTGGTACCTGCACACCCCAGGTTCTGGGCACATCACACTTACTAGTCACTATTCTGGGACCTCGATATCAAGCTGGTCTTGGATCCAGTTCTTGAGTGCAAAAGCGAGAGGTGCCTGTGCGGCTCTTGTACCGTCTTGCAGAGACAGTAGCTTCAAAGTTTCGTCCGCCACCAAGGCTGAGATCCTTGATTGATCATCACTCGGCGCCCCGATTTCCCGATCTTGCTGGCCCTGACAACCACCCACGCAATGGCGCTGCTCACTGCTCCACACGCCAGATCGAACGCGACTGGCAAGAATACTGGTTTTCAATGGAATTCAAGGCTGCTTTGGGTATCTTCTCATTCACTCGTCTCCTCTTCCTTGCTCGAGCTCCACCCTACGCATGCTTCGTCAGGCATTCCTCGAGCATAGCAAGCAGCTCGTCCTTTCGCTGCTGCCCAACCCAGCTACCGTTGATCGAATTCTGGACAATCACCTTCCATTCTTCCTTTGTCAGGTCGAACGCCTTCTGTACAGCACAGTAGTTCTTGAGTATGTATCCGCCAAAGTACGCTGGATCATCACTGTTGATGCTGAACTTGACGCCCTGTTCGAGAAACTTCCTGATCGGCACCTCGCCAACCTCCTTGACCGCCTGTAGGCACACATTGCTCAATGGGCAGACAGTCAATAGGATTTGCTCCTTCACAATGCGTGCCAGCAGCTCTGGATCCTGGGTAAGCTTGATGCCGTGGTCGATGCGCTCGCAGTGCAACGAATCCAAAGCGCCGCTGATGTACGTTGGGTCGCCCTCCTCGCCTCCGTGAGCTGTCCTATGCAGCCCCAGCTCTTTGCCTTGGGCGTACTGCTCCTGGAAGAGCTCGGGACGGAACCCAACCTCACTGGAATCAAGACCCAAGCCAGCAATCACGCGCTCCTTGCCCTCCTGCTCCTTGAAGTATCCACCTTCGATAGCGCTCTGCATCGTCTTCGCGGCGCTGCTTGCGGGAAGGTGACGGAGGAAGCACATAATCAGGCGACTGGTGATGCCCAACTCTTTCTCGGCGCGCTCACATGCTGCGTTGAATCCAGCTACGACAGTCTCGAAGGCAATGCCTCGGTCCGTGTGGCTCTGTGGGTCAAAGAAGACTTCTGCATGCTTGACGCCGTCTGCGTGGGCAGTGGTAAAGTACTCCCACCCGAGCATCTCGAAGTCGTCCTTGGTGATCACCGCGTCCAAGGCAAGGTAATAGCAGTCGAGGAAGTCCTGGAGGTTGTCGAAGTGCTCATACCGCTTCTCAAGTGTCTCGACGGACTCGTACTCTGGCTTTTCCTCCTTGCTTGGTAGCTTGATGTTGTTCTTTGCTGCGAGCTTGAAAGTCAAGGATGGTGACAAGCACCCTTCAAGATGAAGGTGGTGTTCGCATTTTGGCAGCTCGGCCAGGAAATCGTGGAGTGGTGCTTGGCACATATTGTGAATGGGTATGAAATTTGAGTTTGTCGATTAGCTTTCTTGGTAAATGCGCAAGTCGAGCTCTTTATGTGTTGTTGGAGCAAGAAGTCTTTTCAGTCCACTTTTCCGTTAGCGGCAGGTTTCGGGTGCCGCCGATGTGCGCAGGCAGAAGGATCCATCACTCGAAAACTCTGAGAGAAGGGGAGACGAACGATAACTGGAGCCTGCGCACGCCGACAAATTCTGTACAACGGCCGCGGTGAGCCAGCGGGAGAACAATGTGGGTTACAAAATCGTGAAGTGCGCTACTGTAAGCAGGCAGTACTAGGCTACTCTGGGATTGTGCAGAAGGAGGGATTCCAGTGCAGCGTCCAGCAAGACCCTTTTGCTTGTTCAAGGTTTCAGGATCATTGACAATCTGCTAATTATTGCATTGTGCCCGAAAGCTTGTCCCTTAATACGCGGTGACTACGCCTCTCAAGAAGCAAGCCATGAGATTTCCCTCTTGTGCATCCGAGCGAGTACCCTGTTGCGACTCGTCTCACAAAAAGATCCGGCAGTCAGAAGCTATCGCACATCTGGATCTTGCTCGAATCCCTCGCTTGAGCCACTGTACCCCCAATTGAATGCTCCTGAAGCGGCTCAAGCACCACGCGCTTCTTGTTCGGTATCTTACGAAGAGCTTCACCTGAGGAGCTGGATATAAAAAGCATGATACAACATAGCGATCACGGCTCCCAGTCAGAACTTTTGGCGTACGAATATGGGATACTACAAACAACCGTATGAAAGACCTCGTAGAAGGCAGTACAGAACGGATAAAAGCCGCTAACAGCGAGATTAGCCGAGAGGCTTCTGTTGAGGGAGGGGGTCTCGGCGTCATGACCGCGGCGACAGCACCGCGCTGCTACTGAGTTGAATTGGACACTGTAGACGACATTACGACCCCGTAGCCTACTTCAGTCACAGCGCTGCTTGAGCATCTCTAACCACCGTGGGTTCGAGGTGCTGAACATCTCGTGGCAGCCAGCATCACCGACCCTCTGCATAAACAACATGGCAGAAACAGCATATGCTGTGTTGGCTCTTTTGCCGGTTCTGATATGCTTTCTGTATTATCAACTACAGCAATATCGTTTCAACCCGTTTGCGCACATCCGAACATCACTACAACCCAACATCTTCTTCGGTCATGTTGGGCACATGGCCGCTGGATTCAAGAAGCTCGGCAACTCCAAAGCACATCCAGGTATTACTCAAATTGCAGTATGAAGAATCTACCTGTTAATGGAGGATAGACTATGTCCTCGAAGAAATCTGGAAGGACAACGGGCGACCCGAATTCATGCTTCTTGACTTTAGACCTATACAGTATCCTATACTGCTCCTCACAACTCACGACCTCGCCGAGCAAGTTGTGAGAGCTACGAAGTCACATCCATACAGTGTCACAAAATCACCGACTATCCAAGGGGAGTTTGGAGCACTCGTAGGGAAGCGTTCCATGTTAACTGAACACGACGGCGAAAGCTGGAAAGCCCTTCGCAAACAGTTCAATCCAGGTTTCGCACCACAGCACCTAGTCACCTTACTTCCTGTTATTATTAATAAGACTGAAATTTTCATGGAAAAGCTGGATGCCGCTGCTAGGTCTGGTGCAGTCACCGAGATGGAAGGGCTTTGTGTCAACTGCACCTTTGATATTATTGGCGAGGTGATCACCAATGTAGACAGTCATGCTCAACAAGAAGAGCTGGCCGATGGAAACGACTTTCTACGAAACTTCCGCCTCCTCTCTGAGACCTACGTCTCCGGTAGTGGCCTTGGACTTGCAGCCATCAACCCACTTACCCAGCTCAAACGATACTTCTACAGCCGACGTATGGACGCCGCACTCCATAAGATCATCCAAGAAAAGTTCAACGATATTCAGCAGTCCAAGGGTAGCGAGACCAAACAGACAAAGGACCGATCTGTCCTCGCCCTCGCGCTGAAAGACGTCGAAAACCTGACGCTCGGCACCAGCCAGGTTGTAGCCGACCAATGCAAAACCTTCCTCTTCGCCGGGCACGACACGACCTCCATCCTCCTTCAGCGCCTCTTCTACGCGCTTTCCATTCATCCATCCAGCCTCGCCAAGATCCGCGCCGAACACGATTCCATCTTCGGTTCCCAAGATGCTCAAACTATATTCCTCGCCCGGCCCGATGAGACGCTGAAATCGCTCGTGTACACCAGCGCATGCATCAAAGAAGCGCTGCGCCTCTGGCCACCGGCAGCAACAGCGCGCATGAGCCACGACGGGTTCAAGATCAGGACAAAAGAAGGCGAGCAAGTCATGGTAGACGAGTGCGTCATTTACCCTATCCAGCACATCATCCACCGCGACCCTTCTGTCTACGGCCCCACAGCAGACGACTTTGTACCTGAGCGCTGGACAGGCGACACAGACACGTCTACCGCCACCAACATCGAGGGGAACGGGTCGGCTACGCTCACGGGCAAGATTCCAGCGGGTGCGTGGCGGCCGTTTGAGCGCGGGCCGCGGAATTGTATCGGTCAGGAGCTGGCCAATCTGGAAGCTAGGGTCATTCTTGCGTGTGTGATACGACGGTATGACTTTGTCAAGGTCGGGGTTGGTGAGGTTGAGATGAACGAGAAGGGTTTACCCATCGTTGATGAGAAGGGGAAGTACAAGACCAAATCGGAGTTAATCAGTGTGAGTCTTGTATCATGATGCTATGAGGAATATGCAGAAGCTGATTTGTGAAACAGACTATGAGTGTAACGAGCAAGCCAATCGACAAGACGAGAATGATGGTCAAGCTCCGTCAGCCCTAGCTCTGCATATTGTCTTGCTGGGCCACAGTGTGGAGTTCCTTGCTCTTGTACGCGTTGCGAAGACCGCAAAGGATATTTGTATTTATCAAACGAATGGATAGTAATGCGGACAATTACTGCTTACAGACTAAATGTGTTGCTGAATCCACACGGAATCGGAAAAAAAAAAAAAAAAAAAAAAAGAGGTATCCAAAACAATGCTCCAAGATCATGATGGAGCAATACACAAGAAAACAATTTAGCCCCCATCAACATTCAAAATTAGACCACGTTCCTACACACTGTGTCCGACCGTGCCCTAGCTGCTTAGAGTGATAAAGGCCAGGTCAGCAGGATGTTTAAAAGCCCTCTGGAAGCTGCAGCTGGAAGTCGCCCAGCTCTTCATCGAGAGGGTCCGAACCATCCAACTGATCGTTAAAGCTGTTCATCCACGCATCTACATCATCAACCTCGTCGTCTTGGAGCGCCAATAGTTCAAGCTCGCGTTCGACGCTCTCCGCTGTTTCTTCGAACATATCGGCCTGCGGCGGAGCGACCAGAGTGGCGTTTGTGGAGGTTGAGCTCGAGCGTGAAAAGGGTCGGGGCATGGACGGTGCAGCGGCACTGACGGTGCGTTGATGCGCGGACGCGAAAGACGGAGTCGTAGTCCCTGCACGCCTCGAGGTTGAGAGGCTGGTGCCGATAGGTTGAGTAACATTCGAGAGCGGTGGGCGCATTGCCGAGCCTGAACGCACTGCGCGTCCCTGAGCGTAGCCGATAGTACTCCTGGACGAGGTGACGGCCGACGCATGACGGGCATGATGAGTAATGGTGGGCTCGGTGAGGGGTTTTGGCGTCTTTCTACCAGAAATCAGGCCAGTGGGCACGCGTGACTTTGCGACCGTCGTCGAGGCACCGAACCTAGGGGTAGATCGATCGGTCGGCGCAAGGGCAGCAGCAGCAGATCTTGCGCGCATTGTCGAAAGACCGGTGGCTGGCCTCCCGGAGGAAGCAGCCTTGACGGTGGGCCTTGGCACCTCTTTCCTCGGTTCCTTGATTCCAAAGTAGCGTTTCGACTCAGCATCATCCTTGGCCATCTGCGCCTCGAAGACCCTGTCGAACTCGTCGTCTCGCTTCTTGCGGGCGCGCTCCAGGCTCTCCTCGAACTCTCGCTGTCCCCTCGTGCGGCCGTCGTCTTCGACTGGGTTGTGGTATGCGCGCGTGATGCCACGTGATGCGTTCTCGCCTCCGAGAATAGAGAAGTCCCAATCCCGAGGCAGGTAGTCGTCCATGTCGTCCAGAAGCGGCACCTCCTTGGGCGGCATGTACTCAACCTCTGGGACGTCATCTTCCGACTCGGCATCGGCTTCAGGCTGGTGGACCTTCACTTTCGGACGGCGCAGGCGCGGGCTTGCCTTGAGGGTTTTCGCAGAGGAGCCAAGAGGCGCAGGCGTCTGGAAAGCTTTTCCTTTGGCGTTCGTCGTCTTTGCGCCTAGCGGAGCGCGGTTGCGCGGGCCTGTACATTGTGTCAGTTGTTGTCTTGTGGTTACTGCTGCTCCAACGCACCGGCAGGCGTGACGAAAGCATTGGCGTCCAGCTTGCCACCCTTGTTGGTAGTCAGAAGCAAGTTCTCGTTTCCCTTGCCCTTGGCGTTTCCCCCTTGGTGAATATGTTCTCGTCATTGAGCGGGACCTTGTAGGGCGTCTTTGGGGCTTTGTTTCCTGGTGTTTTGGCGCCGAAGCTCTTCACGCCGGCGTTGAGCGGCTTTCCGCCGGGGCCGAGCTGCAGGGTGCGCACTGCATTCTCTTGGTCGTGTGCTGCGAGCGTGGCCATGTCCGCGGTTACATTGAGCGAGTCGTGGTGTTGCTGTCGGTCGGTGGCGGTGACGTTGCGTGCGCTGGTTTGTTTACGTGCCGTTGCCACGGGCAGGCACGATGGACCCCGGGCGATGCTTGGCGAGACAGGGGTACTCCCTTTCGGGCAGCGGCGCCCATGCCCGCATTATCAGCTTGCCAACGAGACACAATTCTCAGACAACAATCAACACGCCCACCATCCGCCCCTTTCACAGCCCGCTGCGACCTCACCTGTACTCTTGCACACCACCACCAACACCTCCTCGCCAAGCAACCCCCACCTCTCCGCAGCCATGGACCAGATCAAGAAGGTGAGCCTGCCCGCTACCCCGCCGGGCCCTTTGCCTGGGCTGCCTGCACCTGCTGCACCAGAGAGCTGACCGCCCCGCAGCGCATGGAGGCTCTCCGCGTCGAGGCCGACGAGAGTGGCGCCAAGGCCGAGGAGTACAAGGCCAAGGTTAAGCAGCTCGAGGGCGAGACGACACAAAAGGAGCAGGAGATCACGTCGCTCTCGCACAAGAACTCGGTCCTCGAGGGCGAGGTCGAGAAACTCGAAGCGCAAGTCAAGCAGTTCAAGGACGAGGCCGGTGCAGGTGCTCAGGCCGGTACCCAGGCCGAGAGCCTGCAGCGCAAGATCCAGGTGCTTGAGGAAGAGGCTGAGGAGTCTGACAGGACCATCCGCGAGCTCAACGAGAAGTGAAGCCCCCACGCCCCGTGGACACATGTGCATCGACTAACAGCACCCAGGCTCCGCCAAACCGACGTCAAGTCCGGTCACTACGAACGCAAAGTCCAGGCTCTCGAGCAGTCCCGGGACCAGTGGGAAACCAAGTACGAGGAGATGGCCAAGAAATACGCCGACACCAAGAAAGAGCTCGATGACTTTGTCAAGGAGATCGGTAATATCTGATCTTCTTGGCCACATCTCTCCTTTGCGGTGGTTGACTCTTGCCAGTGGACTACCCCGTTTAGAGCGGCAAATCTGCAGTTGCTTCAAGCCATACCGAGACGAGCATGCGGCCGTGCGGATCTACGAGGCTTGAGGTGGAGACGGACACAAGGCAGCACCAGCACCCCTTTTCCCCTATTGCACATATTGCTTCGTCTTCTACTGCCCTTGGTCATGGTCTTGTACACTGTTGATGTGCCCCGAGGGAGCAATACTGCTGGCGGTCTGCACAATCACACCTTTTCTCCGTTTGTTCACCGTTCCGTGTCTCCCTAGCTTCTGTGACGTTTGACTGTGATTGCACCATACTGATTGTAAATGTTCTCAATTTTGTTGCGCCCTAAACTCCGTCCATGCATATGATCCACAACTGGGTATCATCCGACGTTGACCAGTGCACCTAATCTGAACCCGCCTCATGCAGACGCTGAGTATGAACAATCTATTCCTTTGGTTTCCTCTTCTCGGCGAGCTTCTTCTTCTTCATACCCTGCTTCATCCTCTCCACCTTCCTCTCCGCTTTGGTCTCGTACCTAAACTTGACCTTCTTCTTCTTCGGCCTGTCGCTCCTTGGTTTCTCCTTGGTCCACACCCTCTTCTTCTTCTCTTCACGTTCCTTTTCTTCTCTCACCTCCTGCTCCTTCTTCAATTCGGCCTCTTCCTCGCCCGGACGACTGAAGCCTGTGCGGTTTATGGCCACCGTCTCGACAGTCACGGTTGTGTACTTATCCTCGTCGACGTACTCGTCTTCCTGGTTTATGGGGTCATCGAAGCCGTGGAAAGTGGCTTCAGCGGGGTCTGCATCCGAGTCGGAGGACGAGTCTTCGGCTTCGCTGGGGATGTCGCCGTTTGCGAGGCGCATGAGGCGGTTCGTTTCGCTGACGTGCTTCTCGAGGTCGGTTTTGCGCTGTTGTCGCAGCTGTGCAGAGTTCGTTAGCTTGTGGCCCATACTTTCTGAATGTCTTTTGGCTCCGGAAATTTCAAAAATGTCGAGCAGAGCAATTTGCGCGGCTATGCTTTCTTCGGTGCCGCCGCTGCTGCTGCTGCCCGGCTTCGCTTAACACTGAAATATGTGCCGGGCTGATGCAACGTACCTCCCGCCTGAATTTCAGTTTCTCCTCCTTGTCCTTCTTTGCATTTTCTTCTTCTGCGTGCTTTCTCCGCGCGACTTTGCGTTTGTGGAAGCCAATGAGGTATTCTTCGCGCGCGGCTGGGTCGAATTCGATTTTTTCTTCCGTCACAGTCCGGATTTTGCGCTTTTTTGAGGGAGGCGGTGCGTTCCTCATTGTATTTTTGTAGAGCTTGTATGTGTGGGTGGGGAGTGGTTGTACTGTATGGCGCGCACGTGTAAAGGTTGCTAGAAATTGTTGCAGGGGTCTGAAGGTTAGGGCATGATGAGCCGAGTGGCTGGAGCAACACCAAAGTGGTCAAGATCAAGGGTATCGAGGACATGACAGATTGGTAATTATGACGACGTCTGATCACCTGCGAGTGCTCTAGGGATATATCTACATATTGTCCGCTGCAGCTTGCGTGACACCGCCTTCTTCATCCACACCGTTGCTCCTCGAAGCCAATGCTTCTTGTCTCCACGGCAGTGACTCCAGGTGCCGTTTTGCCCTATCTGTAATACATAGCGCCGCGTCAACATTTTGCAAGCCTGGCTCTCCCAGCATCGCCAGCACCATCATGCCCAGGAACGAATGGTACATGTCTGGTGGATCACCCACGACTTTGCCAAACCCTCCAAGTGCATGCTGCGTCTTGTCCAGAAGATATTTTCGAACTGGCTTTGGTGAGATTATGTCCATACGTCCAAGAATCTGAAGGGGCGCTGACACCCAGTATGCATAGCAGGTATCTGCAATCTTGTTGCAACGTCCATTCATCCCTACCCATGCGAGATCGAAGGGTATCTTTGGTTGCGAACCTAGAGTTATGTCCGTGGAAACGGTTGGGTAGCCGCTGACCTTGACGGACGAATGAGCGTCATGGCACGTGTTTGCAGTATCTGTTTCGTCGTCGAATGTATCTGTGCTGTCGTCATCCTCAAGCGTTGCGGTTTGCCTGGAAGCCAGCCAGTGCAACGTGTTCTTGAGATTCGTAACTCCACGTATGCGACCATCAGGAGCTTCACCAGGTGGCTGCGGTAGACGATTGACAAACGAAAGAGCAGCAATCGCACAGCTTGTGAATCCGGCATGGGCTTCGTGATACGGCGCTTCCGATATGCCTCCATCATAGGACTCAGCTTCGCGTACGCAAGTCACGAAGTCGTCGACCCTGATGTCTGGTACCCCGTCGTATGGCCCTTCTAGATCACCACGGAGAATCCAGCGGATTGCTGTAGCCATGTAGCCAAACCTCGAGTCGTTCCCGCCATGCACGAAATCATCCACTCCCAATGCTTCACCGAAACCACCCTCGAGCCTTTGCATCCTGATCAACCATTGCAAGATCTCCCTCCTCTTCACCTTCTCCAGATCATCTCCTAACACTACAAGCGTGAGCAGCGCGAAGAAAGTGCCAGGCACATGCGCCGGATCCCAGATCTTGTTCTCGTCGTTCGTCCTGTTCCCAAAGGCTGAACCTGGCCACGGTCGAAAGCCTCCCTCGGGCAGCTGGCAACTATACACCCAATCGATGTGACCTTGGCGTTCCTCTGCAGACAAAGCTCCGTCCAGGTCTCCCAGTATGTCGAGTGCAGAGACAGTGAACAGAGCCAGGGTCATCCGGCTGGCGTCATTGCCAGTGTAATAGTGTGGAAGGTAAGTCTTCAGATTTCTCCTCCAGTATTTGATCTGGCGAGCGTAGTTGAACTCACTTTCTGGTTGGGGAGGACCCATGGCGCTGGTAATCGTTACGTGCAGCTTGCCGAGACAGTCGGTTCGGTGTGCTCTACCGGACGATAGAGAGGCAATTTCCCGGGCGATGGATCTAGTGGTGGGGTTGATGGAGATCAATTTCAACCTCCGGCAAAATCACAGGCGTTGGAAATGACGCGCTCTAAAGACGGTGCAGATAGTCCGGCCTTTGCAGCCCAATAACCATCAGACGGAGCTGTTTCAAGGCGCAGACACAGCGAATAGAACTTGTGCTGCGTTGTCGGTAACGATGTGTGGCACAGCGGGTGTTTCCCTCTGGTGGGCGTTTGAGGAAATGGTGTTCGCTGTTGGTCGAGTGCTCTTGCTCTTGCTTTTGCTCTTGCTAGCGGCCTGGTCCCCTATGATGCCTCGACTGTAGGGCAATGGAGGTGCAGGGTCACGCTTTGCTAGGCCCTGCAGGGAATGGCGCTGCTCGGTGAATTGACGTTGATATTTATAGTGGCTAGACAGGCAAGGCTTGCCCAAAGGGTCCCAGGTGTGCCAGCAAGTCACAAACGGCCGACAGGGGTCCTCGTGGATTCAGCTCTGCCACAGCTGGCCTGCAAAACTCCTGAAGAGCTGCCGTCATCTCCTCCTGTTGTCTTAACGAGCCCACGACCCTCCGTCGCACAGTGTGCACACCGCCGAACACCGTCCCACAACTCCAGTCGCCCTCTGCCACCCAACGGGCGTTGCATCACAGGGCCTGCGCTTGCGTGTTCCCCAGATCTTCCTTCTCCACGCTCACTACCAGCGCCCGTCTAGGCTTGTCTCACTCTAGTTTTGCCTTTCTCCGCTCACGGTCTACGAGGAGTTCTTGCATTTTGATACCCCCAGCGACGTCATCACCATGGCCAATACGGGCTTTGCTGCGTCCTTTTGGTCGCAAGACTACGCAGGCGGTAAGCAGTACGGCGCAGTCGTTGTCGGTATCGTTGCTGACCGCACACAGGCCTGGGAGTGCTATTCGGAAAGCTGCAGCAGGGCGTGCAGGAGAATCAGCAGATCCTCACAGTGGCCCGCCTGCGCGCCGATGCTGAAGAGCTGTACGCGAGCAGCCTGGCAGGTATTACGCCAGCGACTGAGCGCATTGCGGGAGGTTTCTCCAGAGATGAAGGCGCAAGTGTACGAAAGGTACGGGGGCACGCGCACAGAGGCATATGGACCGCAGCTTACCTTTGCTAGGCTTACGAAGGCGTGCGCACCGAGATGGAGTCCGCTGCGTCCAACCACAAGAAGATTGCCTCCAACATTCGTGAGCTCGTCATAAACCCCTTCGGCCGCTGGTGCGAGGCGCATGCTGCCCGTGTGCAGAACTCGCAGGACGACCTCAATCGCGCATCAAGATCCACGACCGACAAGCCGACGCTGTGCGCAAGTTCCGTTCGCAGTATTACAACAAGTGTCGCCTGGTGGAGGACCTCGAAGAGGAGGACAAGCTGGCTTTCCAAGACCCTCAGAGCGAAGCACTGGCGAGCCCCAAGGCAAAGGTCCCCACGATCAAGATGACGGAGCCCGAGGAGAACGAGGAGGAGCCTATTGATCTGGGCGACGAGACCTATCAGCCCGAGCAGATCAAGAAGATTCTGTCGCACATGCTGGAGACCATCAAGATCGCCGAAGTCAAGGTCCCCATCATTGGAACCTACCAGAACTGCTCTACCGGCGCGGACATTACCGAATACATCCAAAAGCACCTTGGCGCAACCAGCGTCAGCTATGCGGAGAGGATTGGTCAGGATATGGTCACCCATGGCTTCTTGCGTCTCATTGGCAACGTTGGAAATGCTTTTGCGAATAGCTCCCGCATGAACTACCAGTGGAAAACAAAGGTCTTCACTTTGACGGGCGTCCCTGAGAAGAAGACGCCTTTGGCACGTGCAGGCACCGCTGCGTCTACCATGTCCAACGACAGTTTCACCGTAGATTCGCCGGGCGGTGTCGTTCAGGAGTACCTCCAGGGCTGGAACCCACTGAACAACCAGTACCCCAACGAGACACCACCAGATAGGCTACGACGAGAGGCTCGCGAGTCTGACGAGCGTTACAAGGCCGCTGTCAAGAAGCTGGACTCCCTGCGATGCAACCTCGAGGAAGCTATGATTGATCACCTCAAGTTCATGGAGCGCTGCGAACTGGACAGGCTAAAGGCCATCAAGGCTGTCATTCTCGACTTTTCTGGTGCCGTCAGCAATGTCATTCCTAGCCTGCAGAGCACCGTTGATAAGATGATGCTGTTTCAGGAGACCGTTCAGCCATTGGGCGATCTCCGATACATGCTCGAAAACTACCGTACCGGACCGTTTGTACCCAAGGTCACAACGTACGAGAACTACTACAACTCAGTCGATGAGCAAACCTTTGGTGTCGATCTGGAGGCACGAGCTCGTTCCGACAAGAAACGTGTGCCTATCCTAATCACGACCATCCTGACCTTCCTAGACAACCACTACCCTGATCTCGAGGGTGACGAAGTTCGCCGTGGAATCTGGCTCGTCGACGTACCATTGGCTCAGACACACAACCTGCGAGCTACCATCAATACTGGCAAGAGGTTTGAAGATGAGATCCTTGAAAAATACGACATCCCTATTGTTGCTAGTGTTCTGAAGCTGTACCTCCTGGAGCTACCAGGCAAGTTATTTACGGTCTACCCATGAGCTGCAACTAACAAAAACAGACTCCCTTGTCTCGTCCCACGTTTACGAAATTATCAAGACTATTTACAGCACTACCGCTACAGACGTGGACGAAGCAACAAGAGTCGCAGTCCTTCAGTCTACGCTTGGTCAGCTTCGTCTGGCTAACATTGCCACTCTTGACGCCATTTGCACTCATTTCACCCGGCTGATTGAGCTGACTTCAGCTGACGAGACCTATGTTGCCGCATTGGCAAATGCACTTGCACCCTGCGTTCTCCGCCCGAGGCTGGAGAACACCCTGACCATGAATGAGCGCTACAGCTACCGCCTCGTGCGCGACCTCTTTGCTCACAAAGACGCAATCTTTGGAGAGTTGAAGCGCGCTAGCACCCTGACTCACTCTGTTTCCGGCTCGCAGCGTCCTCGTGCCATCTCTACAGATGAGAGCAACCGACGTGCCAATATGGAGGAACGCCAGCGCGCTATCGCCGCTCAACGATCTCCTCGGGGCGTCTCACCCGGTCCCAGCAACCGAAGCAGCGGTTCTCATCGCCGTGACCGCAGTCAGACGCGTTTCCCGGTAAACACCAACTCACCCACGGAAGCACGAAAGGCTCCCACAAACCGTGGCTCTCTGGAAGTGCCTGACCCTGATAGCCCCAGCGCCAGTGCTAGTACGGCTGCTGCTGCTACTACGAACGGCACAGCAGAGGATGAGTCTGAAGCATCAGCACCTGCGTCTGTACCAGCACGTGCAGCAGAAATGTACGAGCCTACCCCTTTCACTCCTGTTGAGCACCCAGCACCTTCAAGCACTCGTGTACCACTAGCCCTTGGCCTCAGGAAGCATGCTGGAAGCTTAGCAAGAGGCAACCGGGATTCCACCGGGAGCCTCAGCAGAGGCGGCAACCGCGACTCGACTGGTAGTCTCAGGAGTCTCGCGACCGCAAACGAAGAAGCACCCCGAGGTGTCACACTGGAGGACCCATCACCTCGGGGAGTAACGCTGGAGGATAAACCCATGGATGACTAGTGGTTGTTCTGAGGCCCAACTTGAGCACTACCTACCTAACGACAGACCGATGTATGTTGGGTTGAGAGTCTGACGCCTGACGTGGTTATGGGTACGATATCAGCGATTAGCGTGTAATCATTTATGGGAACACTTGGCGGTTCTTTTGTTAATACTGGCAATGATCACGAGCATATATACCACAACATTCAAGTTTTCGCATTTCAGGGTTCGACAAAGCGAAACGGTGGTTGACATGGGCCTGGTACCTGGGGCTAAAAGCGGCTGACAAGACACTAGAGCACATGTGGTTGGAACGTCGTCAGCGAAATCGGGCTTGACCTTCGACATGGGTCTGCCATGGATGCAGATGTGGCTGGGCTTCTGCCAGCCCGATTGCTGCGGACCAAGGCGCTTTTGCTTCCTTTATTTCTCTCTCAGCTGCCGCTCGTTTCGCGCTGACACGTTGCACATCTTTGTCTTCCCACGCACCCACCTTTGCTCTCCACAGTTGGTCTGACCCTCATCATCGAACCCCCACATTGATCGTCCCACGAATCACGTTGCGATCGCATTTCCAGCATCCAATTCTGAGCACCACAACAGCTTACGTACGACCCAAGACCATGTGCCTCGTCAAGGTCAAACAAGAAGAAGATGTTGTAGTCCCCTACCGTGTAGTTTCGCGACACAACCACTCTCCTCCTCGCCGCCGCGCCTCTCGACAATCGACGCACCGCTATTCTCGCGAAGTCGTGCGCGAATCCCACCATGAATCGCCTCGCCCTTCAGCGTCCTTTGTCGCGGTCCCCACGCCGCAGCCAAAACCCCTCGCCATCCCACCTCCGCAGCCTGTGCCTGTGTTTGTAGAGCCCCCGCCAGCGCCCGTGTATGCCCCTGCTCCCCTCCGCCGCCGAGCCATATCAGTAGTCGACACAGCCACCACGGGGCAGCGCAGTACGTGGAGGTTTCTCCGCGGTCGAGTTACAGCTCGCGGTCTTCTTCTCCAAACCGTAGCGAGTACGTGTACCGCGAGAGAGAGGTCAGGCGCGAGAGAGCGTACAGTCCCGACCGCGGGCCGCAGTACGAACACTACCGCTATGTGGAGCCGGCGAGGAGTGAGAGTAGTTTTGGAGGCGGGAGAGGGCACGGAGGGAGAGAGAGGAGCAGGTCTAGGGTGAAAGTGGATTATGGAAGGCAGAGAAGTAGGAGCAGAGGGGATGCGTATAGGGAGGAGAGTACGAGGGTTACGATTGTGGACGATGATGGGAGGAGGAGGAGGGATTACAGGTGATGACGAGGTTGTTGCTGGAAAGGTTAGCGTGTGCTAGGCTTTGTTGGTTTCTTGTTCTGGATGGCGTAACGTTTGGATGTGTCTCTTTGGAGCGTCGTGTGCGCGAGTCATGTCTATAGACGATGTGATGCTGTCTGTAGGGGGTCTAAATTTTTATTTTGCCTGACTACAGCTGTAGACGTCAGCCGACATTTTGGTCTTTCTTTTTGTCGTTTGCACATGTCCGATGGCAGGGCTGCTCGTTTGTACAGTAGCAATAATGGAGGGTTTGGCGCTTGTACGATCGTGACGATGTTGCATGGCTGGATCCACAACCTTTCTATTTGAGCTATGAGATCATTGTCGACCGTGAACAAGGGCAAGCCGTTGCCGAGAATGCCGCTTGACATGGAAATGGCGGCAGGAAGTATTTTTTGGATTGTCCCCAGATCGTCCACATATCTCCACATCGGCCGCGCCTTTGTCAGCGGGCTGTCGAAGAAGCCCTGCAGGCATTCGGGCAGTTGGACGTGCGGCGATCTATCAGCAGCCATCAAGCCAGCGTGAAGCGGCGTGCGACCGCCAAAGCACACGTGCTCGCTCGCAACGACGTATACACTCGACCTGCGCGCATAAATGCAGCGTGGCAATCGAGTGCTAGACAATGTCCATCCGCGTGCTGATCAAAGAATACCCGCACCGCGCAATCGCCCTCAGCACGCCCTCGCACGCCCTCATCCTCCGCCATAGCTCCTCGTTGACCGAACACAATGCGAATCCGAATGCCTCGTCGACGTCGCTGGGAAGCAATGGCGCCAGTGCCGCCCGCTGCATGGTCGAGTTCTCGCGGAAAGAGGACGTCGACCTGAGCGACTACCGCGCCCTGCACTCGGTCAACGCCCACGGCACGCTAGGACTCATCACCGTCAATGGGGATGTCTTTCTTGTCGTCGTCAACGGGGCGAGCAAGGTTGCCACGGTGCGGCCAGGCGAGACAGTGCAGCGCATCCACTCGGTCGGCTTCTACTGCCTGAGCAGCTCCAGCTACGATGCCCTCCTCAACGACGAAGTGAACCCCTACCCGACCGACACCATCGATGACGAGGGCTATGAGATGGGCTTTGGGGGCAGGAAGGAGCAGTCGCCGCTCGAACATCCGTGTCTGGCCCTGAAGAAGCTGCTGAGCAGTGGCACATTCTACTACAGCTCAGACTTCGACTTGACACGGCGCTTGCAGGACAGGTCGACAGACGCTGCCACCGTGTCCATTGACAGTCTCGACGCCGGCTTCTTGTGGAACTCATACATGATCCAGCCGCTGGTCGACTTTAGAAGCAGGCTCGCCCCGCAGGACAAAGACGCCTTGGATGCCTCGGGTATCTTAACGTCTGCTATCCGTGGCTTTGCTCTCACTGTTACCGTACCCATTGCCTCGGCGCCTATCAAGGTTCGCGGATCAGGCATGCCGTCTGCTATGACACTGATTTCAAGATTATCCTGCAGGAGAGCTGGAACGCGCTTCAACTCTCGTGGTATTGACGATGATGGCAATGTAGCCAACTTTGTTGAGACAGAAACCATATACTGGGCGCCATCAGGTGTGTGTTTCTCATACGTCCAGATACGAGGCAGCGTCCCCATATTCTGGGAGCAGCAGTCCGGCCTGCTTCCAGGCCAGCAAAAGATCACTATCACGCGAGGTCCTGAAGCTACTCAGCCTGCTTTCGACAAGCACTTCGAGAATCTAGAGTTCGCCTACGGCGCTATGCATGTGGTCAATCTGCTCAGTAACGAGAAGCCGAACGAGATAGAACTCACTCATAGATATCGAGATCACATCAAGAACAGTCCATTGAACTCCGGTGTTGAGAAGAGCGATCGAGAACATGAGCTCATCAAGCTTACCGAATACGACTTCCATGCAGAGACACGAGGTCCCGGTGGCTACGAGATGGCTAGCATGATCGCACGGTGGATACAGCACTCAGCTGATGGCTTTGCATACTACTTATCCGAAGATGTGGATGAAAAAATCAGTTCAAATGGACAAGACCACGTCGTGAGGCGCTCGACACCCATCTTGGGTCAGGAAGGTGTTTTCAGAACGAACTGTCTTGACTGTTTGGATCGGACGAACCTCGTACAAACAATCATCAGCAAGATGGCGCTGGAGATCTTTCTCAGTCACAAAGGTCTGGGAGCGAGCCAGGACTTCTGGGTGCGACATTCGAGCATGTGGGCAGATAACGGCGACGCTTTGTCCAGAATATACGCAGGCACTGGAGCGCTGAAATCGTCCTTCACAAGACATGGTAAGATGTCGCTAGCCGGTGCCCTGGCAGACGCAAGGAAAAGCGTCACAAGAACATACATCAACAACTTCGCCGACAAAGGGAGACAAAACACCATCGACATGCTTCTCGGTCGTCTCATGGGGCAAGTTCCGGTTCATCTGTACGATCCCATTAATGACTTCGTCATTGCAGAACTCATTCGACGAGCCCCTGAGTTCTCCGAAACAGAAGTGATTAATATACTTGTTGGCACATTCAACCTGAACGGCAAGACACATGGCATTGACCAGGACCTGTCACCATGGCTGTGTCCGGATGTTGATGATTCACAGCAGTGTCCAGAGATTGTCGCAGTAGGCTTCCAGGAAATTGTCGAACTAAGTCCGCAGCAAATCATGTCGACAGAGCCAACGAGGCGACAGGATTGGGAATATGCCGTCAAGAATTGTCTAGACAAGAATGCCGCAAGACACGACAAGGAGGAGTATGTTCTTCTTCGAGGCGGTCAGCTTGTTGGTGCAAGCTTGTCTGTTTTTGTGCGTGCCGATAAACTCAAAAGCGTCAAGAACGTCGAGGGCAGTCTGAAAAAACCGGCATGTCTGGTATGGCTGGTAACAAAGGTGCTGTCGCGATACGCATGGAGTATGCCAATACCTCCATCTGCTTCGTAACAGCTCATCTTGCGGCTGGATTTGCCAACTATGAAGAGCGAAACCGTGACTACAAGACAATCAGTCACGGTTTGCGTTTTCAGCGGAATCGGTCAATCGAAGATCATGATACTGTTATCTGGCTGGGTGACTTCAACTACAGGATTGGTCTTAGTAACGACAAGGTCCAGAAGTTGTGTCAGATGAATGACCTCGAAACATTGTATGACAATGATCAGGTACAACCCCCAATTAAGTCATCGGAATTTGCTTGCTAACTCCTGCAGCTCAATATCCAGATGGTCGCTGGCTTGACCTTCCCTTACTACTCAGAAGCTCGCATAACATTCCCTCCCACCTACAAGTACGATCTGGGGACAGATACCTATGACACATCTGAAAAGGCACGCATCCCCGCTTGGTGTGATCGCGTGCTCCGCAAGGGCGACAACATCCGGCAGATTCATTATGATGCAGCACCACTTCGATTCTCTGACCATCGTCCTGTATATGCTACGTTCCAGGTTATGGTCAGGAAGGTTGACGAGGGTAAGAAAGAGGCTCTCAAGACAGAGCTGTACAACTCACGAAAAGCGTTCGTTGGAGATACTCGAGCAGCGGGGCACCCTGGTGAAGACGAGTCGGATGATGAGGACTTGATCGGTTACGAAAGCGTTGAGCCCGGTCTGCCACCTGCCAGCTCAGACCGGAGGAAGTGGTGGCTTGACAATGGTACCTTTGTCCTCCTTCCTATTGCCGCTTCGATACTTATCTTTGGAAGGTCTACCAGCTAAAGCGCGCATCCAACCACCATCAAACGATCATATTCCAAATCCCAAACGGCCCAGCAACCCCTTCACACCCAGCCCAGAACCGGACTGGGTCGAGATCAACAAGCTCGGAAGCAGACCAGAGCCACCTCCAGCCCGTGGCACCCAGCGAGCACGCACCGTCGACTTCAACAATCTAAACAAGCCAAGCTCCTCCGCATCGAGCTCAACAGCAAGCCTGTACCACGCGCAAAACTCTAACCCTATGGCACGAAGAATGGTAGCACCGCAGTACGACGCCAAAGATCCCGCCCAAATCCTGTACATGGACGGCGCACACGACGCCATCAGCGACCTCCGCCGTAACGCCTCCAACGCATCAACGCGCTCCCTCCCCATCCTACCCAACCGCAACCTACCACCCGTTACATCCTCTCTACAGGGTCCCGCGGTACCCACGAACAGCAAACCCCAAGTTCTGCGCAAACCAGCACCGCCGCCGATCCCCACCAAGAAAGCCTCGCTGCTGAGCAAAACGTCGAGTCCGCCACCGCTGCAGCGCTATCGCGACGACCCAGAGCCGGCGGTGCCCCGACGCTCCATGGCACCTCCTCCGCCGGCGAGCGCGAGGAAACCAGTGCCAAATCTGATGGACGGGGATGATGGACCGCCTGCGCTACCGCCAAGAACAGGGACAGGATTGAGTTCTGGCAGCAATGGGCGGGCACGGAACTTTTTGGATGATGAGGCTGATATGAAGGGGTTGGATGGGTGGGAGGTGTTGAGGCCGGATAGGTCGTGAGATGCTGGCTGATGCTGCGAGGTCGGATATAAGAAAATGTTACTTATGCGAGCTTCTGCTTCTGTCATATTGCTTCTCGGTTCTCTCTCTGTGTGTGTGTGTGTTTGTGTGAGTGAGTGTGTGAACTATAGTTCATTCTTGAAATGATTATGGGCTATGCACAGCACATGCTCCACCACGCCTCAGGTGTCATCGCTCCGTCTAATCGTTGGCCAAAGTAGCGCCCCAAATGGTAAGTAGCCCAATACAATGCGACGGCCAGGAAATGCGCACAAAAACGCCATGCTAGATATTCACAGTCGAACCCAACCCACAGTCTTTCTCCACTTTGCTCCTCCGTCCATCCAATCACCTCATGCAATTATCATCCTCTGTGTATTCCCAAGTCAGCGCTACCCCGAGTCAGATGCTGCCTGTACCGGGGCTGTGGTAATCTCGTCCACAGCATAGAGGTTCTGGTTTAAAATCTTGTTCATGGTGAACATGTGTACTCTGTCCACTTTGAAGACGGCGCGCATCGCATCGTCGCATCGGATTTGCCGCTTGTCGGCGGGATCTTGCAGGTCGCGTTCCTTGATGTACTCCCAGACCTTCTTGACGGTTTGTGGGCGCGAGAGTTGTGTTTCGTTGAGGAGGGAGGAAAGGGCGGGGAGAGCGCCATCGGCTTCTATTGCGTGGATTAGCGGGCAAGCGGAGAATTCAGGTAGAGGGAGTGTAGCGCCACGGACGGAGGAAACACGTACATGGAACCCTCCTTTTCGACTCGGGGGCTTCTTCTCCTTGTCGCTGCCGGACGCGATGTCACTGTCGTCTTCATCCTTGACGCGATTCGAGCTCTTCTTCTTGATCTTCTTCTTTGGCGGCGGCGCTTTCCTCTTGTTGTTCCCTCCTCTTGTCGACCGGCCGCTGCGCGCGTTCTCCTCGGCTTGTAGTTGGCGCGCGAAAGCTGCATCAGCGTCTTCAGACGCTCTGCTCTTCTTTGCTTTCTTCTTAGGAGGTGCGGCGTCTTCAAGCTCCGAGGGCGCGGATTCAGAGCCGGGCGTGCGCTTGTTGTCTGGCGAAGCCGAGGCACAGGCGGCGCCGTTTTCGACAGTGGGAATGGGTTCTGATGGCTCGGTTGCGGTGCCGTTTATTTCGGAGTTGAACTTGTCGAAACGCTGCATGATGAGGGCCGTGATGGCATCCTGGGCCATCTGTTAGCATCTGAGGCAGGTCGCGTCTTCACGCGTTTGCGCGTTCGCGGGTACAGCGTCTGGCGCACCTTCTGCTTGGCTGTGTCATGGCCGGTTCGCTCTTGCAGCCCCTTTCGTATGCGCTTAGCAGAGATTGTGTTCAGGTCGCTGGCGCGAAGTATTTCGTCAATGATGAGGGAGTAGGAAGTCTCTACTTGGTCGGGAAGAGGATCTGGCCAAGGTGAGTGGGTGAGTGGGTGAGTGGGATGCGCGACGCCCTCAGGCGGGCACGTACCGGACATGGCAACTGTCTTGTCTGCTGCAGCAGAGAGCTTGGTTGCAACAAAGTGCGTGTTTGTGCCAGCGGAGCTGCAAGGTGAGCTGCACACAGCAGAACCACGGGCCGGCGCGAACCGCGTAGTGTGAACCGGGGGTCGATGCAGAGAGGGGAAAGACGGCGGAGGCTGGTGGACAGGCAACGAAAGGATATATACACGAAAAGTCGCGTAGAACAGGGAATTCTGCGAAGAGCGTCTCTCACCAAGCAATGGGCGAAGAGTGGCTTAAGACACGCTCAAGACAGTGAGAGAGCCGGACAGTCTAAAACGGTAGTGCCGGCGGGGCGCGCCCTGCAGCAGTGTGTAGAGCAGCGCGGAAACAAGCGTCTTGAGGGGGATGCAGGCCGCAGGCAGCAGACGATGGATCGCGGGGGCGAGCTTCAGCTGGAGACAAGCAGCGAAGATTCAATTGACCCTGCTACGGCATTCGATGTGGTGAGGTGGAGAGGGCGAGAGGTCATCCGTCGCCTGCGCACAGACTACAGATCCAAGATCCAGGTACCGATTGGGAAGTGGGAGAGGCTGGGGAAGCTTCCAAGGCTGAGTTGCAGCTTGCCCGCACTGCCAGCACAACGACCACGTTGGGCACAACGAGTGGAGACGGAGGAACACAGTGCCAAAACAATGCGGCGCGACGCAGCACGAAGTGTTTCAGCACCAGAAACGGTACTGGTTCTGATATTTCACCTCACTTGCTGCAAATCTGTCCAAATGCGGCAATCATGCTCATCCTCGCAGAGCCGCACGTCTGAGCCGTCATTCACATAACCCAACACCCAACGCCGTACATCTGCTTCTCAACCGCGCTCTTGATCTGATACCAATCCGCTCGTCTCTCCGCGTACTCATACACCTCCTCCGCTCGGAAGATGCCATGGTACCGATCCGTGTCTGCTATGATCGTCGCAATCTCTTTTGCCTCCTTTGGCGCAATCAGGTAAATCTGCGAAAGCTCTCGAAGAGCTGCAAAGTACTGCATGAGTGGTTTGTTGCGCAACGACACAATGTAGGCGTTGTAAGCGTTCATGTCACTCTGTCGTGTTAGCAAGGTAGCAAGCACAAGGGCATCTTGACCGCTCTCTTACCTGATCAGCACAATGGCACCGTCCACACTCACACGTTGCCGCTTGAGGTGCTTGCAGATCGCAGTAAACAGCCGTACGCCAACTTCCTGGTTGAACACGTCCAGCACGTTCTTGTCTGTGCTACCAACTAACATGCTTGTGTGCGATGATACCATATCGACCACTCTCCTTGCTGTCTCGCTAGGCCCAATGTCTGCCAACTGTGCTACACCATTGGGGCCTACGGGAGGATTGAAGTCAGACGGTTGCTGCAGGGTACCGCACAGGTACTCCACCTCGTCCATGAGCACATCAATACCTTTGTTGAGTCCTGCAGCGACACGCTCATCGAGCATCTGCTCAAACTTCTTCTTCTCTTTCGCTGCAAGACTGAGAAAGTCGTCACGATCGGTGAGATTGGCTGCAACCAACTCTTGCAGGTAGAACACTTCCACCATCTGCTGAATCAAATCTCCAACATTGACTAGCTCCAGGAATGCCACTAGTGGTGCCACCCCTTCCTTGCTATGGTCCGCTACTTCGCGAGGCTTATACTCCGCCAGATGGCCGACTGCCTTGTCAAACCCTAGCTTCATATGCCGATTACCGAGGATTTGCACAAGGAAAATGAAAATCTGTTCGCATTGCTCTTTGGCTTCTTCACCGGACTGTCCACCAAGTCTGACAAATCGCGCCGCTCGCTCCAAACTTGACTTTGCTTTGTGTGTCAAGTCGAGCGCCACTTCGATGCTGAACAGCGTTCGGATGCCTTCTAGTCGAGTTCATGATCGCTGCTTTCGCCGCAAGCTCGGTTGTGGGTGCTTGCAATCCGGGCGAACGTGCTCCATCGCCTGATGGTGTTTCTGATCGTATGGGTGTGTCCAACGCGCTGTTCCCGTTGGCTGCAGGCGCCGTAGTCACAGAATTTCTATTTCCAGAGCCACCCATGGTTGGTAGAACATTGACAGGCATCATGACAACTTTTTTGAAAGAGGAAAGAAAGTCCTGTTTGGCTGCCTTTCGGTTGACATTTGACATGTAGAACGTTTCGGTCGTTTGTTCTTCTTCGGTCAAACGCTTCTCCCATGCCTCGACCTGATCTAAAGATTTTCGTTTGAAGAAGTCCAGCTCCTCCTGCAAGTACAGGTCAATATGTGGCTCGAAACATCGTGAAACAATGCGAACTGCTTCTTCCTGGAAATCTGTCTTCGAGCCCTTCGTAGGCTTCAGAGAGATGGCAAGTTGTGACGCCTGATCGAACACGCCTGCTACGGCTTTGAGATAGACGTCGGTGCTGATGTCGTGTGCTTCATCAAAGAGCGATGTGATGTACTCCGATACGATATCCTCGGCAACACGCTCTAAGAAGGGTTGGAGCACGTCGAAGGTGGGTGGAAATACTCGATCGATAATAGCTGTTTCGTCATCCAAAGCGATCGCCAACCCATGGAAAAATTCGCGTGATGGCTCTAATGTGAGCTGAACCGAGTTTGTTCCGGGCAGGCAATCTCGTGGGTTGCCCAGCTTCTCTTTGTCTAGCATCAACGGATGGTTGTGGATAAACGAGTCCAGACAAGCTGCACCGCCGTTCAAGTGGAACAGAACAGATGCAAATCTCTTCATGCGACCATCATAATCTTTAGCTTCGCAGCCAGTCTCAAATTCTCTCAGAACAGCGTTTTCGAATATGCCCGTCATGGTGTCCAACTTCTCCTCGCGCTGACCCCACCCTTGCGCAAAGTCGCTCTTCGCGAATGTCTTGAGTTGCGCGAGCATTTGGGCCTGCTGCTCCGGGTCACGATATGTGCGGAACATAACGGGATCTGTATGGCTTCTCGAGCGTGCCAGATCGAAATAGTACGGCGCCAGCGCTGCATAGACCTTCCCGTATTCCTGTCGCGCTCTGCCTCTGATAGAGCGAACACCTGAAACAACCTTCAGCGCAGCTTGCGGATCCATCATCGGTGATCTTGCAGATGCGGCCGTGAACGTAGGCGTTAACGTCATGTCGTTGAAGCCCTTGTCCAGTGTTGTCGATCGTCCTCTGCCCTTCTGCTCTAGCGACTGCCGTTGTATGTCTTCGTCCGCGTCGAAAATTGTCATGCTGCCACGGGGCTGTTCGATACCGCCTATCTCGAGTCCAGCACCGTTTCCAGGCAGAGGGACGCTTGTTCTCTGCGCCTCTTCGGCTTTTTGGGCTTCGAGTTTCCGGCGCATGGCCTCCTCGAAGCGTTGCTTTGCCTCTACATCGTTCCAACAGCCCATGGCCTTGAGTCTTTGTATCCACCGGGTATCATCGTAGACCATTTCCTGCATGCGCTTCGAGGTCCTGGCGAACGTGAACATGTCGGCTATGGGAAGGTAGTCGAGGATCGTGTTGATGAGTTCTTAGCAAGTTAGTCGCACTGTATAAGCGGAATCCACGCAATGATACGTGCCTGCTGGCAGAATAGCTTTCGACTCATCCACCATCTGTGTGGTGCGCAGTGGGGCCAGGACAGACGCCTGTGCCTGGGGCAGCACCCGTTTGAAGTTGGATCTCGTGCCCATTTTGCTGGCTATTGTTTCTTCCGTTCAGTCTACATGTGCTAGTATCCAGGTGCTGGTCATTTTCGCGACCCGTTGAGCGTTGGTGTGTAAGTCGCGCAAAGCAAGTGAAGTGTGCGGGCGGACTCGAGGCGGAGACAGACGCTCGAAGCTTAGCACGCGGACTCCGTGTTGCATTGTTGCTAAGCTCAAACAACAAACAACGTTAATTAATCAGCTTCATCGATGTTTTTGCAGCTGCAAGTTGCGTTTATGATAGGCGAGGTTGAACAGCGTTGTATGTCTTGCTTGGGCGCGCGTCTGGTACCTGAATTCAAAAGCACCTTTTAAGCTAACGACCGTCGCAGAGCCTCGTACGGTACACAAACAGCTAGAGACGATTATGGATACACCTTGTAAATATTCTAGAAAACCATGAAGCTTTAGATGACTACAAGGTTTCTGTCTAGCAGAATTCTTCATATGAAGGGCCTCTGATGTCTATCCTTTCTGCACTGCAAGTGAAGGTCGGAGCATGCTTGAAGCAGGGCTTTACTCGACAGCACCAGGTCCACTTCTCCTTTATTAAATCAACTAATTACATGCTGGTGACTAATTACATCCTCTTACACTTCATCCGTAAAGTCCATACACCGTTGACAATACCATCTAACCCATCTTCTACAAAGCAGCGAGCATGCCAATGACGGCCACTCCAAGACCAAGACCCAGACCAGCACCAGCGGTTTGGAGAGCAGCAGCAGCTGCCGCACTGCCAGCAGGGGTTGCCGCCGCGCTGCCCGATTGGGACGCGGTTGCTGCTGCGCTGCCCGAGGGAGTGCTGGTGCCAGAGATACGGGACACTGAAGCAGAGGCAGAAGTAGAGGCAGAAGCAGAGGCAGAGGCAGCATCGGAGGCAGAGGCAGCATCAGAGGCAGAGGCAGAGGCAGAGGCAGAGGCGGAGACCGAAGCGCTCGAGCTGGCGGAGCTGCAGTCAGGAGTGGTGTCCAGGGTCACACCGGCTCCTTGGCAGAGAGTTTGGGCGAAGGTGATCGTAGCTGGCACTCTTTTAGTCATTTGAAGTCATTCGAGCTGAGATGCTTACTGTTGATGTCGGCGGCATTGCAGGAGGACAGGGCACAGCATGCAACGTTTGTGATACTTGAGCTACCGCAAATGCAACCAACGTCGACAAGGCTACAGCTGCCGAGATTGTCGGTTCCGAAGCAGCTTTGCTGGTTATGATTCAGTTACTGTGTTTTCAAAGTCGACGCTATACATACAGCACACGTTGGAATGTTAGCGAGATTGCCCTGACCGAGGACAGTAGCGCTAAGCGCTGCAATGGTTGCGATAATAGAGAACTGCATGATGTAGTACCTAGGAGACGAAGAGCGATGATATGGGGTAAGGAATGATAGGATACAAGGTGTACTTGTAAGAACTTGACAGCCAAAGCAATGAAAATGGTTGTCGCAACCGTTAGGGAAAGTTGAAGTTTATATAATATAGCCTGGTTCTCCTCAAAGCTGATCCGTCTAGACTGCATGATTGGTCCGCCTATGACTATTGGCTGTACCAACTAAGATTGTGGCTTGTGGCTTCCGCTCTCATCCCGAAGTTACCGGTGGCTACAAAGAAAAAGTGCTGCAACCGTGATAGTCAGCACTATGCTCAACTCGCGTGTGACCGCTGAGGCCTTAGTTGTTGTTGTGCTTGTTGTGCTTGTGGGGTGTAGCCACGTTGAATTCACTCTCACCAGCATGATTACCAGCCAAGTAGAAGTGTAATGAAAACTCAGCCATTGAAACAATATCTTGAAATCACCGTAGAATTGGCCGATACGGCGTCTTATCGGGCTGCATCTACATGAGGCTCTACCAATCACCTGGTAGTCACTCCGGTAAGTTCATTGTATCGTTCTCTGAACCGATGCTATGGATAAGCTCAGGTGTTGTTATGGATCGACGGCAAGCGGGACCTTGCAGATATTCACAACACCAACTTCAAAGCGACCTGCTCTGCGACACCAGAGCAACGAACATCTTAAGTCGGACCTACCTGTCCAGACTGTATATCGGTAGTGAGGCGGCTTGAAGATCGCAATGTCCAAAAGGCCGAACTGTTCGGTGCGGACCGTTGCTGGAACTGCTTTGTGAGGAGTAGGCAGAGTGATGAAGCACGTGCACAACGTCATGTTTTATTTCGAGACTCGAGGACTCGTGATGCATCCACAGTGGTGTTACGAGCACGGCTGGAAGGAGGTGTTTTTGAGTCCAAGGTTGGGCGACTTTGCCTGTTTGCGCTGACCACTGCGCGTAGCCGTCAAGGTCCCGCGAAAGGGCAACTATCAACGATCACCGAGGGACCTCTGAGGGACCTATGGTGGCTTGGAGTCGACACAATCCTGTGTATGCCGCCGCACAAGGCAAGAAAGTCACTCCTGAAGAGCAGTGCAGGGCACAGCTGTCAAATAACCGTTGGGGCGCAATGGTGAGCAGCCAAAGGCTCTGTTCCGACAAAGGCCGTATTCTGGCTGCCGATTCAGGGATGAAACACGGTCGCACAGGTCGATGAGCCTCCGCGAACTGCCGGCGAGGAACGACCGAACACACCACTTCTTGTTCCTGCATCAGAGAATGCTGCCCGACTAGATAAAGTTCAGCCTTACGCATCGTGGCTCGTCTCTAACGTGACAGCGTGTTTAATTGGCCACACGTGTGACTCTGTGTCGCCAGCGCATGGTGGTTTCGGTGGGTCGACTGGCTTGAGACAATGTTTCCGCCGCGGCTTTGCTACACAGAGGCCACAAGGAAGAAGGCTAGAAGCCGTCGCACGAGGGTTGATGCTTGAGGAGGTGGAAGCGCAGGGCCGAAGGGCCTGCTTGAGACGCGAGCCAATGGTGAAAGTGAAGCAAGTGGACTTGCCCATGTTGGCTCAGAGTCCTCCAAGGTCATTGCTCGTGATCTCGCGACAGCTTATGTTATCAACATCGCACGTCAGTGCTGGAGACGTCAGACTTGAGACACTGATTGATGAGGCGGAAGCACGATTGGGAGGCGTGTCACAAATTGTGGGCCGCAGACCTATGTCTCGTTCCATTCCTTTCAGGTACCGGTCTTGGAGTTTCCTGGAGAGGCAATTCAAGCTTCACTTGTCGAGCAGTGCTTGGGTGTACGTACCTGGAAGGGCCACGTACCGTCGGTTGCCCTCTCTCGTCAGTCGCCTGTTGCCCCGAGCTTGAGTAATGATGAAGGACTCTGAGAATAGTCTTGAAGCTGGGAGAGCCATTCTTAGTAACTCTTGAATACAAAAGCACCTCTGTGACCCGCTTGTAACAGAGTACCGATACTTCCAACGCACTGTTCTGTTGCCGTCGAGTTTGCCATTCTATTCAAGTCTCAGACCCCGTCTCACAGTTACACGTTCATAAACACCCTTTTGGATCGCATTCCTCCCGACAACTTCCAGAATAATGGCACCCACCATGCAGAAAGCACCGAGACCCGTGAACGCTGACCATGAGCCCCGCGATGGCCTGTAGTGAGTAGTCTTCATCCAATCGTCTACAGATGGACCTCATCGCTGACATGCTCGATAGGGAAACCGCAGGCGCCTGCTCGGGAACTTTAAGCGCCTGCTCGGGAACTTTAAGCGACTGCGCCTTCCCAAGCTTCCTAAAACAACTCTTTTGGCGACACCACAACCACTCGACGCAGGGCGTCATACGTTATATTCGGACTTGAATTATCTTTTTCTCCAGCAACATGGCCATCATCGAAATTGAAGATTGTTGCGCACAGCGATTGACCTGTCTCGCATTTCGGTTTTTGAGACAGCGGCCACCTCGAGTCTACGCTAGCTGGTGCACAATCGATAACCAGAGGATTACGAGGCGCAGCAATCCTTGGAACATCATCCGAACGACAACAACATCAATCGTACTCACCGACGCTAGGCTGTGTCTCCGGTGAACAAGGCTTGCAGGCAGCAAAGAGTCATCCTCATCGTTCGAAGGACCCCGGGGAGTACTTATCGACCAAGGCACTGACTCTGAGGCATGTTGTGTGCCTTGAAGTCTGCCGCATCCGCAGTAGAAGCCCCCAAAGCGGCTGTGCTCCCGGGCACGCTTTCACGGTTTAGTTCAGCCTAGCTAGGCAGCGAACGGGGGTTCGTCAGTGGACACCGCATGCTGCCCTTCTGCCTGAAGGCAGCCTCAAAAAGAATGGCCTGTCTCGTACTTCGGCCTAAATCAGTGTGGCTTGGACCCACTAGGAGGCCCTCTCGCGGTCGACTAAAGGAGTCACCAGCTCGTTCACCAGACTGTTGGACTTTGATAAGGCGTGCTAGAAGAATGGCAGCCTATGGATCGCCTTATTCATCAGGCTTCAGCCAATGGTCACAGTCAATTGGCCAGGGGTGGCGCAGCAATATCGTCCTCTATACTCACCACTGATGAGTGCGACGGAGAAATTGTATCGAGTTCTGCGTCATACTCCGGGCAAGAAGGCAGTTGTTTGCCTGTTCCTGAAGTTAACTAAATGGGGCAGTACAGATAGTGGCGCCTCCAGCAGGCCTCAGGATACAACTGTTTATATACACCTCAGTCTCCAATATGTTGTGAGACATCTTTACACACATCAACCTTACAGTCTGCCTATATCACCACACATCAACACAGCCTACAACCACCACGACCGCCATCGTCAACCAAGCCACACAAGAATTACTTATCACATCAACCATCACCATGCGAACCCCAAGCTTCAACGCCAACAACTACCTCAATCTCCTTGGTGGCTCTGAATCCCGTGACGGTGGTGCACCCAATCGATCCGCCAAGTTCAATCTGCCAATGATGAAAGCTATGCGTGGTGGTCCTGAGTCTCGCGATGGTGGCTAAGCGGCCAACCAGTTCAAGTATGTTGATCCTCTGACTCTCTCCTCGACTTCATCTAACAGCTTCAAGATTCTTTTGAATACTTTCAGTATCGAATGTGCCGGTCACTTCTTTCCTCGATCAACCTCGAGGCATTGGTATCCCGGTAGGAGTTCGGCCACGGCCACTCCACGCTCCTCGCTGGCTTCGGCCTACCACGAGAAACCGCCCTTGGCCACTCTCGACACGCTTCCTCCTTTTTTCGCACTTTTCCCTCTTTTTGTAGCATTCTTTGGTTTTGAAGGCATGGTTGGAGTTTGGTCTTTGGATCTGGTGTACGATATGGACGGCTGTATGATACCACGCGCTTCAAGCGTTCACTTGCTTTCGACCTTGCATAGACAGCGCTACCACACAATAGAGGGCGACGTCGGATTACTAGATATTACTTGGGATCATAGATCTTGATTAGACAGGCGCGGCGTTCGTGTTTTGTTTGATCCGCGATATGGAGGTCGATCATAGACAGTCGCGATAAGAACAGTAATTGAAAACATTTCAATCAAAGCAATTGATAAAACAGCAATTTGTGTCTAGCTTGTGTGACCAATGCGAATGAATATCGGGACTGATATCAAAGCGGGCAACCAGATCTCAAATCTGAAGCTTGCCATGTTGAATGGTGTTGAAGTCAAGTGGAGAAGTGATCTGTGATCTGGTGTTCGCAACCCATGTACCCCACGTTCTTGGCATCAATAATGGCATTACATGCATGTTTGCTTCATGTCTCCAGATTGCGGACATCGATATCGCAACTCAGCTTCTTCACAACCAGGTCTTTGTGCCAAACCCAGACGGACTTGCAAAAGAGCAGCCACCGAAGGCATCACCGTGTGAACGACCTCAGACAAGGCAACAATGCCTCGTTGGACGCATCGGGCGATCGTGCACGTTCTCAGGCGCCCCGCCGAAGGCATCAATGACTAATTCCAACCCGAAAACAGTGTCAGGCATGCGCAAAACAGCAACTTTCTACCGGGTCATAAGGCCATGGACTGCGCGAAGGACAGCCGGCGTCAAACTTGCGCAGACGCGAGATGACGGGAAATGCTAGAGCTCACGAAAAAATGATGACGATATCGCGCGCTGGTGCACATTCAGTCACAGTCGCTTGTGGAGCTGTTCAGCCGCTTGCTGCGCTCGTCGTACTTTGTGGAAGCCAAGAGCTATTCAAGAGCATTTAAGGGTCGTCAAGCGATCGCGTCATCTGGTGGTTACTGTCTCTGGCGCCCTCTCACCTCGCCGTCGAACACTTCTGACACAAACGTGAAATCCCTAGCCTGCTGCAATCGACCACGATTTTCACTACACATACAACAAAATGTCTACACGACCAGCTCAGGACCGCATCGCCTCCCATGGCCGTGGCGGAGCAGGTGAGTTTGAGCTTTGCAAAACACTGTTCGCACAGACCTAGGCATTCTCAGCATGTTCACGATATTTTCGCATCTGCATGGGCTGTTTGCGCTTAAGCAACAAAAGAAGCCACTCTTTCGAACTGCTGCTGACATCGAGAAGGCAACATTGCACCGGATGTCAAAACAGTTTACACCAAGCCCGAGGACCTAGTCACTCCCACGATCAAGTCAAACACATACACTACTGGTCGCGGTGGACAGGGCAACATGGCGAAGAACGATAACCCAGACAACGCTCGTCTGGCGCAGGATGTCGATGGTCCCGTCAAGATCTCCGAGCCCAAGGGAGCCGTGCACTACGGACGAGGTGGCGCTGCGAACATCATCACTGACAAGGAGCGCCACAGCGGCGAGGCCAAGCGCAGCGACTCTGGCGATTCAACTGACCAGGGCCTTCTGTCCAAGGTCAAAGGCTTCTTCAAGTGAGCAAGCATCACAAGACCTCCATGGTCTAGCGCATCTAGCGCAAGGGGTGGGGATTTTATGGAAGCAGGGTGTCTTTGTTTGGTTTTGATATACCCTGGAGTTGGAATGCGCTTTTGATACCACTCAATTTACAACGGAGAGAATCCGATTCGTAATGCAGCGCTGCGTAACATACTGTGTTATGCCTTCCTGTCAACAGTTTTCGCACAAGCTCCTGTCGCCAGTTGGCATCGCAACGAGTCTGCCCTCCCTGCTGCTCAACCTTGCTTGGTTACTCCCATCCATTCCAGGCTCGACTTGCATGAAGCCAAACACTCATGGTCTGGAAGCGCGATGCGGGCCTATTACAGTGATGGTGGGGCCATGGACATCACCACTGATTCACATCTTGCATGAAGTCTACGACTGCTTGACTTGCCGTTTCACTTGGCCGAGATCGACATAGGCGTGACGCCCTGCTGCGTATGGTGAGGGAGCCTTATCAGATCAGACGGCTCTCTGCCCCATTCCGCAGCAATGGACCGGGGTCTGCCCACCCCTCATGACAGGCATTTAACCTAACAGGTTGGTGTAGGAAGACACGACCTCATCTCCATCCTTCATCTCACATAGTGCACACCATCTCCTTCCAGTATGGCAGCACACATGACGATCACGATCCACATGCGGAAAGCTAACTGGAACACGATGCTATAAGCCAACAGCTCGGATCCACTACCAGATAAGTATCTACGAGATGCATCACATACATGACATTGTGTCTCGTGCCACAGAGTCGAACTACATCGCAAGCTGCGAGACTACCACAAGTACTCGTCTTCGCTAACCTGCCAGATGCACCTCGACGAAGAGTATTACAGAAATGTCAGCGACTACCACCTCCGCAAAGAAACCCGGGTTCACTGTTATGACGGAGACACGGCTGTGTTGCTTTGACGGTTACCACTAGGGAATAAGATTGAAAGTTCTCACTGGCTTAGGTGGAGTTGCTTGCGCATCTTCGGCAGACGTAGGCTTGTGTTGTGTTGGTAGATTGCATCTGCTTTGCACATACACTGCGGATCTTTTTAATGAATCAAGAAACTAGAAAGTATGGAAGGATTGGGTTGGGCTTGTTGCAAGGGCATGTCGGACGAGGGTCTTGGTTGAATGAAAGGAAGCCACTTAAATAACAATCAATAAAAGAAATGGGCAGAACAGCTGAAGTTCACTTTCAGTCTCCTGCTAGCACGTACTATTTAGTGTTGATCACTGCATGTATTGGTTATGTCGTGCTGCTCGTACAAATCCATTGTGGATGAGTTCATGTCGTTGATATCATCTAACCGCGCTCTATTAGGCTGAGCCCTTTAATCCTTCTTCAGTGGCGTGAACGTCTCGTTGATGCCATCCCTTGTGATGATCATCATCTGCAGCCCGTCACCGACTTCGATGTGCCTCTCCACCGCGCTCGTGAAGGCATCGCGTACCAAATCCTCGACATGGTTCTGCGGCAGCGGCTGGGGCACCACGGTCTTCAGGTTGTGACCTGTCCCGCTGCCTGGCTCGTACTGGTTCTTGGAGTTGACCTGGTTGTCCAAGAAGGGCATGATGAGCGAGGCCGCCGCGCCGGCTGCTCTGCACTGCTCCCTCTCGTAGCTGCCGACTGGGTCGTACGAGTACAAGGCGCCCTTGCCGTCCTCGTCCAGGCCACCGAGGATTGCGTGCACGTAGTATGGGAAGAATCGCTTATTGTAGAGGATATGGCTGAGACGCTGTGCGCAGGCAGAAACAGACATGGGCTTGCCGTGCTTGTACTTGTACATCTTGACAATGGTGTCCAGGTGCTCCTTCAGCGCGTGGCCGTCGGCGGCGAAGCCGACTACTGAGAGGACTATCCGTGCACCCTTGTTTTCAGGACCCTCACCGCCGATCCTGAAGAGCTTGGGCTCGTACCGTGTGTTGATGTTGTAACCGGATGTGGATCGAGTGTCGCCGGCGAGGATGGCGAAGTCAGCTCCAGAGATACCCAGCGTTGAACCGCCGTTGTCAGTGTAGCTGTGCAGATTAGTGCCTGAACTGCGAAATGCGGGGTTCTAGGCAACTCACGGGTAGAAGCCGTGCTGCCTCTCGCCGGAGGGAACAGCTGTGGGGGTGCTCGTGAACGAGTAGCCTGGGCCGCCCTGCGGAGGTGCACCAGAGAAGATGGCGGCCATCGTGACGGTGTGAGAGGCTGTTGTGGTGGTGGGAGGCGCGGGTCAATGGAGGGGGTAGGTTGGGTGAAAGGTAGCGTGGCGGTCGGCGTGTTTGCTGGCGGTGATGCTGGAGCTCGAGTTGATGCGGGCACGATTGCCTGCGCCGCCAAGGCCCGCCCGGAGCTTGTGAAGCTACGACCACCACCGCCGCCGCCGCGTCGTGGAGCTGCCTTCACGCCGCCAGCGACCATCGACAACGCCTCACACGAACACCATTTCTCAAAAGACCAACCACCGCAAACAGAGCCTGCGTCACTCAGAGCCCCTCGTCACTTCGCACCCCACCACCGCAGGCCACTGATCAAACCAAACACCGTTCCGCATCACACCACACCAAGTCAACATGTAAGGCCGCTGCACGATGTCTTAGTCGACATGCTGACTCTCGCTCAGGAGGTTTTGCTTGGCATCACGGGGAAGGACTTCACCCTTATCGCTGCCTCCAAAGCCGCCATGCGAGGCGCCACCATCCTGAAGGCCACCGATGACAAGACCCGAGAACTGAACAAGCACACGCTGATGGCCTTCTCGGGAGAAGCTGGCGACACAGTGCAGTTTGCCGAGTACATTCAAGCAAACATCCAGCTGTATTCGATGCGCAACAACATGGAGCTGTCGCCCGCTGCCACCGCCAACTTTGTCCGTGGAGAGCTTGCACGCGCGTTGCGATCACGGAAACCCTACACGGTGAACCTGCTGCTCGGAGGATACGATAGCATTGCCGACAAGCCCACACTCTATTGGATCGACTACCTAGCCAGTCTGGCGCCTGTTCCCTATGCGGCACACGGATACGCCCAGTATGTTTCTTCTTAAGCTGGGCTCTGCTGCAGCAGTCTGTATGATTGCCTCAAGAACGAGCTAACGCAGCATCCAGGTACTACTGTCTGTCATTACTCGACAAGCACCACCACCCCGACATCGACTACGAACAGGGCATGAAGATTCTGAGAATGTGCACAGAGGAGCTGAAGCGTCGTCTGCCAATTGACTTCAAGGGCGTTCTTGTCAAGGTCATCACAAAGGACGGTGTCAAGGATGTTGAGTACGAGGACGACGTCAAGGTCGCGATACCTTAAAGGAGCGGTTTGTTGGAGCGTGCATGACATCTGGAATGGACTGGACGATAAGCATACTACACTTATCAACAGGGCCACGGAGCACTCAACATGCGGAGGGCTAGCATTACGACTGGAGTTACGATAGAGACGCCATAGTCAATGACATAACATCACGAACAAAGGGCGCTGAATGGTTTATACTTGACATCTTCTCAGGACTGACCGTCAATCAACAACCAACACCAACACCAAATACACTTGGTCAGGAAGTCTAGCTGGCGCTGCAGTTGTTTACTTCTGAAAAAAAGGGCTTGGCGAATGCGAGAATGTCTGCATCGAATTTGGATGCAAAGAAGAAGGCAGTCCGCTTTGACAGATGTCATCACTGGTCATTCGAATGTTCGTGGTTGGAAATTTTCAAGAAGTGCACCAAACCTTTGTGTGCTGTGCGTGATGTCGAGAGACCAATTGGCTGTAAAATGGACGAGGCCTGCCATCGGCGGTATGTTGCGTGACCGACGGTGTTGCGTAATTGATAGATGACGAGCGTGCGCAGAGGAACCTACCCAGTTCTTTTCTCAGTCTCCGAGGCTTGTTTGAGCGGGCTGTGGCGACTCCTTCCTGTTTTTGTGACGCGATTATCCGCTTGGGGTTGGAGCAGGCTTGTGATCTCCAAGGCACGAAGGATCGAACCTCAAGGCGGTTAGAGTAGATGTGTTGCGGAAGATCGCCGCGGCTTACAGTTCGCGCTGTGGCTGCGTCAGTCGTCGAGAATGACATCACCGAACCAGAGCCTAGAGCTACACCAGTCCATCATGATTAGCATGGCCGGTGCAAGGCGGCTGGACTGTGTTCGTCATATCCTCTATTGTTTTACCATCTCTGCATCTCCCCAGCACTCTGGACTGTCTACTACAACAACCCTGTGACGATCGCTTTGACCTGAGTTTCTCGAAATGGCGACAGCAGGTTTGCCCACGTCTATTCCCCACATGGACGATGCCGCACCCCTGAAGAGCACGGCAGATGCTCCACCGAGAACCTCCACCGACACGGGCATGCGATGTCCTGATCCTTCGGCGCATGTTCATCAGTCTCACAGCAATGCTTTACAAAATCAGGCGTCGGCTGCGGCTTTGTATAGTACAAGACCAGCCAACGAGAGGCAGAGGATCAACCCGCTCGGACCGGACGGAAAGCTTTCGTCAGCAAGTGAGTCGCATAACTATGCAGAGGCAATTGTGTCAACGTGGTTCTGACCTGAGTGCCAGGCGCTGCGGCCAGTTTGAAATACGCAAAGGCAAACGACCTCCCCAGCTTCCCAGTCGTTGGCATCGACACATCCTCTTCGGCTGGAGTAGCTGCGCTACTTGCAAACCAAAATAAGAAGAGCCCAGAGTGGTGGAAGCCCGAGCAATCGTCTGCAGCTGGCAAAGCCGCGCTATTAGCAAATAACTATAAGATGAAGCCTTTATGGCAACCAGAAGCAAGCGCTGCAGGCTCCAAGGCAGCGATCCTTGCTCATCGAGATGGCGGAAAGCTAAATCTGTGGCAACCCCAAGCCAGCGCTGATGGCAACTCAGCAGCCAACATTGCCATGCGCAAGACGGGATTGGCCCTCAAATGGACTATGGGTACACTGAAGACGGCAGGAAAAGGGCATTGGTCGCAGCTACTGGGGCCCACTCAGCAGCTGGTCGCAAGCGCGCTCAGTCCATTCCCATGTCTGTTCCACTTTACCCTGACTCCAAGAACTCTGCCAAAAACGCACTGAGTGCCGCCACAATAGCTCACAGCCCATCAATGAGAGCCTCGAAGGTACCAGCGATGCAACACCAGGACTCGAACAAACCCGGATCCGGCGCGATGGAGGCAGCTAGGATACAGCATGCTAAGAGTACCCGGGAGATGTACACAAGTGCTCCACCTGTTGCACTGGAAGTTGAGGAGAAGAGGCGTAACGACGCGCTTCGAGCTTCAGCCATTGTCATGGCCAAGAAAATGTACAATATCCAGCAACAACACATCGAAGGAGCTTCTGGAAGCTCCGGTGTATCTGCAGCTCGCACAGGTGCCACTACTGCTCACGGCCAACAGCCCGCTACTAGTGAAGCGGACATTAAGCAGCAAGCCATGCAGTATCTTGGTATCCAGGAAGCTGCACAGAAACTGGCGCAAGAGCGACTGGCCAAGATCGGCTACGACGAGAATGCTGCTTACCGAAGCTACTATGGTTATGAGAAGCAAGGCCGTTCGAAGCTCTCTATGCGTCGGGGAAGACCTCGCGCTCGTAGCACTTCTGAAGTTCCCCAACAGGACAGCGATTCTGATGAGGACGACTTTCGCTCAAGGCGCATCCGCAATCAGATGAAGCAGTTAAACCAGCAACTGGCTGACGTTGATGCGAAAAAGCGCGAACAGGACCGCAGGGGTCTCATTGCTGCAGCAGAACGCAAAGTACAAGCACAGATGCAGGGACTTGACAAGGATGTTTACAACAAAACAGGTAGGATGTCGAATTCCATGATGGACGATTGGGATGAGAAAGCACGCGAACGGGCGCTTGCAAATTCTGAAGCTCGCATGGAAAACCACGGTAGGGTCATGATCGGCAATGGCAAGTGGATGGACCAGGCGGAAATCGATGCGATTGCTCAAGCCAGGCTCCAACCGACCCTCGATGAGATTACTGAGAAGGCCGAGAAGCGAAGGGCTGATGATGCCGAAAGGCAATTCGAGTTGGAGAAGAAGCGACGTAAGGAGCAAGAGGAGAAGGCACGTCTTGCGGAGATCAAGAGCGAAGAAAGGAAAGGCAGAGGTATGCGGCACAATATTGCATCAAAAGCAGTACTGACAGTCATCAGATGAAGAGAAGAGAGCATCAAAGGCTCGCAACGCAGAGGAGAAGGCAGCTGCAAAGCAAGCAAAGGAAGCAGAGAAGACTAGGAAAGCTGAAGAGGACCGTATGGTCAAGGAAGAGCGGCGCAAATCCAAGGAAACTTCTCGAGCAGCGCCTACAGCTGGACCTGCTTTGGGGACTACCGCCACTGTCACTGCTGGTGATGGAAACGATGATCTGTACGAAGAGCCCACAGCTCCTACGGGAGTCTCCAATGTCACCGAGCCGACACGCGACCCCAATATCAGCGTACCTTCTGCGGGCGACGCCACATCTCCTACCTCACCAAACTCATCTAAGGGCTTCAAGTCCATGCTTAACAAACTGAAGCGCCGATCTAAGCATGAGCCGGCCGTCACTACTGGTGCTGATGGCAAGACCATGGAGGACAACACTCACTTTATTGGCGGCGCGTCCCTCCGTGCATCTGAGTCTAAGTCTCACTCATCGACAATGCCATCTACTTCTCATGCAGAAGCAAGCTCTACGGTTCGCCCAACTGACATGGGCGATGTCGAGCCTACATATGTCCCTCACGTCAATGAAGACCGCTACTGGATGTCTCGTCGATCAGCAGTGACGACGAAGAGGTGATGAGGGGTCGCCCCGGACAGAACGTCTCATGAGCGATGCCACCAGAGCTTCTGCCGATTTTGAGGAGGCGAGGGTCCATTTCGACGAAGACCTGGCTCCTCCTCCAACGTTCACAAGTGAAGTGGACAAGGGTCGTCTTAGCAGCCCAATTCGGGACTCGAAGTTCCGTGAAGTCGGTATCTAGTTGAATCATGTCCTGTGGGGGAGGAAGTGATGCCTTGTATTGGATGGCTTGGGAGATTGTAACGGGTGGACGCTGGAGAGGGCACAATTACCTGCGAGTACACATTTGCTTTACTATTAATACCATAAACGTGATATTTAGACCTAACAAGTAAATTCCACGGTTCAGCAGTTGACAGCGCCACGTGGCTTACAAGAACGTGTCATGAATGTTTGGAAATCACCCTGTGACTTGCTGTTTGACAAATTTCCGTTTGTAGGCTCCGCAAGTCCACCGCCGTTGGATAAAAGGTCAAAGGTGAGCGTAGACGCAGTAGTTGGGCGCGGGCAATCGACGTCAGCCCGCTTGCAGCGCTTGTCTGTTTGGGGCCAGCCAAGCCCCGGCTCGCTCCAGCGTACTGTGGAAACCGTGGACAACCACGAGCTCCTGAGCACCACCTATCCCACGCACCCCATACCGTCTAACGACACCCTCTCATTCTATTGCGCGCCTCTGGAGTTGTGCATCTGGATTTAATACTTCTTTCCCTTCCGATACCCCCGTCGTTGAGCGCCCTCTCACTCCGGTGAGCTTGGAGCTGGTCGGTCGCAAACATGGCTCAGCGCCCGGTCCCATTGCACGTCACGCAGCCGACGCTGGTATGTCTGTCATCAAACCTGGAGCTGGAGGAAAGCTAACCGTGCATTTTGCAGCTCACCAACTTGAACATCCTCGTACGTCGACCGCTGTAAACTGGGCTCCCCGTAGACTCTAGGCCAAGGGGCAGCAAGCTAACAGGATCCACAGCCGGCATCGATATCATGGCAGAACTGTGTACGTGGCACTCTTCTCTGGCATTGGCCATCGAGCAATGCGCTGACAGCCCCCGCAGACTCTCGAGTCCGACAAGTACGTTTGCGTGCGCCAGGTCAACAACGACGCCAACACCCCGCCGAGACGGTCATCATCGACCTGAAGAACACAAACAATGTCGTCCGCAGACCGATCCGCGCAGACAGTGCGATTATGCACTTGACTGAGCCCATCATTGCTCTCAAGGCGCAGGGCCGGACGCTGCAGCTCTTCAACCTCGAGACCAAAGAGCGCCTGCAGACATACAGCCACCAGGAGGATATTGTGTTCTGGAGGTGGATCAGCCAGACCACGCTCGCACTGGTCAGCTCAAAGGCTGTGTACCACTGGGATGTGCTGGAGTCCAAGACGTCCACACCACGCAAGATCTTCGACCGCCAGGAGCAGCTCGAGGTCGGTAGCTTGGGTTCCACATTTTGACCAATTCTGATATCCTGTCTAGGGCAACCAAATCATCAACTACGTAACAAACGACGACGAGAGCTGGTCTTGTTTGGTTGGCATTGCGGCGGGTCCCAATGGAGGCATCCGTGGCAACATGCAGCTGTTTTCCAAGGCAAGGAACGTCAGCCAGCCTCTCGAGGGCCATGCAGCCACCTTCGGCACACTCCGTCTCGACGGCGCGACTACAGATACAAAGCTCTTCGCGTTCGCTGTGAAGTCGTCCTCCGGCGAGGCCAAGATCAACATTGTCGAAGTCGACCACGCTGCCTCCAACCCCGCTTTCCCTAAACGACTGATCCCAATCCACTGGCCTGCCGAGGGCACGGGCGATTTCCCGCTCGGCATCCACATCGCGCACAAGTACGGCATCCTAATCGTAATCACCAAGTTCGGTTTCATCCACCTGCACGACCTCGAGACCGGTACCGCTTTGTTCTTGAACAGGATCTCAGAAGAGACTGTCTTCACCACCGCTCGCGACGATGAGGGCACTGGTGTGGTTGTGATCAACAAGCGAGGACAGGTCTTGCACACAACTATCCGCGAGGACACCTTGATTCCTTACATCATGGAGAACCCGGCCTGTGCGGAGATTGCTTACAAGCTCGCATCCAAGGGCGGTCTTCCTGGAGCTGATCAGCTGTACAACCAGCGATTCGAGCAGTTGATGAACCAGGGCAACTATGCTGAGGCGGCCAAGGTGGCTGCCAGCTCACCTCGCGGCTTCCTTCGCACAATGAACACCATCAACCGTTTGCGATCGATACCTCAGCAGCCTGGCCAGATCACTGTTCTTTTGCAGTACTTCGGCCAACTGCTCGACAAGGGTGGCCTGAACCGTGAGGAGACATTAGAGCTGGCACGTCCTGTATTTGCGCAGGGCCGCAAGCACCTCATCGAGAAGTGGCAGAAGGAAGGCAAGCTTCACTGTTCTGAAGAGCTTGGTGATCTCGCCAAGCCCCACGACTTGAACCTCGCACTGGCAATCTACAAGGAAGCCAATGTCCCCCAAAAGGTCGTCGCTGCTCTTGCCGAGCTTGGCCACTACGACATGATTGTTCAGTACTGCAATTCCGTTGGGTATACAGCTGATTATAATGTTCTCCTGCAGCACGGTAAGTTTGCACCGACACGTCATATTGGCTCAAAGTACTGACTGATCTTTCAGTCATCCGAAGCAACCCAGAAAAGGGAAGCGAGTTTGCTATTCAACTTGCGAAGAACGAAGGCGGCCCACTCATCAGCACTGACCGCGTTGTGGACATTTTCCAGTCTCAGGGCATGATCCAACAAGCCACTGCCTTCCTCCTGGATGTTCTATCCAACGATCGTGAAGAGGAGGGTCATCTGCAAACCAAGCTGCTCGAGATGAACCTGCTCAACGCTCCCCAAGTTGCTGATGCCATTCTCGGCAACGAGATGTTCCATCACTACGACAAGGCCCGCATCGCCTCTCTTTGCGAGAATGCTGGTCTGCTTACGCGCGCATTGGAGCACAACGATGATCCCGCAACTGTCAAGCGCATCATCGTTCAGACTGATAAGCTGCCTGAGGAGTGGTTGATCAACTACTTCGGCCAGCTAACAGTCGAGCTCTCGCTGGAGTGTCTTGACGCCATGCTGACCACCAACATCCGACAGAACCTGCAAGCAGTCATTCGCATTGCCCAGAAGTACTCGGACCTGCTTGGTGCCACCCGCATCATCGACCTTCTTGAGAAACACCGCACGGCTGAAGGGCTGTACTTCTTCCTTGGCTCCATCGTCAACGTCAGCGAGGACCCGGATGTCCACTTTAAGTACATTGAAGCCGCGACAACCATGGGCCAGTTGAATGAAGTTGAGCGCATCTGTCGTGAGAGCAACTAGTAAGTCTTCCCATGCATGCCTCCGTACAATATCCTAACTCGAAATTCAGTCTGAACGCCGAAAAGGTCAAGAACTTCCTCAAGGAAGCCAACCTGACCGAGCAACTGCCTCTCATCATCGTTTGCGATCGCTTCAACTTCATCCACGACTTGGTCCTGTACCTTTACAAGAAGCAGCAGTTCAAGTCTATCGAGGTTTACGTGCAACGCGTCAACCCCGCCAGGACTCCTCAGGTCATCGGAGGTCTTCTCGATGTTGATTGCGACGAGAGCATCATCAAGGGTCTCCTAGCTTCGGTCACACCCTCCTCAATTCCTATCGATGAGCTTGTGTCTGAGGTTGAGTCGCGCAACCGTCTCAAGCTTCTCTTGCCCTTCCTAGAGCAGACCTTGGCTGCTGGCAACCAGCAGCAGGCTGTTTACAATGCCCTGGCTAAGATCTACATTGATTCCAACAACAACCCAGAGAAGTTTTTGAAGGATAACGACCAGTACGATACTCTTACCGTTGGTAAATACTGCGAGAAGCGCGACCCGAATCTTGCCGTGATTTGTTACTCCAAGGGTCAGAACGACCTGGAACTCGTCAACATTACGAACGAGAACGCTATGTACAAAGCTCAAGCTCGTTACTTGCTTGAGCGAGCTGACTCCGAGATCTGGGACTTTGTCTTGAACGACAACAACATGCATCGCCGATCCTTGGTTGATCAAGTTACCTCCGTAGCCGTTGTAAGTATCTCCCAGGTCCCTCATGGGGGTTCCAATTCCCCGTTGTTATCCTTCGGTTTGGTGCTTTGAGAATCTTCTGGATCCTGTTTGAAATTCCCAATTTGAGAGAGTGGAAGTTCGGGAACTTCCTTAAGTATTCTGATGATATCCTTACTGACTCCAAACCAGCCTGAATCAACCGATCCCGATCGTGTATCAGTCGCGGTCAAGGCGCTCATCACTAACGACATGCCCGCTGAGCTCATCGATCTGCTCGAGAAGATACTCCTTGAACCTACTACATTCAGCGACAACCCATCCCTGCAGAATCTCCTCATGCTCACAGCAGCCAAGTCCGACCGTGGGCGTGTTGCCAACTATATTCAGCAGCTTGAGAACTACACTCCTGAGGACATTGCTCAGCAGTGTATCGAAGTTGGAATGTATGATGAGGCCTTCGAGATCTTCAAGAAGCACGGTCAGCACGTCGATGCTGTCAGCGTCTTGGTCGATCACATTGTTAGCATCGATCGTGCTCAGGACTACGCAGATCGAGTGGACACACCGGAAGTCTGGAGCAGAGTCGCTAAGGCTCAGCTGGACGGTCTTCGTGTCACTGACTCGATCGAGTCTTACATCCGCGCTGGAGACGCATCGAACTTCCTCGAAGTCATCGAGGTTGCTACTCATGCTGGAAAGGATGAGGATCTCATCAAGTTCTTGAGGATGGCCCGCAAGACTCAGCGCGAGGTCCCAATTGACACTGCTCTGGCCTTCTGTTTTGCTCGTACCAACCAGTTGCCAGAGCTCGAGGAGTTCCTACGGGGAACCAATGTCGCAGACGTTGAAGCATCTGGAGACAAGGCTTATGAGGAGGGCTACCACGAGGCAGCCAAGATTTTCTTCACCAGCATCTCCAACTGGGCCAAGCTTGCCACCACTCTCGTGCACCTTGAAGACTACCAGGCCGCCGTTGAATGCGCTAGGAAAGCAAATTCGGTCAAGGGTTTGTGCACATCCTCCCCAGTTGTAGTGTACTACTAACTTGTTATAGTCTGGAGGCAAGTCAATGAGGCTTGTGTTGCTAAAAAGGAGTTCCGCCTTGCTCAGATTTGTGGTCTCAACCTCATTGTTCACGCCGAGGAGCTTTCCGATCTCGTTAAGCAGTACGAGCGCAACGGCTACTTCGACGAGCTTATTAGCGTTCTTGAGGCTGGTCTCGGTCTTGGTAAGTACCACTTTTCTTTCTCACCTATTTCCTAAGATTGCACCTTCCCCCTGGATACCTGGGTCAGTACGACGCCACACTGGCCAACATGGAAGGAACACACCTTGGTAAGAATGCACGCCAGGCAGCACCGGAGATGTCAACACTCACCTTGGTCGTCAGAAGATGTATGCAACTACCAAGAAGTGTCACGACAACATCTGGGCTTCTGGGAAGTACGGATGCAAGGCCTGCAAAAAGTCCTTTCGGTGTAAGAGCGAGCGGGCACGCCACTACACCTCCAACACCCACAAACGCAAGGTCGCTGGTGGTTCAAATTACCAACAGAAGACCCGTGACGCTGTGGTGGCTGCTGGAACCTACCCTTGTGCTGTCTGTGGAAGGTCTTTGTCGACGAAGACTGCTTTGACAAAGCACAAGCGCAGTGACACCCACCTCAAGAAGGTTGCCGAGAGGGAAGCTGAGGCGAGCGCTTAGCTCCCTCACACCAAAGCGAAAAGTACTTTTGGACTCCTTTCTGAGCAGCTCATCCATTGGACCCAGGCATACACTACTTCGGACATGTTCTACTTCGCTCTCTCACACCCGTCTATTTGAACATCTCAGCACCTACAGATCAACTGCTAATAGAATTAGAACAATGTCACTCCGGCATGTTTACTGCCCTGGGTCAGGCCTTGGCCAAGTATCATCCCGAGCGCGTTATGGAACATTTGCGCCTCTTCTGGAGCCGTTTGCAAATCCCTAAGATGATTCGTGCCACTGAGGAGGCTCACTTGTGGCCCGAGCTTGTCTTCCTATACGTCCACTTTGACGAATGGGATAACGCTGCTTTATCTATGATGGAGCGCGCATCTGACGCTTGGGAACATCAGGCTTTCAAGGACACCATTACAAAGGCCTCCAACGTTGAGATCTACTACCGTGCATTGGGCTTCTACCTGGAAGAACAGCCAACTTTGTTGACTGACCTCTTGCAAGCACTTGCTCCCAGGATCGATGTTAACCGGGTCGTCCGCATGTTCCTCAAGTCCGACAACATCCCGCTCGTTAAGCCCTTCCTTCTCAATGTCCAGTCCCAAAACAAGCGTGAGGTCAACAACGCCCTGAACGATCTTTTGATTGAGGAAGAAGACTACAAGACACTGCGCGACTCGGTTAACAACTACGACAACTACGACCCTGTTGACCTTGCTCAGCGTCTCGAGAAGCACGAGCTCGTCTTCTTCCGCCAGATTGCAGCCGATATCTACCGCAAGAACAAGCGATGGGACAAGTCGATTGCGTTGTCGAAACAGGACAAGCTCTTCAAGGATGCTATCGAAACGGCGGCGATTTCAAACAAGCGCGAGACTGTGGAGGACCTGCTCCGCTACGTAAGTAATTCTGTATTTGTTCGATTCGTGGAGCTAACATTTCATAGTTTGTCGATATCGGAAGCCGCGAGTGCTACGTTGGTATGCTCTACGCTTGTTACGATCTCATCCGTCCCGATGTCATCTTGGAGATGTCATGGCGCAATGGTCTGCACGACTTCACGATGCCATATATGATCAACCTCTTGTCCCGCCAGACTGCGGCGATTGAGCTGCTAACGAAGGATAACGAGGAGCGCAAGGCTCGCGAGACGTCACAGCAGAAGAAGGAGGACGACACACCGATTCTTGGTTCGAGGCTTATGCTGACGCAAGGCCCGATTGCTTCGGCACCGTCACCAGGCCCGTATCAGATGTCGAATGGGATCGCTCCGCAGCCAACGGGTTACCGGGGCTTTTAGGACGACGGACAGTAATGGGTGATGTTACTGGTCTTGCATGAAGGAACGATGGGTGATTGCTTTCGATCTACATATTGATCTTTTGGTGGGGCTTGCAAAAGCGAGTGCAGTTGTGTACTCGTAAAGGCGTTTTCGCTGGAGGTTTCCTGGTCTGCATTGTTATGCGCCAGGCATTTTCAGGCTTGTGTACAATTATTGCAAATGTATGCTCTACATGTGATTGCTCGGTCTTTGCTCGCTTGCCCGGTGTCTCTCGATGCGCAGAGAAAGAAGCTGAAGATGACAGTGCGAACCTTGATACTAACAAAAATGTCTAGAGGAGTTGGACTCGGTGTAGAGAAAAGCATGTAGTGCTCTAGAGCGTTGTGATGCCCTAACCTTGTCACAGCTGCGCACTGAAGAGGTCCCAAGAATCCAAAAGCGCGCACGCTTGTGTTGATGTGCCAAGAGCCCAAGACGCAGGGCGGATCCGCGTTTGTTTGACGAAGCCCCCAGCTATCCCATGTTGCAGAGACGGTCGGGCATAGGTGATAGCTTTCGATTTCGACGCACAGGACTATGGGTGGTGGTGTTTAGCAGGATAGACATGGCAACCCTACTGCATAGCTAGGGAGAGGTGCATTCTCTGAGATGGCTGTAAGATGAGAATATGTCCGCAAACGTAGTCTGGATGACCGGCGAATCGGGAGAGAATGATTGTTCTGCAACGTGAGAGGGACTAGGTACTGCAGCATGATCTCCGCCAAGGCGTCTCCTACTGCGATTCGAGTGGAAAACTTCCCGATGCAGCCATTCGGTGCTTGGAACGATTTCTCGGTCGTGGGATCCCCACAAGGCCGACACAGCGGCAGAAGATGCTCGCAAGCCCTGCATGCTCACGGGACACCTCAGGAAGTTAGGCAATGCCCAGAGGTTTCGAGCCGGTCTTGGACAGGTCAGCGAAACTGTTTGTGCAGCACCCGGCACCAACATGGTTGAGGCTGGGTAGTGTGTGTGGTAATACGACGTGCGCAGGGCCGGAGGAGCATCCGAGCCCCGGCTTGCTCACGAGTCACTTTAGGCCATGCAGGTACACGACATGGCGTTGAGGAGGAGACCAGAGAGGCGTTAGCAGAACGAGGAGATATCTCGGGGCACATGTCACGAGCGTGTTACTCGGAGCACGGTGCGCTCGACCGACGCGCGCCGAAGCAAAGCGCAGGTTGTCTTGGGAGGAGAGGGATTTCTCCGCACCTGTTCCACATTGCCGAGCTATAGCAAAGACAGGGTGTGGGACAGAAAATAGCAGGCAAGTAGAGAAGCACCCCAGCAGCGTATGCCGCGGTCCAAGCTGGGCTGAGCGGCGAGGGCCAGTGTGTAGGACGTGTTTGGATGAGCAAGTGGGCCCGTAAGGTGGAAGGGCTTGGCTCCTGCTGTGGACATGTCACAACCTCCGCTGAATGCGTGGGGTGGGCAGAGGAGGGTTTGATGTCCGTTCGACGCCCCGGTCTGCGCTCAGGGCAGACTCGGCGTGGACTCAGGGTGGACTTGATGTGGGTTCAAGGCGGTGGCATGTGGCATGGCAGTGGGCAATTCTGTGTATCTTTTCCAGGAAGCGTGACAGCATCGATGATGTGAGCATGGGCCCGGGGGTTCGCGCGGGGACTAAGGGACAAGCTCGAGCTCTGGTGAGGGGCAGAGCGTCGACAGCTTCACGGCGAGCCAGAAGAGCAAAGGTTCGCAGGTTGTTGAGGGCGGTCGCGTTGGGCGGTTGCTTTTGGCTACAGCAGACTGGCCGCCGGTCACGACGACTCCAGCTGCGGGTCCTCCAGTGCATGTTTCGATCTGGTCAGACGGGTCTTGGCCCTCCAGCTTCCCTACCTAGGTTCCCTGGGCCCTGGGTCGCTGTTTTGGGATTAAAGTTGGGCTGCTCCCAGTGACTGGTAGCAAGCCCAGGCCGATACCGCCTACAGTATATAGTTTCCCTCGCCCGCGTCTCCTGGTCCAGCAATCTCCTCCCCTCTCCTTGCTACCCTCCCCCCCTACTCCCCTCCCTACTCCCCCTACTCCTCTCCCTGCTCCCCTACCACACTGCAGTCATCCAGCATGACGACCCTTGCAGTTGACAAGAACGCCTCGAGCGCCATCGACGACAATGACTTCGACGAGGAGCATGGCGAGCACCACCCTCACAGGAACTCGGTCCACCACAAGCTGCGGGCCAGCAGCTCCATCATGCAGCTGAAAAAGCTCCTGGGTAGGTGGCCGCCAGCGTCAATGGCTCCTGTAGAAGCCCGCAGACCCCTCCTCTAACTGCTCGCCCAGTCGCCAACCGAGGAGAGATCCCCATCAGAATCTTCCGTACTGCCCACGAGCTGTCGCTGCACACCGTTGCAGTCTACAGTCATGAGGACCGCCTCAGCATGCACAGGCAAAAGGCCGATGAGGCCTACGAGATTGGGCAGCGCGGCCAGTACACACCCGTGGGCGCCTACCTCGCCGGCGACGAGATCATCAAGATTGCCGTCGAGCACAATGTCAACATGATCCACCCTGGCTACGGCTTCTTGTCAGAGAATGCCGGCTTTGCTCGCGCGGTCGAGAAGGCTGGTCTGATTGTAAGTTCTGCCCCCGCTATCCGCTTTGTTTACCCTATGACGAAATCGGTGGAGGGTCGCCGTTGCCAATCGCTGCGGTGGAGCCTATCTGTGCTCGGCCGTCGGCCGTCCACCGAGCCAGCCGTGGTAGGCTATCTTTGCCGCCCGGCGCCTCGGCGACCCAAGCATGCTCATGGCCCCGGCAGAACCCACGCTTACCTGCTGCTCTAGTTCGTAGGACCCTCGCCCGACACCATTGATGCACTTGGCGACAAAGTCTCGGCGAGACGGTTGGCCATCAAGTGCAATGTCCCCGTCGTGCCGGGAACACCAGACCCCGTCGAGAGGTACGAGGATGTCAAGAAGTTCACCGATGAGTTCGGCTTCCCCATCATCATCAAGGCCGCTTTCGGCGGTGGTGGCCGTGGCATGCGTGTAGTCCGCAAGCAGGAAGAGCTCGAGGACTCTTTCAAGCGAGCAACATCAGAAGCCAAGTCTGCTTTTGGCAACGGCACCGTTTTCGTCGAGCGCTTCCTCGACAAGCCTAAGCACATTGAGGTCCAGCTGCTCGGTGACAACCTCGGCAACGTCGTCCACTTGTACGAGCGTGACTGCTCCGTCCAGCGTCGTCACCAGAAGGTCGTTGAGATTGCGCCTGCCAAGGACTTGCCAATCGAGACCCGTGATGCCATCCTGGCTGATGCCGTCAGGCTCGCACAGTCAGTCAAGTACCGCAACGCCGGTACCGCCGAGTTCTTGGTCGACCAGCAGAACAGGTACGCAATTTTGTTCCCATCTTGACACTGCCTTTACTAACGATTCTATCTAGATACTACTTCATCGGTACGGCAGGATCCAGTTGCATCTGTAGGAACTGCACGCGCTAACAGGAATTGTAGAAATCAACCCCCGTATCCAGGTCGAGCACACCATCACCGAGGAAATCACTGGCATCGATATTGTGGCGGCTCAAATCCAGATCGCCGCTGGTGCATCTCTCGAGCAGCTTGGTCTGACCCAGGACCACATCTCCACACGCGGTTTCGCCTTTCAATGCCGTATTACCACAGAAGACCCTCCCAGGCGTTCGCTCCCGACACGGGCAAGATTGAAGTCTACCGTTCCGCTGGCGGCAACGGTGTTCGTCTCGATGTAAGTTCAGCTCTTAACAATTCTACCGCACAAGCCACTCACTAGAGTCAGGGAGGTAACGGTTTTGCGGGTGCCATCATCACTCCTCACTACGACTCCATGTTGGTCAAGTGCACATGTCGTGGTTCCACATACGAGATCGCCCGCCGAAAGATGCTTCGTGCGCTGGTCGAGTTCCGTATCCGTGGTGTCAAGACCAACATTCCCTTCTTGATCAAGCTCCTTACACACCCCACCTTCGTCGAAGGCAAGTGCTGGACAACCTTCATCGACGATACACCTGCGCTCTTTGACCTCATCGGCTCTCAGAACCGTGCTCAGAAGCTGCTTGCGTACCTTGGTGACCTTGCTGTCAACGGCAGTCAAATCAAGGGCCAGATTGGCGAGCCCAAATTCAAGGGCGAGATCCCCATCCCTACCCTTACTGACAAGAGCGGCAACAAGATTGACACTTCTCAGCCATGCACCGAGGGCTGGAGGAATGTTCTGCTCAAGGAGGGTCCTGCGGGCTTCGCAAAGGCCGTTCGCGCCAACAAGGGCTGCCTCATCATGGACACCACATGGCGTGATGCCCACCAGTCGCTCCTCGCCACCCGTGTGCGAACTGTCGACCTGCTCAACATCGCCAAGGAGACCAGCCACGCTTACTCCAACGCCTGGGCTCTGGAGTGCTGGGGTGGTGCTACTTTCGATGTTGCCATGCGCTTCCTCTACGAGGACCCGTGGGAGCGTCTGAGGAAGATGCGCAAGCTCGTACCCAACATCCCCTTCCAGATGCTTCTCCGTGGAGCCAACGGTGTTGCTTACTCTTCCCTCCCCGACAACGCCATCTTCCACTTCTGTGAGCAGGCCAAGAAGAACGGTGTCGACATCTTCCGTGTTTTCGATGCCCTGAACGACGTTGAGCAACTTGAAGTCGGTATCAAAGCTGTTCTCAAGGCCGGCGGTGTTGCTGAGGGCACTGTATGCTACTCGTAAGTTTCTGTTGATTACATCATCACGACTATGCTAACTGTCGGCAGCGGTGACATGCTCAACCCAAAGAAGAAGTACAACCTCGAGTACTACCTTGATGTTGTTGAGAAGATTGTCAAGATGGGCGCGCACGTCTTGGGCATTAAAGACATGGCTGGTGTATTGAAGCCCCGTGCTGCTCGTCTTCTCATCGGTGCCATCCGTAAGAAGTATCCCGACCTTCCTATCCACGTTCACACCCACGACTCCGCCGGTACCGGTGTTGCATCTATGGTTGCTTGCGCTGAGGCTGGTGCTGATGCCGTCGATGCTGCCATTGACAGCATGTCTGGTATGACTTCGCAGCCCAGCATTGGTGCTATCCTTGCATCGTTGGAGGGCAGTGACTTCGATTCAGGTCTTGATGCGCACGCCATCCGCAACCTTGACGCATACTGGGCTCAGCTCCGTCTCGTCTACTCGCCTTTCGAAGCCGGCCTTACTGGTCCCGATCCCGAGGTCTACGAGCACGAGATTCCCGGTGGTCAGCTTACCAACCTCATCTTCCAGGCCTCGCAGCAGGGTCTTGGTGAGCAGTGGGCACAGACCAAGAAGGCGTACGAGCAGGCCAACGACTTGCTTGGTGACATTGTCAAGGTCACGCCTACTTCCAAGGTTGTTGGTGACTTGGCTCAGTTCATGGTCTCTAACAAGCTCTCCTATGACGATGTACTCAGCAAGGCCGAGCAGTTGGACTTCCCATCCTCAGTCCTGGAGTTCTTCGAGGGTCTGATGGGCCAGCCGTACGGCGGATTTCCTGAGCCTCTCCGCTCGCAAGCTCTCCGTGATCGCAGGAAGATGGACAAGCGCCCTGGATTGTACCTCGACCCCGTCGACATTGCCAAGGTCAAGGCAGACCTCAAGAGCAAGTGGGGCGATGCCACCGAGTGCGACGTCGCTTCGTCGGTCATGTACCCCAAGGTCTTTGAGGACTACAAGAAGTGGACCACAAAATACGGCGATCTGTCCGTTCTGCCCACACGCTACTTCTTGTCGCGTCCCGAGATTGGTGAGGAGTTCCATGTCGAGCTCGAGAAGGGTAAGGTGCTCATTCTCAAGCTGCTTGCCGTCGGTCCTCTGTCCGAGCAGACTGGGTTGCGTGAAGTTTTCTACGAGATGAACGGAGAGACACGTACGGTGACGGTCGAGGACCAGCATGCCGCCATCGACAACATCTCGAGGCCCAAGGCCGATCCCACAGACAGCAGCCAGGTCGGCGCACCCATGTCTGGTGTGCTGGTCGAGGTGCGCGTGCACGACGGCAGCGAGGTTAAGAAGGGCGACCCGGTCGCCATTCTCAGCGCCATGAAGATGGTATGTATTCGATTCTATACAAGTTGCAGATGGTATGCTAACCACTGGCCCAGGAAATGGTCATCTCGGCGCCTCACTCCGGAAAGGTGGGCAACCTGTCGGTCCGCGAGGGCGACTCTGTCGACTCTGGTGACCTGGTGTGCAAGCTTGTCAAGTAGAAGGGAGGAGGGTGAGAAAAGCGTGTGCAAGGGTGTCTGCTGTAGCGGTAAGGATAGGGCACCTGTAATGAATTTCCTTTTTCTCTTGGGCAACGAAGGAGTAGGGGAGAGAGAAGTGAATGAATGAGTGCTAATTATTATACCATGTCCATGTTGCTTGTGTGTTGAGCATTCAACGAACCATGTCTGGCAAGATTACCCTAGTCCTGCAGCATTACAGGGAGTGGCTCTGAAATGAGGAAGAGGGCAGGCTTCACCATTGTACTCGCAGCTTTTACGGACTCGTCGTATTGTATTGTATTGTATTGTATCGTATCGTGTCATAGGTATTATGCATATCCTATTCTATCCCACCTATCCAATACAATAATTCAATGAAGATACCATGTTCCACGTCCACGCCCCAACCTCGGTCCATCTATACATCGACGGCAGCTCGGGGAGTAGTAGCCGAGCTCTCACTCGCTCGCTCACATGTGAACCGCAGATGGGCGAAGCGCAGGACCCGCAGAACCCCAGATCGGCAAAGGCGCAGACCCTTGACCCTTGACTCTTGACCCGCAGAGCAAAAGACGGTTATTCTAGGTCCAAGGTGGGCCGCGCGCCCAAGGCGCCCTGGTTGTGATGTGCGTGCTTGACAAGCGGGGATGGGGTGGCCTTGACCCGCAGCCGGAACGCGTAGACTCGGGTGTTTTCGGACCCGCTTCGCTGCCGCTTCGCTATCGCTTCGCTACCGCTTCGCATGGCATGGGGGCCCACGGCGAGAAGCTTGTTCTGACTTCCCGCGGCAAGGGTGCGGCCGTGGAGTCTCTCTCTCTCTCTGTGTGTGTGTGTGTGTGTGTGTGCCGTGAGCTCGTCTATCCGCTTTCTGACATGTGTCAGGGTCTCGATGTAGTTCCGTACGCACACGACAGCCTCACATGCCGCCAAAATCGAGTTTTCGCGCGACTTTGTCGACTCTGTTAGCGCCTGCTGGCGTTTCGCCGCCCTTGCGCTTCAGGTCTTCGCCCTCCTTCTTTGTCCCCCGCCCTCGTTGGGTAGGTTCTCTTTCTTGGTAGGGCGGGGTGCAGAGGTCCAGTAGCGGTGCTTCAGGGCTTGTTCGGCGGTCAAGCGTTTCTGCGGGTCCATGGCCAGCATGCCGCGGACCATGTCTATGCCGTCGTCGCCTAACAAGGGCAGACGGCCTCTCCACCAGCTCAAGGGCTGAGGGAGCTTGACGGCAGCGCGGTTCGGTGGTGGTTGGTAGTGGCGGAGGGAGGAGACGCCGGGCCAGGTTTCGTCGGTCGGGGTGCCGAAGACGTCTAGGATGACAGCCAGCTGCTGGAGGTCAGTCTCGCTGGGCAGGAAAAACTGGCGCAGGGCGAGCTCGGCAATGACGCAGCCGACACTCCACATGTCGACGTTGCCGGCGTAGTGGTGGCAGCCGTACAGCAGCTCGGGGGCCGGTAGAAGCGGGTGATGACGTTGGAGGTCATTTTCTTGGCGGGGTCTGCAAAGGAGCGGGCCAGGCCGAAATCGGCGAGCTTGACTGTGTTGTCGGCGGCGATGAGCAGGTTGTTGCCCTTGATGTCGCGGTGCAGGATGTGGTTGGCGTGGCAGAACCAGATGGCCTGGCAGAGCATGTTGGACCAGGCCTTGATGTCGGCTGAGGTGTAGGTGATGGCCTTGTTCTTCCACAGGCCTTCGAGGTCGCCGAGGGGCAGGTGCTCGAGCACGAGAGACAGGTTCTGGTCTTTTGTGCTGAAGACGGCGTGCAGCTTGATGATGTTGGGGTGGGCGAGCTCGGAGAGGGATTTGATCTCGCGGATGGCGTCCATGGCGATGCCGTCTTTGAAGTCGGCATTGAGCTTGATCTTCTTGATGGCGACCAGCTTGGAGGGGTCGTGGCGGTAGTGGCCGGCGTAGACAATGGCATAGGTACCCTCTCCCAGCCGGGCGCCCGAGACGAACTGAGAGCGCACGGCGTCGTTCATCTGCTCGGCCATGTCTGTGTCGCCGGCGTCGAGGGCGGCGGGGGTTGGGTGGCGCGGGAGAGGCCCGAGAGGGCTTTGGCGCGCTCAGGCATGGCGAGGCGCGCACCTGGCCGGTTGGGCCGGGGGCTCAGGGCGGCGGGCGAGGAGACGCCCATGGTGGGCGATGGGTGGTGGTGGCGAGCAGAAGATAAAACGCGAGCTGAGGCCCAAGGGAAGTCGGTGGGGGCTCGCGGGTAGGTGGATCACGGAACTGCACGCATGTTCGCCCGCTGTGGCTCTGTCGCGCTTGCGTCGCCTGCGTCTCTTGCGTCTCTTGCGTCTCTTGTCCCAGTGCTCGGTGGTGGCTGCCACGGTGGGTGACGTGCCTGCCGCGGACAATGCGGCGAGCACGCACGGCCCCGAACTTTGGACTTGGCGCGACGACGACGCCCGATTTCTGCGGGGAGCCCTCACCACCGAGACACGACAGCGATAGTGATAGCGATAGCGGTAGCGATAGCGATAGCGACAGCAACAGCGACAGCGACAGCAACAGCGACAGCGACAGCAACAGCGACAGCGACAGCAACAGCGACAGCGACAGCAACAGCGACAGCGACAGCAACAGCGACAACGACATGGCGACACAAGCACGCGGTCCGCCAGGAACGGTGCCCGTCAACAAGGAGGCTGTCCCCAACAGAACGTGCGTCGGCCCCATGCCTCTGCAGAGACACTGCGACTGACACCCCCAGGCTGTACCTCCGCAACCTCAACGACAAGCTGCCCAAGGAAGACCTCAAGCGCAATCTCTACATGCTCTTTGCCACATATGGCGTCATCCTGGATATCATTGCGCTCAAGACCATGAAGATGCGCGGCCAGGCCCACATCGTCTTCCGCGACATCGACTCGTCCACGCAGGCCATGCGCGCACTGCAGGGCTTCACCTTCTTCGCCAAGGACATGGTGCGCCACACGCCCTCTCACCATGTGCTACACTCCCACCACTGACACGTCACAGCAAATCGCTTACGCAAAGACAAAGTCCGACACAATAGCCAAGCTCGACGGCACCTTCAAAATGCCCGAGCCCGACCTCCCCGAGAAGGACTCGGAAGAGACGCCCGCCCAGCCTACTGCATTCAGCGCCGCGCTGGAAAAGGCCGTGCCCGTCAACGACCAGGACAGAGCAAAGGGTCAGAAGAGAAAGGCAGAGGACGAGGCAGAGGACAAGGCAGAGGAAGAGGACGACGAGGACGCTGAGATGGAAATGGACTCTGATTCAGACTAGCCGAAACACGAGGAGAGAAAAAAAGACGCAGAGGCCAAGTGATAGCCATGAACAGCCATGAACAGCCATGACAAGCCATGACAAGGCACAAGCATCACGACGGCCGAAGAAGAGAGCCCAGCGCCAGGGAACCACAGGAAACCACAGAGAATCACAGGGAACTACAGGGAACTACGAGGCGCCATCTGTTAGTACCAGCACGTACCCGCTGGCCGAGACAGGTGCTGACTGTTCACAGAACGTCATCTAACCATGCCAGCACCCCTCCAAGACCACTCCTCGAGGCGCGGCCATGGTAGCATGCAATCTATCATACATGTGCGCAGTGTCAGAACTTATCCATTTTACCGCACTCTACCTCTTCTTCTCCATCCTGCTGACATGACTTGCAACGCATTACTGTACAGACCACGACGCCCACGATCCCAGTCACAGCCATGATGAAGTTGTCTCTCTCACGTTGCAATAAGCCGCAGACGCTCTATCAGACCAGCAAACACAATGATAGGCGCTACATATCCTCTCCTCACAATCATCCATCACTTCCATCCGCCCTCACAAAACCCACTCGAGGATAATACTATCCCACAACACGCCGCCCCACAGCGTATACAGATCCGTCGTAAACCCCAGCACATTCCTCCCTTCCACCAAATCCTGCGCCGCAATCTCCCACTGCAACAACCGCCACTCCCACTCACCGTGCCAGAGCGGTACAGCGCGGAATCGCTCTTCAGCGTATCTTTGCCCATGATGCCCACCGTCGTATTGCTGTTGAGATGGATGGTCATATGCGTGCTCTGGCTGTACCCCGCCAGCGAGACGGAGAGGCGTGCTTTTGCGCTTGAGCGCGGACCCGTGGCGTTGAAGACGACGGTCCACAATCCGAGCCTCGACGCTACATAGTTCCACGCCGAGGGCTTGGACGCGCCGATGGTGTAGCTTAGGTTCGCGGGCGACTGCTCCGTCAGGCCGTGTTTCTGCGGGCCCGAGTGGGCGAAGCCCGTGGCTTTTTTGTCAAACTCTCCGATTTGGAATATCCGCTTCGTCTTCGTCGGTACTTCCCATGTCAGCCGGCCTAGCTGCATTGTCGCGCCCTTGCGCACAACGACGGGGGAGGCTGTGTTGTTTAGGAACGCGTAGGGGAACGCTGCGCGCTCGTCAGCGGCTCGAGCACGAGCGTCCGACACGGAGCCGTTGTTCTTGGTCTCTCACATAATTGGCAAAATCATACTTGGTCACCACCCTACCACCTGCCAGTCGAAACGTCTCATCCTGAATTTCTGTCGCGTTGGCGTACAGCGACAAGTCCGGAAGCTTCTCGTTCTTGGCCGCGTTGAAGCCGTGGGTGAAGCGGTGCGGGTCGAGGCGCCACAGGGTGCGGAAGAGGGAGATATCAGGCAGCGCTTTGTTGACAAAGTACTGGTACGCGCCTGCTAGCTGGGGGTAGATGACCCAGTGGCCCTGCGCCGTGCCGACGGCATCTGAGCCTTGATATTGCAGATTCGTCGCATACGTTGCGCCCTGCGTCACGTTCCACACGTCGTTTCCAATCACCCACTGAGTCGCGTTAATCGCGTGAAGAAACGGCCCCTTGGCAAGCACCGCCTTCGCCGCTGCAAGCGCTACAAAGAGCGAGGTAATCCGCATCTCGCGACTGCTGCGTGCGCCGAACAACAGCGGGACGCATCATTCCGCGCAGCTTGACTGCGTATATGGACTGTGAGCACGCCATATCGTCACGGGAAGACGAGCACCTCTCCATCAGATATGAGGGCAATGTAAAGCGAGTGGTAAATTTTCCGACCAAGAATGATAGAACTGGAGTGTCTTTTTTTGTTTTTTCTTCACGCATAGCGCTATGCTATAAAACCACTGCCTTAGCTTGACTACTTACCTCTACGATACTATAAGACGCTGACCCCTTTGTCTTTTGTGCCCCATTTCAATGCCAAAAACCTAGTCAGAAAGTGCGAATCTCTACGTGCTGGATAAACATCTAGGCTTCACCCAACAACTTCTAGTCTCTGCTTCTTTTGATAGGCAGTGCTGTTGCGTGTTGAACAAGGCAACTCAGAAGCTAGGAAATGACGGCACGGATTATGATAAAAAAGGGGGAGGTGCGCGTTACCACCTGCTCCCGTGTGTACAGCGTGAAAGGCTAAGTGGAGCAAAGCTTGATCGAAAGAAGAGGGCGCTAGGGACTGTGGAGCAGGGGTGAGGATGCTTGTTGTGGATCCAAGCGGTCGACGCCTTGCTATCTTGTGTTGTTGTTGCATATCGCCGGAAGAATTGTGTCATGATTGTAAGACACCACGGAATAATGCGCTTGCAGAGAAGGATGGAGTGGGGTTATTCATTGCCGACAACGAGTTTATTGCCGAGCTTTGGAGGGGAATTTTTATCAGAGAATCACTGTGATGGGTATACCTTAGACAAACCTAACGCCTTCTACACCGGTTTCCTTCACCTTCTCCATCATATACCCGCTGTCCATGTCTAGTAAATCACTTTTTGCGTGCGCGTCCACCTCTGCGAGTGCCGCTACTACTCCCGCCGCCATTTGCATTGGCACTGCCCCCTTCAGTCTGACCAAGCAGTCTCGTTAAATCACTCAGCCCCCGCTTCGAACGGTCTTCTTCCTCCCCCTCCTTCTCCGCAAATGCCATTGCCATAAGTCTTCTTTTATCGCTCTGGATGCCCAACACTCTCTCCTCAACACTGCCCTCGACAACAAGTCGGAAAACAGTAGTCTCGCGCTTCTGTCCTAGACGGTGGACACGGTCTACAGCTTGATCTTCAATAGCGGGTGCCCACCAGCTATCCGCCATGATGACCTGGTTGGCAGCGACGAGGTTCAGGCCGACTGAGCAGACGGAGAGAGAAGCCAGCATGATGGTCGTGTCTGGGTCGGAGTCTAGTGCTTCCAGAGCAGCATCGCGGGTAACGGCACTCATGGAGCCGTCGATGCGTGTGTATTTGTAGCCTGATGCCGCAAGGTGCACTTGAATAAGATCGAGAAAAGAGGTCCATTGACTGAATATGATGGTCTTATTTTTTTGTCTTTGGCGCTAGCTGCGAGGATTTGGAGGAGTTGCTCGACTTTGCTGGATGTGTTCTTCTCAAGGGAAGCCTTGTCTGCCTTAGACTCAGCGGTGGGCTCGGGCTTTGCAGACGTTTCGACAGCAGGCTTGACGGTTGTAGAGCCAAAGGACTCGAGCTCAGCGCGGCACATTGGGCATTTGCCCTGCAGTTCGATGACGCGCTCCAAACAGGGCGTGCAGAATACGTGAGCGCATTTTGTAATAACAGGATCTTTATATGTGTCGAAGCAGACTGGACAGTCTTCCTGGGAGTCGATGGAGAGCTGGAGCATCTTCTGCAGGGCTTCTTTGTTCTCAGCGGTAAGGTCGACGACGCCTTCAGCTTCGAGCTGCTTCATGATCAAGTCGAGTCGCTCTTCACCAACGAGCTGCCAATGGTTGCAGAGCTGGCGCATTCGCAAGAGGACTTCGAGGAGATGGCGGTAAGTGTCAGAAGCCTGCTGGTTGCCGATGTTGTTCTTGTAAATGTCTAGTGTGCCCTTGGCCTGGGCTTCGAGGGCATCGTACTTCTCCTGTTCATGTGGGTGAAATTTGAACTTGTGGACATACTCTGACAACTCAGGAAGACGCAGGTCGATGAATGACATGTCCTTCTTGCGACGCAAACAGATATCACCCATAAGCAGCTGCAGTGCCTTGTTTCCTTGCGGATCTCCAGCCAAAACGGGACGTGAGATAGCGCCGTGGAAGATCTCGAAAGAGTCAAGACCTCCCGAAAGGCGCAGAAAGCGGACTTGACTGTACAGATCCTTAAGGTTATTAATGATCGGAGTACCTGTCAGGGACCAGCGTGATTGAGCCAGGAGGTTACTAATGGCAATGGTCTTTTTAGCTTTGGGATTGCGGATGTTGTGGCCTTCGTCGAGGATGACCCGCCTCCAAGTGATTGAGAAAGGACCCGACTTCCTCGGTAGCGCAGTGCTCTTCTGTGAATACCAGTCTGACGATACCGATTCGTACGTGCTGATGACCACATCGTAGTTCTCGATCTGCTTGGGTGTGATAGGCTCCTTGCGCGTACCATGCCAGAACATGATGCGGAGGGCGTGTTCTGGCTTGATGTGCTTCTTCATTTGCGTGCTCCAGTTGCTCATGACAGAAACTGGCGCAAGGATGAGTGTGGCGTCAGCTGCCGTGGGAGAACGACGCCCGAGGGCTTTGTCGGCCATGATGAGTGAGATGACCTGAATAGTCTTGCCCAATCCCATGTCATCAGCCAGAATACCTCCAGACGCAAGAACGGGATTGGTAACTGAGTAGTTCGTTGCCAGATTTGTGAAGGCATTGGGCATCAGAGAGTGACGCTGCCATAGTTGGACGATATCCTTGGAACCTCGAGCCGGTAGCTGTGGAGATTCTTTGTCCAACATCCACTGCAGACCCTGAAGCTGGAAGGGGTGCATCTCGGTCTGCAGTGCCTCTGGCTGAGCTGCCTTGGGCATGGCAGCCAGATCTTGTTCTTTGACGCCAAACTCCTCAACCACGTTCTCGAAATTCCTGGGATTGAAGCGCTCACTGCCACCAATAATGTCTTCCAAACTGGGTCCTGGACCCATACCATCAGATTGAGACGAGCCAGCCATGTAATCACTCATGTTATTTTCCCAGTCCTGGCCGCCACTAACACCAACGACAGCACCTCCGTTTTTATTTGCCCTCTTAGCAGCCTCCTTGGCCAGCGCCTGCCTCTGCTTCTGCGCTGCCGCCTCTTTGCGTTTGCGATCTGCAGCATGTCCAACAGGAAGCTTATCCGCCCTCATTTGAGCAATCAGGTTCTCCCGCTCGACTGGCTCGTTGGTGCCATAGAGTCTGATCTCAATGGGGCAATCGAACGCGCCCTTGGGTCCGATGATGTGCGCTTCCACTAGGAGACTACGGTTGTCCATGTACTTGGCCAGCTTCGAAGCCCATGTCTTTGGAATATGACCAATCTGCTGTCCCTGCACGTTCAGAACCTGGATTGCGTTCCTGTCATATGGGTTGTGAGGCTCGCGCCGACAGATGACCATCTCTCCGACCGTTGCATAGCCATTATAGTACCTGACGCCTACAATCTTGTTTTGGAGCATTCCATAGAGGCCATAGCTATAATGCTGTTCATTGTAGCCCTGTGTCGATTCGGGCACTTCTTGCGAGGCGTCGTCGTCGTCACTATCAATGACTAGAGGCTCGTGCTGGGAGGAGCCAGAGATAGTACGTGACGGATGTGCGTTTTGTGCGGTACGGGGTATTTGGGTGCACGAGCATATTGCTGTGACAAAGAGGCATGCGCATAACCCTGTGACGAGGGTGGGTGTGTGTACTGCGTGGAGGAAGAGGAGAGCGCATTCTGCGGGGAGTTGAAGGGCGAGGACTCATTCCCAAGATCGGCGTACTGGCGCTTCTTGGGTGTCATTGTCGCGGGCGACGCAGGACGGAAGAGCGACGCACGCGACGGACTTTGGATGGGTTTTATGTAGGGTGTAGGTTGGGAGATGTGTGCGGAGAAGCAGTATGGTTTGGGCATCAAGATACGCTAAGACGCGATGCCTCGTGACATCACCGCCGTCAGTGCACACAGCCGTGGGATCCCCGCAAAGCCTCACGGTGTCACAGAATTTCCTAGATCCTCTTTCTCGATGATGTATAACTAGCACAACACGACGTCAATGCCAAGCCGAGCTGGCCCCCTTGTTCAAAGCAAAAGTTGTGTGCTTGCTTGTGCGTTGTCCCATTAAAATACATTGAGCCTCTCAACGCGTAATATGGAGTCATATATAAAGGACTCGCTTATAGCTTCAGCTCCCGAGTACCCTCAATCTCCAACGTAGCCAAGCTCTCAATGTGTGCCGTAGACTGACCAAAAGAGAAGTCATACTGTCCACGATCAACCTTCCATCCCTTCGACGCCTCATCAAAGTACGCAAACTCCTTTAGTGTTAACGACAGCTCGACTTTCTTCTCTTCTCCGACTTCTAGATACACCTTCTTGAATGCCGCCAGCGTTTTGATTGGGTGTTCAGAAGAGTGCTGCTTCCTGCCGACGTACAGTTGGACCACTGTGGCACCTGCGACGCTACCCGTGTTCTTGGCCGACACAGTAGCTGTGAAGGCGTCTGCAGAAGTCTGCTCAATCTTCCCGTTGTCGAGGGCAAAGGTAGTGTATGATAAGCCAAAGCCGAAAGGGAACTGAATCTTGTCCTTGGGTACACGGTCGTAGTGGCGGTAGCCGACGAAGACACCCTCCTCATACTTGACGGTAAGTTGGTCACCCTTCTTCTCGCCAGGGAAGTTACCGTAGGCAGGTGCATCCTCGAGGTGCTTCGGGAATGAGACAGGCAGTCTTCCCGAGGGATTAACGGCGCCAGAAATGATGTCAGCGATTGCATTACCAGCTTCCTGACCGGGGAACCAAGCCTGCACGAGTGCCGCGACTTTGTTAAGCCATGGCATGGCAACGGCGACACCCGTCGAGTTTACCACGATGGTGTTACGGTTCAGAGATGCGACTGCATCGACGAGGGCATCCTGGGATCCATCGCGAGGCAGATTGAAGCTCTGTTGGTCCTGGCCTTCGGTCTCCCAGGCCGGAGTATGTCCAGTGAACACAATCGCAACGTCAACTTCTTTCGCGAGGTCCTTCGCCTGAGTGAGCATATCAACATCATGTTCTTCCTGCAACATGAAGCCCATCCTGAAACCGGGAAGACCAGCTAGGATTCCCCAGTCGGACCCGCCTGATGGCGGCATCGTGTGGATCTGGATTTTGTATGGTTCACCCTCCTTGAACGGGACGGTGAACTCCTTCTCGGGGTTTCCGCCAAGCAGGAAGCCCATGGGGTCTGGAGAGTTTCCCTTCTGCTCGAAGACTACCTTGCCGTTGATGGTGACAGTGGTGGGGCCAATGCCAGAGCAGCCGAGGTAGTGTTTGCCTGTTGCAGATGGGGTGAAAGTTGTTGTAAGCCTGACTTCCTTGCCAACCGCTTCAGTGTCCAAGATGGGGCTGAATGAAGATTCCTTAAAAGCGTCGACAGTCTTCCAGGGCTTCGAGTCGCCATCTTTGAATAATTCCATCCTCCAGCCGGGGTTTCCCTGGGCATCTCTGCAGTACTTAGCAAGAGGTGGCAATAGGCGATACGTTTGGGCTCCCTTCGCGAACTTGAACTCGACATCATCACCATATGCGGCCTTCAAGCCCTCCTCGGGTGTGATGCGGTAATGGGCGTTAAGACTAGCACTTCCACCTCCGTGGATGAGTGCTTCCTTGGCAAGTCCAAAGAGCCCGATCTTCTTGCCCTTTGCCTTCTCCTTCTTCAGCGGGAGTATTGCACCATCGTTCTTCAGCAGCGTGATGCCCTGACCAGCAACTTCTCGGATCAGCTTGCTGTGCTCTGGGTTGACGATGGACCTCTCAGGGGGATTTCAGGGTTCTCGAACGCTCCAATTTTTTCGATGAACTTCAACATGTTCCTTGCGCGCTCAGTGATCGTTTGCTCAGACACTTCACCATCCTTCACAGCCTTCAAAACAGCCTCCTTTGTCCGCCACCTTGTGGGACCAGGCATTTCGAGGTCTAGGCCGGCGTTCAGCGAGTCAGCTGTAGAGTTTGTACCTCCCCAGTCGCTTATAACGAGACCATCCCAGCCCCACTCGCCGCGCAGCACTTGCTTCAGCAGGAACGTGTTCGAGTCTGCATGGGTTCCATTGATCTTGTTGTAAGCAGTCATCACAGCCCAAGGGTTGGCTTCCTTGACAGTGATCTCAAAGGGCTTCATGTAGATTTCTCTGAGCGCCCGCTCGGAGATGATCTCATCCACAGCCAAACGCTCAGTTTCTTGCTCGTTGGCGGTGAAGTGCTTGATTGTGGCTGCGATGCCTTTCTCCTGGAGGCCATTGACCACATTGGCAGCCATCTTGCCTGTCAAGTAGGGGTCTTCCGAGAAGCTCTCGAAATTGCGGCCCCCAAGAGGATGCCGATGGTTGCACATAGTCGGCGCAAGTCTGGAAGGGATATTAGTCATAGCTCGCTGTGATCTAGAGCAAGACCTACAGGACTCGCGCACTCTTCGTCTTCGTCTCTTCCGCCAACGCGTTTCCTAACCGATGGGCGAAGTCTGGATTCAAGTTGCGGCGGAACACACCGCCGCTGGAAAGCATGCTGCTCGTGTTCCCCCAGAAAATACCTCGCCTCGTGCACCATTGGGTCCATCGCTGGTCTGTCTATCGTCAGATGTGTCGGTCTGTCAGCCCATGTTGCGTACCTTGATAGCCGGTACTCCCTTGTCCGGGATTGGTACGGTCTCCCAGAAGTCCTTCCCAGCGAGTAAGGAGACCTTCTCCTCCAAAGTGAGAGACTCGAGAATTTTCTCAATCTTTGAGCTCATGTTTGTTGAATTGGGTCACTTGACTACCAATGCTATGACGTAGATCCTCAAAACCGACTTTTATCGCGATCTTCCGATAGAAAACAAAGTCCAGAAAGAATTCGAAAGGTTATCGACGCTGGCCTGACACCATCCACCACAGGCGCCATCGTTACCCTTATAAGATCTGGGTCTCGCCATCTCTCAACCGCTATCGGCAACGCTCGCCGTCTTTCCGTGCCAGATCAGTACTCATAGCCAAGGCATTGTGCTACAGTGGAGCTCGCACTTTGGCTTGAAAAGGAAAAGCACGCTACGAAAACCGAGGTTTATCCAGCAAGACCCACGATAAGCAGAGTTGTGATTCGCAGAGTGGACTGCCACGAATTTACCGAGTACCGAAGTCCTCCCGGCTGCACGAAGATGGGCTTATGGGGACCGTGTTTCGTTGGTACGTAAAGACACGAAAGCCGGCAGCAGACGTTGAAGAACGGGAAAGGCGCGGGGATGTGGAGTGTCGTGTGGAAGGAGGTTGAACTCAGTCCACCCACGTGGGGCCATTGGCCGCCTAGTCTTCAACTTGAACAATGATGGTTGCACTTGGCTTAGACAGCGACAAGACGTCATTTGTTTTGCTGTAAATTTTGCAAAGGCCATCCTGCTTGAAACTCCCCTTCTACATTCGTTTTGAGAAACACCTGCTCCAAGTCACAATGCGTGCAACTGAGACAGCAGCTGAGCTGGGCCGACGGCATCCGCTTCAACGACTCCAGGCTCCATCGAAAGGATTTTCCGGTGCCCTGCATGTGAGCATACAGTACATCCGCATCTCCGGAAGAAGCGGGGAAGTTAACACCATACAAGGTCGCTGGACTTATCAGTTTCCATGGATGCTTCAAGTTGTATGTATCCATCTCATACCTTTACTTTAAACTTTGTTGACATCATCTGAAGTTTGCACGATAATCCCAATCAATTCGTAAGTACACACACTGATTGCAATAGGCCCGGGACGCTGTCTCGCAGAAAATGGGACAGTGGCTGACGATGTCCAGAACTCCTCGTACGGCTGGCATCTCCAATTTCTGACTATTATCGGCATCTCAATATCAACACTCTGCTTTGCCTTTGGTCTCCTTGCCGACATCCTCTCCTCCCCATCCACATTTCCGATCTCACCGACCAATGCCTCTGCATCGTCTCCCCGTACTTTGTCCGACTACTTCTTCATCGCCAAGAACTATCTCTCTCTCATAGCGGCCCCTATCGAGATCGTAATCAGCATCCTGTACTGGGGTCTCCGACTTGTTGACACCGGGCTCGTTGTGCCGCAGGATCTACCTCTCCCACCACTCGGTGTGGATCTTTGCTTCCATTTGGTACCTGCGGTTGTACTAACCATTGATGCACTCTTGTTGTCTCCACCATGGCCGAGTAGTCCGATGAATCCCCAGGCGCCGCTGTTGACATTAGGGATTAGTTCAGGGGTTGCGTTCGCTTATTGGTGGTGGATTGTAAGTGCTATGCTACTGATGTCGAGACTTGACGGTACTGACAAAAGTTGCAGGAGATTTGTTATTCGCATAATGGGTATTACCCGTACCCAATCTTCGGGTTGCTGACTACATACCAGCGCATTGGTCTGTTCACGATCAGCGGAGCGACGATGTGGGTCGTTGGTGGCGCCCTGCGAGCTTTGTATGCGTATGTCAACGGTTACGAAATAACGGAAACTCTGGAAAAGGCGCAAAGAGCTCGCAGGATGGGATCAGAAGGTAAATGGGAGTGAGATCAACAAATGTAGGGACCATAGTGTGGATGTATAAAGGCTGCTAGCGACACCTAGGATGCAAAACCGTGTATCAAAAATCTATTTGGTCATACATAACGAGAAGCACAATCTGGAAATCATCTTTTTCTATCAGGAGGGAAACTCCACTTCGTGGTCGAAGTGTGCTAGTCGATTGTATTTATATTAGTGATAGAATTTCGTTAATCATGATCCATATCGCATAATATTGGTAAGTGGACCAGCACCAACGCAGAGAAAAGGCAGTCGCAAAGGTAGTTATATCGCTCTCGCTTGCCGGAAGACAGTAAATCAAAAAAGGTGAAGCGAGAGTAAATCAGTTGGGTATTGTGCCAGTAAAACCGCAGCCGAGAAGACCAAGACAATGCTAGCGCGTTGCCGATGTGCTGGCTCTCATAGCGTGCATCTAGCTTGTAGCTGGAGATGGTGGAGCTGTAATCGTGCGTTGATCATCGTCGTCATCGTCCTGCTGTTGCTCCTGATAAGCGTGGTTGGCGTTGAAAAACTGACCGCCCTGTTGGAGACCTTGCTGGCCTTGACCGAGACCGTAGGCGTACGCATGGTAGTGGTAAGTGGGAATTTGAGGGTTATGAAGGTTACCATATATTGGCTGAGGGAGGGATGGAAACACATTTTCCTTGTTATCATACTGGAACGGATCGTTGAGTGATTTGTAAGGGCCATATCCAGGGAGGGGTGAAGGGGATGGGGATGTCTGATGACTGAAGCCTGATGTAAGGTAGTTGAAGTTGGCTGGTTGAGAGAAGGTCATCCCGTTGTCCTGGAAGACGTCGAACGCTCGTTTACGTTTGGGAGCGCGGTCGCCGATACTAAAGTCATAGCTTGAGCGACCACATCTCTCTTCGTATTGGCTTCGAGCCTGAAACGGAAACATGGGAGCCCGAATGCCTTCTCGAGAACGACGGTTGATGTTGGGATCCATGTCAGCAAGAGCAGGTCTTGAGAAACCTGGTCGCGGGCTTTCAGCCTTGATCTCAAACTCGTCCTCGTCGTCGAAGTTAGAGCTGGAGATCCTTCGTTGTCGCTTGAACGATCCCTGCGGTGTGAAGATAAGCTCGGTAGCCTCTACGTCCTGTGAGTTGAGCTCCAGTTGTTCAACAACAGAGTGATCTTTCTTCTGGTTCCTCTTGCGCCGCATCTCTGGCGTGGCAGAGTCGAAGATAGCCATGCCAGGCCAGTATACGCCTTTCAACTTGGTGCTTTCACTAACCGCCATGGTATCTTCAGCATGCTCGGGTGCATCATCTTCAATTGCACATGTGTCCGCTGCAGTGTACTGGTATCGTCTTCTCGGTCTCTCGCTAGGATCCGAGTATTCACTTGAAGTTTCGTAGTCTGGGTTGGTGTAGTTGCGGGAGCTGCCACGAGACTCGGGGGCCAGTATTGTAGGTGGGTTGCGAAAGTCCTTTGACGCAGGAAGGTACCTGGTTGCGGGGTAGGTGTTGAAGTGCCAGAGTCTGGTTCGACCTTGATGATCTGTTGTTCAGAGAGACGCGGATCGAGGAGATTGCCGACTGCGGCACGACGAGCTGGGCGTGGCGCTGGAGCCTCAATCCTAGGAGTAGGAGTAGAGCGAGCTGCTACAAGAGGAAGATCAGCAACGATCTTGAACGCACAGCGCAGGAGAGGGAGCAAGGGTTATACCAGTAGGTCTGGTACGCGTGCGACGCTTGTCTTTCTGATTCATCCGGTCTGACATAAGCTCTTCGACATTCCATTCGGCATACCATCGATCGTAGATGTCAATGATGCGGCGGGAGGCATCTTCGTGCGTCGAGCGAACTTTGACCTTGTAGTAATGAGACAGATGGCCCTTGCTGGCGATGTGTGTGAGTAGATGGGAGACATCGCTGAAGTTGGGCTTCTTGGGGCAAATGTTGCATAGAAGCGGTATGTTGTTAGACGCCATTGCAAGACCGTGCAGCGCAACGTGTTGGTAAGGAACGTAAGTGGTGCAGACAAACTCAAGGCGAAAGGACAATGCTTGCAACGCAATGGTGCACCAAGGAACAACGCGAAAGGAGCGTGTTGAGTGTATGAAGCAGGCGGAGTGGTGGCAGCGGAAAGCCTGCAGATATGAGAGCGGCTACCAGTCACTGCCGCAGTTTCATGGCCGTCTCTTGCTGCGAAAGAGAGACAAGAAGGAGGGATGCATGAGCGTTCTTTTGTAAAGGATAAGGGAAGGAGGCCGCCGTACTAGTGAGAAGGAGGATATTTGTAGGTGCAGTTTTGGCAGCTAGAGCACGTGAAGAAACCCAGCTATGACCCAAACAGGCAGTACCGTCACTTTTCTCTGACTTTGTATCTCACGCCTCATTGTCAGGAAGCGTGAGTTATTAGATAGCGAGAGGTGATACCATGTAGAAAGGCGAAGGTGAAGCTTGACGTCGCTCTGCATGCACGTAGCTTGAGGCATCGACGGAGCACGTTGGCAGCGCTTTCACCACTACCACCACCACCACGGCTCTTAGGGCTTGCATTATTACTTAAATGCACTGCATGTGGCACATTTTCTTTGGTTATTCTTTTGACGTTTCCCAGACATTTACTTACCTAAGCATCGCCTTGTTACAGAACGAGGCATGCAGCTACTACGGCGTCAGTACCTATACCAGCGAATGTATCGAGGACCACTCACTATACAGGATCTACTTCTTCTAAGCCAGGGTACTTTAGCAAGCTGAGCCCAGCAATACCGAAGACTGTGTGGAAAACATCCACCATATCTCCAGGCCGATCAGCTAGACCCCCAAGTTCAGGATCCTGTCCCTGTCAGCGTCGTGTCTCCCAGTACGCTCAATGGTCCCAACCTGGCACTGCAAGATGAACTGCGTCAACTTGTCACCATCTATCCAATGAAGCTTGTTCAGCATGGCCATACTGCTCATCACCCACCAGCTGTAGCAGACGTCTTCTTTCTTCTCTGGCCTTCCGTTCAGGCCTCCGTTCTTGAGTTGTCGTTCGCTTAGCCAAGCTCCCAGTTTCTCTTGATCTACCAGATCGAGCCTGCCGGCGATGGCCAGTGCTCCAACACATGTAAACACCTGGCCTGAGTGAGATTCAGCCCCAGGGCTCGTGCCATAACCGCCGTCAAAGTTGGCGCAGGCGTGGACGTGCTGAACCGCTTTTTCCACGTCGACCAAGCTGAGAAGTCCCATGAGAGACAAGGCGTTCAGTGCGCCATACAGGAAACGCGTGTCTCGCTCTCCCCATTCATCCCCTGCAAACGTGCCTGTCTCCGGGTCCTGGAGATCTGCAATGACTGAAAATCATGAGCATGGACATGGTAGCAAGGGTTTCCAGGCAGACGCACATTTGCCGACCTTTTGCTGCCCGTCTTTGGTGCGTTCTTCGAACTCTCCGAATGCATCCAGGGTCGCTAGAATCTGCACAGCACTGACCGTGTAGAGCATGTGGGCATCATGTCCCGGAGCAGCGCCGAAACCACCGTTCTCATGCAGGCACGAGCACAAAAAGTCGAGGATATCATTGCGCGGGAGGGCGTCCGGCTGGCCCAGCAGGTGCAGAGCAGTCAGTCCCCAGTACAGGCCATTGAGACGCAGATGCTCGGTGAGCCAGTACTCGAGCTCGTCTTTGCGCTGGAGCGGGTTAGCGCGGCGATGGTTGGGTGGCTGCGTGCGACTTGATGGAACTGGCACGCACCGTGTCGAGACTCTGGATATAGCGAACGTGTCTGTCGACATGAAGCTGCATTTCGGCGGGCATGTTGCCTGCGCCTGCGCCTGCGCGACCTGGGCATGATACCAGCGACATGATGGCAGTCGAGGCGAAAGGTTCACCGTTCACAGTCCAGTTGACGGTGACGGTCTAGTTCCGAGACGCGTCAGGCTAGCGACCCATGTCGAGAAGGGCCCGCTTGGCGTTTAGCGGCAGGTCTTGTGCACGATGAAGCTCGCACTGCAACAGCCCAGGCAGCGGGTGCATCGTGTTGAAGTAGTTAGAAATAGCGCCCGCTCACCGCCTGATGAAGTGCTGGCTTTCGCCGTCTCAGTCGCAGCGCTGCGCTCAGCAGAGCAGGTGCCGGTGGCAGTGGCAGTTCTTGTTGTGCTGGGCCTTCTCGCAAACAAATTGATCGGAAGTTCGTAACATCCATGGGACCGTGCATTCCATCACTGGATTCAGGTACGGCCGCAAATCGTTGCCGCCGCCGTCTCTCTGTTGGAACTAGGCGCTCTCCTGCCTTTTGCAGCCTGCCTTTTGCAGGTCGCCTGGTCGCAGTTCGGGCTCGCGCTGAGACGTGAGCAATCCCCGCCCAAGACCTGTTGCACTCACTGTCTGTATCCTGTATCCTTTGTGGGCGCTGGGCGACGCCTCCGGCACCGTCTCTGTCTCTCTGTCTCTCTGCCTCTCTGCCTGTGTCCGTCCGTCCGTCCGTCCCCCGTCCCCCGTCCCCCGTCCCCCAGTCCCTCTCGTGACGCAGCGCCCCTCGACCGCACTCAGTACCCTGCGCTATCGCTCCTCAATAACGGGCGACTAGGCCTGTAGTCAGGGCCGCACGTTTGCTGAGACCCAAAATAGCTCCACCCGCCGAGCGAACCGTACCAGAGCGACGAGCCCGCTATCGAATTGGTGTGCGCCGGCCCTCCGCACGCATACATCACGGCCACGGCAGCCTTGTGCGTGTCTTTGTTTCCCCCAGTTGCCCTTGTCGACGTTGTCATTGCAGGGCATTAAGTGGGTAAGTGATGCATGTCCGCCAGCCATGAAGCCTCCCCTCCCCTCCACGGCCTCTTTGTTCCACTGCCGTCGCCGGCCCAATGTTGTACAACATGTCGCCCGTAGCGCTACCGGCCCCTTTCACGTTGCGCAACCACCGCTGACAGTGTAGCCCAGACTGTTACTTGCTGTACGTGCCGCCTTCGACCACGACCCCTCGACGTCCTACGCCCTGTAGCTGTGCACACGCGCTGCCTGAGTAGAGACGGCAGTTGCAGGTAGCAGGAGCAGGTAGCACGCGCTGCCAGGCCCTCACCACAGCCCTTTGCATACGAGCCTCACCCTGCCACCGGGTACCAGTCTCGAGTCCTCGCCGCAGACGCATCCGTGTACGCCTGCAGACCGTGCTGGCCAGGGGACACGACGACTCCCCCAGCACTCTCGAGGTTCGTACCACCTTCCGCGCCCTTTAACCTGCTGCACCTGGCCATTTGCCTTCCCCATGCCCTGCGCTCGCTGACAACATGGGCAGCAAACCCAGACACAGACGCATCGACAGCGCGACCCCTCTCGACCCTTTGTCCGCGACTGCCGCGACCCATGTATCGTATTCACTAAGACCTTCCCTACCCCACCCGTCTGCGACGCTCCGCTCCCTCCAACGCACACCAGCTGGCCCGCAAGTAGAGGTAATCCGAGAGGAGCGCTCTCCCGCTGAGGTACTTTGCCTACGACCCAAGGACAACCCAAGTCGTACAAGACTCGGAGAGTAGCACTAAGCGGACAGCAGCCACAGAACCCACCGCGTAAACAAGTTCGCAAGATGCCGAAATCCTCGACGCTGTCACTGGCTATGCGGTCCAAGTCAGGAGGAAAGGAGAATTGCAATGCGCCCATGAGCCCACAGAGTCCTCGATCACCGAGCATACCCGAGTTCGCTTCACCAAAAGCACCATTCCACAGCATGCCAGAGTCGCCGGCATCGCCAAAGCCACGGAAAGACTCGAAGAACATTTTCTCAAACTTCACTGCAACCAAATCTTCCTCCCGGTTGAACATGCAAGATAGCTCGAACCGACAATACCCTGCACAGCAACCTTCGCCGACGTTATATACCAACGGACGGGGTGGTTCTTCGACACCAGACTTGAGTCGCCCTGTTCGAACACCCAACTCTGATGGTGAGCACCATACTGTTCAAGGGAAGTTTACCATACTGACACCTGCAGACAACCGGTCAGAGATAGTACGACTCGATCAGCGCACCGGCTCAGGCAAATCGACCGAATCAGACGCTCACGTGGACTCGACAAAGCGAGGGGGCGAAGTCCAAGAAGCAGGGCACACTGTTCCGGTCCAAATCGATCAAAGGGGACGAGAATACTGCATCTCGTGCCAAGCTCAACAAAGCTCCACCCGGCCAGCTTTCACCAGACGCAGGAGCAACCTGGACTACAAACGATGACAGCACACCGCTCAGAGCCGCGCCTGTGGACAAGGGGAAAACCTGGGGCAACAAGTCGGCACTGGGAAAGCTCAGAACACATTCGGCCGATCGTCATGATGCAGGCCAGCTAGTGCATCGCGAAAGCGACAATGGCCCCAGGAGAGACAAAAGCGAACAAGGTTCATTACAATCAAACTCCTACAATGACAACAAGGGTGCTTCCCTAATGTCTAGTCTTGGCTCCGGCGCTCGCAAGATGGGAGACAAGATGGATTCGGCTCGAAAAGGCATTTTTGGAAAACTCGGACGCAGTCACAGCAACCACGAAAGTCCAACACACGTATCGAACGAACCCTACGTATACAAGGTCATCCATACCCCCTTGTCGAACAGACAAGGCTGACCAGGATATCTTCACGACTGGAGCAGTCCAGAGACAAGACCGAGTTTTGGATGCCAGCGCTCCCTTGGCGCTGCATAGATTATCTGAACATGCGGGGTTGTGAGGAAGAAGGCTTGTACCGAGTTCCAGGTTCTGCCCAACAGGTCAGATACTACGAGCGGAAGTTTGACCAAGGTGAGATCTGACCTTTTGTGTCCAAGGATCAACTGCTTACATTTGGACAGACCGCGACATTGACCTCATATCTGACGACAACCTCAACGATCCTAACGTCATTGGATCGTTATTCAAGAACTGGCTGCGTCAACTACCGGATGAAATCTTCCCAAAGGCAATTCAACATCGTATCCAGCAAGAGTGTCAAGGCGCAAAAACTACGCCGCAAATGCTGAAAGACGAGCTCTCCAAGCTACCTCCATTCAACTATTACCTACTCTTCGCCATCACCTGCCACATCAGCCTCTTGCACTCTTGTTCTGAGTTCAACAAGATGAACTACAACAATCTGTGCATTTGCTTCCAGCCAGCCATCAAGATTGACGCTTTCTGCTTCCAATTTCTCATTCTCGATTGGCGCAATTGCTGGCAGGGTTGCTGGACGGAGAAAGAGTATCTTACAGAAGAGCTCGACTATCTGAGTGCCCTGGAGCAAGAGAGCTCAGAGCGTTCACAGCCGACACCTAGCCGCAATGGTCAGCCACAACCATCTGGCCGGAGCAAGAGCTCACATGCATCGCCAAACGTTGCTCAATCACGGAAATCAACTTCGACGAGAAGCAATTCAGGCGATCAAAGCAAGTCATCAGTTCGCGCTTTGTCGTCTGACAGAAATGGACGCGCCACGCCGCCCAACCCTCCTCTCAGGGATGCAGATGTGCCGCCACAATCAGCGCCACGCCTACGAGGCGGGCACGGCGAATATGATTCTTTTGCAGAGAGAGCCATATCGACATCAGATGGACTCAATATTCGAGGAGCATCTACGCGTCCGCCACCTTCAGTCAGCACACAAAACTCGACCGACGGAGAAGACGGCGCAACACCGACACAAGCGTCGCATAGCCGTGGCCCTTCGGATACCCAGTTTCGTTTGGACCTGAGCAACCCGCCTAGCTCACCTTTTAATATCAAGTTTTAATAGATGGACGGACAATGGCGGGTGGTGCACGCGCATGAAACATCGACAAAAGCGCGGTTGGATCTGGGCTTCGCGTTTCGCATTTTCTGTTGGTTTGTGTGCTGCCACGAGGTTCGCGATACCCATGCACCAATCTCTTGGACTCGTGGCGGCTCATCTTTGGTTTTGTGTTTGTGTTTTCGTATCAGCGGTGGAGTTGGGCCATATTCTTATTAGCTGCGACATGTTGCATCTTGCCGTTCTGCTGCATGGAGGCGTTACATCTGGCCTGGGACGCTTAGCATCGTGTGGAGGGGATGGATAGAGGGTATTGTACGATATGCAAAGGTTGAGCGGTGAGTAGAATTGAAACGATCTTCAAAGGTTCAGCAAGTTTTCGTGCTTGGAGGCTCAAATGCAGTTTAGTTTGCAGGGATGGTTATTGGCTGCCTGCGTCCCCATGGGCGTTAAGCTCGGAAACTGGTGTTGTTGAGCGGGAGCCCCACGCCAATGACGTCTGGTCACACATGCGGCTCTGGTAGGTCGCGACTGCCGCAACGCCGATCGCTCACGTCTCTCATGTCTGCAGCTCTTGCTTCTTTCCTCATACACAGAGGGCAATTGTCCCTCGGCGCCTACGTGTGAAGTCTGACAGTGTTTACTACTTCGATCGAATTCCAGATCGCATTCATTCCTCCTACACCACACTCTCCATCACACCCCACCTGAGCCATCCCACACCATTGCTATCACGAGAAATCTCTTACACTTTTGGCCATTGTTTACCAGCCAGTCAACACCGTATCCCAGCCTTTCGCTGTTCGCCTGCGCATACAGTCATGTCTGTACCACAGAAGCCAGCCGCGCAGGCCGTGTACTTGCTGCCATTGACCGATGCCGGCGCACCTGATGTACCCGGAACCTACATCTACCTACCACCGCCTAGTGAACCTGCATACTTCGTTCGCTTTCAGATCCAGGGTACTAGCTCCATATGCCGTCAAGGCAGTCTCTGGGTGAACATCCCAGCGAAGGGCGAGAAGTTCAGCCGCGATCAATACCGCGAATACAAGTAAGTGCCCATAGCAATGCCACAAGTCACTGCAGTGCAGAGCACTGATACCTCACACAGGTTGAAGCCTGACTTCAACGGAATTACCGAAATCGATGTCCCCATCCACGAGGCCAACGCCTACTCTTTCTACACCACCTATACACCACTGCCGGAGTGGTCATTCACAGATGTCGCAACACCGGAACCCACGCGTACTTCCACGTACTACATCGACGTTTGCCCACGTCTTACTCTTCAGGGCCAACAACTACCGATTGAGGCTGTCTCGCTCTTCTCTTGCCTCTCGAAGTTTATGGGCAAATACCCTGATGATTGGGACAACCACCTTCGAGGCATCAGCCAGCGCGGTTACAACATGGTGCACTTTACTCCTCTGATGATTCGTGGCAGTTCAAACTCGCCCTACAGTATATATGACCAGCTCGCCTTTGACTCGACCGTGTTCCCCGACGGCGAGGAGGATGTTGCTCGTATGGTCAAGAAGATGCAGTCTGATTACAACCTTCTTAGTATGACAGATGTTGTCTGGAACCACACGGCGAATAACAGCAAATGGCTCGAAGCCCATCCTGAGGCTGGATATAATGTTGATACCGCCCCGTGGCTACAACCTGCGTTGGCGCTCGACACAGCACTCCTGCAATTCAGCAAAGATCTCAAAGCGCACGGCCTTCCTACCAAGTTCAACAATACGGAAGACCTTTTGAAGGTGATGGATTTCATCAAGACAACCGTTTTGGGCAGCATCAAGCTTTGGGAATTTTACGTTATCGACGCAGAGAAGAGCGCCAACGCCATCATGGAAACGTGGATAGCTGGCCAGGCCAAGTTCACAGACGACAGCTTTAGTGCAGCTGGTCTTCGTGGCCTTGATGCTGTCAAGAGCTGGTCTCTCAAACAGAAGGCTGATTGGCTTGTCGAACACGCGCTGCAGGGCGGTGATAGAATGGGCGAGCGCTTCCGTCGTCGTATCGATCCTGCCGTGGGCGCTGGTCTCCTCTGCGCACTGTTCGGTCGCTATGACAGCCGAACTGGCAACACGCCCGACGAGAAGACAGCTCGCGATGCCATCACCAACATTTGCAACGAAGTCAACTTGCCCTTCTACCGTGAGTACGACGGTGACAAGGCCGAGATCATGGAGCAGCTCTTCAACCGGATCAAGTATGTTCGATTGGACGACCATGGTCCGAAGCTGGGTGAAGTCACTGAAACCAACCCTCTCATCGAATCTTACTTCACTCGCCTGCCGCTCAATGAGACCACCAAAAACACAACCCAGATGCGCTTGCACTGGTCAACAACGGTTGGGTCTGGGCTGCGGATGCCATGAAGGACAACGCTGGACCCAAGTCGCGTGCGTACCTGAGAAGAGAAGTCATTGTCTGGGGCGACTGCGTCAAGCTTCGATATGGTAACGGTCCCGAAGACAATCCCTTCCTCTGGGAACACATGTCGAAATACACACGGTTGATGGCGAAGTATTTCCAAGGTTTTCGTATCGATAATTGCCATTCCACACCGATCCATCTCGCCGAGTACATGCTCGACCAGGCACGACAGGTCAATCCCAACGTTTTCGTTGTTGCTGAGCTGTTCTCTGGCTCTGAAGAAATGGATTTCAAGTTTGTCATGCGTCTTGGCATTGCCTGTTTGATCCGCGAGGGTATGCAGGCGTGGAGCACCCAAGAGCTGAGCAGACTAGTCCACCGACACGGTGGTGTCCCAATTGGCAGTTTTGAGACGGATGAAGTGTTGAACGCTGACCATGCGAGCGACACGGCTGGTTCGACCAAGAGCCAAGCGATCAAGAAAATCAAGCGTAGTCCTGTACATGCACTATTCATGGACTGTACACACGACAATGAGACGCCCGCTCAGAAACGTGATGCTCGCGACACTCTTCCTCAAGCCGCTTTGGTTGCCATGTGTTCCTGTGCTACCGGCAGCGTCTTTGGTTACGATGAGGTCTACCCAGAACTCATTGAGCTCGTCCACGAGAAGAGGCTGTACTCATCTAGCAACTCAACTGGAGGCCCAATCAAAGCACAGGCTGGCGAAGGCGGTATTGGAGGCATCAGAAAGATCATCAACGACATCCACTACAAGATGGGCAAGGAGGAATATGACGAGACGTACATTCATCACGACCAAGAGTACATTACTGTCCAGCGCGTCAATCCTCACACCCGCAAGGGTTACTTCCTGATCGCTCACACAGCGTTCCCTGGGTACGGTAATGGTAATGGAGGCTTTGGTCAGACCAAACTACCAGGAACAAAGGCCAAGCTCATTGGCAGCTGGAACCTGGAAGTCGATAATAGTTCTGAGACGAGGGCTCAGATCATTGGCGACAAGACTACGCTCCGTGGTTTGCCTGCCCAAACACACGACCTCAAGGGCGTCGTGGTCGAATCCGTCGGCGACTCGACCACGATTAGCATCCCTGAGAAGTTCCCGCCTGGCAGTATCGCTCTCTTCGAGACATGGGTGCCAAGTGCAGTACACGCCGACGGTCTTGACAAGTATGTCACAAGTGGCGCCCGTGCCGCTTTTCGCGATGTTAACTTGACCGACCTGAACTATATCCTGTACAGATGCGACCCTGAAGAGAGAGACGCTACGGATAACAAAGATGGGACATACAATGTGCCAGGATATGGCAACCTCGTCTATGCTGGCCTTCAAGGCTGGTGGAGTGTACTCCGCGACATCGTTAATGAGAACAATCTTGGGCACCCTCTTTGCAATCACCTCCGAGAAGGCCAATGGGCTCTTGACTACTGCGTTGGTCGACTTGAAAGCATATCGGAGAAAAAGGAATACACCAGGATCAGAGGCCCCGCCAAGTGGTTGAAATCGAGGTGTGATGCTATCCGCAAGCTGCCAAACTTCTTACTTCCTCGTTACTTTGCTCTCGTCATTCAGACTGCCTACAACGCCGCAGTTGACCGGTCTATCGAACTCATGGGCGACAACGTCCACAATGGCCAGCAGTTCCTGAAGAGCCTTGCGCTTGTCAGCATCCAGGTCACCGGATACATGAACAGCGCCTCGCTCTGGCCTGAGAAGAGCGTTCCCAGTATGGCGGCTGGTCTCCCTCATTTTGCATATGACTGGGCTCGTTGCTGGGGCCGTGACATCACCATCTCGGCTCGTGGTCTTTACTTGGGAACTGGTCGATATGCTGACGCAAAGGAGCACATCCTAGCCTTCGCCAGTGTGCTCAAGCACGGTATGGTCCCCAATCTCCTGAGTGGCGGCAAGCTTCCCAGGTACAATTCCAGAGATTCGGTCTGGTGGTTCCTGCAGAACATTCAGGACTACACCAAGATCGTCCCCAATGGCTTGGACCTGCTCCAGGACAAGGCCAAGCGACGCTTCTTACCCTACGACGATACCTGGTTCCCTTACGACGACAAACGGGCTTACTCTGTGTCTTCTACGATTGAAGATGTGATTCAGGAAGCACTGCAGCGTCACGCCTCCGGAATAGAATTCCGCGAGTACGATGCCGGGCCGAACATCGACAGCCAGATGAAGTCTGAAGGCTTCGACATCAAGATTTGGACCGACTTTGAGACAGGTCTGACTTTCGGAGGCAACCAGTTCAACTGTGGCACCTGGATGGACAAGATGGGCGAGAGTGAGAAGGCTGGCAGCAAGGGTGTGCCTGGTACCCCCGTGACGGTGCACCTGTCGAGATTATTGGTATGCTCTACAGCACCGTTCGCTGGTGTGCAGATCTTTATGATCACGGCAACTTCAAGTATGAGGGCGTTACCTTGCCTGATGGCAAGCACACCATCACTTACAAAGCATGGGCGGACAAGATCAAGGCCAACTTCGAGCGTACCTTCTATGTCCCCGAACACCGGAAGAAGACGTTAACTACGATGTCAATCCTAGTGTTATCAACCGTCGCGGCATCTACAAGGACTTGTATCGATCCGGAAAGGAGTATGAAGACTATCAGCTGCGACCCAACTTCCCTGTTGCGATGACCGTGGCGCCAGATCTCTTCGACCCTGAGCATGCTTTGTACGCGCTGCAGACGGCCGATCGCGTCCTGCTTGGGCCGCAGGGCATGAAGACACTCGACCCCAGCGATCTGAATTACCGTGGCTACTACATCAATAGCGAGGACTCAACCGACTTTCACACCTCCAAGGGTCGCAACTACCACCAAGGTCCTGAATGGGTCTGGCCGACCGGATTCTTCCTCCGTGCACTGCTCAAATTTGACCTCAAGCGCCGCAAGACGCCTGAGGAGCGCGTTGAGAGCTACCAACAGGTCACACGCCGCCTTGCTGGCTGTATGAAAGCCATTCAGGAGAGCCCCTGGGCTGGCCTCACTGAGCTTACCCAGAAGAACGGAGAGTTCTGCGGCGATTCCTGTCCTACACAGTCGTGGTCTGCTAGTTGCATTATCGATCTGTTCCAGGATGCACGGGAGTACGAACTCAAGGAGGCTTTGTAAGCCTGAGTGCCTTCATATTTCCAAATGTTTGGGCCCGCCAGCTTTGGTTCTAACAGGTGCACTCAATGTGAGACATGGGCTCGTTGCTGCGTGATTGAAGATATTCACCTTTGTACATAATCATACCCTAATTGATCACCTTACCTATTATATCGCAGCATTTTTCGAGCGTGTCATATGTTTGGCTAGCGTTGCAAGTTCGTTGCTTTGCTAGTTAACACATCGCCAAAGACGCCCAGATGGTCGTTCTATGATCACAAATGCACAGAGACCTTTCCACTACGCAGGCTCCCAGTTCAATCGATATTTGTTGAAGGCAGCTGTTTTAGAGACACTCAAAGAATTGCACGGTAATGATACCATTTTCCAAGATTACAATTTATACCATGGCGCGAATCATTGGTTTTGAGGCAGCCTCTACACCTTTACGGACCTCAGCATCAAGTATCTCAGGTGTTCACCTTCACTTTCTTCCCCTTTTGTATCTACTGGCAATCTTACTGTTTTCTTAAGTTCGAATTCTAGTGACTCATACATTGCTTTGTCGATCGGACTGGCTTGGACATAGACACGTTTTCCCGCCTCATCTGCCTGAGATAAGCCCCACGAGATCATGTCGCGCCAAGCTGAGGTGCGTTGGTGCGAGGGGACGAGAAAGATGAGGTAGATGTCTGTCTCTGTCAATATGCGTGCGTGTGTGTGGTGGGAGGCTGACGTGAAGCTAGGAGAATGAAGATGGCAAGGAAGTATAGTGAGTATGTGTGATGGGTGGGACCTACGCCAAACATCGTAGTCACCCTTCAAAACCTTATACCGGGCTTGTGCGAGAAGATCGTCGATTTCCTTCTCGATGCTGCCGGCCACCTCATTGTGCGAGGGCGTGGCCCACTGCAGGCCGGATACTTCGTGGGTTAGAAACCCTGCTGCACCAACGAGCTTCTCGCCATCGAAGGCCTTGATGATCCTAGCAAATGGGTTTTGGAGGGCTAGTGTCCATTCTTGGATTCGGGTTTCGTTTTTTTCCGAGTCGGAGAGATGGGTGCTGGTTGCGCCTTCGACGGGATCATTGGCCGTGGCATCGGCATGGACGGTGATGGCGGAGGGGATATCGGCTTCAGTGAAAGGTTCTAGTGTGAACGCCATGGCTGGAGTAAGTTTGCGAGTGGGGGACGTGGTCGTGAGGGTGGTTTGGGCAAGATGTAAGCTCGTCGTTATGGCAGAATCGCGTCTCGGTGACAGTGGCCTGGTAACGGATGTTGGAGGGGAGTATTCGCAGTTATAGCTCAGACCATGGTACCTTCTGCTTGAGTCGCGGAAGAAGCTCGCTCTTGGGAGCTCTGCTGCATCGAAGAAGCTCATGGTAAGGAATGGGGGTTATAGGTAAGGAGGATTCAACGTCATTGTTATACATGCAGCTGTTACTGCTCTGAATGGTTAGAACCACAGAGTATACTAAGCTGGGCGTGCACTCCTTGCTACATTGTGTGTGGATATATCAAGAGGCTTTGTGGCGGTCGATGAGCAGTGCAGAACAATACTAAGGCTGACAGAGAAGGTGATGAGGAACAAAGAGACATGCAGCCGATGAGCCTGCTAGATGGGAGGAAAGATGGGATACCCTTGGAACTGTGCTATGTAGTCCATTTTTTGCAGAATACTTGCATGAATATCGACGCTTGAAGTTGGTGTTCAGCTATCGAGTAACGATCAATACCGGTGATTTAACCGTTAAGTCAAACCAGGTATCATTTCTCAATAGTCAAGACAAGCATTGATGAGTACATCTGCGAGCCGTATAGCTCACACCCATCTCTTGAACGTACCTCTCCATTCAGCTGCCACTTGAGTGGTGGATGTTGGTGTGACGTGGCCGGTAGAGCAAGAATACCGCATGCTGCATGATGGAGGGGCGCCCTGGCTGATCCAGACTTTGAAGTAAAGAACAATGTCACAGGTGCAGCTCGATACTTGAAGTCGTGCAAACGGCTTAGCATTGTTCTATGCAGGTACTGTGTACCAGAAAGGGGAATGGCGGACGACGGTCGCCGCGCAAGGATGTTTGCACCAGTTGCTCCTCGCACGCGACCCCACCATGTGCCTGCAGCTGATTCGCAGCTTCATCGCCAACATCTTCGTGTCGCCATTTCACGTTCTACACGTCATACTCGCCCAACCTCGCCAAGTCACGTCGAACAGCACGATGACGCCGCCTAAATTCTACCACGACGACGACGCCTGGAAGGATGTCGAGCCTTTGCCGCAGGATGACGGCGGAATGCACCCGCTCGCAGCCATTGCATACACGGAGGAGTACAGCGAGGCCATGAGCTACTTGCGCGCAGTCATGGCGAGCAACGAGTTCAGCGAGAGGGTCTTGGGGCTGACAGAGCACATCATCGACATGAATCCAGCGCACTACACAGTCTGGTACGTTGCGCATACAGGCAGGGCTGGCTGCATGTTACAAGAACGTCGACTAACAGACTGCAGGCTGTACCGCGCAAAGACAATATCAGAGCTCGGCAAACCGCTGCAGGACGAAATCAAGTGGCTGAACCCGACTGCGCTCAAGCACCTCAAGAACTACCAGATATGGCACCACCGTCAGACCATCATCGATACACTCGGCTCGCCCGAGGGAGAAGCCGACTTCGTCAGCAAGATGCTCGAGAAAGATGAGAAGAACTACCACGTGTGGAGCTACAGGCAGTGGCTGGTCAAGCGCTTTGACCTGTTCGACAAGCCGGAGGAGCTCGAGTGGACTGAGAGCATGATCGATGCGGACGTCAGGAACAACTCGGCCTGGAACCACCGCTACTACCTGGTTGTCGGCGGTCGTGGAGGCAATGCTCCAAGCGAGGACGTGACGAAGCGCGAGATTGAGTATGTTCTTGGCACCCTTGCAGCCTGTCCCTACTAACCAAGGTCCAGATACACCGAGGAGGCCATTCGCAAAGCACCCCAGAACCAGAGCCCATGGAACTACTTGATGGGTATCCTCCGCGCTGCTCAGCTGCCAAAGTCGACCGTCAAAAGCTTTGTGACCGAGTTCGCAGATGTAGAGTCACCAGATGATGTCTACTCCAGTCATGCGCTCGACTTGTTAGCAGATATCTACGCCGAAGAAGAGAACAACAAGGAGTCAGCAGAGAGAGCGCTGGATCTGTTGGCGACCAGATACGATCCTATCAGAGCCAACTACTGGAACTACAGAAAAGGTCTGCTGAGCCAGCCTGACGTCACAGCTTGAGCGTTGCATCGATAGACGAGATAGAGACCGTTGGACATGAGACGTTCCCGCGGGATTTCCGTCGTCGCGACGGAGCATGGTGCGGTAAGACAAGCCCGCTGCACGCAATGTTGTCCGGTTGGGGTTCCGCATCAAGGGATATGCACACTGGCACAACACGTGCGGCTCCGCATGATGTGTAACACGAATGCACCTCAGGGGATCCTCAGTATCACTTGCCTGTAACCAACGCAACGTGCCCGACGAGCAGTCTGGATCATGTTGAGACTGTGGATGTGCTGCTGCGATGGAAGCTCGCAACCGCGGCCCTTTGCCCATTGACCCCGCAACTCATCGACGATACCCCAGACTGTACTCTTTCCTCTCCCGAATTTTCCTCGACCACCTGGACTAACCTTCTCCTTGCAACCAAGCGCTGACGCAAACGCGGTCAAATGATAGGACATCGGCTGCCAAGCTGGTCCTGCCCCTAGGCGGCAAATCGTGGCAGAATTCCGATACCGCGAATACCCGTTTTAGGGAACTGAATCCACCGGTACTGCTCCCGAATCATGGGTTTCATTCTAGTGTCATTCTCGGTCATACTTAGCGGCTTTGGCCTTATCGAGAATCTATAGGGTAATTTTTGCAAGTTATAGGGTAATCCACACTAGCAATGCGGTATTCACCACAACTATCCCCGACGGGAAACCCATGGGCTGCGGGATTGAGCGGAGCTGATAAGCATTATGTTTGGGACGGTTGGTTCAGATTCTATATTTATGGCATCAGCAGCTGTTATCAAGTCGACTCAGATGCATTTTGTTATCAAGTTCCTTCAGTTATAACACCACTACTACCCAGTCCTCGTCACCTATCACTTCTCTTCATCAATCTCATACTTCAGAAGCCTTGAACATGACCGTCAAGCTCAACTCTTCATCTGAGGATCAGTCAAACCCATGGGTCCAGACGCCCTTGAGGGAGTCGTACGCTCTCTCTGAAGCAGCGGGATGGTACGGTCACACTTCCTACGCCCGTTCCTACCCCGTCACGTTGCAGTGATATCCGTGCCAACTCTGTGTAAAGAGATTTCTAAATCGTAGAAGCAGAATCTTCCTTAAGTTGGAGAACCTACAGCCTTCTGGATCTTTCAAATCACGGTAAGCTTCATTCAGTCATCGGTTCTGCCAACGACCATACTGACAATGCAACAGAGGAATCGGTAACTACATCCTCCGCCGTCTCGAAGAGCTTCCTGCTGGATCTCAACCGCACATTTTTGCCTCCAGCGGCGGCAACGCAGGACTTGCTGCCGTCCACTCCGCCCGTGCCCTGAACTTGAACTGCACCGTCGTCGTCCCCACAGCGACATCCGCACTGATGGTGGCCAAGCTCCGTGCTGCAGGCGCGTTTGATGTGATCTCGCACGGTGCCGCATGGCGAGATGCTGACACGCATCTCCGCGAACATGTCATGCCATATGTACATCTCCCTACTTTCACTTTACACTCTATCTCATGCTGATGTGATAAATAGTATAAAGGTGCAACCATCTACTGTCCGCCGTTCGATCATCCTGACATTTGGACCGGCAACAGCACCGTAATGCACGAAATCGCAGACCAGATGCCCAGTGGCTCCGCACCCGATGTCATCATTTGCTCTGTCGGCGGCGGCGGCCTGATCAACGGAATCTGCCAGGCCATGGACGACATCAACATGCACACGCCCACAATCCTTGCCGTGGAGACCGCAGGCGCGGACAGCCTAGCTGCCAGCTTATCAGCAAAGGAAGTTGTCACCCTCTCCCAGGTTACGTCGAAAGCTACAAGTCTGGGCTGTGCGCGCGTTACGGATCGAACGTTCAAGTACTCGCAGCGCAGTAATGTGCGCTCGGTGGTACTCTCAGACGGCGTTGCGGCAATGGGATGCTGGCGGTTCGCCGACGACGAGCGCATGATGATCGAGCTTGCATGCGGCGTCAACGTCGCGCTGTGCTACGACGGCCGCCTTGAAAAAGCACTAGGCCGCCCCGTCAACCCCGACGATAAAGTAGTCATCGTCCTGTGCGGCGGCAGTAACGTGACGAGCGGCATGCTCTGCGAGTGGCGCGAAGAATACAAGCATGTCATCGACGACGAGCAGCGAAGGGACAGCGCGTACACAAGTGCTGACGCCAGCCCGAAGACGACGCCAACAGTACCGAGTGAGTTAGCCATGCCCGTTATTGAGGGCATTGAGGTTAGATCGCTGGCTGCGAGGGCTTGATTACAGCCATTTAGACACGAATCTTCTTTAACCATTTCATCGGCGTTTGGGACAGCGATTGAACACGGCCTAGGTTTCCGTGGTAATGATGCAATCTTAGAGTTCTCGTTTTTATATCACGCTTTTCACTCGTGCTTTGTTCTCTGGGGGAGGTCTTGCTTTCCTCGCAGCCCTTGCCTTAGAATGTGACGCGTTGCAGGCCCGGTACATACCGCATCAGTTCACTCTCTCGTGTTGCGAAGCACGAGAATTAGTAGCTATTAGCCCTTGGCTTCTGTGACAAAGCCTGGGTCTTTTGACTAGATTTTACACATTCGTTAATCATGTATAGAGACTGCCGTAGTCTTTTCTTTATCTATCGAGTAGAGATCATTCAACGCAGCCAACGTGACTGGCTCTTGAGATATACAGAAGTAGAGTACTAGTAGCCCGCTTTCCCTACCACACAAGAGTGCACTCAAACACCCTTGTCCGCTTCCAAAGCCCTCTTCAGTTCCTCATCAGCAGCCATTTCCTTCTCTGCACCTTCAATCACGCCTCGCAACCCATGCGCACACTTTTCCAGCTCAGCTTGCTCCACTTCATCAAGCTTAATAGGCATCGGCTTAACAATACCCTTGCGGCCGACGACAGCCGGCATTGAGAGACAGCAGCCGAGGGACGGCTGGTAGAAGGACAGCGGGCGTACCGAGCGGCTGTCGAAGAGTATGTACTTACAGATAGAGGCGGCTATGTTGCCAATGCCATAGGCTGTGCAACCCTGTATGCTGTTAGTGACTTCTTTCGAGCTAACAAACAGCAGAAAATAAAACATGGAACGTACCTTGGCAGCGATGATGCTCCCCGCGGCTCCTTTCGTATGGCTTGCAATCTCGGCCTTGAACTCGTCGTTCAACTCGTCCTGCATGACAAGCTTCAGGGGCGTAGTCCCAACACTCGCACTGCTCCACGCAATGAACTGGCTGTCGCCATGCTCACCTAATACGTACGCATCGATACTGTTCGGCGCTACTTCAGTCTTCGAGGCCAGGATGCCGCGCAGGCGCGCAGAGTCGAGAGACGTTCCTGTGCCGAGGACTTGGGATTCCGGTAGCCCCGAGAGCTTGCGCGCAAAGTAGGTTAGGATGTCGACGGGATTGGCGACAAGGAGGAGGATAGTGTGCGAACTGATGGGGGCCATGGCGCTGAAGATGGAGGAGAGAATGTGTAGGTTCCGCGATAAGAGGGAGAGACGCGATTCACCTGGCCGCCATAAGTACTTTTGAACAACCTTTCATTCAAGACAGAGAGTTACCGGTCTTTTGCTTCGCTCCCGCGGTGATGACGACGATATCTGCTTGCCCGGCATCCTTGTGCGTTCCCGCAAGTATTTTCACACCGCTGCCTCCGCGGTATGTGGCATCGCCTAGGTCTCGTACCTGCGCCTCTAATAGCTCTTTCTTTGGATCCACTAGGATTACCTCGCTGCAGATGGGCTGGAGAATGAGTGTATACGCGAGTGTAGCGCCGACATCACCGCAGCCAACGATGGCGATGCTGGTCTTGAGCTTGGGTCCGGCCATACCGGAATGGTGCTGAGTACTGACTTGTGTTGTTGAGTTGATAATGCTGAGAAGGTGACTATCAGCACGTGAAAGTTGGTGTCCAGATACGGAAGCAGGATCGTGAGTATTCGGACTATATAAGCAGTTCTCGGTGAGATTACATAAGGCAGAAGTATGTGGTGTAGCAAGGTACGACACGCCAAGGCCTGGGCTGACGGGCGGTGGTGTGATGTGGATCACGGCAGCCTCGCAAACTCAGCCGCACACGAGGTTGTGACATCTATCTCTATTATGACACCGAAGATGTAATAGGCACTTATGATATCTGCTTTTAGACCCAAGGGTTCTGGATGTCATCCTCCAGAGGCAGCATGTGCTTCTGCAGCTTCTTTGCAACTGCATCAACCTCCTTCCAGACTCGCAAGACATTGCCTCCTGCAATCTTAGCAGCGTCTTTGTCACTGACACCTTGACGCAGGAGCTCAGCGATAAGGTCTGGAAATTTGGACACATCTTCAAGCCCAGCAGGTGTTGCTGCGATGCCATCGTAGTCTGAGCCAATGCCAACATGGTCATAACCGATGAGTTCGCCGATGTGCTTGATATGACGGACAACCTGGTTCATCGTAACATTCGCAGGCACAGTCTCAGGAAGACCAGAAGTCGAGTTGCCGGGGACGCAGGAGATGAAATCGGGGTTAAAGTTCACCATGACCACGGAGTTGCGCTTCTTCACGAGATGAAGGACGTCGTCTGGCACATTGCGAGGATGGGGGCAGATGGCATATGCTGAGCTATGGCTGAAAATAGGCGGAGCAAGACTGCCCTCCCAATCCCCATCACCTTTGCCAACAAGTACATCTTTCATGGTGTCTGTGCTGACATGAGCGAGGTCGACGAGCATGCCGAGGCGATTCATCTCCTTGACAAGATCTCGACCAGCAGGGCTAAGACCTTTCCAGTACGGAGTGGCAACGCGAGCATCGGAATTGTGTTCTGTTTCGAGAGCAGCATCTGCATATTTGTTGTGACAGTTCCAGGTAAGGGTTGCATAGCGGACTCCCAATTGATGGTACAGGCGCAGGTTAGATACCGAGTTGCCAATCTGGTGCAGACCTTCAATGGCTGCAGGTGAGATAAGGTGACCGTCTTCGAAAGCCTTGACTGCTTCGTGGCTATTCGATGACGGAGTGAAGTACTTCGGATAGCGGTCTCCAAGACGCTTGTAGAGGTCAAGCTGATCAATGGTTGCCTTCACGACTGCTGAATTTAGTAGACTATTCCTTGAATACCGACATTGGTTAACTTACTGTCGGAGTATCGCTCATCAGCGAAGTTTGTCGTGTTGCTTCCAGTAGGGCAGACGTAAAAGGCGCTCCAGAATGCACCGCCTTGCAAGCCCTCCTCCAGACGTGGAATGTCTACATGCTGTGCAAGACCTCCATTCTCAAACTTATCTTGGAAATCATTGCCATAGATGTGGTTCTGGTACTTTCCTCGAATGAAGATCATCAAGTCGTTATGGCCATCTTCGCAGTATCAGTACACCAGTTAACGAGGTGTTGTGCGACCATGCTGACCAATGAGAGGATGCTTCCTCAAGATCCTTGCGGCTCTTTGTTCAACCGTAAGCTTATGCTTGCAGCCATGTCGCCCGATTGTAAAAACTGGATGGATGGTGGTAAACCAAAAGGTAGCAACGAAGAATAGAAGTACAGCAACGATTGCGTGATTCGTCCTCTTGGATCGAGGAGATGGAACTTGGTCTGACTGCCTCATAGGCAGCTCATCGGCCTCAAGAGGCTTGAGGTCATTTTCCATAGCTCTTAAATAATCAACAAAGCGTAACAGATTGTTGCAATGTAATGGAGGGGCGTTCAAGACCTTGGATAGACGATAAGGCGCAGCTCGTCATCCGCCTAGCGCGTCCGGAGTTTAGGGGTCTTCTCCGGGCGACATTTTGACACTGTTGACACAACACCAACACTGACACCACGTCTTCGGTCGCTACGAGAGTCCCACTCCCACAATAATGGCTATCATATCAGCAAACTCGATGATTCGCAGCTTGGCGCTGTTCCACCTCACGCTTGCGGCGCTGCTGGTCAAGAACCCAAAGCTCGTAGCAAACCAGAGCGTCATCATGATTCTTGGAGGATCGATGCAGCTTGTATGTAGCTTACAATGTCATGGAGCACAATATATTGACTTCTACAGCCCACACCGCGAGACTTTGCCACGCCCTCTGCAGCTGTGGCCTTCATCGCTGTTCTCTTTGCGTTTATCGGTATCAACGACCTCACCGCAGCCTCACTTCCCGAAGAGGTCTTCGACGCATACTGGGGCGCCCAGACGCCCGTTCGTCTCGTCTTCCTGTTCGCCCTTACTGGTTATACCTTCTTGTTCAAGGAAGGTGGAATTTTTGGTGGGGCCAAAGGTATCCGGTACTCGGCCAGCCCGGCCAGCTATCTGAAGAACAGCGTGGTGTTCAGCTGGGGGTTCATCGAGCTGTCAATGTGGTTCTGGATCTTTGTCACTCTCCGTGAGGAGCGTCGGGAGCGCGCAAGGAAGATCATCGACAAGCGTAAGGCGGAAGCTGATAGGATGTGAGCTGGTCTGGAAATACAACCTGCTAGACAATACTTCTGCAGCTCCTGTTGGATGGCCGAACATAGCAGCTTTGCAACTGCTCATAGGAGGGTCATACACGCTATATCTATCTATAGAGCCGTACCATGTCAAACTTAGCATCGCCGCTGCGATGGAAATTCAATATCGAGGCCTGCTTTAAAGGGGCGTGACCCAAGCAAGCATAACCATGCGACAAGCGACTATGTCTAGCAATGGAGGAAGACAATAAAGCGAAGGGTCATATACAGACATAGAAGTGCAGGATACAGAATAACAAAAGAGAAGTCGCTCCAAACATAAGAAGCCAACTACCAAATCTACCCCATGTCATCCCATTTCCCGCAAGCATCAGACGTAAAAGAACACAATCGACAACCCATCAAACATCACGCTACTTACAAGGTAAACAAGACCATTCTGCCAAAAAGCGAAAACAACTCACATCGCTCAGATCCGAAGGGCAGCCTCCTAAGCACCGGCCTCGTATTCCGCCGAGAATCACATTGACCTAACCTTCAGTTACTATACAGAATACGGGGTACAGCACGCTGATGGCCCTGTTTCCTTAAATTGGAACTTGTGGGGATCGGGGAGTTGTATCCTCGTATGTAAGGAGTGTGGATAGATGGTGAGGGCGCCTTTGCCTTAGTTTTCATCTTCACTTAAGGATGCATAGGTGCACGGGTGTGGGGCGGTTTGTGCTGGTATTAGTAAGAGTGGTATTTTGGAGCAAATGTACAAGGTGTTGATAGAGACAAGACATCCATACGAAACAAAATGCACCCACTGAAAGCATATAGTGCTAAGTATGAACGGTTTCAAATTCTTCGCCATGTCGCCATGTCCATGCCAACAGTCAGGACGCTACTCATCATCCAAATCAGACCATCGTCCCAGGAATTCACCAGGTTTGGAAGATATGGGTGTCTCATCTGAAGAGCCCTCGGCGAGACCTCTGCTTCGTGGACGGAAGGGGCCATCATCCTCACTGACTGCTCCGCTGGTTGCACGGCTGTTCACCCCACTGACCTTCTCCTTTTCTTCTTCCTCTTCCTCGGCGGCTTCCCAGTCTTCTGCGACAGGGGCTGGCTTCTCCTTCTTCTTTTTGCTGCTCAAGCCGAGTACGGCAAATCCGCCTTTGTTCCCAAACGGTGTGCTTTTCTGCAGCTGGCGAACAGGAATACCGCGGGAAGCGGCAACTTGGCTCCACCCAGAACCTGGGCCAATGTCTGACTCCTTGCGTAGCACGTTGAGAGAGGCGTCGAGGCGTGCTAGCTGTAGGGAGCCAACTTTTTGTGCGGTGAGAGCCTGTGACAACGGCATCTTCACAGACTCAAGCATTGTCTGGATCTCCCGCTCCTGGATGTTGAGTCGAGCAGCTAGCGGCGGCTTGAGGGCAACTGCTTCGCTAGGAAGAAAGCTGATCTCGAATTCGAGCGGGAAGTTCGTCTGTGGAAGGACGTTCTTGATGACCATGCTGACTTCCTCAATGGTGAGAGCGAAGCGTGGTTTAGGATTAGGAAGGCGTTGTAAGGGTCTCCAGTGGTGTTGCTTGGTTTCGGTCGAAGTGGAGCTGCTGCTGGCTGCGCAGGAATGGGACGCTGGACCTGGCGAGTCCTTGCACACTCAGCGAGCGTTTTCATCGGAGCCATCACAAACTTTGGCGTTTTGAAGACCGCAACATGGCGATGGGGTTCTGGGTCCATGCTTTCGGTATCAAAGCCAAAGTCCTCTGCGAGGTAATGGATGAACTTGCGCTGATGCTTAGGCATTGGCTGGAACCTGAGCCGCTTCTCTTCTTCGTCGGCTGCAAACAACCTCAGTCGTTTCTCGTGTGTAGCTGCCCAGGTCGAGTGCTCCACGTAGAGGTTCAGCGTGATGTCAGAGTAGGGCACATGATCTGTCGCATGTTCTGGATCGACATTGAGTGCTAATGCAAGCTTGCGGTTGCGCTCAAGACGCGAGCACTCCTCGTCGCACTTCAACGTCTTCTTGTTGTTGCCTTCGCTAGACTTCGAGGCGTTGCACTTCGCTTCCTGCTTAATTCTCTGACACTCACACGTGATGATGATCTTGTGCTGGCAAGGCATGTCTTCTTTACAAGGCCGAGGGAAGTGACAAGGAGCCATATCAGGATGCCCGCATGCACTGAGTTCTTTTCCACAGGTCTGCTTGCAAGGTTCTTCGCACTCGCCACTACGGTGACATTGCTTCTGGCATTTGTGTATACCACACTTCAATGTACGTCCGCAGACCTCGCCGCAACGAACTTCGCTGAGCCAGCAAGGCTGGTTTTTGATGAAATTCTTGCCGCACATGCAGGACTTAGTCGTCAAGTAGGGGCACTTGGGGCAGTCCTCTTCGTCTCCATGACAGGTATGGCCGACCTGAGGATGACCACAGCTTTTTGGGCGCTCGCAGGGGAAACGACACGGAGGTGGCCTAGTACCACAAGGCAGTGGAGGCTGCAGAACGGTGCGCCCGCAATTGCAGCTGATCTCATCGAAGATAGCATCTCGACAGGATCCGCAAGAACCCTTGTGACAGAGCTCCTGGCAGCGATGCTCGGGGTTCCCGCATTTCAGCTGGCGACCGCATGAGCGGGTGCAGATGTGCTCTGCCTCAAAATTCTCCCCAGGTCGTTGAGGCGCCGAGTCCAGAGGGCGTGGCTTCCTTCGGCTCGCTTGTCGTTCGGCGGCTTTACGCTCTCCAGCACAGCAGTGCTCACCACACTCGTGTCGTCCACAGTTGAGTGCAACACGACAGATGCGCATGCACTGCGGAGCTTCTTCGGTTCCTTGATGGCAGATCGTAGAGGATGCTGTACGACCGCATCTGCATGCAATCGTGACCTTCTCCATACATGGCCGGCATTCGCCTTGATGGCATGGCTGCTTGCACTTGTGACCGCAGTTAAGAGTTGTGTTGCAAGGCTTTGAGCAATTCGGAACGGGGTCCTCGCAAGTCTCCCGACGAGCATTTGACAGCTCTGAAAGACGCGTTTTGCCGCACGGACAGTGGGTGACAACATCGGGAGACCGCGGACAGTGAGCTGAGTCGGCATTCTGTCGGTGGCACGCTTGTTCGCAGGCATGCTTGCCGCAGTCGAAGAGACGACCGCAAGTGTTTAGGCATTTGAATGATCCAGACCATTCTTCGACTGTGGCGGTACCATCCACTGCAGTATGACGCTGACGGCTATGCTTCGCTCCTTCACGATCGCGGCACATGATATTCTTCTGGATCTGACCGCAGTAGCAGCGCGCTGGAACACGAACATCACAAGCTCCACAGGGACCTTCGTGACATGGCCGGGGACAGCGGTGCTCTCCACAAGCCATCAACTCGCCACACACCTCGCCGCAGCTCCAGCCATGTTCGTAATCTGTATCTACGCAGCGTCGAGTAACGGACTTGCTGCCACAGAAGCAGTGCTGAGTAGGGCCCATCAAAGAACAGGGCGGGCAGGGACCGGCGTGACAGGTCATTCCGCAAGGATGGGGACATTTCTTTGGTAAGATTCTCGAACGAGAGCAGGTCTGTCCGCAAGAAAATGGTGGCAATCCTGTAAGGGTTTTGGATCGAGTTCCTTCTCACACCAGCAGGAAAAGTTCTTCGGTAAAATGTCCTTGGGAAGGTTGCATCCGGGGCAGCGCCACTGCCTCGGTGGTGGTGCTTCACCGTCCTGTGCTTGCTGACGAGCAGCTGCTGACCCCTCGTTGGCCGACCACTTCTTTATGCAGCCCAGGTGGAAGACGGTCCAGCAGGTCCGACATGACCACACACCCTTCGAGCGCCGCTTGATGTCCTCTGTGCAGATGGCACACTCGTAGTGACCGTTGTCAATGTCCTCGTGCGTTCGTGTGGCGATGTCTGGTGCGGTCGACTTAGGTGCTTGTGGCTGTTTTTCTCTCGGTGCTCGTGGCTTGCGACCGACAAGTGGCCTGCCTGGCTCGAATTCGGGCGCATCTGCCTGCAGGCTTCCAGAAGCTACTGATTCAGCATTGCCCTCAGTCGTCAACTGTCCTCCAAACTGGCGACCGCCTGCAGCTGTGCGCTGAGGGAACCTCTGTGCACCACCTCTTCCTGGTCCCCCTCCCTCGATGGCCTCCTCTTGTCGGTACAGATGTGGGCGCTGTGTCTGAGCCTCCGGCAGGCATTGCTTGTATAACTTGTGATGGCACCAGCGAGTGGCCTCCTCGCCCCCTCCCTCGTCCTCGTCCGCTTCTTCCACCTCTTTGTGACTGCTGCTCTCCACTCGGTTGCCCCTCGTTCTGTGCCTCGGATGCTGCATTTGGTGCGCGGTTGCGGTTACGGTTTCGTGGTCGTCTTCCTCGTGAGCCTCCGTCTGCCCCTCCAGAGGCACCGGTTGGGGCTTGTGCCGTTGCAACGGTCGACATGCTGTGTGGTGAATTCGAAAGTGCTTCGAATGCTGGTGGAATGATAGTTGCTGATGGCGCTGACAGCACCACTCGAAATGTAAGAAAGAAAGTACAGGCTCTGGAAAATGTATGGCCTGGTAAACGCGGAAAGAAAAGATCGAGCTGTGGAAGCTTTGTCGTGGGGAAGAGTGCAAGTGGCGTGCAGTTATATTGTATTTGCCTGAGGAAAGAAGACTAGCGCGAGGAACTTCCAGAAAGCGCGCTCGATTGCTGATGAGTCAGAATCCGTCACAGGCGGCAGGGCACCGAGCTAAGGGTGCAGTGAACTACGGACCGGGAGTCGAGTGGCGCAGTGCAGCTGAGAGCCTCTCTGACTGTGCTCGCCGTGTTCGCGTTACGGCGGAATTTCTGACAGCGCGTCATAGCAAGCGGTGGCGGGTTATCTTCGGCCCAGTGCGTCGCGGCGTCGCGGCGGCAGGCATCGTCGTAGAACTGCGTATCATCGCCGACCCTCAACACCACGAGTCGACGACAACATGGCTAAGACACTGATTGGCGCTCTTGCTCTGGCATCGCTGCCCTCGGCGCTCGCTTTCAGCAACACCTCGCCCTTCTTCCTGTTCTCCACCGCTGAGTACGCCTCGCCGCCGCTGGTCCTCACGTCTCGACGCTAACGTCTGCAGCTTGCTACTGGAGTCTTCCGGCGCATCGATTGCCCAGTCGACCAGCATCACTGCCGATGTATTGGAAGCTCTGAAGGAATGCCCGACGAAAAACTACGTCGTTGTTGAGCAGGAGGGTGTCTCTGCCGCCGATTACGCAGATGGTCGCTCTACGCCACGGTTGACGCAGTACATGGCTGGCCAGCACGAACAAGTCAAGGCGACCGTTTCCGTCCCAGATGTTGTTGGAAAGGTCGATGTGGCCGAGATCACTAAGTACCTCGAGACAAAGTGCGGCTCTGTCAAGACTATACAACTCGACACACCGCCAGCGTCGAAGGCGCTAAGGGCGCTGTACATGGGACAACAAGGTACATTCGAAGCCTTTGAACCTCCGCATACGCTCACTAACATCCACAGACCAATTCGTCGAAGACAGTTTCTCCAAGTACGCCGATTCGCAGGACTACACCGTCATCTACATCACCACCCCTCCCACCGAGTCACAAGCCAAGGCCCAGCTCGAGGCTGAGCTGCACACGTACGAGATGGAGAACTCCTTCGGTGATGCCGTGCAGATGGAGCTGAAGCGTGACACCTCTGCACACTACAAGCGTGCAAATTCGACCAGCGATGAGGGTGGTCTCTTTGAGAGATACCAATATTTTACACCTGGCCTGTTCATGGGCTTCGCTGCTATCATCCCGTTGTTCTTGATTTTGCTTGTTGGTATCCGAGCCCTGACTAGCTTGGAAGTGTCGTATTTTGCTTTCAGCAAAGAGATGGGTCCAAACGCGCAGAAGAAGCAGCAGCAGCAGTAAGAAAGCTGTTAAAGAGTGGAGGGCTCCAGGGAGTCCCTCATGAACGATGTAAATCTTGTATCTTCGTAAGAGCATGGGCATCAGGCGTTTTCGTGAACTTCATCAGGGGTGCAGCGAACGAAGTATCAAACGGTATACACAATTGAACTACTTTTTTTTCGATTTCATGGCTCCATCGTACGATATGTACTCCACCTAACTCCTAATCGAACTTGCCAACCACGCGATCAAAATGCACAAAACAGTACTTGCCACCCACAAAGCACGTCGCAATCCATTTCCACCAACTTGCGCTTGAAACCTCGATCCCATGCTTGCTCAACCGCTTCGTAAACACGGCCGTCTCGATGGCATGCGCACCGAACAGGAAGTAGAACAGCCCGCTCTGCACCCACGAAGCGTACTTTAGCCCGTTGGCTGATAGCCGCGATAGAGCGTAGTCGTACAGAGGCGAGCCTGGGGAAATGACTTCGCGCCGTGAGGACAGCGCCATGATGACGCCGCAGATGAGGATCGGTTTGAGGTACGGCGCTTGCGGCGCAATGTACGTGTTGTGCAGGTTTTTGGGAGGGGTGGGTTGAGGAGCAGGCATGGTGAATGGTTGTCGTAGGAGCTAGCTATGAGCTCGTGGTGAGAAAGTGTTAATGTTTCGTAGGTACCGGGTTGCGCGATTGCTTTCACGATAGCAATATGTCTACAGAAACGAGCTCACTGTCGCCACCTTAAAAGTTCACACCCGTCTACTGGTATCCACATCTCCTCTGCTTGCTCAGCAGCCTCGGTCGATGGTGCACGCTAAACACGAGTCAGCTTCTCCAACCTTTCGAACTTTGCTCTCGTGCGTAACTTGCCGCTTAGGGCAAGTACTGTGCATGGCAAGGCTGTCGATTGCTGGAGCGCGAACGCCTGCGAACTGAAGGAAGGAATTGTTAGCGTTAGGGGGTTGGTACAGCGTCGTTCGATCACGTGAGCAGGAAGAAAAATCTGGACATGTTCATTGGTTGAGGGTTGGGTGGGTGCTTGGCGAGAGCGCGGCTTCGTTGTGCGAAAGCATCGATCTTCTTTCCATGGTTTCACGTCCAGATGTTGTCGCGTACGTCCGTCGGGCTGCACCCTCGAATGCTGAGCTGTCGGTTTCGGTTCTTCATTGAGCGTCGTTGAGTTGTGAAAGATCTCGAGTCCTACAACAGCTCCACAAGATAGCGGCAGAGCCCGCGAAAGAAGCCAAACGGCAGCACCGTCAGCCACTAACATTTGCTGAAAAGACCGATTCGTTCGGCACTGCTAGTCGCACAAGGATTCGATATCCTTCCCGCGCCAGCCTCGCTCAAAAGGCCTAATCCGGACCGTCCAGAGTCAAAACCCACCTCGAAGCAGCCGACTCCATGCAACTTCCCTCTCGATGGCTGCGCATTAGGAAAGGCCTGGGAAGCCTCCCTTGCACGTAAGCCCACGTCATGCAACCACCTTTATAGCGTCAGTCTGCGATTGGTGCAAAGCGCAGCATATCCTGGGAACCGGCGGGCAATTGCCTTCGTTTACGACAACCATCACAATCCTTCATGGATCAGCCTTCAAGCTGCACAGCCATCGACGGAAAACTGAGGTCTTGCCTGAAAAGGTAATCAGCGCTTGACGAAGAGCCGCTACGATTATACCACACTTGAATTTTTGGAAGAGGATCGAGTGGCTTGGATACTCGAAGGTAGGGGTAGTACCGAGCTAACGATCTGATGTAATCGAGTACTCTGCTCTCCGCTCATAATTTAGTTAGGAATTGCTGTCTAGAGTAAGCATGTCGTGTCATTATGAATCGCGAGAAACGACTGGACGGAACACCCATCACCACCACAGAGTGAGGTGTCCGGCTGCGCTAGATGATAAGTAGACTCTCCAACTTTGACACACACATTCTAGTAATTCCAAGTCAGACAGCAACGTTGATTCCAAAGCTCCATACTATCTCGATCAATACCCTATTTCGCAAGTTGTAACGTCTTCCACAAAATGCTTCTCCCGATACCACCTCGTCCACCACAGATACCACGGTACAACATTCATCTTGATGCGATGTCCTAACCACCCCACTTCCTGCACTGTCTTAACCACACTCTGGCTCTCATCCCATGCTGTTTCGATTCGTGTCCTCCTCAACGTCTCATACGCATCAAACGCTTCCTTAACAGGCGTTCCGTCACTCCCGTTCCTACTCTTCTCCATCCACCGAGCCAAAACTCGCGAAAACAGCACTCCGTCTTCAAACACGATCCCTGTGCTCTCTCCCTGTGGCGGCATAGCATGCGCAGAATCGCCAATCAGCATGACTCTATCCGTAGCCCACTTCCCACTCCGAGAGAGCGTGAAGACAGGCCATAGATACAGATCCTGCGCCTCTTCAATCCACTCCTCAATTGCTGGCTCCTTAGCCCCGGAGTATCGTTTCAGCATATCACTCCTCGTCTTCTCTGCGTCGGCACCTATCGCTTTCCAGCCGTCTCTGTTCTCTACTTCTGGAGCGGGGACTTGCATCAGCGCGCCGATGTAGATGCTGTCCTTCTCCGCGCTGTGGAATGAAGTCAAGAGCATGCCGCCGCGCGCAAAGTTCATTCCGGAAGCTTCGAAGTGCGGCGTCTGATGCGTTCTGAGCGGGGAGAAACCAAAGGCGTTGCATATACCACTGTAGGTCGCTGTGCGCGAGGGCTCGACATGTGTGAGTCGTGCGACGCTGTGGATGCCGTCGCAGCCGATCAGTATGTCAGATGTGCTTGTCGTGCTGTCTGCGAAGGTGAGTGTTACGCCGGTTCCTGTTTCGTGAATCTTCGTCGTCTTTTTGCCGCAGGTCAATGTGATGTTTGGGGTTTTGGAAATCGCAGCAAGTACACCTTTGAGTGCTTCCCCGCGCGTTATTCGCAGGGCCGTGAAGGGCGGTGTACCGAGTCCTTTCCCATTAGGTCCGCGGAAACTTGACTCGGCAATCTTGGTCCCGCTGTAGAGGTCGAAGACTTCGACGGCCGGGCACTCTGCACCATAACTTGCTGCACGGATTTCTTGCAAGGCACCCAGGTGGGAGAGCAGGCGAAGGGCGTTCGGGGTGAGGTTCACGGCGCCACCGATCGTTGCGGGCTGTGGGCGGATTTCATATATCGTAATATGAGGTGGTGGAGAGTTGGAGGGAGCGAACTTTGTGAGGGAGAGGGCTGTTGTAAGACCGGCTATGCCACCACCAAGGATGGTTATGCGCAGTGGTTTAGTACCTGACATGACGAGTAGCCCAAGGTGCGTGCGAGCTGGAGTTGGCGCGAGGTCGAAGCTGAGGTGTGATCTTTAGCCTAAGTCAGGATTGCCAATATAATTTTGACCAAAAAAACTTGGAATAATTGAAACCTTGCTCGGCCTAAGTCTTGTTTATGTATGCAGATAGTCGTGGGGGTGGTGAGTAGTACGCCCTCGGCAAAGTCGGGGAACCGAGTATACCAATACAGAACTGCAGAGCCGGTCGGGGGCCTTGCGGCACAGCAAGTCACAGCTCCGAGATGTTATTTCTTGGGCAGCTATTTATTACTAGCTAGTAACATAATATGCATCGATCTTGGTGGCTGTTGTCACGTAAGTTCGGAGGTGAAGTGTCCAGGATTTGGCAATAATTATGACGCCCTCGTCATCATGATGGCACTTGTGATAAAGAATAGCTGTTAGAGATAATGCGCGTTCTGATGATTACAATAAAGCACACTGGTTGATGTTGAATGCCGAACTATGTTTGCCTCTTGCTATTGTATTGCGGTGAAAGTCGTGGTGAGCGGTGGGAGATGAACCTTCCAAATTGGGAAATTTCGCGCAACCATTGAATACAGCGATGATTAGCACCCTTCGGTCGGAAACTAAAGTCTCGAATCACCTAAGCATATTCCCTCCTATCTCCACCACAACTTGGCCCTGGAAAAAATTTCAATCCTTCCGCATAGTAAAGAATGCCCAAGGCTTTCACTGACGATGCACTGAGCATATTGAAGTTGTTCGGATAGCCCAATGCCGGGGTTCCGGAAGCGCGTATATGAGGGGTTAAGTGCACCGACTAAGATCTGACATTGAAGTCCGCCATCATGTCCGGCATCATATCCAAGGTCAACCCACTCGATATCCTTGCCATCAAAAATGTCATCTCACGCTATTGTGAAGCACTAGATACAAAGGACTTTGCGCTTCTAGATAAGGTCTTTGTCCAGGATGTCAATGCAGACTACCCCTTCAATTCGGATTTACAGGGTGTTGAAGCAGTGGCAAAAGCCATTTGCAATCGGTATTGAAACTTCCAGGGCCGTTTATCTGATACATATTCTGATCGCGTCTTAGTCTGGGACCAGTCCGAACTCATCACAGCCTGACAACGCAGAGGATAGTCTTCGACGAAGCAGGGAAAGCCGCGCACGCGGTCACGTACTTCCAGGGTGCACACTTTGGACAAGGCCCGCATGAAGGCAAGCTGCTTTGTGCCTATGGAAGATATATCGATGATCTGGTGCTGCAAGAAGCCAGTCATGGCGACTGCGAGGGCATGCCCGGTGCAAGTGGCATCTGGAGGATCATGAAGCGCAAAGTAGCTTTTACGAAAAGGATTGGCGACGAAAAGATCATGTACGAGCACTGAAACTTATTCTGTATAGCTAGGAAGGGTTTGAATCAATCTGGCAGCTACGAGCCTTCAGGACTTCATACTAGCGTTCCTTCGTGCTTGCTCTTTCCTTCGTGCTTGCTCTTCCCTTCGTCCTGCCGAACCGCTTCCTCTGCCACATCACCATCACACGCCGCAATAGTGATCGCAAGCCAGAAGTCCAGCCTCATTTCGTTAGTTTCTATTTCTACCCCTACTGAACACATCATGTCGGATGAATCCAAGAAACATGGCATGTCCAAGGAAAGCATCGGTGCAAGCAAACCGCGATCTTAGGAGGATATCTGGAGCTTGGAGTCATGCCAGATATATATGCTTTTGTGAGTTCGTAGCTATCTACTATTGTTGCATAACCTTATCTGCGTAGTGCCTACGATGAGGGCTTCGAGCTTAAAAGGAGGATACAAGTCCTGGCGGCAGGGGGTCCTTGGACACAGACCGAATACAACGAAGACCCTGAATCTCAACATGACCCGAATCATCGAATATGCTGCGTATACATCTCCAACTTCTTCGACAACAGGACTAGCCTTGTTTATTACATCGGTGGCACGCGCAATGTTGAGATGTTCCTCTGCGGCATGCATGGGGAGCAAGCTTTCAGTGGCCCAGTGCTTTTTGCGGTCAGCCCATACAATCTGTCGTATATAGTACGTTCTACCAAATTGAAGAGACCTGTTGGAAGTCGCAGAGAGAAGGTTGCCAAGGATAAGACGCCGCTCGGACAAAGCAAATGGCGATACATATACGAGACAGGCAGACTGGTATGGAACAAGACTAATGTCGATCTGAAAAAGGTGAGGGAGCTTCAGCGAACGGTTTCTGAAGATGAAGACCCTGACACGATTCGCTTGGACGACGGGCAAATGGATGTTGATTCAGAAGACAACCAAGATGGAGCCTCCAATGCAAGGTTACAAGACATATCGCTAGATAAGGGGCCAAAAATGAGTGCAGTAAAACGGGGCAAGATGAGGGCTCTGGAATCGGAAGGGGAAGTAAGAGATTCGGGGACAGACGTGGAGGCTGAGCGCCCACGCAATAGCGGGATGTTCAACATCAGACTTGGAGGCGGTGCCAGTAGGATCAATACAAAGCTCAGCAAAGGAACCGAGAGGTCTGACAGCGTACAAGAAACAGACACAAACTCGGTAGAAGATCGTACGAATCTCGAAGCCTACAAAATGTTGAAGCAGCTAGACAGTATAGACGAACTATGGGCCTCGCTTAAAGACAGCGTATGCCGCCACATACTTCATGGTTTCATGTTGGACGCAGTTGTGCAAGAGCTAGTTGATAAAGTCATTTCCCTAGTAAGGCGTGAGGAGCAACTTGCGCAGAAGAAAGCAACAGCCTCGAGTATCAGCGGAAGTTCGAAGATTATAGACGAGCTTGTCAAGTCAGACAGGGATATTGCAGCCGATCGATTTCGCCTGATTCAAAATGTTGCAAATGCCTCAGCTCACAGGTGGAAAGAAAATTACAAGAGGAAGATTATTAACAGCCTTCGTTCACTACAAGATAGGGGCGCCAGGAAGCATCAGATCAACGTTTTCCTTATGGAATTGCTCTTATACGAAGGCCGAGGGAATTCTTTAGGGAGAGTGCCTAATGCTCTAAAGGCTGGAGAGATTCAGGTCGTTATGAACCTTGTCGAAAACCTAGAGCTTCAGAAAGAATTTTTCGAAAAGATAGAAGATGAGGATAGAAACGATACTATCCCGGAGGACTTCGCTAGCCTCGAAGACCTAGCCAATACTCTCTACATCGACAGTCAAAAACATATATCTGAAGTTGTGTCGATCTTATTCAGATACGACAACGACATTCAAGTCAGAGGCATGCTCGACAACACGAATCAAGACAAGACTACCGGCACAGGATTGTCAGATTATCAGCAACAACTTGTAGCGAAAGTCATGGAGACAATAAAACAGAACAAAATTGTTGCAATCGACTTACTGTACAAATCTTGGTGGGACGTCGAAGCAGCAATAACGCGATGGTACGAAAGTGAAGCTCCAATGGAACTAAATCTCAACCTCAACATTTCTAGCAGCACCAACAGTGACAGTAACCTGCCATTGGCTGGTTCCAATAGCCCATCGAAACGGTCGTATGTGGCAGAGGCTGGACCAAGCAAGTCGGGGAAAAAACGAAAGACAAGTAGTCCTGAACAACAGAGATTTGGAAGCCCCGAAGAAGATCTGAGCGCTGCTCGAGCTCGACTTTATCGCATCATCGCCGAGGAGCATGCAGCTGAGCTAGAGCGAGCGATGAAGTCTCAGCAGGAGACATACCAAACTGCAGAAGGAAGCTCAGAGGACCCAGAGCCAACGGGTGAGGAGAAGCTTTCTCCTGTGCTCAAGGCTTACAGTCTTGAAGTGCTAAAGAAATGGGTTGTAACCAAACCAGATGCTCAGGCAGGAGGTTCAAAAGAGAAGGAGATCACAAAGTCGAGTGATGAAACCGACTTGAAGTCCTTCACAGCCGATCAATCGTCAAAAATCCTACCCGCCAACGAGAATAGATACGATCTGAGAAATCGAGGGGAAGGAATTGACTACAACACCATGAACAGGAACATAGAAACAGCAACACAAGAAGAGGCGTCAGCAGAAAAGCAATCGACGAAAATGAGACAGCAGGCAGGTGGAATGGAAAGCAATGGAAGGACGTTTGATGAACTGCAGCGAAGGCAATTGCAACTTCCTGTAGACACTCGAGCACGATCAAACCAGTCACAGAGTATAAACGACGATGTACGTCTTAATGACAGCAAAGAGGGAAATGCACGCGACCTGACACCGCAGGTAATCGAAGAGCTGACATATCGATATGCAGAAATGCAAAGACATATGTTCAGCCAGCCCTTCGCACCGGTGTCTCTACCTCACACATCGAGTTCCAATCTCCTAGGTTCAGGAGAGAACATGAAAAAACCGTTGAATTTTCTGCAGGGCGATTCTCTTAATCTAACACCACGGTACAGTTATTCCATTCACCGAGTGGGAAGCACGTCGCCGAGAGTGAGCCCTCCCGAAGTTCCATCGCCGCGAAGAGGATCACCAGTCACCACAGGAGGCGTAATTGGAACGTCTTCACTGCCCCCTTGGCACTTCAAGTGTCCCGTCCTGCAAGTCTATCGCAACCGCCACTTCCTACGCTGAGCCAACCTTCACATGTCCTTCCCCAAACTGAACATGGCTCGACTCTAGAACAAGTAAATCCTAGCGGACCCCCACAAGAAGGCATCCCTTATTCTACTGTTCCCTACACTTTCACTTCATCGCCAGCTCTTCGACCATCCTCAGGCCCCTCTCTGGCTTCAGATCGGGATTTTTCATCACTGGCCGAGGACTCGCCACCACCGACTACGCACCCGGCCTCTGCAGTGTTGGGTCCCTATGGTGCAAAGATGAACGATCCTCTATTCCAGGACACAGAAAGCTCGGCCTCATCTGTCCACGGGGCTGAAACCGAGGTCTCGGTCACAGAGAAGGTGGATAATTGGCGGAAAGATAGTGCCCAGACAGGGAGTATCGGGAGTGCTGCAGCGCCCGCACGGTACTTACTTGATGCGGATTTGGCGGCGATGAATACTTCTCAGATTCAGCATGGTGTCGATGAAGAGGCAGGGGAGAGACCGATGTTTACTGATGATGAGGAGGTTGTTGATCCCAGTAATGGTAGTGATGAGCCGGATGTTCGGGGCAGTAGAATGCAGGGTATAGTGAAAGAAGGAGAGGGTGAGGCAGAGTCTCCGGGAGAGTGGGAAGAGGACGCTTGAGGTTTTCATGATGGCACAATTTTTAGTGTAGACGGACAGGCAAATGCACTCAAACGTACGAGCGTTGAATCAGCTCAATTCCAACTTCTCTACGAAACGGCTCTCAACAGGAAAAAGAATACATAGCGCTACATATTTTCCACATTGCTACTCTAGCTCATATCACTAAGAACTACCCGAATGCTCCTTCAACTTCTCCAATGCAGGTCTAACAACCTTCTCATTAGCACCTTCCTTCCTCTTCGCCTCCCTCGTCGCCACCTTCTCCAGCTCCTTGACTCTCGCCCCCTTACCCTCCTCATTCCACCACGCATCACCACGCTCCACAAACCTAACGAAAGCATCCAGCACGACCTCCTTGCCGTCCCAGCTCTTGCCGCCTAGCGCCTTGTCCAGCACGGGCCAGATCCTGTCCGCCGAGGCTTTATCGAGCTTCTCGCTCCCGACGGCCGAGGTGATGGTCAGCACGGCGTCTGCGACGGCTTTGGCGGCCGTGTGCTTGATGGCCCACTGTCTGCTCTCGAGATGCGTGTCGCACAGGGCGAGTATCTCGGCGAGGTACAGCGCCACGCTGCGCGGGCCGGCGACGTGCTCGTCCCACGTTTCGGTGAAGGCTTTTTCACGTTCTCCTCGGCGTCGTGCTTGGCTAGGAATACGAAGGGGAGTAGCTCTGCGGCTAGGCTGGTAAAACGATCTGTGGCGTGTTGGCTGATGGCGTGGATGATGTCGCCGGAGAGTAGGCGCGCGCGATCGCTGCCTTCTTCTGTTTCAAAGTATTGCGTCTTGGCGAAGGAAATGGTGGAGAGAAGTTGTTTGTCGGATGCTAGGCGCGCGACATAGCCTGCTGCAGCAGCGTATGACGATGACACGGTTTCGTTACGGTCATGGATGTGCTTGTGGATTAGCTTGAGGAAGTGGTCGGCGTAGGGGCCGAAGAGGAAGCGGTGTCGTGTTGCCAGTGTGACAAGGATGCGGCTACAACCCACTTTGCTTGGAAGGCCAACGGCAGATTTCATGGCGGATTCGAGGCGTGGAATGAGTGCTTTCATGGTCTCGGCGTCTGCGAGGTCGAGGCAGCGCTCTATCGATTCGGTGAGGGGCGAGGAGCGCACGGAGGCGAGGCGCATGTCGTCAATCTTCTGGGCTGTGAGGTTGTACTTTGAGGCATTCAGATGAATGTAGTTCACAGCTTCAGGCTCCAAACTACTTAGTAGACCGAGGAGACGCTCGACGAGCTCGGGGACGTGTGGGTTCAGGGTTTTGGCACTCGCCTTCTTGACAATCTGAAGGAGGGTGTGTACGGAGAACATGCGCACCTCCTCAGCTGATGATTCGAGACCAGACGTTGAGAAAAGGAAAGGAAGAACGCGGGATAGTTGAGCGTCGGCTGATTTGATTGATGCATCGCCAGCTTCGAGAGAGCGGGTAAGGATGGCGGTCAGTACGCGTGCGAGAGATGCAGCGGCGACACGGACAGTTTCCTTGATATCATCAAGGACCTTGAAGCATTTATCCCAAACGGAGGTCAGATATTTCTCGTACTGCTCCAAAGTTAGTAGCTGCTTCGAAAAATCGATGAACGGTCTTCGACTCACCTTGTCAATGCCTCGTCCTTGAATCAAATCGGCAACGGCAGCGCATGTGGCTTGTCGTACACGCCACTCTTTTGCGAGAATACTAACAAGCAGATCATCCATGATTGCATCAAAATGTTTGTCGACAGTGGCCGATGAGTCTTTGACCAAAGCATTCCAGATGTCGTTCATAGAGCGCTGAACATTTGGATTTGGATCGAACCTGTGTTGTGTTAGCACATCTGATACAAGTATAAGTGGGTGAATGTACACACCGGTAACGATAAAGTTTTGGATATAGCTTTGGGTTCTGCGCCAGGTAACCATCGACACTGGAGTCCGAGAAGATGTTGCTGAGGCCAAACCTGCCGAAGGCCGCTCGACTGGACCAGATAGAGTTGTTAGATGCCATTGACATGAAGCGGTATACAAGACTTGAATCGCCAACTTCAGCCGCAAGGCTCATGATGTCCTTGTACGTTGTAATCGACTTTCCATCGCCTGTAGGCAGCGCACCGGGCTCAAAGAGCTGTGTATCTTCAGACACTGTGCCTGACATCTTGGATTTGTTGTCGGAAAAGGAGCCGACAAGATCACGAACAAGATCGTCCTTGAGCTCGCGATCACCCTTCTCGTAGACAAGACCCAGACCCCGGGATGCAGCTTCCTGAACGACTTCGTCACGATCGGAAAGACAGCTCTTGAAGGCGACCTGGCACTGGCCGAGGTAACCCTGCATTTCAGGCTTGTGGCCGCAGTACTGCAACAGACACAGCAACCAAATGACTGACGCTTTCTTTAGCGAAGGCTTGGTCTGCACGCAGCCCTTCAGCGTCTTCTCTAGAGTAGCTCTCAGGGTTCTTTCGCGTGTTCGTCCAGTCGGAGTCCGCAAAGGAGCATCCCATGGGTCTTCAGGTTGTTCTGGATGTAGAATGTCGAGTTCAGCGATCAAAGCCTTTGAATCCCAGCCAATTGCAAAGCAGCTCAGCGATTCCCCTACTGAGAATTGGACTTCTGGTTGGCGAACCTCGTGAAGCTCGTAAAGCTTTTCACCGATGAGCTTGTAGTTTGTCGCTTCTTCAGTCTCTTCACTTTCGTCGGTTATCATAGACAGGTGACCCAGCGCCAATATGGCACTTGTGACTCCTGATTTGGCCGATTCATAGATCTGTGCAGCAACATCTTCAATCTTTGCATAATTCGAGATGCTTGAAGGCGAGATGACATGGAAGAGACTGAGCTGGTCAATACATGAAAACGCTGCAGCCTTGAGTGTTGCATCTCTTGTGTCTTTCATGATTTCGACTACAGTTTGCAGCAATCGATGGACAGCATGATCTTCCGGGATATCGCTGGCCGACTTGCTACCCTCCAGTGTGCTCTACCGAAGTAGTATCCAAGAGCAATAACGATGCCGCTGATCTGGTTGATATCTGCACCAACGGCTGTCTTCCAGGTGCTGAGTTTGTCGAAGAAACGAGTATGTGAAGTCTGAACTGCAACCTGATCGCAATCTGGGTGAGATGCCAAAAGACCATATGTGTGGGCAGCAGCAAGCCGGCGACCAGCATTGTTCGACAAGACAGAGGGTTCCAGTGCACGGAAATCTTGGATCAGATGCGCAAGAGCCCAATAGCGTTGCGGACAGAGCGACAGCAATCGTACCATTGTGCTGCCAACATCCCCCACATCGCTCACGTCGTCTCGAGTGAGTCTGTCGAAGCTGGCTCGAATAATAGTAGCAATAGAACGACCGTGCGAGTCGTTTGCCGCAAAAGCCCGGAAAGCTTGTCTGGCACGCTGATCCGTGGACATCAGAGTGTCGAGCTTGCGTCCCCAGTCCTCCGAAACATCATCATTGATGCTCTTCTCGACAAGGGCTGACTGTAAAGCAACCTGGGAGCAGAAGCTGATAACCGTGGGCAGCGCAACTGGATAATGCTGGTAGAAGCGTTGAACTTGCGTGAGAACGTCGCTTGACCCTTCAAGATCCATGATATCTTCATCTTCACCTTCTTGTGCGAAGATAAAGCTGACGAGTTCATCAAAGCCAGGAAAGTGAAGCTTTCGCTGTTCTTGGCCTATCTCAGGTGCCATATTTGACGTCTGAAACCAGTAGGGATCTAAACCTCGTCTCCCTTCTTCGACTACTTCGTGTCGCTCTGCAGAGCCTCCGCTGACAGCGAGGATATCGATCCATCTCGCAAGGACATCCTCGTACGGTAAACATCTATTCGCAAATCTTGTGGCGACATAGCGTGTACTTCTTGTGAAATGGGCAGAGGCTGGTGTTGAGACTTGTCCAGCAGTAGCATATCGTAGCAGAATCTGTCTAAACCTTGGCATAACTGATTCATCAAAGGGCTTGGAGAATGCGCCAAGTACAGAAGATAGTGCCTCCTCTATACTGACAGCTACGTCTTTGCCTGCCGAGTCCTCTCGGAGAGATCGAAACAGCCACTCCAGCATGTCTAGTGTAGGTTCGACGAGAATTTTCTCGGGTGCAGCTTTCGCCAAAAGGCCTATTGTCTCGTAGCCATAACCGCGTAACTCCATATCCTGATCGCGATCGGCAGCTGGCCAGCCCTGGTCCTGGATGAAAGCACGTAGATTTCCAACAAGTCCGACTGCAATTACAGAGAGGTCAGACGTTGCGCCACGGCGAGCGACAAAATTGACAAGTGAGAAGATTGCGGATCGGAATTTGGAGGCTTCTCTACCAGCAGTCTTGTTTGTTGGATTTAGCTCTGCTGATAGGAGACCATCTTCAACAATCCTCGCTATCTTGTGCGGATATGTTGTGCATTTGACAGACTTTGACAGTACATTTAGTATCCGTATCCGCAATGGAGTCTTCACTGGCAATGTTCCATCAGGGGAAGCGCTGGTCACGAGTTAGTAAAAGCCGTCAAGTAAACTTGTTCACAAGATAACCACTATGTATAATGGTCTCCTGATCAAGCCCAGTTATGCAAGATACCTTGATACGCTGCGATACGTATGGTTGAAAATCAAGAGCACTTACGAGCCAAAGTAGAGCTCAAAAAGAGATTCTACGGATTTGGAGTCTTCCAGATCTTGTGTCAGTGTGACACGCTTCAGGATATCTTCGCCGACCTCTGATATCCGCGAGTTGGTATCCGCTGACGCGAACAATGCTGGAAGAAACTTCTCGTCGTCCTTGAACATGCCGCTCGCCAGGAATCGTGTCACCAGAGCCTTTGACTCGGTCAAACTAAGCCCAGCATCGGAACTAGGATCCCAGGCGTCTGGCTTGCCTTGCTGAGTAAGGAACTTGTACTCCTCAACGGATAGCCCGGGACACCTTGTCGTGCTCGCAGCTTCAGGCGTACTTTGCCGTACAAGAGTGAGAAGCAATAGCTTGCCGAACCACCTGGAAAGAAACGTGGCATCCTCGTCGGTGACGCCAAGAGTAGACCTCAACTCGGCGTCTTCTTTGTTCCCTCTAGCTGGCAGCTTGAAGTGAACGAGGAGGCGCAGAATGAGGTGGAAGAGTTGGGAAGCATGTTGAGCAGACTTCTCGTAGTCTGTAGATATCCCCTGAATCAAAATGGGCAGAAGCTCTAGTCTATCAGATACTGACAGCCGTGAGATGCCTTGCTGGATGTATAGAATGTCGAAGTGGCGTATCAGGGCAACATCTGCATTTTCTTTGTACTGCTTCAAGAGAGCAGCCACCGGAAGCTTGAGGTCCCTGGGAAGCGGTTAGCTCATCACAGCCTTTTTTTTTTGGCGTTCAAGGCGTACTGTGACTTGATGCGGGTATTGATGTGCTGGCAAATGGAGATGACCTAGAAGTTGGACCGCAATCAGCGGTGTTCGCCGAACAAACAATCGAATCCATGCCCAAACGACAAAGTGGGTGAAGAGCTCACCTTGTTCCTCACAGCTAGATGCTCCGAGCCCAGCTTGAGCAATAGTGGGGTGAGGTACACTTTCAACAGATCTTCAAGCTTCTTCTCTGAATCTGTCAAGGCAATGCGCATCTCGAGCTTGCCCACAAGAGCAAGCTCTTTGGCTTCTGGAGACTGCGCTGCAGCCATGGCGAGGTGTGAGGTGGGAAGCACGGGAGTTGTCAAGCTGTTGAGATGTATTAGAGCAAGCGCCACAGGCAGAAGGCGAATAACGCGGCCTGTCAGCTGTTGGCGAGGACGAGCGGCTGGGGTGTTTGTTGCGGCTCTGCGTTTGCGTAAAACGCCTCCAGCTTGTTCGTCCGGTGCTTGCCACATGTCGTGCTGCCGTTAGAGTGAATGGCTAGGGTGGCACGGACGCGCCTCTCGAAGTGCGTCACGGCGCTGCCTGCAGCAACAATTAGTCGCGTCCTTCGACTTGCTTCCGTCGACATCGAAGGCTTTGTCTGCTGCGCCTTTGCTTAAAGTCATACACTTTTAGCCATACGGCGTGTGGATCAACCTCCAGCCTCCATTCTCCGCCAAAACGCCCTATATCCAACCAAAGCAGGCATACCGAGCCTGTGCACATCTATCGGAAGCCATCATCACATTGTGTCACCACGACGACCAACGCCCGAGACCATACATTGTACAGTCGACTTGCAGTCTTTCCATCCCCACGGCTCCGCAGCGATATACACACGTGGCTCCCACATTTGAAGGCATATCCAGCGCCCTTGGCCAGACCCAAAGGCAAGAGCGAACTACCCCACCGTCGCCCACCCCGGTTCCCACGCGCCACCCTGTACCGGTACCCGCTACCTTACTTCTATCGTGAAGTGCACGAATCAGGAAGCACGGCAAATCAGCAACAGTTTGAGCAGCCAGCTGAATCGAAACCTGCGTGGTGAAAGAGCTACCCCGCCAGCGCAGTACTTATCTCAGTACTCACCGCGAATCCACTGCCACAAACCCAGCACACAAGCAACCGCCCATTATGGACGAAGCAAATGTACTCGACTTTGTCAACATCACCTCGTGTGATCCTGATAAGGCCGCCCAGTACCTGCGCCTCACAGACAACAACCTAGAGCAGGCCATACAGCTCTTCTTCGACAGCCCAAACCTCGATTTCGGGCCTGCGACCACATCGAATGCTCCTGCAACTGCCTCATCAGCGCAAAACCCTACCACCATCGACTCGGACGACGAAATGTCCGACTTCAACCCTGGCGCACACATAGATACCCCTCCCGTACAGGCACAGCAGACCTTCGAGAGCGACGAGGAATTGGCACGGCGGTTGCAGGAAGAAGACTATGGCGCTCGTGGCGCAGGAGGCGACCCGGATGAAGTCCGCGCTCCCATGCAGCGAACAACAGAGACGTTGGTAGGTCCGGGATCAAATTGGGGGCCCGCAGATGCAGATGATGATATCGACGCCATGGTGCAAGAGCAACTGGCGCGTCGGCAGCGAGGTAAGCATCAGTAAACCCAGCGCATGTTGCGGTCGACAACTAACTTATGCTCCCAGGGCGAGCCGGTATCTTCAACCAGCGAACCGCCCAGAGCTCCGTATGGGACAACTCGGCCGACGCAGAGGCCAGGCGCCGTGAGCTTGCGACATCAACAGGCGGCGCCTCTGAACAGAGCGCCAAGATGAACATGCTCGCAGAGCTGTTCCGCCCTCCCTTCGAGCTGATGTACCAAGGAGCGTGGGAGAAGGCGCGAGACATGGGCAAAGAGGAGGAGAAGTGGCTCATCGTCAACATACAAGATCCGGCTATTTTTGACTGCCAACTTCTCAACCGCGATATCTGGAAGAACGATGACATCAAAGCGACCGTACGGGAGAACTTCATCTTCATGCAATATGCAAAGGACGACCCGCGCGGCCAGCAGTACGTCAACTACTATTTCCACGCCCGTGACAGCTCAGATGCATACCCACACATCGCCATTGTCGATCCGCGAACGGGAGAGCAGGTTAAGGTCTGGTCCGGTCCGCCTATTCCCGCCCCCGTCGAGTTCCACGCCCAACTCCACGAGTTCCTCGACCGCTACAGCCTGAACGTCAACGCCAAGAACCCCGTAGCCAAGCGCAAAGCAGAGAATAAAAAGGTCGATGTTAACCGCATGACCGAAGACGAACAGCTAGAATGGGCGCTGCAGAACAGCATGGACAACGGCGGGAGCGGCAACGAAGGGCCCAAAGATGACGACCCGGACGCACTCACAAAAGATGAAGGCAAGGGCAAAGCGCGCGCGACATCACCTGCACCGGAAGCTGCTCCAATGCCAGGCGCACCTGTAACACCCGCAGCAGAAGAGCCTGCAGCTGCCGCAAACCCGCTGTTCGCTTCCATCTCATCCCACGCACCCCACACCGAACCCACCGTCACAGATCCAAAGGTCACAACGCGCATCCAGTTCCGCGGGCCGTCCGGTCGACCCATTGTGCGGCGCTTCAACCTGTCAGATCCTGTACGACGCGTGTATGAGTGGATCAAGAGCGACGCGCCGTGGGATGGAAAGCAAGGCTCCGAGTTCGATCTGGTGTTCATGGGCAGGAACTTCATCCAACATCTCGACGAGACAATCGAGGCTGCAGGACTCAAGGGCGCAAGTCTGATGGTGGAGTTCGCCGAGTAGAAGAAATGAGAAGAAAGAGATGAGATGCCCAGCGCGGTACCGTAGACACGGAATGACGGATTGATAGCATCGCTACGGCGTTTTCGGGGTATGCTCACGGCGGGCAAACAAAATGTGTAAGCAGGATGTGTCTGGCTGCTGGGCTGATACCCAAAGTCCCTTGAGCTTTAGTATGGTGCATAGAGAATAGTTGTAGATAGCATGAGACATAACGAGCCCTTCATCTCAGCACGTGTCTCAATTTCTTCGCTTTCAAACCGTGGTGTAATTTCCTTAGCTAGACTTCTATCCCCACCCCCAACTCAAGACCATACCCATCTCCCATCCCTCCCGAACACCTGTCTTGACAACTTTCCTTCCGCTCACACATTTCAACTCCCTGCATCGCGCCTCCTCTCCAGATCCACCTCTCGCTCGGCAGCTGGTCGTACCACATACTTTCAACTGTATTCACATGTATACCTTTCACCACACCACAAGACGAGCTTTTGTCTGTCCATCCACCAAAGGCCCGGCCTCGATACACTCTTGTGAAACTGCGACACATCCAAGTCCCAGCCAGGAGACAGCGAAGCAGCAGCAGCATCCCGCTTTCGATTCAAGCAGTGGGGATGCAGAGGCGCTGGCGAGGGCAGCAGGAGGCGGGTGAAGGGAGTGGAAAGTGCGCTCGGTACCGGATCTTGTTATCTCGGCCTCGCTGCTCTAGACCATGTAGCTGCGCCGAGCTGCGCTAATCTGGGCAGTCGTGCTGCGCGTGCGTGTGGAACAAAACGCATCGCTGCGAATATGGCTAGATGGACTTATTTCCGGCTACGCTGAGTGCTGTGCAAAGGACGTGGCATGATGTGATATGACGTGACATAGCAGTCAGGCAGGTAGACAGGCAAGTGGGGACCTTCAATTTGACGCGGAAGAAGAGCCACAGTCCCTTGGAAGATGGTGCATTACTTCGTTGTGGTGAGGGACCATGCATCGGCCTTGAAGGTAGAAGTAAACGCCACATATCCGCGCATCCACAGCTCCGACATCACCGCGGGGCTGCGGTCAAGGAACGACACAGCTATACAATCGTCGTGCCTGCATTCAATGACTATAGCTAAGGCACACGACATGCCGTAGCACGCGCAGCTAGATCCAGCAAATCGGCCAAGCGTGCGATGCGATGCGATACATGGACGCCTGTCCTGTCCTATCGCGTCCCGTGGCATACTACGAAGAAGCCGTAACCGCAGCCGCAAGAGAAAGAGAAAAAATAAAGATAAAAAAAAAGTTTCATTTCTTGAAACACCAGACGTGATGCAAGAAAGCGGACCGTCGAGCTGACGCGGTGGTCTGAAAGGTAGTGAAGATGCGTATCCATCTTTTGTTCGAATAATACATGGTGTGAGGTAGGGTAACTATGGGAGTGAGAGAAATGTCAAACGCCGATGAATGCAGTCTCTTCCGGATAAAACGCAACCCAGCTTTTGTTTTGGACCCAAAAACCCGTCTGTCCTGCTATTGTTGAAGAAGCGCTGAAGTACATAATAGGATTCGATATGGCGTAGTTGAAAGCAAACACAATCCAAGTGTTGAATGACGGTGTGATTAGTTGAGGAAGCCCTTGCAGCCAATGGAGCCGCAAAGACAGGGGATACGGTCGGTGGCATCCATCTCGCGCTCAAACTTGTAATCGTAGGTGAGTTCCTCGTCTATAGCAGTTAGTATGAAAACGTTGCGTATTCCAGAAGATTGCAGCTTACCTTGGCTGATGTCTCGCAAAGCATAGATGACAATGCGCTTCGAGTTGTCGACTCGGATAATCTTCGCCGTACAGTTTGGTGTGCAGCTGTGGTTGATGAAACGCGCTATGCCACCCATCTTTGTAGCATCTATGACGGTATCCTCGTCGATACGGAAGAGGTAACTGGATCCAACACCTTGCATGTCGTACTTGGCTTCGCGCAGATCTGCAACTCGCTGTCGCACTCTATCACCGACGTACTCAATAATCATGTCGTTTGCAGCAATGTTCTCCTCAGCGTATAAGCCCCAGTTGTGAATGGCAGATCGGTCAAACTTGACGAGCTTCTTGCGCTTCTTCAGCTGGTTGAAGCGTAGAGCATCTCCCTCAGCGCCAGAAACCTTGGAAATGTTAATGTCGTTGACCATACGACGGTTGTTCGCACGATTTGCGCGAGAGTTGGCGGTGGATGTCTTCTGAGAGCCAGTCTGGAACTTGAAGCCTTCCACAGAGATGACGGATTTGTCTTCCTGCTTGGCGCGACGTTGGCGTTCTTCGCGCTCCCTGACGACGCGGATGCGATGCGGGAGGTATTTCGACTTCTCGGACTCGCGGATCTTCTTGACACCCTCCGTCCTCGCTGATCCGGTGGGGTTGGGTACGTAGTAGCCTTCGATCTTGGTTTCTTTTCGAGATACACCCGCCTCGCCAGCATTGTTGAGATGCTTGATCGACTTCTGTTTCCAGGCCCACGACTGCGCGTCCTGAACCTCAGCGGGGAAACGGACTGCATGGCAGTATGGAGGTACTTGAGATCCTCCTCGTCCTTAAGCAGGTGCTGCCAGCCGTCGATATCCATTACAACGCTGAAATCATCTTCAACTGTTTTCCGAGGCTCAATTGACGACACACCACAGTAGACAGAGCCGCGATCGTCCTCCTCTGGAGTCTCCTCAGCATTAGAGACTTCAGTCACAGTGTCGGGCTTCTTGACTTCTGCAAGCTCCTCTTCAACTGCATCTGCAACTTCTGTGACCTCATCTGTGATCTCCGCCTTCGAAGCCTCGATCTCTTCTTCAAGCTGTTTCTTCGTCTTCTTCTTGGATTTGGCAACACCCTTCTTCGCCGGAGCAGGTACCTCTTTTTCAGTCGTTTCGATGGGTTTGGCGGCTTCGTCGTCTTGGGTGATGATGACTGTAGGCTCAAGTTTGTCTTCTGGAGGTGTTTCCACTCCAAAGATTGCGTCCGCCTCTTGTTCGATCTTTCGCAATCGCCTGAATCCTTTGAGCGCTTTGTCTGCTTTCTTCCAAATGGGCGAAGAACGCGGAAGAATAGCAAGCACCTGTTCCAACTCTTTCTCTGCCATGTTTTCTGGGTCTTTGTGAATACAATGAGCAAGCAAACTCCTGGCATGGGTATCATCCATTTCTTCATCGCTGTCGTCTCCCCACCCAGTCTCGATACGCCGCCGCTTTGCGCGGTGGGCTCTTGAGGACTCTTCCTCATCTTCAACGTCGGTGGAGTGAGCGCGACTAATAGGTCGGCTTTCTTGCTCCTCTGTGCCACGTGTGAGTGTACTACGACCCTCGTCATCCGACTCGTCCTGCGGTTCGAACATCTCCAGCATCTGTCTATGAAGACCACGCGCGATCTTTGGCTTCGGCGCAGATGCCTTCCTTCGCTCATCTGCAAATGCATTGACCACCCGTAGAGGCTTCTTTCCCCGCCTGTTGTGATCAAGAGGCCCAAGCGCGTTGCGACCGCGTCGTCCACCGAAGCCTCCATTGCGTCCTTTGGGTGTCGCAGAAAAGGGATCCAGCGTAGGTGTTAGCATGGAGGGGAGGCTCATGCTGTTCTCCTTCGTCTGCGGATCCTGGATGTTCAGTTTCCGGCGCTTTACAGCCTGGCGTTCTGATGACATGATATCTAGCAGAGCAGGACCTGCGATACGAGTCTTGATGTCTCCAAGCAGCTTCTCAGATAGTTCATGCTTGAGCTGGTCGAGCGCTGCTAGAACAGGGTCCAGCGAATCAGCTCTTTGCTTCTTCTCAAGTTCCAGATCCGCAGCTTCCTCTTCTGCAATGCGATCTTCGACAGCCTTTCGCTTTTTGTCCGCTATGACCCGCTCCGGGCTCGGGCTTCGCTCATATTGTGGGTCGCCGTACTGATTACATTCCATGTTCATTACGTACGTGAACAGTGCCTGCATATGGCATTCGCGAAAACAGCGTACTGTTTCGTCTTCGCCTCGCTTCGACTCTTCGAACGTGACGTAGTAACCCGTCTGATCGCAACGGACTGCGCTCCATTTGAAGTTTTTCAGGCGCCTCTTCAAATGGTCGACGGTTGTGCTCAACACAGGGACGTATTGGTGGGCAATGAACAGGTACGGCGTTCGCTTCATTGTAGGCTTGATGGGGTCTCGTTCAATAAGATAGGAAAGTGCTGCCTTGCGCGACAGAGGCTCTCGAGGTATCGGTATCGGTGGACGTGTGCCTTTGCCGGAAGGCCCCTTGGGCACGTTTGCTGGCAGATCGAAGCCGGCAGGCGTGGAGGGGGTAGAAATCTTGGCTGTTTGTGCAGCAAGCTTAGCCCTCAGCTTCTCCTGTTCCTTGCGAGTCTGTTGGACCGCCATATCCACGAGCTTCGCGCATCTTCTACCTTCGCGATCTGTATGAACCCTGACTGGATGTGTGCCTGTGCCAATGCGCTGCCCTGTGCCCTCGCGCTCAGCGCGTTTCGCTGATGTTGAGGCTTTGACCGCTGGCGTGTTGCGCATGGGCACAGTGTCGCGAAACTTGATGAGACAAATTCCCAGAGGACTGCCATTGTCGGGGTGGACCTGGTTCTGGAGCCTCTCGACTTCACCATAGGTGGAAAAGAAGCCGCGCAATTGCGCGTCGGCGGTCAGTGGGTCGAAGCCAGTTACGACGACTTGGGTGGCAGGCCCAGGGCCGCAAGAGATGCGCGGATCAAAAGAGTAGGGTTTTGCCACATACGGCGTTAACCGCAGTTTCGTCTTGGGTGCCACTGGACCGACGGTCTTGATGGCATATGCACCGGTGGTGTAGCCAGCAATAGCCAGACGGGGATCGGGAGGAGGAGACGGGTCGCCCTGTAACACAAGTAAGTTAGCCTTAATGTCACAGGGCGACCGCATCTGGTCATATCAAGTGTAACCTTCATACCTTGTCCAGTATTTGTTTGTATGTCGGCGGCCGCGACTGGCGAGCCTTCTTGTCCAACTTGGAATCGAGAAGCGGGTCGTATGTGATGCGTTGGCCGAGTAGGCCATCTGCGGGGAAGATTGATATCCGCGTCTCGGGCGGCGTATTTACGGGTGTGATGGTGTCGGTGCCATTGGTTGGCGCGCTCGACGGCGCTGCACGCGAGGCGGCAGGCTTTGGCATCGTCTCGTATGAGGGTCTCGTGGACCGTGGACTGGGTTGCTTGTCCGGCGGAGACGAGTCTGTGTTGGTCAAGGGCGTCAGGGCTTGCAGTGTTAGGCGTTGACCCGAATGCGACATGGTGCTCGACGCCGAGGATGAGGATGAGGGGGATGTTGGGTTGGGCGGGCGGACGGGCGCAGGAGGAGCCAAGGAGGAGGTGGTGAAGACAAGCAGGTCGAGAGCTCAGCAGGTGGTAGGAGCGCCGCTCATGGTTGACAGGCCAAGATGGGTTGGATGGTGCCTCGCAACGGCCTCGCAACGGGCCAGGAGCAGATGCTCGTATATGCGTCGCCCACTGCAATGCAACGGCGCACCAAGATAGCTGGCGTCCGTTGGTTTAGCAGCGCCTTGCACGCGCCATTCCTGTGTCCGGTCTTGTGTGCTGGGCGTGGGCGTGGGCGTGGGCGTGGGCGTGGGCGGTCGAAAACAATAGACGCGGTGCTGCACTCGGCGGCCCTGCAGGGTTGAGAAGGAGGATGCACACGCGACGCGGTGAGAGCGTGCCGGCCACTCACGACTCGCTCGACGCAGCTGCAATAGGGCGGAAAGGAGGAAGACGAGGCGAGCGAGCGCGCGGCAGCGGTTTGCGCAGGCAGACAGCTGGCGGCAGGCAGGTGATGGCTCGAATGCGAGGGTGTCTGAAGATTAGCTCCAGCGAAGAACGCGCACGGGCAGCACTTTGCCGGCATCTGCCCCTGGCCAACGCGGTCCTGCACCGACTGCCAACCATCACCAGCTCATCAACCCACTCCGCACGTCGACGCACTCCCAGGCAGGTCGCGCAGGCTCCTGCATTACATTCAGCCTCGTGACTTGTCCATGGCCAGCCGTCATGCACGCGCGCATCCACTTCTCTCGCGGCACGCCTCACGCACGTCGTGCAGCCCGGCGACGTCATCGCTCCCCGCACCGACGATACACGGTAGAATGCATAGACACTTGACTGCAGCACACTCCATCAGGACAGCCTGGGAAGGTGAGAGAGTCGTTCATGAACAGCCCAAGGCACGTTGTAGCCCACCGGAGGGTTGCTCTCTGCTTTGACCGCACACACGACCCCGGCCATTGCCGAGTGCCCCGGGAACAACGACCGAACACAATTGACTACTGGCCGTCGTAGTGGAGTGAGATATCATACAACGGAGAATGCTGCGTGTCTGTCGTGCTTGTTTATACGCCACTACCGTTTGGCACCGTGCAGGCGCGGGTAGACAGATGGGCATCACGAACGTTGTGGACACCAGCACAAGTGACACGTAGGATTGTCGATTCCATGCCATGTTGGCCGGCTGTAGCCCTTCTTCCATCTGAACAACTCGCTGCTTCTGGCTGGAGCATAGACAGGCTCCATGCATATCCATGTCTTCCGCATCTGATGTTCAATCAACATACTTGCCCTCAACCCACCCTCTCCTCTTAACGCCCAACTCGACTGCCGCACTCCCCCAATCACTGCCATGGTTATGCCCCTCGTTCTTCCCCGGTCCTGCAATCCCCGCGCGATACAGTCCCTGCTCCTCGCTCAACAGCGTCAGCAAGCCAAAAATCACTGGCACATTGCCGTCCAGCTGCAGCCGCATGAGGCCGTGGCTCACAGCATCGGCAATGTACTCGAAATGCATCGTCTCGCCTTTAATCAGCACGCCGATGGCGATGATGGCATCGAAGGGCGCCGTCGACGTAGCCGACGCCGAAGAGCCCGAGACGGTGAGTTTTGTCAGGTCTGACGCTGAACCTAGCAGGTCGGCCGCTGCGCCCACGACGCCCGTCGAGCTCGACTGCACTTGCGAGGCCGAGTAGAGTTGCTTGACCGCGTACGGTAGCTCGTATGAGCCTGGCACGCTCTGGATCACAATGTTCTCCTCCTTGACACCCGCTTCCGCCAGTGCTTTCTTGGCTCCGTCGAGCAGCGCGTCGATGAGCGTTGCGTTCCACCGTGCGTGGATGATACCGATACGAAGACTGGAGCCTGGCCCTTGTCAGTGTGTCTTGCCACGGTCGCAATCCTGATGATAGACTATGTCTATGTGAAGATATACGTAGAGCTGGGGGAGGTGGGGATGAGTGGCGGGGTACCCACCATCGTAGCTTTTGGGCTCGCCGGGACCTTTGAGGATAGCCATGTCGGTGTAGAGTTGCTGTAGGCTACGGATAGCTGTGTGAGGATACGGTATACGACGGTCGATGTGCGTGGGGTATCGGTTCCGTTGCTTGGACAGCTGGAATGCACGAACGGGAGTCGCCAGCGACCTGCCCCGCAATCGCGACAGGGGTCCAAAGTCGCGTCATGGGACGGGCCTTGCCAGCTGCTGCTTGTGGGCTGAAACATCAACAGAAGATCACCATTTACCAAATACCGTGTGTAACAGGGTAATTTTGTTCATTCCAAGCTTGCACCGACCCTCTTGGGCACGATACAGCCGATCCATTTAGATCATCATAACATGCAGCTCCTTTGTCTAACAAGCTGTCGTAACACGGGCCAATCCGTACATATCATATCCAGTCCAATTCTAACAACACAACATGATCCGCTCACTTACTCGACGGTGACCGACTTGGCGAGGTTACGGGGCATGTCGACGTTGACACCCTCGGCAACCGCCATCCAGTATGACATGAGCTGCAGAGGAATGACGTTGATCAGACCCTGCAAGCAGTCGACATTGGTGGGCACCTCAATCTTATCCGTCTTGTCCGTGGGAAATTCGGGGTCGTCCTGGTTGCAGATGATGATCGGTCGTCCGCTACGGGCAATGACTTGCTGGTAGGCGTTGAGCGACTTAGCAAAGATGTCGTCGCGGGTGAGGATCATGACAATAGGCAGGTTCTCGTCGACGAGAGCAAGGACACCGTGCTTGAGTTCTCCAGACATGACAGCCTCGCAGTGGAGGTAGGAGATTTCCTTGATCTTCAGGGCACCCTCAAGAGCAGTGGCGTGCTGAGAGCCACGGCCGAGGAGCAGCAAGCTCTTCTGGTCCTTGAAACGCTCGCAAAGCTTCTTGATGGGCTGGTCAAGCTTGAGTGTCTCCTTGAACTGCTCTGAGATCTTTGTGAGACCGATCATAATCTCCTCGCGCCTCTTCTGCTTGGAAGCACGGTCCTCGCTGAGAGACAGTGCGAACATGACCATACAGACAAACTGGGACGTGTAGGCCTTGGTGGAGGCGACACCAATCTCGGGACCAGCGTTGATGTGGACACCGCAGTGGGTGAGGAGAGAGATGGAGGAACCGACGTTGTTGACAACACCGACGGTCAGGGCACCACGCTCCAAGCAGTAGCGGAGAGCCATGAGCGAATCAGCAGTCTCACCGGACTGGGAAACAAAGACGCAGGTGTCATCACGGAAGACGGGGGCCTTGCGGTCGAGGAAGTCAGAGGCCAGCTCGACAGCAATGGGGATCTCGGTCAGCTCCTCGAAAATACCACGGACAGCCATACAGGAGTGATACGAGGTACCGCAAGCAATGAAGATGATCCTGCGGCATCGGCGGATGGTCGCAAGGTATTGGCGGAGACCACCGAGTGTGACGGTCTTGTTCTCGGCATCGAGACGACCACGCATAGCGTTGACGACCGACTCGGGCTGCTCGAAAATCTCCTTCTGCATGAAGTGGTCGAAGCGGCCCTTCATGATCTCCTGGAGCTGGATCTCCAGAGTCTGGATGGCACGAACGTTGGAGGTACCGTCATCCTTGTTCAGACGGTGGATGTTCAGCGAACCCTCGTGGATGTGCGCAATGTCGTCGTCCTCGAGGTACAGGACCTTCTTCGTGTGCTCGACAATGGACGCGGGGTCGGAGGAGAGGAAGAACTCGGTAGGCATGGGCACGCCGTCGTCGGAGAGGAAAGCGCGCGACTGCGAGCGGTGCAGAAGCGACTTGTCAGGGGGTGCGAGAAGGTTGTTGGTCTTCTTCAGGGCAACGTTGTGGGAGGCGCTCTCAGCGGGGAGAGCGGTGTGCTCGTCGTTGTACTCGACATCGACAAAGTCGACCTTCATCTTCTTCTGTGTTCGGACACCGATGACAAGGGGCGAACCCTTGCGGGCGGCGACAACCTCATGAGGGTAGTGGATGGACTTGATGAGAAGACCAAAGGCACCCTGCAACTCCTTGATGACCGCCTTGATAAGAGAGGGGAAGCTGAGGTCGGGGTGCTCAGAATGGATGTACTTGGTGAGCTTTGCAATGGCCTCGGTGTCAGTCTCCGTCTCGAACTTGTAACCCTTGCTCTCGAGCAGAGTCTTGAGCTCCTTGTAGTTTGTGATGATACCGTTGTGAACGACCGAGAACTCCCAGTTGGGGTCAGATCTGCAATCATAAAAATGTCAGCCCACGTTCTTGGAGGTTGCGTAATGGGACGGTGTGACATGGCGGGGTCGGCGAACCCGCATGAGCTCAACAGTTACAGCATGAGCGGGCCACGCGCCGTGCAGCCGGCAAAAGGAAGACCACGTACCTGTGGGGATGGCAGTTGACGCGCGAGGGGGCCGTGGGTAGCCCATCGAGTGTGAGCAATACCGGCGTGTGAGTCGAAGACCTTGTTCAAGTCGAAGTTCTGCTCTTCGACGAGCTTCTTCAGCGCGGCGACCTTGCCGACCTCCTTGACTGCGAAGACCTCGTTCTTCTTGTCACCGTCGACGGCCAGACCAGCTGAGTCGTAGCCGCGGTACTCTAGACGTGCAAGGCCTGTTGTGTGCTTTGTTAGAAGCTGTGCACTGAGTAGGAAACAAGCTGTTGTCACTGCGCATTGCAGGTGCAGCCAGACAGGCACATACCATTGACGAGTGTGTCGAGAATGTACTTCCTGTCCTTCTCCACCAGGTAGTTGATGTACCCGAAAATTCCACTGTTGGTCGTCGTCGTCAGTGTTTGTCTGCTAGGCCCATGGCAGCTCGCAGACACGAGCGGGGCAGTTTCACTTACCACATGGCGAGGAAACGAACGAACTGTGAGAGATGAGAAGAAGAAAAACGATCGTATAGCTATGTCGTGCAGGTGAGCAGGTGCTGAGCAATATGCAGAGAGAGAGAGAGATGGTATGAGAGGAGCGAAAAGGCGGTCGGTGTTGGTGATATTTGTATCTCAACAGGCCAAGCAAGCAGCGTCCCACCTTTCTCCATATCTATCCCCGGCTAGGGTAGGTCGCCTCTTCAGCCAGTGGCGCCTTGACACTAACCACATCACCCTTTCATCTTGCCTGACTGTCCACCCTGTCGTGACCCAGGCGCTGATACCACCTCAAATCGCAAATCCATTCCTAAGAAGACGACTCCTATTTCGCCTAGACGTCATAGCTCGGCTGCCCGTCAGCGCGTCAGACATGCCGGTCGTTGTTGTTCCTGATCTGCCGCTACCACATATCGATACTCAGGGACACGAGGCGCAGCATACTAAACATAGCAACACCATACCCGTTTCCTGTGTTTTGGCAACCACGCTTGAGGATTTTCTCTCCGCGATGCTATTTTGCGCCGCTTTCAATTCTCGTGGTCGGTGGCACGCTTCGCTATGGCCGTGTCGAACGTGCCATGGTCCATTGATTGCTTACCACCACGGTTTGCAAGGCGTGTTTCTAATTACACCGCGGTGCCGAAAACAGCTGCTTAGGCTACGTCAGCAGCGCTATCCGTGTCGGAAAGTCCCCCAGACAGCACCTTTGGAACCGTCGCCCACCCAACCCGGTTACACGGGGTTTGTTTTCTCGTGATTGGGTATGCTGCTCAAGTGTCTGCTTCGATCATTGCCCTGCAAACACCACAGGAACCACGCTATGTCTGTGTCTGTGTGTGGCTCTGGTCATGGTCGTTGTCAAAAGCCCCACTTACCTGCGATTCATGCCGCTGCCACCAATGCACTCAACCATAATTGAGCATGCATTCGCCATGGATGAGCACAGCTGTTATCAGCGTGCAAGCCCTGTCTCACACTGCACAGATGGATGCTATAGTACAGCGAACCTCGTCCCAGCCTTCCCCAACCTGAGCGAGATGCATGGGCTGATAGGTGGTCGACTCCACGCCACGAGCCACCACGTTCTGAGCTCCACAGTACTATCTAAGTGAAAGCTTGTCCAGCTCCCTCACATGTATTGTAAAACACCAGCACACCGACGCTGCTCGAAGCGGCACCTGTATAGTCTTCGATACACGTGACGATTGTACGGTGAAGGATGCAGCACGCTACTGCACGCTTCCCATCGCAGCGAGCTAGCTCGTCAACGCTGCGCATACCGCATATTCAAGCGCGAGGCAGGCTTGCCGAGAGTGGACCATGATACCACGAGGAGCGCCTCATGGCGGTCTGATGCAGGCTGGATATCAAGAAGAGGCGCTCCGTCGCGGAATCTGATCAGACAGGCGCGCCGTGTGGCGTCGCGCCAGACTATCAGCCGCACTTCAGCCTTGCGAGTAGAAGCTGACCGGTACTGACCATGTTTGGCGAACTGACGCTCTGCAAAGTCTTTAAACTTAACACGCACAGCTGATAGCGATCTCAATGCGACCATGGCTTATGAAGATATGTATATTCGAGGCCCCGCTCTGCGTTATGTCGTGTCCAGCTCTCTACCCTACCAGCGCGAGAACAAACTATGTTACAAGGAAACCGCCTGCCATGTACATTCTGCTTGAAAATAGATGAACAAGAGCTTACGTTCTGCTTATCGGCCGTCGCAATACCCGGGAGCCTTGGGCTTGCCTCCTTCGACCCAGCTCTGGACTGTGAGAGACGTGGTGTAGATCATAGCGATCAGGCCTACGATGCACATGAGGACGTCCAGAGTACGTGCAATTGTTGTCCTGGCAACGGCTCGGTAGTGGAGCATAGGCTGCAGGCATTTCAGTCAGTGCATTCCGCTATTGAAGGGAGAGGAGAACTTACAGGGTAGATGAACACCAGCGGGATACAGGCGAAGCTGCCCACAAGACTGACAAACTTGTCGAGGTCACCGGCACCCGCCCAGGCAATGCAAGCGCAAAGCACAACCATGAAGAAGCGGAAGAAGTTCTTCTGCCACTTGATCAAGGGGTTGTACTTGCCCGTCCTGCTGAACAGTTGTTGACTGGTGATTTCAATGGCCGGGTAGATTTGCAGAGGTGTCGAGAGCAGAATAGCGAGGGAGTAGATGAACTGTACACCATTGACAAATCGGTTATCCTGCGGCAAGTTGAGCAGAACAACGGTCTTGGTCTTGGAACCAAATGCGGCGTAGGAAAGGGCGCCGGCACTGACGAAGACCACGGTGATAAGGATCATGACACCTCCAAGAACCTTGGGGAACTTCTTGGGGTCCTTCATGCCGCTCTGAATGGGAATGATCAGGCCAATGCCTTCGAAAGTGAAAATCGCTGTGCCGATAAATAGCGTCCAGTCCTTGGGATTGAAGTTGGCAATGTCGGAGATGCCGCCTTGGTGGACAATGGTGAATAGATCGTAGTAGTATAGATAGACAAGGCCCAGAAGGATGAAAGCGTCTGCAACGAGCGCAAGCTTTTGGATGTTGTTGATGTTGCGGTACAGCGATAGTGGCAGGAAAACGACCATCTGCATCAAGATCATGTACTTGATGTCGATGAAGGTTGCGCAGTTTGTAACAGCTAAGACGAATGCCTGGAGATTCTCGGAGACGAAAACAATGTAGGCAGACGAGAAACCTATCTGCGAAATGACCAGGGAGAAGTTGATGAGATTTCGCATCCATCGACCGTAGAGGTGGAGGCCCATGTCGCCAAAGGAGGTTTCGACGGCGAGACGTGTGTCAACGAGCAGTACGAAGCAGAGGTATGACAAACCAGCTACAGCCAGAAGTACTAGGTTCGAGAAAGCCATACCACCGTTGAGGAATGCTCTAGGTAGAAAGAGGACACCAGTGCCGACAAAAGATTTGAGGAGCAGCATAGCTGCACCTGTGGGCGTGCCTTTGCCCTCAGGCTTCGGCTTCCTCTTTCTCCGTTTTCCCGGCGCGAGAAGACCGCTCGATTCACCATACTCACGTCCTTCGTCTTCGGACTGGTTGCCTGAGTCTAGGGCGTCGGAGGAAAAGTACTCGTCTGGGCCAAGGACTTCATCGTCGTCTTCGAGCGACTCACCGGCGAAATGGCCATACAGGGTCAGGAATTCTAGGAAATTGCTCGTGAAGGGCTGGGACGGTTGGCGAGCTGGTTCGCCGATGGTGCCGTAGCCAGAGGGGCCAGGTGCAGGGGACGGACTAGGAGCGTTATTACGCAGGTACTGCCGGCGGAAGCCTCCCGGCTGTCGAATGGACGACGCGCTTATGTCGTGGTCTTCCTTGGGACGGGAGGCGTGGAAGCTCTTGCTGCGAGACAATTTCCCGCGCTCTTCGGCAGCCTGCTGCTCGCTCCACCTGTATATCTGCCTGGTGATGTCGCCGCCCTGGAGCTGCAGGCTGGAAAACTCGTCGTCGTCGTCGTCGTCGCCTCTCCTGCTCTGCGAGTCCTCGTCGCGTCCAAACCCGCGGGTGGACCTGCTGGGTGAGCCATACTGACCCACCAAGTGGCGGCGCACGATCTCGGGATCTTCGTAAGGTACGGGAGAGCGGCCCCGACCGTCGTAGGAGCCAAAGTTACTGGGACCGCGGACTGAGGCGGCGGCGTTCGCTGCAGGCGACTGCGGTGCAGCAGATGGTTGGGTGAATCGGGGAGGGCTCTTGCTGAAAGACTCCTTCAGCGCCGAGGACAAGGCAGACGTGCCGGGGCCGGGCAGCGACGACTTCTGCTCGGCGCGTCCAGCCAAGGGCGTCTGTATCGGCACTGGAGACACTTCGTCGAGCTGGGCAGGCGTTGGGATCTGGCCCACTGCAGGCGGGCGAGACTGGATAGAGGAAGGCACCGGCGAGCCGAGCCTTGCCGTCGACTCTGCGCGTGGGACTGACTGCGAGATGGGCGGCGAGGGAGAGCTGCGGCCCGAGTCTCTTGGGGAGGAAGGAACCGCCAACGGCCTCGACGATTCTGGGGCATCTGTCGCCATGTTGGCTGCTGTCACTCTCACTGTCACTGTCGCGTGTGTCGCGTGGTGTCGAGCTCTGTGCCGGGCTTCCAATCAGACTTCAGCTGTTCGTGTGTAACGTCGGCGTCCGGGTTCTGCAGCGCAGAGATTAGCTGAAAAGGTCATGGCGCGCCCAAGAGCCGCACAAAACATACCGAGACGTTCTCCTGTAGCACTCGAGAACGTTGCACAGGCAGCGAGTGAGCAGAGATGGGATGGAAGCAGACACGAAGCTGGTCGAGGAATGTGCCCCATGTGCTCCAACACCCTGGTCTGAGGTCATTGGATACCACAGTACGAGCGTGCGCCGCGTGGGGCGTGCGTGGGGCGTGCGTGGGGTCACCTGCGTCCTGCATCCTGCACCCTTGCAACGGTCATGATGCCTTGCAGACCCGCATCCTGCTAAGCCAGTTGTACGTGGCTGGGCTCGGTCAAGTATTCCATCGTCATCGCTAAACGCCCCTTTCAACAGCTGTGGCCTGTCTGCCGCTCTTGTTCTCATGTCTCCCTCACGCGCCTCACCGGACTCGACCTTTTGCAAGTATCAACGGGCCGATAGGCCGCCTACGCACCCTCGACCGCTACCCTGACCCACGATTGGAGCCGCTGTGACATCGTCAACCAGACTGCACTATGGCAGGTGTCAGCGACGGACAGACAAGGCGCGTGTTGCCGGGGTTCCGCTCCAACTTTGCAGCCAAAACAGCAACCGATGCTTCTGAACGCCTGCATCGGCGTTCCTTTGCACAAACCTCACCTCCCCACACCGAGAGCACTCCACTTCTTCCACATGGACGCCAGAGATTGAGCAGTCAAGAGGAGGACCATGGCGTCGAATGGTTGAGGAGCTGGTTCTGCAACACCTTCCATTTGTCGTCCTCAAAACCAGATTCGAGTATTCACAATGGCAGACAACGAGCCAGCAGCGACGTGTCCAAGCCCCGGCCAGGCGCTTTCCCTAGACCCGTGGGAGGCACTGACAAGCTAGGCACCTTCGCTGGTGTCTTTGTACCCGTCACCCTCAATGTCTTAAGCATACTGATGTTCTTACGGTTTGGCTTTATCCTAGGCCAGGCCGGAGTCGTAGGCATGATGGGTAAGCCTTCAATCTTCGGCAGTGCCAAGGGAGTATTCCTCTATTGCTTGCCTTGACACTTCATGGTACTTAGATTACAGAGTGCACACAATATGGTGAAACATCAAGCACAGGTAGCAATGGAGGCAGCTCACAAAGCATACTATGCCACCCCTACGGTGTTACACGACGCTAACACGACTAGGTATGCTTGTGGCGGGATATGCCATCAATCTTCTCACCACCATGTCCATCTCAGCCATAGCTACCAACGGGACTGTGCGTGGGGGAGGAGCCTACTACCTCATATCCAGGAGCCTTGGTCCGGAATTTGGAGGTTCCATTGGTATCGTATTCTATCTCGGTCTCGTTTTCAGCACCAGTCTGAACGCAGTTGGTCTGATTGACTGCACCATGGAGAACTTTGGCAGTCGTACCGGCTTCATGTCTCAGTGGATACCTCAGAGCTATTGGTGGCAGTTCCTCTGGGCTACAATCGTGCTCCTCGTCTGTACACTGATATGTCTGGCTGGTAGCGGGCTCTTTGCACGCTGCAGCAACGGTCTGCTCGCGATATTGATAATTGCGATTATCAGCATACCACTGTCTGCAGCAATTAAAGATCCTTATGTGGATGCAAAGAATGGCATTGTTTTCACTGGATTCAACTTGGATACCTTGCGCGAGAACATGATGCCTAATTTTACCAAGGGCGCCGCTGGCAGCGTAAATAAACACCGCGAGAACTTTCGGGACTTGTTTGGAATCCTGTTCCCTGCAACAGGGGGCATCTTAGCGTGAGTGCCATGGGTGAATACGAAGCTTTCAGCTAAGCGTTTCTAGTGGAGCTAGTATGTCTGGCGACCTGAAGCATCCCTCCAAGGCGATCCCCAAGGGAACGCTGTATGGACTTGGATTGACGTTTGTGTTGTACGCCGTAGTCATCATCGCAATGGCTGCCTCCATCGGAAGAGAAAGTTTTTACAACAACACCAACGTCATCCAACTCACCAACATATCTGGTGTTGTTATCTTACTTGGAGAATACGCCACATCGCTGTTTTCGGTTCTGATGGGCGTCCTCGGTTCAGCGAAACTACTCCAGGCACTTGCACGCGACCATCTAGTACCAGGAGTATCGATCTTTGGCCAAGGCACCAAGGTGTCTGATGAGCCCATCTATGCTATCCTTTTCACCTACGCTCTGGCACAGCTTACGATGTTCGCCGACATCAATCAGATCGCTTCTTTCATCACCATGACATACCTCATGACTTTTCTCGTCACCAACCTGGCTTGCTTTCTGCTCAAGATTGGCTCCGCGCCGAATTTCCGACCATCATTCCATTTCTTCAATTGGCAGACCGCAGCAGTAGGTACAGTAGTATGCGGAGTGACTATGTTCTTCGTCGACAGCTTCTATGCCTCTGGATGCGTAGTTCTACTTCTGGCTGTCTTCATCCTCATCCACTATACAACACCGCCAAAGCCATGGGGAGATGTCAGCCAGGGACTGATTTATCATCAGGTCCGAAAATATCTTCTGCGCCTTCGACAAGAGCACGTAAAGTTTTGGAGGCCACAGATCCTGTTGTTGGTGAACGATCCACGTCGCCAATACAAGCTAATTCAATTTTGCAACTCACTTAAGAAGGGCGGCTTATTCATCCTCGGACATGTCATCGTATCTCCAGACTTTGGCGCAGCTGTCCCCGAGGCGAGGCGACAGCAGTCTTTGTGGACTAAATACATTGACTTCTCCAAAATCAAAGCCTTCGTCAATGTCGCCGTCTCTCCAGCGGTAGAATGGGGTGCCCGAAACCTCGTTCTTGGTGCAGGCCTGGGCGGAATGCGACCAAATATCGTTGTAATGGGCTCCTATAATCTTACAGAGCTCAGGGAGTCTCAACCTGGCCTTGGAATTCCATCCCCCAGCCGTCACGATCGTCAAGCAAATCGACAAACTACCCAGTCTCTCGCAAAGCAATACAAGCAGCAGCTAGACACAAGCAGTCAGAGAATATTACTGGAACACTTCCAACCGATACAATAAGACCAGAAGGCTCGGTGGGCATTCAAAGCTACGTTACAACCATTGAAGACCTTGTGCTTAGATTGCAGATAAATGTAGCCATTGCGAAAGGCTTCAAGGATCTGGAAGTACCGCCTGCTCGACCTCCTATGATGAAGCGCGCGCTAGGACAATGGGGACTTGCAGACATCGAAGTGTCTGAGCCGACCAAGAAATATATCGACTTATGGCCTATTCAGATGTCGGCAGAGGTGGCTACGGCTGGGGAGGGTCCAAGCCGCAAAAATGTGTTGACCGCAAATTTTGACACATACACCCTCATCCTCCAGCTTGGATGTATTCTGCACACCGTTCCATCCTGGAGACGAGTTTACAAGCTTAGGATCTGCGTCTTTGTCGAGTACGAGTCGGACGTTGAGGAGGAGCGGGGACGAGTCACTACACTAATACGGAACCTGCGGATTGAAGCAGAGGTAAGTCACTCCCGCTCGTATTGTCCCCAAAGGGTCATATAGCGGTCTCGGCCCAGCCTCCCTAGTCGTAAGCTTGTGTCGGCTTATTTTCGATGTGTCCAAAGGATTGCTGACATGTTACCCTCCTAGGTCATTGTTCTTTGGCTTGCAACTGGCGGCCTGAAGATGTATGAAGTCATTGTCAACGGGCGAGACGAAGGTGAATTTGAACAAGCGGCCAAAGACATTGACTATTCACTAGAAGACGAGCGTTGGTGGCAAGACATGAAGAAATTGCGCCAACCGGATTCAATGAGCGCCAGTCAAGAATTGGCACAGGCAATGAGTCTTCTGGAGGCTGTCAACCAATGGCCAACCGCCTCTTTCCAGCATGGTAGACGTGATAACAAGCCGAGGCGGTTTGCTGCGTTGCAGAAGATACTTCGCAGGGCCAAAAGCAGAGCCTCTATTGATGGCAAAAGTGATATTGGTCAGCTGCCAGTCAATCTCGTGCCTGAAGACGACAGCGATTCAGTAGCCGCTCTCAGCGACGGAGACGAAGCCGATGACGAGGCTGCGATTACGGAAAGCGAGGCAGGTGTGAGCGGCAGCAACTTTGACGAGTACGATCTGGACGCCTCAGAATACGAGAGCGACTTCTCAGACGCCCCCGCCCGCAATCGCTTGGAAGAGCAAAGACTACGCCATCTCGCGTCGGTATACCTTTTCTTCCCAAGAAGCTCGACCTCAGGAAAGCGATATGGAAAGGCTCACCAAAAGATGGTTCACTGAAGCACAGCCGCCCAACGAGCGACTCCGTCAGACCTCTCAAACCACATCCGAATGCCGCTGCTTCTGACACCGTCATTATGCGCACCCAGAACCGCAGCAGGAAAGCCAAAAGCGCCACAAGCAGCACTTCCCAACTCTCCACGTCTCAAATGTCTTCCTCTTCTCGCGCACCTCCATCCCTCCCCCAGGATCATTTACCTCGAAACCAGTCCCCCGAACCGCAGTGGCGCAACAAGAAGCACCGGGCCCATCAATAATGTTCGTCGACACACCAGCAGCACTCCAACACCCGGACCCCCTCGCAGCCTCCGCCCTAGCCCCCAACAGCCCCCACCATCCGCCTCGCATCTAACCTCCTCACTGCAGCACTCGCCCGCGTCCTCTCCCTCCCCCAACACCCAGCCCAACACGCAACCCACAGCCTCACCTGCCTCAGGACACCCCGCCTCCGGCTACCCATCCCAACAAGCCATCCCGCTCTCCTTCAACGACCTGCCGTGCCGCGCGCAGCATCTGATTCTCAATGAGCTGATGCTTGCCCACAGCGAGGAAACGGCTGTTGTCTTCACCACGCTGCCCAGCCCCATGGACGGGACGTGTCGGAGCGAGAGCGAGAGCGTCAAGTATGTGTCTGATCTAGAGGTTTTGACGGAGGGGTTAGGACCCGTGTTGTTGGTTAGTGGCGGGAGTATGACGGTCACTATGAATTTATAGCTGGGGTGGGGTAAGGTGAGGTATAGGGCCGTGGATTATGGGGTTGGGGTTGGTGGTCGGCGGGCCTATGGGAGGGTATTTGTACTTGTGTTTTTTGTATTGCATTAGAGTGTTAGAGAGTCAGAGGGTTAGAGATTCTTATATGCTGCAAGGAGAAAAAGCTACAAATATCTCGTTTCCGTTCTTTAGATTCTGGAAGCTAGTCAGATTGGCTTTGGTAAAAGATTTCTACTTAGCAGATGGAGAAAAAACCATTGCGCTCTTTGTACTGGTTAACAATTACTAGAAACATGACAAAGACCTCCTAGCTCTGTCACAGAAACCTAGGGTTGGGGGCTACAATATCGTTTTCTTCTCCTTGTGCAATATGAGAGTATGTGGACGAAGATGGACGTGTTCTGGTATCATTGTACAACTATATAAACCCTATCAATCCACACAACTACTCGCTATCTTCGCTCTCGCTTTCACTCTCCAGCTCAACCTTCTCATCGTCAATCTCCTCCTCTTCCTCTGGCTTCCCCGTCATCGGGTATGCTTTGAGACACGTTATGCGCGTGCCAGTCGAGTACGTGGCGAGCAGTCTTCCAATCTGGTTCGCGGCGAACCCGCTGCCATTTTCTGTTTCTGCGTCGCTCTGCAACTCCGAGGCGTTAATGAGCCAGAGGCGTACTGTGCCGTCGCTGCTGCCGGTGACGATGAGGTACTGGGACTTGTTTGCCGCCGAGTAGGGGAGCACTTCGAAGTCCTTGATGCGGCCCGTGATGCCTGCTGCGGGGCCGCCGATTTGCGCAATGAGTTTGCTGGAGGGTAGGTCGTCTTTCTTGGTTTCTGCACCCTCGTCGTCTTGCGTCGTGGAGCTTGTGTTGTAGAGCAGGATTCGTCCATCTTCGGTGGAGACGAGCAGTGTGTTTGGCCCATCGGCCGATGGGAGGTAGTGCATCTGGTGGATCTTTGTTCTGGGTGTGGGCACGATTTTGGACTTTGGTTTGGAGTCAATTCCAAACACGACCACCCCGCGCTCAAACGCAACTGTGAACTCCTCCCCCTCTTTATCCCAAATCACACGACGGCCCTCGCCGGACTGGAACCGCCCTTCGCCAACCGAAGCTAACATCTCGCGGGAAAAGTTGAGCACACCGGCCTTCTTGCCAGTCACGAGATTCCATAGTCTCATACATTTCTCGCCTTTGCCCACGCTCACCATGAGCTTCATGCTTGGATGCACAGAGAAATCGTTGATGCCGGAAGGGACTTCGCCGGGTCCGGCAGTATCGCCACTTGGTCGACCTTGGGGTTTAGGGATAGGTGCTTTGATGGTGGAGAGTGCAGTCCAGTCGCGGGTGCGCGTGATTGCTATTGTGCTGTCTTCTGCGGCGCTGAGCAGCTTGGCGCGTGTGGGGAAATAGAGCGCTGTGATGTTTGAGGAGTGATGGAGAAGGGAGCCCAATTCCTTGTTCTTGGAATTTTCGGTGATGGCGATTCCTGTTAAACTGGGAAGCTTTGGGTCTTTGGAAGGTACTGGTGGTGCTGTTGAGAGCGAGTACAGGTTGATGCGCTCATCTGTTGCGCCGGTTGCTAACGTGACTTTGTTTGTCTCGTCAGATAGTGGTGCGAGGGCTAGACACCGGATGGCTGAGGCATGAGCATTGAACAGAAAGGTATCTGTGAAGTCCACTTTGGTCTTTTCGGCCTCTGGTTTTGATGCATCGTGCTGTCCCGTGATGAGCTTTGATGGAATCGCTGCAGCAAACCCGTGAAGAATCCTCTCGTATGATCCAGTGATGATCTGAAAGCTCGCAGTCTCCAGGGCCTTGTCTGTAACTGTGGGGGCTGATTCTACTGCTGCCTTGCTCTTGCTCGGGACGACCTTCCCATTGCCTGCATCTGCCTTGCCCTGCACTGCTGCTTTCTTCGTAGCCTGCTTGGTAACCGGTGCACTCTCTTCTTTCCTGCTCTTTAACGATTTCGGTACTCGCGCGCCTTCCACATTTTCGTTCTTCCTTTTGCCATTTTCAAGCTCTGATGTCACGCGTGTTGTTGCTGTGCAGACGTTTCGCGGCCTAGAAATTTTGAGAAGCAGCGGCAATATCAAGCCCGCTAGCCGTATGCAGCCCTAGAGTAAAGCTTATCTGGGCAAGTGAGGGCGGTGACGAAGACGCGCGCGAGAGAGGTAGGCGGCCCTCGTTTCCTCACGAAACTCCAGTCCCCCATCAGTTCAGCGGTATTGTCCACTACATTTTCATCAACGAACGCGCTCTACAACCCCCATAATCCATCACATTGGCGACACTCGTGAACAACGGATGTCGGCCACCGTTCGGCGGTCCTCATATGTCCCTCGACGGTCATCGTGATGCATTACTTAGGGAGAAGCAGAACGAGAGCGTGTAAGTACCACGCGCTGATATTGTCGCACTGCGGTCCATTCGATTCTTTGAGTCGATGCGACACCGAAAAATCGCTCTTTTTGTTTTAACATTGTGTGGTGGTGCTGATATCATGGCCCATAGGACGTGCAATGAGTCTCGCAAGCGCAAGCTGCGCGAGCTTTACAAGTATACCGTCTACTTGGACGTGCCCGACAAGTGGGCCACCAACACCCAGCTGGATCAACTAGAAGGCCGATTTTTAGATGAGAACGATATCGAAAAGTATGTTTTCTTCTTCCTCTCCATTATTCGTCGTCTTTTGCAACAAACATTTGCCATTTCCATGTTGTTGTTACCGTTCCATTCCACTGACCTTGCTGGCCCTGTAGAGGTCGACGCTTCAACGATGCAACAACACTTCCATTCCCACACTCTGGACAGCAACCATCCTTACCGCCAACATTACCCTTCGCACATCCTGGAAAACCCACGTTCCCCCATTTGCGAAATCCTCGCTGTCTCCGATTACTGGCGCCAGTCTGGAAGAGCAATTGCGTGCAGCATCCGCCTCGCCATCCGTTGTTGCGCAACCACTGCCACCTTCCGATTTACTAACACATAGTGACGAACACCACGCTTCGAGGCCATCGTCGGTCGCCACTCCGGCAGGCACCCCATCACCATCCCAGGCGTCTTTTGCAGAAGAGCGGGCTCCTAGGAAGGCTTCCACCGCGGCGCAGCCCATCACCGAAGCACTGGCTGTCCAGGATGTGGGCGTAGGAATGTTGGTTGATCGAGAAGGATCTTCTGATGAACCACAGTTTGTTGCTGATTCGGCCACCGGAGATCCGGGTCTGCCAATTATTCCTGCGGTAGATAAGAAGTCCAGCGCACCTCAAGTTGTTCATCTTCCATCGAAGGAGATTCAGGAAACACGCTTGCAAGAGACGGAACGCAATCTGGAGCACGCAGCAAACAAAGAACGGAAAGAGGATGAACTACTTTCCTTACCACAAAGCAACGGTCCAGCCGAGGTGATCTCATCGCCTTCCTCGACGGTCGGACCGTATTCACAAGCAACTCCGCATGCGCCGCACCACTCTCCCGATACGAGCCCCGACGCAGACGCTTTCCACGACACAACTCACCCACTTGTGTCTAATGAGGACATTCTGGACCCTGCAGCACAGCAAGTGAAGGAAGACCACGAGCGCGCTCTACAGAAACAGATGAAGAAAGCTCGGGAACGCGCCCTCGGGCCCGATTCTCCTACATCAGACGTTGAGAAGCAAATCGAAGACGAGCAGGCCATTCGCTTAGCACGAGATGGGAAGAGTCGGCTTAGCGAATCAACAAATAACACGGGCCATTCAATGACGCAGGAAGCTGAACAGGTTACCAGTGAAAGTGCTGTCGCACAGAGCACGCAGGAACAACCAGAGCCTAATGCGGATTCACTTCCTACACCGACCACAACTGCACCCGAGTCATCTATTGTGGATCGTGAAACCACCGAGAAGGTCGACGCGCAACTCAAGGAGAATCCGGCTGCAGACCACCCTACGCCTCCTGCTGATATCGATCTCGACATGACTGAAGCACCTGCAATGGTTCAACAAGAGACTGCATCCGCGCAGACCTCACCCCGCCGTGAGCGTATGACAACTCGAGTGTCTTCCGGAGCTATTCGACAGAGATCGGTCTCAGAGATCATCAGCGAGCATGCTGCACAAAAGACAGTCCTTACACCACAGTCAAGTAACTTGTCTAGTCCGCAGCGCTCTCGACACCAAGATAGAAAGTCAATGGAGGTTTCAACAGTGGTATTTGCGAAGAAGAACCCAGTAAAGTCATACAAGGCGATGCAAACCTACGACCAGGATTATGCATCGTTGCAGGGGGCTTCTGAGGATTCAAGTCGGGACTATCTGGAAGGCTTGTTTAAGTTTCAAGCTCATCATCCACCACGATCTGTGCCATTGCAAGAACTCGTTGCCTCCGCACGGAAGACAGTCTCTACGGCCGGTACCCTTGCTATGATTCGTGAAAACCAAGACTACAAGATACTCAAGCGTGTTTACCAGCTTCAGAACGCGAATCGATGGTCATTGCGACAGTTGCAAAAGTCCGCTGAGCCAGAGCGTCCTTTCACACATCAAGATCAGCTCCTTCTGGAGATGAAATGGATGCAGACCGATTTCAAGGAAGAGAGGAAGTGGAAGCATGCTCTCGCAGCAACTTTTGCTGGCTGGTGCGCTGAGTATATCCACAGCAGTCCTGAACAGCGCAGAGCTCTCCGAGTCAAGGCAAGCATTCCCAGATCAACACTGGCATCCACAACCGATAACGACATGCACGATGCACCAACACCAGATCTTGTACCTTCTGGTGCACATGAGACTGAGAGTGAGTCATACGCAGACGAGGACGAGCTTCTAACCCCATTCCATGCCGACCTTCCTGCTGGTGTGTTCTCGCTTGGTTTCAACGATGTCGTCATTAAGATCGACCGCACTCCGGCCAGTGATCACATGTTCCGTGAATTGCCGTTCTACGAACCCATACTTGAGGGAGCTAGCGATATCACACCTTTTTCGATATCCGAACCGCCTATTCTTCCTGTCTCGAAGTTTGTAACTGGTAAGTTGGTCTCACAGATCAGAGGTCCACCGAGAAAGCGCAGCAGGTACGACTATGATTCTGAAGAGGAGCCCTCTACACCGCCTAGCCGGGCTGGAACCTCTGCAGAGCACTCAATGCCCTCTACTCCAGGAAGAAGGCTGTTCTGTCGGAACGATCTCCCTCCTGAGATGACCGATGTTGCACTGTTCAATGCCGAGAACAAACATGTTCGAGACAGACTGCAGGCAGCGCACCAGTTCAGGCCACCAACTGAGTTTAATATGCCTTCAGTTGCTTTCTTCGAGAACAGAACTCCGTCACAGTGGTTATGGGAAGAAGATCAGAAGCTTCGTGCTCTCGTCAAAGAATATACCTTTAATTGGTCTTTGGTCGCGCAACAATTAGCACTGTCGTCGAAATTCACTTCGGGGTCTGGGCGCCGCACACCTTGGGAATGCTTCGAGCGCTGGGTGCAACTCGAAGGGTTGCCTGCTGAGATGTCCAAGACGCAGTATTTCCGCACATACCAAGGTCGACTGGAGCAGGCGAATAAGGTTGTGTTTGCCCAATACCAAGCGCAGCAACAGCAGCAGCAGCAACAGTCTGGAGGACAGCCGCCGGGTCAACCTAGGAGACGCCCTACGACTACACCGATTCGTGTGGAGAGAAGGAGAGATAACCGCCACCTTGCCATCATTGATGGTATGCGCAAGCTTGCTCGAAAGCGGGAATCGGTTGCACACAAGCAAGCAGAATCACAGAAGGCCGCAGCGCTCAGAAAGGCGCATGAGCCTGCGCCACCGAAGAACAATGTGCACACTCCGCAAGAGTTTAGCCGTCTCAAATGGGAACGCGAGGAGAAGCTGAAGCAAAGGCAACTGCAACAGGAGATCGCCGTTAGGGTAAGTACAAATTGTGTATCAGATGAGGAAGATGCTAACAAGTCGCAGAATCAGATGGCGGCGCAGCGCCAAGCTCAAATCAACGCGCAGAATGGTGTGCCAAACGGCGTACCGCAAATGCAACGTAACGGCACACCCGGCGGCGCTAACTCCAACATGTCCGCGCAAATGGCTAATACTCCATCGCAACAAGCCCAGAATGCGGCTGCAATGGCGGCGCGGGCGCAGCAAGGCCAGCAAGGAATGCAGAATAACCTCGGCAACGCCAACATGGCTGGCATGCCTATGAGCACACCCGGTGTTCCCCAGGCACAAATGCAGAGCAACATGCAAACCGGTCAACGAATGGGACCTCCAGACCAGATGCGTATGGCGATGCAACGGAGCCAGTTCAACAGTCCGAACCAGCAGCAGCAATTCCAATTGCAACAGCAGCAAATGAACATGGCGACCGCTCAGGGCATGAACATGAACGGCATTCCCAATGCGAACATGATGGCGTCAATGAGCAATCAAAACATGAACGGAAACATTAACACCTCTATGAATGGTATGCCCAACGGTGCCAGCTCTCCACGAATAAATCAGGTAGCGCCAAACATGCAGCGTCCGAACGGACCCAACGCAGGCGGCCATGTTCCTCAATACCTGCAACTGCAGAACACTATCAAGATGCAGCATCCGGATTGGACGCCAGAGCAGGTGCAGAAGTCAGCTTCTGATCAGCTCCAGCGGTATATGGCTAAGCAACGTGTACAAGCTATGAACGCTGCAGCAGGCTCTCCAGGAATGTCATCGCCATCGCCGCAAATGGCTAACAATCAATTCATGCAGCAGAATGGCGGCATGGCTAATAGTCCGCCTGTCAATGCTGTTCAAAACTACCAGCAACAGCTGGTTCAGCAACAACGACTCATGAGCCAACAACGGCAACCACAACAAGCCGGCAGCCCAGGAATGAATGGACGACCACCGAGTAGAAGCGCCACGCCACAGAACCCGCAGCAGATGCAGCAGAGTCCCGGCCTGTCGCAAGCCCAGCCCAACCGATCTACTTGATCAGGTCATGGATGTCCTCTGCGAGGCGATCCTTTACGTTCGATGCCTGTTTTGCACTGTATATATCTTGTAATTTTCTTTTTTGGCCTGGACGACCAGCGTGCGTGTATTTAAGCTGTGCGCAAGCGATGCAATGAGCACGTATTTCAGGAGGATATGTCAGCACGGTGTTGGTGGCGTTCAAAGGCGCTGGGAGCTCGATGTGGGTGGTGATCTGATGGGTGGGCAACAGTAGCTAGCGCAAGCGACATGTTTGATGGCCAAGAGGCCTGTCAAACTTTGAATACAATACACATTTGACAGCAGTCAAGAACACAATCGCAACATCCACTCAATTTTTGTTACCACTTTGATGGTTTGAATATTAGGACTGGGGTTCAGTACTGAGCGAAAGCTTTTATGGAAAACACCTCATTCTTCGCAACAGCTAAGCTATCTACACGACATGTGTAACATTCATAGCCTCGACCCACGGCTTCCAGAACTCCTCGACGCCTCTCTCGTACTGCCAACCCGTCCAGTCCGGGGTAGTCATGCCCCAAGTATCCGCAAAGCCCTGGACTCCAGACCTGATTCTGTAGCTGCCCGCAACGCCCCACATCATCCAGCTAATGTTATTCTCGACCGTGTACTCCTTGAGGCAGTTCTGCAGCGTATCATTGAACAGCGTCGCGTCCTGTGCGGAGCCAAACTCAGAGATGAGGACGGGCGTCTGGGCGACAGCAGCAGGACAGTCGTCTGTCACGTTGCATGCGGGAGGTGCGTCGATGCCCAGGGCGTTCATGCCGTTGCGGTAGAAGGCCGCCTTGATGATGTCACAGGTCCCCGTGTCGACGTCCTCGCTCATGCGGTACAGATGCAGTTCCCAGACGAGTTTGTCGGCCCAGGCGTGGTCTTGCAGGTTGAAGACAATGGGCTCGCGACGCGCGGCGTCGCGAATGGCGGTGCATTTATAGCAGGGGGCGGTTAGGATGTTTTTCCCGCTTGTCAGCGCGCTGAGATCCTGTCCGTACTGCATGCCTGACCAGATGATGAGGATGTCCGGGTTGGCGGCGTGGATGGCGTCGGCGCCGGCTGTCATGTTGCCCACCAGCGTGTCCCAGTTGTAGTACAGGCCTGTCTTGTTCCATGACTCGCGCAGCTCATTGCGCAGCGACATGCTGACGATATTGGGGTGCTTTTTGGCCCAGTCGGCCACGTAGGAGATGCCGCGGCGCCAGTGCGTGGCGTTGAAGTTGAGGTCGTCGAACCAAGCATTGCCGTCAATGTGAGAGCAGCACCATTGCGCTTTTCCAACGTGCACATCGGGAGAAATGAAGATGCCTTTTGTGGCAGCCAAGTCGGTAATGTCGGACCAAATCTGGAAACGAGTAGTCTGCGATGTCCAGCCGGGGTTCTTTGCGATGATTTCGTTGGTGACCTTGGTGCTGGGACGTATTAGTCAAGCCGAGCATTGTAAGCAGCGGAGCCTGTGTGGACGAACCCGTTTACATAGCCCAGAGCGTTGATGAGAGCGACCTCGAGAGGAACATCTGTTCCGTTCCTGTCGTAAACTTGGTCGATCATCTCAATGGCATAACCCCTGCATATGTCAACTGGAAGTCCTGTTTTCTTGCTTAGGTTTCATACATGCGGATGTAGTTCCAGCCAACACTTGCAATGTCGTCAAGAATTTCGTCTGCTGATGCCCATTCAAGGCCTTCTGGAATCATAGTTTCTCCTAAAAAAGTGGTCAGTGTTTGCTGTGACTGAACACGCGATTATGCGTACCAGACATGGGCCAATTGACACCCGCCCATGTTATCTTCTCCCCGCGACTGTCGACAATGTCTCTTCCCTGCGTACTGTACGGGCCGTGGAAGTCCGTTCCATTGCTCTGCCTCTTAAGGTTGAGTGAGAAGTGTGGGTTCTCGGCAGTGGGCGGCAGGAAGCTAGCAGACGCAGCAACGGCAGCGAGTGCCGTTGTGAACAGCAATTGTGACCCCAGCATCTTGTCCTTTGTCCTTCCAAGATAGAATGCTTGGGCATCCACGCATCAGCGGGCAGCGTGCCTCTTATACTCCCCGGCCCATCCTGTTCCTCCGCATCGTAGCCTGCATAGCCGTTCCAAGCTCTGTAATTACTATCCCAACTGACGTAGACGTCTGCTGATCGCAACCGGATTATCGGTCAATTACTGTCCGACGAACGGGTAATTACTGGGAAAGGTATACCGTCCGGTGTGTACATGTGGGGAAGCGGTTGTCCAAGTCTGAAAGGCGTTCTCCGTGTGGAGGATGCGGAGAAACCGCCGCGCTAGAGGGAATTGAGCCTCAGGGACCGGCAGGGCTGCCGAGGTTGATCAGGGCATGCAGAGTCCATGATCCTGTAGTCGTCTCTGCGACACGACCTTTGTGTTTCTTCTATGCAGCTTCTTAGGTAGATAAAAAGAGTGGGAGTGTTGCTACACAACAAAGTAGCAGTTGTGGATGTCCCCCGTGGGTTCTTCAATTGAGTTGCGAACTTGCGATGTATCTGTGATCTGCAGATCATACACTTTGCAAAGTGTCATGATAGAAATGCTTATATACCCTAAACTAAGTGTTCCTGGTAGTCTTCCTTTTTCTTCTCAAGTTTCAACTTACGTTACGAATTGCAAAAAGATTAACTGCCAACAGTTCAATGGCTGTGACGTGAATAAGTTGTCACGGCGTGGTCGTCAAACATCCCTGCAATCCTTCCACCTCGTATCAGTTCATCCGCGGAAACGCTGCTCAGTATGCAACTGGCATGCAACGGAAGGCAATTTTAAGTTTGAATGTGTTTTACATTTTGGCAACTCGTCTTGACGACGTAATGTCGACCAGTGACAAGATGTTTGTGCACCCGGACTCTCTTCACTCCCAAACGCCGAATTTCCAGAAGATGCATCAAACGACCTGGAAGGTCTCGTTATGCCCGTGTCGCACTATGCTTTTGTGTATGCACTCAGTGTCGGAGGCGATTTGTTTATTTGCCTTTGGGATTGCCGGACAGCTGCTCGTAGAGCTTGGCCGGCCAGACACCCTACACATAATCAGCCATTGAAGTCACAATTCGCTCTGTACATACTTACATCGTTATGCTGGGGCAAGTGGTTGTCCTTGAAGTGCTCCGAGTCGGGGCCTTTATTGCTACCGCCCTCTTTCCTGCCCTCGTTGTCCGTTGATGTGCCTGCATATGCGCGTTAGCAATTGGCCCTGGACAGCAGCACAAGCTACATTCCGTTATTAGTACCTCGCATGCTTGCTTGTGCAGGCGTATGCGTGGGGTGGCCTCCACCAGAAGAGAAACGCTTCTCGATGTTCTCAACGCCCTGTGTCTTGTAGGGGTTGGGGAACCAGTATTGGCGCATGTATAGGTAGTAGCCGAAACCGACGGCGCCGCCGGCCATGAAAATCTTGGGTACTGAGAGGGGCGACATTGTGTTGTGTTGTGGTGTGATGTGTGTTGATGGTGTGTGGTGTAGTGGTGAGAGCTCAACAAGGCCGGAATGCACGGTGTGATGAGTAAGGCAGAATAAGAGCGGAGGATGTGGACGTCAGAGTCTTGGAGTTGGGGAACTGCAGGTGATTTTACTTTGTTCCAGGCCAATCGAACGGCAGCGGAAGGCGTCACAACTTTGTTCGAATCGTGTCGTCATGTTGATGACGCCCTTGGTAAAGCTTCGTGGAGCTAGGGCCTGAACGAAAATCGGTAAAGGGTCTCGCATTTCAGCCGCGTGTGTGGCTGAATGTGGCTGACTATGGCTGCGAATTTGGTGGAGACATGGGCTGGAGTATCCTGGAACAGCAACTGGACACGCAACCAACTCGATCTTCACCCCTTGCACGAACTGTGGAGGGACGAGGTCCTCACTCGTTTCTTTGCGCAAACACAGGGCGACCTTCATGATTATACGGCAGGAGCAGATTAGGGAAGCAGCGACCGCGACAGCCTCCCAGCACCATGGACGGCGATCCAGCCGTTGAACCAGAACTCGATGGCTTCAGCCGCGTGCTGCCATTGCCATACCGAGTGGCCTTGATCATCGTGCTAGGTGCGTCCAACTAGTCTAATCAGACCTCCCCCGCCAAATCCGCCTACTAACCACCCATAGGCATCTGGGCATGGGGTCTCAACCTGCACTATCTCTCCCTGATCCGCATCGACGTCCCCTCGCTCATCCGTTACCCTTCGCGCTCTTCGCCGCATCACCTCCCACACCATCTCTCCTGCTACCGCATCGCGGCCTTCCTCTCCATACCGCTCGCCCTCTCCCTCCTCCTGTTCTGGACCCTTACAAACGGCAGCCCGGCAGACATCGCAGCATGGGAAATCCTGCCAAACCTGTACCTCCTCGTGCTCGTCATCGGCTTCATCGCACCGCTTCCCTTCGTCTCGCGCGCAGGACGCAGTCGTACGCTCACAACCCTGAAACGAATAAGCATCGGCGGGATCGCAGAAGCCGCCGACGGGAAATTTGGCGACATCCTGCTCGCTGATGCACTCACATCCTACGCCAAGGTTCTGGGTGACCTCTTTGTATCGCTGTGCATGTTCTTTTCCTCGTCGCACAGCAGCACCGGTCCCCCAAACAGGAGCTGCGGCGGCGCTTTCTGGGTGCCCTTTATAATCAGCATCCCCTCACTCATCCGCCTGCGCCAATGCATAACAGAGTACCTCCGCATCCAGCGTGCCAACGCACAAACGGGACAAACCTCAAAACCAACAGGATGGGGCGGTGTGCACCTCGCCAACGCCTTGAAATACAGTACCGCGTTCCCAGTCATCATACTCAGCGCACTGCAGCGCACTCCAGAGCCTGACAAATACGGAGTCAGCGAAGCAACGCTGTTCAGAATGTGGATGGCAGCCGTGGTAGTGAATTCTGGGTACAGCTTTTTCTGGGATATTGCGCGCGATTGGGATCTCACGCTGTTCTCGCCAATGCGCAACAACCCTGAACACCCCTACGGATTACGACGACACCGATATTTCCACGCCAAAGAGTTTTACTACGCCGCAATCGTCCTGGATGCCCTGCTAAGGTGCACGTGGAGCTTGAAGCTCTCGCCGCATCTGGATCATTTCAATGACCTCGAGGGTGGGATCTTCACTATGGAAGTGCTTGAGGTGTTGAGACGGTGGGTGTGGATCTTCTTCAGGGTCGAAACGGAATGGGGTGAGTACATCTACATCTATCATGCTTCTGAAGAGCACATGCTCGAGGATGCGAATGCTAACAAGCGACAGTGCGTAACCACCGTGGCCCAGCTCCAGACGACATCCTGCTTGGCGACGTGAACTCGAATCGGTACGATGACAGTGAAACAGATCGCTCAGATTAGACACCTATAGACTAGAGTTTTTGTTCTACAATGATACCCAATTCGCACGGTTCGACTGCACAGGTGGAAATGATACGAAATCAGCACAACCCAGCATGACAACAAATACCACCCAACAGACCGTCATCACTTCCACCAAACATCTTTCTCAATAACACTTCCTCCCCAACTTCAATTCCCTTCCAGTCGCTGCTCATCTTGCATACCCACCTCATCCTAACGAGCCGACACGCGCGTCAAGTTGCACAATTCCATATCGTCCAGGACCTGCGCATCCACGGCCCATAGGATCTTGACCTTCTTCTCCCTGCCCGACAACAAAAGCGCGCGGTGAGTATTAGCGCGGTATGGAGACGAGTGTTTGCGGCCAGAGGTGGCGTTTCACTTTTCTGACGAGCTTGCTGAGTTGACTTTGGGGTTTTCGCGGTTCATGCGGGTACGGACTCTTTGCACGGTAGCACCGGTGATACTCAGGTTTATCGCGGAGTGCGAGTTGGGGTTGGAATTCAATGGCCATGTTGGTGGTGTTTAGAGGGTGGTTTGGGTGAAGTTCGAGTCGGGGTTTTGTGCACGAAGTTTGAGGTTCGGACGTGGAAATATTTCTAGGCAGAGGCGAGAGATGGTCAAGGAAAATTGTACTTATATGTTGTGCTAATTTTATTAGGTCTTAGGAAACATGGTTCAGTCTGCTGGAATAGTGGTGAACCATATTTCTGTTGTTGATGAACTGTGACTGCATCACCGACCACCATCCTTCACGAGAACGCTATATGTGCGAACATACAACTCAGATAGTGAAAGATGAGTAATATTCTTCGCTTCTTCCAATCGAGTGCGTGCCTCTAGGCTGATGTAGGTAAACTGGAGTGTTGTAAGGGTTGATTCAAGTGACCCACAGCCGGCCATCACGAACTACATAATACGTAAATACAGCTTATTTATTTTCTTTTTACTAGATTCTTAGGAGAGAAAATAGAATACGAACATCAATATCTTGAGTTCTCTCGACGACATACCGCAATCCGACCATAAAGAGCTTTAGACAGATATCGATCTCAGCGTGCATGTACAATAGCATAGCTGGCGAAAGAAAGCAACAGAATCAAAAGCTACAGAAACAACTACACTAATGGCACGAGCAAGGCTCGAACTCGAAAAAAATGTTAGCTTCTCTTACGATTTCGCGTGTCATCCTTAGTGCAGGGGCCATGCTAATCTTCTCTGTATCGTTTCATTGACCATATGCCCGTAGGCAAAAGAGGATGGAGTATTGAATCTTATATCCTGATAGTGGCTGTATGTCGTTGTAGCTGAGTGCGTGCTTGTGGTCCTGAGGCGGAAGGCAGCAGTGATCACGTGAGTAGCGCCTGCCTGGTCTGTGTTTGCGTCAGTGGAGGACCTGTGGCTTGACCTCTACTCTATTTGGAGACGTGCGATCTCAAGAGCTGGTAAGATGTCATAAGGTTTTTGATACTAGCAATATGTTCGACAGTGTGATTCAGTGAGATACTATATTGTTACACATCTGGGTTTTTTTCTCTTGCTCGCACCTCCATCCAGAATCATCTCCTATCGCATGTTCAGCTGGGTTTCAAGGTTATTTGTCAAAATATCAACACTTACCTGTCCGCTCATGAAACCAGCGCCCATCAAATACTCAATTGCCTCAGCAATGTCTTCTCCCTGACCCACCCGTCCAGTAGGGTGCTGCCTGTGGTGGACTTCATTATGATTCTCCGCCCATATTTTTCGCCTCGCCTTCCTTGCATCATCCTCATGCGGCGCGCCCTTGGTTGCTTCAGCCGCTTCGTCGCCCTCTTTGCATTCGTGTGCAACACTGATCCACCCTGGCGAGATCACGTTCACTCTGATACCCCAGCGCTGACAAGACACCGCCATGGCCTGCGTTAAACCCAGAAGCCCAGCTTTCGTTGAGCCATAACCTTCGCAATCAGGATCTGACTGGTGAGCTCGGAAAGATGATATGTTGACGATGCAGCCACCCTCGTCAGACTTGTCTTCACCATGCAAGTCATCTGGAAGACCGCTGAATTCCACTTTTCGATGGATGTCGTTCTTGCGGTCTATTCCATTCTGCTCGACGGATCCGTTTGTTTTGTTTTCTGGGCTCTGCGCTTTCATGAAGGGGATTACAGCTTGGCTGATCCAAAACGGCGCGCTCAGGTTGGTGTCGATGTATGCTTGCCACTGCTCACCTGTAGCCACGTCTTCCATCGTTCCGTTTCCAGCGGTGAAGAATGCACGCGCAATACCTACATTGTTAGGTTACCTTATATTCAACCTTTATACAGGTCTGATCACATTACCTGCATTGTTCACCAGGACATCAACCTTGCCGCCAAAGAACTCTGCAGCCTTGGATACAGCGGCACGTGTCTCTTCTGGGATCCTAAGATCGGCTGTCGTACGACCAACTCGTGGAGCATACGCGGACAGGTGTTTAGTAGTTGCATATTCGAGCTCGTCGCCATCCATGTCGATGAGATAAACGCGGTGGGAAAGCGGCTGCGAGAGAAGATACCGCGCTGTAGCACGTCCGATACCGCGGGCACCACCTGTAATGATGATGTTTTTGCTCTTCGTGTTGACCATCTTGACGCTCTTCAATGCAGATGGCGGATATTCTGGATGAGTCTGGGGCAACAACGAGTGCTCAACTCTTCACCTGTGATAGTCGTGGTAAACAGAGGAGAAGTTGAGCACACGGTGAGATTAGGCTTATATGTTGATCGAGTAGGATCGATAGGATTCATTGTGTGATGCAGCTACAGCGCATCCTCATAACCGTTGGATCAGCATCACTAGCGGTGACATACTCCTAGGTCATTTCTCACAGCCAGAATCCGCCCAAAATCAGCTGTGATATAGATCATCATGATTGTAAATACGTTACAGGTAAGCAGTCGCTTCCAAATGGTTAGCTATAGCTGATTGACAGCTTGGATGTCAGCTTAGGTGTCAGGATGCTGGGCAAAACGTGAGAACTAATGCTATTAGCTACTTGCCTGCTTGTATGTTTAATTACTATATGCCTAGAAATAAATCATTGTTCTAAGTTTTAGCACGTATTTGAGCTGCGATTATATAACTAGATTTAACATTATATTAGAGCTAAACAATCTGCACACATCCGTGCTAATTTTGCCTTATTTCGTACCTTGCGTCTACAAAGAGATTTATTTAAAAGGCATGAGTAATGTTTGAAGAGATCCGAGTCTGCCATATGCTAGCCAAGCAGCAGTGATAAGATGCAGTACGTTGTCACATTTACGTCAGGCTGGTTTCTGATCTCCTCGGAACCCCGCATAAACGGCATCATTACATCTAACGATGCAGCTTGGCATTCTCTTCCAAAAACCCTTACCTTCAGATGCAGTTGCTGAGGGGTTGAATCGCTGTCAAGTGTCTATGAGGGTTGTGTTGGGAACAGCGACCTCGAGACCGTGTCCAGTCTTTCCCACGTCGGCCTTCCAACTTGACTACCATTAGTTTCGTTCCCTCGATTTGGAGATGAGATATCGCAATATCGTACCTGTAAAAAAAGACTCAAATAATACAAAACTCAGACCGGGCACTGAGCCATCGTTTCTCCATCTTGAAGTTATGTAAGCTCTTCATTAGATTCTCATACTATGTTAAGAGGAGTGACAAGAGGGTTACATTATTAATAGAAGCCTCGTATTGAGTTCTAATCTTTTACAAATAAGGTCTCTTATCCTAACATTGGCTACACCGTACTGAGGCTGAACGTTTGGGCAAACGACATTATTTGAGAGAGATGGAGTCACTGCCAGTTGATTTTAGCCCAGGGTTTTGTCATGTCCCTTTAAGTTTAAAACCTCTGCATCCCCTCCATAGATTTGCACGTATACGATCTAGACCTCTCTTCTTACCTTGAACTCGTGCCTTCATCTCAACAGAGACGGCGGCGATTGCTTGCCCAGGACATGGTTCAGAAGCTGTGTACTTTGCATAGTCCTCTTGGAGGTAGTTTGAACAACACTTCATGGTAAGAGCTGTGGGGTTCGTGGACAGCGCCTTGCATCTGACACCTATCCCAAAAAAGTGCCATTTAAGTCAACGACAAACTTGACATTGTCATTCTATTCTTCAGGCTCTACTATTTCTATAACCACAAGTCCTAAGCCATCATGCAAAGAATCGTGTTCTACCTACTACCGAATATCCTTACAGCCCTAGATCTAGTCCTGAATGCGTACTCACGACGATCAACAGCATTGCCACAATAGTGCCAGTCTACACCATCAACGGCTCCGTGACAGCGAAGATCTACCAAACCATACCAATTGATGGTCAACCCACTGTGCTTGCAGCTCCAGAGATCTTGCTTGCTAGTGTCCCGACCACAGTTCATGGTGTTGTGACTGGAGTGCCAGTGTGTGTTATCAACGGCTCTGTGAAAATAAGTGGCTGTTGGTCAGGCGTTCACGGTTAATGGAGAGACGACAGTACCGTCTGATCCTGCGGCTGCATAGGGTACAGGAAGAGATGCAGGTGGTACAGGGGAGTTGAGGGTGGGATACCAACGGCTGGAGCATTTCGTGGAGCACAGTTTTTGCGGGAAAAGATGCAGCTTTGGCTGTGTGGCTGTGATCTTGCACGTCTATGAAGTTTCAAGTTCATGCTTTGTGAGTGCTTGCTAGTATCGAATTTACGAGTCGGAACGCCTTATTTGTTGGGATATCTACCACTAACGCCGCGCTTGCAAATGCTGAGATCCTAAATCAGATAATGACAGATGCGTATGTGCCAATTGCTTATTTAAGCATCACATCAACAGCATCCATGTCTTCCAGCTCAGTGTCCTGTACAGTGTCCATTGGCGACAAGCGCTCACCATCGAACATAAGCGTCACAGGCTGCGACTTAGGTATGTTGCGTTTTGTCCTAAACGCGTCTGCGAGTTTTTCAAACGTGGTGTCAGGTTTTACCTGTATCTTAACGTCTTCCATCCCCTTCGCCTTCAGGTACAGGCGGTACTTCTGCGCTGCAGGTGTAGTTTCAGGCGTAGGCTCGCGCTCCTCGATAACAGGGGATGGTTCTGCTGCTTTTCGTACCGCTTCAGCCTCAGCGGCGAGCTCTCGTTTATGCTGTGCGAGTGTCTCGTCCGTCCAGGCCTCGACGTGTACTTTAGGTAAGTTCGTTTCGTCATATATGTTCGACTCGTCGCCTTCTATGGATACGTTTCCATGGTCATCTACCTTGATGCCCAGACGTTTTATGGTGGTGCTGTCGTATAAACGAGTGCCTCGCCATGTGAAGAAAACGTTTCGTGTCATTTCTGGCGAGAACTTTTGCTTCTCGCACCAAGCCTCGCGAGGCTTCTCCATTGTACTGTCTATACGCACCTTGACCATCAGGGGAGCTGTGTTTGGCAGTTCTGAGGCGATGAGAAGCTGCGCAACTGGTGCTTTGCTCCCGCTTGCCGCCGCCGCTCTCTTCGCTGCAGCACGTGCGCGTGCCCTCGCTTCTATGGCTGCGATCTCTGGATCTTGAACCTCATCCAGCCCATCGACGTATACGGGCCTGTTCTTCGATGAGCGTACCGCAGTTTCATGCTTGGTGTCGACGCCATATGTTGTATCATCCCAACTTTTGCCGAAAGACTTCGGTTTGTAGTCGGAAGCGTCGCCTTGGTCGTCTGAGTCGCCTAAGTCGACAATAACAGGTTGCGGTTTCGAGTCTCGTGACGAGTTGGATCTCGTAAGTGTATCGTAGCGCGCTGCGAGGGAGTTCGGCGGTATTGCTGGTGCTGTGGGGGAGAGGGACGTCCTGCTTCGTCTAGTGGCTGTCAGCTACACCCTACAGTGTACGTCGGGAGGAGAACTAACGCCTTGACATCTGATCTGGTTATTCTTCCAGAGTCTCCAGAGCCACGAGGCAAAAGAGGCTCGTCATAGTCAGTCGACACTCTCCGTCTCTTGCCCTTTTTCTCCTGCGTTTCAGTTTCTTCACGCCTTTGCTCTTCTTCGGCTTTCCTTTTCGCCTCAGCTTGTTTTCTCTTATCTTCCTCTTTCCGCCTGTTCTCCTCGGCAACTATGTCCTTGAACTCATCAGAGTGGCTGAATATGTCCTCGCCCTCCTTCTTTGCAGCATCTTGCCAGGCTGCTCGCTTGAAAAGAGACCGCTTCTTAGGTGCAGGGGCGCCTGATGTGGCTTCCGTCATTTCAGATGCATAGGAGCGAGCAGTGGTGTCGAATCTAGCGCTGAGGTAAAAGCCTGGGTTAGTTCCGGTGTGTTTGTTCAGAATGGCGGGGCGGAGCGCAGGCGCCGGATTGACGCGCCATCACGTTCTTCGCGACTGCGCTCTGGGGAGAGGTCTGTGCACATCCGCGCCTTCACCTTGCACGCCGACAACAGCTCCATCGTCACGACACCTGCGCTTAAACATTAGTGCTTTGGATAGACAGTTCTAGGTCAAAAGACAAGAAGCCCTGTAAGCTAAACTCTGTATATTCCTTTGGTCCAGCCCTGACGTTGTTAGTAGATTTTTCCTCCCATACATACCACATTCATCAACCATGTCTCAAAGCCCAGCACCAGAGAGCAACGGCGACTCAAGAGACCCCAGTGGCTTCTTGAGCGAGATTATTGGCGCTCCAGTTACTGTCAAGCTGAACTCTGGCATCGTGTACAAAGGTACGACAGCACGTGATTGCATGCTTAACATCTAGCTGACCGCTCTTCAGGCGACCTTCAGTCTGTCGATGGCTACATGAACATCGCTCTTGAGCGATGCAAGGAGGTTTCGGAAGGCCGCGTCACTCGCAACTGGGGCGATGCGTTTGTACGAGGCAACAACGGTATGCATACAGCGCCTATAAACTGTTATCAAGCTGACATTGTGCAGTCACATACATCTGCGCTGACAACGCATGATCCAATTCACAAGGAGTTTCGGTAGGTGGATATGCGTAACCACGCTTTTGAATGACAAAAACACGAAGATACCAACGAAAAAAGTCCTATTGACCGTTCGTGAAGTGTTTGCTATTTGGCATTTGCCAATTGCCAACCCAGCGCACCTTGGAGTTACCGTTTGTTAAGTCGTATAAAAGCAAGGCAGCTTCGATTCCAATATACGTTGATAATGCAATGCTCCAATTCTTAGCTAGAATGAGCTGTACTAGGCGTTACCACGCTAACTGACTTCTTCAGTAGCATCGCCTTTAGACTTCCGCTTCTTCCCACTATATTGTCACAATATTCGACACTTTCACCGCATCTCCACCTACACACTATGACATCCCCGTCTCTTGGAAGGCTGGTGACGAAGGCTGCATTGATTCACTCATCCTTCACCCACTCTACGTACTGTAATCCGCCTCCTTTCCCTGTGTGTGCTCGCCGGTCGTTTTTCCTGTTTCTAATCTCCTCGTACGTATTCACTGTCTCCTCACCCGCAGTTAGCTACGCCCTCCCTTGTTATAGAGCATCGCTGCAGTTTACTGCAGTGTTCAGTTCATTCGCTATCAGAGTACCACTTGTATATCGATCACTCTACCTATTTCCTTTCACATTTTTACAGATTTGCAGCCTCCTGATATAACTGCCATGCTGATTCGCAAGCTGCGCGTTCGGTTCCAAATTCGGAAGAAGAAAAGTAAGCAGAACGATGGCAGGAAGGCACAGCGCGAGCCTGTGATAACCAATCATGTCGGCAACCTGGACACGGTACCGTTCGAAAGAGTTATCAAAGAGCCCTTGTTTAAGAAGAAGCGGGTTCCATCCGTTGACGAGCTTGGCAATCTCTTGCGCAGCAATCTGAGCACTTCTCTCGCTGCTGTAAAAGCTCCCACAGCCAAGCACGAGGTGTCTAAAACACCATCAACCTCGGATTCCACTGTCATAGCGCAACTTCAAGAGAGCGATGATGATCCTCCAGTTTCCTTGTTGGAGCTGGCACCTATGTATCAACCGGTTGACAACCACCTTGAGGCGACGGACTCCCATGCTATCGTAGACGATGAAAGCAACGGAGATCATGGACCTTCAGCATCTCTACTGGAAACGACAGCAATTTACCGACCAGTTGGTGACCATCTTGAGCGAGTAGATCCATCCGTTATTGCAGACGAACATGTAGATAAAGACAACGAGCCTTCGGCATCGCTTCTGACAACAACAGAGGTGTTCGCACCAGTCAATGACCATCTCGAGCCATCAGTTCAGATAACAGCTCCTCCCGTATCCGCTGCACAATCCTGCACCATTGAGGATGGTGACAGCCCCCTAGCGTCCCTTTTGATAGAATCTCGAGAGTCGTCCATCAAACGAGCACCACAGTCAGCAACAGTACCTCTGCAACCATCGAGGCGTCATCCTGCCCTATTACAGAAAGTCTTTGGGCTCTTTACTAATCGCCGTCGGTATTCAGTCGTAAGCGAGGACAGGTCAGGAAGCGGTCCCAATCATGTCAAAGTCCAAAGTCATTCCTCGACGACTGCGACCAACCCACCTTCCGCTCCGCCAACTGGACGGACAGTCTCTAAGCCCAACCTACCGCCTCGAAAGCCTATACCCCCGAAGAATCTATCTTTGTCCCCTCCAGTCCTCGCCACCCACCGTCCGTACCGCCCACTAGAAGAGAATCTCAGTGAGCCTTTTATTCCACCAGCAAGAGAGCACAGATACGCAGGTGACTACTCGGTGGCTCCAGACATCTTCAGTCCAGGAGAGACCCAACTTGGATTCGCACCGACCGGCCCCGCGTTGCCCACACTAGCAAACCGCCGCCAGAACTCTGACACAACGCTGCTCGACCGCAACACAACAACCTGGGGAAAGTGGTACGCCAAGAAGTCATGGTCCAAGAACCTACCTTTTGCAAAAGTGAAAAGCAATGGGCAGTCAAACAAGTCGGGCGAAGGGCTCACCGAGCAACAAGTTTGGGATGCTCACCGCACTGGTCTCATTCGGGCACACGCGGCCAGCGACAAGCATACGTCAAATGCGGAGCAAGGACGGGCTTCTCGGCTGTGGAACCACCTGGATCATTGCTTTGGCGCGGTGACGGGGGACGTGTATCCATTTCAGAGTGGGCGCATTATTTAATGGGGTTGACGCCTAGCGTGAGAGAAGGGCTTGTGTGGGGACAGTCGTCACGTTGCAGCAGTGGAGATGAATATATCGGATCCACTATTTCCCAATGCTTGTGGGGGTGGGGGTAAAATCTCGATGTGCAGCCACCGAGTACATGGACGACCCATCGGTACGTGGACTCTTGCACGAGTAGTTGAGCTACACGGAGGCTCCAAGAACAACAACACTGATGCATGCAAGTGCATCTCCGAGCCCACATGGTGCAGCGTCTCTCCGGTTTTTACCAGCCCCAAGAGGCTCGCACGCGGAACTGAGGCTCTCAACCTGGCTCGGCGTTTGACGTTGCGTTTTTCTTGGCGTTTGATACCACTCTTGGGCGACGATCGCATTGTCGGCGTTTGATCGGTTCGAGGCATCTCTTTCGGGGCGGCATTACATCACTTGACTTAGAATAGAAAGTGGTCATACAAGGGGGTACCTTAACGGACTGACATTGCTAGAAGTTTCTGAGGGGTTCTACTCTTGTAAAAGATTGTTGGCTGCTCAATGCGCTATCAGTCCGTTCAGCCCCCTGTAGACGCGACATATCGCCATTTTCGATCGCGGGGCCATTTGTTTTGCTGGGGTTGTGGGGATTCCGCACTCCGGAGTGCGTTAATACACTGGTGCGATGGAGAGAATTTGCGAAAAAGAGCATCCACGCGTTTCAGAGCATTAGCGGATTTGAAACTCCTCTCCCCATCTGGAGCGGGCGAGAGATTAATCATGGGCTAGTGATGTTGGGCGCCCTGGACCTGGATTTGGAAGTCTTTGATGGATTGAGAACTTCACAAAACTTAGCCAACAGTGTCCAAAACTGGATGAAAAAATATCAAGCTCTTGGAGGAAGAGTTGGAGGATTCCAAACTTCTGAATGAGAGTAAGTATTTGGTGATCGAAGTCCAGTCTTAAAAGGTGCACCTGATGAGACTGCTTGATTTTCACGATCTCGAAGAACAGCAGCTTGAAGCCGTAGAGTGATTAATACTTCTATTCTGGTATCATATCGTGACATTCATAAGAGATCCTGGGAATATGTACAGCACTAGAGAATAAATATGTGCAATCACAAGTCTTCATGCTCAACGTGTAGTATAGGGTCCTCCTTTGTACATCTAGCACACCTAGTGACCCATTGCAGGGCCCTGGTTTGCAGCATTGATTTTCGCAAACTGCTTATTCTCCTTCTGCCACCTTCTCGCGTAGCGGACACCAAAGCCGTGCTCGAAGACCTGGCGAATGTTCTCGAGCGGCATGCCCTTCACTTCAGGGAAGCAGAAGATTACGAACACCCAGCCTAAAAAGCAGATTCCTGCATAGAAGCCAAAGGCTCCAGAGGGAGTGATGCCCTTCATCATTGTGAGGAAAGTCGAAGCGATGATAATGTTGGTTGACCAGCATGTCACTGTGTTCAGCATGGTGCCAACCGCACGGACTTCCATGGGAATGAATTCTAAATTTCTGTGTTAATACTTTTCGAAAAAGAGAAGAGAGTGAAGCTTACCCGTTCCGATCCAAGCGACTGTGGCAACTCCAGAGCTGAAGAAACCAACGAAGGCGATAATGGTGACGATGAGCACGATCCCTGGCCAGCCGATCTGGTCACTCTGGACCTCAAGGGTGTGGAGGTCGATCGGAATGTATGAGAAAGAGACCGCAGCGATGACCAAACAGACGGTCATGCCGAAGATGGTGACGAGGAGGATCTTGCGGCGACCGAACCTGTCAACGATGACCAGGTTAACGAACGAGAAAACAAAGTTGGTAGCTGAGACGGTAATGGCGACTGCAGTGGCGTTGTTAAATCCAACAATCTTGAAGAGAGTTGCGCTGTAGTACATGAGCGTGTTAAATCCACTGAGCTGGGAAATAGCCATGATGGTGCAGGCGGTAAAGACGGCGCGGAAGGTGGCAATGTTGGTAAAGATGCTGGCCAGTGTCTTGAGGAAAGAATCATCAACCATTGTGTGGGTAGCCTCCTCGATACTCATCTCGATTGAGTGAATCTTTGCGCGGCGCTGCTCTTCGGTGGAAGTTGGATAGATGCGAGTGAGAACGACACTGGCCTCATCGACCTTCCCGTGTGCAACTAGCTGGCGAGGAGACTCAGGGCACAGGGTAAGAAGACCGGCGAGCAGGATGGCAGGTGCGGCACCAATGCCGACTGTGGCTCTCCATGCCTGAGAGTTCGCGCCACCGACTTGCGCAAATCCAGCACCAATAGCAGAAGCGAGGAATTGACCGAACGTCACGGACATCTACTTAAGATTAGCTTACTCGTGTTTTTTTGAGTTTTTGGTAGGAAAACAAACATTGTTGAACGCAATCATCCTGCCACGGTACTTTGCTGGTGCAAGCTCGGAGATGTACAGGGGCACGACCATGGCTGCGCCACCAACACCAAGACCCACGACGAATCGGCCGATGGCGAACTGTGGAAGATGATATGAGGCAGTTTGCAGGACGGTGCCAATGACGAAGACGATGCAGGCGAGCCAGATAGGCATCCTGCGACCATGCTTATCGGCAATCAAACCAGCGATGACGGCTCCCACGAGAGCACCACCTGATGTGAGAGAAGTAACGAGCTCCTGCTCAGAGGAGCTGAGTTCATGACCGAGGAAGTGCCGATGGTGACAAGAACGGAGGAGATGTATCCAGTGTCATAACCTGGTGCTGTCAATTTGGTGTTCAAGAGTGTGGTGAGTGGTCAGTCTTACCGAAAAGCAGTCCTCCCAAGGAAACTGTGATAGAGATCAACCAAGCAGCCTTTGAAGCCGCTGTGGCCTCGATACTCGAGAGCTCAGCGAGACGCTGGTCATGTTCTGAATCAGAAACATTCTCGATCTTGTCTGTGGTTGTGTTCTCAAACTTCATATCCTTCTCGTCGAAGGACTTGGTTTCGTACGCCATTGCGAAGTAATGGCGAACGAGTCGTTGATGAAGGCGTTAGGATTGGGGTTGGAGAGAGAAGCAGTGCGATCGTTGTCCAGCTCAGTGAGACCCGGTGATGAACCCAAATACTGTGTGGAGAACACTGTCGTACTTATGCTTTCTGCAGTCAAGCTTGGTAGAGCGTATCGGGGCCACCCGCGGAACAACTACATCGTATTCCTACGCTTCGACGGTTCAGGAGTTGCCACGTTAGGATCCATGTGGTCCATATGGTCTGTGGACGAACCAGCTCTCGTGCCAGCGCCGACAGCTTCCCCAGACTGAACTCTCCGCACAGCGTCGGTCCGATAGCCAAGCGAACTATGGGGCTGGGACGCGGGGGTGGGCCTGGCCCCGACGTGAAAATATTGCATTGGGAATAGCATTAAATCGGACTTTGCCCGCAGATGGACCGAGAACCTCAGGCTGCATATGCTGCGCGTAATTACGCAGCACTGCATTGGCTGGAGTGGGCATGGCTGTTCGAGACAGAAAGCGGCTGAAGCGTGATTGGACCGGGCGACTTGCAAGAAGCGCGGACGGCATTAGCAACTAACTATGTTTGGCAGCGAGGCAAGTTTCCCCTTACGTCCGGTGCAATGTTCCAAGGCAGCGTGGTCATCGGCAGTCTCAAATGCCTCAGGCATAAATGATGTAATTGGCTCACGGTTCGGCACATGACCCTAGCTGCCAGACTACCAAGCGCCGTAGACCCATAATACGAAGAAGCTCGTTTTTTTGAGCGATCACTTGCGCAAAAACACCTTACTCGGCAACACTATACTACACTACAACAACACGAATAAAGTTTCTACAAAGACAGACTTGTAGCTTTCTTCAAGCGCTATCTATCCTGTGTCCTTGCAGAAATCATCAACGTTGTTGTGGCGTGTAGCTACTGGCGCAAGTTGTAGTGGTTTTAAAAGTGATGGTTCAAAAAAACGGGCTTCTTCGTACAAGGGAGAGCCTCAACGGACTGATAGCGCGAGCCCTCGCACTGAGCAGCTAACGATCTTTTACAAGAGTAGAATCCTTCGGAAACGTCTAGCAATGTCAGTTCAGGCACCCCCTTGTATCACTTCATCGTCAGGCCGGCAGAACCCGAATCCATCGCTTCGAGCATGGAAGGATTGTGCGGCTGACTTGAAATGACGTCCATCCATGTCGTTGATGTGCGTCGAGCCTCAATCTTGAATGCAACCACGTGTACCTTGATAGTCAGTGTCAAAGTAAACACAGACGGCTATTCCTAAACGTGCATATCCACATCATTCCATCAATGAGCTGCAGTAATTCTCACCCAACCTAGTTGCATAACAGTGTTATAATACACGAGTGCTTTGTGTCACGATCTTCTGTGGGCGTGAAGATGACGATGCTAAACAGGAGTCAGGCGCATTGAAGTTTATTGATTCTAAAACAGTGAGCAATCAACCCCACACGTCAGCTTTCCACTTTCCTCTCTTCTTCAAACTGTCTGCCCATGCTTTGACGTCAGTCTCACCCAGACTCTTTGCCTTCCTTACGGCTTCTTCCATCCTCATGTCGACCTCTCGCGCCATGCTTGCCTTGCCGCATATGTACATGTTTGCACCGGCATCCAGAAGCTCCAGGACTTCGGCAGCGTGGTCACTAACGCAGTCTTGCACATACATTTTTGTTCCGTCTCTCGAGAACGCAGTAACAACCTTGAGTTTGTCACCCAGTTCGCTCTGAATCTTATTTATCTCTTCACGGTAGATGAAGTCGTCCTTGTTGCGGCAACCAAAGAACGCAAGGATCTTGCCAACAGGCTTACCAATCGCATGGAGTTTTGCGCGTTCTTGCAGGAAGGCACGGAAGGGTGCAAAGCCAGTGCCTGCACTAATGAGGACAAGTGGAGTTGAGGACGTGATTGGCAGCTTGAGCTTTGATTTGCGCACATGGGCCAGAATTTTGCGTCCTTGCAGACCTTGACCTTCGCTCATTCGCCGGTACGAGGGTGTGGGGACGGTGGCATTGGATGTTACGTTGGATGCCGACAGGAGATAGTTCGAGGTCAGGCCATGGATTATGGATGTCGATCTGTCACCAACACACTTGTTGACGACTAGAGCAGTTACAGCGATGCGGCGAGGAGCGATGACAGAGCTGGATGATATGGAGTAGTAACGCGGCTGCAACGACAACAGGTTCTCGATTACGAATGCAAGAGGCAGTGATGTCCATGGTGCTGTAGGACTGGCAAACCGTAAAAGACGCGCGAGCGTAATATGCGACGTTGAGATGAGTTGCTCATAACGCTCACGGTTCTGTCCAAACTCGAGAAGAGTCGCCTTTGCTTCGGGTGTAGGTGCGAACTGCGCAATTTCTTGCACTGTCTTGCGTGCAACTGGAGCACAAATCTCCAGGTAATGCCGGAACGCAGTTTCAAGTGTTGTTGGCGAAGGGACTTTTGGCTTCACAGAATCCTTGTCACTTGTGACGCTGAAGAACTCTTTCCTCCTTGCCTGTGCTCCGAGCACATTCAGAAGTCGCTCAATTTCCTCCTCTGGATTGCATGGCCAAATGCCAATATGGTCTCCAGTCTTGTACACAATGTCATGATTTCCAAGGTCGAGTTCCATGTGTATGCAGTTCCGGTCCCCGGCAGTGAATAGCTCATGAGCACTCTTAATGGTCAAGGGAACGATGGCGGATTGTGTCGAGGTCTGCTGGTGAATCAAAGACGTGGCAGGATTCGAATTTTTGTCGCTGTTTGTCTCACCACTGAATTTGATCTCCATCGTTGGCCGATACTCCATAGCCTTCTGTTCGAAGCCAAGCTGACGGAACAAAGCGAAGAGATCGTCTTTCCACGCCTGGAAATCCTCTTCCGTACCACCGTTCGCATCGTCTGCTTTCTGGCGGGGCATAAGAGCGTTGGCTCCGGCATTGTCGAGTGCGTCGGCAATTACGTCGAGTACACGATTGTAGTACTTGTAGTTACTATTTCCAAGACCGAACGCGAGGTATCGCAGGTTTTCCAGCCTGGTCTTCTTATCTTTCACTTGCTTGATCCAATCCCACAGTCCAGCAGTGTTGTCGCTAGGGTCGCCCTCGCCGTACGTGCTGAGGATGAAGATCGCAAAGTGTGTCGATTCAATTTTGGAGATGCTTTCCGCATCATAGTCTGAGATGTCCGCTACGAGAGCGTTGATGCCGAAGTGTGACAGACATTCGCGCCCAAGAGTCTCCGCAAACCGTTCCGAGGTACCAGACTGAGACCCCCAGAAAATGACGCATTGGAAGTCACCCTCCACAAGCTTCTGAGCGACATCTCGAGTCGCAGCGACTCTGCCGCTTGATGCACCGTCCGCTAGTTGTGGTTTTTCGAACCAGATACCGTGGTGAGGATCAGGCTTGTCCCAGACACGGCCATGTGTGAGGTAGCCGAGAGCCGAGAGAAGGAATAGAAAAACAGCGATACCATCGGCGGTGCTGGATGGCTTGGCACTTTTCACTGCTGGCGAAGTAAGGATTGACTGGAGAAGCGGGTTCAGCTTCGTCTGGAGATCCGATAGGTCGACCGGAAAGTTGAGAGGCTCCATGGTGAACAATAAACAAAAAATTTCAGCGGGCTTCACAAGGCCGCAGCGCTCATATTTTAACTTTTTTTGTGACGACTTTGAGGCTCAAGGACCCTGAGAAGTCCCTTTGGACACTGGATGGGGAGAACTTCTAACTCTGACATACTCTCCGATCCTGCCAAAGACATTGCCTGCGAGTTCTCTACATTTTGTTTGGTTCTTGTGGACCTTGAACTAACATGAAAGATGTGGTTCACATCGGCCCTGACTTTTAGCACTTACCCCACGTCCACCCCGCACTTGCTTTGCCGGATGTGCACATCATCCCACCCATGCAAGTCATGTTCGATCTGGCAAAGTTCTCCGTACACTTCTTCTTCGAATGCAAGCTCCATTTTCGACAGTTGGTAACCAGGCTACCTTATGGAACACTTAAGGGTTTGCTGGTCTCCTTTGAGAATTAACATCGACCAAGTGCTCTAAACTTTTCAAAGTACGCTGCTTGAACTTGAGCCTTCTACCATGTCGGTTTCGATTATCTCCAGTCCCTACGCCGCTGTGCTAGGTGCCTGCGTTTTCCTCTATTTTTTCGTCTACCAGGTTGTAACATACTTCCGCGATGTCAATGGTCAGTGCCCCCTACCCTTCACCCCGCACGCGTCATGTACCGGTAGATCTTTGCCTGTTTGCAGCCATTTCTATGTGGGTTTTGAGACTTGCGCTGATCGGTTCAGGCCTTCGTCGCTACCCCAGCTTTCACCCTCTTGCTGGATTTTCCAATATCCCTTTCATGATACTCGCCCACACCGGCGCTCGGTCCATCTACCTCGAGAAGTTGCACCGAAAGTACCCTGTACTTCGGACAGGTCCGAATTCGTTGTCGTATGGTGACCCGCGTGCCATCAAAGACATCTACGGCCACAACGCACCTTGCACCAAGGATGGCGCTTATGTCATCACCGCCGGATCCCACTACAATCTCGCCGATGTTATCGACAAACATGATCACGCACGCAAGCGCAAGACACTCAGCTCTGCGTATGCAATCAAGAACCTCGAGGGCTGGGAGCACAAGGTTGCCGACAAGACACAAAGACTGATCAAGCACATCGACACATGCTGCACTGCGCCTCTGGCTCCTGGTGCACTGCCCAAGCCCGAGGATGTCAACCTCGACTACCGCAAATGGACAAACTTCTTCACCCTTGATGCTATCGCCGATATTGGTCTCTCTGAGAAACTTGGATTCCTTGACCAGGGCACCAGTATGGTGACAGGACGGAGAACTGACGGCACAACGTACCAGTGCGACCTTCGACCTGCTCTTTATCAGAACGCTCGCAAGCAGTCGCTTCTGATCTGGTCCTACCAGTGGTATTCAATCATCAACAAGCTCGTCGACATCTTACCATTCTATCGCCGTATGACCAACTACTCGAAGGAGTGGGATGGAATTCCCAACGAATTGGCGCATCGACGTCTGCAACGCTACCGAGCAGGTGAGAAGTCCGATGACTTCTTCCAGGCCCTGATGGAGGACAAGAACGGGTCGCCAAACAACCTTGAATGGGGCGAGATCGTTGCTGAGGTCAGCATTATGATGAACGCCGGCTCAGCAACAACTGCCATCGCCATCGCCAACGCAACTTTACAGTTGATCAAGCACCCAGAATGTTTGAAGAAATTAAGAGAGGAGATCGATGCCGCCCTCGAAGACAACGAGGATGTCGACGAGACTGGTGTAATTGCGTATGACACCGTCAAGCATCTTCCATACCTGCGCGCTTGTCTCGATGAATCGCTCCGGCTCTTTTCACCCACGCCTCATGGTCTTCCACGTCAGACACCTGCGGACGGTACAAACATTCTCGGTGACTACATCCCAGGAGGCGTAACTGTCGCCATGTCGGCCCATGTTGCACACAGACAGGAGTCGATTTTTCCGCAAGCTGATAAGTTCATTCCAGAGCGATGGCTCGGTGAGGAGGGCAAGGCGCTGCAGCCTTACTTTCTCTCTTTCTCGGCTGGTGCGCGTGGCTGCATCGGTCGCAACATTTCCTATTTAGAACAGACCGTGGTATTGGCAAGTCTGCTGCGCAGGTACGAGTTTGCGTTGAAGACCCCAGATTGGGATATCGAACGACTAGAGACGATGAACTGGATCCTAGGTGAGATGCCGGTGAAGGTCTGGAGAAGGGAACCAAAATCAGCGCCGAGCGGCTAGCCGAGCAACACAAGCCTTGTCTTATTTAGCGTCTGTTTATTGCATTTGCATCTTCCGCATTTCTGCAGGACACATGTTGAGATAATTAGAGTATTGAAAAGTTACTACTTCGAGATTACATTGCGGCTTAGAGCCCAGACGCTAGCCCCATAGAGGCTTATTGGCCCCCGCAATTCATCCCATCTTTCGGCACCACACGAAAAGTTCCGGGCTCCAATCACGACATTTGACTTTCGGCACTTGACTTTCTACAGACTCAGCGGATGCTGTTTGAAAGTGGAAACAATACATTAAACGTATGTCACAGCTGGCACAGGAGCAACAGCAGCCTGCAACACCTGCGGGTCCTGGTTCAGAGCAGCCTCCATCTGCACCCCGACCAGCAAGATCCAAAAACGGCTGCAATGCTTGCAGGTAGTTGACCATGTTGCTCTATGTTGGTCTGTGCTGACTCTTGTGAAGGAGAAGAAAGGTCCGCTGCAACGAACGACGGCCCAGGTGTGGCCATTGTGAGAGACTAAATCTTGACTGCACATGGAATCGGCCTGCACCAGTACGTAGTGGCAACATTCAATCGACCCAGTCATTTGCTGTCGCTACACCTCAATCGGCTTCTTACCACCTCTATAATTCCAATGTGACGCCCTTGGAGGGGTTTGGGATAGGCGGAAATGCCTTCTTCGATTTCTCTGGGCCTCTGGGGTTTGGCGCCTGGGATGAAGCTATGCTTCTCAGCCCCAATTCGTGGCCTACCGATTCTACAATAGCTACAGCTAATTCACACATGGAGACTGTTCCACAGCCTGTTTATCAACTGCCACTCGGTCACCAATCTTCAGGTCCGCTTATGGCCGCCGCCCCGTCAACACCCCAAATAAGCTTCCATCCATCGATAGGGCGTGGAGTTGTACAGCAACCTGATCCAGCATCGACCTCGCCCTTCTCTCATGCGGACACCTTGAGTGGAACAACTGATGGCGACTTCCTTGTGAACACTTTCTTACAAATGCTCATGCCACCTATCCTTACGCCAGTGGAAATCGGTGCGTTCAAGCTTCCGACCTGATATTATTTTGGGGTTGAAACTGACGTACAATAGGTCCAAAGTGGGCATCCACACGTGCCTTTTTCGGAACGATGGCATCAGAAGCACCTGTTGTTCGAAGTGCAATCATGGCTTTTGCAGCCATGCAGATGCAGCGGAGCAGACTTGGTGATGAAGCTGTGAAGACTGACTGGAGACCACTGTACGATGCTGCTGCCAGACAGTTAACGAATACTCTTGCAAAAAGGCGGAAAGATGGAGGCAGCGAGACGCCCCAGAGTGGACTAAAGTACATCCTGGCATCACTCTTCCTGTTGACATACACTGATGTAAGATGCATTTATACATGATTTATATAGAAAGTCAAATGCTAACAATAATTGCAGCTGCTTGCAGAAACTCTTCCTAGAGCACATGCCAATCTGCGCGAAGCCTATATGCTTATTCAAAGCACAAATAAGACGACGTTTACTGTGCCCGAAAAACGGCTGATCTCCTGGCTACGTCTACTGGATGCGCGAGCAGTGTCCACTAACGGTGGTGAAGGACTTTTCCTTGCCGACATAGACGAAACTTTATTTGATGCCTCGCCAGCTCCTAATACAACCGCAGACCCCGAAACGCAAGATACCGAGATCGAAGAGATATTGTTCGACGTGCTGTATCATCCTGGGATTGTCTTTTATCAGAAAGTGCAGTCGTTTGTCGGGCGCATCACACGCATTGGTAAAGTCCACCCAATGAAAAGTGACTTTTGAGAAGACGCTTGAACTAACGTATACCAGATCCATGGCATCGCAGCCGTGGCACGGTGCAGGATGAGACTGAAGTCATGGCCTTGGCTGCGCAGATTTCCAAAGATCTCCACGCTCTCTACGGACAACGACCGGCTCTCATGGACCATGCAGTGGCAGGCAACTTGACCGAGAAACACCTTGCACAAAATCTAGCTGTGGCACTCACGAGGAGTTTTCGCACCTACCTTGCAAACTACTACGCCTCGTTCATACACTTACACCGTGTAGCATATGTACAATACCCAAAGACGAAAGACGTCACTGTGGCCATCGCCAACATCAAGCGCCTGTCACATCTGATGGCGCAAACCGACGAGTCACTGCCAGTGAATTTACTATGGCCCCTTATGATTTGGGCAGCAGAAGAAGAGTGTATAGACGAACGCCGATGGATACTTGATTCCATCAGAGGTCTGGAAAGCATTGCGTCGAATGCAAAAGCCACTGGGGACCTCATCGAAGAAGTGATCCGACGGCAAGACGAAGACAAACGAAGGGTCGACATACGGAGTGTAAGCCAAGAATACTTTGCGAGCCATCATTTTGCGATTGTTTGAGTACGGACTACTGGTTCAAGCGGACCATTGCTCTCGCAAATCTGCTATGACCTTGTCGGTCCTCCACCCTATCCTTTGCTGCAAGCCTTTCAAGTATTCTACACACGCTTCCTGCTCTACAGGGTCCACGATATACGCACCACATGCGCTCAATATGTGGCTGCCTTGAAACATGGCATTGCCGCAATGCTCGTTACTTGTACCGTAACCGATCGTTATGCGTATGTGCTTCCGTATTAAGGCATCTGTTGCCTTCCGTGCCCGCACTCCGGCAAGCCCGACCAGCGATGCGTTAGGAGAGTAAATCGTGAGGATAATCTTGCACAAATGGTAGTATTGCAAGCCTACAGCAATGGCACCCTGGGTGCAGGGAAGGTCAGGCCAACTGCCATTATACCTTTCCCCGGCATTAGGCTCAACATGGAGCGCAGTGAATGTCCATGGCTTGGTGCGTTCCCACTCGTCAATCTCAGCATGCAGCTCAGTCCACTTTTCCCTAGTCAGGCTGTTGGTGCTGGCCTCGCCGCTCTCCTCAAATATGCTCTGGAGGATCGTTGCGAAAAGGAAAATTGCTCGGTTCGTCCAGGCCTCGTCGTCAAACTCCCAGAACACTGACGAGTGGCGGTAGTTCTCGAGGCTCAAATTTAATGGCTGCTGCGCTGTGAGAGACACATAGATGTGTTGACGAAGCGACACCCAACTTGCCGACTCTCGAAGCCCGCCATCTGCTGCAAAGGAGGATATACTATTCAGTATTCGGGCTGTGCCAAAGTGGTGGCACTGCTCATCTGCATCGCCCATCTCTTCATGCATTCGCAAGAGGATCACGGCGACCAAGAAGTTCTCATCCCAGTGAGCGAGGGGGTCTTCCAATGCTACAATCAGAGCGTTCAAACACTGGTCAACCCACGGTTGCGAGCGGTCTTCTGGCTCCTTTCCCATCAACCACAAATGTCGAGCTGCTAGTCCAAGAATACCATGTAAAATGACTGGAAAATGTGCTGCGCGCTTCGGCACTTCTTTCGCAAAGTGGGAGCGTGGGTCACAGACGTCTATCCAGCTTGTACAGTAGATAATGTAGTGATGGAAGAGCCGAGCTTCGTAAGCATTGTTCACTGGCCATTTCGGTGTCAACGACGATGAGGGACTTTGAACGAAGGTTGTGGAATTGTATGGCGAGATGTGTTGGATAGAGTCGAGGGGGCCCTTCTTAAAGATCTGCGGCGAAGATGACGCCCGAGGATTCGAACCGGGACTGTTGTGCCAGATGGTCTTTTGCAAGGTTTTGGATAGCGAGTCATTTCTTCCAAGGTGCGGCGCCTGGTAGTCGGTTGGAGAGATGACGTCCAGGGTGGCCGTCCGGCTCAATACATCATGGATGGAGGGCAGGCCATTGGACATGCCGTCGGTCTCATTAAACACGGGTACGGAGATACTCGAGAACGGAGACCGATCGTTTAACGACAAGACCAAGTCTGTTGAAGCGGCGCCATGATCGAACGTACTTTCGCTGTTCCCTTGATCTCTCTGAAAGTCACTGGATTCGTCTGAGGCGGTCTCGGGTTCGGCTTCAACTTGGGTGCGTACCTCGGCGGGCACTACCTCACCGCTGCCATCTGTGTTGGGTGCCAAAAATGTACTGTCAACAGAACGGGTCAGCTCAGCTTATCCTTCTTGTTGGGAAGTGCGAACTTTCATTCATTGCAGATCGCCCGGGCCTGTAGGGAAGGGATGAACTCAACTTACGCGACTCGGGTATCTCAACCCATATCTGGTCAGCACCAAACTCTAGACTCTGCTCAGCAGAACCAATATCCTCGCCAGCGTTAAACTTTACCGCCTTGACAGGTCGGAAGCGAAAAGCATTACATCTGATGCAGGGTCTCTTCCGCTCTGTGCAGTACTTGCATTTCTCGCTATCGCGCAGCTTGACGCCTAAACAGGACGAGGCTTAGCACAGTCGTTCTGCCCACGTTCGTTTCACAGCATTGCGCCTTACACTTGATGTGACGTTCACGGCATGCCTTACTATGTGCTGATGTTCAGCCATACGTCATACGGGAAGTTGAACCGAGTAACAAACCATCCGCTTCGTTGTCGCATCTCCTTGATTTTGCAATGATTCCGGAAGGCGATCTGAGTTCCGTGGCCGGTGGGGTGGGAATTAATAAAATTGCCAGATTTGAAACCGGGAAATGGCTCCCGTTTTGTTCGGGCTCGACGCGACAGGGCCTGACCTCCGTACCCCGCAATTTGCCCCGGACTTTCCTGAAGCCGCCAGCCGCCAAGATGTGGCTGTGGGCGTGAGGGAGGCAGAGAGATACCTGCGGACGCAGACGACGAGGTGCTCGTTTGAGGCATGTTTGAGCGATGCTCCGAGCATAGCAAAGCGGCACGCACTGCCCAGTACAAGGGAGTGCCTGAGCATCTAATGATCTTTTACAAGGGAAATAGCCCTGGTGTGGCAAAACCATATTCCAGTCCGTTCGGGCATCTCCCTGTATAGACTTCCTAGGGCTACTTCGCTCCTTGGCCCGCAGCATGCAATGCGCGACGCGGCGCATGGATCCGCGTATTTCACTAACTCACTCCCACGTGCGAAAACCTCCTCCGAAGCTACCAAAACCTCCTCCGAATATACTTTCGCCAATCGTTGCACATAACACACGAAATTATCCGACTGCTCTTCCGCTTTCTGTTCCACGACGTGCTCCATAATACCAACTTGTCCTCGTTACGGATCCGTTCACCAATAGAAACAGATGATTCAAAGCGTCGTGAGATTGCAAAAACCTCCTCCGAGCACCGCAGAAAACTCTATAGCTCTGCGCACAAAGAAAACAAATTCAATGGTTCAACACAAGTCTCTCGTTCTCTCCTTATCTCCACCTGTCTAACTCTCCCCCTCTAAATTCTGCATTTTTATTCTCTTCATATCTCTGCATACCAAAATGGCACCCCACAAGCTCCAAGTCGCAGTCGCAGGCCTCGGTCGCATGGGCGCTCGTCACGCTCTCAACTTCCTCAACAGTGTGCCCCGAGCTGAGCTTGTTGCTGCTTTCTCCCCAGAATCCAAAGAACTCAAATGGGCCAAGACACACCTAGAGCCTTTCGGTGTCACACTGTACGACGACTACAAGAAGATGCTAGAGCATAACGGTCTCGAAGCTGTCTGCATTGGCACAGCAACATCTGTGCATGCTGAGGAGTCCATTCAGGCGATGGACAAGAACCTGCACGTGCTATGCGAGAAGCCACTTTCGACTAACGTGAAGGTATGCCAAGATGTCGTCGATCATGCAGCGAAAAAACCGCACCTGAAGGTTATGTGTGGCTTCTCGAGGAGGTTTGATGCCAGTTATCGCGACGTAGCAGAGAAGATCGAAGCTGGCAAGATCGGTCGCCCAACCATTCTGCGCTCCCAGACCTGCGACAAGCATGATCCGTCAGGTACTTTCACTCAACTTCCAAACATCTCAGTCTCTGAGCGCGATGCCTAACGCCCTCCAGGCTTTTTCGTTGCTTACGCCGCATGGTCTGGCGGAGTCTTCGTCGACATGTCTGTCCACGACATCGATCTCACACTATGGTACTTCGGCTCCTCCATTGTCCCCAAGAGCATTTCCGCCTACGGTGTCGTTGCCACCCAGCCCGGCCTCAAGAAATACAACGACTATGACAACGCCGTCGGTATCGTCGAGTTCTGGGACGGGCGTATCGCGCACTACTACGCGTCGCGCATGATGCCGCACGGACAGGAGGATGTCACCGAGATCATCGGCACGGACGGCAAGCTGACCGTCAACCTGAACCCTCAGAAGAACTTGGTAAACTACTACCACAACGGTGGTATCACACGGGAGGCGCCGCATGATTACTGGGGAAGATTTGAGCAGGGTTTCGTGGGCGAAGCAAATGAGTTCACAAAGGCCTGCTTGGACAACACTCCTGTGCCGCTGGAGTTCAACAATGCGGTTAAGGCGGTACAGATTGGCGCTTGGTTGCAGGAAGCGCTGGTCAGTGGGAAGCAGCTCAAGTTTGATGAGAGTGGGAAGAGGATTGAGAAGTCCAACTTGTAAGGACCAATGTGGTTGGAAGCTTAAGTAGGTGCAATACCGCCCGATAAGATGCACGGTCTTGAAAGCATTGTGACCAAATCCTTGCTATCGTATTCAGAGAGGTCGTCAACTCGGCGGCAGGTCTTCAGCCTCGCATCACTTCAGCACTGCCAATATGCCTCGTGGCTATATCTTATACATGCGTCGCAAGCCAGTAAGTAGTCCCTCCAATTCCCACGCGCTAGAGGCCAAGCACTCGGGGTCCTCAATTGTGCAACAGAGCACAATGGAGAAAGACCTACCCACCATCGTGATAGTACCCAGGTTCTAGGAAAGCGCAACAGGCATATTCGATGAAACTTTCCCAAAGCTGCAAGACCGCGGGTTCGGGTTAGTCATAGCAGAGCTGAGCAGTACTGAGCAGTACTGGAGACGGCCCGTCTGATAGCATTAATTTGGACGACGATATTCTCGCTGTTCGTGGCTATATCCAGCCTCTGGCTTCAAAGAGTCACGAATTGGTTGTTGTTGCTGTCTACTCTGCTGGTAAGTAAGCTTGCCCAAAAAAAAAAACGCTGTCGACATAGGCCCTAGCCATGCGACAAATTTATTGAAAGCACCGCAGTGGAGGATCACAGAGAAAAGAGCAGAATTGAGGCTGGACAGTCGGGTAGCCTGATTGCATTTGTCTTCATCTGTGCACGAGTTTCTTCTTTAGGCTCTACTACAGGTCTAATGCTTTTCTCTGACATTCAGGTAAGTGCCAAAGTTGTACATCGAGTGGACAGAATTGATAAAACTCAGGGCGAATACCTCCCCTGTGCAGATGCGTTTGCAACCTTTTTCAGCGGCATGAGCAACCGAAATTCTCAGTTATGGAACGCACGCATGCACCCGCAACCTGCGTCAGACTGGGATGCTGAGATACGCTTCACAGGGCATGAAGAGGTTAACTGTCTTTATCTGGTTTGCCAACATGATCAGCTACTGCCCACGTCACTCCACCTCCAGTTTACCGCTGCTACGCCAGCTGAGGTCAAGATGTGTGACGCAGGTCTTATGGTCATATTGAGCCGTGTCAGTACACTTGTCCCATTCTTAGTCTAGGTTGTTGAGAAGATGACGGTAGGAGATGTGCTTTGAGATTATCAAGGCGAGCTGGTTGATTTTATTCATAGATCAGATTCATATCATATCGTTATTCGTTCCCTACTGTTTGAAAGTGCTCCTTCGTTGGCGATGTCACATAGCCCATCTCGACGTCGTCCGTGCTGCCCAGTCTGCGCGCACCCTTCGTTGAACTTGAAGTGAGTCGCCGTTCGCTTTTTGGTGCCGAAGTCTATCATTATTACATTAGATGTCAGAACCTTTCCTTCAAAGTCCAATGCGTAGACCTGTCGTAGCTAGAGGAGCCACTACGATCCGAAGGCAGGGCTCGACTACAGACCAGATATGTGCAATCGCCAGTCCATCTGCGAGAGTTAGTCTAGGTCGCTAAAGATTTCCCTAGGAATTCCGCTTAGTGCGACGCCCTTTTTCAAAGACCAAATGGGATATGAGGAGAAGATTGTTACCAGTAAACTTACAATCAACAGAATGGGTTGACAAATGATGTATACCCGACCCCGGTTCTCTAGCGAATATTATGAAGATGAGCATGTCTTCAACGACCTCGAACAGGAAGGGGAAAAATACTATCTCTAGAGCTCATGGCTTCATCATCTTGAGAGTCATAACACAATGTTTAGGTAGATATTGCTATGAGCAGCTACTGCAGGCATCAACCGTCTCTTCTTACCCAGGCGTTGCTCTCAACCTAGAAGAACATATCTGCTTTTACAAAACAAAGTTACAGGCTGATAGATATTCACAGGTCTGCGGCACCTGATACTTTTACTTTCCTGACTGAGACCTTTTTCGATCACTGTTATACGCCGCCAGCCAGAAGGCCACGGAACCCTGTTGCTCGATCCGAAAAGTCCAGAGAAAACGCACATTTGTATCCATCTCGACGTACAAAAAAACAAGCAACCCTCAAGCAGAAAACCAGTTGTAGACGCGCCAACACCGGCACTTCATGCCAAACAAACCACACACGTCACTCTACACAGCATGCGTGAAAGAGCACAAAAGCCTCAACAGAGTAACCAAACCACCCACGCCGTAACTGGCCAAACACCCGCACGCTCGGCGATGCTGCACGCACCCTCGCATGGAGGCTAGCTGGAGCTTGATCCCTGCAACAAGCGGCTCGTGTACATAACCTATGTACAGCAGCACCATGCAAGTCAAAATGACTCTTCACAGCTGCAGGCTGCGGTCGGCAGATGCGGTGTTATGAAAACCAACCAGCTCAGCGCCATGGCAGAGTACACCTCCAGACTGCCTAGGTAGATAAGCTAGCGCAACACCAACACCAACACCACCACATCGCGTCGCCCCGCGTCGCCGGCTTGCCTCAATTGCGCTCTACTAACCCCGACCAATCACGCTCCTCCCTCCGTACAGCACCTACCAACCCATCTACCCACAACTAAGCGCCGACCATCGTCCCCCAATCCCTGCAGCCCCCAGCTTCGGCAATCTGATTGGTTGCGCCCCACTGGCGGGATGTGTTCCGAGGACTCGTCACCGTGCCTGTGGGTGTGATGGCTGGGTGCGGTGGATGGGGACCGGTGAGTTCGTGGAGGGATGAGTCTTAGTGGACGGTGCGCAATAAGTGAAAAAAGGGACGAGGGTGTTGTAGTGTGGCATGGAGTGGGATGGGTGTTGAGGCGGCGTGTAGAATTTCCACCGAGGATTCAATACTGATCTGGCGGTCAGGTTCACAGATTTAGGATCTGCCAGAGGACGATGGGATTTAATGATCATGTGAGATCGTGTTGCTGTGTTTGGTCGCTGTTAGTCACATGCGGGTTTTGGGGCGCTATCTGCAGCACGCAGTCATTTTTGAGTTCTGAACGGCGACATGGCTTTTGTGCGCTGAGGGGCATCACAAACATGGGAATGATTTCATCGAAATTGATGGCGTTTGGAATGAATATGTTCATTGGTTTGCTTCCTCATGGGAAGATGAGAAACGAGTCCACCCCAGGTAGTGGCTTCTCTGCCGCCAGCTACACCCTCTTACTCCAACCAAACCCTTCTCCTCGCACACGGTGTGCCTCCTCTCCTTGTAAGCAAAAGAAACCAGGATGAAGTGATCCCAGCGTTGCGCCATAACACCAAAAGCGCCAGCGCACCAAAAGGTATCCGCGATCAAAGATATTCGCAACACCAAGGAGTTTTCCGCGCAAATTTCGGTCCATGTTCGAACCATACAGGTCATGAGAGAACAACGCAAACATAACTTGTTCCTCTGGTAATGGGTAGAGAAAAGAAAAGATGTGGGTACACCAGCTCCAAGAATCAAACGTTGAAGAAGAGTCGAAAGGAATGGTTGATGCGGTTGAGTCGCCGGGACCCGAGTATTAGTTGGTAGGGTAGGCCGGTAAACGTCGTGAATGTAAGACGTAATCGTGATGCATAAGCAAAGAGCAAAAACGTGTGGTGGTGGTAAGTGACATTTCAGGTGCTGTGGTAGGTGGCGTCGAAAGATCATCGCCTTCGGTAGGATTGGTGTCGCACACAGTGCATGCATACCCGCTCATGCTTGAGGGTGGGCGGGGGTACATGCAAGTTGTGCGACCATCCAATGTTTACTCAATTTTTCTCCTCTTGCCGCGCGGTGCGGGGTCAATTTGAGGAAGCTCGGTGCCTTCTTGTCGACTGGTGTGCTGCTATATGTAACTGTCCGGGTGACGACCTCACGCACGCTGACGCGCCTCGAGCGGCCACTCTTGGCTTCTGCTTCCCAGACCTTGGGCGAGGCTGTGGGAAAGGGAGATATGGCTGAATTGTTGGCGGAGTCTGCGCTGTTTGGTGAACGTACGGCTGCTGGCGAGAACGGCGACTGGGGAATGTAGAGGCGTGGTGTGCGCGCCGACTGTGGCCGTGTGAACGGCGATGGAGGTGGGATGGTAATGGTTTGGGTCTTGATCTTGGTTGGTGGGGCAGACATTGGGACCTCGTCTTTCAGGTCCTTTGAATCACTTCGACTGCAGCTGCTTGACCTGGAAGTTGCGGGCGAGTCTTTATCTGCTGGGCCGGATGTAGATGTGAAGGAACCACTGGAGGCTGATGAAGTGACGGAGGTGGGGCGGCCTTCGAAGACAAATTTGGTGCTGGTTCCAGTAGACATAGGGCTCATGAAGGCTGGTGACAAGGTTTTGAGGAAGTCCAGGTAAGCTGCTGGCGGGGTAATGGGAGTCTTCAGACTGTCTTCCCTCTTGATCCAGGCGAAGGTCGGTGTTGTTGCAGACATAATCATGGGAGATTTGAGCTCAGACGGATAAGTTGCCGACAAAGGCGTCTTCAGTGACGACGGCAGAGGTGCCGAAGCCGGCTTCGCATCAGTGGTGGTGGCCATGTTGGTGATGTTTGCCGTGCCGTAAACGAAAGACTGGAGCTTCTGGTCGATGGTCCTGCGAGCGAGCGTGGGCTGCGCTGTGCCTTCCACAGTTGAAGTGGTCAAGTGAAGAAGGAGCAAGGCAAGACGGAAAGGCAGGTACTTTTGTCGTCGGGCAAGTGTATGTTTATTGCGTCGACTAGCCTGACGCGTGCGCTGTGTTGGTGGCCCGCTGAATGGGTCGTAGAGGAATGGACAAGCTAAGAATAGACGGGCGCGTAGCAAAGTGCCAGTGTCAGACGGGGGCTAACGAGCGACCGTCTTCCAAACAGCCGCCTAATTCTGCGGCACTGCAAATCAGACGTCGAGCTGTAAGCGCCGGGCTGGCCTGTGCGCTGAGGAGCTGCTTCCACCCTTCAGAGATGCAATTGGCCGGAGGTAATGAAACCAAAGCGTGTGACCCGTATGCGGCCCCTGCAGGTCTGAAGAGAGCAGAGTGGTCTTCTGGACCTGTGATTTGCTGGGTGGCTCACGGAACTGTAATGCGAGCGTCGATGTGCAGGATGGAAACACAACCAGGCAAGTTCAATTCAGTTCGGCGGAGTAAACCTGAGACAAGCGTATGAGATGTGAGTGTTTGATGGAGAAGCGATTGAAAGAAGCACGCTACTGTGGCGAAGTGCTGCCGTGATTAGAATCGAGGCGAAGGTGCTGATGCAGTTGAGCTGTGCAGCTGATCTTGTGGGATTTTATGTATCGCTTCCAGCCGCTGTACAATCTCTATGCTTGCGTATATCTGTCGCGCGCTTCCATTTGCTACCATCTCCACGCCGCCTGGCTGCTGCAAGGCCAGCCGTTGAACCACTGTGAGGGCTACCTCTGGTTCGTCCTTGAGCGCGCGCCTCTCAACGCCAGCGGCACGCCCATGTCAATACACAGGCCGTGCGGGAGAAGACTGTCTAAAGCTTCCTTACAGGTTCATGTACCTTGAGCACATCTTCCTTGAAACTGCAATGTGCAATGCCCACCCCTGCTGCTCATTGCGAGCATTGCCATATTGGTCACATGAAGCGCCATACTTCCTCGTTGCCATGTGCGATACATCGTGGCCGTTCCAGGTTCGTTACACCGCTGGCACTACAAACCTCGCCAACCAATCAATGGCTTAGTCGTGTGCGACTCGAGCCATGCGCAACGGCTTCCAGGTGCACAATATACTCCCGACAGGTCCATTAATGCTCGTAGTATAGCTAAGTATAGTCGTGATTCGAGTCTCCATCGAGACGCCGACCAAGAAGCGTCAACTATCCCTGGCCTACGAGGGATAGGAGTCGACTGTCTTGACCAACCTCGTCGTCGCGGTATGGCTGTACGACATCGCCGACCATGATAGTGGGGTTTTGCTCGAGAGCAGATGAAGCTTCCGTGGGAAGATGACATGTATGCTCGCCAAAGTACACGCGGCCATCGAAACGGCGCGTCTTAGCGAGCGTGGTAAACGGCTCTTGGTCCCGCTCGGCGGTTTGCTGATCAATACATACCATCTGACATCTTCGGCAAGCACCCAGCATTTCAAAGTACTGCTGCCCAATCTGGAGATAGCGCCAGTCGTCTTCAGCGTATGGGTCCTCAAGCCCTGGCGGGTAGTCTGGGTTCTCTGCAACCACGATGTTGGCTCGGAAGACCTCTGCTTGCGCCGCCTTTCCGCCATCCACTTTGATCAACTCGTTCAGGCGGTTGAGGCTTGATCGCGAGATAGTCAAGATAGGACTCTCATTTGACAGTAGGATCGCTTTGGAAACGGATGTGCTTGGTGTAACGGGCATTGCATCTGGGTAAGCGCCGGGTATCCGCATGCTGCGACCTCTCTGTTGTTTCTGTAGGTGCGCTTTGGAATGCCTGGGCGAAGAGCCGCTCCCGTTGCTGGCGGCTGGGAAACGGGCAAGATGACAAGCCACCCCGAGGGCTTGAGAAAAAAAGCTGACACCTTGCTGGACTTGTATGTCTTAGCTTGAACTGACTCTCCACACACTTTGGCGCTGGCATCTCTGTACACTGCGTTGTCGGCGAACATTCTTGGGTCGGCTGAGAGGGGAACGGTAATATGATCCTCTGCAGTCGTGCCCTTCAGCAGGCCTGCTAATCGAACACGTAGCACACCCTCATCTAGATCGATACTGGGACGAATGAGAGCCATCTTGGGGTAGCGCTTTTGGCTTAACGCTGCACCCGTGCCTTGGTGGACAAGGCACCACTCACGATCCCAAGCAAGCCCCTCTGGATAGACTTTCCAGGCTTCCCCTGGCGGTACGCTGAATCCTGCACAGCTCTTAATAGGATAGACTGATAGACTTTCCACGTGCAGACGACTTGTTGGTAGAACTTCGAGCTCGTCGCATAGAGTTGGCGTCACCGCGCTGGATGCCTCGTTCTGCACGAAGAACTCGCGTACAAACGCAACGAATGAGGTCACATCTTTCAGGGTACTCATCGCCCCTAGACTGACGCGTAACATGCCAGTTGGCTTCCCACGCCTGATATCGTTCTCATTACCACATCTCTGGCCGGCGGAAAAGTTCTCATGCATCTCCCATGGAGCCAATTCGAGCGAAGAAGCAACACCGCCTGGGTTGCAAAGCCCGCCTGTGCGCAACTGGAAGTTCTTGATTGCCGCCAGCTTCTCCACCTCTGCATTGCTAACCCAGCCGCCAATGTCGTTTTGCATATTGAATGCAATAATCGGTCCTTGTGTAGCTGCATTGCCGTATGTAGATGCGGGATCCTTGTAGATCTGACAGACCTTCTGGCCATTGGCGTGACGTAGAGATAGTAGCTCGTTGTACAAGCTCAAGGCCAGAAAGTTCGTATGTTGCGAGACGCGTGCTAACGAAGTATATAGTTCTTTGTGAACAGCAATGGCGGAGTCGAGCGCCATTATGCTGTGGATTGGCAATGTGCCGTCCTCAAGACGTTCGTGAAGCGAGTCTGTCTTCTTCGCGTGCCACTGCTCCTTCAAACACACCACCATCTCGACTGTGCCTCCACCAAAGTAGCGGCGCCTGTCAAATGTATGTGCTGATGCTTTCCTGACTATCAGCGCACCCAAATCAGGAAAACCAAACATCTTGTACAGGCTGAGCACGGTAAAGTCAGGTGCACTCTCAACGTCGCTCAGGTCGAGCGGCGAGGTCGACACGAGGGCTGCAGCGTCTAGCAACGTGTAGATGTCTCCTTTGTTGCTTACGGCGCGTATGTTTTGGGACCATTCCATCGGTAGTCGTCGTCCATTCATGTTCGACTGGGCGGGATATGCGAATAACCGTGTCCGTCCCCCTCCTGCATCGGTCCATGGATCCAATCCTCGACTTCTGCATCGGCGGCAAAGCAGCGGTGCTCAGCTGCCGCCTCCCGTACGCCTATGAGGCTTGTGTGTGCATCCCTGTGGTATCCATACCAAAACCATCGTTGCGGTCCTTGAACGCCTCCATGACCAGCTTGACGCCCGCCGTAGCATTTGCTACAAACACCACGTCAAACTCTTCCGGGTCAGCACTAAAGAGCTCCAATAGTCGTAGTCGTACATCTTCAATACGGCGTGTCGTCAGTTGGGAGGCGTTCGAGGCGGAGTGAGGATTGCCATAGAGGTTCGAGATCATGTCAGTGGAGAAGCGTTCGATGAGCGATTTCGAGTAGAGGGTGGTTCCGGCATGATCAAGGTACGTTGTGCCTGGTATACAATCAGTACAGCACCCAAACTGTCGCTGGACAGAACAAACCCTGGAGCATGGGGTATTCCCTCTCTCGGAGCTCTTCGACAGCCTGGTCGTATGTAATATGAGCTGCGTCCATTGTGTCGGTTTCTAGTGCATGCTACACGCTTCTCACCCGTAGTCTACGAAGGCAGAGAAGATAAGAAATAGAGCTCGGTGGAACCCCATTTGGTCGCAAGCGTGGTGGATGGTTGCTAGAGTGGGGGCGCTCGAGGATGGCAAATGGTGGAGTAGGAGACCCTGAAACGGTCAGCTCCGAGGTCATCACTGCGCAACGCGGCCAAACCCGATGCGCTAGTCAATCGCAGACATCAGATACAGAGATGTCAGCTGAATTACAACTTAGATACAAAGAAGGCAACCCGACTGCCTGTTCAATTATCTGTAGACCCTTGCAACACAGACTAGAAACAATCATGTGGGCCTGACGAGAGTGCGGCGTCAAGATACGTTTTCTCCAACACCGATCACAAGCTCACTCACATGCATGTCTGCACCAACTCAACTATGCTGCTCCACGGCCAATTTGACATGGAATATCAGCCCGTACATCTGGCCAGTCATGTACGCCGCCTCAATAGCAGCTTCTCTGCTAGACATGTCAATGTAGGCAGTCTGAGTACGCCTCAGCGGATCCCTGTCCGGCATGAGGGCAATGTTGACACTGCAAGTGTTACTACCAGCAACGGACTTAAGGGTCAATCATTGAAGTCACTTACATTTCGAAACGATGTTTGCGGAAAAGACGCTCCAATTCTTGCACATCTGCGCCAGCCGCCAAGTTGGAGACAATAAGACGCTTTTGAAGCTTCGTCTTCTCTTCCTTGCGGCGAAAGCCGTCCTCGACTTCCAGGACACTGCAAATGATCTTCTCCAGCGAATCTTCTGCATGCGCTACCGCAATATCCTTTTCTTCGTGGGCCTTGTAGCTATTTGGACCGGAGCTGTACAGATAGGTTGTCCATCTTTGGGCGTGTTCCCACTGTGTACGCGAGTGTTCCAGCTCTAAAGCGATAATGTAGGGCATGACCTTTGGGTCGATACAAGTGCCAGTTTCTTCTACGATATCGTCTTGCCCATGGTGATCGGCCATTTTATCAAGGCAGGCGTGGTTGCCAGGAGCCATCTGTGGAGACATATCGAAATGCGACCGCAGGTTCTGAAGTCTCGTGCGGAGAATGCTGACATCGTCATCGCCTTCGTCGTCTTTGTTTTCTTTTGAGTACAAGCTGACCTCTCGATGACCTGTTACTGACAGCATATCGAGCTCCGCAAGCATTTGTCGTGGATCGTCATCCATAGGCGCAACTGCAGTCATAAGTGGGGGCGACGCGGACCTGCCGGCCTCTGCCAGCATTCGTCTGACATCAGCATCTTCATCATTGATATTTTGAGTGTCTGAAATAGATACGACGTCTCTTGAGCCTCTCAGTTCAGCCAGTATGGCCCTGGGATCATCTCGAGTGTGTGAGGTGCCACATGCGCGCATGGAGACAACAGGCGCATCGAAGTCTTCATGCGTTAGCTATGTCTGACACAAAAAGTGTGCATGGAAACGCTCACTCGTTACGCATACAGCTGCGTGTTTGCTTGCGCGCAAGTCACTCGTTGTAGCAGCTGTAGCATCTAGCTGCGCGGTCGCTGGCTCAGGACAGGTCTTATCCAACTCGTTGACTGGCATAAGCAGTGCAGACTCAGAGACAGAAGCTGGACCTGCTGTTACTGGAGAGGCTCTGGCAGGCCACTGCACCTTGTTGAGTTCCGCATCACGCCGCCGAGATGCTTTGGCAAGCGTGTCCGTGATGCTGGCTAGTTGCCTGCTCAAGAGAACTTTTGACGCGGTTGAGCTAGCTCTTCTCCTGCGATCCATACTTGTGAGGTTTCTGTAGTCAAATCGAGCAGCACTTTGCGTTGTTAGTTGTTGGATGTTGTGGAGTGATGGAAGCTGCGAGGGCGCAGCAAACGAGCGGTGTCCGGTCGGCGGCGACCAGATTGGACGATAGCAGCATGGTTAAGGAGATGAGACTTGAGATGAAAAGATACCGGGACAAAACTGAATTGAACAATGAGACCACGTTTTCTATTACCACAAAGTGTTGCGCATGACTGCGCCCATAAGCGCGGAATTTCGCCCTCTAATCCTGACATGATGCTTAGTTCTTCTTCTTGCCCGCCGTCTTCCTCTCCTCTTCCTTCCTCTCGATTTCCTTGATCTCGTTCTCCTCAGCCCTCTTAGCATACCACTGCCCAGCCTGCAGGACCAAAACACCGACCAAAACCAGCGCCAAGATCGTGTTACTCGCAGCAAAGACGCGAAGTGTGTCCTCGCGGCTAATGTAGTCGCCCTCGCCATCATCAGGCACAGCATCCTTCATGTCCGGTGTGATATTTCCGTAGATACCCGCAGTAACGACCCTAAAGCCCTTGACAATGTTGGTCAGGTAGACCGTAATGCCTGCCATGTAAAGCACTAGACTCGCGCCATCAAACAGCATGTTGCTTTCGCTTGCGCGGAAGAGCTTGAGCAGGAAGCCGAGGATACCTGTGCCAATAACCATGTTGAGGATACGCGAGATGATGGGAGGTGACGCGTAGAGGAACTTGATGTGGTCTTCGAGGATCTTGAAGTACGCTTCGCGGTCATCGGGCACTGCCCAGAGCGCATTGTAATCATAGGGCAGAGAGGCGAAGAGGATGCCGAGGAAGAAACATGTTGCTATGCCTTGTCAGTTCTGCTCATCTCTTTGGTGGGCCCCTATGGGTGCTTGGGGAGTTGTAGCCTGAGGCGCACGAATGGATGCGGGGGTAGTTTTGGGGCTAGCGGGTACTTACGTCCGATGACCAAGAACTGCGCAAACGTGTTGCCGGCCATTTTTGCGGGTTTGAAGCTGAAATTCAGTGTCGCAGAGCTTTGCGCAAGGATTTGGGAGGGTTCGATGAGATTGACAGGTGGTGTTGTGGATGGATGGAGCTCTGGGCGGGCCGGTAGGCTTATCGTTTGCGGCTCCAAGATTGACTACCAACTAAACGCGGTTGGTAACGGACGGGTAACCGGTTCCCATCTGAGAAGGTGGGTGCGAGGATTCCTTCTCACAGTCGAAGCTTCAATTGAGCATGGAAGATTGGTTTTTAGCCTGTCGAAGCAGCAGACTAGCTTTGCATAAGAAGCAAGCTTGAAGACCAAGACCCCGCCGGCACGATGATGTTGAGCTGCATATCGAGCCTTGGCGTAGGTTCATGACAAGACGACAGAAAGAGGGACCAAAATGGAGCAATCGATGTTTTGTTACTATCAAACGAGCATGCCCATTTACTACAAATCTTGTACCCGATGCTGATGGGTTTGTGAACGCCGTTGTGCGCCATATCCAAGAACTCCACTGCCGACCAATAACATCACTGTCACCGTCACATTGCTCAGAAGTCGTTGTCCGCATCCATGTCTTCGTCTTCGTTACCAGCTTCAATGAAAACAAGGCGGGTGCCTTCGCCAGTGGTTTGCCAGACCTGTGCGCTATCGTTAGCAGTCGTGATGTGGGTTTGCGGATAATGTGACTTACATCAAGCAAAGAGTACTCGTCGATAGCCTGCTCGAATTGGTCGGCCGTAAAGCCCTTGGCCAAAACTCGTTCCCTGACCCTGCGAAGGTCCAGTTCTCCTCGTGTGCCATCACCAACAGCAGCAGCTCCACTAGCCTCCATGGACTTGATGAGATGGTAGATCTTGCTGCTGGGGGTGTGATCATCCCTGCGGTTCTCGTCGGCGTACAAGCTAGCCTTGCTAACTTCCGTCAGACGCAACGCCTCATCAACATCCTCTGAGATGACCTCCTCAGCAAATCGTAGACGGGCCAAAGCTTGTGCGAGACGCAGTACACCAAGCAATGTACGGGGCGAGGTATGGGTGAAGGCCTTCTTCGAGTTCTCATCACGCTTTTGCTGTTGGCGCATGCGAACATACGCGCCGACCATGTAATCAGAGACCTCCTTGGGCACCGTAGGCCTGTACGAGCGTGCGCGAGCAACCCATTGGCGGACTTCAGCTGGGCTGAAGACAACACCTCCAGCAGCCTCGGGGTGAGAGTTGTGCATGTGAACGTAGGCGACGTGACGCGCTAGCTCCTCGTCCGAGTCTCGCGAAGGGGTATCAAGAATAAGAAAAAGTACGTCGAAACGAGACAGAAGCGCTGCGGGAAGGTTAATGTTCTCAACGGGCGAGATGCGAGGGTTGTATCGGCCATAGAGAGGGTTGGCAGCAGCGAGAATCGATGTGCGGGCGTTGAGCGTAGTGGTGATACCGGCCTTGCTGATTGAGATGGTTTGCTGTTCCATGACTTCGTGAATTGCAGTTCGGTCGCTGTCGTCCATCTTGTCAAACTCATCGATACAGCACATGCCGTTGTCAGCCAGGACAAGAGCACCACCTTCAAGGACCATTTCGTCTGTTACAGGGTCGCGCATGACAGCGGCGGTAAGACCCACACCACTGCTACCACGACCTGTGGTGTAGACACCTCGAGGCGCCACTTTGGTGATGTACTTGAGTAATTGCGATTTGGCAACACCAGGGTCACCCATCAAGCAAACGTTGATATCGCCACGGATGCGCATACCGTCCTTGACCTCCTTGGTCACGCCACCAATCAGTTGCAAGAGCAGTGCTTTCTTCACATCGACATGGCCGAAAATTTCGGGAGCAATCGAACGCGAAAGGTATTCGTATAGCTGACCGGTCCTCTCCAGCTCGTTCATCCTCTTTAGTGTTGGCTGGGCAAGGATCATGTCGTCGTATGCCTTCTTGTGCTGCATCACGTATTGAGCCTCCAGATAGGTATCTGTAAGCAGCCCAGCGCGGATTGCCTTGAAGCCAGTATACGGCGTGGGAAGGAAGATGCCCGCAACGTCAACAACATCGCCGGGGTTGATCTTGCGCACCAAAGCGCCATGGCAGTGGATAGTCAGCTGTCGAGGAATATGACCAACAGGTACTTGATCAGCCATCTCTTGGATCTTGACCTCCTGGAAGGGGAGAAATTTGGAGGCGCGAGTGGACAGGAAGAGCTGGCCCTTTGTTTTGTTGTTCTTGCAGTCTTCTGAGGGGCACTCGACGAGCGGAGTGAACTGTTTTGTGCTGACAGGCTGGAAAACCTCGCTTCCACAACGATCGCAAGAGTAGGCGTTGACCAGCACAGCAGGCTTGACGTCCGAGACCCTGGTCGCAATTCCACGGACGGTAATGAGGTGACCGAGGTGCTCACCCTTGACGTTTCGGACGGCAAGAGCCTTGATGGGGCGCTGGCTGCTGGAGCCTGATGCTATCCTGGGCGCGAAATTGAGCGTGTATCGTCGAGTCAAGGCTGCGGGGAAGATAGATTCAGGTGCAGCGTGGGTAGTGTCTTCAACCCCCTGCAGCTCCTGTATTCTCTCGTTGCGCTTCGATCGCTGTGTCATGATCACGTCTAGAACGTCGTCCTTGAAGCTGTCTCGTGTTAGCATGACGGCATCACTCGTGGCCAGAGGGAAGAAGGTCATCCATACTTGATCTCTCGTGTCGGTGGTGGCAGGCACTTGTCTACTGCTCGAGAGAGAATCTCGAGGTAGTGATGCGCATTGCGCTCGATCGACTCGACTAGCCTGTAGTTGTTGTCTTCGTCTATGGTAGCCCGCTCGTACTGTTGCGATACATTAGCTCTGCGCTTGTGCACCCAGAACACCTTTTACGTACGGCCTCGATGTCATTCAGATCGATGAGGATGTCGCTGCGCACGCGGTTCGCTACGTCCTGCAGGATGTTCATGTACTTGACTTTGGACGGGCGGTTGCGCTGCGACCCTGGTGCTGGGTCGTCCGACTCGTCAACCATGTCATACTCGTCGTCGTTGGCATTGCCGTTGGCATTGAGGTTGAGATTCCCCAGCTGCTCCTCGGCCTCGGTCGACGAGGACTTGAAGTGCTTGAGGAAGTCAACAAAGGCAGCTGTGGTTGCTTGTGCTTAGCCAGGGTTCTGCTGTGTTTTGCGCCCGTGTTTACCCACCTTCCTGCTCCTCGTAGTTGACCAGCGCCTTCTCGGTAAGAAGCGCCATTGCGTCTCGGGATGTTCGGGGGACGGAGACGTCGAGTGCGGGCAAGCAGCCGTAGGGAGTAGGGAGTGAGGCAGCGGGGAGGGGTGGGGACAAGGTTTTGGGAGTCGCGTTGCTACACGCCAGCGCGTCGCGTAGGGCCCGCCCGCCCGCCTTGGGCCATGATTGGCTGGTCGTCTGACGAACTGGCGAACTGACGAACCTCGGCAGCCCGCGGTCGGAAGTCGAGGTCGAGGTCGAGGTCGAGGTCGAGGTCGGCGCCGTGTCCTTCACCCTCACCACCACGCACCACCTCCCACCTCCCGCACACCATGCCGCCGAAGAAGCCTGCTGGCAACGTCGTCCAGGCTGAGGTCGCCCTGCAGCAGTCACTGAAGAACTGTCTCGTCAATCTCCCCGCCTCGCTCGTCTCGGTGCTTGTGAATGCGAATACGGTAAGTCGTCTTCAGCCGCTCCAAGCCCACAACGCCAATGCATAGGCTGTAGATTGCGCAGAATGTCGTCGTCGAGCTCTCCTACCGCCAGCCACCGCCGCCCGGTGCCTCGGACACACGCAGCGCAGCCCCGCCCAAGTCCATCTTCGTGGGATGGACGGGCATGCAGAGCAAGCGCAGGCTTGCAGCCGTCGTCGACAGAAACGGGCTACGGAATAGCCCAGCCGCTAGCCAGCAGGACATAGCCGCCGTCGAAGTCGATGCCACCTTTGCCCGGCTCATTGGACTCAACGAAGGGCAGAAAGTGGGCATACAGCTGCACCTAGACCCCCACAAGCACACACTATCAACATTGAACCATTGACCCCCGTAGATTGGGAGATGATCGAGCTTCATGCCCAGTTCCTCGAACTCAACTTCTTATCCCAGATCCGCGCACTGCCCAACCCCCAGGCGCAGACACCGCACCCGTTGACCCTCCATCTCTCGCCAACGACCACCGCAAACATCATCGTAACCTCGGTCGCCCCTGCGCCCCTGCTGGTTCACTCTTCGTCAAGATATCTCCTGACGCTGAAGTCATCGTTGCGCCCAAGACGCGCCAGAAGTCAGATCGAAGCTCGGCGAGTCGAGAAAGCAGAAGCGTCGGCGCGGCGTCGAGAAAGAGCGGAAAGAGCACGGCAAGCACAGTCCGGCGTCGAAGCGGCCGCGATGACGTTGCTAGCAAGGGCGTAGTCTTCCTACGCGGTGTTGACCGCAGCGTGGCCCAGGACTGGTTCGACGAGGAAGACGATGCAGACGCAGATGGCCTGAAGATCTGGGTGGACAAGGACGTCCTTCTTACAAAAGCGCTCAGAGGAGTGACATGGGTGTCCGTGGCCATCATCAAGCCTGCCGGATTGCAAGAGCCCATGGACATGTCGAAAGAGCAGGATCAAGAGAAGACCGCTATTCGCGTAGTCGCGAGGATATCAGCATGGGAAGATGCACCAGACAGTCGGCATGTCGCGCTTTCCACTGATCTTTGCAAGGTCTTGGGATTCAAAGGTTTTGTAGGCGGCCTGGTTCGCATTGAAGGCGCCCCGAGCCAGACTCCAAAGCCATCGGCCATCAAATCGTCTACTCCAGCTTCGAAAGACACAAAGGAGGCAGTCGTAAATTCTATCAAAGTCGTACCTTTTTCTTCGGCTGCTTCGCTGGCCAATGCAAACCTGAGGTTTGGCGGCGAATCCAAGCAAGAACAGGAAGATGCTATTCGGAGACTGAAGACTATATACGGCAAGAAGAACGGTTTGCTGGATGGCCCAATCACAGACGGCATGGTGTTACCGCCAGTAACAGATTCCGAATCTACTTGGCAAGGAGGCATCGTCAAGTTTGACCCTCCGCAGCAATCTAGAGGCATATCCTGGGTACTGTTCCCTGAGAGAAAACCAGCTATCGAACTGGGGACGGAGATCGCCCCTCCATCGAGTTGGACCAAAAGCTGGCAACAGGGTGATCCGCTACCCAAGAATCCGCCAGAACTCGTCGGCATCAACCCTCTCATTGAACAGCTGCGCTCGCATCTGACACATAATTCGTCAGTCCTTCTCAGCGGTGGGCTAGGTGCGGGCAAGTCAGAGTGCGCTCAGCTTCTTGCACATCAGCTACGAACCGAGTATCTGTTCACCACCATCTACTTCCCATGTCGAAAACTCATAACGGACGAAACAAGAGTCGCGACCATCAAAGAGACACTACACCGGCTCTTTGCGACTGCAACGTGGAGTGCGCGGTCGGGCGGCAACGCTGTAGTCATCCTGGACGATCTCGACAAGCTTTGCCCGGTAGAGACCGAACTCCAAGTAGGTAACGAGAATGGCCGCAGCCGCCACGTCAGCGAGAGCATTGTCTCTATCGTAAGACAATACTGCTCAATTGACTCTGGCGTGGTACTTCTTGCCACCGCACAAGGCAAGGAGGCGCTGAACAACGTCATCGTCGGAGGGCATATTGTTCGTGAGATGGTCAGCTTGAAGGCACCGAACAAGGATGGAAGGCGAAAGGTGCTCGAGAAACTGGCGTTCAAAGATGTCAAACCGCAGCCAACACAACCACAAACGAATGGTCATGCTTTTCCGCCATCACCGTCGAATAGCAGACCGAGCACGTCCCACCGCAGCCAAACCAGTAACGGCAGTGTACAGCACGAAGCGTCAGATGACTATGGTTTTGTCGTCGACTCCACTATCGACTTCCTGGATCTTGCTGGGCAGACAGATGGATATATGCCAGGCGATCTTGTGCTCCTGACTTCACGAGCCCGCAACGAAGCTCTCATTCGATCAGTAACTGACTCGTCGAACACTGTCACTCTCACAAAAGACGACTATGCGTCGGCTATGAAAGGGTTTACTCCAGCATCACTTCGAAACGTCACATTACAATCATCGACGACTAAGTGGGACTCGATCGGAGGCTTGACAGCAACACGCCAGATTCTGCTGGAGACACTGCAGTATCCCACAACATACGCACCGATTTTCGCCCAGTGCCCATTGCGATTGCGATCTGGTCTGCTACTCTATGGTTTCCCCGGATGTGGAAAGACTCTGCTTGCATCGGCGGTGGCTGGTGAGTGTGGCCTCAACTTCATCTCCGTCAAAGGCCCCGAGATTCTGAACAAATACATTGGTGCTTCTGAGAAGTCTGTCCGCGACCTCTTTGAGCGCGCTGAAGCAGCACGGCCGTGCGTCCTCTTCTTCGACGAGTTCGACTCCATCGCACCAAAACGTGGCCACGACTCTACTGGCGTCACAGACCGTGTGGTCAATCAGTTGCTGACCCAAATGGACGGTGCTGAGGGTCTTAGTGGTGTCTACGTACTCGCCGCAACATCTCGCCCCGACCTCATCGACCCTGCGCTGCTGCGTCCCGGGCGTCTGGACAAGTCTCTGCTCTGTGACATGCCCGACGTGGAAGAGCGCATCGACATCCTAAAAGCAGTAACGCGGAAACTGCATCTTGCGCCCAGCGTCCTCTCAACAGACTCAGCCAGTGAGAACCTGCGCGAGATCGCCCAACGCACAGAAGGCTACTCAGGCGCCGACCTGCAAGCGGTAGTCTATAATGCGCAGCTCGAAGCTATCCACGACGTGCTCGGAGACACGGATCTCAGCGCGCCGCCACAGAGCAAGAAGAACAGCAGTTCCACCTCGACCGACGCAAAGGACAAGGACAAGGGCATCCCAGACTTCTCCTATTTCCGCTACGGCGACACCCCCTCCCCTTTCAACCCGTCTGACTCCTCCTCCTCCTCCTCCTCCTCCTCCCTCTCCACCTCGCACCAACTCACCGAGCGCGCCCAAATCGCGCTCAAAATCCAAGCCCTGCAGTCCCTCCGCCGCAAACAAAAGGCCCTGCAGCGCCCGCAGAGCAACGGCCCAGACGACGACGCTGCGGGCGCCGACGAAGAAGCCGAGAGGAAGGAGCCGCAGATCCAGTGGAAGCATATCGATAGCTCGCTCAGTAGTGGACGCAGCAGTATCAGCGCGCAGGAGCGGCTCAGGCTGCAGAGGATTTATCGCGAGTTTGTTGAGGGCCGCGATGGGAATTTGCCGAGTGGGCAGGGGGAGCGAGATTGGGGGCGTTCGAGTTTGATGTAGGACGTGTAGGAGATGAGGTTGTATGCGTCTGAAGTGAATGTGGCGTGCTTGTTGTTATAGTAGCTTTTTGGGTATGATAGCTGTGTGCAGAATGGTCATGTCACCTTGTCCAACGCGAGAGTGTGCAGAACGTGCACATTACAACAACAACCACACTCTCACCGTGTGCCTCCGGTGGTTCAAATAGCTTCTTTGATGCTGTGTCCGGTATCGCAAATAAAATAAACCTGCACACACATAGCCCAACCCACTCCTCCCCTCCCCTGCATATATCCCTTGTCCACCCTCCCTCGCAACAATCAAATCGACATGTCTATTTCGAAACAGCCGCCTTTGCCTTGTCCGCAACATCCTTGGCCTTCTCGACTGTCTCGGCGCCCACAGCCTTTGCCTTGTTGCCAAGCTGCGCCTCTTTCCCGCCGAAGTGGAAGTAGTTGATGTAGCGGTATCCCTGGACGAGCTGGGAGGTGAAGTTGATGGCGTGGCAGCCGAAGAGTAGGTAGTTTGCCGGGCTGACAGCCATGGCGTAGCGCATGAAGGTGCCGGAGTAGAGGGTCAGGGCGCCGGTCATGCGGCCCGAGATGCTGGGGTGTGTTAGAAGGGCGGTTTGGATTGAGGAAGTGTGTGGGCGGAGGGTTGCTGCAGAAGGCGTCGAGGTGATGGTGCTGTGCGGTGCGGTGCTGTGCAGTATAAAGGAAAAGAACCTACATCTCCGGGTCCTTGCTCATGTCCGCAATCGCCGCAATCGGGATACCGAAGTTACTGACGGGGCCCCAGAAGTCTGGCAATCGGTCAGCACTTGTATGTTCAACCTCGTCCTCCCATCCATCCATCCATTCCCCGAATCACAACCATTCCCGAGGCTCCCAGTGCATCCACCAACAGCTCCAGGACAGTCTAAGCAGAAAAGCGCGCACGTACGGGTCGAGCAGATGTAGTCGGTGTACTTGTTGGAGCGGATCTTCGCATTGAGCGCTTTGATTGCGGCGGCCATGGTGGACGGATGGTGCGGCGGCGTGAGCGAGCGGGGAAAGGGGCGAGGTGCGTTGCGCGTTGGTCCGTTGGCAGAGGCAGGGTGGAGCTCGGAGCCGCAAGCCGCCGCAATCTTTGGTGTTGACATTGCCAAGCGTTTTCCGGACACCCGCGCGACCGACCGCTTTTCGGAACTGACATGTCACGTGCGCCTTCCAGCCTGGATGTTGCATCGTCTTGGTGTAGGCCAGTCAAGAGAATGAGCAGTGAAATGAAGTTTGCGGTTTCTGGTATTGTAGAGCAGACGTTCACCATGTCGCTGCTTGTGGCTAAAACATCCAAAATTGACCGCTTTTGGCCTGACAACCTCCCACACAGCACCAGACACCTTTTCCTGCTGCATCTAATCGTGCCTTTTGCGATTGAACAGCTTTGTGACCCAATTGGTGCGCATTCTCTGCGCCGGTTCGTATATTGCTCCTTCGCGGTGTCGTGCAGTGCAGCAGCGAGGCGATTGCTGAGGGAACTCAGACATCGGATAAACCACCCCCTCTATTTACCGTCCGCCAAAACCTGGAGGGCCGCCGCGCCCCTGGAAGCCAGGTGGTCCACCGAAGCCTGGGGACCACCAAAGCCAGGAGGTCCACCTGCAGGTGGGAAGCCAGCTATGCCAAGTCAGTATTGATGTCTGCTTCTACTCTACACGCGCAACTTACGGGGACCACCTGGGGGCCACCACGTCCGCCAAAGCCAGGAGGCGGCCCTGCGAATCCTGGTGGGCCGCCAACGAACGGCGGTGCACCGAACCCAGCGCCGGGTCCTCCCACACCAGCAGCAGGACCCGTGAGACCGACTGGCAGCCCACGCCCTGCCGGTCGCGCAACACCAGGTCCAGCAGCCAACGCGGCAGCCGTCGAGGGTCCGCTAGTGGATGCTCCCAGTCGTGCGGCAGGGTCGGCGGGCGGTGGACCATCTACGGACAGCGAGATGACGTGGGCGCCGCGAATGATGGTGAGTCCAATGGCGCGTCGCTCCTCGGTCTCGGTGACCTGCTGGGTTGCGCCCGGCGCGGCTTTTCCCTTCGTCGTGTGCGGCGGAACTCTTCAGTGTCGGCGAGGACGAGGTTCATGTGCTGCAGGGAGGGTAAGCATTGGACATGGCGGGGACGTGCTGTGGACGCACCTTGTCGAATGCGAGCATCTGCCCGACCATCTGCCTGCCGTCTTGAAGTGTCACCTTCATGCGGTAGTTGATCTGCGCGGTGTGAGTGGGCGGCGAGCGTGTGCGGGTGCGAGGGCGCTTACTAGGTTTTGCTGTAGCCACGCACGTCAGTCAGTGTCTATGCGCGTCGTCTCTCAGGTTCAAGGGTCCGAGCGTGCAGAGGGAGGAACTTACCATCTTGCCCTGTCTGTTGGCGGCGGCCATGGCGGCGGGTGCGCGTCCGAGGACGACTTGGGGGTCAAAAAATAAGAGACAGCGGGTGTCTGCGCGCAAACCCCTTCCTACGTGGTGTCGGTGGGGTGGGGTGGAGGTGGCGCTGCACGTGTGGATGGTGATGGTGTTGGTGCGGGTGCTGGCTCCAAGCACCAAAGCTTCAAAGTTGCGTCGCGGCGCTCGGGCCAGCCAAGCCATTCGTCTAGCGCGCCGCACGACGCCCACAGCCGAGCCCAAATTATCAGCGTTTCGCACTTTCGACCGTCCGCCCTCTCCTTCGACAGTCCACCTCGCCTACTAACTCCCGTAGCAGTCACCATGGTATGCGCCCGCCGCTGCCCACAGCCCCTCGACCGAATGCTAATTGACATGGCAGTCCGACTCCAAGGCCTCCAACCCCATGCGGGAGCTCCGCATCCAGAAGCTCGTCCTCAACATCTCCGTCGGAGAGTCTGGTGACAGGCTCACTCGTGCCGCCAAGGTGCTTGAGCAGCTGTCTGGTCAGACCCCCGTCTACTCCAAGGCCCGCTACACCGTCCGTACCTTCGGTATCCGCCGTAACGAGAAGATCTCCGTCCACGTCACCGTCCGCGGCCCCAAGGCCGAGGAGATCCTCGAGCGCGGCCTCAAGGTCAAGGAGTACGAGCTCCGCAAGCGCAACTTCAGCGAGTCGGGCAACTTCGGTTTCGGTATCTCCGAGCACATCGACCTGGGCATCAAGTACGACCCCAGCATCGGGTACGTACCATCGAGAAGAGCAAAAATACCACCCCCACCGCTAACACGCCGCAGTATCTACGGCATGGACTTCTACGTCTGCATGACCCGCCCCGGCGAGCGCGTTGCCAAGCGCAGGCGATGCCAGAGCAGGATCGGCGCCTCCCACCGCGTCAACCAGGCCGAGACAATCAAGTGGTACAAGAACCGCTTCGAGGGCATTGTCCGATAAGCGCGTCACGAGTAGGGTGAAGAGGGAACGAAATGAAGATTCTGAACGATTACCAGCATATTCCGTCTCGGAGGGTTTGGTCCTGCGGAGTCCCGGAGTGTACTTAAAAGAGCAAGCATGGAACTTGCAAGTTCAGGCCTATCAATGGAGCTGACCTTGTCTCGAACGAGCGGGTCTTCGATCACATTACAATGGAGGCTTCACTTGGGTGATGTTCCGCATAACCATTGGTGATCACCTATGATGTCTTGTCTTGTGCATTTGTGTTTGTCTCCGTGTGGCTGACATGTCTTGCAGCTCCTTGATCGAGCCCGAGCCCTCTTAGCCTGAAAGCCACTACATATACCCGGGCAATGTATCTGGTTGCCTTCATCACAAGTTTACCATGCATGTCTGTCGCTCTCAAATTAAATGACGTACTAACGGTAGTGGCTTCTCATCAGGCTGCATGTAGTCCCCTATGGTATATGCAGTCCTAGTGTAATTGTAGACCATGTCTCAGCACCAGCACAGAGGCGTATTTGACGTTGTCTCAGGCTTCAAGCCCTCCACGACGACCGACTTGGCATTTCAGTCGTAGATGATCGCACAAGCCACTCTCTGCCAGTCACAACCCTAATTAACACGCAGAAGGGCCCGCAACTGCAGTCATATACCCATCGCAAGCTACTATGCTCCCATTTCCCACGTCTTTTGTGTAGAGCAAAACAAAAACAATGCATGTGGACAAAATACATCTTCAACTCTACGTATACTACAAGTATCCAGCAAGAGACGCCGACAGACGAAACTCGCACTTGATGTCAGTATTCCAAATCCCCAGAAAATGAAAATTGCCCTGTGCACCATCCAGCCAACATCTCTCCATCTACGCACTAGTTAAAAGAAACATTCCATTCTCCCTCGCTTCACTGCCCACAAAAACATCTTCTCTCTCTCTCTCTCTCTCTCCACTCATCCCTCAACTACTCAGGGTGCCGCACCACTACGTGCTGTACCCCCTGCATTTACGTATACTTCTGCACCCGAATCGGAACAGCCCAGCCCAGCCCAGCTCACGCACCATAGCAGAAGACTCTCACAAACCCACAAACCTCGGGTTCCAAGTGCAGAAAACCAAGCAGCAAAGAAAGAGGGAAAGCGACATCCATACAGCCTCGCCGCGCCGCGCCGTACGGTCCCACTCCACCGGGCGGCTAGCAGGCGCATTCCATGAAGATGTTGAGCGACGTCATGGCGTCCACGCCGAAACAGGCACAGTCGAGCGGGCGAGACGCCGACGTGATTGAGATAGATGCACAGCTGCGGCTGGGCACAGAATCCAGAATATTCAAGGAGGAGCATGATGGTGATTGTAATTGTAATTGTAATTGTAGTAGTATTCTTGATTCGTCTGTACATACGTGCAGGACATGCAGTCCATCCAGTCTGCTCTTGCTGCGTAACATGCACAGGTCCAATCTTGCTCATCGCCGAGGAGAGATTCAAGACTCCAGACTAAAGGTGCAAACTTAAACTCAAACGCAAAGGTATCTCGCGGAGATTCAATGAACGACGACAAAGGAAACGACCCTTTTCGGACATAGCCGAACTCATGTATCCAACAAGAGAGAGAGAGAAAAAAATGTACAAAAGTACCCGTGATCGCCAGCCATGCCCAATAATGACCCTGATCCCAGATGGAAGAAGAAAAGCTAACGATTTGTGCTATGCCGCTTGAGCTAGGATATATACACACGTGCTGGCTCATCGGCCCACGTTGGGACCAAAGTCAAACCCTTGCTGTTGCTGTGGGGGTGGGTACGAAGGTGATGCCAGCGGTGTGTATGCGCCTGGAATTGGAACAGCCGCGTATTGCTGTTCTCCCGGCGCGGCAGCCACGTGGTCGTTATGTCTCTCCAGCCCAGGGGAAAGAGTGGGCACGGGTGGTGAGACAGTCTGTGTTCGTGCGGGCGCATCAAAGCCATCCTGGCTGATCTTGGGCGTTGCGCCAGTGACCTTGATCGGTGGCGCTTGCAGAGTGAACGGCTGTGGCTGAACAATCTCACGGATCTGGGCGTACTGAACCTTGCCGTTCTCGCCGTCTTGGGCCACGCCGTTGGGGTCGACGTAGTCAGGGTGGCCTGGAGGTGGGCGCCAGCCACCTGAGCGGGGCGAGAGGGGACCGAATCCGGGGGTGTTGGGTGCTGACTGCGAGCGGAGCTGGGCAAGGTAGAGATCAGATCGAGCCTTGTCACGGACAGCCATGGACTTCCTGAGCTTCCTCTTGGACCAGAAGCGATAGAAGACAATTCCGTAGATGATGATGCAGAGGACCTCAATGACGACCTCTATGATACAGCAGACGAGTGCCCAGTTCTGGAGTCGGCAGACAAGACCGTAAGCAATGTCATCCTCGAACAAATGGCGTCGCTTGTTATCAACGCAAGACCAACCCCACATGTCTTTGTTGTTGTTCTGCGCTTTGCTCTGGTTGAAGACGGCTGCACCTACAGCCCACATGATGATGCTGAAGATGAAGAAACCGACAGCGAAGATGGTGTAGTAGGCTGCCACCTTCTCGGCTCGATTGTGGCCTCCTCTGCAATACGTAATGATAACGGTAATAGACATGACAAGAGAGATGACTGCGATGGTCAAAAGGAGGATCTGCGGCCAGGTCTTTGTGTTGTCAGCCCATGGAGGGAGGTTATTTCGTTTTGGGAGCGACTTGGTTGCGTGGAAAATGGCCAGAGCGGTTGCAATCATGGAGAGAACAATCAAACTGCAAGCGAAGTTGATACCGCGTAAGAAGATCTTAGCAATCCTCACTCGGACCTTGACTTTCTGCTTGATATTAGCTATGTAATAGAGTAGGTGGGTGTTGTCATGACATACAATATCTTTGGCCTGCTCTTTTTCTAACGAAGCTTCTTGCTTTTCGAGGTCGCGCTCCTCCCTGAAAGTAGGACTCAGGATCATGCTCGGCCTGCCAGGTGTCCGTGGTGGCGCACCAGGCGACTTCAACGCACTCTTGAGGGGACCTTTTGGTGTTGGGGGAGGAAGGTATCTCCTGTCGGTTTCTTCCATTTCGACTGGCTGGACGTAGCCAAAGCCCACGTCGGATACCTGAGGCTGAGGCCTGAAGTGATTTGTGGGGTAGGAGCCGAATGGAGATTTCGGAGCGTCGATGGGTGAGTAGACTGATGTGGCTTCAGCGAAGCGTGCTGTGCGAGGTGTCTTGACTTCTGATGAGGTTGAGTCGTCGGTGTTTCGTCTTTCAATCGTAACTGTGAGACCCTTCTTATTGTTGGTTGACATGCTTAGGCTTTAGAAGGTTCACTTGGCGGAGAAGAGCGCTCTCATGTGGAAAAGTAGAGTGGTAGAGAAATGTATGGAGGGACGACGACTATCATCCAGGCCAGCTTAGACCAGTCGCAGGAGTACAGAGGAGTGCAGTAAGAGAGACAGAATGCAGAGACGCACAAGGTATTACAATGAGACCTGCTAGAGAAGAGAGCAGAGGCAACGGGCGAAGCGCCCGCTTTAGATAGTGGGCGCTTCGAAGGCTGCGAACGCGTGGATTGGATAGAGGGGAGCACGGGTAGGTACCGGTGGAGAGAGATCGGAAGGATAGTGGGCGGGTACTTACAACGTGTAAAAAGCAAGATGCCTGCACGACTGCAGGTGGCCGTCTGATAGGTTGGCGGGGAGACGAGTAGGTTGCAACGGCGGGCAGACAGGGACGCAGAGTGGTGGTCCCAGAAATAGACGCCCGGGAGAAATCAATAAACGAGGACTAAGAGATGCACGTCCAGACCAGAGGGCTGCTGTGCGAAGATGTTGGTCTTGATATATCTGACAGCTTACTGATCCTGCTCGTCAGCACAGTGCAGGGCCGTAATCTGGTCCGTCGTCAAGGTCGTACGTAGGCTCTCTTGGGGCCCAGAGATTGTGAAGTGTTGCAGAGAAGAGGAAAGGCTCAGACGAGGACATGTTCACACCTCGTGCGCCTCGGGCGCAAAAAGGGCTGCCGAGTCGGCGGGCGTTGAACTTTCAGGGCACTGGACCGTCGAGGTCCAATTGCTGAGAGCTGTTTCGCGCCTGCAAAACGCGACATGGGCGTTGTGAGAGGTGAGTGGCCGGACGATGCAGGGACTGTGCGTTCGAGTACATGTGCGCTAAGCACGCGTCCCGCCAATTGTGATCCGCAAACCTCAGGGAAGGCGCCGCCCCGCTCTGGCAGCCCACATTCGTGTGGACCCCAGCACGACCTCGAGTCCAAGACGGTCGAACCTCTGCCCATGACGGCTGTCTCCATGACGGCTGTCTCCATTGCCGCCTGCCCATGGATGCCATGGATGCCATGGATGCCATGGAGGACATAAGAGCACCCTGCCGTCTGCGCTCTTATTAGAAACCGTCTGCATCAGTTCGCCACAGCCGTCAGCTCACGTCTCGCCACAGGCTGGGAATGTGAGCACGGTAGCACCGCTTATCCTTGTGCTGCAGCTGCAGGACGAGGCACATCGCATACATACATACAACGCTAATTAGCCACGCGTAGACCCAGCCTGTGCAACACTATGATGATTCAGGTTATTACCTGGACATGCTTCCATGCTCTAGCTACATGAAGAATAATCCGTTTCCAGCCTCTCCCACCTATTCTTGGATCTTGGGTCCTCTTGCGCGCCGTGGACTGGCACGCGGGCCGCAGAGATCTGCCATGCCTCCAACCGTCGCTGCAGCTTAGTGTGCTGGCATCTCTCTACGAGTCCACGTTGACTGCGCAGCCTCAGTACACTTTGGTCTTGTGCCTGCAGCTCTCAGTATTGGACAAGCAGTCTTGGACAAGGTAGAGAATCCCCTTCCTCAGAGCAAGTCTCCATCACCCCTCCAACATGCCAACATGCGCGGATTTCCAGCCGAGCACACTGCAATGAAGCTGTCTACCGGATTGCCATGCCTTGCTTGCAGAGCACTGAGACATGCGAGATGCTGCCGAAAAGCTCGCACGTCACCGACAGCTGCTGTATCCCTCCCGGCTGCAGACATGGCTACTTTTACCCAACACCTTGCGTGCTTCTGCGTCTCACTGCCACGCTTTTGGCCTCTCGCACGTACTGTGTACCATCACTATCCAGCCACCGTCCGATGCTCTCAGCCCACCTGAGATCCTTTTGCATCGACCTGCAGTCCTTAGCAAAGCAAAAGCGTCCAACCTCACTTCAAGCGTACCATGTGATGCTATGCATGTGCCACAATCACAGTAATCATAATCACTACAGATTATAAAAAGAAATCCTCTCCTCTACCACCATATCTAAACCCCACAAAGCACAGACAACAACGTCATATCCACCTACCCGTCCTCGTCTGAGCAGCTTCATAACAATTCCCCATGAACAGCGGTTCAGGCTGCATCCCATCCCCTGCACCATCTTCAGTCCACCATCATGAATACCCAGCCCTGAATCAGCACGGCACCCATGACACACATGGCCCTCGCCCACGCCTTGGCATGTGAAGCTTTTATCCGAGACCGGCCGCCACCTAGCCTGAAGCATCGTCGGCATCGTAGACAGTGTAGGCAGTGCAGGATGCGCAAGCTTGGCGAGCCAGGTCGGTGAGGAAGTAGCTTTTTGCTTATCGCTTACCTTGTCGCTCATGGTGCCTGCATGAGGAGGGAGGCGCGGTGGGGAGAAATCGTCGCCGGTAGCGGGTGGCATGGGCATGGGGCGGGAGATGTTTGCTTTGAGCGCTGCGTGCGTTTGCTCTGCTTCGCTGGCCTTGGACTTGCCGGCAGCGCCGAGGGGGCGTCTGAGGCTTTGGTTGCTAGCCCTTTTAGCCATGTCACGGTCGATTGCACATCTTGGGCTATGGGCTTTGATCCGTTGCGCAAAGTTGAGCTGCCTTGACTTGGTGTCTTATTGGGGCGGTCTGAGAACTCCGAACCTACCGTCGCTGTGTGTGTAGGCGGCCATGGTGGAGCTACAGGAGACTCGTTACTCACTTTTTGAGTAGTTTTTGGTGGTTCTGGGAAACACGGGAAGGGAGTGCGAGGGAGAGGCTTGTTCAGGTCCAAGACCTTACCCTGGCCGCGCTGCGAACATCGTCTGGGGATATCACTCAATCGAGGAGGGTGTAGCAGTAGTTTATCCGCATCCAAGACGGTTCTGCGGATTTTGATGGGCACCTCGCGCGATGTACGCGAGACGTCGCCATAGCTTACTACAGAGTCATATCGTGAACTACGCTTCTCTGCGACTTCGCCAGCGACATGTGCCTGTGTAGGTAACTGGCGCCGCCGTGGATCTGCAGCTTCTCTATCGACGACAATCTCTGGAGATGGCGCACAGTTGGCTTCATCTGTTCGGTAAGGTGAGAACAACTCGAAGACTACACCTGTCTGCCTTTCCCTCCAATAGCTCCTCAACCCTCTCCAGAGCTCCTGACCCTCGCCTGGCGGCCCCGCCCTGTATATTTCTTTAAGTCTTTTGATATACGATTGACCCTTAGCGCGCCCATTCTTGACATCCGTAGGCTTATGCCGTTCGACGTCAGCATTAATACGCTTCGACTTGGGGTCAGATTTTTTGACAGAAGTCACGAAGCTAGGAAAGAGAGTTACAGTCGAAGCCTTCCTGGATTCAACTGTACTTGATGTCATCGGTTTCGTATAGGCAGTATCGTAATCTGTCGGTTTCACGTACTCATCCGCCGTGTAGAGGTTGCTATAAAATTGTGTCGCTCTCGGTGATAGTCCTTCGTCCTCACTGTACCACGACTTTACGCTAGGAGTTCGCATGAGAGCTGCCAAGCGCCCTCTGTCGCCGCGTATGTTGTGACCAACAGAGTAACTTACAGTCTGGTTTTGGTTGTGCACGGCTTCAACATCAGCTGAAGCCCAATCATCGTCTTCTGTGTTGCGTCTAATACGGGTCTGGTCCATTCTGAGCGAATCAATGTCTGTTCGATGCCCCGAAATTGTCAGTAGATATTATCGTTCTAGGTATGCTTGGGTTGAGCACAGTTAATGTGCTGGGTGAATGAAGGGAAATATTTCTATAACACTTTTTGCGAACTGCATCGTGCGGTCATGTAACAAAGAAGCCATAATGAGCGGGCTATCTCAACGTTTCTAGAGATGAAAACAAAGACAAGGTCGCTTTCAGGATCCATTACATCGACTGGATCCCGCCAGCACTTTCGAAGGTGGTCTGAGCTAACTAGTTGTTCCATGGCGGACTATATTCTATATTTGTACTCGAGGTTCCATTGAGTTCATCGCCATTGGCCTTAGAGGGGTCGACGAGCCGGGGCTTGTTGCTGATAGCCAACCGAGCAGGTCCGTAAAGCCATCGTGCGGATGCTGCAGGAAGTCTACCGAAAGTCGGAGAAGTGCGGGAGTAGTGGTGATCAGCACCTTGGGATGGCTGTGCGCGAGAAGGTAGTCCCGGAACCAGATATGTACCTAGAGGATAGCTGCAGACTAGTAGTACAACCGAGGATCACAACGCTACTGAGGCTCAGGTAACGGACGCGTTTAAAATGTAGCAAGCTACATACGACCACGCCACCTTTATCGGTTTGTTCAAAATGAGAGCAGAGAGAATGGCTCATATGGTGCATCATTAACTTGGGTATTAGATTGCATTTGTTGCATCTCGTTTATGGAAAAATCGCTATATCATAATCATTGCACTTCTTGATGGTGCTTTTTCGTAATTTATTTTCTTTCTCACAAGCAACCTCTTACATGTTGACAGAGGTCCTGAACTTGGTGCCAGCGTAGATGGCGTTGTCGCCAAGCTCCTCCTCAATACGGAGGATCTGGTTGAGCTTGGCAAGACGCTCAGATCGGGCAGGGGCACCAGTCTTGATCTGACCAGCACGGAGACCGACAACGATGTCAGCGATGGTGACATCCTCAGTCTCACCAGAGCGGTGAGAAACCATGACACCCCAGTCGGCAGCGAAAGCATCCTTTGCGGCCTGGATAGCCTCGGTGATGGTACCGATCTGGTTGACCTTGAGGAGGAGGGCGTTGCAAGACTTCTGCTCGATGGCCTTCTTGATGAACTCAGGGTTGGTGACTGTCAGATCATCACCAACGATCTGGAAGTCGGAGGTCTTGAAGAAGTAAGACCAAGCCTCCCAGTCGTCCTCAGCGAAGGGGTCCTCGATAGAGACAATGGGGTACTTCTGGGAGAGGGACTTGTAGAGCTCAGCGAGCTGCTCGTAGGTGAGCCACTTGCTCTTGTCGCTGTCGGGGTTCTTGAAGTCAAGGTCATACTTCTTCTCCTCAGCCTTGTAGAACTCGCTGGAGGCAACGTCCATGGCGATCTTGATCTGACCGGTGTACCCAGCAGCCTCAATGGCGTCGGTGATCAGGTCGAGGGCCTCCTCGGCGGTCTGGACGTCGGGCGCAACACCACCCTCGTCACCAACGTTTCCGGCAGACTGGCCGTACTTCTTCTTGGCGAGAGACTTGAGCTGCTGGTAGACTTCGGCACCCTGGCGCATGGCCTCGGTGAAGGTAGGAGCCTCACTGCTGGTTATTAGACCATGTCTTGGGGATTTTAACGTGGGAGAACGTACGAAGGAACGATCATGAACTCCTGGAAGGCCATGCGGCCGCCAGCGTGGGAGCCACCGTTAAGCACGTTCATGAAGGGAACGGGCAGAACGTAGGGCTTCTTGGTGCCAGCCAAGTCGGAGATATGAGCGTAGAGAGGACGCCCTTCTCAGCGGCGGCAGCCTTGGCGATGGCCATGGAGACACCGAGGATGGCGTTGGCACCAAGCTCAGTCTTGTTCTTGGTTCCATCGAGCTTGATGAGGAAAGCGTCAACGGCGGACTGGTCCTTGACGTCGAGCTTCTCCTTGATCAGAGCAGGGGCAATCTTGTCGTTGACGTTGGCGACGGCCTTGGTCACACCCTTACCACCCCACTTGCTCTTGTCGCCATCGCGGAGCTCGCAAGCCTCGTGGGAACCAGTGGAGGCACCAGAGGGAACGATGGCGCGGTGGAGGCCAGTCTCGGTGACGATGTCGACCTCGACGGTGGGGTTACCCTGGAGATGGTCAGCATGCTGTCGACGGCTAGCTTTGTGAGTGGCAGACGTACGCGAGAGTCGTAGACGGAACGTGCGTGGATCTTGGTGATGGCCATGATGTGTGTGTTTAGAGGCTACGATGGATTGATCAGTAGGAGTCAATTGCAGAAGTGGAGCTGAGAGGCGGTCGAGTATATATAGGTATAGTCCAGCCCTATGACACGGAGCTTGGAAGACTACAAGGTTCTGGTCAAGCGTCGCCGGCCGGTGATGGGGTGGATCCTGAAGAAACAGCTCGACCACTGCCCAGCCCTTGACTGTTAGAGCCCGGCGGAGCCTCAAACTGGCACTGACATAGGTGTGGGATGGCACGGCCGGCCGCGGATGGAAGGCTGACGAAGAGCTTGACTTACCTCAGGCGACGTGAAAAAGTTGCAAAGGTTGCTTTTGTTATGGTGGGGTGGCCCTCTTCTAGCTCTCTTCAATGTTGAGGGAGCTAGAAGAGGGGTAGCTTAGTGTATACATTCACGTGACACTTTCTGCTTGCATTGCACGAGATAATCCGGAAACCGTTGTAGGATGTGATCAGAAAAAACGTTTTAACATCTCCTCAAGTTACTGCAAACTCGGGCGGGCAGTTGTCACCCATCCACACCACCACTCAACTCATTACCAGCGTGGCCTATACCTCTCTGCCTTTTTCCTATCAAGCAAGGCAGGCGTCCTTGAAGTCTACCCCTCCGTCTCCCGTAGCCACCACAACTACGTACAGCTTTGAGACGCCTCTCAAGAGCACCTAAAAGCGACCGAGACACTCGTTGCAGCTTGTTTGAGCTTGGACACGATAACGATTTGGAGCAACCAAGTATCCTTTTTCCCCAAGAACCGTGTTATTTTATTAGTTGTTTTATTTACTAGAATCGTGCCATGAAACCGCCCGAGAAGTTCCACGCTCAAGTAGACAGAAGCTGAGGACCCAATGGCAGGTGACCGTCGGGCTATCTTGATACACGAATGCTGCATGTCACAGTATCTGCAAACAGCGTTGTGCTGAATCTTTACATTACGTTGAACACGCTATGATTTGCGCCGTTTCGGGCGATCGGCGCACTGGCGTGCTTGCCCTGTCAGGCTGATCGTCCGAAACGTGCAAATTCGCCCAGGCTTCATTTCAGCACCTGCAGACGTTGCACAACAGAAGAATATACCAAAAGTTGGAAGAGGGGCTGTATTGAACATGCACTCCTGCGTCATTATCGTGTTCAAATGCAAGCCATGCGCAACGCGCACTTCGCCAACCACGTACGCGCCGTATATTGATTGGAGGTGTCTCACGATAATGCGCTGGCAATTACCGTCTTCTCTTCGGTGATCTTGATGTACTCCTCCGTCCAGTTTTTGCCAATGACCCTTCTCGACTTCTATGTTCCAGCTCCTTCCTCTTGCCTGCACTTTGCGATGAAGATGATGTACCTGTGCGGCTTGCGGTACCAGATCTCGTCGCAGATACGAAATCGATGGCCTCTCTCGGCGTTCTAGATTTCTCCTGCTCCTTCGCCTTGAAGATCCGCTTCTGCGAGGCCCTCAACTCCTCTACATATGCCCAGGGTGGAAATACTACAGGCACAGCAAGACCTCCGGATAGTGTGGATGCATGCTGTTCCTCTTCGCTAACCCCAGCAAAGTCCATCAACTTTTGCGAATGACCTGGGTCGCGCAGCACCGAGGAGTTCTCCAGTCGTTGGTTGAAATGCTGCCCCTTCTTCTTCAACTTGAGAAATTGAGCAAACTTCTTCGTTGCTCGTTGTGGCGGCGAGCCTGGCGGCGAAGCTGGGATCTCGAAATTGGGCACAGTAGGTAAGGTAAGGTTTTGAATGATAGCTCGATTTGATGTGTACGGTGAGCCTGGGGGACATCGTCGGCTGCATCACTGTCTGCTGGAGGGGGCGATGCAGTTGGGCCTAGTGCGGGTCCATTGACTGGAGCAGATGCTGGTGCAGTGAACCTCTGAGGAGCAGCTTGGGGAACGGTTACGGCTGCTACAGGAATATTTGCCAACTCAATATTAGTAGCTATCGAAGTCCTTCTAGGTACATGTGCGAGTCTCACCTTGGCTGTCGTCACTGGGAGCTCCTCCTCTTCGTCACTGCTTTCATAGTTTACCCCCAGCATGGTGTCTTGTGTGAGGTGAAAGAGTAACGGCTGGGATCTCATGTGTAGTGTGGCCCGTGCCCAAGCTATTGCCAAGCACATCGTCGCCAGCGGAGCTGCCTTCACGGCGACGGCGACCATCAACCACGCACCTCCGAACGCCGCCTTCTTGCCCATATACATTGTCAACACCCGACCCGTTCCCCACCGCTACAAGACATCCAAGACCACTACGCGCGCGATGAACCACCTTCCGCAAGCCTGGGGCCGTGTAAGACGCCTCCCCGCTTGACAAACACCGCCGTACTGACATCAACATAGCCGAGAGACGATGTCTACGGCGCGTATGATCACTCACACTTCCAGACGATGGGCCCGACCCAGCACTCGCAGCAACCCATTGTCACGGGAACTTCGGTGCTAGCGGCAAAGTTCAAGGACGGCGTGGTCATTGCGGCGGACAACTTGGGTACGATGCAGCTTGCTTCCACCGAGTTACACGGTTTTCGTGCTAACGTTATTCATAGCCTCGTACGGATCGCTCGCCCGCTTCACTGATGTCAAGCGACTACGGAAGTTCAACGATGAGGTGGTTGTAGGCTTTGGCGGCGACGTCTCAGACATGCAGTACCTCGACCGCCTCCTCAACTCTCTCGACATCCGCGAGAACTACTCCTCGACAGATGACTCCCTCAACGCTAAGAACCTCCACACATACCTTGCCAAAGTCATGTACAACCGCCGATCGAAGTTCGACCCGCTGTGGAACCACCTCTTGATCGCTGGCCTGGACGGCGAGGGCAAACCTTTCCTTGCGAGTGCAGATCTGCTCGGCACCACATTCTCCTCCCCCTCGATTGCCACAGGGTTCGGCGCGCATCTTGCACAGCCGATCATGCGGACAATATTGCCCGACGAGGCAGCAGTGCAGAACGTCACCAAGGAGCAGGCGGTAGAGAAGGTCAAGGAGTGCATGAAGGTTCTCTTCTACAGGGATGCCAGGAGTATGGATAGGTATTCCATCGCCGTCATCACCAAGGACGGCGTTGACCTGAACGAGGACGTCAAGCTAGAGAACCAGAGCTGGGCCTTTGCCGAGAGAATCAGAGGATATGGCACGCAGACGGCATAAGGCCGGCCTAGATGTTGTCTGGCCGTACGGAGATGACGATATGCTCAGAGAGCCAAGGAGCCTTTGAGGCTAAACGGCTGAACGATAGACATGAATAAATGTACCATCTGATGGAATGATTATCAATCTCAAACCCACACCACGCTTGTGACAAGCCATGCTCGTCTGCAGTGGCTGTCACTTCGGCGGCACCGACGTTCCCAGACGGCCAATCGCGCTAGAGCCGATGCGACCACTCCAAGCTACGATGCGGGAAGCTCCGCGGTAATCAACTCGGTATAAAGGCTCTAGATGGAGCAAGCCTTAATGAAAGACCCTGGTACCGGTTCGTGTTTTCTCTGCCCTAACCATGTCGACCAAAGCAGCACCCAGTTCGAAAAAGCGCATAGTGATCACCGGCGGCTCTGGCGTAGTAGGGCGGTGCGTGATCGAGAAGCTGCTCTCGTACGGCCATGAGATACTCAACGTCGACCAAACACCACTAGACAACCCAAAAGTACACACGCTAAAGGCCGATCTCACCGATGGCGCGCAAGCATTCAATGCCTTGAGCTGCCACTTCCAAATCAACGAGCCGTTTCTCGAGGACATGCGCACGCCGGACGTCGTGATTCATCTCGCAGGTACGTAGGCCGATGTCGCCGTAGCCGTACGAAGAAAACTGCAAAGTGAAGGCAGCCATCCATTGTCAAGATGTTGAAATGGGGTGCATATTCCGTTGATTGATTCAGCTAACCAACTCCCCCAAGGGATCCCGCAACCAAACCGCATCCCGGACAATGAAACATTCCGCATCAACCTGCTCAGTTCGTACGCGATAATAGAAGCAGCATGCAAACTGGGCGTCAAGAAAATCATCCTCGCGTCCAGCATCACCGTGTACGGGGTGACGTACGCCGAGGGCGACGTGGCGTTCCCGCACTTCCCCATCACCGAGACGTCGCCCACGGAGCCCATGGACGTGTACGCCACGTCCAAGGTGTGCATGGAGCGCGTTGCGGCGTCGTTTGAGAAGCGCTTCCGCGCCATGCGCGCCCCCGTCGACATGTACTGTCTGCGCTTCGGCGCTGTCGTGACGCCCGAGAACCACCAGAAGACCATGACGGCCTACCTCGACCGGCCCCGTGACTGGAAGGTCCACGCTTGGAGCTATGTCGATGCGCGAGATCTGGGTAATCTGGTTCAGCGCTGCATCGATACGGATGGTTTGGGCTTTCAGGTCTTCAATGCCGTCAATGATGAGAATACCCTCCCGGATGGCAGCGCGCATACGATTGACTGGCTCAAGCATTTTTGCCCCGAGTCTGAGATTCTTGACGAGGAGGCGCTGAGCGGGAAGAGAGCGCCGATTAGCAATCAAAAGGCAAAGGAGCTGTTGGGCTTCAAAGAGGAGTTTCCCTGGCGCGAGGAGAGGGCCAAGTGGGTGGACGGGCGGTGAGGGTTTGTACTGTACTTTCTTTGTACCGTACCAAGTGGGTTTCAGATTTGAGCCATGGGGGTATCTTTCTTATCATGTTCTTCTCGAGCAACAAGCGCAAAGAGCGAAAAGACGTTGTAGTGAATGCGGGGAAAACGTGGGAGAAAAGCAAAAACAAAAATAAAATCATCTACCAATCCTGGCCTTTCCAGTCAAACTGCCCATCTACGTTCCGCCAGTTGCCTTGCTGGATCGCCTTGTCCCACCCCATCATGACAGCCAGCAGCCGGCATGCGATACTGCTGACTGTGCAGACCATGGTATCGGCCTTGCCCAGCACGGCCAAGTCGAGCAGATAAGCGCGGCCGACCAGTTCACGCAGCTTCATGGCCTGCTCGGGCACGTTGTTGTTGTCGAGCTTCTGCATGTCGTTTGCGTTGCCCACGGGCTGACCCAAGCTGAAGAAGACGTCGTGGTAGAATCCGCCTTCCCAGCCGGTGATTTCGTCAATCCACGGGTTCTTTTTGCCCTGGGCTGCTTCGAGCGCCGCTTTGGTTGCAAGCACGATGCGGTCCTGGGCGCGGATCGAGTTGGGGCCTATTTCCGACGACTCGTACACGAGCGGGTCGTCCGAGGCGAGGACCATTTTGGAGCTGGTGTGGCGCGCAAACAGTGTGTTGCCTGCATCCGGGCTGCGCTTCTTGGACTTCTTGCCCGCGTTCTCGACCAGGTCGATGTACATCTCGCGCGCCGTGTCCGTGTAGCGGTCCAGCGGGATGTAGTCTTTCTGGTACTGGTACTCCAGAGGGTGTCTGTCACCGTGGCGAACATGCATGCCGATGCTGATGCCGCCCTCCGACTTGATGTCGCCGTACAGTTCCAGGGCGCGGTTCATGACGTATTTCGCGTCGTCGGTGCGGAGCTTGAAGAGCGCTTCGTATCCTGTGCGCAGCAGGTCGAAGATCTTATGCTGGCGCTGCACGCGCATCTTTGTGGCATCCTCCCACTCTTCAGTAAAGGCGTGGCCGAATGTTGACTGAACTGTCGCTCCAGAAACTACAATGTGTCGGGCGTTATGCGGGCAAGGAACCATATGCGACTTGGGCGGTGGAAGACACCCTGCTGTAGGAGGATTGATAAAGTACGACAAATACTTGCCATATGGCCTGCCAGCGGTTAGCACTGTCAAACATGACAAGAAATTTAGACGTACCATCGGCTATCGTCGATGAAAAAGGCGCGTTTCTCAGCCTTGGCCAGCCCGTACGACATCCACAAGCGAATCAGCGAGTTTCCGAATCCCGCATCTTCCGTCTCCAACACATATGTCAAGGTCCTTTCACAAACCTTGAGTCCCGTAGTCGATATTCCATCCGCAATCATCTCGTCTTCTACAAAGCCCTTGGGTCTCCCGCTCGGCTTTGACGGCGGTAATAGTGCCTGCTCTTCCGCTTCCTGTACATCAATGTAGTACTGATCCTTCTGGTAGTAGTTGAGCATGCGCTTCGCAAAGCCAGCCGAGGTACGCCCCTCCTGGCGAATATCCTTGGACACCTCCTCAGCCTGGTGGCATATGTCGCGATACTGAGCAGGTCGCAGAGGGAAGTCATAGTCGGAAGGAATCGACACTGTCCATCTCATCTTGCCTGCATTGTCTGCCATAGCCACGACAGAGGGTTCATGGGGTAACTGGGTTCCTCCTGCCATTTCCCACTCGTCTCCGTCAGTATCATAACTTGAAGCGGACTGCGCCGATGCATGCAGTTGGCGGACAATCAGCCACAGTAAGAAGATTACTGCGAAGCCTCCGATGAGAACACGTTTGATCAACCCGGTGTGGTTTCTTTGTGGTTGCTTCTTCCCATGGCGGGGTATCAGAGACGGAAGGCTAGGCGAAGCGGGTGGTGACCGTGAAAGCAAGCCGCGGCGGGAGGCTACTGTTGGAGATAGGAAAGCACCGGAAGTCGCGGATTGAATAGGTGGAGTGAGCTGACTATACGCCGCTGTGGACTGGATAGACAGATTGGGGTTCCGCCTGACGTGCATCTTGGAAAGCTTCTGGGTTGCTTGATTCAGCATGTCGAAGATCAGGGTCTGGGATGTTCAAGTCGCTGAGGTCACTTTGGGCTGCTGCAGTGTGACGATGAATGTTGCAGAGTTGCCTGTCCCTGCAGGAGTTGTGTAACGAAAGAGAGGACGAGGCACCGTCGAGATACCTTCGGTCAAGGAGTGTAAGAATCGAATGAAGAAAAGAAGAAGCAAGCTTCGATTGGAATTCAAGAAAGCGGGGAATTCATTGAAGTGAGACAATGAAGGAGAGGGAGGAGAGGAGGAGAAGAAGAAGAAGAAGAAGAAGAAGAAAAAGAAGGGTCTTTGCCTCAGAAGTAGAATCCCGAGCGTGGGAAGTTTCACGACATTAACAAGACGAGCAGGATCTCCATCAAGGAGTGTCCCGAGGCTCGAGATGGATCATGGCCTGTTCTGGTAGGTGTAATTAGAGGGCACATCCATCAAGGGAAGAAGTCCATGATAGACCTAGCGCCAGCGAACACGGCTTGCATATCTTGTACCTTCAGGAAGGTCGAATGTAAAGCGAGAAGCAAGCGAGTATTGTAGGGAGGGGCAGCCTGGTTGGCCTCATCCGCAGGTGCAAGGTTGGTGTCCGTGTCAAAGTCTGAAACACTCCAGCATGTGCAATGATGGGGCCCTACCAACGGCTTTTGCCGAATCTGGACAAGTGCTTGCACACTACGGTCCACCATCAGTATGGCATTTCCGAGCAGCAAACCCACAGACAGCAAAAGCTGCATGCTGCTCGCTACCCTCACTCTCGGTTTCTCCGGCCGACGGGATCGCTCAAGTGCTGAAGAGCCTCAGGATGCGAAACGAACAAGTGTGAGAGAACCTGAAACACTCCAGTCTGCGTGACGTTGACGAAGTGGAACCCGCGGAGCGCTTGGCGACCCATGCATCGCTTCAGCAAAGCGTAGCGCCGACCCGACTCGACTCGGCTTCAACGGCTGCGAGTACCATGGGTTGCCTGTTTGGCTGCTTGTTTGAACGACGCCTCATGTAAGATGAGAGAAACAATAAAGGCGGTTCGCTTGATACTCAATGCAGTTTAGATGGAGATGCCACCACCTTCACGGCGTTGGTAGAATGCCCGAATCACCAAAACTAAAGGAGCACGTTTCTTGGGTTACTAAACCGATTCTCGCCTTAATGCAGATTACTTACGAGTTTTGAACGTCTCTCATAGGCCGTCTACTATGCCAAGACAACGTGCGTAACATCTACAGTACATTCAACATCCAAGAATGCGAACGACCAGGATAAAGTAATGCGTACAAGCATCCGATAATAAGCTGCGTGGATTGGTACGATGGCCACCAAGGAAGAAGAGCATGTGGGCGGCTACTCCAAGAACCCCGGGGAAGCGTCGCGGACTCCACGTACACTCAATATATGCCAGACAGATGTGCACCGGAGTAACCAACCAATGGCGAATGGCCTTGCTGGGCGAGGATAGGTAGCGGAGTGGAGTAGGATGCATGTCTGGGACGCACACCAGTCACGAACATCACTTGGTAACTTTCAGTGAACAGTGCTCAAAGCAAACACCAGTGTCTATTCTCCCATTATGGTCTCCTGACCAAGACCTTTGTAGACGAGCATACGGGGTATCAGATCTTCCTCCCTCGGCGCGAAAAGCAGAATGCCCTCCCAATGCCAATATGTAGTATAGTACAGCGCGATCCAAACAACATGTGAGTATAATATAATAGATGACGCATAGATGCGTCGCTTTGTGTACAACGCCTGCGGTGCGGGGTACCGGTTCCCCGTCTGCATTTTGACGTACCCGATAACGCCAGGAGGGGCTCCCAAAAGAATCAGTTCGCAATGCCTTCTCTTTCGCGAAACTGTTACAAGGCTCTGTCTCATCTTCATTACGTGGTATCCATCAAGATCATCGTGTCTCTCTTCAGCTCGTGCGGGGTCCCCCAAAAGGACGTGTCCTCGTACTACGGATGCGCTCGCAATCCTCGCTTCGCAGTCTCGCCTGTCTTCAACGCCCTTGCTTGCTTTCAAGACCTTCGAGTGTCAGCGGCAGGCATAAGGCTGGACCGCCTTGCAGCCCTGTCGACTCTCCCTGTGATCATCTCGTCTAGCATACGAGTCATTTCTTCAATGTTCTTGCCCGGGTTCGAGGGGGCGGGAGGGAAAAAAGGAGGATGGGGGCTAGTGGGCGACGTTGGGCCCTTGGCGGTTAGTATATTGACGCTGCTGCCCTCGCTGCGTTGAAAAGAGGTTCGCCGGCTGCCTGGTGAGCTGTCACTACCAACATCGTGTGCGGTGTCGTTTCGCTTGCGCGCTGCTGTCAGCGCAGTTATCATGCGCTCCTTGTCTTCAAGCTGTGCGCGCAAAGTGGAAATCTCAGAATCCCTTTCAGCGATAGTGGCAAGCAGACCGCCATCCTCGCTGCTTCCGTGTCTTGAGTTGATCGACAGGGATACCCGAGAGTGGCTTGACCTTCGAGCTTGAAGCAGTCGCTTCTCCAAGGTGGCAATATAACGGTTCCTGTCTGCAAGATCAGCTTGCAAGGCCTGGATCTGGACGCCCTGGCTTGCAAGGCCGTCTCCGTTCTCGCCAAGCGAATCGTCTTCTTCTGATCCTTCTATGGGCGAAGGGAATGACTGAATGGAGGCTCGCGGCACTTCAAGGGTGGCGTGACTTGCAGAAGATCGCACAGACATAGGTCGGAAGTCGCTGGCGTGACTAAAGGTAGAAGTGCGCTGGAGGCTCAATGACGAGTATGTTCGGCCGTTGTTCACCCCAAGTGACTTGGAGCTCAAGATCAATCGGTTGAGATGCTCAATACGCTCCTTGAGGGCCGTGCGAGCAAGCTGCATTTCCAACATCTGCTCTTCGTGTCGCTGCTTGTCTTGCTGCTCGCGCGCTCTTTCTTCTTCTCTATCCCGCCTGAACTCCTCCTCCTCTTCATCTTTGGCCTCCTTGTTCTTGCCCTCTTCCAGTTGTTTCTTGAGTTCCTGGATCTCAAGGCGATAGCGGTCCAATAGTGCCCGGCTTCCTGCATCACCGCCAGCGCCTAACGACTCGTCTGCTTTCTTCGCATGACTGACAATGTTGTTCTTGGCTCGAGAAGCGAACTTCAAGGTGTTCAACGTCTCGTTATTATGGCTAGAAGATGCTGCGACACTGCCACTTGCGCCAATCTGGATTGTGCAAAGAATGCTGACCAAGGAATTACCAGACAGGGCGCCCTGCAAAAGGCGTGTCAGCTTGCTGTCCCGGTAAGGTAAGTGGTTGTCTTTTTTCCCGTCTTTGTCCGTCTTGTTGCTTGCCAACCCACCGACAACAGCCCCTAGTGTGAGCAAGCTCTTGTTGATGTGAGATCCCTCGGTCCGTCTTTCCTTGTTGTCGGCTGCCTTTTCTGAACCGGCCAAGTCAATCAAGCTGAGCGTCGACACACGAACGCCACCAGGCACGATAGCTGATCGTTTGTCGCCGCTTAGACTAGGCCCGGGTGCTCGTTCTCTGCTTTCAACGACAATCTGTACGACGGCGTGACTGCGGGAACTTCGAGAGTTGAATTGGGTACCGGCGACTCTTCGCGCCTGATCACCACGCGAGATGACTCGTAGGAGTTGGGTTGGGCTCTGCACAATTTCTTCCTTTAGCGGGGTTGCATAGACACCCCGTTTGCTGTCCTCGCGCAGCTTAATTTCATCTTGCTGACCCGGCTGGCCACCCATGCCCATGACGGGACCGGCCAGCAGGTCGTTTATTTTCTCGTTGTAGATTTCGAGGTAGCTGACTCGCAGAAGAAACTCTCGATGTGGTGTTTCCCGAATGTAGGAGAAGATGTCAGTAATGGCCAGTGGAATCACACCAGGATTTGTTGCTGTCCCTTGCATGGAAAACGTCTTTCCTGTTCCGGTCATACCATAGGCGAATACGGTTCCGTGGTAACCTTCCATGACTCGTCTGACGAGGCGCTTTGCCGTAGCATCGTATACGCGGGCGTTGTTGTCTTGGGTGTCAAAGACATTGTCTAGGATGGAGTCAGTAGGCTGAGCGTCAGCACAACGTCGGTGGTAATGCGCTCACCATAGATGTACTCTCCACCCCCATCACGACCGTGATAGGTGACGGTATGACGCTTGCCGTTGACGTCCCAATCACGGTCCTGCTGGCCGTCTTTTGGGCCTACATCTGGCCGCACTCGCACGCTGACGATGACGTTGCCTTTGTTGGTCGGCTCGGCGTCTAGCTTTGTATTTCTCCGCCCTCTTGCTTCGTCGTCGCCGTCCTCGATGGTGGTTGCGCTTGTTGATTGCGATCCGTGAGGCGAGGTGTTGCGACTCAGTGGGGGAGATGGTAGGCTCAGATGAGTCGTGTCTACTGCAACCGAGTCTGCACTGCCATTCCCGTTGAGGAAGCTTGGAGGCGACAAGGGAGACTTTGGTAGCAGACCCCTGCCTCCACCCATATTCGACGCCCTGGGTTTCTTCAGACTGCTCTTCCTGGAGGGTAGCGAGGCTCTGGAGCCTGTCGACAGCCGCCGGTCTACCGAGTCGCCGTTGATGGAAGCACTCGAGGCCAGGGGGCTGCTCGGCGTTCTCACTACGTGTTTGGGCGGTTGGGGAATGCGCCGATGCTAACGACCTTTCGCAGTGACTTTCCCGACGGTGGGCCGCCCAACGCATGTTCGGCTGCTATGGATGGCACGGAGGGGGATGTGATGTGTTTCGCGTTGGCTGGGCGGTAAGGCGAGTTGGAGTAGGACACGGCGCGGTTCGAAGGGCTGGGGAGTCCGGTGGGGAGTCCGGTGGGGGTCCGGTGGAGGGAGTGCGGAGAGCTGCGGGGCTGGCGTTTGATGAGCGTTGTTTCGGCACGGGTAGCGAGGGCAGAGGGCCGGTGGGAGGAGCGATGGAGCGGCGGGGGAGCGTGTTGCCAGACATGTTGGCGGGCGGGCAGGCGGGCGGCGTGGGCGAGTGGGGGACAGCTGGTATCCTGCTGGGTCCGGAGGTTGCTCCTTTGCGTGCGCAGGCGGCCTGGACGTGTTTTCGGACGCTCTCCGCTTCTTCCTTTTTTCTTTCCTTTTCTCGCCGGCTTCACGGCGTGACACGCATGACAGACGCCACGGGCAGGCGTCGTCTGGGAAACACAGGCTCTCGACGGCAGCCTGCAGGGCGCGCAGGGCAGGCAGCGCTGGCGGGTGCAGGTCGCGCGCTGGGGAGGGCCTGGGGCAGATGTGCAGCTTGTGGTGCGGCAGCAAGCGAGGGGGACAAGCGCGTGGTGCAGCAGCTCGAGCGGCTTCTTGCGGCGGGACAGGAGATTGGCATTGGCAGGCGCTATGCCAGGACAAGGCGCTGCTGCCGTGCGGCTGTGGTGCGGCTGTAGTGCTGCTGCGGGTGGGCGGCGAGGGGCCGTGGGCTCTGCTGTTGCTCTGCTGTTGCTCTGCTGTTGCTCTGCTATGCGCGAGACAGCGGCCAACGTCGACACAGGGTCCTGGCAGCAGAAGAAGGAGGGTTCGCGGGGACCAAGGGCTCACACGAGCGGCGGCGGCCCAACAAGCGTGTGCACAATGCACGCCCACTGCACGCCCACGCACGCCCCTGCTCCCTGCACACCATCCTCGGCCACGGTCAAGCGCAGGCCCCAGCGCGCCCGCAAAGCATCGACGGTCCAACGTGATTCGGCGGGGAGACGCAAGAGCGCAGACGCCTGGCGATGCGTGTGGGCTCGCACCAGCGGCCTTGGTGAGGGCAGCACATGAAATCACGCCTCACATCACTGCTCACATGACGCCTCACATCACTGCTCACATGACGCCTCACATCACTGCCCTCGTCGTTGCTTCTCCCAATCCGGCCCAGCGGCTGCTCGCACCAGCTTCCGCACTCCGCCCCTGCATGGCGCCCCTGGCCATCCCTGCTGCTTTGGGCCGAGCGTGTCGTCCGGCCCGTCGTGCTCTTATCCTGTCGTGCTCTTGTCCTGTCGTTGTCTATCCTGTCGTCCTGTCCTGTCGTCGACCCCTCGCCCCTCGCCCGCAAGCGGTTGCTGCACCCTTCACCACCCTGGGCTCGAGTGCTCGAGTCCGTCGTTGCTCTGCGCATCTGGCTGTCGTCACCGCCGTTGCCGTCGAGTGTGCATGCTCCTACCATGTCTCGAGAGACCGCCTCTCCCACTCACCTTCCATAGGCCACCTGGTCCGCCATATAATCTCCGAATCACAAAAGGATTCCCATGCTGCTCCCTCATTCGCTTGGCCTTCAACCAACATCTGCACCATGCAGATACAAGCGACTAACGCCATGGCACGGCCTGCCGCCCCGCTACTCTCCGGGTTCAAGCCTCGAACATGCTCGTACCATGGTCAGACGCTCCAGATGCTCCTCCAGAACGACGCTCGCTCAAGAGAGCATGCATACGCGCTTGCCAAACACAACAGTCCAACACAATAGTCAAACTCCCCTCCCTTTCCTCGTCAGATGCTTGGCCGTCCTACGCCATGCTGAACAAGGCCCCAAGGCCTGTACTCAACAATGGGCCTTTGTGTGGTCCATGCCCATTTCACTGCTAATGATCCACGGCGCCATGCGAGAAGCATGAAAATCATCGGCCGCTGCTCCTTGGACGATCAAATCGATCCAGTGCACTGCCAAAAGACCCCAATACGAGACTCGGAACATGCCCGTTCGATGCTTGCTGCTTTGTCCAGTCTACTATGTACTTTGCCGCTGGTGAAACCCCGCAATGAGCCGTCCGGGAACCTCTGCGGCCACATCATATTCATGCGAGCATGTCCCACCCACGCGGGAACACACCATGCTAAACTTTATTCGCTACCCCTTTCGGCCCTATGGCACGCACTCTCCTAGAGCTGGCCCCAGCCGAAATGACGCTTGCCAACCGTAGTGACAACCAGATATTGCGCGCTCCAGAGACTGAGGTCAATCGCTAGTTCGAAAGCTCCACAAAGCGCTAAACGTGAAAACCCAGTGCCTATGGCTCGCAAGCTTACGTCGCTAGTCGCCGAAAGTGATTCGACAAATCGTGGTGCAACACCACGCTGTCTCCCACTAGCGAGATAGTGAGATGCTACCAGCCGAAGGACGACCAGCTTGAACGGAAGCACGGCAAGCCCAACAAGCTGCGCCTTGACAATCGCGCTGATCATCTGCGAAGGCTCCGTCGAAAGCTGGGTAACACGATGGTGTGGCCGAGACGCTGACTGGCGACGGCCAGCCTGCGATGCAACATGGTGGTGTCTTGCAGAGGACGGTTGCGCGTCAATGACCTCGCTATGCGAAGTCATGACTCGTGCCGGTAGTCGTACTTCCATCTCTACAATCCCCTCGCGCGAAGTAATTCTAATTCTCGGGTCATTCTCGTCGTGGTCAGAGACTGTGGGTGTTGGCGGCGTAGCTGGACGCATAACATCGTTTGCGCTCCCGACAGCTACTAGGGAGACATTTTCGTCGACACCGTCGGCCGCACGCCTGTCCGTACGGGAAACAGGAATAGAGAGAGGCAACAAGCCCGTGACCTGCGCACCACCAGCCTCTCTGTTTTGCACCTCATCCCGCGTAGCCTGTGACAACCTTCTCCTTTGCGTCTCGCTCAAAGCGGCAGACTCGCTCCAGCCAAGCAACATGAGTAACTTGTGAACCGCATTCCGTATGAGCGGCGGTGATTTTCGATGCAAGCCCAGTATCGAGGTAGCACGGTCTTTACTGATGGCCTCTGGACTCTCTATATCCGCATTGTCGGGTCGAATGATGAAAGTTTCCACAGCTTCGAAGATTGCAGAGTATATCCAGCGCTCATAGAAGTGTTCCGCAATAATCAATACCATGGGGATGTCACAATCGCTCTCACAGCACTCATAGCGGAGCCAGATGCATCGTGATGGGTGGAGAGTGGTGTGAGTGGTGACCACGGTGAAAGAGGGATAAAGGATTTCCAGTAGGGTAGCAATGGTTGGGCGGCTATCAGTCCGAGTCTTTGCAGGTTCGCATGGTAAGAGAAAGGATAGAACAGGACTTCGAGGGCTAACCGGAACCTGTTGCAAGTCAGTCCTGCTAGATCACGACCTTAATAGTACTGACCCAAATGTCAACACGCCCCTTGAACGTCGTATGAAGCGACGCGTCTTAGAGCTCGCGCGCGTGAGTTGCACCAGGCGCTCGATGGGCTGGTAGACGTATGCACAGTAGACGAGGGTTTGAATGCCAATTGTGGACACTAGCCGAGAAGTGAAGCCGGTGTACGCAATTGAGTTGCCAGAAGCCGCACGTTCCAAGGCCACAATCTGAATGTACGGAATCGCAACCGGGATACGGAAGGTGAGTACACGATCTCTGATCGTACCGATCCACCAGGTACACAGATTCTCGACAACAGTCGACGCCAGCGCAAGTGCATTGCCCACCGTCTCTTCAGACTCAAGCTCTTCGAGACGCTCCTCGTATGAGCCAGGAAGCCCTTCAGACGGAGACCTTCGCCTCTCCACCACACCTACTGAAGCTAGCACATCATTCTGAGCATCTCTGAGTTTCTTGCCGTAGGCATGTGATCGTGGGTTGATGGGATTGCCGCGCTCGTCGTACAGTTGGATATAGTTGTTGGCAGTAGCATCGCGATATCGCTGAGGCAGAGACTCGTCAGACCGGGAAGCGGCAATCTGCATGTACTCCTCTGACTCTGCAGCTTGCTCAGTAGGCTCGAAGGCCGACCGCCCCTGTTGTTCATGTTAGTCACGTGTGCGCTGGGTGCATCGTGAAGCTGTTGCATGGCAACGCTCAGAGGAGCAGGTGGACGCACGAAAGCGATCTTAGCCAGGTAGGCTTGTCGGCCCATGGTGAATAGCCTCAGAGGCGCAGCTCATGAACGATCAAAGAAAGCCTTGCGGATGAGAGCGTGGACGAGTCGTGGTCCCTGGCGCCCGTCTCGCTAGACGTCAGATCAGAGCGCGCCTGCGCCTGCGCCTGCGCTGTCCGGCTTATCGATAACGGGAAACTTGAACTTTTTCTTACTTCCTCCGCCATCTCAAGCCGCAAAGCAGCACTCTCGGCTCGAAGCAACACAGCGCATCGACATGGCGCAAAGAACGACCGTCAGGACGACCTACGAGGTCGAGCGCACGCTACAGCCAATCTACTCGGGTGGAAGCATTGCGCTTAGTGAAGATGGGCGCATCTTGGCCGCATGCCTCGGCGAGGAGGCACTGCTCACAGATCTTTCTACGGGCAAGGAGTTGGGGAGGGCCGAGGGCGATGGCGAGGCCATTACATCTCTGGCTGGTGAGTGCTCACCTGCAAGTCTTGCAGACCCTGACTGACCGCAACAGTGACACCCTCCGCCTCGCATCTCATTGTCTGTTCGCGGTCGCTGTCGATGCGCATATATGCTCTACAACCCTCGGAAACAGTCGACGAAACTATACAGCTCGAGCTCCTTCGATCGGTGAAACCGCATGCAGGCCCCGTAGTGACGCTAGCGGTGGACAGCACAGGCACCCTCGTGGCAACCGGCGGTGCAGATGGCGTCGTCAAAATCTGGGATATCCGCGCAGGCTACACGACACATACCTTCCATGGTCACGGCGGCGTTGTGTCTGCACTGCACTTCTTCCAGGTAGAAGTGGCAACAAAAGACGCGAATGCAGACAGCAGCAAGAAGAGGAAAAGGAGCAAGTCTCAGCAGAGAGCAGAAGAAGCCCAAGGCGAAGTCACGTTAGAGTACCGACTAGCATCCGGTGCTGAGGATGGCAAGATCCGTGTTTGGGATTTACACAAGAAGAAGAGCATCGCTGTGCTGGACTCGCACGTATCCGTTGTGCGCACGCTGCAGTACTCTCCGGAAGAGAAGGTGCTAGTATCAGGAAGCAGAGACAAGACACTGATACTTTGGTCTTCGGCGAAATGGAAGCAACAACGCACCATTGCTGCGCTGGAAGGCATTGAGAGCGCTGGCTTCCTCGCAAATGGGCAAATCGTGTACTCGGGTGGAGAGCATGGCAATGTTCGATTATGGTCCACAGCAACTGGCCAAGAGCTGACAAAAGAGCAAGAGCCAGGAAACGAGACAGACGAGATTGTCAACATACTCCACTACGCCCCCTTCCCTACATGATTTCGGTCCACGCTGAGCAGGTGTTGAACTTCCATTCGCTGAAGTCCATCGAGCTACCCTTGGTCGAGGAAACCATCGACCCACTCTCCCTATTCCGGCGTGTATCGGGTACACACGACGAAGTGATTGATATCGCCTATGTTGGACGGGACAAGTCCCTCCTAGCCCTGAACACAAATTCTGAGGACACTCGTATAGTCACTTTGAAAGAAGATGCAGTGGAGGGGAGATACTTTGGTGCAGATGTAGGCGTACTAGAAGGGCATGAAGACATTGTCATCTGTCTGGATGTAGACTGGTCAGGGCATTGGCTCGTCACAGGTGCCAAAGACAACACTGCGCGACTATGGCGGCTGGACCCGGAAAACAGCTCTTTCGAGTGCGCAGCTATCCTCACTGGTCACGCCGAATCTCTTGGTGCGATTGCTCTTCCCCACACAGTACCCCAGGAATCCTCGGCCGCATTCACAGACCCACTGTCACACCCACCAGCATACATTGTCACGGGTTCCCAGGATCGGACAGTGAAGCGATGGGATATCACCAAGGACACGAAGAAGCTACGCGCCAAGTACACACGGAAGGCACACGACAAAGACATCAACGCCATTGATGTCGACCCTTCCGGCACCCTTTTCGCTTCAGCATCACAGGACAGGACAGTCAAGATCTATTCGGCCGCAGAAGGCGAAGCCGTTGGTGTCCTCCGAGGCCATCGCCGCGGTGTCTGGACCGTCAAGTTCGCACCAAAAACATCACAGGTTCCGAACTCTGGCAACAAAGGCCTGATAGCTACAGGAAGCGGCGATAAAACAGTCAAGATTTGGAGTCTATCAGACTACTCCTGCTTACTGACACTTGAAGGCCACTCCAACAGTGTTCTCAAGCTCGCATGGCTACCATATCGACCCGTCGACGCGCGCGATAAGCGCGGTCCACAGGTAGCATCCGCCGCTGGTGACGGTCTCGTCAGGATCTGGGACTCTGCCTCGGGTGAATCCATGTCTACACTCGACAACCACGAAGACCGCGTCTGGGCTCTCGTTGCACACCCTGAAACAGGCGCTTTGGTATCTGGTGGCGGAGACAGTATCATCACCTTCTGGAAAGACACCACAACCTCAACACTGGAAGCCGCCACAACGGCTGAAACAGAGCGCGTAGAGCTTGACCAGAAGTTGCACAACTACACATACTCAGGCAACTACCGCGAAGCCATTACTCTGGCGCTGCAGATGGATCAGCCAGGCCGCTTGTTCGCCCTCTTCAAGAGCGTCGCCGAGACTGAACAACCGGACGGAAGCATGTCCGGTCTCAACGCCGTCGACGACGTTGTAGGCAACCTCGCAGACGAGCAACTCTACAAACTCCTCCTTCGCCTGCGCGACTGGAACACCAACGTTCGAACCGCACCTGTAGCTCAGAAGATGCTCTGGACAGTCGTCAAGTCGTATCCTGCCTCGAGACTGGCCAGTCTGAGACCGAAGGGCAAGGTGGGAGCCAAAGGCAGTCTGAAGGATGTTCTTGATGCGATACGCGCGTACTCGGAGAGGCATTACAAGAGGGTGGAGGAGTTGGTTGACGAAAGCTATCTTTTGGACTTTACGCTCAGGGAAATGGATGAGGTGGGCGATGTGAAGGCTATCACAAACGGTACGTCGCGGTTGGGATTGGACCGTGATGTGGTCATGGCAGAATAAGGCATGGCCCAGTGGAAAACCAGATATACCCCGTTCTACATCTACATTTACTTTTGCATCTGGTATCTTCTTGTGCCTCGAACACTTTTCTAATACAGGCAGTCTACACACATGATCATGTACAAGGGGGAAAAAGTGCAACTTTGGTCGGTCTAACGTGTACTCGGGTGATGACCCAAGTCGTATAATTGATCGACAGTGAAGCATCCAAGAGAGAGCCGAGACCCACCAACAGCCGCTCGACTGCCCCGTGTAGAACCCCTTCTGGACAGTGCGCAACACGTGCGTCTACTGCATCTAGATGTCGAACATCTTCGTAGTGCTAACATTGATTCTGCGCCCAGTCAGTCATTTACACTCGACAGCAGGAACCAGCAGTCTGCACTCACCTACTCCACGCCCTGCGCTCGTACAAGCACTCCAAGAACCTAGCAGGCCAATACACATGATACAGGACGAAGAACGGCCACGGATCCGCCACCGTAAGCGTGCCGTCTTTCCAGCTCGAGAAATGGTGCCAGAAGGTCGCAACGCCGGCGGAGAAGTGCCTCCACGAGCCCGCGCCAAATACGGCATCCAGGAACGGCAGGATCAGGAAGCTGACCACGTCATGCCCGACCCAGTAGTAGCTGCTCGCAGGGGTCTGTGGGAAAACAGGAGTTTCCTGCTCGCCAGAGTCCTCGCGATAGTCCAGGGCGGAGAGGTATGCGTCGGCCGTTTCGGGTGTCTTTTCGAAGAGCACGACGGCTGTGTGGGCGCGTGGGTTGCATTCGATGGGGTATAGTTTCACGTTTTCTTCGTCTTCGACGAGGAAGTCGAAACTTAGATGGCCGCTGAACGTGTTGCCGCCGTCAGCTACTACGCGCTCGGTAAATGCAAGCATTTCCTGGTTAAGCTTAGAGTAGGCTGGTAAAGGCTCATAGTGCATGAGTAGCTCCGAAGATGGACAGCTGCAGAAGGCCTTTACCTTTCCACGAATGACGAGAGCGTGCGTGCAGTATTCGTTGCCTTTAATGAATTGCTGGAGCTGGAAGGGATTGGAGGCAGAGATGTTGAGGTTGTGGATGTATTTCTTGGTTTGCAAAGGCGATTCGAAGGGGAGGAGAGTCATCATTGCGTTGCGAGCGTGGTCGTCTACGCCGATGGGCTTCATAATGAACTTCTTGTTGCCATCTTCGCTGTTGCCGACATTTCGAAGGAGTACCTTCAGCGCCTCCTCGGGAGATGTGATCCGGTGCGATTCGGGTATCGGTAGATCGAGTGATTGAATGTAGTCGATGAACTTGTCTTTCTCGTGAAATTTTTCGACAACATCTTCGTAAAATTGAATCGCTTCAAATCGCCTCCCAACGTCTTTTGCCTGCTTCTGCGCGAGTCGAACCACCTGGCCGTCTTCGACGGCCGCAATTACTGATGAGCAGCTGATCCAGAGGTCGACCTTCTCGTTACGGATAACCGACAGTATGGAATCAATGTATGGTTCTGCATCGTCGCCGTTCGGCGTGTCCAATCGATAGTATCTTGCTATTGCGCTGGAGAAGCGCCCTGGAGAGAGGGGAGAAATATCTGCGCCAATGACACGGTGTTGCGTGTTCTGTGATAGAACTCGGGCGATTGAGAGGCCCTTGGTCATTGAGACCCCTGTAACGAGGATGGTCTTGCGCTGTATTACAGATGTGCCTCTTTTCTCTGCTTGCAGTACTTTGTCGCGACCATTGATCCGCTGCACGATGAGACAAAACAGCACAAGGATCGCCGAGACGGGTAGGCAGAGTACGCTCAGCGCGACAAGCAGCGCGTTCTTCCGTATGTGAGAGTAGTAGAACGGCTTTACATCTTCCTGCTTTTCATCCCTTGCGCCCATTGTTATTGTCGAGGTGCTGCTAGAAGTCTTTTTTTCGCGAGGTAAATAACTTTCCTTAGTCGTTGCAAACAAACCTCATGAAAGGGGACAAAAGGCCTTAAACCCCATCAACCCGAGACAAAGTCGCTGAGCAGAGACTAAGAATCCCTGGAGACTAGGACGGTTGGTACCACGCAAGATCTTCGCGTACAAGTCGTGTATGCATGCAAGCACGAACGCGGGTTCGTTCTTGTTTCTCTGTATGCGAATATGATCTCGACGTCATCGTTTTACATCGACTCATATGTGGACCCTGGTAAGTGCCGATTTGCGCAATGCTGGCATGCTGCAAGGTTCCAGTGGGTCAAGGCCCAGGCGCTTGCAATAGCAGAGAGGTCTTGTTTTTTTGGTAATGAGATGTGCATGGCGGGGTGTTGGATAGACAAGAGCGAGAGATCACCGAAGGTCAATTGCGATACCGACGAGACCAGCATTGACAATTTAGCTAAGTTCAGAAGAAGTTTGTTGACTGCTTGATTAATTGCAATTGATCTACTTGTTCTTGCGATGTTGCTGCTGGAACCGTGTATACGCACTGGAAGCCACTGAGGGTGTCCTGAAAGCTTTGCTTTCCATCCATCCACGGGTTCCTGCATCTCTGATGACACATTTGTACTACAAAAAGCCAACGTCAAGTCTGTGCCAACACTGCACGCCTTTGCCAGTCATTTCTCATTTCTGTTCTCCGGTACAGCGAGTAATCTCGATACCGTCCTACAACAAGTCAGTATGTAATTAGTATGGTTGGACTTGGATATGAGAACTCACGGGCACGCCCGTCGGCTCATAGCTGTTCACCAGCTTGCTCTCGTAGATGAGAGTTGGCTTTCCAGGGCTCTGGTTGAACTTGGCCTCACCGTACCTCTTCTCGTACATCTTAACATTCGTCTCCGCAATGCCTTCGGTGTTGCTGGAACCACTCTGCTTCGCTTCCTTAATCTTTTCGTTGACACTGCTCCTGACGTACTTGAGGTATGGTGGGTTACCGGGCTTGATCACGTTATCGGCGGCCAATACTGAGCCCTCGGTGATCAGACCCAGCTCTTCGCAAAGCTTGAGATCGGTTGTGTAGGCAGGCTTGTAGTGGTCCAGGAACATGAGATCGATGTGCTTCAACTGTCCAGATTGGTACAGGCGAGCAATTGATTCATCACTGGAGCCAACAATGACTTTTACAACATCGGAGAGACCTGCTAGATCTACTAGAGACATGATCACTGCAGCAAACGCAGGGTCACGCTCTAAGCTGAAGTACCGTTGCCCTCCGGCTTTTCGGACTGCTGCACCGAAGAGCACGCATGAGTAGCCAACATAGCCACCAAGTTCGACCTAGGTTTGTTTATGAACTCAGTACTCAAGCTGTGACATTTGACTTACCATTGTCTTAGGCTTGACTTGCTCAATCAGATCTGTCACTATGCGACCCTTATCCTCTCCAACGTTCATGAGATACTTCTTCGTGCGCCCATACTCGTCAATGGCTGCGAGAACATTTTCGGGTGAGTCCCGGATCTTCTCGATGTTGGGATGGGAGTAAACGAAGTGTAGAAGCTCAATTTCACGGCCATCATCGAAGAAGGCACCCTCATCCTCCTGCGCTGCGTATGCTTTACTCTGGTCGAAGCTGCCCATTGTTGTTTGCCGTGCTGATTGTGCAGTGTGAAATTGTGGTAAACCTGGAAGCTCGACGCGTCTCAAGGCGCCCAGGATGCCCCCAATGGATGCCCCTCAACGCGTTACTTGGTGCGGGGCATCAGATTAAACGATGACGGCGTTACGCGCTGCAGACGAGATCCACTCGTGGGGCCTGGTGCGAGCCAGGCAATCCTCTCGGGAACGAACACCCAAACAAAGCAGCACGGTGTCGTCAGTCGTTAGGCAATCACCTTAGCCATGATGTTCTCGCCATGCCCATTCGGCCCCCAGTTCTGCAAGTGATGCAGGATGTTACTGCAAGTGCAATATACCGTTTTCGTGGCATGCTGCAATGGCGCCATAGAGTGTATAACAAGAGGTTCCTTCAGCCCTATTCTGGTGAGCTTGTCGCGGTCATGTGGATACGTAACAACTCGGCCTTGTGAGAGACATGCGATTGGTGCATTTCGGCATTCCCTAAAGTCTTGACGTTGAGAAAACAACTTTCCTGATTCAGACAGCTCTAGGCATGTCAAACATACCCACGTTTAGCGGGTACTTGCTCCACAGAACATGACACAACCAAATGCACTTGCCTGCTATGGCAATATCCCTCAAAGATCTAGGATCATCTAAACTCTATCTACCCGACGCGGGAGCTAACATCGCAGGATCTCGCGACACGTCACGTTTATTCCGAATGCATGGTGTTGAGAGATCGAGGGGTAAGTTCCGGCTTGCTGTGGCCTAGCTGCAAGCGAGGTCTACAGGCTATCAGTTCGCTGGCCTATAATTCTATGTTCTATTGTTGAGCTGTGCCTGTCTAGGGTGGGATAGTGGCGTGGCGATGAAGTGATCCTGATGTGTGCCCCGCAACACCGTCAAATCGACTCTTTCTCCACGTCGGGATATACTCCGTGCGCAGCACTAAATGGGTTAGAGTATTTACTACGCTCTTTTTGTTTCTGGGTCGCAAGTAATTACGATTACACTGCTTTGTTCAAGCCTTGCGAAAGCCCCTGTCATCCATGAGGACTCATGATTTCCCTATGTGCCGGGACCGGATTATGCCGCTGGCAGTTCTTTAGCTACCAAGTCATTTCATCATGTCCAACCGGTAACAGTTTAGTCTCCCATGTACAGTCGCACCAGATCCACAGGACAAGGCATACACAGACTCTCGGCATAGCTGGCGAAGATTCTGCGTATGGTTGACGTTTCTCCCAAGTGTTACCGCTATATGTGAGCCAATTGAATGACGGCGTGTACTCAGGCCGCTGTGCGTGGTCAGAGACGACATCGGCTTGGAAACAATTTATATAGCTCACAGGATCCCACACACTGCCTCAGCGGACACTCAACGTATCTTTCTCACACATTTCTATACTCTCATCATGTCAGACCTTAAAGCTACCGTTGCCGAGACTAAGAACGGCTTCCACGTCGAGGGCTACGAGAAGATCGAATATGACTTCACCTTCTTGGATGGCGTCTTCAACCCCGCCAACCCCCAGCTTGCCAACTGCTACGAGCGATGGGGCCGCTGCCTTGCCATCATGGATCTGAATATCTACAATGTCTACGGCAAGGACATGCAGGCATACTTCGATCACTACAACATGCCCTTAACCATTCACAAGACCATGATTGGTGAAAAAGCCAAGTCAATTGAGACTTTCTTGAGTATTGTCGACTCCATGACCGACTTCGGTATCATCCGCAAGGAGCCCGTCCTTGTTGTTGTAAGTTCGAGCTTGTAGTCTTTTCCTAAAACATTGCTAACACGACCAGGGTGGTGGTCTAGTGACCGATGTTGCTGGGTAAAATAATCTCTAAGGCACTCTGGCCTGAAAGCGTTGCTACGACAGAGCTAACTCGAGATTTGTAGATTTTCGTGTGCCGCATACCGCAGAAACACCAACTTCATCCGTATTCCCACCACAGTCATTGGTCTTATCGACGCTAGTGTCAGCATCAAGGTCGCTGTAAACTACGGCAACTACAAGAACAGACTGGGGGCTTACCACGCTCCCATCCACACCTTCTTGGATTTCTCGTTCCTGAAGACCCTGCCCGAGGCACAAGTCCGAAATGGCTTTGCCGAGTTGATCAAGATCTCGACATGTGCTCACAAGCCTACGTTCGATCTTCTTGACAAGTACTGCGAGAAGCTGATTACATCCCGCTTTGGTCGTGAGGGCGACGACCAGGAGGTTCGCCAGGCTGCTGACACCATCAACCGTGCCGGTATCCACGAGATGTTGAAGCTCGAGACGCCTAACCTCCACGAGATCGGTCTTGACCGTGTAATCGCATATGGCCACACATGGAGTCCTCTTCACGAGGTATGTTGCCTCTGAACGTGAACAGGATTAGTATTGACAGTATTCAGCTCTCCCCACCTACTCCCCTTCGTCACGGACACGCCATCTCCATCGACATGGCCTACTCCGCGACATTGGCCAACCAGCGTGGTCTTCTTTCAGACGAAGAGCACCGCAGGCTGTTGAACCTCTTCTCCCGTGCTGGTCTGTCCATGGACCATGAGCTATTTGATGAAGATATGCTCGACAAGGCTACACAAGCTATCCTCAAGACGCGTGATGGACTTCTGCGTGCTGCTGTCCCCAACCCCATCGGTACCTGTGTCTTCCTGAACGACGTATCCGCCGAGGAGATGAACAAGGCTCTGCGAAGGCACAAGGAGCTGATGAAGGAGTACCCCCGCAACGGTGAGGGTATCGAGGCTTATGTCGATGCTTCCGACACAGGGTACACACAGAACGATGTCCCTGTCGAGGATGCGTTGCAGAAAGACAAGGTCGCTGAGAAGCTGAGCAACGGCAAGGCTGACGGGCTGCCCAACGGCAAGCAACAGGCTAGCAGTGGCATTCCTGCCGGTCTACAGGGTATTGCCAACGGCTACTCCAATGGTTACAAGAACTAGAAGGAGTTGTTGAGACGGAGAAAGGATGAGGAAAGCCCGGGAAAAGCACTTCATTTAGCGGCAGTTTGGATAATACCAGAGGCTTAGGCCGCGTTGCGTTTGCAACTTATACCTCCTACATAAAAAATAATTCACTTCTCATACTGCTCTTTCCCTGCTGTGATTTAATCGACAATATTGCGGCACTTCATGCTGTTGAAAATTTGCCAACGCCTAAGTTTGTTTGCTTTGCGATATTGGTCGACTACGTTGGCGCAGCTAGATTTTCGGGAAGACATAACATCCACCCCCATCATAGCAATAATTATGATGACATTGCGGCATATCCCCGATTCAAGGAGCTACTCAATCAGCCAAGTTAGCGCACATGTTGTCAATATCTCACGGTACTTTTGACATGTGCTTGCGAACACACTTCGACGAATGAAGAACTCTCGAACTGCTCTTGGCTCTGCAGGCTGATTGCGCATTCATTGGTGCACAAACACGCTCATCATAAAGATATGTGCTCCCTAAAATCGACACCGACATCCCATCGCCATCACTGAAGACGACCCAACGAGAAACCAGTTTCCTAACAGGAGAGTTGTTCGCGGGGCCCACGCCACCGAAGTGACTGGCAACCAGAAGCAGTGGATGATGCTAATGGTCGTGGCTGGGCCCCTGAGCTTTTTTGATAAGGAAACAGAAACGGGTGTGGGCGCTGTGAAGATTTTATACCGGCGGCGACGGAGCGATCAAACTGCCGATGCGCTAACCATTCTCGGCTAGAGGGTATCTTAGGCTTCTCCGACACTCAAACACCGTCATCAAGTGACATGCTATCTCGCACGATTTGTCGGTTCATTAACTACGGCTCTTACGAGCACATAAGACGTAGTTGTAATTTCAAGCATTCCTTACAGAGTGCGGTGGTGCTACAGCATGCTGGAAAACACATTTTGTTCTTTCTTGCTTGACCCTAAAATCGTGCGTGAATTGTGAAGTTTACACGTCGCAACCTCGTGCAACTTACTATCCTGATCAATAGAGGAGCAGCATCACAGGTACATGCGACCAATGTCCCAGGAATCAGGAATTGGACTCGGTTCAACCGTCGTTAGCGTGATCTGCAGCAACCGACGTCAGCGACATCTTCCATAAACATACATTTTGCCCAGTCTCTTGTTCACACCTTCAGAGCACATAATGGCTTCAACAGCACCTGCACAGGCGATTGCCCCGGCCAGTACCGAGGGCCTCACTACACCATTCAAGAGCGTACTCAATTTTCGGGATGTTGGCGAGTTCATCAATAGGGCCACGGGAACAAGGTAATTGGACTTCTATCTGGAATTGACACTACTGATCAGCTGCAGGCGCTTGAAGACGAGATTGTTGTACCGGGGTGCTCGACCCGGCAAGTAGCTCGCTCGCGCTCAGAAGCGTGCGTTTGCTGACCCCAACAGATGAAGCAACAGTTCGGGACAGAGAAAGACTCGTGAAAGAGTATGGAGTGAAGAGCATCATCGACCTCCGAACAAAGTACGCGGGCGACCTTCATTCAGAGACACGCAAGCTCACAAAGACAGAACCGAACACATCGAACAAGCCCAAAAGCGAGACGCCAAGATCAAAGCTTCAGCTGCAGTTCCTCAATCCAACGACGACGTCGCCGGGCCGCTGAAGATGCCCGAGGTCACATACTACGAAATCAATTTCAATGGTTCCGCTTTCTCGCGCATGCTTATCTCCAAGCTCACATGGATGGAGTTCTTTCGACTGGCTGGACTCATGGTCTTTGGGTATCGTCTCGATGCAATCAAGATTCTCTCACCCCACATGGAGGCAATGGGTCTCATTGGTCTAGCAAAGAACTCAATAGACGTTTGCACGAAAGAGGTTAAACAGGTCTTTGATGTCTTTGCAGACGACAGGAACTGGCCCGTACTGGTTCACTGCACGCAAGGTAAAGACCGCACGGGCTTGATCGTAATGCTCATCCTGTGGTTGATCCAAATTGAGGATGAAGCTATCGAACAGGATTACCTGCTGTCCGAGCCCGAGCTTGCGCCAGAGAAGGAGTCGCGAATAAAGAGATCGGCGCAATTGGCCTATCTGAGCAATTCGCCGTGTGCCCGCCAGGTCTGGCCAAGGAGGTCCATTCGCACATCCAGGAGCAGTATGGCGGTGTTGAGAAGTACTTGGTGGAGAAAGTTGGGGTTAGCAAAGAGACGCTAAGGAACATAAGGAGGAGGATGTTGGCAGCTGATTCGTAGTAAGCCACGCGTCCGCGTTGGTATAACACCGAAAATCCGAAAATCCACCTTTAAGCCTGGTCGCTGTTGAACAGATGCCCTATTGCAGCATCGACAGTCGCACAATATTGCTGAGCGTAACACAACTCCTCACAAGACGTGTGACTAGCAGGGCTAGCCGCCTAATCAATAGAATCAACAGTTCTGTCGTGCTTCTTATCGTGGGATATTGGTGTTTCAGGTGTAAAAGCTAGGACTCGAAGCTCCCCTGGTTCGCTTAGTGGGCTCACCGCCAGCTTGGCGCATGCAGCTGTCTTCTGAAAACACCACGTCTGCTCTTCGTTCTGCAAAATTCACTAGTGTTGGGCAAGATGAGCGGCAACACCTCTGAGGAGACTTTCGAGTTCATCGAAACGCCAGCGGCGTCTTCGATTGTCTCGGAGTTCGATTGCGGGGTCAAGACCACTTCGGTACGTACTATCTCAACAATTGGGCGCACGTTCGGCGAGCCATTGAGCGCTCAAGTAAGCAGCAATTGAGCTGACATGCAATGTGAACAGTACCCCACGATTGCCAATGCTCCTCTCCCTGCTGAGGGCTCTGGCCGCGAGTCGTTCTCGAACTACTTCCTCATCTCGCTGCTTGTCGGTGTCCCCGCCTACTTCACCTGGAACTTGGGCGGAGGCTTCAAGACCTGGGTCTTCCTTGCCCTGCTCCTGGCTCTGCCTATTCTCGGTCCCTTCTGGTGGCTCACGTCTGAGTTTGCGCCCCGCAAGAACGAGAAGGCCAGGCTGCCCGGCAAGAACATTGAGCACTACCTGAAGTTCAAGAAGGAAGAGGATCGCGATGCCTACTACGGCAAGAAGAAGATACCGATCGAGACCTTCCAGGAGAAGTACTTCGATGGCGAGATTGAGCTCAACGGCGATATGCTCGAGATTCTCGAATGGCGCCACGACTGGTCCAAGCCCCGTTTCACGCTCGGTCTGATCAAGCACTTCCTCTTCGGCATGATCCCCGAGATGATTGTTCACTCCAAGTCTCAGGGTACGTACTTCTTCCTTACAATCCGCCATTGCATCGGATACGGCTAACGTCATATCAGATGAAGAACAGGTCCGAGATCACTACGACCGCGGTGACGATTTCTACGGCTGGTTCCTCGGCCCACGCATGATCTACACTTCCGGTATTATCTCTGACATCAATAAGGAGGAGACTCTTGAGCAGCTTCAGGATAACAAGATGGCTATTGTTTGCGAAAAGATTGGCGTCAAGAAAGGCGAAAAGATGCTCGACATTGGCTGCGGCTGGGGTACTCTCTCCAAGTTCGCGTCTGTCAACTACGGTGCTCACGTCACTGGTGTCACACTCGGTCGCAACCAGACTGCCTGGGGAAATAGCGGCCTCAGGAGGGCTGGTGTCCAAGAGGACCAGTCCAGGATTCTCTGTATGGATTACCGTGAGATTCCCGTTCCCGCGGGTGGCTACGACAAGATCACCTGTCTCGAGATGGCCGAGCACGTCGGTGTTCGTCACTTGGGTGCCTTTTTCCGTCAGGTTTATGATATGCTCGAGGATGACGGTGTCTTCTTCCTGCAGATCGCCGGTCTCCGCAAGGCATGGCAGTTTGAGGACTTCACTTGGGGTCTGTTCATGAACAAATACGTCTTTCCTGGAGCTGATGCTTCTACTCCCCTTGGTTTCGTTATTGACACTCTCGAGGGTGCTGGTTTCGAGGTCAAGATGGTCGACACAATCGGTGTTCACTACTCGGCTACCCTTTGGAGGTGGTACCGTAACTGGCTTGGCAACAAGGATAAGGTCAACGCCAAATACGGTGCCCGCTGGTACCGCATCTGGGAATACTTCCTTGCCTACTCCACGATCGCCTCCCGCCAGGGTTCTGCCACTTGCTTCCAGATCACCTGTGTCAAGAACCTCAACGCTGTTCACCGCGTCGATGGTATCAACACTCAGTTCTCTCTGGCTGGTGCTCTTGAGTCGAGCAAGGCTAAGAGCGCCAACCTCCTCCCTAAGAATGTCTAAACACTTTCCCGGTATGCTGCTTCGGCACAACACAACCAGTATCGTCGATTTGAGTAGGGGACTGGTCAAGAATATGCTCTGGGTGGATATGAGCAACTTGTAGACAAAATCATGATGGGTATTGTTTGATCTATTGGTTTTAGCCTGGTAATGAGCATGACTCTATGACGATATGGAATATAGGCTGTCATGATGTAACGTTTGTAACAATGAAATCTGCTGCGATAACTAGTGCATAGTCATCCCTTACCCTATCGATCTTTGCCCATGGTCTCAACCTGTGCTGTTGGTAAATATTTCACATTTATTCGCAAGATTGGTTACCCGGGACTGTCCAAAGGCATTCAGACTGCAGTTCTCAATGACTGGTCTTCAGTCAATTGCTATTGTATAGTTATCAAAAGCACTACACTACCTGATGAGAGTTTGGAGGGCTGGCTTGGAAGTTCTGCGTGTCAGGATGTCAGTCTGGGGAATGGGCTTGCGTGCATCTCGCGTCTATACCACCGACTCTGCTACATGAATATTTATAGCGCAGCCCCACCAAGTCTTTAGCTTCTAAAAGTGGGACACCATGTTGAACTCCCCGACTAACCATGCTGCAACCATCGAAGAGAAACTAGAAGTTCACGCACAGCTTTCCGGATCACTGTACCGCACTTTCAAGTACTATATAGTTATTTCAATGATCAAAATTGTCATCAAACAACACCAATCAGATCTACAATCTGACCTACGGTGGTATGGTGTAAGTTCATCTCACCAACAAAAGCTCTCACGCAGCGTCTAATAAGCCCTCAGCTAGTGGTATGACGTCGCGTTGTGGCTGGCGAACACTTAGTGTTCCGATCCAGATCCGCGCCAGCCCGTGTTCGATTCACGGTACCGCCAATATGTGCGACATTCTTTTTTGCCTTTCGAATGGATTTCATATCTCATATACCTCACCTCTTAATATAATTTTTAAGCCTAACTCTCGTCCTCATAGTTCAATTCTCTGGCCAACACAGCAACATCCTACACCTCCGTACACAGCTTCGAGTTTTACTACAACTCAGACCCTTTGTAATCATTTTGCAGTTTTGATGTTTCCTCTCTTTTCCAGGACTCCACTTCTTCAGTCAAATCTACTCTCCATGTTGTGATTGACACTCATTCTTCAGTTCACTCGACGCCCGAACATAGCCTTTTGTCGCAACGTGGAATCAACCAAATTACCCTATTATCAAAGCCCACAGGGAGTGGGTGTAGGAGTGTTCACTTTTGCACTCTTTTTCTACTACGACACCTTTTCATGCCAATTGGTACTGTCTCGGCGTCGACATTTCCGGTACCGAGCGGTGCTATTACATCGATGGAGCTTGATTCTAGACTAGCCTGAAGGCATGCTGAGGCAGACCGAACAGTCTTGACCAAGGGGTATGCGTGAAGAGAGACGATTTACGTAAATAATTGTTGAGAAGCGTCGAAGATCTCGTAATGGCCGCAGGACGCTACAACATCAGATACCCCGGGCTGACGGGACTTGTTCGTATTCTTATCTCACAGTACGCCGTTACGTCACTGCATTGTGGTTCCGGTTCTTCTCTATTCTTCCTGTGCTGTATTTACTTCATTAAGCACCTGCTGGCTTATCTTTATGCTCGAGCAGACTTACTCTTATTTGCTGCATGTAGTTCGATCTGCTCAACACACAGCCATTATCGTTGCGCAGGCGGTAAGTTTAGATATGGGATACAGAACGAACCTTTACAGCCACCTATTCGTCCGAACTCTACTTTGCAGAACCCGCGATATTCCTGGGGCCTTGCTCGTGTTCTGGTGTGTCACAGCACAGTACCTGTGAAGGAGTACTACTCCTGTGACCAGTATTGATCGTACCTTCGTACATCGTGATCCGGATCATCCGGATCTCTGATTCTCCTTGGCTTGATAGATTTAGGGGTAATTAAGCTGCTCTTTAAACGGTATCCCTAGATAAAGAAAACTGGACAATTTTATCCCAACCTGGTCGGTATATCCAAATCCCCCAACTCTGAATTGATGATATATTGGAAATAATAGACTTATTGATCGGAGGCATGACATGGTCGGGGAAATTATCAGGTCTGGATCATATCCTGGAGCAGACGTATGGCAACAGAAGGATTTCTGCAGCATCTGCGATACTGTGGTGTCGACTGCACTACTGAGGCACAAGTTTTGAGGCTTGCTGAGTTGTATTTCTCGATATCGCATAACAAAGTTGTTGAAGATGATTTAGTGGAACATAATGTTACAGCAAGGCGCTTTTCAAGGTGATTCGATCTGGACCATGGCTTGAGAAAGAACATTATACTGCGTGACTCTGTACGGTTATCTCGCTCGTTTTGTAGATATGACCACCTCCGCTACTTCTGTCCTCGCTGGCCGCCGATGCCGATCTTTCCTTGCTCTCTCTGCTCAGACTATGAGGATGCATGTCACCTCCGACTTGAGTGTATGGCCCATCAGCATTTACGAGTACTGTTTCGCTCATCCGTCTGTTCGTGCGTGTGGTGCCGATGGTTGTCCTCTTCCATTTGGAGCTGAGACCGAGTTCAATCCCAGAACTCACCCCTTTCGTCGTTCGCATGCGGCTTTGTGAGGATGATCCAAGTAGTTTGGGCATGAACTTTACAATAACTGGTTTGATTCCGGGTGCGGAAGCACATAATAAGCTGATATAAAGCTCTGTGGATGTCCATATTGACACGTCATACGAGTCCCAACTAGGCTCGTAGTCCGGCATGTTAAACGTGGTACCCAGCCGTATCATGCGTAACATACTGGCAGTGACAGCCAGGAAGCCGAGGAGTACGATGCCGGTCAGTGCCCATCTTTGTCGTGGATGCAGCTGCAGTTCGAGAATTCGAGGTAGAACAATGACCATGAGCGCAACATCGACGAATATGTTGAGGCTGCCATTGATAATAAGGCCTGGCAAATTTGGAATACACTTCTCAGTCGGTCGCCCATCAGTCCAATAGACGTAAATTGGTCGACACTGGAACACAACTACGAATTCGAAGGGTATTACCAGCAGTACAAGAAGGACCATTAGTACCTGAATCATGCATCGTCCGCGTTTGTCCGTGTAGAAAATACGAAGATAGGTAAGGCAAATACTCATCTTCGATAGTGAAAGAGCTGGGAAGAGAAGAATCTGGGACGCGTAGGCGTATTTCTGCGACGTAATGGGGGCCTGAGGGTTTGTCAAGGCTATCGCAGCAGCATGACGTCCACCACCATTGCTGACTTGACCGTACTGGCAGACGCTATAGCCTGTGCAAAATAGCTGCCAGAATGTGAGTTCAAGAATGTTCGACCGAATGCATTGTACTTACCCAAGCTGCCGCAAGAACATGGTCTTCTAATCTCCATGATTTGGTTACAGCGGCTCGGGAGTACGCTCTCGCCAAAAAGAACAGAGAACCGATGGTCTGGACAACAGCGTTGCCTACGATTATCTGCGGTTGACGTGATTGCGAAAGAAAGCTCGATGAAAACTGTAGCTCTGTGTCAACCAGTCGAGATCTCTGTCTGTGAGAGTGCACTGTCATACCTCCGGATTGCTATTATCCTGACGCACAACATGGTGAATGAGCCCCATTGACCTTTGTTTATGTCTTCATCTGCAAGGTGAGGTTGATAGAGAAGCTGTCAAATTCCGCGGGGGCCCAGAGAAGGTCTTCCGAGGAGTGTCGCCGTCGCACCATCAGGGGTACGAGGTGTCGAATCAGCACACCCTAGACGTTGACATCCGTGCTATTTGCATGGTCCCGCAGTTTTAGGCCTCCTTAGTGAACAAAGAGAGTTCCGGTAGACTATGCGATCGGGGAGCGATCTAGATCATCCCGCGAAGACTCCCCAAAATCTGCCTGATTCTCGCTACTTTGATAAGCTGCAGCTCCCTACGCAACAGCTAATTAAAAATCGTAAAGTTCAGCAAATATCTTGCAGTGGCCTTTCCTAAGCCCTCAGCTATTCTAGAGGATAGATCTGTGAGCTTTTATGAGCCTTTGGTGAGGATTCCCCTCGGTATGATGCCGACACTCAGTAACCGATCGATTAGTCTAGCACCGTCACGGCTACAACAGTGAATCTGGGGCTTTAAGTGTACAGAAACAGGTTGTCTAATACTGACATGCATACTCAAAACACCAAGCATGATCCTTGGACATGATGCAAACTCGCTTGCGGTATGACTTCCAGTTCCGTGACCCACAATGGCAATCTGGCTCCTGCCGTGATTGAACATCGTAAGGTCAATCCTTGTGAATGTCGATCTCATGACCTAAAATGCAACGTACTACGCATCCATGCTGAATGTCGAAATCCTCCCAAGGTTAAAGAGGCGTAAATAAAGCCTGCGAATGTCTCAAGATTAATTGCGATCAGCTGTGGGGCGATTGGATGTGGCTTGACATCCTGTCGTCTTGTCTTAAGTAGCATTGTTGTCACGAACTGCGTCAGCTGAAACCATAAGCGCGACAGACGAGGATATGCACGTTGGATTGCAGAATACTTGGCGTACATTCCGGGTAGGTTTTCCGTTCTCGTGTCAACCGTAAATACCGCACAAGAGTAAGGCCAGCGGTAATTTAAGCTCCACGGCTAAGAATCAAAGCAACGCGCTTAAGTTAAAACCAGGGCCCTCTATATGTCCTAAGAGACTTCACTGTAGATCTTACCTACAGCTTTGTAAGAAATTTTCTGGGTGCAAAAGGCACCTGGAGGGAGGTTGTGATGTTCTCGGCTTTACCTGCGGGCATACTCCCGTGCAGCAAGTCGTAGGCTTCATCTCGAACGCACGTTCACCAGCAGCTGCCCAGAGGCCAAGTACACTAGGTGGCTGAGTCGCCGGAAGGGCAATCTTAAATTTTGCCCATCGTTGGCGAGGTGGCGATCATGTTCAGCTGCCGTTGGCATTTCAATTGCAGGGAAGTTGACGTGGCAGTCGCTGTAGCGCAGACATGGCGTAAAGGTCTCGCTGGCTACTACGAGTGCCGGCTGCAGTCGACTCTGTGCCTTCATGCCTTTAAAAACAGGCTCTTTGGCGAGCAGGGATTCCTCTGACACTTGCTTCACTTGCGCCGTCATTGTGCCGCGCTCCACTGTTTGACTGTAAATTACTCTTTCACAAAGGTTAGACAAGCCATCCTTCCTGTGAAGCGGAGAGGCGGTAAGCTACTGATACTACTGTATACTTCTAGCGGTGTGCATGAGTCAATCGGAAGTTTCGCAGCTGTTGTGGGATTTGAGCTTGGCTACGGGAGGTCTCTGCGATGCGGTGTTGAGGGCGTGCATCATTAATGGAAGCCCTTTGGTGCCGTAAAGGTCTCCCATCTCTTGTATTCGAGATATTACCCAATTTCTCTTCTCAGCTTTCTTGGTTCTTGCAATGGTTGCACAGATCATCGAAAGAAAGAGTGATTCGACGAAATAGACCATTCTGGACTCTAATACTTCTTGTTGTCTTATGATCGGTAAGCCCTACTGTACCTTTCCTTAAGTGTTCCGTGCAGGAGAAGGCAGCAAGCCTTCACTTTGGTGAGGTTGATGTACTATTGTTGCAGAGTATGAGGTGTCTGGGTTGTAGGGACTTGCATCGATACTTTGCCAGAAATGCAGACGTCTTTGTGTAATGATCAGTCAACCCATGGACGTAAAATAAGGAATCTCAGCTTTTTGAATAGCGTATCGACAGTTTGGAGCTTGAAACTGGGTACAGCTCCCTGTTCGAGTCGAAAGCGATTTTACTCGTCCATAAGATGGATGCAGTTCGACAATGTGCGATGTGAACAGCATGACCAAAGAGGCACCTGGCGGAATTGCTCGCTCGGCACTCGTCATCCCGAAAGCGAAGATTGAGCTTGAGCACCGACATCTCCAGCTCCCCTCATTCTAGCCTCCACCACTCAATTGAAGCGTCGCAGCTTCTCCATCGTCAAGCATGCTTTTCCAGAATCTTTCATTGCTCTTCTTCGCCCTGGGGAGCTATGCAGCCACTGGGCAGATGACTTCGGATGTCTCCACGCTCGACTCTCCCACATCCAAAGAGCTGCTCGCCCTGCACAAGAAGCTGGTCAAAATTGAGTCGATCAGTGAGAACGAACTCGAAGTAGGGACATGGCTTGCATCGTATCTCGAAGACAATGGCTTCAGGGTGGAAAGGCAAGAAGTTGCAAAAGACCGCTATAATCTCCTCGCCTACGGCAGCAAGCGCGACACCACCGTCCTCCTCTCCTCGCACATCGACACCGTTCCGCCATACTGGCCGTACTACCACAACAAAACTACCGACGTTATCGGTGGTCGTGGTAGTGTCGATGCGAAAGCCAGTGTTGCAGCGCAAATACTAGCGGTTATGGGTCTCGATACGGACAGCGAAGCCAGGATCTTGCGCGATGACATCTCGTTGCTCTTTGTTGTAGGTGAGGAAGTCGGCGGTGAAGGCATGAAGGCATTCAGCTCGTGGAAGAATCGCCCTCAGTATGATATCGTCATTTTCGGTGAACCAACCGAGGGCAAGCTGGTTTGCGGTCATAAAGGCATACTAGGCTTCACGATCAGTGCAACGGGTAAGGCAGCACACTCGGGCTATCCATGGCTTGGTGTGAGCGCCAACGATATCTTGGTCGAGGCTTTGGGCGCGCTGCTCGAGTTGAGACAGCATTTGCCTTGGAGCGAGAAGTACGGCAACACCACTATGAATTTTGGTCGCATTGAGGGTGGCGTAGCAGCTAATGTCGTTGCGGAGACAGCGAGCGCAAAGATTACGACACGTCTTGCGGCTGGTACGCCGAAGATCGTATCAGGTCTCATCATCAACGCTCTGAAAGATGTGAAGGCCCGCGCACAGGAACAAGGTGGTGATCTGAGCTTCAATTGGAGCGGTAACGGTTATGGCCCTGTCGACATTAACTGCGACATCGACGGGTTCGAGAAGCTGACCGTGAACTACGGGACTGACGTGCCCAATCTCGAAGGCGACCACAGGCGGTACCTGTATGGACCGGGCAACATCTTTGTCGCGCACTCGGACCATGAGGCGCTGAAGAGAGAGGAGCTGGAGCAGGCAGTTCTCGACTACAGGCGGCTCATCATCCAAGCTTCGAAGATGGAGCCAAAGCAGGAGAGTCCAGATCTTGGCAATGAGCAAGTAGAGCTGTAGATACGTTATGTATATACCCTTAGCGAGCACATAGACAAATCAAATCACGACGAGAGGCTCTCCCATCACTTCTTTCGTCAATCATGTCCGATTCGAGCATGCGCAAAGAAAACCAGCCACCAGGTGGAACAACGCAAACCATGCGCGTGCATGGACAACCACCCACATGTTTGACCAGCCCCACTACTAACCGCCCTTCGCGTCATCCGGACTCCACTCTAGGAAAACGACTCGACAGTATCTGCACTATGAGCTGTCACCGCAATGCTGTCTTTGCCTTTTTTAATTATATGTTTATATAAATAGTATTTTTCATTTATTCCATCAAGAACAACAACTTCGGTTTTGTAGTGTACGTTTTTCCCTGATCAATTCAATCCGATCGACCACTAATCCCTAACAGGTAGCGGTTATCACTCCGGATTCTGATCACTTCAGTATCTTCCGGCAACCCCGGTTCGATTCCGGGCAAGACCTCTTTTTTTTTTCTTGCAGACGCATAGTTGATGAACGCAATCATTATTGTGGACGATGCGGGCTGTATTTTTCGCCTTTGCCTAGTGTAGCTCTGGCGGGGTATCTAAGCTCTCTGCCTTTTCCCTGTTGCATTTACAAAAGCAGCGTGTACTTGCAGTTTGCTATCTGAATTACATGTGCACAATTTCTTCAGGGACGTACCGTTCTGGTGGGTTGATGATGGGAAGCGGTGTTATCACAAAGTGCTTGAGAGATCTCACCAGGCAGCCACGATACTCTGGGCTCGATCTGTGAAGTCTTACTTGGTGCCGTCAGTTATCGAGTCGTTAGCCTCGACGTACTTGCCAACTGCATAGCCATACTTCCTCACAGCCTTGCGCATAGCAGCTTGGCATGGCTGCAGCTCGTTCCGCAGAAGCTTCACGAACTCTGTCTTCTTTAGCTTCTTCTCCTTCTCAGACCTTCCGTCCTTCTCGGAATCCTTCTTCTTGGCGTCCGCCTTATTCTTGATCAACTCTGTCCTGCCGACACCAAGTTTTCATGATCGTCACCTGTGACGTTCATGCTAGACTTGCCTCCAGCTTCGACATTGAGAGTGCCATCACCAAGCAGCGCGATGAGAGCTATCTCCTGAAAATCTATATCTTTGCTGATGAGCTTGATGTTGGTAGAGACACGCGTGAGGTCTGAACAGTTGCGTTGGTGAGAAAGTTTGGGGAGTAGCTGGCTAGCGATCGGAGGAACCGCACGATGAAGCCAGTCTATTCGTTTTGACGTGACATTCTTGAGGTGGCGATCTCATGGACGCTGCTTGGAAGTCTGGCCGGCATATCGAACGGTGATGGTGGACAGTGGTCTCAGCCCCTCAGTGACCTTGAGTCAGCGGAGACCGCCCGACGAAGATTGAAAAAGCTCCGGAAACAACGAAGCATTGATTCGTCACTAAGGCAGAGCGTTATGCAACAGGCTCATGAAAAGAACAAGGTAACCTGCTTGACGGGGACGTTGAATGGATAATGGGCGAGCATTGCGTGATTCTTGGCGAACTTCCGCCAACACCATGTGGATTCATCAACAACAAAGCTTGCAGCATTCAAGGATGCAGAAAGCATATAAGTCATGGAATCAGTACTAATACTAGCACATCTGAGTGCAAACAGCAACCGCTGTCACCATGGGGATCGAGACAGCGCAATCCTCGAGTACCGGCCACCATGGGCTCGGACGGTTTATTCCCTACTTCAAGAACGAAGAGAATGTCTTCCGCACCAAGCTCGACCTTTTTCTTCTGCTATGGATGTTCATTGCGGGTATTATGAAAGAGATGGATCAGAGTGCAACAACACAAGCCTACGTCAGCGGCATGAAAGAGGACCTGGCGTTATATGGCAACGAGCTCAACTGGTTTCAAACGTACTTCTCCATCGCGTACGCCATCTTCATTGTGCCCTCACAGATGCTACAAACGAAGTTGCGCCCGTCCCTTTGGCTTCCGTTTGCTGAGATCGCATGGGGTATCTTGACTTTGTTGTAAGTTTGCTTCGTATCTAAGCGTTTGTAGATTTGTGCTGATCGAAGAAGCACATACAAGGCAAAGACTGCAACAACTATCTACATTTTGCGCTTCTTCCTGGGAGCACTGAGTGCGACTTCATGGCCTGGTATCACAGCACTCATCATGACATGGTACACACCCACGGAACTTGCCTTCCGTCTCGCTATCTTTAATGTGTCTGATGTCGCTGGCGCAATGTTCCTGGGCGTTGTACAAGCAGAACTCTACGTCAACATGAACGGAGTCAACGGCCTAGCGGGGTGGCAATGGCTCTTCATCGTCTCCGGCGCTATCACCATCCTGCTGGGTTTCCTCGGTCTCTTGATTGTACCTGACTCGCCGGCCAATACGCGTGCCATCTGGCTCACAAGACGGGAAAAAGAGTTGTCGAGAGAACGATTGGAACGTCATGGTATGCAGGCTGCTCGGTTGATACCCCTGAAGGTGCTGCGCGTGAAGCTGCTATTGCTGATCAAGCATCCCCTGACGTATCTGTACATTGCCGCTTTCGCGCAGAACGCTTGGGCACATCGCGCAAACTCGTACATTCTACTCTACCTAAAAGGCGTCACCGACTCTGCCGGCAACAAGCTGTACACAACATACCAAGTCAACCTCATCCCACTCGGCGGATACGGACTGCAAATCATCACCAACGTTGGCATCAACGCACTCGGCGATTGGAAAGGCTGGCGCTGGCCTATCTTCGTTGGATCAGGCCTAGTACACATAGTGGCCTGTGGCATCCTGACAGGCTGGCCGAGCAGTCACCCAACCATCATGTTCGCATACTTCTTAACATACGCAACCAACGCCGGCAGCCCTGCGCTGATTGCCTGGCTCGCTGAGCTACTGCGAGTTGAGCCCGAGGCTCGTGCCATCATCATCGGCATGAGCGTCACCATAGTGTATGTTGGCCATGCCACGATACCTCTAGGAGCCTGGAAGGCCGTGGATGCACCACACTATACCATTGGCTTCCCGCTCGCATTGAGTCTTGCTGCTGGAGCTATTGGCGTTGTACTTGCCATGCGCTTCTGGTTTGTCAAGAAACATCCCGACTTTGCACAGACGGGGTATGGCGAAGGAGAGGAAACAAACGAAGAGTATGAGACGGAGGTGACCAACCATAAGTTGGATACCGAGACAGGCCAGCAGCCGACAAAGGACGGTGTGAGTGTCCGCTATCGATCTTGAGGAAGTCCATCATCTTGCTCAGTGGTCTGTGCTCTCCCATCGAAGACACATACCCCTGCTAGGAGAACAGCAATCGTAAGCTTCGAGTTTGAAATGGGCCCAATGCATCATCTACCCAGGCACTTGCGAAAAGATATTCATTCCACATTATTAGCGCCTCTATGGCACTGACCCAGCGAGAGCCTCTTAACTTTCCGTAACCAAGCAGTAAGTGCGTAGAAAGAGAGGCGACCTTGCAGATCACGCTTCCTCTCCAGCGCTCCAAGACAGTCTGAACGCCAAGTCCCACACCCATACCAGCTCCATGTACCGCACAAACCATCAAAGAGCAAGTATGCCAGGCTTCTTCAAGGAGCAGTGTAGGTAATCACTTAGCTCCAGAAGGGCAATTCCGCCTCCCTACTTGCGGCAGCGGACACGAAAACAGACCTTATAGGACTGTGATAGCGGTACTGCTGCTCTTCTTATACTCTTTCTATCTCTGGGACCTGGTCTGTTGGATTCTCCTTGGAAACAGTCTTGTTTCTGGTTCGACAGAGTCTGATACGTATCTAGAGGCTGAGGAGATACCCAACTAAGCAGCATACTTGCCCTTCACTAGTTTATGCAGTATTATCCTCTCTACAGTCTCTTCCTTCGCGTGACATGGGCAAGACCGGGCAAAGCAGCCAAACTTTTTTTTTTTTTTTTTTTTTTTTTTTGGTTAAAAACTTTAGCATTTCCCTTGTTACCAAAGCTTTCGTGAATAATCTCTCGCAGCTGGTTGCGAGTTGTCTGTTATGCGTATCTTCCAGGCTTGGACAGGCGTAAGTGGGGTGATGTTAGCGGAACCAGCGAAATCCTGCTAATGAGCTTTGCCGGTGCAGATATGAGCTACTTCATTTTTGGTTTGAGTTTAAATCTTCTCCTTCATTATTTGTCGTTACGTCTCGTCTCTGTAATACTTATTGGTTTTTCCTCCCTATCTACACTTTCTCCAGCACTCTAGTAATAGCGTACAACATAGAAACGTGCAAAGGCTGCGCAGTGCTGTAAAAGTGGCATGCCGCCTGGTATCAACTCCAATCCTAGATAAATGGAATGCGATGCGTGAACGCTACAAGTAATGGAATAGACATGATCGCGCCAAAGCGCTTGACATGAGTGGGTTCAGCAAAGGAATTTGTAGACCTTCTTCCACCTGGGCCACTTTTTTCCTCTCTTCGTGCTCCTCCTCGATCAGCGCGTCGATATTCAGCTCGCGAATGCCCGTGTGCAGGTCCATGTTATGGGATCGCACTACCAACGTGCGGTAGTAGAATTTGTATGGAATGTAGAATGCAATCGTGACGGGTAGCGCAAGATAGATACTGAAGAAGCGCTGCAGACGCTCTGATGTTGATAAATGCTGATAATCGAGTGGTGCCACGGCGACCCATAACTGCGCAACGAGGACAAGACCGTTGAAGAAGAGGCCAATGTAGGAGCCAATCAAGCCGGGTTGCGAGCGAAAGGCGAGTTCGGACAGACTGTGTCCTTGCACGCTCCAGCCCTTGCGGAAGCGGATATGTGCGAGACAGATGGACAGCCAGGTGAAGACGGCGGAAAGCGCAGAAAGGGCGAGCAACCAGTTGAAGACGTTGTCCCGAAGATCATCGTTAGCGCCAGCGAGGAAGGCGAGGAGACCAATGGCTAAAGCAAAGGCAATGGATACGAGAGGGCGACCCTGACGGTCGATATAGGCAAATATTCTCGGGGCCTGGTGTTGCTCTGCTAGGGCGGCGAGCGTGCGAGATGAGCCGTAGATGGATGAGTTGCCAACAGACAGTACAGCAATCATGATGACTGCGTTGAAGACGGATGGGAGACCTTCGATGCCTGCGTTCTGAATGGCGATTACGAAAGGAGAAGCAACGGCATTCGCGCCGTTATAATTTTGTAAGAGGCGCGTGTCGGTGTATGGGACCAAAAGGCCAACGATTGTTAATGAGACGATGTAGAACAGGGTGATCCTCCAGAAGACCTGCTTGACGGCAGTGGGCAGCGACTTGCGAGGATTGGCGGTTTCTGCAGCGGCGAGACCCACAAGCTCAGTGCCAGAAAAAGCAAAGGCAGCGTTGACGAAAACGCTGCAAAGACCCTTGAACCCATTGTTGAAGGGACCTGGGCTTTTCAATACATGCCGCCAATGTAGCCACCTTCTGGTCCGCCACCAATGTTGATGATGATGCCCAGAATGATGAAGCCTATTACGGCAGTGATCTTGATGATGGCAAATACAAATTCGGCCTCACCGTAGCCCTTGACACCAAACAGGTTGATGACAACGATGAGGACCAGAAAGACGGCAACGTAGGCGTTGTTATTAATGGTGCCGGCATGGTCCTTAGTCCAGTACTCGATGGTGAAAGTGGCGGCAACAATCTCCAGAGGTAGCACGACGAGCCATTGCAGAGCATAGTTCCACCCCATGGCGAAACCCCATGCTGGGTCGATGAAGCGAGTCGAGTAGGCCGAGAAGGAACCAGCAACGGGGAACAAGACTGCCATCTCGCCCAGGGCGTGAACAGTACAGTACAACATGATGCCCACCAGGCAGTACGCTATTACTAGCGCAGCTGGTCCACCATTGGCTAGAGCTTGGCCGGAGCCAACAAAGAGCCCGGTACCTGAGAGAAGTTTAGCAATGGATCTTGACCCGCGCAACGTAAGAACATACCAATGGAGCCTCCGATGGCAATCATCTGCAGATGACGACCTTTCAGTCTCCGCGCCAGTGGTGAACTCGCCGTGTTGGCTGCTGCTTGCTCGACGTCGTATACGGTGCCGTCGGCCCCCAAACTACCCTTGGGCGTCATGGAAGAATTTGGGTCGCGCTTGAAACTGTCCAGCACCCTCATGGCTATGCCATCTCGATGCACGGAGCTCTCGCCATAGTAGTCCGAGTTTTGCGATGCCCTTCCGAAGCTCTTTTCCGTGCCGTACATGTCGTCGTCGACAACCATTTTCGATGATAACAACAGCGAGGGTCCGGGAGAATGAGCCAAAGAGAACAGCAGCGGGCGCTGCGAGCTCGGGTGGTGTCGCTGCCGTGCAGCCTGGGTCGTGGCTGCTCGTTCTCGTAGAAAGGGCCGTGGGGAGGAAGACGTCCTTGGTGCTTACGCGCAAAGGGCAGGGCCCAGGCGTATTTTACCCCGAACGCTGCGCGTGTTGGACCGGGGTGAAAGAACTAGGGTCCGCAGAGACGGGACGTAAAGATTAGGCGCTCCGGGTGGAGGGTACTTTGGGTTAGAGCGGCGGAGCTCCTATCGCGGCGCAGGCTGCGTCTATTTGTTACCTACCGGCCTGTGATGCGACAGCAGCAGCAGAAGTTCCGCCGTGGAGGCGTGCGGTCGAGAAGGGAGGGGTGGGAGTGGTGAAGTGCGTGACGCTTGGTGTGGCCCGCCGCCCACGAGGGCACTGATCGCCCCCAGCAGGCGGCGAACAAGGCCGCCCTGAGGTGCCTGAGAAGGCAAGGTTGATGGCGATACCTGGTGTCCAAGCAGGCCAGTGGACCCCCACTGTTCATTACACCGTCTCACGACGTACGCCGACAGCGAACCATGGAACGTCAACCTGTCACCCTTCAGCGCCCCAGACGGGCAGCAGCCTCTCAGTGCGGTGCCGCGTCCACTGCTGTTGGCCTACCTCGGCGCTGTCTGGTGGCGCTCGCCATCCTCGATACTCGCATGCGCCAGCCCGTGCACGGCATCGTTATCAACCGCGCGATAGATGCGGCATGGGTCTTGCACGCACATGCCTCATCATTTTGTGCTTCCCAAGTTCCTGTTTCGTGTCTATCTTGTCTTGATAGTAATAGGAACGACACTGATACGCTGCTTGCCTGGCCTTGCGTCACATGTCTTCGATGCTCGGTGCTCGGTGCTCGGTGCTCAATGCTCCATGCTCCATGCTCATTGTTCATTGCTCGATGCTCATTGCTCGGTGCTCGATGCTCGAGTGCTGAGGTGACATCTTACACACGACTCAACATTGGCTCCTGGCAAATATCGGCGGAGAAGCGCCGGCAGCCTGCCATGGCTCCCTAAGAAGAAAGGTAATACGAACCCCAATATTGCCAGAGACACCATCTACGGGCTCATCCCAGCACCCAGTGTGTACCAGGTGCGAACGGCGCAAAGTGGTTCGTCGTCAAGCAACTGCAGTCAGCTCACACCGCCACAATCCCTCCAACGTGTTGACATGAGAAATGTGCGAACAAGGTGTCAAGGTGGACAGCCAGGCGAGATGAAGCTTACCGGCTGAAGCCATGCACATTCACCAACCTATTGCCAATGCAGCGGCTGTTCAGGAGCAATCCTTCTCAACCCGTCGTATGCAGGTACAGCCCTCATGGAATGGTCCCACCCCGTGTTTAGCACATCACCCTGACGATGCAAACCGCAAGTACGGGCTGCAGGAGCAACGCTCTCGTCCCGCGGTCTGACTTGGTCGAGTCGTCCACTTGCCGGGCCGGAAACGGTTCGAGGACTGTGCGACGCTCTGCACCCTCCATTGCATCAGCACTGCCCAAATGCGTTTTCAGCTGCGTTGTGCGACGGCCTAGCTTGGCCAGGTACGTCCATATCCGCGATTCGTCTTGGAGCAAACTTTCTCTTCACTCAGTGTCCGTTCGTCAAGACAAAAACTTGTTCCCACCCCTTCCAAAGTTCCGTCACAAGCAGACGCTTGAGTTGAATGCAGGTCCGGCGTGCAGGACCCGTTTTAGGCTCGTGCCTTCCTCTCCCGGCCAAGTTAATGCACGCCACGACACCCTGCACATTTGCGAGTCCAAGCGAACGGGCCTAACATCTCTCGCGTGGCACGTGTTGGGAGACGCTGAGGCATCTCCGGGTGCGCTTCTCAGGCCAAACAAGAGAAGAAAAAACCCTGACATGTCGCTCCAGGCTGCAGACTCCGGCCAGAGACGGTCCGAACGATCCATATGCATTAACAAGCTCCTATGGCACAGTATGGGCAGACGTCCATGCAGGTCTCGATTTTCCCGTCTGGCTCCGCATTACCATTATCGCTGCAGGACACCCTGGGCCCAACTCACTCCAACAATCCGCGTCATCCTCGACGCACGACGCCTCCTTACAACACCCCGTCAGACATATTGACTCCATGTCTCGCTACCCCTCATCCTCGTAGTAACGCGAAAAGAAACTAGAGCATTTAGTATCACGCCTCCCTCGCCCGCACGGACAATCATATAGCATGCCGCGATCCGTGAATCCGGCATTGGGATCTCGCACGTGTACACCGCATGGCAACATGCTACCGTAGCGACCCAAAACCGAGACACGGTGAACAACCCTTTTTCCAACCACGACAACGCCCCTTTGCCCGCGGTACTGCACTGTCACTGTACATGCCTCCTTGCAGTACCCGTCAACCAGGTACCACCAGTCTGCCCTGCGCAAGTCCGCACAAGCGTCGATGCATCGCAGAGTCGACGCAGACGCGCGGCGTGGTCGCCTGGAAGCGACACGTCTTGTGTCGTGCTACGTGATACCGCGCAGCCAGGGCATATCATGAGCAGCCCATCGCACCGACCTGTCATGGACCCCGTAGCCATCGTTGTGCATAGCATAGGCTCACTCAACCTGCCATAGAAACAGCCAGTCTAGAGAAGCGGGCGAGCATCGTGCAAAGCCCATCTTGCACTCTCACTTTCCACCTCCCACCTCTCGCGACAGCGTCATAGACGTACCCACATCGTATCGCGTCGCGTTGCGATGCGATGTGTTGCGTACGCTGCTGCTCCCCAACTCGGAAACGCCATCTGCGCACCACTTGTCCAGCCACGGCTGCGCAATCAATGGCCGCAGGCACGTGTTGTGAATGTAATGTAACTGTGGTCCTGTCACCTACTTGCCATGCATGCATGTACGTAAATCCGATTTTCTCGTTCAACAACGCACAGCCACGTCCGCATATGTGTGTATATATGGATAGGTATATGTATATATACATGTATGCACGCACAGCAAACGACGCAATATAAGCATGGCACAAAGTCTAGCATTGCAGTCTATCCCCGTCTGGAAAGACTTCCGACCAACTTAAACAACCCACCCAACGGTCGATCAATCAACCAGCCAACCAGCGACAGTAAAGCAATAGACAACAAACAGGTAGCAATAAAGGGAGGTATCTAGTCGCAACAAACTTCCAAGCAGGAAACAAAGTATCGCAAGGAAAAGGACGAGAACAAGGCCAAGTGAGTGGGGGAAACAAAGTCTATGTGTGGTGGAGAAAGGGAAAGTGGGGTACAGACAGTGGGTGGAATGAGGGATGGGATGCGAGGGAAAGGGAAAAGGAAGAAATTATGTATGTAGAAGATAAGGTGGGTAGGTAGATGAATAGAGAGGAAGAGGAGGGAGAGGAAGAAATGCGGATATGGCAGAAACTTGGGCATTGCCGCCTTTCCCTCTGGTCAAACCAAACCAAGTCAAGTCAAGTCAAGACTCGACTCACGTCTTAGGCGGTGTAGGCGGCGGCCTCTCCGTCTCGCCATCATCATTGACATGGACAATAAATTCGCCCGGCCGAAGTCCCGGGCTGAAATCATCCACCTCTTCAATGTCCTCGTCTTCGTCTTCCTCGTCTTCCTCGGTGATGCCCAGAATCTCCCCGCTGCGCCGGCCCTGCGCGCTGGCCCCTCTGCTCGCCGCGTCCCCGCCGCTGCGACTCCGCCATGGACTCGCCGCGTTGGGTTGCCCCAGGTTCGGGCCCTTGAAGGGCGAGCGTTTGCGCTTTGCAAAGATGAGGCCCGGGGACGGGGGTGGTGCCGTGCTGAATGCTGCGCCGCCTTCGTTGAGGGTGCCGATTCCTGTCGAGGGAGCCCCATTCCGCACAAGTCGGATGTTGGACGGGAAGGTCGACGATGTGGGTGTTGCCGGCAGGACCTTGATGCTGTTATGTGGGCTCTTTGTTTTGTGCGAGCTGATGTGGCCGCTGATAGTGGATACGCTGGGCGAGACAATGGAAGCACTAGACGTGGATGAGGCTTTGCTGTGCGTGTGGTGGTGGTGCGGCATGGAGCGGATGCTGGATACGGACGAGGATGTTGATTTGCGGCCCCGAAGGCCGCCTGAGGAGCGCCGGTAGGAGGAGCGTGGAGTCAAGGGCGCGGGCGAGGCGGACAGTCTCCGTATCGAACCTGAGCCGTGGGTTGTTACGCGCGGGCGGAGAGGCAAGTTGTGAGTGGATGGAGGTGGGTGTGTGTACACTGAGCTGCGGTTTGCATTACTGGTGCGCCGGCCAGTTCGCGAATCACCCTGAGATCGCGTGCTCTCGGGGATCTTGGGAGACTTTTCGCTGCTGGCTTTCGAGTTTGGAGAACGGGCGCGCTTAGATGTTTCTTTGATCCAGTTACGAAGTGACAAGAGGTGGTTGATGAAGGGTTGCTTGCGGCGCCGTTTGGGAACGAAGCCGTTGGGGTGGAGGAGGTCAGGATTGCTGCCCACAACTTGCAACATGCTGCCGTGTGATCTTCGCTTTTGTCTGTCGAGGTCCTTCGCTGGCGGTGGAGGGCGAGAGGATGAATCTGATGGCCGAGTGTAGTCTTTCTCGAGGGGCGGTGGAGGTTGCTCGACGACAAAATGGGGACTCGAGCTTGACTCTGGAAGGTCTGGCAGGTCTGGGACGGGCGGTGCACCTGTTACACTGGTCAATACAGGCGTATCACTCGCCAGGCTCACATATTTACCATGCGTACTCCGCCGGTTGATCGACCGTCCCCGACTCTTGGGTGGATCGCCTAGGACTGGGTTATGCTGACCTTCCTCATCTGTTTCTTTGATTGTAGGCGCAAGTTTGTCAAGCCGACTGCTAGCCGCGCTCAATCTTCTCAGGCTCTTCGCCTCAGCCTCGCGCTCTCTTCGTTTGCGTTCCCTTCTCCTAGCCTTGCGCTCCTCTTTTCCAGCAGCAACGCCCACCACCCGGCTAGAGAGTCGCAGCGCTGCGCTAATACGTTTTCGATGACCATGTCAATGTCAACCCCAGCCGCTCGCATGCGCTGTAGGACCTCCTTCTCCAGTTCTGTCGAGAAAGGCGCGGGCTGTTGCAGCTTCAGGATTTCCTGCTGGCGCGGTGCGTATTCAGACAACCATGGATTTTGGAGAACCTCGGCCAACGTGGGCCGCAAAATGGGTCGTTTGGAGAGCAGCGACTGGCAGAGCTCCCGCGCTTGCGGAGGGAAGGTATCGGGGTATATGGCGTCCTCTTTCAGTATCTTCATCTTTGTGACCATCTCGTCGTCGTCGTCGAAGGGCAGCTCGCCCACCAGCAGCGCGTAGAGGATGATGCCCAGGCTCCACACGTCCACCTTCTCGCCCGCGTACTTTTCGCCCTTGAGCATCTCGGGGCACTGTAGCACACGGTGCCGCACCATGTCTGCAGGTAGTTGCTCTTGCCCTCATACTCGCGGGTGAAGCCAAAGTCGACCAGCTTGACATCACCGTGCTTGTCCAGCAGTATGTTCTCGAGCTTCAGGTCGCGGTGGACACAGGACTTATTGTGGACGTAGGAGACGGCGCCGACGAGCTGGGTGAAGATGCGCTGGACCTTGGGGGCTCGAGGGCGCCCTTCTGCAGGAGGTAGTTGTAGAGCTCGTCGCCGGGGCAGTACTCGAGGGCCAGCCAGACCAGCTCCTCGGTGACGATGACCTCGTACAGGCGGGCAATGTGCGGATGGATGAACTGGCGGTGGTGGTGGATCTCGCGCGCGAGGTTGGCGTCGTCCTTCTTGGCCGACTTGAGTACGACCTGTGTGCCGTCAGCATGCCCTCACTGGGCACTTGGTGCGGGGCCGCGTACCTTGGAGCCATTGCTGAGCTTGTGTGAGGCAAGATAGACCTTGCCAAAGCTGCCTTTGCCGATCAGTCTACCCAGCGTGTAGTTGCCGACGCTCGTGAGGTCCGCGGCCGCAAATTCACTGCCGCATAATCAGCCCACGTGTCTCCGGCGCGCAGTGCGCAGGCGCTTCTCTTGCTTACTCGAGAAGCTGCTTGTACGAGTTGGCGAGCTGGACGGTCGTCAGTACACAGTATCCGCGTGCGCGCGCTGCCCCCACACACTCCCCGCAACGCACCTTCTTTCGTTGGGCCTGCTGTTCTGCGGTGGTCCGGGGATTCATGAGAAGCGCCACTTGTGCGTGGAGACAGGCGTGCTTTTGCCGTCATCTAACACGGCCTTGGGTCTGACGATTGGCCTGAGCCGCGCCGTGGTGAAGGTGAATGTGAAAGCCGCACAAGCCAGGCTGTGGTGCGTGGTGCGTGGTGCGCAGTGCGCAGCAGGCGACGGGAGATGGCAGGCCAAAGAATATGGTGAGGGCCGCACTTGTCTGGAGGCTTCAATTTGCGATGCGAGTCTGCGCTGCGAGTCTGCGTAGTCGACGATCACAAGAGACGGAGCGTCCCCTGAACTCCGCGGTGGTGTCGGTGTCGCCCCAATGCGCCCCAGCGCAGATCTTCCCGGCACTCTGCGGCGCCAGGGTCTGCTAGCCGTGACCTATATTTACCTGCGTGTGCAATCAATGGGGACGACTGATATTGTTTGCTAAGCGATTGGGAAAAATTATTGTGCACAGCGATTGAACGTGGTAATTCGTTGTACGACCGCCCCACGAGAACTGATCCATGTTTGTGCCATCCACACCCTGCACTCACTACCATCTCTCTCTGTTCAGCACGTCTACAGCTTACTCCCCACCGACGCAGCTTCAATAAACGTCTGCCCCAGCCTAAGCATACGCACCGCTTCGCTCACCATCTCGTCCACAATCTGTTTCGCCGGCTTGATGTCCTGGATCACGCCAGCAACCTGTCCCATCAGAAACGGAATGTCCACATCTTTCCCATCATCCATGTCCTTTGCGAGCGGCACAACACCCTTCTCCAGCAATGCCTTCATCTCCCCTTCTCTTGCATGCCACTCTTTGATGTAGTCGTTGTACTTGACTCGGAGTGGCCGCCCAGAGACGACCAGGGTTCGCCCTGTGTCTGTGAAGTCGGCACTCACCACGTTCTCCTTATGCATATTGGAGCACCCGGCTTCTGTCGAGGCAACAAAGCGTGTGCCGACCCAGACGCCCTGTGCACCCTGCATCAAACTGCTGGCGAGACTGCGGCCATTGTAGATGCCTCCTGCTGCAACGACCATGGCCGGCTGACCCGTGAGCGGCGACTTGTACTTGCGTGCAACGTCGACGACAGACGGGATGAGGATACTGTTTGCAATATCTCCCGTGTGTCCGCCGCCTTCGCCGCCCTGCGCGCATACAATGTCAACACCAGCGTCGAGTGCTTTTACAGCGTGCTTTGGATGTCCAACCATGTTCATGATCAAAATCCCTGCTTCATGGAGCCTTTTGATGGTCCGCGCGGGCGGTACACCAACAGCACTGACAAACAGCTTTGCGCCGTTCTTGATCGTAACTTCGATGAGATCGTCTAGCTGTCCGTGGGTGTAGTCATGATTGGTCTTGCGTGCGCTTCCACCGACTTGGGGAAGTGCGAGGTCGACACCAAAAGGTAGTGCCTGGTCGTTTAGATGGCTCTTGAGATCGTCGATGATGGACTGCAACTGCTCAGGTGTGTAGCCGAGTCCTCCAATAACACCGAGTCCGCCAGCGTTCGAGACAGCAGCCGCGAGTGGGCCCCGGATGTTCGTGCCATACCGGCAAGGATGATTGGGTACTGTATCCCTAAAAGCTTCGAGAGCGGCGTTTGTAGCGAAGGCGTCGACATGGTGAGATATGTGCGTGCACGTGTGTATGTGTGTAGACTTCAGAACTTGGATGCAGTTATGGAGGGAAGAATCACAAGAGATAGACACGGTGCAGGGCTAGAAAGACTGGGCTAGATACGAGGTGCATGGGGAATCTGGGGTCGTTGATGCTAAATAGCGGCTGTTGTCACCCGCCCGGAGGTGCAAGCTCCCCCGCAGAGAACGCCTCGGCACAATTCAACTCGACACATGATGGACGCTGTGCCGCAACCCCAAGATGCCGAAAATTGCCACACTGTGAGCGTTAGCAGAGAAAGACATGTCATTGACTTGATTCAATGCACTCCTTGCATGAGCACAGACTGGAAAGAGCAATGCGGTGATGGACCTGCTTTGAGACGAACGAAATGACGGAGGAGAAGCAGATGATGAGCAGTCTAGACTAATGTCATTGCCTTGCGAAAAAATAGTATACACAGCATTTAGCAAAGCCAGGCGTATCTTTGACGTTCTCTTGCTCTCGGTACTGCAACACAGTCGTACGGCGCATCAGTCAAGATGTTCGTAGAATCTGCCGCGCACGGGTGCGTGACGCTGTACCGGTATAGCAGAGGACCGCTCAGATGGACCGGCTTGCGACTCTAAGACATGACAATTAGCGCTTGACTCCATTTATCTGCCCGTTGGGCTGTTTATGGCTAGCAATCTTGCCATTCACAACGTTCTGCGGCGGTGGCGGAGGGGGTGGTACAGGCCCGAATGGTCGACGTTCTGGTACGGGATCGATGGCATCCTCTTCGGTGTCATCGTCGTACTCGCCGCTCCCTTCGTCATCTTCTTCGTCTTCGTAGTCGTACTCGCTCTCTGTCACATCTTCATCCTCTTCCAGCTCAGCCATGGGCACCTGGCCTCGCCCCTGTGCTTGCATCCCACGACAGAGCGTTTCTAGGCGGGCAATCTTCTTGCGTTGATCTTCGGCCTCTTTAGTCTTTCTTGCAAGCTCCTCTTGCATTCTTTGCCGCTCTTCTACCATTTCCCCAATATTGCGATTTGTGATTTCTTTGTGGCGTTGTAGGGTTTGGTTCTCTTTTTCAAGACGCTTCGTCTTCTTGGACATCTCTTCCATCTCCTTGCGAAAGGTCAGAAAGAGATCGTTTGAGTTGTTGAGTGTTTCCTCCACCTGCATCTAGTCAGTATTAACCAAGATGCTACCAGAACAACAATGCGGAGCTTTGGGAAAGACTCACCTGCTTGAACTTTTCGACGTAGATGTTGAGCTGGGTTCTGAGCTCTGTTTCGGTTTGTGAAAAGGTCGACACCTGTCTCGTCAACTGGTGCGACTTGGAAGACTCGGCCTCTTGTTGTTTGCGCTGCTGCTCCAACCGTGCCATCTGGTATTGTATCTCGAGCTCTTTGGTCCGCAGGAGCGAGTGGAACTGCAGCTCACGCATCTCGTACTGATCGATGAAGGATTTGAATTTGAGTCGAAACCTGAGGCCAGTCAGTATGCATGTTAGCGGTGTGTTAGCGGTGGGACGTACGCTTCATCCAATTCGAGGTCACGGTCGTCTTGACGTTCAGGTCCTTCAGCCACTCTGATGCAATCGTCGACTTCTGCGATCAGGGTTTCGAGACGTGTGTGCAGTTCGTGCCTCGCGGTCGACTCGCTGTTCTCGAGCTTGTGCAGCTCGTCCTTTAGTTTCTTATTCTCTTTGGCAAAGTCTCTGGAGAGTTTGTCGAGCTTGTCCTTCATGGTGGTGACCTTTGTCAATTCTGATCTCTGTGCGTCTTTCTCTTTCTGCAGCTGATCACCGCGCTTCTTCGCCTTGGAGTGCTCGCGCTCCATGCGCTTCATGTCGGAGAGGAGCTCGGTGTACTTTTTCTGCAGGGCCGTCAACTGGGACATGGGGCCGTCCATGTTGGAGAGAAGCGAAGCGATTTCGCGGTTCGCCTTCTTGACCTCGCGTTCTGTAAAGTCACAAGTCAGCTAATGGCCCTCGAAGAAGGCAGTGACGTGCCCTATCACATGTGCGCCACCGTACGCAGACACAGCGAGTGGCACGCGACATTGGGCCCCTCTCTCTCTTTCTCTCTCTCTCTCTCTCTCTGTCTGTCTCTCTCTCCTCCCATGCACGAGGGAAAGGGATCACGCACCGACTTCGAGTTCCTGCTCCTTGTCTCCTGCAGCATCGAGCTCGAGCTGGGCAATCTTGGCCTGGATCTGCTTCTGCTGCTCCGAGGGGTCGGCGGCCTTCTTGCCCTTTCCCTTCTTTGCGGGCGCGGGGGCCGGGTTGTGGTGGGCAGGCGCCATGGCTGGAGAGGGCGAGGCAGAGGCAGAGGCAGAGGCAGAGGCAGAGGCAGAAGCGGTGCGAGTGGAATCAGCGTGCGGGCGGGACTGGGCGGACGGTTGGCGCTGCTGGGCTACGGTGGCCATAGAGGCGTAGGGGGTGGCTGCTCGGTGCGGCGCTTCCAAGGTCCAAGGTCGACAGTCGACAGTCGCCCCGGTGCCGTCCTCTACTGACGAGCGCGCGTGCTCAGCGAGGGCGGGGGGATCGAGAAACGGGGCTGGACAGGGCACAAGGACGCATTCGCAGTCGCGGCGGCCGTGGTCAGAGCGAGGCGCGCAGTGAGGGATGCGTCCGCTAACGTCTCGGATGGAGTCGAGGTGCTCAGGCGGGCGGTACACGGCGGTCGGTGCTCTGCGGGCACACGTCTGGGGCGATGCTAGGCGCGGGTTGGTGGTCGCGCGGGGAGGGCCCAGGGGCGATTGGGCAGTGTCTCGCGGTGGGAGGTCCTGTGCAGCACACGCAGCACACGCAGCACGGGTTGGATGGGGGAGGGAGCGCGGGTGCAAAGTCCAGTCCAGTCCAGTCCAGTCCAGTCCAAGTCCCTTAGTCGGCTCCGGACAGCGCAGCACGACAAGCCTCTCGCGACCATGTCCACCACGCTCGCTCCGTCGCCTCGCCTGCTGCGCACTCCAGCCTGCAGCGTCCGTCCATGCCCCCTTGCCGTGCCCGCCTGCACCACCGGCCGCTGCATGCCCAGGCTGCACTGCGCCCGCCACGCTTAGTCAGGGGGCGCTTTTTGCCGACTAGGCCAGACGAGTGCTGCTGCGCATCCGCGGCCAATCGGGCGGGGAGGCGGCCAGGGCCTCTCTGACATTTCCCACGCCCGTCCCACGGCCTCGTCGACACCATCGCGAACATGCTGCGCTCCGCACGCCTGCAGCTCCGCACCCCCGCGCCACCGCCCGTGGATATGCAGCCGTCACCGCCGTCGCCAACTTCCCCCACGTCGGCGAGCAGCTCCATGGCTTCACCCTCAAGCGCGTCAGGCACGTGCCCGAGCTGGAGCTGACGGCCCTGCACCTGCAGCACGACAAGACGGGCGCCGAGTACCTGCACATTGCCCGTGACGATGCCAACAACTGCTTCTCCATTGGCTTCAAGACCAACCCGCCAGACGACACGGGCGTGCCTCACATCCTCGAGCACACGACCCTGTGCGGCAGTGCAAAGTAGCCAGCCCCTCTCCATGCCCGCCCACGCCACCTAACAGCGCCCAGGTACCCCATCCGCGACCCCTTCTTCAAGATGCTGCCCCGCTCGCTGTCCAACTTCATGAACGCCTGGACCTTCCCCGACCACACCGCCTACCCCTTCGCCACCACAAACGCCCAAGACTTCCAGAACCTCATGTCCGTCTACCTCGATGCCACGCTGAACCCGCTGCTCAAGGAGAACGACTTCACCCAGGAAGGCTGGCGCATTGGGCCTGAGAACCCGCTGGCCGCCGACACGGACGACCCGAGCGCAAAGAAGTTGGTCTTCAAGGGCGTCGTGTACAACGAGATGAAGGGCCAGACGTCGGACGCAAGCTACCTCTTCTACGCCCGCTTCCAGGACCACCTCTTCCCTGCCATCAACAACTCAGGCGGCGACCCGCAGAAGATCACCGACTTGACCTGGGAACAGCTGCGCAAATTCCACGCCGACCACTACCACCCCAGCAATGCCAAGATCCTGACCTATGGAGACTTGCCACTGGCTGTTCACTTGAAAGAGGTGGACCAGCGTTTGAGCGCTTTCGACAAGATCACCGTGGACCAAGAGGTCAAGGCGCCCATCGAGCTGCACAGCCCCAAGGAAGTCACGGTCCCTGGCCCGCTGGACCCTCTAGTGCCTCAGGACAAGCAGTACAAGACATCCGTCACCTGGCTGATGGGCGACACGGCTGACGCACTCGAGAACTTTGCGCTGGGCGTCCTCAGCAGTCTGCTGATGAATGGCTACGGATCGCCTCTGTACCGCAACCTGATTGAATCGGGCCTCGGTGCAGACTTTAGCGCCAACACGGGATACGATAGTGCGGGACGTAGAGGCGTCTTCTCAGTCGGCCTGGATGCTGTCAAGGCAGAAGACGTGCCCAAGGTCAAGGAGGCCATCATGAAGACATTCCAGGAGACTCGACAGAATGGCTTCGACGAGATCAAAGTCAACGGCATTCTGCATCAGTTGGAGCTTTCCCTAAAGCACAAGACTGCCAACTTCGGTATGGGCATCATGCAAAGGCTGAAGCCCAGCTGGTTCAACGGCATCGATCCCATGGACGCGCTCGCATGGCAAGAGACTGTTGACGCTTTCCAGAACAAGTACGCCGAAGAAGGATACCTGGAGAGCCTCATTGAGAAGTACTTGCTTACCGAGAACACTCTTACATTCACAATGAAGCCGTCCGAAACCTTCAGTCAGGAACTTGTCGAAGAGGAAAGCCAGCGGTTGGCACAAAAGATCTCCGAAACTACGAGCAAGTTTTCCAGCGAGGAAGAGGCGCAAAAGTACCTGGAGAAGCGCGAACTGGAACTGCTCGAGGTCCAAGAGAAGGCAAGAACGGAAGATCTCAGCTGCCTACCCACAGTACACGTCAAGGACATTCCACGAGAGAAGGAGAGGAAACCTCTTCGTCACACCGACATCGGTGATGTCAAAGTGCAATGGCGCGAGGCTCCTACGAATGGTCTGACTTATTTCCGTGCCGTACATCGGCTGGAGAACCTCCCAGACGAGTTGAGGGAGTTGATTCCACTCTTCACCGATGCTCTCATGCGTCTAGGCACCAAGACCAAGACGATGGAGCAACTGGAAGAGCTGATCAAGCTTAAGACTGGAGGCATCTCGGTCGGCTACCACTCCACCCAATCGCCACTCTCGCTTGACTTGTACGAAGAAGGTATTGCTTTCTCTGGTTACGCATTCGATCGCAACGTTCCCGACATGTACGAGCTGTTGCGCACAATCCTGCAAGAGACGGACTTTGAAGGACCGGAAGCGGAAAAGAAGATCAGGGAGCTGCTACAAAGCTCGTCAAGCGGTGCAATCAACACCATTGCCTCCTCCGGTCACTCGTACGCCATGCGATACGCCGAAGCAGGCATCAGCTCCATCGGTCGCTTATCAGAGCAAATCGGCGGCCTGACCCAAGTCAAGCTCACAACCAGCCTCGCCTCCCTCGAGTCCCTCACACCGGTAATTCAAAAGCTCAAAGCCATCCAGTCCTTTGTCATAGCAAACAACACCCAATTCCGCGTCGCCATCAACTGTGGCGCCGAATCCGCAACACCCAACCAAGAAGCCCTCTCCAAGTTCCTCAACACATTACCGAAATCAGTCTCGGTCCCAACAACAACCCAGCAAAACACGTACCCGCGCAACTCCAAATCCTTCTTTCCCTCCCCTACCAAGTCTACTACTCGGCCCGCGCCGTGCCCACAGTGCCGTACGTCGACCCAGCCGGCGCGCCGCTCGAGATCCTCGCCAAGCTGCTCACCTTCAAGTCGCTGCACCCGGAGATCCGCGAGAAAGGCGGTGCCTACGGCGGCGGGGCATATGCGCGCGGCCTCGAGGGCGTGTTTGGCATGTACAGCTACCGCGACCCGAACCCGGTGAACAGCCTAAAAGTCATGAGCGAAGCAGGTGCGTGGGCGCGCGACCGCACATGGAGCGCGCAGGATCTCGAGGAAGCCAAACTCAGCGCGTTCCAGGGCTACGACGCACCCCAGAGCGTCAGCCGCGAGGGCATGCGTCTCTTCCTCTCCGGCGTCACAGACGACATGCTGCAGACGCGCCGCGAGCGCCTGCTCGATGTCTCGGCCGAGCAGGTTCAGCGCGTGGCTGATACATTCCTTGTCCAGCGCGCAAGCGAGGCTAATGTCGCTGTGCTGGGCGAGAAGAAGGAGTGGGCGTCGCCGGCGAATGGGTGGGAGTTTAGGGATCTCGGTATGGTGGAGAAAGCGGATGAGGTTGCTGAGGCGGCTGTAGCTACTGCTGCGGCTGCCTAGTCTCCTGTCTACCCTAGTCTCTTTTTTTCTCTTTTTCTTGAACGCCCCCGCGTTTGTATGCGATCTTGTACTATACTCTACTCTAGCATCATCGGCGTTGGATAACATACCACAGTAGCGTACCATAGCACACTACAGCACACCACAGCCTCATTCGAGCGCACAACGTCCCTCCCCTCTTCCCTTCTCTCTCCTTGTCTCCCCTCCTCTTACATCCCCCACACACAGCGCACGAACAGATACCCAGACGTCCCGTCTTCCCATGGCGCGCGACGGTCTGACCCCCGTCTTATAGGACAAGGGGGAACCTGCGCAAGAGCAATGTCTGCCATCCACCCAGCCTTGTGGGGTTTTTTCTTATTTTGCAAGGGCTTGGGTCGAGGCGGATAGCACTCCCTTTCAGAACTGCTTGATCGAGCGAGATCTTTCTCCTGGCAGACTAAGTGTGAGGGCACATTTCAATTTTTAATTTCTAAATTTTTCTTGCGGCCTGAGAATGGGTTGGTTCGTATGTGGGGTTTGGTCACAGACGTGGGTTGATTCAGATGGGCCTGTGCGTGGTTGAATAGTGGTCATGTGTTGTATTTACGATTGTGCCAGTGTTTGCTACGGAGATGCTTGTCAGCAAGTATATCGCGATTGCGGCTGACGAAAGTCCTGGCTAGTCCTCTTCGTCCTGGCACTGTGCCTGCGCATGCGTACCTCCTCGACGTGATTCCATTCCTCATGAGGTGTCAAGCTCAGTTCCCACTGCCAGGCCTCGAGTTTATCGGTGACTGCGTCAAGGAGATCCTGTGTGGCACGGCGTCCTGGAATGGCGCGCTGTACTCGTGAGCCACCAGCCGGTCTCTACTCGTTGCTGACTGCTTGCACCAGCGCGCCCTTTTCCGCTTCGTCCAGGCCGTTCAGCTTGGCCATGTCGTCGTCGTCCAGCTCGAACCCATAAAGGTCGGCGTTGCTCGCGATTCTGGATGGGGTGTCGCTCTTAGGTAGTGGGACGAAGCCTCTCTGCAGACTCCAGCGTACGAGCACTTGGGCATCGCTCACGCTGTGCTTCTTCGCGATACTACTCAGTGTCTCATCCTGCGCTTTTTGGTTGCGGACGAGCGGGCAGTATGCTTCGACAACGATGTTGTTCTTCTTGCAGTATTCGACAGCGGCCTTCTGCTGGCACCAGGGGTGGAGCTGAACCGTTTTAGTAGGCTATGCTTAGAACAGGCAAGCTCAACGTACCTCGATTTGGTTGATGGCAGGTGGCCAGACCTTGCCAATCTTCTTGATCTCCTCAATGTGTCCAATGCCATAGTTGCTAACGCCAATCTCGCGTACCTTGCCCTCGGACTTCGCCTTCTCTAGTGCGAGCCACATCAGCTTCCTCTTTTCGGAGCCTGCATTGGGGCTGTGGATCAGGAAGAGATCTACGTATCCGTCCTTGCCAGCGAGCTTCTCAACACTTTTCAAGACACTCTGGTATGTCGAGTCAACGTCATCGCCTGGGCTAAGGATTTTGGTCGTCAGGTAGACTTCCTCACGCTTGAGGCCAGACTCTTTCAACGCCTGTCCGACCTGCTCTTCGTTCGCGTAGTACTGCGCCGTATCGATGTGTCGGTAGCCCGCCTTTAAGGCAGCAAGACATGACTTAACGCATGTCTCTGGAGGTGACTGATAGACGCCAAAGCCAAGCTGGGGAATCTTGTGGGGGAGTTGGGTAAAGGAAGCGTGGAGTCTAAGCTGAGTTTTGACATCTTGGGCGTGTTTGTAGTGATAGTGGAGTGACGATATATGGTATGAGTGACTGTCGAGGTACAGTTGGCAAAACGAGATAAACAAATCGATCGAGCTGTAGTGAACATGAGAAAAAGCTGCAGAGTGGACAGCTGTTACCAATCGCTCTTGCCCTGGCGGCTCTAAACGCCGCCCTGCCCATACGGGATACTCGTCTGGGTAGTCCTGATGTCATTGTATTGGAGCTCTCCAGACTGGACTGTGGGTCGCATTAGCGGACTCGAGCGTTGTATGAGCAATGAAAACCAAGTTTGAATGTCGTCTGCATAATGAATTGTGAGGCCAAGCTTCAATGGCCCTCGTGGAAGCTCTGTTCCTGGGTTGCTTGTGCGTTGCTGCCCCTCCGTGAAGTTTGGTGGGGTAGAACAACGGCCCAAAGCTTGTCGTCATCTTCAATTTTTCTGCCTTGTCAGATAACTCACAGCCAACTTCAACAGCAAAAACATGGTGCTTCAAGCAATCAAGTACTCACGAGGGTATCTCGAGATCCTCGATCAGCTCAAGCTGCCTCACGCTGAAGAATATGACCACATCTACTCCAGCACCGATGCGTGGCATGCAATCAAGGAAATGCGAACGCGAGGAGCACCTGCGATTGCAATCGTCGCTGCTCTGGCTTTGGCGGTCGAGCTCACCAATATGAAGCTTTCCTCGGTGGCGGAAGAAGTGAAGGTCTTCATCACGGAAAAGTTGGACTACTTGGTCACCAGTCGGCCAACTGCCGTGAACCTTGCAGATGGAGCCGGGAAGCTGAGAAAAATTACCGAAGACGCTGCTGCGCAAGAGGGTGCCGGCGGAGGATCTGTGAGAGAGGCGTATGTCAAAGCAGCTGAGCAGATGCTCGTTGATGATGTGAGCGACAACGAGAACATTGGCAAGCATGGCGCAGAGTGGATCGTGAAGAACACAGAAGCTGGCAAGAAGGGGCCGGTAAGCATGTTGACACATTGCAACACTGGGTAGGTGCTTGTCATCGGATGCGGGCAACATTATTGACTCTTCTAGATCACTGGCGACTGCTGGGTACGGGACTGCTCTTGGTGTCATTCGATCTTTACACTCTAGTGGATCGCTGAAGCATGCGTTCTGCTCAGAGACTCGCCCATACAACCAGGGCTCGAGGCTGACTGCATTCGAGCTGGTGCATGACCAGATACCGGCTACTCTGGTCACAGACTCGATGGCTGCGGCGCTGCTCCGACTCAGAGGCGGCAGCGAAAACATTGCTGGCATCGTTGTCGGCGCCGACCGTGTTGCTGCAAACGGTGACACGGCTAACAAGATCGGTACTTACTCTTTGGCTATCCTTGCGAAACACCACGGAGTCAAGTTCCTGGTTGCTGCACCCAGGACTACCATCGACCTCAAAACCCAGTCTGGAGCGGATATTGTAATTGAGGAGCGCCCTGGCAAAGAAGTGACTCTCGTCAAGGGGCCTCGACATGACGGTGTCAACCTGGATCTCGCAGTCGTGGAGACTGTCAGCATTGCAGCAAATGGTATTGGTGTGTGGAACCCAGCATTCGATGTCACTCCTGCCGAGCTCATCGACGGCATTGTTACTGAAGTGGGTGTGTTTGAGAAGGATAGCGAGGGCGTATTTCATTTGGACGAGGCTTTCCAGGCCAAGGGTTCGGACGTGAAGCCATCGACCATTGGTGGGTTGTAGTTGAGGTGTGCAGGCGTGTGTGAAGAGATACCCAGATGCAGACATGATGGTGACCCACCCATAGATTGTGAACTCGTTCTGGTCATGAATCATGAACTCGGCCCAAGTGTCGTCTGCTTGTATTCCTATGTACCTATACTCGTGCGTCTCGTTGTTGACTTGGTCAAATTTCATGGGTATCGCTCTGGTCTCTCCCGGTAGCTAGGCTGATAGCACTCTGGACTGATTCCCAAGCTCTATGCCCTGTCTTGAGAAGGCGGTTCCCCGCTTGCTGGCGAGGCACCAGCCTGCATATCCTTTTCGGCCTTCTCAGCCTGGGCGAGGAGCTCCTCGATCTTCCTCTCCAGCGAGTCCAGGTGACTCTCGAGCACAGAAGCGGTGCGCTCGCCGCGAGCCAGCTCCTTCATGGCCTGTGCTGGGTGTTAGGAGCTGTTCTGCAGAGTGAAGAAGCTCCCTACCTCGGCAAAATCAGCCTCTGTATGCGGCGCCGGCGCTCCATTCTGCTCGTGCGACATGGTGGGTGGGATGCAGGGACGTTGCGGTTGCCGTGGCCCAGTCGCGCGCGAGTTCGTGCCCAATGCTGCATGACGAAAGCTCCTGGCCTAGCGCGACGGGAGCTGGCTGGAGAGAGCACCAGCAGGCGGAACCCAACCTCACACATCACCCTCTCCACCCGTTCACGCGCAATCCTTCCTGCGTCTCTCATAATCACTCGCATGCGCAACACTCGGCCCGCCTAACCGACCCGCGACCGCTTGCCCGCCATGTTCTCCGCGTCCAACTCATACCTAGGGGCGGGAACAGTGCTCGAGGGCCGCCGCAGCCTCCGTACGGCCAGCAGCAGCAGTTTGGCCAGCAGCAAGGCTTCCAGGGCGGCATGCAGCCCCAACAGACGGGCTTTGGACAGCAGCCCCAGCAGCCCCAGCAGACGGGCTTTGGAGGAGGCCCTATGCAGCCCATGCAGCCCATGCAACAGCAGTTCACAGGCTATCCGGGCCAACCGCAAGGCTATGGACAGCAGCCCCAGCAGCTGCAGTCGCAATTCACTGGCTACCCAGGCCAACAGCAGCAGAACCAGGGCTTCCAGCAGCAAGCACCTCAGCAACAGCCCTTCCAGACCGGCGCACCACAGCAGCAGCCGCCGCCACAAGCACCCCCGCAGCCACAGCGTCCCCAGCCCACAGGCATGACCTCGTCCGCAATGGCCGATTCGTTCAGGGGCTCCTCCTCGGTGCCGCCGCCTGTTCCTGCAAAAACAGGGAGCAAGATCCCCAGCATACGGCTGTCCTTCATCACGGTGCAAGACCAGGCCAAGTTCGAGCAGCTGTTCAAGTCCGCTGCAGGAGACAGCCAGGCTCTGTCAGGAGACCAGGCGCGTGACCTGCTGCTGCGCTCGAAGCTGCCCGGCGACGCTCTGGGACACATCTGGACGCTGTCTGACACCACCAAGTCGGGGCAGCTGCTGTTCCCTGAGTTCGCCCTCGCCATGTACCTCTGCAATCTCAAGTTGACTGGCAAAGATCTGCCAAACAGTCTGCCTGACCGCGTCAAGAACGAAGTGTCGAGCATGGTCGACATCATCTCCTTCAACACCGCTGATAACCAACCCAGCCGCCCTGCCCCGGCAAGTAACGCCCCCTCGTTCAACGAACCTCCTACCATCCAGCAGCCGCAACCTCAGCAATCGAACAGCCAGTTGCTCTCGTCGTTGGCCCCTCAGCCGACCGGCTATGGCCAACAGCCTATGGGCATGCAACCCACAGGTATGCAGCCTCACCAGACTGGGTTCGGCCAAGGTATGGGAGGCGGATACAACGGTCCGCGTCCTCCGATGCCACCAATGCCCACTGGGTTTGGCAACAACCTCGCCCCCAACAGACCGGCATGGCACCGCTCAATGCTCAGCCAACTGGCATGCCAGGTCAGTGGGGTCTGGTCAACACACCCTCCACTGGCCTCCCCAACATCGAGGCACTAGCAGGGCGTATGATGCCCCAGACTGGGCGAGAGGGTGGTAACCAGACGACTGCTGGTCTCACTGGAAATGCAACCATTCCATGGGCTATCACGAAAGGAGAAAAAGAAGCTGTACGATGATACTTTCAAGGCTTGGGATGGCATGGGCAAAGGCTATATTGCAGGCGCACAGGCTATTGAAATTTTGGGTCAAAGCGGTCTGCCGAAGGCCGACCTGGAAAAGATCTGGACACTTGCTGACTCGGCAGATCGTGGCAGACTGAATCTGGATGAGTTCGCTGTTGCCATGCATTTGATCTACCGTAAGCTGAATGGATACCCTGTTCCGAATCGCCTGCCTCCCGAGCTGGTACCTCCGTCCACGCGCAACATCAACGACTCGATCGGCGCAGTGAAGAATCTGCTTCGTGGGGATGCTGAAGACAGGAAGAACTCGGGCGCATTCCTACAGCCTCAACGTACTGGCGTCAGCTACCTCAAGACGCACTCCTTCCGCTCCGGAAGCCCAGCGGCTGGAGGTCGAAAGGACGCCACTGTGTTCCGGAACAACGATGACAATGCTGGCTACCGCTCAAGCGCAAGACATCGTGTGGGTGCTGGTGGTCGCTCACCTTCGCCCGCTTCTGGCACATCCTCGCCTGCTTCTGGACGTTCGGACGAAATGTCCCTTGATCAGCTCAAGAAGGCGGTCAGAGAGAAGCAGATCTTGCTGGATGCTATGGATACTCAGGACGAGAACGCTGCTGATGAGGATGATGCTCTCGACCGCCGGGACCGTAAGGAAGCTGAAGAACTGTACCGCCGCATTCGCAGAGTTCAGGAAGACATTGATGCTCATCCTAAGGCGTCTCTACGAGGCAACGATTCAGATGCGGAACGTCGTGCACTCAAGCGGCAACTCCAAACTCTGACAGATCGTCTCCCCGAAGTTGCATCGAATGTACGACGCATCGAGCGTGAGATTGCTGACGCTCAACTCGAACTCTTCAGACTGAAGGACGCCAAGGCGCATCCTGGCTCTGCCTCTACAATTGTCGGTACCGGACCCGGCGGAGCGGTAACAGAGTCAGACCGATTGAAGGCACGTGCTAAAGCCATGATGCAAGCACGTTCCGCTGCCTTGACCGGTAGGCCTGCCCCTGCTAGCGACGACACAGGTGCAGCGACCGAGCGTCTGGAGAAGGAGCAGTCCCGGATTCGATCTGAGAAGGAGAACAACGAGCGCATGATCCGTGATGTGGAAGATAGCGTTAACGAATACACCAAGGGACTGGAGTCCAGCCTCAAGGAGGGTGGACACGACAACCGCAGCGAGCACGAGCGACGTAGATGGGAAGAAGCGCTTGGTGTTGAGGATGAGGTCAAGGACTTCATTTTCGATTTGCAGCGAAGCAGCCGTGCTGCTCGCGTCCGCAAAGAAGACAAGTCTCGTGATACCGGTCGCGCTTCATCGCGAACCAATGATACTCAGTCTACCTCTCGTTATGAGAGCCCCGCTCGTGCTGCCGAGCCTCAACGTTCGACACCCACGCCTAGTGGCGCATCATCGTACAGAACGCCAGCAGAGCGAGCTGCTTTTATCAAGCAACAAGCTGAGCAGCGCATGGCTGAACGTTTGGCTGCCTTGGGCCTTCGAGCTCCAGCCAAGGCTGGTGAGACTCCTGAGCAACGCGCAGAACGCGAGAAGAAGGAACGTGAGGATAAACTTAGGCAAGCTGAAGAAGAAGATGCACGTCGCGAGCAAGAGAGGCAGAGAAGACTTGAAGGCGAGTCGACTGCGCCTCCCGCTCCGTCTATGGCTGCTGGCAAGAAACCTGCACCTCCTCCACCAGTTTCGCGTAAGAACAAGGCCGATGTTGCACAGCACGACACACAGCAAGCCGATGCCGAGGCAAAGAGAGCAGAGAACGAGATCGCCGAGCAGGCCCTTCGGGAGCAGCAGCAAGCTCAGGAAGCAGAGACTAAGCGCATGGAGTAAGTCGATCAAAGAGCAAGCAAGACATAGTTACTGACGATCATATCAGGGAGGAAGAACGCCGACAGGAAGATGAGCTAGCCACAGAGCGTGAGGCTGCCCAGGCTCGCCTGAAAGCTTTGGAGGAGCAGGTGCAACAGGGCAAGCTCAAGAAGGCTGAAGAGAAGAAGCGTAGAGCTGGCGCGCAGAAAGAAGAAAAAGAGAAGGAGGCCAGGTTGGCTGCTCAGCGTGCTGAGATCGAAGCTGCCCGTGAACGCGAGCGACAGCTGCAGCTCCAATTGGAGGCTCTCGATGATGAGGACTCGTCTGACGACGATGGTCCCCAAAATATCACACCCCAAGAGACCACTCCTACCACAAGTCAGGAATTGCCCCGAAGCACCGCACCGCCGCCAGCGCCACCCATGCCACAACTTCCCGAATCATTCCCTAGCCCACCCGCATCATCTGTCACCAGTCCTCATCCTGTCGCTGGGGGCGAGACTACCAACCCCTTCTACAAGAAGATGGCTATGTCTACCCAAGACAACAATACCCCGCCGCCTCCGCCTAGCAACACCAGCGAGGTTTCTACAAACCCCTTCCATCGCCTGACGCAGGAGAATGCGAATAAGGCTACCATACCAACATTCAACGAACCAGCTGCCCCATCAGCTCGCACCCGAGGGCGACAGGATGATGACGATTGGTCCGTTGTTGATTCGGACGATTCATCATCTGACGACGATGAGGCCTCCACACAGGGAGGTGCCAAACATCTGGCCTCGATCTTGTTTGGTACAATGGCACCACCGCGTCCCTTGTCCTCGATGGATAACAAGGATCCTCGTGCTGAGAGTCCAGCTGTGACATCCCCGCCAGCGGGAATTCCGCCGCCTCCGCCGATGCCTGCAGGCTCCGTTCCACCCCCACCCCCAGGCCCACCGCCCCCTATGGGAGGTGCTCCTCCGCCACCCCCGATGCCTAACATGAAGGCAGCCGGTGGCTTGGACCGCGGTGCTCTTCTGGGTCAGATCCAGGCTGGTAGAGGCCTGCGGAAGGTCGAGACAAAGGATAGGAGCACTGCATCGACTGCTGGCAGGGTTTTGTAGACGGTAGAAAGTTGTGTCTGTGAATAAGTTATAATATCATCTGCCCTTTTGATTGCTTACCATCGTACATTGAAATAGCCGACATTATGACATGTCAACCTCGTCAAACACCTCGTTTGCGAATACTTTCGAACACATGGGGCTCGGCCCGACATCCTCATAACCTGGGAGCCCTCGTGAACTGAGTAGTTCGGACTTGAGGTCCCCGGAGACGTGCGGAACAACAGGGATCTGGGGAGGGATCAACCCGCTACAGCGGGGTCTTTTGACCTTAAGTTGACGTCGTGTGGTGTTTTTTTTTGAGGTGCTTCATGGTTGGTGATTTTTATGTTAAGTAACCATAATATTAAGCATTGAAAGGGTTGCGGCAGGAAGGGTATGAAGGTTTGTTTTGGTTGGCTAAACACTTTCATACTAGGATTTTTGTTGCGATTCCGAAGGCAGAACAACGCTTCTTTGAAAAAGAAAAAATCTTCAAGAGACTCACTCCTGTTTTACATTTTTCGACGTCCTTAGTTGCTGGGTGCGTGGTGCTATGTTCGACCAATAGAAACGGGCTTCTTCCTGTGAGCGTGCCGAGTCCAAGCAATCAAACCATAACACCCCCGCGGAGTGGCACTGCGAGCACCAAATTACAGCACTTTTACCTCTCAAAAACAGACAGCAGATATCAATCCCAGAGTTTGCTACATATACTGATTGCCACAGTAGAGAAACATGACCTGTAAAGAGCGTATTAACGACTGCTCTTATGACCGACCCTCCATTTATCTCCGTTGCAGCATGCTTTCTCCCGTGTTTAAGCTCGTCTCGACCCTAGAAAAGCCTTTTCAAGCAAGGTCAGCGGCTTCTGGCCCGCCAGCGCTTGCTGTGATTGGTGGCTTGTTCCAGCAAATTCGGACCATCCGAGTGCCTGTCCTTTATGTACACCCCTTCCCCGCTGCTTAACTTTCTACATAACTCCATGTGACTGGATCTTCTCCTTAATTGACACTGATTCTTGAACACCACTCTGCGCACGCTGTTCAGGAGCATACAACAGCTGCGGCACGACCCTTTCAGTGGCAAGTCGCCAATAGCTGCCCACAAATAGTAAGTAAGCTTCCACCGTATGCAATCTAATTTTGCCATGTCAGCTTCCAAGGTGTAGCTTTGCGCAAACATTCTAACAAGTCATGTCATAGCATACTTTTTCACAATTTATAACATGGCAACGCCAGCGACATTTTCCAACCCTACGCGGGAACCACAGGACCTTCAAAACGAGAAAGCTAGTGAATCATATCAACACAAGCAAGATGCCGACACATATACCACAGAAGTAGAGAAAGGTGCACAAAGCCAAGCACTATCAACACACACTGACGAACTCACACTAAGTGGCGAGGCAGCTGCACAAGAGGAGGTACGGGATCCAAACGTTGTCGACTGGGACGGACCAGGAGATCCTGCGAATCCTCTGAACTGGCCGGCAAAGAAGAAATGGTCCATCATCGCTGCGCTGGGGGCCATCACGTTCATCACACCTTTAGCCTCATCTTTCTTTGCGCCTGGTGTACCGCAGGTCATGCGTGCTTTCCAGGAGGAGTCCAACCTCATGGCTACGTTTGTCGTATCAGTTTATCTTCTCGGATTCGCCATCGGTAGGTTGTTCCTATCAGTTCTCATTGCTCAGGCTGACGTTTTCTTCAGGCCCTCTCGTCATCGCACCTATGTCTGAAATGTACGGACGCATGCCCATCTACAACATCTGCAATGGTCTCTTCATCGTTTTCAACGTTGGCTGCGCCTTGTCCAAATCCATGGGTATGATCATTGCTTTCCGACTCCTTGCTGGCTGTGCAGGTGCTTCTCCGTTGACACTAGGTGGAGGGACGATCGCCGACATGTTTCCTCCGCAACAGCGTGCTGGTGCCATGGCAATCTACTCCATGGGTCCTCTGCTCGGCCCCATCATTGGCCCTGTCTGCGGCGGCTTCCTCGTCGAATCGCTCTCCTGGCGCTGGGTATTTTGGATCCTGGCCATCTTCGGCGGTGTTTTTGGTATCTCCTTTGCCTTCGTTGGGCGTGAGACCTTCCACCAAGCTATTATGGATAAGAAAGTTGCTCGCCTGCGCAAAGAGACTGGCAATATGGAACTTCGCTCGAAGCTCAACAGCGGTCTGCCACCCAAGGAGGTGTTTATGCGCGCTATTGCACGCCCGATGAAGATGCTTTTCTTCTCGCCTATAGTGTTCCTCATGTCGCTGTACATCTCGGTAAACTATGGTATCTTGTATCTGTTCTTCACAACCATGACCTTTGTCTTCGAAGGACAATACCACTTCTCTTCCGGCGCGGTTGGCCTCTCATATCTGGGTATGGGCATCGGCATGATCATAGGCATGGGCGTTCTTGGGACAATGTCAGACAAGAACATCAAGAAGCACCAGGCCAAGGGCAACGCGAAGCCGGAACACCGTCTCCCCATGTTCCTCACCATCCCTGGCGCCGTCAGCTTACCGCTTGGAATTTTCCTCTACGGCTGGACCACCTACTACAGCGTACACTGGATCGCACCTGTATTTCTTCTCCCACCCCCTACATTGATTCAGACCTCTAACAGCTTTTCCAGATCATCGGGACAGCCTTCATTGGCGTAGGCAACCTCACCGCCATGATGACGATCCAAACCTACCTCGTCGACGCCTTCACCGTGCACGCCGCGTCAGCCATCGCCGCAAACACGGTCTTGCGCTCCATCTTCGGCGCCGTGCTCCCGCTCGCCGGCCTCGACATGTACGACAAGCTGGGCTTGGGGTGGGGAAACTCGCTGCTGGGCTTCGTGGCGCTGTGCTTTATTCCCGTGCCCGTGCTGTTCAGACTGTATGGAGAGCGCATCAGGACGAATCCGAAGTTCCAGGTGCAGTTCTAGGTATTTGGAGTTGTTGGCTTGGGTGGAGTAGAAGGGGGTTGTTGTTAGGTTGTGACAAGTGCTTGCTTTGCATTGCATAGCGGATTGGCGGCGTGATAGATGGTTTCTTTTTGAGCAACATATACCCCTACCATACAGCCTTTGTAATTCAAAGTTGTTCGAGCCTTGCTGTTATATGATTAGTGCATATTACACTAGCGAAGAACTCGTGTACTGACATGAGCATTCCCACCCTGTTTGAGCCTTGCATTACTGCGCTCTACCGCCCTGATTCGAGCGTTGGCCGTACATCCAAGGCACACGTCATCCATACACATACTATACACATTTTCTATGAAGTTTGTCGAAGTCATGCCTCGCGGGTGTCTGGGCATAACTGTCGGGTTCGGACGTCGTCCATGGACCTCGAGTCGCACCGAAGACGTCTTGCAACCGCACGATAGAACCATCTGCTCCAGATCTAAAACCTTGCTTCAGTCCGCTCACCAAGGCCACCAACCGCCCTTCTTCACCCTCCCAGCAACACCGACACCCTCCGTCCCCTCGAGGACCTTATCCCCGACCTTGCTAACATTATCACCCACCCTCTCCGCTACGCCTTCCCCCTCTCTCCGCTGCGCAGCAATCGCACTCGCCAACTCGCCCTGCAGACCCTTGATCTCTGTCTTCTTATCGTGCGCCTCCTCTATGGCCTCGAGTTTCATCCAGCCAAAGTACGCCAGTTGGTATGTGAAGAGGGCGCCGAGGAAGCATTTCAGGATGGGAGCGGAGAAGGACTTGTAGAACGCGCCGACTTTGGAAGGGGGCTGTTTGGGGGCTGTGGCGGTGCGGGTTGCGGCTCCATGGAGAGGCTTCGTCGTGTGCTGTGCATGGGGTTCTGGCGGGCTAAGCTCCTGCGGAGTATCTGTGTGGCTTTGGTCGAGTGCATTGTGCTGGATGGTCGGTGCTGGCTCTGTGCGGGCGCTTTGTGTGCAATTGCTCTTTCGCGCGGGGTGTGAAGCGTAAAGGAAGTGGGATTGTGTTTTTGTCATGCAATTCCGAGGGCAGGAGGTTGCGGTGGTGGGTGGTGATGGAAGTTTAGTAAACCTCCGCCTGCCTACCTACCGCGCGGAGGCCCGCACTAGCGCCCGTCTGTGCGTTACCCTTTCCGAAGGAACACCTTGCATCACTCGCACCCCTACTCCGAACACTACGCGCTCGTTCCTTCCTCCTTCCCTCCACTCTTTCCGCCTGTGTATTCTCTCGCTCCTCGGCTTCTCTTTCCCCCTACGGTCCATCGACACGAGCACCCGTCACAATGGTACGCTATTCGCTAGTTCCCCTGTTGCGATGCTCCTCCACATCGGGACGGTTCCGCGGGAGCAAGTTGGCTAATCGACCGGGGACAGGCACAAACACCACAGCAGCGACAGGCGAACATGCGCTTTGCCAAGGCGCAGGAGAAGAAGATGGGCCGGCCTGAGACGGCGCAGGTTGTCAAGCCCCGCGGTCCGCAGAAGAGCCCGATTAGCAAGATCTGGATCAGTACGTGGCGAGGCTCGCTATAAGAAAGCAGGGCAGGGACACTTGTGCTGATGACGTGGAACAGTTCTGCTCGCTTTCGTCCTTTGCGGGGTCTGCTTTTCGAACTCCTCAAGCTGTTCTTCTAGGCTACGGTTACGCTCTGTGACCTTCGACCGCGGCAGCCGCACTGCCTTCGACTCGCGAATCCCGCTTTCCTTACCGCTGAGCCCGTGGTGGACACAGACTTGGCTTGGAGCGGCTCGTGGTATTTTGTGTTGGCAAAAAGCACTTCACTTCACTTCACTTCCCATTCAAAGCATTACACTGGAAAAAGGGCGTGGCGTTCTGGCGTACTACATGTCTGTGCATACAGCACTTTGGACTCGAGCTGAGGGCATATACCAATGCAATTTTACTTCCTCCTCCGTTGATGACTTGGTGACACTTGGCCACACAGGCATACAGTCACATCTTCACATTCTATACCCACGAAATTCAACGCAGGCCACTTACAACAGTGCCTTCCAGCCCCTCCCACTCGGCCTTTCAAGCCCCAAATGATCCATAAGCTGCCCCATATGATCCACGCCCCAAAAACCCACCGTCTCGCCTTTGGAATTCGTAGCTATAAACCAGTCAACCCAGCTCACCTCACAGCCACCAAATAAACTCAACAACAAAATACGGCAAAGAAGGATTAGGTTTCGTCAAGTTCTCGATCTCAGGGACAATCTTCTCAGTGGACACTGTTGCACATCATCATCTGTCGGTCTACTGTGCCCTGCTATGATGATAGTATGTCAGGGTCCATCCTGGGCAGAGTTGAATGCAACCCGAACACGACTCAAAGTGGGGGAGAAGAGTTTGACCATGTATAACAATATATTGATATGGAGAAAGAAGCCAGCATCCCATCATCACAACATCAATCGTACAGATGCCGTTGATTGCCGAGAAACCGTCCTGCTCTGTAGAGTCTCCAAAAGAGACAGGGCTGTCTCGTATTGGACACAGTATGTTCAAGAGCTTTAAGTACAAAATGTCCTACCCGTCGTATTGCTTCCGAGTCCGTCGAATATAGAGAAATGAAGAATTGCGATGCGTTTGTTGTCAAAGCTCGTAGTTGTTGGGGATGAAGAGCTTACTCCTCACGCTTGCCAACAGGCTGGCCGATAGGACGGTACGGAGACCAAACCCAATTACTCTTGCCGGCCTCAGGCTGAGCATCACGCTTTCCAACGGGCTGGCCGATAGGGCGGTAAGGAGGAGACCAGACCCAGACACCCTTTCCGGCCTCAGGCCCAGGCTCGGCATCACGCTTTCCAACGGGCTGGCCGATAGGACGGTACGGAGACCAAACCCAATTACTCCTGCCGGCCTCAGGCTGAGCATCACGCTTTCCAACGGGCTGGCCGATAGGGCGGTACGGAGGAGACCAGACCCAGTTACTCTTAGCATCGGCTTCGCGCTTGGCAATTGCTTCCTCAGACTTGTCCTCGACGTAGAAAGAACCCTCGGGGAGATCGAAGATTTCGTCCACTGAGCCCGTGGATTCAAGGCCCTCAGCAACATCGGTAGCCTGAGGGGCAGGGTTGGCAATGGCAGCACCGGAAACGGTGGCAGCCAAGATGGTGGCGGCGATAACAGCGTTGAACCTCATCTTAGAAGTTTCGGAAGAGTACTGTTGAGTGAATGAATAAGTTGGTAATTTCGATTGACTGTGACCAAATGATTGACTGATGTGTTATCGACGAGTCGATGGTGAGTATGTTGCAGCTGGAAGAACAGAGCTTTATAGTCCAAGTCTTTGTGCATAAACAACGAATCGAAGCCATACCTCTGCTTTAGCATGTCAATAGGGTCAATAGGGTGCACTGGGTGTCAATAGAAGCCGACTATGGAGACGCGATGGCGTCCAATAGACAAACGTCCGTGAAGGTGAAGGATAGTCATTCGCAGGGCTTCCTTCCAGCTAGACACTTGGATTGTCCAATCACAATAATCTTTGCAGACTGAGAAGGCCGTCTAGAGCAGCAAAGAACCCGCTCAATAGCGAGCACTGGTGCTCAGACATGTCGGTACCATCAAGCTGGTCAGTCTGACGCCGAAGGTACAAAGAACATGTTGAACTTGCAGGAAGTTCCATAAGGGATTGCTGCTCTCTATAGATGGTGGACATAGTGAAGGCGAAGTCTGGAAGTAGGCGTTTTCGGGTTTGAATAGCATCTGAATAGCGAGCTGACTCTTGGCGTGTCGCACGTTCACCTACGCTGACCATCGACGACGCCTTCCGCGCAGTATCGGTGAGCAATACCAGAGCTAATTAGAATAAAATCTTAATTTTTTCGGATCGATGGTTCTCAGCTCTTTCTCTATTACGTGCTCTTCATGGGGTTGACTACGATTGTGACAAGACGTGGTCTCTCTACATCATAGGTCCATATGTACCTGCTTTGTAGTCTGCGTCTAGGGTTCAATTAATTGACATCGATATCAAGCACAGCGGCGACCAGTAAAAAGTGCGAGCCAAAACTATTGTAACTGTTGATTTGATGAGTATCGCCCGACACGTTAGTATGAGCTCGAGGAGTTCTGAGCTTAGTCACACGTGCCAGTCCAGAAATGGCTAGCTTACCTCGGAGCTTTGGAGCCCCAGTCGCGAAACAAAGGCGCGTCGTGATGCCATTGAGACAGAATGCGTACACGAATAGCCAACTCGACGGTTCCAGCATTGCGTAGTGTATACTCGGGCTTTTCCAGAAGCCCACCCTGGACCTGTCGGTCATGTCTGGTGTACAGTAGTCCCAGGCGATTCATCTCGACCAAACCTGCGCCCGAGAAGCCGTACTACATCACCACACCAATCTTCTACGTCAACGCTGCCCCTCATGTTGGCCACTTATATACCATGGTCCTCACGGACATTGTCAAGCGATGGAATGTGCTCAGAGGAAAGAAGGCGATCATGTGCACAGGCACAGATGAGCATGGGCTGAAGGTAGTTCGTCTTGCAAACTGCTCTACATGTGCTGACTGTGTGAAGGTCCAACGAGCAGCTGCCAAAGCTGGCGTCGAACCCAAGGCATTCTGCGACAAAGGTGCAGATATATTCCGAGTACGCAATACCATTCCAAATCCATAACCCCTACTAGAGGCTCACACCACCTAGGACCTTGCGCTCAAGGCGGAGATCTCCAACGACCACTTCGTACGAACAACGGACCAAGACCACAAGGATGCTGTACAATATGCCTGGGTATGAGAGTGCACAGGAGTATGATTACGGACAACTGGCTGATAGTAGACAGTTCCTGCTACAAGAGAAGGGCCTCATCTACGAGCAGAAACACGAGGGATGGTACTCAGTCACCGACGAGTGCTTTTATCCTCAGTCAGGTGTACAGCCATGGATTGAGCCATCTACCGGGAGGAAGATCATGGTATAGGCTGGCTCGACATTGTTTCTGATCAGTGAGCTGACCGAGCTGCAGACGTCCATTGAGACAGGCAGCGAAGTTGAATGGTCTTCCGAAGAGAACTATCACTTCCGCCTCTCTGCTTTCCGTGAACCGCTCCTCGAATTCTACAAGGCAAACCCGGAGTGGATAGCGCCAGAGCACCGCATGAGGGAGGTTGTGCAGGCTGTAGAGTCCGGCCTCGAAGACCTGTCAATATCTCGGCCTTACGACCGACTCGCCTGGGGCATCCGAGTCCCTGAGGATGACTCGCAGACCATCTACGTCTGGCTGGACGCTCTTATGAACTACGCGACGAAGGCGGGTTATCCTTTCACCCCAGGCAAAGAACAAGATGGAGGGTGGCCTGCCGATTGCCACGTCATTGGGAAAGATATTGTTCGCTTCCATTGCATCTACTGGCCGGCATTTCTCATGGCACTTGGCCTCCCTCTCCCCAAAAAGATCTTGACACACGCTCATTGGACCCTTGGAGGCGCGAAGATGTCAAAATCGACCGGTAGGGTTGTGGATCCTTTCCATGCCTTGGATCGATATGGACCGGATGTCATGCGTTTCTATATGGCTCACGACGGTGGCATACAGGACGACTCAAGCTACGACAATGTCCACATCATTCGATTGTACAACAAGTTCTTGACCCAGCAGCTAGGAAATCTTGCGTCTCGCGTGACCAGAGGTAAGAAGTGGAGCGTTCGCGGCGCGGTCGAACGCATTGGCAGTGCACCAGCAGAGTACTGGACTGAGGGGCCTGGTTCAAGCTTTTGGACTAATTCTCTGAGCACTGTCGCCTCCAAGGTCGATGGCTCGTTCGATGTTTACGATCCTCGGAAGGCATTGTTCCAGGTAACGGAGTTCGTACGAGGAGTAAGTGGTCACACTGTATATCGAAGTTATTAGCTAACATCGCCCAGGCAAACGCCTTCTTCCAAATGTCGAAACCATGGGACAATGTACTCGAGTATACTCCTGGCGAGCCCGGAGAAGATGTTGACCGTACCATCTACCTTGCTTCCGAGGCTTTACGCATGACTGGCATCTTGCTCCAGCCTTATATGCCGAACAAGGCAAAGAAACTTCTGGACCAACTTGGTGTTCAGGAGGATAGAAGAACTCTAGCCTATTGTCAGCCTGGCGCTGATCTTGATTACGGTACGCCCATGGTCACACTTGGTTCGAAGCATGAGGGCGTGCTTTTCCCTCCTCTGGCGAGTGAAGAGTGAGGGAATGGGTGTCATGTCAAGATACTGTAGCATATGTACTTTAGGCTGCGTGGCGATAAAGTAGAAAGTTGAGTGAATATACCAAACCCTCTGTGTCAGCGCACTCTTCTCTTGACAGCCTACGGTGAGTCTGCGCACAAGTGGGCACGGGCCAACGTGTCCGATCTGCAGGGCAGGTGCAGCCGAGGTTCGCCAATTTTCTCGCCCTTACACTTTTGCGACCCCAGCATCGCCTCGCACACACTCTTTTTGGTGACGGCTAGTATGGCTTTCAACTGGGATAAGCTCTCAAAGGCTCGGCGCGACTATCCAAAGCCCAAGTTTGCACTGTCTCACATCGATAAGTTGCTGAAGAAGAATCCTGGGAACCCATATCTGACCGTAAGTCAATTCGAGTGTCATGTGATGCAATGGCTAATGTCCAGTAGACATGGAGAGCCGATGTCTCTCTACAATTGCAATCCCAGCCCGAAACAGTCATCAAGTCGTTGCGGGATGTCTGTCAGCACAAGGCAACGCTCCAAGACGAACAATTGCTCGAATATGCATACAGGCTTATTGTAGAAGCAACCCTCAGATCAAACCCCAAGCTTAAGCACATCAGCTCTGTAGGTAATGAGGGTGTCAAAGCGTGGCAAAATGCCGCAGCCCTCAAGACTACCAAGAAAGGCCGCAAAGACCTCTGGGACGGTCTGTTCACGACAGCCATGCGTCAAGGATGCTGGGAGGATGTTCGCACCGTACGTTGACGCAAACAGATTTTGCTTAAAATTTCTAACACGTACAGGCGATTGTAAAATACAGAGCAGAAGGTGCATCCTCCGAAAAGCTGACTTACTACACACAAATATTTGCACAGCAAATGTCTGCCGAGCAGAAGATCCGTGCAAGTCAAGCAACAGGTGTTGCTGACCGAATGGTCGAAATTCAGCTGAGTGTGGCCCTGAAGCAGATGAAAGACGCATACGAACGGCCTGAGGTAGAACTTTACCCGTGGAATGTCATGATGTGGACTCTTCTGACGAACATCAGACCGATCCGATCAGCGTGAAGGACATCCGGGATCTACGGTTCATGGCCAAGATCTATGCGCGACAAGAGAAATTCGCTGACCTCTTAGAACTTTGGAAAGCACCGCCTGCTCATTTGCAACCTATCATAGAGAAACATGCGCTAGATATCTCTTTATTAATAGTCGATTTACTTGCGAGCACCCAGCAACACGCACAGCTCGAAAAGCACATTTTGGTGTTGATCGAAGATGCTATTTCAGCTATGAGCAAAGATGATCCGGAGCCTCTGCGCCAGCTCTGCTCAGCGAGGGCGAATGTTTGGACTTACCTAATCGATGCTTCAACGAAGCTGTACTCCCCCTGAAGAGTGAGCTTCTCGTATCTAAGATTACAACTGCCAGCTCACGAGTATAGGTCAAAGGACAAGATATCATCGATTAAGAATCGTGCCGTCGATTCTGACACGCTAAAGCTTGATCGGCCACTGCTCCTTGTGCGCCTGGTCCTGCGTACTTACCTCGAAGAGAGCCTTCTGCAAGACTGCAAAGAATTCTGGAAGCGTTTCTCGCGGATGCCCAGCTGTTTTACCGACCTTCGCCGTTCTGTCGAGAAGATGAGTGACGAAGAGAGGACGGACTTCCTTACATACATTGAAGAAGACATGAATGTCACCAAACCGAGCGCTGAGGACTCGCAGTCCAAGCTCGAAGACTGGGCGCGTGCCGAAATCTGTGTATTAAAATTCACCTACCTGGTTACCATCTCTCTGTCTAAATCAAGACCTTCCGCAGAAGCACTACAATCACTAATCGAACGGACCTCAAAGGTTAGCCAGATGTTACCAAAAGACCCCGAACCAGTCATGCTGATAGCTTACTGCCTCACCAACATGCATCATCAGGACGTGGATTCGAGTGAGGCTTCCCGACAGTCCTCTCGTATCCTTCTACAAGCTGCAATGTTAGTACGTGCCGCTGTAGAGCGAGACACTGAGAAGGAGAACCGTCCTCTGGCTTTACTGGCCGCTCGTCTGCACCTCAACCTCGGCTTAGGAAGGATCGCATTTCAACTGTGGAAACATGTCAAGGTCAAGGAGATGCTTGTAGACACCTTGTCGCCATACCTACTCTCACGCATCGCCGAAACGCATCCATTCGACGTCAAACATCATCAAGGGTTCTCCGCAGATAAGGAGCTGAAGCATGTCATCGACACCGTTGACAGAATGAGCAAGGTGCAAGAAGGCTTGATCTTCAGGGACATCAAACGCTTCCACTGGGATTCTGCAATGGATTTGATCTCTATGAACGAAAAGTTGACTTCCTCCCTGACAAGACATATGTCCGTTCTCGAGCGCCGTCGCATCGCTCGTCTCAAGGGCGAACCAGCGGGCGATCTCCCTGACGTCGAATATAGGAGTAAGATACACGTTGACTCCGCTCAAGCACTGAAGCTAACTAGCATATCAGATACAACTATCTCAGACAACATCGACCGCTCTGTTTTCCCAGCATACGAACACTCGAGCGTCCACCGACCTTACCCGTTCCTTATGCCGGCCGATATTCCATCCGCAGATTACGTCCTCAGGCAGGGCCACGAGCGTGAATCTGTCTGCAAGATCCTGTACCGCGACGGTCTACCCACCAACTGGACTCCAGCAGCTGCGCCAGAAACCAGCACAAGCCAAACACCAGCCGAGCGCCTGATGCATGAGAACTTCTGGCACCCCATGTCCACCCTGCTCTACTCGGTGTTGCATCCCGACGCCAAGTGTGACGGCAGCCTCTTCACCACCCTGACAGCGAATCTCGTGCAGCTCCACCACGACCAGGAGAAGCTAATCGCAACGCCATCGACCACCAAGGAGCCAGCAGACGAGCCGACGATGCTGCACGAAAACATGCTCATTGCATCCTACTCCACCCTCGAAGTGCTGCGCACCCTTCCACGCCTAGTCAACGAGCTAAAAGAGCGCGTCTCGCAGAGCAAAACACCACATCCGCTGAAGAAACACATGCCCAAAGACTGGGCCAAGCAGGTAGACAGCGAGGTGAAGAGCGCATTCGACGCAGTGGGCCGCGTGGCGGAACATCACATCGCCCTGCTGCAGACGAAGGGCGTCGCGGCTACCAGGGCACAGGTGCGGTGGGGGGCAACGGGCGCAGCGGTGCGGCCGCTGGTTAGCGAGGGGGACGTGGAGCACTTTGCGCGCGAGTACGTGGATTGCGCCGTTGAGGCGTGGCGGGGGTATTGATGGTTAAGATGAAGTAGGCGTTCGGTGTTCTTGAGGTGCCATGTACGAGCGAGGTAGATAGATCCGTACTGATACTGATGCAAAGTAACGTATATTCATCACACTTGGCTATACAGATACGCACACACACACATACAGAACCTCCATCCATCCGTCCATTCATCCACCCACCCACCCCCAAAAAGAAAACACATACAGAGCAAACCGCTAAAAACAAAACATGACTCAAAAGCGATTTGAACGCCCAACCTTCAGGAGCCCCTGATCCATCATGACTCATCAACTGACTCCTCAACGAAGCACTGGAATCTGACGCGCTACCATTGCGCCATCGGGCGCGACATGCGCATGAAAAAGAAGAGGAGTTGGGCGGTATATGGCAAGATAGATGGACGGGTGGGGAAGTGCATGTAAATGTGAATGTGAATGTGAATGTGGAGAGGTAGGTGGGTAGGATGCGCAGGTGGGCAGGTAATTGGAAACGGGTTGGAGGAGGAGATGGCAACATGTGATAAGGTGGATATGGCATAACATAGTAGTATACTATAGTGGGTATCTCATCTCCAGAGAGAGTGCGAGCGTGCGGGCGGGCGTGCATACGAGCGACATGATGCAACATCCCTCTTCCTTCCCCTTCTCTTTCCCTGTCTCTCCCTCTCCCTCTCCCTCTCCCTCTTCCTCTTGCTTGATTAGATTCGATTTGATTTGATTCGATTCCTGGGGAAGCACACATTACACGTTGAAAATTTAGGCAGAAGGAAAAGAACTAGACCAGACCAGACAAAAAGAGATAGGGCAAGACGAAATGTACGCAGAGGGTAGGAAAAGGACTGAGAAAATGGCAGGGGTTTCTTCAACAATGACTCCTCCTCCTCCAACACCTCATGGCTGGCCGGCTTGTACCTCGGCCGAATTACTCGCTTCATTGTGCTGCGGCTTGGCCTGCCCAGAGGCCTCTCTCTGGCGCGCCACGTCCTCATTATCGGGGTTGGGCGGGTGGTTTTCCCGCGCCACCCCTCGTGGTTGTTGCTGGGTCTGAAATCGGCCAAGTGGTGTTTGATAGCGCCGGCCTTGGCGCTGGCAACGCCCTGCACCTGGTGGCGCAGATGGGATTCCCCGAGCTTGCCTGCCTGCTCCAGGTGGTCTAGGTCACTGATGTCGGAGCTGCTGATGCTGCTGCTGCGGCTGGCTTGGGTGTAGACGACGTGGCCGCCTTCTCGCTTCTTCTTCTCGCGCTGCTCGTTCTTCATATGCTCCATCTTCTCCGCGTCGCCTTGGCAGTCGAGCGTGCGCACGTGCAGGCCGGGGAAGTTGGCTTCAAAGAAGGACTTGAGCTGGGGGAGAAGCTTGGCGTTGGGCCGGTAGGTGCCGCTGTCGTTATCGATGATGAGTTCGTAGTGTGCGGGGTCGGTCTTGGACTCGGTCTTGGGCGGGCCGTTGTCCATGTCTTGCGGAGGGTGAGATTGCTGGGATGGGTCTTCGGGGGATTTGTTGGGGTGTTTGAGGCGGCGGATGAAGAACTCGCCTGAGAAGGCTATGTAGGCGGCTACGTCGCTGTGCATGGTATGTTTGGACAGCATGTCGATGCCGAATTCCTTGCCGGTTTCGGTGAAGCGGAACAGAGAGTCGAGGGTGAGGACGTAGGTGAAGATGCGGCCGCCTTGATCGTAGTGGGCGAGTTCGAGGAATTTTTGGGTAAAGGCTTTGCAGGGCTCGGGGAACTCTCTGTATTCGGTGGCCTGGTCAAAGTTGTAGACGCGGGCATGCTGGTGGTGGAGGGCCTTGGACAGGATGAAGCCGCGCACGCCCTTTGCGGTGAACATGCTCTTGACAAAGGGCTTGAAGACGACATAGCGGTGGTACATGTGCTCGGGGACGGGGCCGCGCAGCTGCAGCTGGTTGGACTGGAAGTTGTAGCGCTCTGCCCTGGCCTTGCCGGTGCGGCGCGAGACACTGCCCGACTCGTCGGGCTCCTTTTGGCCCAGCAGACGGCCCAGCAGCGGCGAGTAGTGGCGAATCCAGAACTGGGGGCCGATGGTGTAGACGCGGCCACCGTGCTCGTCTTGGGTGCGGCCCAGGACCTCTGCGCTGACGGTCAGGGTGCCGCTCATGTGCTCGGCCTTGCGTATGCAGACGGCGACGGCACGCAGGACGAAGGCGCGCTTGCTGACCATGCGCTTGCGCAGAGGAAAGACCTGCTCGTGGATGCCGCCCCAGTTCTCGTTGACGGCAGCCGACTCGACGTGGACGTTGCCCAGACGGTCGTCGTGGTCGGCCGGGTCCTCGTCGTAGATGCGGCATTTCAGGCGGAAGCCGCTCGAGGGCACATTGGCGACAATCCACTGCTGGTTCCACTCGGGGTTGGTGTTCTGGCGCACGGTGCGGGTGCGCAGCATCAGCGGGGGTCCTCCTTATGGCGGTTAGGCAGGGCGGTGGTCAGCTCGGCGAGGATGAAGGGGTCGGCGGAGAGGGTGTTGATGTCGGCGAGCGGCAGGTTGTTTGCGCGGTGGAAGGTGAACTTGACTGTGTAGCCGGGCTGTAGAGCGTTCAGCGACGCATCTGTAGCGCGTGGGGGAGCGATTCTGTACTTCTCTGCGCGCGATGGGCGTGTCGTCGTAGCCGCCCTCGGGGCCCTTTGCGCTCTCGCTGGTGCTGCTCTTCTGCGGCTTCTGCGGCTCAAAGCCCGGGTCGGCCTGGGCGGGCTGCTCGTCCTGCTTGTCCTGCTTGTCCTGCTTGTCCTGCTTGTCCTGCTTGTCCTGCTTGTCCTGCTTGCCCTGCTTGTCCTGCTTGTCCTGCTCGTCCTGCTTGTCCCGCTTCTCTGCCTCGGCCATGGCGCCCGCCACCTGGCCCTGCTGTGTCTGGTGGTTCATGCTGTGCTGTGTCTCCTCCATGGCGCCGACTAAGATGTGGTCTGCGCCGGTGCGTCTGCGCGCGGCGGCTTCTTCCGGAATTCTCGTTGCGCTCTGCCCTCAATCGGCGCTTGTCGATGTATGTTGGGGGCGGGACCCGCGGATGCAGGACGAGGCGTAGTGGGGTGGGCGTGGAGGGGTGTAGAGGAGCGTGGAGGGGCGTAGAGGAGCGTGGAGGGGCGTGTCGCAGTCGGACTCGCAGTCGCAGCATCCCCCGTGCAGAGAGTTCGTGGGAAAGGGCGCGGTCTGCACGCCGCCCGCTGCACGGCGCAGATTGCAGGCTACGGCACGTCCAATGCGGCGGAGCGCTCTTCCAGGGAGACGCCAGCTGCCAGTGCCAGCCAGTGCCAGCCAGCGCCAGCCAGCGCTAGCCACGGCTAGCCACGGTTAAGCTTTGATGGTCGTCTGGGCAAAGGCTTGACCCCCGCCAGCCACTCCTGTTTGTCAGTCGCGCCATGGGTCACGCCATGACACATGCCTCTGCTGTTCTCTTTTCGTCGGCTACCCGGCAGCATGTGCACCTGCGCACGTCATGCCGTAACTGCTTTGGTCCGAGTCCAATCTGTCTTCACTGCAATCGACGAAGCGAGAAAACCTTGCACATGGGCTCCTGTCATGCATCTTGCTAAGCTCCCATTGCACTGTTGAGAGAGAGAGAAGAGACCCCGGTCTACTACCAGTCATCCACCGATTACCATCTATCATGCAATGCCCAAAATAACCCATGCATCACCCATCACCCAAGCGCCTGCTCGATCTCCCTCTTCGTTCCAAAAGTCTATCATACAAACACCGTCGTCTCCGCCCCTCCTCGACTTCGCTTCTCACAAGTCCTGACTCGTCATCGCCTACGCCATCGCCATCTCAATCTTCTTGCCCTTCATGCTCTTCCACTCCACAAACGCTGCCCCGACAATCGACATGGCCCCCGCAGCCACAGACACATAGAACGTCTGCGTCAGCGTGAGGTTGTACGCCGAGAGAACCCCAGAAAGGAACCGCTCTTCAATCTGATTCTTCAGCTCCGTCGCGCCCACCGTCTTAACAAAGCCTGCATTGAGTTCGGGTACTACGTTGTGAAGGTTCTTGATCAGCTGGTTCGTGAACACGTTCTGCCCGACCGAGATAAACAGAGCACCACCAAGCGTCTGGCTGAACATCATCGTGGCAGTGCCGATGGGAATGTCGTCAGCCGGCAGCACCGTTTGTACTGCAATCAGGATCTGCTGCATGCCGAATCCAACGCCCGCACCGAAGATGAACTGGTAGCCAATCCACTTGGCTGAGTTGGTGTCGGTCTCGAACGTCGACAGAAGACCAGCTCCTATAGCCATCAGCACCGAGGAGAGAAGCATAAAGGGCGTGTAGTAGCCGAAGTAGGTGACGAGACCACCAGCCAGCATCGATACGATAACAAGGCCGAGAATGGCAGGCAAGTTCATGATGCCAGACTTGGTGGCTGATACACCCTTGACAGCTTGGAACCAGATGGCTGCGAGTGGTTAGCTTGCATGCTAGATGCATTCGAGACAGACGTACGCAGATAGTAGACCATGACAAAGAAGGATGCACCGAGCATGGCCCCGAACAAAGCGGATCCCCAGACGTTGCGGTTAAGGAAGACGCGAGGAGGCACCGTCGCATCCTCTTGCTTCCACCATTGCATAGCGATGAATCCACCCATGAGCAAAACAAAGAGCACCAGAAGCGCGATGATACGTCCGCTGCCCCACGCATACGTGCCACCACCCCATTGCAAAGCAAGCAGCAGGCAGATGATAGCAGGCAGAAACAGGGCGGTTCCCTCAAGATCAAACTTCTTGATCTGCTCCCGGAACGTAGCCTCACTCTTCTTGCCACGGCGGGTGATTGTGAAGAACGGAATGATGAACGCAGCGGTGACGGCGCCAAGAGGCAGGTTGATGTAGAAGCACCACCGCCATGTCAGGTGATCGGTAAAGGCTCCACCCATCTAAGACTTCGTTAGCAGATGCTTGGTTTGTACGAAGATCCACTTCTCCGCAAATCAGAGACCTCTCCACTTACCAAGGGTCCAGCAACTGACGCAATGCCGTACATGCCACCAATCAGACCCATGTAGGCCGGACGTTGGTGTAGCGGGACTGTGCTTGCGATGATGAGAATGGCACCGCTAAAGATGCCAGCAGCGCCCACGCCGGCGACTGCGCGACCAATGATGAGCGCGGTGGAGTTGGGCGCAACACCGCAGATCAGAGAACCGACTTCGAAGATGAACAGCGCGGTGATGTACACCCATTTGATCGAGTAGAAGGTGTAGAATTTTCCATATAAAAGTTGTGTCGCGCACGTGGTAAGCAGGTATGACGAACCATACCAGCCGATATCGTTGAGTGCTTTGAACTGATCTGTTATGCGAGGAATGGCTGTTGCGATGATTGTGTTGTCCTGTAATCGTCAGTCGTGCCAATCCGGCGATAGCCAATGACGGGTTCACCTACCAATGCCATACAGAAGACAGAAAGGCACAATGCTAATGTGATGATGGCAAGCTTCCATTTGGTGGGGTATTCGAAGTCGTCTTCCTCGTCGCCGTTGCTGGCTTTCGAGTTGCGCTTCTCGGTGACTTGCGCCTCCTTCTCGTCAGTGATCCTCTCATGCACATAGGCAGCGCCCGAAGGCAGACCACTCTCGCCAGCACCCATCTCTTTCTTCTCAAAGTCGCCCACGCTCCGCGGGGTTGTCTCTTCTGAGTCGGCCATGCTGGCCGGTCGCAGCGTCTGGTTGTTTGCTTCGCTCATATAGTCGGAAGGTGAAGGTTACCAAGGGGTGTTGCGTGATGTAAGGGTAAGGGTATGCGCTAAGATAAGGAAGGGTCTAGGCGATGTTGTGTATTACCTAGTGAATTAGCGTAAGGAAAGAATTAAGAAGCCTGAGGGAAGGAGGGACTATAAGTAAAAACTGAACAGTAGCGGGATGATTCAGAAGGGCGGACCTGACATTATGGTCAAGCTGCAATACCAAGAGGCTCGTTCACTCGGTACAGTTAGGGCGCGGGAGCTAGCCTTTGTTTTGCGCTCCAAAACGAGATGCCCGACTCACCGTTGGTGAAGGGCTGAGATTACGCTTGTCTGATTTCGTGGGTAGAATCGGATGAATTTTCGTCCCGTACCCTGCAATGTATGGTCGCCTGAAACCATTCCACGCATTCTTCGCATGCACAACAGCGGACGGCTGTGTAAGTCACACCTGCATGTCGCCTTGTTGCATTGGGCCCGTCAACCGGGTGCAGCTGCCCAGACTACTGGCCAGCAAGCAGTGCGCTGCCAGGCTGCATCAAGAATAGGAGTGACGAAAATCTGGTGTTCAACGAGAGCCTGCGAGCCAAGACCGTTGCGGTGTCCTTGCGCTCTGATAGAACGATTCCAGACCTCTTGATCCACAGCCAGGTGTTCTGCAAGCGTGGGTCGAACTCTTTTAAGTGGATCATACAAAAAGTGGGACGCATCAAGAGTCACAGGCCAAGCTCGAGAAGGCTTGAAAGCCTCCATAGTCAAGACTATTCATCGCTTCATAACTGTCCATTAGGACCACGGCAGGCTGGAGTCGCTCTTGGTCTGTGGAAACTCCATCGCAGACGCCAGCATGGTGTTGAGGTTTCGTCTGTCGATACATCGCTGCCTTGGTTGCCTGAAGATCTGATCATGTGCGGGTAATCGGTTAAAGATTGGCCGACTTGCTTGGTGGCTTGACGGTGGCTTTTTCACCCGTCTTTGCTTCGCAACAAGAGTCGGAGCGGCCTGGCAAAGTCATCCGACCTCCGACATTTCTTCTTTGTTTCGGTTGTTCCGAGCTGTCATCGCGTCACAATGAAAAATCATGACACCAACACGAGGACCGGTCGGGCTGTTGCTGCCTGGTGACTTGGCGACTGCATCACCTCCCTCATGGGTGTTCCAGGTTAGTCTTGCAATGGGCATCTTGGTGACCTTCTCGCAACGCAATACCCAGTGAGCAATTTCCCTAGCCCACTATATCAGCCTCAAATAGCCCATGACGCAGCTCACACGTGGTCCGTTTCTGATATTGGAAAGCACATTCTCATAGGGTATGGAGTACAAATCTTCAGAGAGTATAGTTCGTTTCTTTGAAAGGCACTACAACAAGCCTTGAATTTTCGGCTCACTGATCACCGCAGGGTGAAGTTCTCACTCTCGAGCGAATCGTCGGTGAGCGTGCTAGGAAGGTGTTACCCACGATCGAGCATACTCAGCGCACATTCGCTTGTACCCACTCCCATACCCTCTGCATATATGACTCATCAAGCGGCTTTACATCCCTCAGACTCGGCACATGCTTCTTGCTCTCCGCCATAGCGAACTGCGGCCTTTGAGATGAATTTTCCTGAATACCATTGCCATAAGCTTCCCTCCACAGACCTAGCAGTTTCTTCGCGGGATGCTCAGTGTTGCTGTTCTCCAATCGCTGAAGCCAGTCCTGAGGTGGGACGATCTCGAAGTCTGCCTTCTTCTTCAGCCAAAGCAGCATCTCATGCCAAGTAGGCTGACGGTGTGGGTTTAAGACATGGTAGACGGGTATATGTCCCTGATTGTAATTCTCTTCCCGTATCGTCTCCAGAAATGCTTGCGCTGCGATATCAACGGGCAGCCAATCAAGTGCCTCGTCGCCCAGATCAGGCAAACATTTGATGATGTTTACAGTACTCAACATCATTGGCCACGCTTCTTTCGTGTTCCATACCCCCGAACGTGAGTCTCCAGCCAGTTGCCCAACACGGACGATAGCAATCCGACCGCGCAGACTGGTCTGCTTGTTTGCTTCAGCGCATATATGCTCTGCCACCCACTTCGACCGTGAGTAGCCAAGAGGAGATGCTGAGGACGGGTCGGACAAAAGCTGCTCAGGCCAGCAGCCGGACGGATCTAGCTCACCGTTCATAACAGCAGCCGTGGACGAACAGTATGCGAATCGTGGCGTGTCAATACGACCCATCTCCAAGGCGAGATCGAGTAGATTTCTGACACCAGCGATGTTGTCTTTCACAAAGCTTCTCAGTTTGAGACGGAAGTTGACGGTCCAAGCTACGTGAATGATTGACGTTACTTCATTGGCCAGGTAGTTGTACAGTTCATCGGTCAGCCCCAAACGTTTCTCGCTGAGTTGCGCTGGAACTACTTTGACTTTTTCGTTTGCCATTTCAAGTGCGAGAAGACTTGTCAGTCCTCTTTGCTCAAGCGCCTTGCTGACTCTTTCCTTTGCTGCGTGTTCATCTGCTCCTCGGACTAAGCAGTAAACACTGTCGACTGTATCAGTCTTTTGCAGAAGATCCAAGATATATGCCCCTAGAGCGCCAGTGGCTCCAGTCAGTACAACAATATCGCCTTTCTTGCTGCCCTGGGCTGACCATGTGTTGCAGCTTGCAAAACATGTTCGTCGAACGAGCCGTACTCTCTCACTAGGTCCTTCATCAGCTGTTCTTCGTCATCCTCTACCCCGCCAGACTCTCCATGTCTCATCCGCAGTACGTAATCTGTCAGACGCTTGATCGAACCGCAGTCTTCTATGACACTCATCGGCAATGGCTTATCGCAGTTCGGTATAAGCCCTCTTAGTCGAGACCTGAGGTACATGCACGCAATGGAGTCTACTCCATATGAGAACAAATCCATACCCTCTGTCAAGTCGGCCGATTGAGATGTGATAGATTGTATAAGACCTCTGAGATGCTGCGGCAACTGTTCATCGGAAATGTCGGGCGACTGGTCCGAGGCTTGTTCGTCGTACGCGCGATTGATGACCTCCTCGAACCTTGCCTCTGCCACCCTCCGGACAAGAGACCCTTTGCTACTCTTCTCGAGTGGCTCCTGATGCGGTAGAGGGATCAGCATACCAGAAGGTATCCTCGCATGGTCTTGGCTGTCGCGATTAATTTTCTCGATTGCAGGCTTGATTACATCAAGCAGTTTCTGGTCAGACATTCCACCGGCTTGTTTTGACCGTAGTAACAGCGCTCCAGGGTAAGGTCGGTTTGTGCCGAATATGAGAACATCTTCCAAATAGGGCGAGGTGGCTATCGCATCTTCCAGTGGTGCAGGGTCAAATTTCTTGCCCGTAATAAGGGTCAGTTGTGAATCAGCGCGTGAGTTGTATATCCATGCATGTGGAATCGTGGGATGCGGTGCGAATAGATCCGCAGTTGCGAAGGAGCCATCTGGACGGTTCTGTTTTGCCTGTGTAGAAGATTAGCGCGCGTGTGTTTATCTCTCAAGCCATGCGTACCATATGCGGCCAGCCCGGCTTGATCACAAGCTCAGCCAGATTATCTTCTCGTGGTTCAAAGCTCAAGAGCTTTGCTGGGTTATAGTTTCGCAGATACTGCCAGTTGCTGTCTTCCGAGAAGTCGCGGAACGAAGACATGATGAACCCGCATTCGGCGCTTCCAAATCTCGAGATGAGTTTCACACCATTCTTCGCCAACCGATCGCCTATTTCTGCTGGTAGCGCCGCACCACCGACGCCAACAATATCCATCCTTTGCAGTAGAGCTAGTCCTTGTTCGTCAGACTCCATCATCTGGAGCACATATGGCACTGATGAGAAGTACTTTACTTTTGGAAGACCTTCTGTAGAGGAATATGACGCAGCTGTTTCAAGGCTTTTACAGGTGTTTCGAGCCGTGATAGGAACATCTTTGCCTGGAAACAGCCAGATGAGAGCATTACTGGACCATGCTCGGAAAAGATCCGCAATTCCACCGTGGTAGAGCGGGGTCGTAGTGAAAGTCGCCTTTGCAGGTATCCCAAGTAAGTGAGGAAGAACGCCCAGCCCTGCTCGATGAGATTGAGGTATGGGCTTTGGCAACCCAGATGAGGTTCCAGAGGTGTGGTGTAGATAGGCAACTGCCGTCTCATCTAAACTGGGCGTGTCGAAACTTGCGTTCACTGTCTCGCTGATCACCTGGTAAATGTCCTCTCCTTCCTGCAGTGGCAACAGCTGAGAGTCGAAGCCAGTCGTATTTTCCTCCTTCGCCAGGCTAGAGATTTGCTGCGCTCGCTCTACATGTGCAAGATCATAGAAGAAAGCGGAAGCTTTGCATGATTGGTATAGGTGCAAGATGGCAGCAGGCTGACATTGGGGTGCAATCAGGAGTACTGAATAACCTAGTTTCATCAAAGCAAGCCAGGTGAACAGAAACTCCGGGGAGCTGTGGCACAGGAGAGCTACTGTTTCTGGACTCTTAGGCGATCTACGCAAAACTTGGAACAACCTTTCTGCGAACACATTTGTCCCTTGGTTGACATCTTCAAAGGTCAGGACCTTGTAGTCCCATTTCTCTTGGTTCGATTGAGGAATAGGAAACCCGACGGCTGGAAGGTATGGGTGGCGGTGTGCCTGATAGTTTACAAATTCGCCGATTGTCGTATATGGGTTGCGCTGGCTGTTCAAAGCAGCAGCTTGCCCAAGCGTGCAGACAAAGTAGTTGGTCTGCATACCGGGAGCAGAAGGTTATAGTCCAGACCAGGTTGGCGTCCTCAATCGAAGCTTCGTAACAGATTTGCACACTGAGCAGAATTGTACTCGATTGTAAGTGAACGTAAGAACGAAATTCAGAAAGGCGCTTAAGTCGTGACATCATGCGGGAACTAGATCTGCCGAGCAGTTGAGTCTTGTATCAGGCAATGAAACGGATCAGACTAAAGCAGACGGTGCAGAGCCAAAAGCACAATTCTTTCAGCAGATCATTGACATGCAAGAACATGGAAAGCAGTCACAGAAGAGCCGCGTCCAGCCAGCGTCGACAAAGAGCCTAGTGCACGGGCCATTTTTCAATCTGCGGAGAAGCGATGCTGCATGTTTTGATCAGACAGGATTGCCACGGCCTCAACAACAATCATCGACATACACAACCAAGCACCGGTTAAAAAAGAAGTTTCCACATTCAAGAGGTGTCCTGCTAATCGTTATTGCTTGCTGTTCGTATAGAGCTCTCTCTGTATGAGACGCAAGCTCCACTACGCCATACAGTTGAACTAGAGATTGTGATTGGAACTCATACGTAGCGCTCTGTCTTTTCCCAACAGGAGTTCGTAGTCTGGATGAACTGTCGTTGTCGCAAGCGGGTGATGGAACCGCGGAAGAGCGTCGTCGTCCACCGCAGTATCCGCGTAATCGCTGACGACGCTAAGAGAAAGACCACCAATGGGTTGCAAGTCAGTGAGCTGGAAGCGTCAATTACGCTGCCAAAAAGGGGCCTTTATTCCCAGATTAGTTTTGTCTGGTAAGTACGACGTACAAGTATGTAGGCTAGGTACGGGCAAGACAAAGTATCCAAGTACAAGCGTCGAGGAAGGAAATGGCATAAAAACAAAAACAGCGGATGGCAACTACACGCAACTACACAGCGAAAGGTAAGTGCGTGCGCACCTAACGGTGATTTGATCAGGCAATATCCAACTTCTACCTGTGCACAAGGCGATCTAAAGCTTTGGCAAGCGCACAAGACCAATGTGTGCTCATGACGGCGCTCTCGGCCACCAATACCCACAGCTACCAGCCTTGTGGTAAAAGTCGCCGTGTACGATACTTTGAGGCTGCTATGGACTGCGGGGAGGATGCCAGGACCAGCCACCGGCAAACGCTTGGAGTGCGGGCATAAGCATACTCGCTACGGAGTAGCATGGACAATATGCACAGCTGGGGGCTAGCTTTGCAGTCCTCGGATGGCGTGTGGCGCGGCAGCTGGTGGCGAGCGCATCCAAGGCTTTTGAGCGTCTTTTATGGGGATTTGTCAGGCAGGGAAGGTGGTGTTGAGTTCGCGCTTCCCAAGGTAGCCTATGCGGCCCGAGGTCTTTGACAGGGTGGTCCATGCAAGGTTTTGACCGTATTGGGCAACGACGCTCGGAAAATCAGGAAGTGCTGACGCCTTGTTGTTTAGCAACGCGTCGGATTCGCGGGCCAACGTGACTGATGTGTTGGCCAGAGTCAACTCGCCAGCCATTGTCGCGCACAGCGCTCCTTCCCAAGGGAGGCTGGCTGAGAGTGTGCGACATCAAACAAGAGGATGGGGTAGACGCAAGGCTGGCAGCATTGCAAGACCGCCGATGATGCAGGCTGTGGCTGATGTGGAGCCCGGCCCGTTGCCAGATGCCTGCTCAATACTGGCACGCTTGCAGGAGCCGAAGTGTCAGTGGGTTTCCATGGAAATGTCAAATGATAATGATTGTTGAGCACGGCCACAAGGACACGGCATTCGGTAATGCAAGTTGCCCCAGGCCAAGCCATAGTCTCCCGCCGTCCTTCTTTCTGTGCTGGTGCGCGTCACTTGGCGCGTGAGACTTGTGGAATGCACAGCCAACCGTATTCATTAGCGTCCGACTGAATAGTGCGGCAGTGCGGCACGGACTGGGTGGCCATTCCTCTGAAACAGCATCTGCTGCACGAGAGGGAGAGGCAGTCGAGAGCTCCAAGCCAGCGCGCGTCACTTGGACGAGAGTGAAGTGTGCTGGAGACGCGTGCCAGATAGAGTAGTCGTGGGTAGCCATTTCCCCGAGCTTGCCATTGGCAAACACGTCCGAGCGTATCTTTCTTGCGTCCAATTCAATGAGTGAATTGGACTAGTGCAGTTTAGTGCAGGTGCAGGTGCAGTCTGTGCCGCGTATCATTTAAGACTGCCTTGCTCGCCCGACACACCCGCCTCCCAGCAACCGCCTTTCTCATCCCAGAAAACAGCCAGCATCATAGTAAGTTCTAGCTCTCCGCGGCTGCGTATGCCGGACGCGCATGTGTTCCACCCATTGCGCCCTCTCTCCGCCGCACAACTGCTCTCCACCGCCGATCGCCGTTGATCTCCCGCTGACTCTGCTCTCCTGCGCAGGCATTGATACTCTCTGCGCTATACAGCCCTTCACCATGCTCTACTCCTCTCTCATCGCCGTCGTCTCGGCCCTTGCCGGCTTTGCCGCTGCCCAAAACAACACCGTCATTCCCTGCTGCACAGTGCCCGTTAACAACGTGCCTGAGAGCGAGAGGCAGGACTGGTGCAATGCCCAGCAGAACACTTGCGTCGACCTCTGCGGTGGCCAGCGTAACGTAGCCAGCAACGGCAACACGTGCGAAGCCGTAAGTGAAGCAGGCCTTTTCTCTTTGCGCAAAAATACTAACGCCATTTCCAGGATACCCTCGACTACTCATGCAACTGCTCCAACGGCAGTGACATCTCCTCGGCCATGAGCGCGTATGAGCAGACCGTCCCCGCCCAGATGTGCTTCTTTTGGTACGATGCTTGTGTCAACGCCACTTTCGGCGCCAACGGCGAGGGCAACCTTGAACAGCAGTTCAACTGCGAGACCGCCCGCAACAACACGTGCGGTACCATCAAGATCGACGAGAGCTCCTCTACCTCATCCGCCTCGCCCTCCGCTACCCGCTCGTCTAGTGCTGGTGCCTCCGATGCCTCGGCTTCTACCACTGCATCCAGCACGGCTGCTGCTTCCTCTGGTGCTGCCATTGCCAACTTCGCTCTCGGCACACCCGCTCTTGCCGGCGGTCTTCTTGCCGTCTTCGGTCTCGCATTGTAAGAAGGTCAAACTATCTCAGCGTGGATAGCGGGCCGGTCCCTGTTGCGTGGATGTGGTAATCATGGAGGAGATAGGAAGTTCTACTAAGTTACTTTGGCGTCACGTTGCATGCTCGCTTGCGTATGGTACGGAGAAGAAGCTGGAGGAGCTTTAATGCGATGATATGAAGGACACACGACTTGCAATACCCCAAATCAAACTTTTCAATTGTTCACACAGTCTTCTTGAGCATGCATACGTGAAGAATCGTTACCCATAAACCTTACATCCGCTCAGTCTGCCAACCGCTGTGACCCGCCTTGACCTTGTTTTGGGGGTGCGTGTTGTCGATTAGCCGGTTGCTTCCGGCAGCACACCCAAGGTAGCCCTTTCACAAGTGCTTGGAAACAAACAATGAAACCTTGGAAGCGAGCTGTCATGCCGTCACTCGAACCGCAAATGTCATGGCCCCGCCAATGTCAGCCTCGACGCAGCGATTGTTATCATTGGCCAATTCGTGCTGCAGCGTTGATCTGACCCGCCCTAGCTTCCGGCGTGCATAATCGGTAACGATCCCCACAAGGGTTGTTGACGGAGCTGCATCATTCAACAATCTCATTCTCCAGTATCTCGACCTGTGAGCTTCGTCTGCACCTCATCTCCGGCGCCCCTCCTTCCAAGCAACTGCAGCACATTGGCGTTGCGACCCTCCGCCTTGTCCCACCGCATCACAGGCCGGCCGAGGCTCGAGTATCCTTCCACTTTTAGAAGCAGCAAGGCAATCGGTACGTTGCAGCTGAAGCTGTGAGCCACGGTGGCTGGACCTGCATTCTTCTGACCTTGTTCTCACACACAGACTTCGCAGGATATATAAGCTGGCTCTCCTCTTCAAGTCTCTGAGGTCTTTGTCCTCACCGCACTCGCCAGCAAGTTACGTCAGAACTTGTCATCGCCCCATACAGTTTGTGCAAAGACCATCGACGAACGTCAACCCGTACATCACACTTTCGCAAGCCGCAAAGGCATCATACAGAACCATGGCGACACTCAGTGCTCAGCGCAAGCACAAGGTGACCATTGTGGGCTCCGGTAATTGGTATGTAGAGCTGCGCACATGCTGAGCACAGTCGACCTCCAGCCCTGAGAATATCAAGCTGACTTGTGGAGGGGCACTACAATGGCCAAGCTTGTGGCCGAGAACACCAAGGCCAACCCTTCTCTCTTTGAGGAGGAAGTGCAGATGTGGGTCTACGAGGAAGACTACACAATCCCGAAGAATTCGCAACACTACAATGGCTCAGATCAACCCGAGAAGCTCTCACAGCTCATCAACAAAGTCCACGAGAATGTCAAGTACCTACCGAACATCACGCTACCTCCCAACGTCGTTGCGAACCCCGACCTGCCCGATGCGTGTAAAGGCTCCACAATGCTCGTCTTTGTGCTCCCGCATCAGTTCATTGCAAGGACATGCTCCCAGCTCTCAGGCAAGATCTTGCCATATGCCCGAGCTATTTGCTGCACAAAGGGAGTCGACGTCAGTGAGAAGGGCATCCAGCTCATGTCAGAGGCCATTGGAAAAGGCTTAAACATCTACTGTGGTGCTCTGTCAGGCGCAAATATCGCCTCTGAGATCGCAAAGGAGCTGTACTCGGAGACTACCGTCGCATACGACCCACCGCCAATGGACTCCCGCAACCCAACACCAAGCGGGTCACCGAGCTCCTCGCAGGTCAACTTGATCAACCCCGAGATGGAGCCTGGCAAACGCTCGGCCTATCTGACACCCCTGCCATCCGAGTACCCTCCGCTATCGCACGAAAACATTCGAAAGCTCTTCCACCGCCCCTACTTTCACGTGCACCTAGTCAACGATGTTGCTGGTGTATCCCTTGGTGGGGCTTTAAAGAACATCATCGCTCTTGCGGCTGGATTCGTCGATGGCTTGGGTTGGGGTGACAATGCCAAGGCAGCCGTCATGCGTGTTGGCATACTCGAGATGGTCAAGTTTGGGAAAACCTTCTTCGGGGAGAGTGCCCGCACCAGCACCTTTACCGAAGAGAGCTGTGGTGTCGCCGATGTCATCACGTCGTGCTCAGGCGGTCGCAACTTCCGATGTGCAAAGATGGCTGTCGAGCGTGGAGAATCGATTGGCGACATTGAAGAGAAGGAGCTCAATGGCCAGAAGCTGCAAGGTACCAGCACTGCCATTGAGGTGAACCAGTTCCTCAAATCACAGGGCAAGGAGGCCGACTTCCCTTGTTCACTGCAGTGTATAACATTCTGGAGGGAAACGCCAAGCCACAGGATATTCCTGAGCTCATTGAGCCAAAGCATTAGATGCACATCGTTTCTTGGGGTGGAACAAACTGGTGGAGCCGGATGTAGGTGTTCGAATTCGTAAGCAATACCCACTATAGATTTCTAATGAATCCACGCTGCGGTTCTTTGTGGAGAAAGAAACGTTTCGACATAAATTCGACACTTGTGTTTCATACCGTCGATCCACCTACTTGTGTTGAACAAAGCGTATGTACGAAACTGGCTGACAATGCCATGAGCCTGCACTGTGCTGGGGAGTGCATTTAGCAAAGCGAAGGCACTAATTAGCAGCAAAGGATGCTGATATCAATTTTACGATGCGAGAAAAATCGTAAACTCCGACATGCAAGCTGCTGACATGCTTGGCACCGAGTGATCAATAGGCAAAGAAGAGGGTACACCGAATAAGTTCGGTTGCAAGCTTTCAATCGACGAATAGTCCAATGTCACATAGGGATTGGTTGACAATCGATGAATCGAGCTATGTCTGCCGTTGCATCTATCGTTTTAGTGCAGGAATTGTCAGTGTGAGCAAAGCTGCATCTTTTGTCTAAGCACATTGCCAAAGATTTTCTCATCTCGGTTCCTGTCCGCGGAGCCCTGTTTAGAAATGCGCCACGTGTCTATCCAATCAAAGCCTATAGATCGCTGCCGAATTTCTGCGGGACGATCGCCGCAAGCTTGTCAGACATGGCTCTGCCTTATCCACTACTTGATTCAGGAAAGCATATTCGGGACGTGATATGCAGGGACAGAACCTTATCGAGCGGTTGCGTGCGAACGAAGCGGATACGGTGATTGGTAATGCGTGTCGCACTTGTTGATTTTGTGGTTTAGGGCTCAGCAAGGTGCTAGTTTTGCGGTGACGTTGTGGAGTTTGGATGCGGGTAGTTCTATCGCTACTTCATCGTTTTTCGGTATGACGACAGGGCATGGCTTTGGGGCCGGCGTTAAGTCCGTTATCCCCTGCACTGGTCAGGAATGACTGGGTTTTTCAATCAAAGGGAAAGGGCATTACTCTCACTGCATGTTGAGTACTTCAGCACCTACGCTTCCTCGCATTTCGTTGCACGTTGTTAATTCATTCTCTTCATTGAGCAGTATTGCTCTTGCCTAATTCGGCCATAGGCCACCTCGAAGACCACTTGAACTGCGAAGATGTTGTGGGGCTCAGGTCTCCAGGACCCGCTCGATCAGGATCGCAGAAGGAATCCATGGCACAATGAGAGTGAATATCTTCAGGATGGCAGGGAAAGAGTAGCAACTGGGGATGCCAGCAGCGACAGCAGCAGCCCAGATGGTGTTCGCAGGACTGGGACCTGGGGCGAGCCTGACGCCGGAAGATTTGATCCTGCAACTGCCGCAGCAGACATACACGCTCTCAAAGAGGAACTCGCAACGCTATCCCGTACACGATCGCAAACGGCTCGCTCAGAGCGAAGCCATCATGATGGTCTTAAGCGAACTCTCAGCAGGAAGAGTGAACGCCTTAGCATGTCCCGCCAGGCTTCACGCGTTTCACATACGCATACCGATGGATCAACAGTTGCAGAAGACGAGGAGACCGCAGACGCATCTGTGGCTGCTGAGAAGGAGGATGACTTTGAACTGAGCGACTTCATGAAAGAAGGATACTTTGAAAAGAGAAAGGACGGAAAGTCAGCCAAGAAGGTGGGCGTTGTCTGGAAAGGCCTCAATGTCAAGGGTGTTGGGTCGACAGCAACGTTCGCAAAGACCATTCCGGACGCAATCATAGGCACATTCGGCCCTGACCTCTACCGCCTTGTGACACGCCTAGTTCCTGCCTTGCGCCTCGGGCGCCACCCACAGACTCGAACACTCATCAACGACTTCTCAGGTGTGCTTAAGGATGGTGAGATGATGCTTGTCCTTGGGCGGCCAGGGTCTGGGTGCTCGACTTTCCTGAAGGCCATCGCGAACAACCGGGAGAGCTACGCTGCTGTTGAAGGCGATGTATCTTACGGCGGTATCTCGGCTGAGAAGCAGGCGAAGCAGTTCCGTGGAGAAGTCAATTACAACGAGGAAGACGATATCCACTTCGCCAATCTGAACGTCTGGCAGACACTGACTTTTGCGCTCAAGAACAAGACGAAGAAGAACAGGAAGGACGAGATTCCAATCATTCTCGAGGCGTTGCTGAAGATGTTTGGTATCTCGCACACAAAATACACTCCAGTAGGAGATGAATACGTTCGCGGCGTGTCTGGTGGAGAACGAAAACGTGTTTCTATCGCAGAGACGCTTGCTGCGAAGTCTACCATCGTCTGCTGGGACAACAGTACGCGAGGTCTTGACGCCTCGACAGCGCTCGACTATGCGAAGTCGCTGCGTATCATGACCGATCTGAGTAACCGAACAACATTCGTCACTTTATACCAAGCAGGGGAGGGGATATACGATCAAATGGACAAGGTCATGGTAATCGATCAGGGCCGCTGCATCTATGAAGGCCCAGCAAAGGAAGCGAAGCAATACTTCCTCGATCTAGGCTTCTACTGCCCTGAGCGACAGACAACTGCCGACTTTTTGACTGCAGTCACTGACCCCACCGAGCGCCAGTTCCGCGAAGGCTACGAGAATAGTGCACCAAAGACTCCTGAGGACCTGGAAAAGGCTTTTCGCGGCTCTGAAGCTTACCAAAAGATCCAAAGAGACATCAACGTCTACGAAGAAGAGCTCAAGCGGACCGACTATGTCGATGCCAAGGAGTTCGAGGGCGCTGTGGCTGAGAGCAAGAGTAATAGTAAGCTAAAGTCCAAAAAGTCACCGTTCACTGTGTCGTTTGTACGGCAAGTTCTAGCGTGTACGAAGCGTGAGTTCTGGCTTACCTGGGGCGACAAAACAACGTTGTACACGAAGTTCTTCATCATCATCTCCAATGGCTTAATTGTCGGTTCACTGTTCTATGGGCAGTCTTTGGACACGTCTGGTGCCTTTACTAGAGGTGGTTCGGCTTTCTTCTCCATTCTGTTCCTCGGCTGGCTCCAACTTTCCGAGTTGATGAAAGCTGTCTCCGGCCGAGAGGTCGTCAAAAGGCACAAACAGTACGCATTCTATCGACCCAGTGCTGTAACTCTGGCCAGGGTGCTGCAAGATATACCGCTACTTCTAGCTCAGGTCATTCCATTCTCGATCATCATGTACTTCATGACTGGACTCGATATCGATGCTGGAAAGTTCTGGATCTACTTTCTCTTCATCTACACAACCACTTTTTGTATCACCTCACTCTACCGAATGTTCGCGGCAATGTCGCCAACAATCGACGACGCCGTGCGCTTTGCTGGGCTTGCGCTCAACATACTCATCGTGTTTACAGGTTACGTTATCCCAAAACCGCAGTTGCTTTCTGAATACATCTGGTTCGGATGGCTGTTCCACATCAACCCCGTCGCATATTCGTTTGAGGCGGTTTTGACCAACGAGTTCTCCAACCGAGTCATGGAGTGCGCGCCGTCTCAGCTTGTCCTCAAGGCTCAGATATTGATCCTCAATACCAAGGCTGCAGTCTTACTGGTGCTCAACCTAACGCAAACACTGTCAATGGAGCTTTGTATCTGCAAACATCATTCGAGTACACACGGTCTCACCTCTGGCGCAACTGGGGAGTCGTCATCGCATTCTCGTTCTTGTACCTGATCGTCACTGTCTGGGCCACTGAATTCCTGTCTTTCGCCAAAGGCGGTGGTGGAGCCCTAGTCTTCAAGAAGTCGAAGCGCGCAAAGAAGGCTGTCCAAGAAGAACCCACGGACGAGGAGAGGGTTGTAGCCGGCAACTCGAGTGGCAGCTCTTCTAGTGGCGGCACAAAGGAAGAGGAGGAGGCACTCGCGTCAATTTCGAGCAGCGAAAGCGTGTTCACGTGGAAGGATGTTGAGTATACTGTCCCATACCAAGGCGGTGAGCGCAAGCTGCTCAACAAGGTTAATGGCTATGCAAAGCCCGGCGTCATGATTGCCCTCGTTGGTGCCTCTGGTGCTGGAAAGTCAACTTTGCTGAACACACTTTCACAACGTCAGAGTACAGGTGTGGTTAGTGGAGAAATGTTTGTAGACGGTAAAGACCTTGGCAAAGACTTCCAGCGTGGTACTGGATTCTGCGAACAAATGGATCTGCACGACGGGACTGCGACCATCCGAGAGGCCCTCGAGTTTTCCGCGATCTTGCGTCAGGACAACAAGATTCCACGCCAGGAGAAGCTCGACTACGTCAACAAGATTATTGACTTACTTGAGCTCCAGGATGTTCAAGACGCTCTTGTGTCTAGCCTGGGGGTTGAGCAAAAGAAGCGTGTTACCATCGGTGTGGAGCTTGCAGCAAAGCCTTCACTTCTGCTCTTCCTGGACGAGCCCACCAGTGGACTTGACAGTAATTCCGCCTACTCTATTGTTACTTTCCTGAAGAAGCTGGCTGCTGCAGGTCAGGCGATCGTCTGCACTATTCATCAGCCTAGCAGCGTCCTTATTCAGCAGTTTGACATGATCCTCGCACTCAAGTAAGTTCACAAATACCCATTTCAAAGCACCTCAAGGACTACTGGCTATACCAAGATCCGTGCTGACTAGTCTCTTTCAGCCCTGGAGGTAACACCTTCTACTTTGGTCCTGTCGGCGAGAACGGTAAAGACGTCATCAAATACTTCGGTGACCGCGGCGTCCAGTGCCCTCCAAGTAAAAATGTTGCCGAATTCATCCTCGAGACAGCTGCAAAGCCTGTCAAGCGCAAGGATGGCAGCCGCATCAACTGGAACGAAGAGTGGTTGAAGTCCGATAACGCTAAAGATGTGCTCCAGGAGATTGAGCGCGTCAAGAGCGAGCGCAGCCAGAAGGCTCCAGCGAAAGAAGACGCCGAGGAGGAGTCTGAGTTCGCCGCCCCAGTCTGGTTGCAGACTACAATGCTCACTAAGCGCACCTTTGTTCAGCAATGGCGCGATCCATCCTACGTTTACGGGAAGCTCTTTACCGCTGTCATCATCGGTATCTTTAACGGGTTCACCTTCTATCAGCTCGGCAACTCCATCGGCGATATGCAGAACAGGATGTTTACCTCCTTCTTGATCATCTTGATTCCGCCTACAGTTGTTAACGCTGTTGTGCCTAAGTTCTACCAGAACATGGCACTGTGGCAGGCACGAGAGCTACCTTCCCGAATTTACGGGTGGTTCGCATTTGTGAGTACCTCCCTGCTCCAATTCTCGATTTTCATCCTGCACTGCTTTTGCCCTTGAAAGCACCCAGACTTAAACAGCTACTAACTATATACTAGGTCACCGCGCAAGTTGTCGCCGAAATCCCAAGCGCTATCGTCGGCTCGGTGTTGTACTGGGTTCTGTGGTACTACCCATCCGGTCTGCCAACCGACAGCTCCACTGCTGGGTACGTTTTCCTCATGACAATGCTCTTCTGGCTGTTCATCAGCAGTTGGGGACAGTGGATCTGCGCCTTTGCGCCATCCTTCACCGTCATTAGCAATGTGCTGCCTTTCTTCTTCGTTATGTTCTCCCTCTTCAACGGTGTAGTTCGTCCGTACTCCATGCTGCCCATCTTCTGGAGATATTGGATGTACTGGGTAAATCCTTCCACGTATTGGATTGGCGGCGTTCTTGCTGCAACACTCAACGGCATTCCGGTAGAATGCACCTCGCAAGAAACCGCTCAATTCGATGCACCGCCCGGCCAAACATGCTCCAGCTATGCAAGCAGCTTCCTCCAACAAGCTCCTGGCTACCTCCTCAATCCTGACGCCAGCTCGGGTTGCATGTACTGCCCCTACACTACCGGCAACGATTACCTCGATACGCTTAATATCCAGGCTAGTCAGAAGTGGAGGAACTTTGGTATCTTCTTAGCTTTCTGTATTAGCAATTGGGCGCTGGTATACTTCTTTGTATGGAGTGTCAGAATTAAGGGCTGGAGTTTTGGATTCGGCAAGTTGTTTGGAACACTGGGGAAGGGTGTGGATAAGGTCAAGGGCAAAAGCAAGAAGAAGCAGGGTGGCAGTGAGGCGTAAACAGATGAGAAGCGATATATACTGACCAAGGCTGGAGGTATTCATATACTTTTAGAATCAAACACGAGTCTCACCCACATTATGAGCCTTCACATACTTTTCAGATCAGAGATAGTCCTCATCTATGTTTTGCGCTCGTATAGCTAGCTATACGCCGGATTAATTGTTTTCTACCTCATGACCATCCGTCGTTATCTTTCTTCACTATTCTCCGCCCTACAACCCCCTTGTACCACTCACAGCTTCTCCTTATCCCCTCATCCAAACTTACTTTCGGCCTATACCCCAATACCCTCATCGCCTTTTGAATACTCACATACCGATCTCGACACGCATCATCCACAACTCCTCTACTCAAAATGCCCTCCACGCCTGTGACCCACCCAAAAATCTCCGCACCAAGCCCCATCCACCACGCCAGCCGTTCCGGGACGTTGACTTGAAACGGCGGCACGTGGCCGAATTCGCGCCAGATGCCAAGACACAGAGTGCGCAGCGGGACCGGGGCGCCGTTGGTGATGAAGAAGGCTTCGCCGGCGGCAGTCTGCGAGTTCAATAGATTGGCGACGGCGAGTACGTGTGCGTGTGCGACGTTGGTCACGTAGACGTAGTCCTGGAGGTTTGTGGCCGAGGAGCCGAGGACGAATGGGGTTTGGTATGCGGCTATGCAGGCGTGCATTGTAGGGATGACAGTGGGGTCGTTGGGACCGAAGATAGGTGCTGATCGGAGCGAGCAGGTTGCGAAGGAGCGGTCTTGGGTGTTTGCTGAGAGAATGAGGTTTTCGGCTGCTGTCTTGCTTTGTCCGTAGCTTGTCTTTGCTCTCCCTGTTGGCCATGCTTCGTCTGCGTTTTTAAAGTCCTGGCCTAACTCGTCCAGCAGCACCGTTACGCTGCTCGTGTATACTAGCCCTTTTGCACCACATTCCTTACTAGCTTCCAGTACGTTCCGTGTCCCCTCGACGTTGACTGTGAATTCGCCCTCTTTGTTCTTCGTCGAGTACCGCGCAGTCCCCAAACGGTACACACCTACCGTATGCACCACCATAGCCGGCTTTGCCTCATCAAAGACCTTTTGAAGAGCATCCCGATCCAAGATATTGGCCCGGACATAGCGTACAGACTGCGTGAAAGTCGAAGTGCCGAGGGCCGGGGGTTGATATCGATAGCAGTGATCGCATAGCGTTTTGTAGCCAGCAGGGCGGACACGATTTCCGTGCCCAAGAAGCCGCAGCCCCCAGTTACGAGGACGCGGGTCTGTTCTGTCGACATTCTGGTGTTGGGGTTTGGAGGATGAATGGACAGCTGGCTATATGGCAGGATTTATGTGCTGCCAAGTTGGCTTCGCGCTCTTATCCGCATGTTCGTCCGTTGCTCTTCGTTGGCGGTTTTGGCTTCCAATGATATGGGTCTGCCTTTTCTATAAGCTCAATGACTTCGATATCTTAACCTCGCGGGATACTCGATACGGAAAGGACGAGGTTCGTGATGAACGTAGTAGTTAGGTAGTCTAGAAGAGGACCTTGCCGTATGAAGCTAGTCGTCAACACTGGATTCCGAAATTTCGGAACTGTTTGAAGCAATCATGACTGCAACTTTTGCATTGAACGGAAACTTAGACTGTTAATATAGACAAGCAGCATCACGTCTGCTCAGGAGCCAAATTAGGCCGGATCGGACTATAGAACCTCTCAGATCTCCATACCAGCAACTACCAGGTCAAACCTTCACTGAGCTTTGAAGACAATATAAACATTACAGCTCAAGTACCGCAACGATGAAGATCAACGAACACTCGAGCAAGTCACGCCAACCTACCCAACTTTCATTATCCCTTCTCTAAAAATCCCAGGTATCATAACCCCGCGTATCCTCCTGGTCCCATACAGCGCGCACCACGTGCCCACGTACCACGAATGGATGCAAGACGAAGTAAAGTCCTCTTATCTCCCATCCCTCTCTTACTAACGACCCGAGCAGGAGATTCAGAAAGCCACCGCCTCAGAACCCTTATCCCTAGAAGAAGAGTACGCCATGCAGCGCTCCTGGCGCGAAGATGGCGACAAACTGACTTTCATCGTGTGCGTGCATCGAGGGGAGCAGTACTACAACGACACGACCCAAAATCCACGGACGCACCCCATCATCCCAGGAAAACAAGACGCGCCAGAAAACATGGTTGGGGACGTGAATCTGTTCCTCTACAATGACGAGGACGACGAGGACGACGAGCAAGAGCAAGAGCAAGAGCAAGGAAAACCAAAGCCAGTGATTGGCGAACTGGAAATCATGGTCGCCCGGAAAGACCAGCGGGGCAAGGGATTGGCGCAGGAAACGCTGAGAGCATTCCTGTCGTACATACAGGCCTCGTTGGATGGCCTGCTGGTCGAGTATGCGCAGCCTGAACGTGCCGTGTTGAAGTATCTGCGCATCAAGGTTGACAAGGATAATGTGCCGAGTTTGAATCTCTTTGAGCGTGTAGGATTTATTAGGACGGCGGCGGGACCGAATTACTTTGGTGAGGTAGAACTCAGAACGCCAGTTGTGGACGGGAGATTGGAGGATGTTGAAAGTAAGATTGGATTGGTGGGGTTTGGGAAGCTTGTAAGATACGAAGTCGAAAGCTATAAAGAGAGGTGAGCGCTGGGTGTCCAGGTTGTTTGAAAGTGTTAAGGCTTGTTGCGAGTGAGTTTAGTCGGTACTAGAAGAAGAGAGCATTCTCTGAATATCATTGGATATAGCAATCCTATGTCTGATCGTCTCTCGTACATCCATTTTCGCATCTACATACACCAGACTATCCCACGTTGTGTGGCATCTAATTGATAATCTCCTCAGACTCCTCAATGATCTCCTCAACAATTTCCTCAATCTCCTCAGCCTCAGCATCGCCAGCATCACCAGGCACCTCGCCCTTTCCGGCGCTAATTTCGAGCTCAGCACCCTCCTCACGCAGCCTCTGCTGCACCTCCTCGCGCCAGCGGTTCCATTCCTGGAGCGTTTCCCTGCGGGCCTCAACAACGGCGCGGTTGGCGGAGCTCTTCTTGGCAACATCCTGCTCGTCGAAGACCTTGGAGTAGTTACGGAGGTTCTTGCGGATCTCGGCCTGCTCCTCCTTGGACAAAAGTGTAGGAGGACGAGGACGCCACAGAAGCTGCTTGAAGCCGTCAATGTGCTCTTCACGCAGAAGAGTGCCCTTGAAGTCGTAAAGGTGGTAGCCGTTCTCCATGCGGTGACGGAAAGCACTGGCAACAGTGGCAACGTAGCGGCCCGTAGGATCCCACTCAATGTCGGTTACACCGTAGTGCTCAGCCGTGTCCATGAGCTGCAAGTTGGCGTTGAGCTCCTTCTCGCCCTTCTCGGCCTCGTCCTTGGGCTTCTCGAAGCTGAGATCCCAGAAGTCGAGGTCGAAGGATTGCTGAGACTGGAGGGCAGCGACAACAACAAATCGACCCTTGGGCGACCAGTAGATGGCGTTGCTGTTCTTCTTGTCGACGGTGCGGATGTGGCGGAAGTTACCGGGGCACCGCCCTTGAGCTTCTCGGGGGCGAAGAAAGAGACAGCGGTCTTAGGGGCACGGCAGCCTGGACAACGACCTCACCAGTGGTGATAAGAACGAAACGGTTGCCCTTGGGCTCCCAAGCGAAGTTGATGACGGCATCCTTGATGGAGTCAACAACCTCGACGGGCACACCCTTTTCGCGAACACGGAAGATCTCGAGATTTGTGGCAAGAGACTTCTTGGACTTTGAGTGACGGTCGACCTTGATGCAAACGTAGGCAGCCTCAGATTGCCAGTGGAGCTTAGCATCGGAGACGTTGAAGAGGTTTCGTGTACGGACAATCTCCTTTGAAGGGATGGACATGAGACCGACCTTTGCGGGGTTGCTGCCGAGCTCAGGAGTCCAGTAGCAGAAAAGCTGCTCATATGTCTTGATACCATCGCGCTTGGGGGTAGCAGGGGCCCACTCGAAATCTACGACACCCTCGATCTTGACGGAGGACTTATCCAGCAGGTTCATTTTGGGCAGCTCGTAGACCGAGATGGACTGGCCCTGGGTCAGACGAGCAACGTACTTCTCGTCGGCTGACCACTTGAATGTTGGCCACTGCATCTTCTTCTTGATGGGATTGCCCTCGGCGTCAATACCGCTAGGCACGTCGATTGTAGCGAACGAACGCAGCGGCTTGCCAGTAGCGATGTCCCAGATGACGTAGTTCTTGCCGTCCTCCTCGAGAGAGGGGACGGGACCGGGTGGTTCTCGTCGACCTGCAGCGGGCGGTGCGACCAGGTGGTAAGGTAGTTCTCACCGGGCGAGTAGTCGACCAGGTTGACACCGGGATGCGCGAATCGCTTTTGCCTGCTCCATGCCCTGCCACCCCACAGCTGTACACCCTGAGCGTGGATTGAAGTAAGATATGTTCCTCGCGGTGACCACTGGATGAATGACTCGGTCCAGTTCTCCCGGTCGACAACGACTTCGGGTTGGTCTTCCCGGTCATTCCAGAAGACACCGACCTTGTCACCGCGGTACATGGCGATCTGGTCGCGGCTGTCTGGGTCTCCCAACCACCACCTCAAGTGTTCCTTTTGCTCGAAAGGCGCGATCTCGGGCGGGTGGTACTCCTCATCGATGCGGCCCTCCTTTCCGTAGCGGTCGATGTCGGTGAGCTTGTTCACGGCCATGGTGTGCTTCTTGTCGAGCGGGGTTCCGTGGAGCTGCTTGACGGCTGCGATAGCCTCTGCGGGCGCGCTGTATTCGACGAAGGCATATCTATGAGGCGGTTAGCGCACGGCCACCTTCAAGCTGCGCATGCCGTCGCAAGAACAATGCCTGCGATGCTTGCGCCCTTAACTTCCTACGTACCCCTCGGTCTTGCCATCCTCGCCTATGGGCATATGCACGCCATCATCCTTGACGCGCCCCACACTGTTCAACTTCCTCAACACGAATTTGACGAGCTTAGACTTGCTGTCCTCGGGGACAACAGGCAGGCCGTCGATGACGACAAAGGCATCGAGGCCCTCGTCAAGGCGCACTTGGAACTGTTCTTCGATGTCGGTGAAGTCGATTTGAGACTCATCGAACTCGTCTTCCTCCAGCGGGAGGTTCTCGTATGAAGGCGCCATTTTGTGTTGTCGTTGCTTAGGTGGGGTCGCCGCGTCTTAAATTCGCCAAATCGAAATTCTGCGTGCTGCGCTGCCCGCCGCTAGTGCACGTCACGTGCCAGCACTACTACTACTACTACTACTACTACTACTACTACTACTACTACTACTACTACTACTACTACTACTACTACTACTACTACTCACACTGTGGGAATGCAACCGCAGCCACTGCTCTGCCAATGACACAATATGATTGACTCACTGCAATATTATGACTGTGGAGCGCTGTATGGCCCAGAAAACAATCCTTGAGCGCTGGAGTACGTTAATCCGCTGGATATCCAAGTAGACTTGGAACAATAGCTAGCTTTCCAAAGTCGCGCTATGGGTCAGAAGCTGTAGGCAACACGTTTCTTGAGAGATAGCACTTTGTCATACTGTATGCTATCGTCATCCTAACCGAGCAGGTTCTTGATAACATCTAGTAGACATGAATAAACGAAGGATCTTTTCAAGTCCATGGTGTCAGTCAAAGTCAGAGAAGCGCCACGATGGAAGAGAGAGGCGGTCTTTTCTCAACGAGATTACAGTGTGTAGACATTATCAAGGCTATCCAAAGCCCGCTAATCAGAGTAGCTGTCATTCCAGGTCACTTCGTTTTCCAACACGCCATCATTCGCCAAAGAATCGTGTACACATTGCCATCATCCTGTTGATGCCCATCGAGCAATTCCGCAAGCCACCCAGGGCAGGTATAAACTAGAAGCAAACAAAACGAGTAAGCGTCAGCTAGCCCTATGAGCCGCGCTTACCTTCAGCGAAATCTTGGAAAGTATTCTTCACCAACCTTCCACTAGCAGAGACACGTTTCTGTAGCCGCGCCTCTCGCTCACGGGCTCGCTCGGAAGGGGTACTACCATTGCCGGCTGTAATGTGTGGGAGTGCTGGAAGAACGTCGCCACTAGGGTTCGGCTGGCCCCCAGGTATTACAGGCACCACGCGTTTACCTGCCTTCTGGTCTGCTTTGAAGTCAAGATATTGACGCGCAGATGGACTGAGCGGGATGGGCGCTGCTGTTAGGGGTAGGTCTGCGCCGTTCTGCAGCAGTAGCTCTGCTACAGGGAAGGGCTTGCGTACTGCTTGATGTGTTGATGGGCGTGCATCGCGGCCAGGTGAGGTTGCGGGTGATGCGGATGCAGAAGGTGACGCAGGATCTGCTGCTGCGAGGGCTAAGAATACAGCATGTGTCCCTCTTGATCGGTCTCGGGAGTTAGGATTTGCGCGTAGTGCGAGTGCATATAAGACATTCTGGATGTCGTTCTTCTTGACCGATGCGAGTAATGTTTCATCGGGAGTGCCGTAATGTGAGACCGTAGGCGATATTGGAGAAATGTATGCTCGGTCCGAGTATTTGGTAGTGATAAACCGCAGTCTTTGTTCTCTCGTAGACATTGGCCCCGGTTTGATCGCAGGATCGAGCCTAGCTTCCCAGATCATGTTGCTGACGCGATTGCCAATCTTCAATAGTATGTCGATAATATCGGGCGTGAAGGAGTTTACGTCGAGAGTCAAGGACCGCACCTTTGTGATGTGCGTACCTAGTGAACGATGGATGCCACTGCACTCGATGCAGATCACAATACCGAGGTTGATCGATACCCAGTCGGCCTTGTTTTCTGAGCTGCAGTCCGCGCATACTCTGTTACCAGCATCGGCTTCTCGCACTTGTCTAAGGAGTTTACCATCGTCACCTGCAGGCTCCTCGCGTCTGTTTCCAGGCTTGTCGCCAACTGTGGCATGTCGAGCTGGTGCCCTGGAGTTATAGTTATTGCGATTGCTAGAGAGCGAAGGGCTTTTCCCTGTCAAGACGGATGCAATGTCTCGACGAGTCTGACCAGGTAATGAGTCAGTCGACGGACGATCGTTCTTTGGTGCCGATTCCACGGCGGTCTGCAAGGCGTTGTTGACGGCAGATATCCAAGATCGAAGATCATCCTCGTTGGTGGCTTGGTAAACGCGTGTGAAGTGAGGTGTGATAACCTCAAAGCAGAAGCGTCGATCAGCATTACGAGCCTCACGCACCGAGGCCATGCGCAGATCTATCGGATCCATATGTAGTTCAAGACTTTGCTTCCAGTTCGTGTACTCGGAAAGCTTGCCTTGATCTAAGACAATCCAGAATCTAACAACGTTAGCCCTCGTTTAATTATAGACACATTTGAGAACTCACTTGTGCCATGCTTGCTTGTTCAAGCCCTTGGGGTCAACATGACTGCCAGGCCTACTCAGAGCCCACAACAGACCCTCCTTACGATGAGCGCCAGGAGTAAGCTCACTAATACAGGCTCGGTCTTCCAAGTCTCTGATGCCTTTAAACTTGTCTGGCTGAGGGGTTATGGTAGGAAAGGTTGCTTTGCTAACCTCTGGACTCTGCGGTGAGCTTATGAAAGGATTGTTCGTCAATATAGGAAGTGGAGGTGGGCTAACGGTGCTCTGGAAGACGGGCGCTAGGCTCGACTTTCGCCCAGGAAGTTCCCCGTCTGCACTTGATGGAGCCCTCGGCGTGCTGCCATTAGCAGTTACCGCAGATGATACTGGCTGAGACGACGGTGCATCGAAGGATTTATTGTCCTTTTCCAAAGCTCTTCTTTTCTCTTCTCTTCCTGTCCTCTGAAGCTGAAACTCTTTGTCTGCTTCTCTAACTTCTTGGCTCAATGCTTCCAGTTGAGGGAGCATCGTCTCGATGATCTTTGCGGTTGAGAGGAAGTTATTAGCCTGTGTATCCGCGTACCTTGTTAGGTTCGAGAGAACTTCTTGGTCTTTGCGTCCACCGTGGAGATCTTGCATGAAGGAAGAGTAGTCGAACCGCTTCAGCTCAAACTTCCGCCTCTTGTCTTGGTACTTCGAGTCTGTCTCTGCACGCTTCTTCTCTTTCAACGAGTCTTGCCGTTGTCCGAGATATCGTCCGAGGTACTGGTAGTAGTCCTTGCTCTCCTCTTCGAAGTCCTTTCGCTTGGTTTCTGCTTGCTTGATGTCGACGTTGTATAGCTTGTATATTGGATCGATGATCAGCTTCTGAATGTTGGTCGCGTTGGAACGCTCGTAGGCAAGAATATCCTTGGCGATCTTGTCGAAATAATGATCAATCGCAGGCTGTACCGCATTTGCGTTCGAAGACGACGCCTCTTTCAGCGCATCCATCAAGTCAGACATGGCGTTATTGCAGTTCACTTGTGCTTCCATTGCGGACTCTGCTCGCTTCAGAACCTTCTTCCACCGCATGCGCATGTTGCCAGTCTTTTGCTCAAGCGATTTCATGGTCGCTCGGAACAAGGGTCCATCGTCGGTTTGACTAAGATCCTCTCCGGGTCGCAGAACGTCGACTTTGACCGAGGCGCTCGTGAGTGCCGTACCTTGTGTTGACACGAGCGATAGTCCATTCTCTGGTATGACCTCAAAGATGGGAGACCTTGGAGGTACATTATCCCAATCCCGGTTCTCGTCTGCGGAGTCGCTGACTCGTGAGTCTATCGATTGTGCCGAGGGTACTCGTAGTCTTGGCGGTATACCGAGTTCTAGTCGCGGTGTAGTGATTTTCGGACTGTGGAGGGTCTTTGCTGTATCTGCTAAAGTCAGTCTGTCGTACTTGTACTTCAAGAGCTCAGCACATACTCTGCACCCAAAACGCAAAGCTGGCCAGTGTCTCCAACCTATGCGCCCGCTGATCATACTCTACAAACTTCATGCTGTCAGTTGTTGCTGGTGTAGGGGAAGGAATGTACACGAACACTGCAGCTGGTCCGCCAACCTCCTCCTCGTGACTCGTTTGTCTTGGGAGGTGTAAACTTCCAAGCCCACTGAAACGAGACTGAGGAGCTCCCGCCTGTAGTGTAATCCCCGACAAGTTCGACCTGCGGATTCTTGTGAAGGTTGGGGTTGGCGTGAAACTCGCGCGTGACCAGATTGTCGAGTTCCCTCGAGCTGGAGGCAAACACAAACGTCAGGCCATTAATAAACGTGTCGATGAGACCAACCGAGGCAGCTGTATTCGATGTGCTGTTAGTGTTGTAGTTGGAAGGCACCGCTAGTTGCTGGCGGAGTATGAATGTGAAGTTGAATGTGAGCTCCTCGTCGTTTGGTAAGCGAATAAGGAAAGAGGGCGGTCCGTCAGTGGTGGGTGATGTGTCGGGATCCTATACAAGCAATGTTTAGCATTGCGCGTTGCCAGAAGCTTGTGAAACCCGTACCTGGATGTACTCTATAACGCTCTCGTCGCCAAGCTCCCTCCTTGGGCTGTATCTTGTTGCGGGGAAGGCATTTGGTGCAATGTTCAGGAGTGTGCGGCCGCGTGCATTGGTGATGTTGCAAGCAGCGACCGAGACTGGAGTGTGCTATGTTAGCGGCGCATTCACCAGCTGGGTCATGTCGAGGAGTTGCATACAGCGAGTCTGGTCGCGTAGGTACAGCGGCTCGCCCTCTCCTGCCTTGCTGGAGACCTGGCCCATGGTCTCGAGGATCGAGGATCGAGGATCAACGTGCAGCCAGAGTGGGCTTGAAGCGCTGCGTGCAGAGTCTCAGGCCGTAGTCGCAGTCGCAGGTCGCAAATCGGTTCTCAAGGCGCGCAGATCAGAGTGAACAGGCGAAGCAGCATGCCTGACCCGTAAGAGGGGGACGACTTCTCGAGCTTCGGGTATCAATCGAGGTCCAGGATCGTACGCTTAATTAATATGGGGTTGTCCGGCGCGCGGATCGTTTATGGAGGGGATGTCGCGCGCTATGGACCACAGGCGCTGCGCGGGGTGCGTTGGGGAGCGTAGGGCTCAAAGTATGTTGCTGGGTAACGCTATATGTACGTTGACGATGATCAGCCAGAGTGCGAACTCTGACCTGCTGAGATATTGATAGAGCTCAAGTCGAAAGTTGCGTCGCAATCAACCGTCTTTGTGCGCGTCGATCACAGGCAGGCGCAGTGCGGGACACCCACACACCGCGCTACAGCTTGTCACGCAGGAACATTGAAGTTGAGACATGAGACAAAGCCCTTGTTGATGGCCGCCTGCATGGCAGCTGCCTGCTGTACTGTCTATTGCACTGAGCATCCCGTGCCTCCCCATGCTCGACGCCCTGAGACAGGCAGAAACATTGCTTGCATGTGCTGCGTCACCCGGCAATGCGTCCCTCGATGCATGTTTGCCTGTTTCGAGCCCTGAGCCACATGACCAAGACCGCTGTTCAGCCAGACAATAACCAGTGCCGTCCCAAGCACGCCAGCGTTTAGTGGAACGCTGCCCGCGCCTACCCCTCCAAGTCCTCTTAGTACAAGGTGTACTATGTCATGTATGGAGAAGACAGCCAGGAGACAAGGGTTCACTTTGAACTGCACTCTGATACTTCATGTCCATGTTGACGAACCACGTCTTCCCCTGCCCCATGCAGCACGCTTTGCACTACCTGGCAATTTTTGCAACCCCCTTCTCAGTTTGAGCTCCTCTCTGCTTAGTAGCATCGGTTCATTCTCGATCTGTTGAATGGCTGTTCATCTCCGAGCTCGACTCGCGTCAATGCCGCGGTCTTGAAGTAGTAGTGATCACCTCTCTGGTCCCTGCATTCAATCGGCCAATGGGAGTCCATGGGCATCGGCGGCGGCATCTTTTCGACATGCCGTTTCAAGGTTCGTCATTGTCGACATACAGATCCATCAACAACCATGGCCCTTCGTATACCGACCCTGCGGCACACGCTTCGCCAGCCTCTGCCCAATCCAAGACTGTGTCAGCGCCGCTGGGCTCAGGTCCAGGATGTCCGTTTTCTTGCAACTCACGGCGCGGAAGAAAGGATCCTGTCCAAGTACAAGGACAAGCTCGCCTCCAAGGCACAGAAGGAGGGAGTGAAGGACATCGCCGAGCTGAAGGAAAAGCACCGTGAGAAGATTGAAGAGTTGCGGAAAGCTGCTATCGTCCCGGGCGCAACAGGGCCTTTGACACCACCACCTTCACCATCCTCCTCTGGCTCCTCGCCATCGACGCCTTCGTCTGCATCCACCGCATCATCATCTCCATGGCCTTCACCGCCTTCTCCTCCAAAGCATCGAGACCCCAATGCGCCACCACCGGGCGTCAAGACACTCGATTCTTTCCTCGATATCTCCAAGATTAGTACGCTCCCCGAGAAAGAGATCCAGGCACTCTGGAGGCTACGCCACGCCTCGAACCCGCAAAGCATACACTTCTCCGTCCCTGCGAATATTTTTTCGTCGCTGCTTCGAACTGCAAAACAACACCCTGCCTTCGTGCTACCGGTACCACGAGAGGTTCCGGTTGAGCAGCAAGAAGGCGAGCAAGCCAATGGTCAAACACAGCAAGCAGCTGAGCTACATTACCTTCAATTCGCTCACCCGCACGTGGATACAACGACGCTACTCTTCACATCGCTCGCTGAGTTTAAGCTACGAGGCGAGTTCGCCAGCCCGCACACAACTATCACATTCCATCAAGAGCTGGCAGATAGTCACAACCTGGTTCTTGGCCAGGGCCTCGTCATGGAAAACAGGGGCATTAGCGTAGATGAGGCTAGGTGGCTGGTCATGTGCATGCAGAAGTTTTACGTGCAGAGCGAGGAAGGCAAGGGGAGGGGTGAGCTGCTTAAGCAGTTCACGTCAGGCGATCCAGGATTTAAAGTAGAGAGGCTGATCGATGAAGCCGAGAAGGTCTTATAAAAACCGACTTTTGATACGATTTGTACGATCGATGTAGAATACGGGTTGTGCATATAGAAGCATATCATTCTTGTTCAAAGTAGAGCTATAGCTCTGACGCAGTTATCGTTCTGGATTGAACGGGTTCCACCAATCTGAGTTTTTGAGCGAGTTCTCAATCATCCTCTTGCTGTCGTAGACCTTGTCGTTGTCGCTCAGATCGCTAACGATTCTGAATCAATTGCAGAAATGTTGTGCACAACGTACTCGACTGTGTTCACGACAAACTAAACTAAATGCATGTAATAACATGACACATCATCTTCAAAATTGGCCCCTCGTCGAGAACACCTGTCTTCACTGATCAAATGCAGGAAGGCCTACACTCATAGTCGTACTGTAAATGAAGGTGTTACATTGACTCATAAACGTATACGCAAGCGGCAAGTCTCTTATATAGCTTGAATGTGACAGCTGGCAGTTCTCGCATTGAGCATCTAATATATTCAATCTCTTGTCTAGCTCCACGCTGCTGAAAACCCAACAGAATTGCTTGACAGCCCAGTTGTGTACAGCGAGAAGCGTGAATAAGCGCCCCTGCCCTGGACCCTGGCGGTAGTCGTAATCGGGTTAGACAACAACCCCACGCGTACCTACCGAGGCGGTGAAGATCATGAAACCCTGTTAGACCCTCCAAAAGACACGAAGTTCGTTGAAGCTCCCTTGCATATTGCCACTACTTCCGTTCGACAGTCAGGCCCTCAAAGTTGAGCAGCTATCATCTATACAATTGTCTACTGAAGACCTCCACGAAAGGACATCGTCACGCATTTCAAGATGGCTGCCGCTGCTTCTGTTTACCCGCCGCTTCACCAGCGTCCGGTCAAGAACACAGTGCTTCTGTTTGATGTCGATGACACACTCACAAAGCCGCGACAGGTACGAGGAACCCAGTATCTCTATTTAAAAAATGCTCGGCTACCGTCCAGGTCCCTCAAGTTTGGAAAACTGTGATAGGGCCTGAGCTATCTGTACCACTTTAATAATACACATGCCTGTGGTTACGGACTCAGTGCTAACAATATACCCAGCTTGTCAAGCCAGAGATGCTCCAGCTGCTCTCTGAGCTTCGTCACAAGGTCGCCATTGGTTTCGTAGGAGGCTCGAACCTGGTCAAGCAGCAGGAGCAGCTCGCAACCGCAGACGTCAACGTCACATCCCTCTTCGACTTCTGCTTCGCCGAGAACGGCCTCACTGCATACCGATTAGGTGAGCAACAGGCTAGCCAAAGCTTTATTAGCTGGATCGGCCAGGATAAGTACAACAAGCTCGTTAAGTGGTACGTCCCTCTTTTCTGGAAGTCTTATGACAAGCCAAGTAACTAGACATTCAAAAGAACCCAAACCTGACATATATGATCTAGGATTCTTCACTACATTGCAGACCTCGACATCCCCATCAAGCGCGGTACATTCGTCGAGTTCCGCAACGGCATGATCAACGTCTCTCCCATTGGTCGTAATGCCTCAACCGAAGAGCGCAACGAGTACCAGAAATATGACATTGAGCACGACATCCGACCAACCATGGTCCGAAAACTGAAGGAAGAGTTCCCAGACTACGGACTCACATACTCGATCGGCGGGCAAATCTCGTTCGACGTGTTCCCGACCGGCTGGGACAAGACCTACTGCTTGAATTTCATCGCGAAGGAGAAGGAGAGAGAGAACGGCGTAGATTACCAGACGATTCACTTCTTCGGTGACAAGACCTACAAGGGCGGAAACGACTACGAGATCTACAGCGACGAGAGGACCATTGGGCACTCTGTCAAGAACCCGGATGACACATATGCGCAGTTGCAGGAGTTGCTCAAGTCCTTTCAGCAGTAGGCAGTTTTCAGGCGGGTTAGGTGCGAATGTGCAGACTGAAAACACTCCAGCTGCGAGGGGTATGATGTGAGCATAGAATGAGTGCTCCCTAGAATCAAAAAGTGATTTAACACGACACCACCATGTGCAGATCTTGTACCCAAGACCGGAATACGGCAAATACATCAAGGCGCCACATGATATCAGCCATTAAGCATGTCATGTCATGTCGTGGAACCAAGAACTCTCCACTGTCAACATTCCTTGTCCCTCATCCCTCGTCCAACCCTCACCCTTATGCAGATCCCTCGGCGCATGCCGAACAGACCCTCAAACAAAGCAATCACAAGTCTGCCCAAAACAAACAAACAGCATCGTAAACCGTCGTATTCCCAATACGATAGGGAGCGTGCGTATTCGCATCAAAATCTACATCTAGTGATTGCCTGTCGCCCTAAAAGGTGCCATGTCGGAATGTGAGGTAGTCACGCACCACCACTACCGCCCAATGAGAGTCCAGCGTGTAGTTGCATCCGGAACTAGCGCCTTCAGAGGAGAGGTGGACGATTCTACCATTCTTAAGTATCTTCTCGAGCCGGGTGGGGGTATGAGCCGTCTCGAACATGAATACCGGATTCTCAGCGTAGTCGGCCAACCCCCGCGGAATTATTGCCCAGAGAGGATTCACAGACGCCGGATTATATCTCGAGCGAGCGGCAAAGGAAACGATTTACAAGTGGCTGCGATAGAAAGCGATAAGCACAAAAATGTCCCTTCTTAGACACAATACATCTTCATAACAACCGTGGTAAATTAAATTTTAATGAGACAGACCAGTAGATAGGCTTCTTCTTTGCAGATGTGCGTATTTAATTTATAATATTAGACTGATGTTGTTGTGTTCTGTAATTCAAGAGAAAAGGTGCGGCTTTTTCCACCCGCAGCCGCATCAAGGTCTGCATGTCGCATCGATGCCATCATACCTCGCCAGTAGATGAAGTCGATGCATGCACAGAGAGAGTGAGTGCACTCCCTTAGCTACAAGCCTATCTACAAAAGCCACAAGCCCATGCACTAGCACAGCAACAATCGAAAATTGACAATTCCAAATCCATGCACTAACTGTTCATTTCCCCTGATTGCCACCTGAGTCGAACCGAGTCGAACCGAGCCGGCGGAGAGGAGAGGAGAGGAAACGGGCCGCAACAGCCGTTACAGTTTACGAATGAACGACCGACGGTTTCAACGTGTGTGTTTTACATCATCATCGACGGGTACGGCGTTTGCGTTTGTGAACGGGTCCGCAATGCAAGCGGAACACTACAGCGTGCTAGGGTACAATGGGTGGGGAGGGATTAGTGAAACTGTTGAGGAGCTGGCACGGGTTTGTTTGCAATGACGTGCATTGCGACGAGGGTGAGCAGGAATTAGAAAAATGTGAGGTTCGGCCTTGCTGTAGATGCAAAGGCTGTGTTCGATTCAGCTCTCTCTTGTGTGCGTTGTAGCTCTACTCTGGATCTGTCGCATGTGTAGAAAACTCCTGGTAAACACCAAGCTCCTTGATTCCAACCCAAATGCATTGATATGCCCTGATGCGAAGTGCGCCCTGTGCGCCATTTGCCCCAATCAACATGTCCTTCGAAAGGAATATAGACAGAAATATGTACATTGGGTACAATCGATAAACAGTAGGAAGAGGATATCATGATGATACCTGAAAACAAGTACGCGCGTAGTCGTAGTCGATGGTCATGCTCGAACGATGTGCTGAGCGACTCTAGCAGATATTAGCTATGCTCTCATGTGTGCACAAATCAGGGTAACGGACCTGTGACAGTTTTTTTGTGTGCTAACGGAGCCCATTGGAGAGCTCAGTTGTGTGGAATCTCCTTGCTCTTGCCGTCACCGGCCCATACACCACCGCCGACCGCTCGCGAGATGCCTACACCAAGACCGACCGCAGCGCCGATGACGAGGAGAGCGATAATAATCTTAGCCCATAACCTCTGCTTGCTGGTCAAGCCCTGGAAGAGGTTACAGCCCTTCTTGCGCTTGTGGTCCCTTCGCTTGTCGAGCACAGCCTGCCTTGACGGCCACATTGTGCACTCCTTGACTTCCTTGACACGACCGTCTACCGAGACCTTGGGCAGTTGCTGTGTGGTCGCAGCTGATAGCGGAGCGCCAGCCTCGAGATCCCGCTCATAGGTGTTGATCTCGAGATGTGTCTTGCTCTGTGGTGCGCTGACATTGTCCAGGGAACGACGAGCGTCAGGGTGGTTGTAGAAGGCAGAGTAGGGGTTGGACGAGTCGATAGCCATCTCCTTCTTAGCAGCCTCTACTGTGGCTGTCGTCATTGTCGACGCGTTGGACGATGGGAGCAGGGGGTGGGCGACGATGTGGGCTTGGGGACGTCTTCAATGGTGACGCCAAAGGTGACGGGCTCGTACTTTTCGTTGTTTGCTGCCATTGTGGTGTTGCAAGGAGTGGTTCACGCGGAGATGAAGTGCCGTAGCAAGGACGGTGTTTGCGGTGGTAGTGTACGTGGTGCCGCAGGGACTGGCTGACTGCAGATGCAGTGGAGCGATGTTGTGCGACGTTTGGTGGCTGTGCCAGCAAGAATGGCACACAGATGGGGTGATTGATCTGGCTTGGTGTCGACTGCCGGGAGGTGGTACGTGTGGTGAGAACTGGCTCCTGGGAGGGAAGGCCCAACACGATAAGGGTGCTGTTTACAAGGAAGGAGCAAACAAGACGGGTGAAGTGTAAAGGTAGCTGGTCGACCGGCGCACGTCAGCTACAATTGCTGCGGGGAAGAGCAGAGAACGACGAGAGTGCAGCGGGAGAAGATTCAAAAGAAGCGTATGGCTAGCAAAAGGAGCGTAGTTGGAGGATGCAGGCCATGATATCTAATGAGCTTGGAGGAGAACTGGGCCGGGGGCAGGTCTGAGCAAACGCTGAGTCCCAGGCTAGAGAGCCGATCCCAGGTGCTAGGCCCAATCAAGCCCGATCCCTGCAAAATGACCATTTTCGGTCCTTTTGTTCGATAGGCTGAGGACGCAGCCGCTGGTCTTCACTCGTTGCAACTTGTTTGTCCCAGCAGTGCTTCATTTCCACTGCCAACCTTTGCTGCCCTCGACGTCACTGCCCTCCCAAAACACCGCTCTCCCCTTGGGCTGCAGCCGTCTTGTCGCACGCCGTAGAGCTTGTTGCGGCCCCCAAGATCACAGGGTCTTGACGCTGCAAGCCTTCTTTGTGCTCGCTACCGTGTCCCTGAGCGCGTTCTGAACAACGCCGCGCTGGAAACAGACAAGCTTGCTTGGTCTGGAATCCGAGCTGAACGACTGGGGCTTGGCGAGCAAGCATGAGCGCGGGCGAGCAAAGCTGCGGCTAGAGCGTGCAGCCCGTCCATTGCTTGCCTGCGCTAGCAACACCATGTCCACGCGGAGAGGCTGGCCGAGAGTCTGGGCAGCGCCTTGACTTCATGCAGTGTGTGGCGCGAGGGATGAGCAACTGACCTTCCTGTCTTGCTGTCACAGACAATGCAGCGAGGCGACTTTGCTGAGAATCTCCAGACTTCTGGAACGGCGTCTCTACTGCGTGCGTCGGCACTGCCGCCCTAGCACACTCCACAGCCTCGCCAGAGCTACTCGAAGCCTCGAAGCAACCAACTTGAACCGGCTGCTAGCGCCACATGTCCGTCTTTGAGCTTCAGCGCGCTAGGCTGGCCGAGTGGAATTCGCGCTGCGTGAAAGACGCTTGACGAGCAGAGGTGCCTCGACACCAAGCCGCTAAATCCTACCACGTTTTTCGCTGTCATCTTAAGCCTCGCTGGCTGATGAGAGTTTATTGAAGCAGCAGCCTCGCTCTCAGTAAAACGCCCCGGACGCTGCCCATGAGTGATGCTGGCTAAATACAGCCATGATTTGAGTCCGATGAACTGTAGGACGTTGCACGGTTCGCTCATTATAGTGCAATTACCATCAACCTTTTTTTCCTGGGATCTCAGCTGGTAGTCCCCCGTTGGTGCGAAACAAATCCCTCGCTTGACATACCCAACCCAACATTGGAGGAAATTGAACGACCCAAAATGCCGCCACAAACGCCATGCCCATGCAAAATTGCTAGTCTACGAATTACGCCGGTGATAGTGAACTGCGGGAACTTTCGCCCCCTCCAGCGCAGCACGATAACACATGCCAGCTACAGGCCACCCTGCCCGCGCCTGCACCTCTATCGCACGTCTACTTAGTTCTTCCCAAAGAAGTCATCTCTCCGGATTCCACTGCGCTCACACATGCCCTTGAAGATACCACCCTGATCGTAGAGGTTGATAGGTGTGTCGAGCTCGGCAATTTGGCCCTGGTCCATAACGCAGATGCGGTCGTAGCTGATGATGGTCTTGAGACGATGCGCGATGCAGAGGAGCGTTTTGCCTCTGAATCCCTGGACAATTGTCTGCTGGATCTTCTGGTCGGTCTCAAAGTCGACGCTCGAGGTGGCTTCGTCACAGACAATAATCTGCGAGCCGCGAACAAGAGCGCGAGCCAAGGCAAGCAGTTGACGCTGTCCCAGAGAGAAGTTGAGCCCCTCCTCCTCGACTACAGAGTCAAGGTGGATACGCCCAGTCTTGTCGCCCATCTCTGCATCGTTCGACACGAGATCAGCCTGTCGCAAGGCAGACCACAGATCCAGATCGCTCTTGGCGTGGAACGGATCCAAGTTACTTCTTATACTTTGCAAAGTCAGTATGGGGTTGATCAATCGTGAAGATGGTTGCACTTACGTTCCCTTGAATAAGGTAGGGTCCTGAGGAATGATGGCCAAGTTCGATCGTAGATCCTGAAGACCAATCTTGCTGATGTCCATACCATCGATGGTGATCGATCCGCCAGCCAGCTCCTGAAGACGGAAGAGTGCCGACATGATCGAACTCTTACCCGCTCCCGTGCGGCCCACGACGCCGATACGCTCACCAGCACGCACATGCATGCTGAGGCCCTTGAGCACCAGAGGCAGACCGTCACGATATCGCATCTCCACTTTGTCGAAGATAATCTCGCCATGTTCGGGCCATGTTGGTCGGACTTGGACGTCGGTGTGGAGGGCGGCTTCCTCCTCGAGCTGTGTACCGTAGTGGTAGACACGCTCGGTGGAGTTCATATCATTTTCTACTTCAGCGAGTTGACGGACTGTAAACTGGATCATCTGAACAATGGTGAGGATGTAAGACAGCACCAAACCAGCGATACTGGGGTTGACAGAAAAGCGAGATGTGACGACCAGGATACCGGTGGTGAAGACGAGCAAGACACCAACAACATCTAGACGGGTGCTCAACCATCGCTGGTTAGCGAAGGTGAGATAATACGCGCTGTTCATGTCGTCGACGGCCTCCCTCACGGTGCGAGAGAACTGGTTCTGCAAGCCATACGCGCGGATGGTGGGTGTGCCCATGACAGCCTCGCCGAAACGGGCGAATACAGTACTGCGCAGTACAGCTTCATGGCGCTTGACCTCGCGAGCTGAGGATCTGTAGAAAGCGGCTGAGAAGAGGAAGAAGATGAACAGCGGACCAAGGGCGATGGCGTAGTAGTAATAGTAGGCGATGATCAGAATGAAAACCGAGATGATCATGGCGAGTGTAAGGAAGTACATACGGATGGCATCGGTGAGTGTGTTGTCCATGACATCGATATCCTTGGAGAAGCGGTTCGTGATGCGTCCGAGAGGTGTCGTGTCGAAGAAAGACATTGGTGCACGGAGGACTCGAGTGATGGCCATATGCAACATTTTCTTACCGGCTTCGGTACCGAAAGTTGAGATACTGACCGAGAACAGAAACATGAGAAGTGCTTGACTGAAGCCAAATGCAGCGTAGGCCCCGATGTAAGCTCCTTCGCTGTACCCGAACTTATTGGAGGTCCAGTACGACAGCCACAAGCTAGTGACGATATTGGCACCTTGCGAAAGAACGAGCAAAGTGAAAACAAGAGGTCCTACCCAGATGCCACCTCCAGCTTTCATGTACTGGATCCAGACATCCCAGGATACATTCTTCGTGGAGCGTTCTTCGACTTGCATTAGCGCAGCGGCCTTCTTTTTTGCTTCTTGGACTTTCTGGCAATCTTTTTCTCGTCCTCGACCTCATCATCAAGAGCCTCATCCTCTTCATGCTTCTCCTCTGAGGTAGTCATGGTCATGAGCTGCTGGAACCCTTCGTTATGGGCCATCAAGTTGTCAAAGGTATCGACTGCCTGAACACTCCCCTCCTCGACCCAGATGATCCTATCGCATCGGTTGAGGACGTGGAGCTGGTGAGTAGCTAGGACACGGCACTTGTCTTTGAGCAGCCCGCAGATAGCATTGTCCATAATGTGGCGGCCGACGTGTGCGTCAACGGCGCTGAGCGGATCGTCCATAAGCACAATGTCAGCGTTGAAATATATGGCTCTTGCGATGTTCATTCGCTGCTTCTGTCCTCCCGAGACGGTGATACCACGCTCTCCAATCTCAGTCGCGTCTCCCACGGGGAGCATGTCCAAATCCGGCCTGAGAGCACATGCATCGATGACCTGATCGTACCAAGTCTGCTTGAATTCCTTGCCAAAGATGATGTTCTCGCGCACTGTGGCGTTCTGGATCCATGCGTACTGTGGACAGAAAGCACGGGACGCACCCATGACGACTTCACCGTTGGTCCTACGCATATCGCCAGCGAGCGCAGCAAGGAGGGAGGTCTTCCCAGATCCAACACTTCCGATGATGGCAACAAGCTCATTTCTGCCGAAACTGAGGTTAAGACCCTTGATCTCGAAAGGCTTCTCTTCCGCCGCATCCTTCTTCCTTGCCATATCTGCGTCGTGCTCATCCTTCTCTGTTTGCACTCTGGCTTTCGTTTCAGCCTTGCTTTCCTTTCCAATCTTCTTTCCTGATGGTCCATCGTTATCCTCATCGTTTGTAGGATGGCGCTCCCAGGTGAAGTCTGCATTCGAAAGCACGATGGCATCTTTGGCGTCGTAATCCCATTTGGCGCTGTCCTCAGCTTCTTCAGCCATCAAGAACTCCTGGATGCGCTCTACTGATGCGTTTGCGTCAATGACCTGACCAATGACAAGTGGCAGAAAATTCAATGGGATTCGCATGGAGTTGAACAAAGCCAGAGACGAGAAGATCTTCGCTGGGTCTAGCGTGGGGTTGACCAGAGAGAACGTAATAAAGGACAGCATGGAGGCAAAAACAGGCATGGACATTCCGACAGAGAGAACAGCGTTTCGAATGGTTAGCAAGATTTGGATGCCGTGGATTTCCTTCTTCCTTATCTCCTGGATGCGCTCGAGGAAACTCGTCTCCCAGCCGAAGAACTTGACAAATCTCACAGCTTGTAGGATTTCTTGCGTCAAACTAACGCGTTGGTCGGTAACCTTATTGATGGCTACACGACGATGGAATAGGGATTTGACGGCTCGTGCAAGTAGGGGCATGGCGATCAGGATAAGTCCAAGACCGGGCAGAGCGCTATAGGTGAGGTTGACAAGAAGGAGGGCTGTTGTGATCAGAATACCGATTGGTGCGGTCCAGATCATATGGAAGAAGCCACTGGCTTGATCGACACGGTACGTGTCGGTGGACATCAGGTTGACGATTCGACCATTGCCCCAGCCTTCGCCACCTCCAGCAATGTCTCCAGGGCCCTTCTTCGCCTTCTTCGTCTTCTTTTTGAGGATCTTCTGGTACCATTTCTTCTCTTCCTCGCTACCCGGCTTGACCTCTGGGGGTGGCGCTTCCATGACAGCTTGACCTCCTGCCTTTGCCCTACCTGAAAGCTTCATAGCCTTGTCGAAAATAGCTGTGATCAGCACGGCACGGGCTTGTCCGCCGACCATCATACCACGGTACATGAACTGGTTAGTTGCTAAACTTTGCAGAGCCTGCATCACTGTGATACCAATCACAAGTCCAATGCCTTCTCCAATATCCGGCGCCGGCAAATTTGTACGCTGGGCGACGTAAGCTTTTACAGCAAAGTTGATCAGGTATCGTAGGAGAAAAGGTGCTACAGCCTGGATGACTGATGCCGATAGTTGACAGAGACCGCCGATAATGAACTCTCGCTTGAACGTGTCATACATTGCCATTAGCAATGGCCTCTCGCCTTCCTGCTCTAATCGCTTGGCGAATGCTGCATTCAAACGCTCTATCAACACCTCAGCACTTCTGTCGGGGTTGACTGTCCAGATGTCGGTCTTCTCTAAAGGTCGCTTGTAGCCGGTGGCCATCAAGGGTTGCATCCACTGGAACGAGAGTCGACTAAGGAATCCAGCAGTGTACTCAGGACAAACCTCTCGCTCTTTCGGTATTGGTGGGCTGGGGCCCCATTTTAGAGGATTGAGCCTCTTGTAAAATTTATCCTTCTTCCGTGTCGAGCTTCTCGTACTTGTTTCGCTGTCGCTGAAGTCTGATGCTGCGCTGGTGCTGCTCTCGAGCCGAGATAAACTTTGTCGCCTCTTAGGATCCGCCTCTGGGTCATGCGCAGTCGGTTCCGTCTTTATAGGTTCATATTCCGTGGGATTTTGTGCTGCTGCCTGCGGGTCTCCAACTACAACTTCCTTCTCTTTCTCTCCAAACGACGATGCGGAAGATGACATCGTGTGTTGATGTTTGTCTTAGGAGGCAAGGGGAAACCGACTTCCGAAATTCAAAAGTTGAGAGGAGCCGGTCCGGATAAGTGTACCAATCTGGTTCTACAATGCTGCTGAGCAATGGAAGCGCCTACTGTTTCCGAGGGATGGAGATGCAGTGAGTGGGTGTCGCGAAAGCCGTAAAGAGGCGGGTTTTCAAGTCTGCGTGATGCAGAGCCAGATCATATTTATTCCTGACGACAAAGTCATGAAATCAGAGCCGCTTCCTGAAGCTAGCCTTCGGACAAAACGGACATGATGTGTCACCAATCAGGCACCACGTGAAGGCCGGCAGAATCTGGAGTTTGTTACAGAATATTTTTACGCCACCGGGTGCACTTCTCGCCCGACGTCCCGAGCTCCAGATTCGCAGCTGTCCGCAAGCGGAGCATTGCCTTGTTTAGTCGAACGCCGACAGTGTTTGTTCCAACTCATTGTTGATCTTTTAAATGCGACAACTGTAGTTTGGATACTTCCCACGTTCCCTTTGACAGCTGTCCGTCTGTCGCATCGCTGTTTCAAAGGCTAAAAATCGGTTTGACGTGTATCACACTGCCAGCTGACCCAGGCCCACTTTCCGATTGCCCCACTAGCGAGCGGGTAGTTAAAAGCTTGTGTTCTGTGGATCGTGGATTACCCGCCGGACGAGCTGCTTTTCAACGTGACCATTGTCTCCTTCAACGAAAAACAAATCATGTAGCGAAACAATTACCTACAAGTCCTCACAGACTCGGTAATACTGCAGTAAGCTCTTGTGTTCCAATATTGGTGTTTTTCCCTGCATCGCTGCCTCGCTCATACGGCTGTCCACTTGCGGTTGCGGAGGCCTTGCAGGAGGACTATCTGCAATGCTGACAGCCATCACGAGCTGTATGTAATGGCTCCCATATCTTGCTTGATTGTCGGTCCGAAAATTATTTGCACAGATCGTTCAGGAGCGATGCTTGAGTAAAACCGCAAGTAGCTTGTAGGTGTGATCACCTGTCCGATAAGCATGGTATCGTCCAGATCTTGCCTACTCACCGCATTTGTGGCTTACGGATCAAGATCGGGTAACGATGTGTCCCTGCTAAGCAACTATGCCTCTCGTTGATCAACCGGAAGAGATCTGGCGTCTGGCAATGGTGGGCCAGTCGGGGGTTGTATATACCGAAGTATCAGAGAGCGGTGTCAAGCCGTGAAGAGCTGATGTGTCTGCTTGCGTTGCCCTGCCTGGGCGCTGACGGTAGTGCATTTGTATTTACTTAGATCCGGCACGTGCCGGAAATTATTCTGCACGTCATCTGAAACGAGTGTACATCTGAACATGGAACTGCGACTGTAAATAGTGTTAAGTATAAAACAAATTTGCACTTGATAATTCTCACCCAACGTTAGTACACATTTGGGAGGCTCGGTAGTATTGCGCAGTCAGTCTAGCACTTCGCTCCATCACTTGTGCCACAACAGAGTGTGGTCTCGCTGCACCGGATACTGCACAGGAGTACGTAGTATGCCCGCTGGCACATCCGAGAATATCACAACCCACCTTTAGGCGCCTTCCACACCCGGTAAATCTTCCACAAAGCTGTAGTTCCGTTTTAAAGTCGAGTCCCCTAGCACATAAAAAAATACCTAATTTTGTCACCCTTTTGCTAAGTGCGTTGTTTTGATTCTTAGGTGCAGGGCTTAGCATGCTTCTTCGGCCATACAGCCGGCCGTGCCCCTGTGCAGTAGGCCTTGTAGCGTACTTATTTCATCTTACTTTTTGATGCCTGCTCCTGAACAGCTCTCCGCAAAAACTACATGCTCATCGAGCTTTACCCTTGCCATTACCATTGGCAGCCAGCTTTGTTCTCCGCCTCTCCCATACCATGACATATGCTTCTTTTGTGAACAGTGTTTCCCCTTGTTCCTTCTCTACGAAGAGATCCTGAATACCGTACCAGTCGTCTCGACTCCTGTCTTTGAGTTGAACCCGCCAAACCTTGGATTCTTGTTCTCCTTCTACGCTGTCGTCCTTCTTCTTGACGGCTTCGTGCGTGATGTTGGCAACGAGATCGTAGTAAATTGGCTCGCCAGGTGGGTACTCCTTCGGATTGGGCTCTACATAGGGCGACATGTCTAGAGACGTGACTGGAAATGTAACGATGGTTGGGTTGCGTTCCGAGACAAATTTGTTCTTACTGAACCGCTTAATGTTAAAAAGCAGGTAGGGTGGCAGAGGGTGTAGGAGGCGGTATCGCACTCGATCCTTCATCTTCTCTTGTGGTTGTATGCCGTTGTATTTGTTGAGGATAGTGGTCAATGGCACTTGAGGGATAATATTCTTCTCCAAGGCGTCCTGGAAGAGGGGTGCAGCTGGCAAATCCAACGTAAGTACCAAAAATTTGGAAATATTTGACTTGACTGCAGCATCCTCGAATCTCAGACGATCTCCAGCATCTGCACGTGCTGTGATCTCTTGTGATTCGATCTTTAGTGTTCCCTGGAAGACCTTCTGCACAATACTGGACCCTGGCTTAGTCTTTGAGCCTCCAACGGCCAAGTGGAGGTTGTTGAGAAACCAGGATAGGAAGTCGACCGGGTCTGATTGTTCGCTCAGACTGAACCGCTTCGAAGACCGCAGCGCGATTTCTTGCAGCAGCTCGTGTGGTGATACATGTGTTTTGAACGCACGGGGATTCCATATCTTTCGAACCAGAGTGCTGAACCGCTGCGCAATTTGCGGTCTTGACGAGAGATCTTCGAGCATGAAGTAATTTCGCAGAGGAACGACATGCGACAATGCCTGCACCACTACATTAAAGTAGTCGTTCGCCTTGATGTTGTTCATGCCCACGAAGCCCGGTATATACTCTCTGTTGAAGAGGTCCCACGACACCTTTGGCTCCTTATCCAACCGCGCCACTTCTGTCTTGTTCATGCGCGGATCTACCACGAATTTGATGTCGTCGAGTGATTTGGACCTCACTTCGTATCCTTCCGGTAATACATAGACTTTCTTTGTCTCCATGTTAACGTATACGTGATGGCCTTCTTCCAGTGCATGGAAGTAGGCTTGCGACTTCGGTCCCCGTCCTTGGAAATACTTTCCGCAGACGAGACAGGCGTAGACGTTTATGTTGGATAGTGTGACGGAGCATAGCTTTTCGAAGTCGAAGTCGAGTACTTTGCGATTGATTGTATCGAGGTACAAGTCGGTGTATCCAGCTTCAGGCGCGGTCTGTCGTCTCGGTGCAGCCATTGCGGACTCGTCTTGGTCGGCCTCATCCAGCGCAGCAGCTTCCTCGAGCTCCGCATGCTCTGCCGCATCTGCGCCTACAATGTCGATCTTTTCCTGGTCTTGCAGTCGTGGAGACATGAGTCGTCCATTCGCAGGTGCACCGTTTGTCTGTGGGCTGTCCATGTCGACATCCTCTACTCGCGCTCGTTTTGAAGCTGGCGACGGCGCATCGAGCACATGTTCAAGAGGCTCGAAAGCCTGTCGCTTGGACATGGTGGCTATGCTGAGTCGCAGAAAGAGCGCGTCACCGGCGCGGGTTTCGTTTGAAGAACAGGCAAGAATGGGCACTGTAAGCCTGGCGCTGTTGTAGAAGTTGTTGTATGCTGCCCATTGCACAACCATTCATCGGAGCTCTCTGGAGCGCGAGGCACCTGAGGCACGGGCCCATGACCAAACAGTGCAAAACTTCTAAAAAGTCGCGTCGGCAGGCCACCACAGCTTGCAACCCCACATCTCCTTAGATACCCCTCCTTGCTTGTTTACCAACCACTTGCAAGATGGTATGTATTCCCCTGTGACTCAAATCGGTAACACCCACTTACCATCCGTGTGCAGTCGAACCCCACTCAGATCTTTGCCGACGATGTCACGGAGGAGAAGGGTGAGAATGCGCGACTCTCAGCATTCGTAGGCGCCATCGCCGTCGGTGACTTGGTCAAGAGCACGCTGGGGCCGAAGGGAATGGACAAGATCCTGCAGTCTGCGTACGTTTCACCCCACCATAGTCGTGGGTTGAAGCCAAACTTACACCCACACGCAGTTCCACAGGCGAGATCATGGTCACAAACGACGGCGCGACCATTCTGAAAGCCATCGCCCTCGACAACGCTGCCGCCAAAGTCCTCGTCAACATCTCGAAAGTGCAGGACGACGAGGTGGGCGACGGTACCACCTCTGTCACAGTACTTGCTGCAGAGCTCCTCCGCGAAGCCGAAAAGCTTGTCGACCAGAAGATCCACCCCCAGACCATCATCGAGGGCTACAGGATAGCAAGCCGTGCTGCACTGAGCGCTCTGGAGAAGATTGCGACAGACCACAGCAAGGACGAGCAGGCTTTCAGGAAAGACCTCGAGTCTATTGCAAGGACGACACTGAGCTCCAAGGTTCTGAGTCAAGACCGCGAACAGTTCTCTAAACTTGCAGTCGATGCTGTCCTCAAGCTCGGTGGCTCGACCGACCTCACACACATCCAGATCATCAAGAAGGCGGGAGGGAAGCTGAAGGACTCTTACCTCGACGATGGCTTTATCCTGGACAAGAAGTTTGGTGTGAACCAGCCCAAGAGGATAGAAAACGCTAAGATCTTGGTGGCAAACACATCCATGGACACAGACAAGATCAAGATCTTCGGCGCCAGGGTGAAGGTCGACTCGACAGGCAAGCTGGCTGAGCTGGAGAAGGCAGAGCGCGAGAAGATGAAGGCAAAGGTCGAGCGCATCAAGGCACATGGGATCAACTGCTTCGTCAACCGACAGTTGATCTACAACTGGCCCGAGCAGCTCTTCGCAGATGCCGGCATCTGCTCCATCGAGCACGCAGACTTCGACGGTGTCGAGCGATTGGCATTGGTCACTGGCGGAGAAATCACATCGACCTTCGACCACCCAGACCAGGTTAAGATTGGCGAGTGCGACTTGATCGAAGAAGTCATTATTGGCGAGGACACATTGATCAGGTTCTCCGGCGTCAAGGCAGGTAGGGCATGCACGGTTGTGCTCCGTGGTGCTACAGAGCAGCTCCTTGACGAGGCAGAGCGGTCGTTACACGATGCCCTTGCGGTTCTTTCACAGACAGTCAAGGAACCCAGGACAACACTTGGTGGTGGATGTGCCGAGATGAACATGGCAAAGGCCGTTGCAGAGGCTGCACAGAACGTGGAGGGAAAGAAGGCAATTGCTGTCGAGTCCTTTTCTAAGGCGCTTCAGCAGTTGCCTACCATTCTGGCCGACAATGCTGGTTTCGATTCCAGCGACCTCGTTACACGGCTCCGAAAGGCGGTCTACTCGGGTCTTACTAGCTCAGGACTCGACCTTCTGTCGCCCGGCGGCGGCATTGCGGACATGAGGGAACTGGGTGTTATTGAGAGCTACAAGCTCAAGCGTGCGGTCGTCTCGTCGGCGTCTGAAGCCGCAGAGCTGCTCCTGCGCGTTGACAACATCATCAGGTCGGCTCCCCGCCGCCGTGAGCGTATGTAAGCTCGTTTGACAAGGCAAGAAGACGAGCATGATGCCATGAGGGAATGTATGAAGTGTATATCACGAAACGAGATTCATACAGTCCAAAACGTTGATTCATGGTGTGCCAACTATTGACGTGTAGTAAGGATCGCAGTGAAGGCGGCCAGCTAGCAGGCTGCTCCTGGTCTACTCACAACATGATGTTGACAACGGAGCTGGCTGGGCTCGAGCAAAACCATGTTTCAACGATGGCAAACCTTGCAGATGCATTCTCGCTCGATAGTTTCACCCGCTGATGCAGAGTTCGAGACAGGCTGCAAGGACCTGATCAAGGACCTGATCAAGGACCACCCTGAGCTTAGGCGACACCATTGGGCGTGACAACCGCTTTCGTTGCGTCGTCTTCGTTTCCTGTAAACTTTGGGACACACAACAAAGAAGCCCCTGTAGGTTTGGCTGCGCGGACCGGCTTCGCACCTGGAAACCTTAAACGGTTATGACGAGCCAAAGCCAACCGAGGAGCCCCCATCGGCTACCGAGTGGAACAACGACTGTTTGACACAGCCAGACTGCCCTGCCGTTGCTTGTGTGATGCAAGGACTTGATGTTAGCAGAACCCTCGGTCCCAACCTGTCGACGCCAAGGTATCATGTTCGTAGCTGTAGTACAGTCAGGTCCATGGAGCCATGGTGAGCGAAACGTCTTTCCCAAGCTCTCCCTAGGTCTCTCTTGAGAGCCGGGCGGACACGCGTGCAAGCCCGTGGTGATGGTCGCCCAATGCATGTAGATGATTGCCGGTTTGGTGATAGTGGGCGGTGCTCCCTTCCTGTGCGTTTGTTGGTTTGGAACCTTGGAAGGGGATGCTGAAGTTGGGAGGTTTGGCGGGGCTCTACACAGCCAGTATGGTTCACCAGCCAGCATGCGTGCCGTGCGAGTGGGCAGACGAACAGCTTCGCCCACGTCCCAACCAGAGCATCCTCACTGCCTTCTAGCGCTGCGGGGATCTAAATCAGGGCGCGTCGGGAAAACCAGAGCAGGGATCCCGCCTAGCCCGCAGCAGCCCAGGCTTAAGCCCAAGCCTCTGCTAACGCCGTGCTAACGCTCCGCGCCGAAGACCAAGGCGCACGTCGCACGTTCAGCTCGCTCCCCGCTCGCCTTAATATCGAGGTTTCGGAATCTGGTCGTCCTCTTCTATCACCCCCTCCCTCGCACATCCATGACCCATCCCATCCACGACGACAGCCTGCCCCAGGCCTCACCCTGCGCATCGTAGACGTCGCCCATCCACAATGCCACGCCCGCGCCGGCCGCCGGGTGCCGGCCTCGCGCTTACGACGCTCCTCGCCCTGGTCATCCTTGGTCCGTCCATCCTCGCCGTTGCTCAGCAGCAGCAACAGCCAGACCACAGCGTGCTTGCGCACACCATCCACCCCAACCACGGGAAATCCACCCATTCACACTCGCATGCCCACGCCCACGCCCACGCCCACGCCCACGCACACGAGAGTGCGGGCCAGGTCGCCAGACGTCGACCAAACCCCCGTCTTCGCCCAGGATGAGAGCGCCCTTGCAACAAAAGTCTCCTCTGCTCCAGCCGTCACCGCTGTCAGAGCCCCCTCTGCCATCAACGCAGCCACAGGTGCCCTCGCACCGAGTGCGCGTTCCTTGCAGGACTGGGAAGTTGAGGACTTTGTTCTCTTGGCGACCGTCGACGGCCGCATCCACGCACGAGACCGATACACAGGAGAGGAGATATGGGAGCTGACCGGACAACCCATGCTCGAGACCATCTACAACGTCTCCGAGGGCACCGGCTCGCTGCAAGACCAGCCTTTTGTCTGGATCGTCGAGCCCAAGGAGGATGGCGCCCTCTACTTCCTCACTCCAGGTCCCTATCCAGCTCTTCACAGGCTCGGTATGACCGTCAAGCAACTCGCCAACATAGCTCCCTACTCCAGCGAAGACCCTGCGCTTCCAGTCGTTTACAACGTCGAAAAGTCGACCTTTATGCTCGTTGTCGAGGCCGCATCAGGCAAGATCAAGAAGAGCTTCAGCCCTAGTGGCACCTACTCGGTTGACGACGAGAGCTGTGCTCCCAAAGGCAGAGACTATTTCCACGCCCAGGAGCGAGAGTGCTCAGGCTCCATCAACCTCGGGCAGACGCAATACACCATCAGCATTCACAACAAGCAGACAAACGAGCACATCTGCACCATCAAGTACGCAGAATGGGCTCCGAACAACCGCGACCGAGACCTGCAGATGCAGTACTCGGCTACCATGGACAACCAATACATTTACACCATGTTCAACGGAGAAGTCATTGCTCTCGACCACAACCGACTGGGAAAGTCTCGTCAGCGGCCTCTTTTCAGGCAGGAACTTCCTTACCCGGTGGCACGAGTGTTTGATGTCGCCCGGCCTACAAACGATGACTCTCCCGAGCCTGCCCTGATTCTACTCCCTCAGCCAGCTGGGAAGGCGGGATCAGAAGAGAAAGCCAAGCACGTATGGTTGAACACCACCGAAACTGGAGCCTGGTATGCGCTTTCGGAGCAGAACTATCCTGTAGTGACGGATGGTGCCCCGACAGCCTCTTGTTACATGCAGAACGATCTGCTCGACTGGGACGGTCCTCACGCTCTACCCGACCAGAAGAGTTTGGTAGGCGTGCATGTGCTCGACCACAAGCTTGAGACCCCATCCAGGTACCTGGCAATTGCGGCTCCTACAGCATATCATTCAGAAGAGGGTCAGCCCATCTCTCGACCGCCAGAGACCTCGCCGATGGAGAGGCCAATGATTAACTCACCACCTCGTGCTGAGACAATGATTGAGACACGAGCAGCCGCCGTCTATACTGTCCTTCTCTGCTTCCTGGTCATGGCCGGCACTGTTTCAGTAATGAAGTACCCTCCGCAGCTCGACGCACTAAAGAGCCTTTTCTTCAAGCCAGCTGAGACTCGCAATATCAACGAGACACCTATCTCTATTGCTGCCTCTACAGTCTCAGAGCCAGAGCCCGAAGCAGAAAGCCAGGCAGGGTTTAATCCACAAGTAAACTCCAAAGTCCAGCCTGAGCTTGAGCCTAAGCTTGAGCCTAAGCTTGAGCCCAAGCCCAAGCCTGAGCCTGAGTCCGAGCCAGCATCTGCGCCTGAGATCGAGGATATCACCGCGCCAGCCACCGAAGAGCTTATTGCCCAAGTTGCAGCCGTATCAGAGCCGGCAGAAGATATCGTAGTAGAGGTACCTGTCAGTCATGAAGTGAAGGAGAAGAAGGTGGTGACCTTCGACATTCCAGAAGAAGAGGCAGACCTTGAACCCCTCTCGAGGACGACTACCATGGAGCAAGTCTCTCCAGCAGAGGGTGATTCCGATGACGCCATGCCAGTTCCAAATGGAGAGGCTACGGCCACCACTACCAACACTGAGTCAACCGCTCAGGATTCCAACACTGCGCCTGCCACCCCAATAAAGAAGAAGAAGACACACAGGGGAAAGCGAGGCGGTCGCAAGCTTAACAAGAACCAGCAAAAAGACGAGGATGATGTTGATCGTATCGTCGACGCTGCAAAACAGCTCGATCCTACACCTACCCTACACCCTGATGAGGTCACCATGAATGGCGACGACATGCAGGATGTCTCCAATATAAAGAAGATCGGTAAACTTACCATTGATCAAGATCGTCTTTTGGGTAACGGCAGTGGTGGCACCTTTGTGTTCGAGGGGAAATGGAACGTAAGTTATCTGGGTCTTGTATTGTTGGTCTATTTGGCTGATCGATCATCTAGGAACGCGACGTCGCGATCAAGCGAATGCTGCCCCAATACTTTGGGCTGGCTGAGCAAGAAGTCAAACTGCTGCAAGAGAGTGATTTACATCCTAACGTCATCCGTTACTTCGATGACGAAAAAGACGAGAATTTCCTATACATCGCCGTCGAAATGTGTCAAGCCAGTCTCTTCGACCTGTTCAGAGATGGTAGGCCAGGGGAGGATCTCACTGATTCTCAACGACGCTTGGTGAATGAGATCAACAGGGACGTACAGCGCGCCCTGTATCAGCTCGCCAACGGTCTCAACCACCTTCACAGTCTGAGAATTATTCATCGTGATATTAAGCCTCAGAATATCCTGATTGCTTACCCGCAACGAACCCAGAACAAAGGTCCACGTCTGGTGATCTCTGACTTCGGACTGTGTAAGACATTGCCGGACAACGTCAGTACCCTCATTGGTACTACCGGTAATGCGGGTACAGTGGGCTGGAAAGCTCCTGAGCTGATTTCGCAGCCCAGGGATGTAGACCGAGGCAGCTCAACTGGCTACTCTCGCGATTCGTCTACCTCTACAGATCCCGTTGCCCAAGGTGTCAAGCGGGCTGTGGACATCTTCTCACTTGGGTGTGTCTTTTACTACGTACTCACCAATGGCTCACATCCTTTCGATGATGAGGAAGGCTGGATGCAAATGCGTGAATACAACATCAAGAAGGAAAAGGCAAACCTTGAGGGGCTTCGCCTGGGTGACGACTCGGAGGAACCCTACTGGCTCATTCAGTGGATGTTGAAGACACGCCCTGAGGACCGTCCTACCGCTCTTCAGGTCATGAACCATCCATTCTTTTGGTCAGCCGAGAAGCGCCTGAATTTCCTCTGCGACTGTTCGGATCACTGGGAGCGTGAGCCACGGGATCCGCCATCTCTGCACTTGTCCATTCTCGAGGACTGGAGCGACGAGATCTTGGACAAGAAGCGGAATTTCCTCAGCAAGCTCGATACTGCCTTCATCAACTCACTGGGCAAGCAGCGCAAATACACCGGAGATCGGATCCTGGATCTACTCCGGGCACTCAGGAACAAGAAAAACCACTACGAAGACATGGATGAGAACGTGAAAGCCAAAGTCGGCCCACTGCCTCATGGATATCTGAGGTACTGGACTACGAAATTCCCAACGCTGCTCATGTCCTGTTACGAGGCTGTACAGCAGTGTGGGCTGGAGAAAGAGCCTAGGTTCAGGCCATACTTTGAGGGGCAGACGATGTAGTTGTCGTGTTGATGTGTGTAGTTTAGTGTAGATGTATTCGTTCGTGATAGGACATGGGATAAGCATGCATAGCTCAAATACTATTATCATTATTTTGAGGCTCTTCTTCAAGCTCTGTAATACCACTTGCCACGTGATCCCTGAATTCGTAAAGAACCCCCTTCCCTGCTGCGGCCATGGAACACGTCAATCAAAAATTCGACCCCACCTACTCAAAATAGCGACTGTGCGCCAAGTTTCAATCCTGTGTTCGGGCATCAGTTTTGCGCTAAACATGAGACGGAGACCGATTCGCTTAGATTCGAGTACAAGCCTCACCTCCCTTCATTGATAGCGGCGCAGCAGGTGTTCGTTGCTGCCATTTGTTCTTTTCCTCGCTTTGATGTGGTGTTGGCAACAAGCATGACGAACCGTCCAATCCCAGCAGTGGGTCTCGCCTCTGCCATCCTCCAGCTCCTCGACTTTGCGATTAAATGCCTGAGGAAGGACAACCACATCTACCAGCCCAGTGATCCTGAAGCTACTCCGCCTGTGGAAAACGCACAAGTGTTGCAGAAGATTATCGATGATTTGTACCGCCTTACCGACGCGATTGATAACAGCGAACTCAAGAAATTGCACGATGGCAACAAGGGCAAATTGAGCGAGCCGGCGCAACACCTCCTCAAGCTCAGCGAGGAAACGAAAGAGCTGACGAGTCCGCTGACTGACGCGCTTATTGCGACGCAGGCAAAGGGTAGTTTCGGCGATCCGCGATGGGGCACCGCACGTGAAGCGCTGTGCAACGGGGTTTGGAAAGAGAGGGATGTCACGGGAGTGAAGAAGAAGTTGCGAGCGGTGAGAAAGGAAGTTGATGTTGCGCTTCTGCTGGCCCTGAGGTATGTGGGTTTGGTGGTCTAAGGGGGAAAGGGGTCTGACAGAATCATAGACAATATCTCGACCAATCCGCTGAGACAGGATTACCTGTCTTCAGCGATGGAGGGCCTCGTATGCCACACTGGGAGAAGTGGCAGAATGAAGCACTGGATGCTGTGCATATCAATGAGTGGAAACCGAAGAATAAAAAGCACGTCGAAGAGTTCTCAAACCAGGTCGACCAGCTGGTGTCTGCGGCAAACGAGGCACATTTCTGCGATCAGATTTTTGAGAGATTGGCCTTTGGCGAGCTGAATGATCGACTGCATTCTATTCCCACGCCGCACGAGGGCACGCTGGAGTGGGCGTTTGGTGAACGCCAGACCGAAGAAGATGGCGTCCTCGAATGGCTAGGGAATCAAAGGGGCGACAATCTCTTCTGGATTACAGGGAGACCTGGCGCAGGGAAGACGACACTGATGAAAACTCTTTTCCGCAACGATCGAATCTTTGACTATCTGGAGGCTTGGTCTGGACAAGCACCCGGGATCACATCTGGATTCTTCTTTTGGAACAGCGGAACTGAACTGCAGAAATCTGGACTAGGGCTGCTACGTTCGTTACTGTATGAATCATTGCAGGACATGATCTATGGACCTCTGGAACAGGATGTGGGTATCATCCAGTACCTCTTCGCCGACCGATGGGAGCAATTCCGAACCTACGGTGGCGGTCTCTACAACCTCTCATACGCGGAACTACGCCGTGCATTCGAACTCATGATTTCAGACTCCAACAAGAAGTTTCTCTTCATGATCGATGGCCTAGACGAGATTGACGAAGCTGGCGGCCTCGTCGACGTAATCCCTCTTGTGATCAATGCTAGTAAGAAAGACAACGTCAAGATCATCGTCTCAAGCCGCCCGTCTCCAGGGTTCCAAGAAGCCTTTGAGAAGCGCCCGAGACTGTGGGTAGACGACCACACCACGGATGACGTCCACGCCTACATCCTCCACGAATTCAGTCAAGACGAGTCGCTCGCAAAACTGCGGGGAACGCCGTTGTACCTGAAGAGATGGATATTGTACATCTGCTTTCCGAGACAAGCTGTGGCATCTTCCTCTGGGGCATGCTCGCGACCAAGTTTTTGTTGCAAGAACTAACGAGCAATGACAACTTTACCACGCTACAAAACCGCGCGGAAATGCTGCCGTCAGACCTGGATGAACTCCTATCACACATCATGAGCAACTTCGAGCCCACCGACCTAGAGCAAGCATGGAAGGTCAGCGTGCTGGTCGAATCGCACGGCTACCCGTCTCTCCTCCCGCTCTCCTTCGCGCTCTCAAGCGACGAGAAGAGCAGCGTGGCAGCAGGACGGCGCCCGTTAAAAACGGCAGAAGTAGGCCAGCGAATCGACGACATGCGAAGAATCCTGCAATACAAATGCCGCAACCTCTTCTCCATCTTCAACACGCAAGCACCCGAGCAACGAACCCCGTCCATTGACTTACCCGAGACGCTGAAGGTGACGTACACGCACCGCACGATCCGGAAGTTCTTCTTGTCCTCGCCTGCCCAGAAGGGAAAGCTGCTGACAAACGACTTCAACCCAACATGCGCATGGGCAGCGGCGCATCTAATGACGCTGAAAACCCTCGTCCCGCCCAGCAGCAGCGGAACCATACACGTCTGGGCTCCGCTATCGCACTGTCTAGAATCCAGCCTAGCACTAACCCAGCAAACGCACAAACTGCACCTCTCGTACCTGGACAGCGCGCTAGAATCCGCCCTGGCACACCACACGCAGACCCCCAGCAGCAGCTCCTCGTCGTCTCTCGCATCCAGCAAAAGACCCACAAGCAGCTACCCCTCCGCCCCGCTCCTCATTACCTCCGACCTCCCCCAGTTCCCGGGCATCCCGCTACACGGCGCCCTCGATCTGGCTGCCCTGCTGAACGTGCAGTCCTACATGGGTGCGCGCGCAAAAGACGCAGATCGCAGGGCTGCGCGCCGCGCGCTCGACTACAGCGCCGCCGTGCGCCGGCGCATCGGCGTGGGCGGCGAGGCTGTGTGGTTGGGCACCAAGGAGCCGGGGAATGGTCGCGGGCTGGATAGACTGCGGGTTGAGTATGGACGTAGTCGTGCCGAGGGAGAGGCTGTGTTGGAGTATTATGCGCAGGCGGTTAGGTGGGGGAAGAAGGCGCCTGTGTTGGAGGTGCCGGAGACGGTGTAGGAGGGGAATAGGGATGGAGGGTGCTGGGCGATGTGTTTAAGGGGTGAGAGCGAGGTTGGGAGACGGGTTGGGTTTTGAGCTTGAGAATGATATCCTGGGTAGATCTTAGATCTTTTTTTTTTTTCTTCTTCTTTTTGAATACATAAGAGTAGCTGTTGATTCAACATTGTCATTAAATTCTCACAGTTACTGCTGCAGACTAGTGTGGGCGCAGTTCATTGATCTGCTACCAGAAATGTCATATTATCGTACATGAAGGTCATGCTGATGATCATGCTATCATGCCAAGCCAGCAATAGGCTCTTACGTCCTCCCCTACAACTTCTGGTAGTCCAGCTTGCCCTCCAACTTCTTCGACTCGGCCATCTTGCGCACGGCCTTGTTGAAGTCGTCCTGGTTGATCGAGTCTCGGTAGTCCTTAATAGCGAATAGGCCGCTGTAAATATGTTAGTGCTGATATGGAAGTACGTATTGACGTGACTTACGCTTCTGTGACAACGTTTCGCAGATCGGCACCGTTGAAGCCGTCGCTCATCTTGACGATGCTCTCGAAATCAATCTCGCCGTCTGTCTGCACGCTAGCCGAGTGAATCTTCATAATCTCAAGACGGCCCACCTCGTTGGGAGAGAGATCTCAATCTTGCGATCGAGACGTCCGGCACGCAGGAGGGCAGGGTCGAGGGTATCCGGTCGATTTGTCGCCATGATGATCTTGGTCTGTCCGAGGTAGTCGAAACCGTCCAGCTGGTTCAACAGCTCCATCAGTGTACGCTGAATTTCACGATCGGCTGATGTGCCCTCGGAGAATCTTCGTCCACCGATAGCGTCAATCTCGTCCATGAAGATGATGCAAGGCTCGTGCTCCTTTGCGTAGCCGAACATCTCACGGATGAGACGCGCCGACTCTCCAATGTACTTGTCGACGATGGCTGACGAGACAACCTTGAGGAAGTTGGTCTCCAAGCTGCTCGCGACGGCTCGCGCCAACAGTGTCTTTCCGGTACCGGGCGGCCCGTAGAGCAGCACACCCTTGGGTGGCTTGATGCCGACTCTCAAGAACAGCTCCGGGTTCTTCAGCGGTAGTTCGATGACTTCTCGCAGCTCCCTAATCTGCTCGTTCAGACCGCCGATACCGCCGAAGCTGACCTGGCCGGGGTCTTCGAGCGACATGTTGTAGACGAGCGGGTCCACTTCGCGGGGCAGCATGCGCATGATGGTGAGTGTGGTCATGTCGAGGGCGACTCGTGTGCCCTGCTTCAGCTTCGCCTTGTCGACCTTGGAGCGGCATCCCACGACGTAGCGGGGCCCTGACGATGCTTTGACAATAACTGCGGATATCAGTATACAACCACTGGCGCTGATGTCAGAGTAGACATACATCTCTCCTCGTCCAGCTGCTTCAGGACCTCTCCTATTATCTGGCCGACGCTCTGCAGGGCCTTGATGTTGTCCTCTGATACGTCAAAGTCGTGCTGCAGGCCCTTGATCTCTAACCGTAGCGACTTTAGCTTTGCCTCGCACTCTCGCGACTCCAGCAGCTTGCTCTTGTAGCCATCGAGGGCGTGCTCGCGTTCTGGGTCACTGCTCATGGTGACGGGCGGTGAGGTGAGGTGAGGTGGCGGGTGACGGGGTCGTGGGCGGACGGCGGTCGGAGAGGCGAGCTCCAGGTGGTGATGTCTTGTTAAGACGGCGTTTGCTGTGCCAAGCAACGGAGCGGAGTGGGCACGGGCGGGGTGGGGCGGGGGTTGGTTTCCTTGGGGATGTACAGCGTGGGTGAAGGAGGGAGATGGTCTTCTGCAGTCGGAAGCTTCTCGCTCACACGCCGCTGGAGGGAGCTCTGAGGCAGGCGGCGCACAGGCCTAGCGCGACGTCGATGGGGGCTTGGCACTGATGTCGGCGGTTCGGCGTTTGAAAAAATAATGGAAAGTGCAACACACGAGCGCAAGCTTCGCCTTCCCTTCACAGCTACCGCCATGTCCTCCTTTTTCACCACGCCTGCCTCGCAGCGCAAGCGCAAGCGGCCTGACGCCAACTCGACCGTTCCCCGGAAGCGCAATCCTGCCGCGTCGCAGTCGAGAGCCCCCGCCCGCACCGAGCGCGAGGACTCCATCACCGAGAGCGAAAGCTCAGACGGCGAGCGCGCCCATGTCTTCGATGACAACGACGACGAGTCCGAGACGTCAGACGACGAGAATGAGACGGCAGCAGAGAAGCGTCTAAGGCTGGCACAGCGCTACCTCGACAACATCCGCGGCGAGGTCGAGGAGGAAGTGGGCTTCGATGCAGCGCAGATCGACAAGGACCTGATCGCAGAGAGGCTGAAGGAGGATGTCGCAGAGACAAAGGGCAAGATCTACCGGAACATTGCAGAAAAGCTGGAATTTGACCAAGCCCCCACGTCTTTGGCAAATCAGGGCTGCAAAAGGCCATCACCGGCTGTGCCGTCAAGCTGCCGTACGCATGGACAATCAGCAAAGACCTGGTCGTAGAGAAGTGGGAGATTGCAGACCCAAAGTCGTACGCTGCAGACCCCCACCGCCCGTCCAACATCTCCCCGCGACGGACACCCAAGAAGCTCTTCTGGAGAAAAGGCGACAAGAACAAGAAGGGCGACAGAGACTTCCTCGGCCACACAGGCGACATCATCTCTGTTGCTGTGTCCGACTCTGGAAAGTACCTGGCCACGGGAGACAAGCACGCACGCCTGATCATCTGGGACGCCGACACCCTCACCCCGCGCAAGCTGTTCACACGGCATCGAGACGCCGTCTTGGCCCTGTCTTTCCGGAGAGGCACCGATCAGCTCTTCTCGGGAGGAGCAGACCGAGCCGTCATTGTCTGGAGTGCGCCCGAGTCAGCCTACATCGAGACTCTGGTCGGACACCAGGATGCTGTCGTCGGCATTGCGGGCGGAGTGGAGATGAACCAGGAAACATGTGTCAGTGTGGGCGCACGCGATCGCACTGCACGATTATGGAAAGTTGTCGAAGAGAACCAGCTGGTCTTTCACGGTGGTGGCACAGTACGACAAAAGGGTCTGGAGAAGCTGCGAAAGGGTCGATTCGGTAAGAACGTTGACTATCTCGACGACAAGCCCGAGGACAAGCAGGCCAACGGTGACGAGGACGAGGATACGCCCATTGCATATGCAGAAGGCTCTATCGACTGCGTTGCTCTCCTCGATGCCAGTCTATTCGTCACAGCTTCAGATAGCGGCTCGCTGTCCCTATGGTCCGTTCAGAGGAAAAAGCCACTCTTCACATACCCACTCACTCACGGCCGAGACCCTGCCCTGCCTGCCGAGGAGATGTCAGCAAACGTTGACGCAGCAACCTCAGCGAAGAAAGGACCCCGTTTACCCAGATATGTCACCGCACTTGCAACAGTACCCTTCGCCGACCTGATCCTTACAGCAAGTTGGGATGGCTGGATACGAGCATGGCGAGTCGGTCCGGAGAAGCGCACCATCGAGCCGGTAGGGAAGATTGGACGAATTCCGGAAGAGGAGGGCAGAGATGGAATCCTCATCCGCGGCATCGTGAATGGACTTTCAGTGCAAGAGAGGGGCGACAGAGGCAAGGACGGGTTGTGTGTGGTAGCTGCAGTTGGCAAGGAGCCCAGACTTGCTCGGTGGATGTCAGGGAAAGTTAAGAACGGCATCTATGTTTTCGAGGTCCCGAGAAAGGCTCTGAACAAAGATGCTGTAGTTGATGAGGAAGACAACGAGTAAAAAGCGAAATACTTGCATTGGCGCGGAGTCCTGCATTTAGATACCAATACCATTCCGGCATCTGTTCTGACACTTTATTCCCCATCGCTACATGGACTCATACGCTATATAATCTTCTTGGCCTTGAATAGGGCTTAAATACTCCATCAATAAAAGAAACCTAAATGTGCCTTGATCAGGATTGTGCACACGAACCATTGGTGACACGTGAGAGCGCGACCTGACGAACTTCAACTTTTGCGCCCGGGAGTGCACGCTCAGCAACAATCAATACACAGCACGTCTTCACAGCCATGACTTCCAATGGATCAGAGTCGCCTAGTAAAACAAAGCGCTCTCGCGCAGAAATGGAGGCGGAAGACCAGGGCATGAAAGAGCCTGTCGCGCAAGCCAATGCTGGTAAGCATCTTCACGATTCACGCGCAAACCAACTGACAAGCGTAGACGATTCTTCCTCGGACGATGACGACTTTGGCCCTGCGCTCCCCTCAGCTGCGCCCAAGAAGAAGAAGCGTAGGCTCCCATACGAAAAACTCTACGTTGCTGCTCTGCCCGCCGCCCAACGCTACAGCAAATCACTGATGCACCGCGACCAATTGTGCTTCACCACCTTCACACCGTACACCGACTTCCTCATAACAAGCTCCATCGACGGTGTTGTCAAGTTCTGGAAGAAAGACTTTGGAGGCATAGAATTTGTGAAGGAGTTCCGGGCGCATACTGGCGAGATACGGTCGGTCAATGTCAGCGCAGACGGACGCAGTTTTGCGACGGCTGGGTCAGACAACACGGTAAAGATCTTCGATGTAGTCACATTCGACCTGCTGGCTATGTTGAGCTTAGATTATAGCCCCAAGGCGGTGTGCTGGGTCCACGGTCGCGGCGCAAGTTTCCCACAGCTGGCTGTAAGCTCAGAAGACAATGCGTGGATACGCATATACGACGGTCGGGGCGAGAATCTGGAGCCGCTGAATACTCTGAAGAGCATCCATCGGGCACCTGTAAGCCTCATGGCGTACAACAACGCATACGACTGCGTGGTCAGCGTAGACCAGGGCGGCATGGTGGAGTATTGGCAGCCTTCAGGCAACTTCTCAAAGCCCGACAATGTCTTCTCAATGAAGTCCTCAACAAACCTCTTCGACTTCAAAAAGCAAAATGCGTACCCTCGAGCCTCACCATCTCCCCAACTGGCCAGCAATTCGCAACCCTCTCCTTCCCCGACCGCAAGATCCGCATCTTCGACTTCGCCTCTGCAAAGCTCCACCGTACATACGACGAGTCCATCGAAACCATCACATCTATGCAGCAAGCCGGCACCGCAGTCCAAGTACTCGAAGACATGGAATTCGGGCGCCGCCTGGGCATCGAGCGCGAACTCGACACGCCGCAACTGCGCACGCGACAAAACGTCATCTTCGACGAGACAGGCAACTTCATCCTATACGGCTCCATGTACGGCATCAAAGTGCTCAACACGTTAACCAACAAACTGGTCAAACTGTACGGGCGCGAGGAGCCACTCCGCTCGCTATGGCTGAGTCTATACCAAGGGCAACCAGACAAAAGCACGTAACCACGGTCGAAATGGCCGCGTCTGAAAACCCACTGCTGCAGGAAGCCGAAGCGCGAGATGCAATGCTAGTCAGCACCGGCAGCAGCAAAGTGCGGTTCTACATGTACACGAACGAGACCAACACGTCCAAGGAGCGGGACGTACAGAATGAAAAACCGCTCTCAGCCACGCGCACAAAGCAAGACAGCGCCGCCACACAAGCCGCAACCGGCACGTCCGCCACCCTACACACAACATACGGCGATATCGCGCTGCGCCTGTTTCCGGACGCGGCGCCCAAAGCGGTCGAGAACTTCGTGACGCACGCGCGCAACGGCTACTACAACGGCGTCATCTTCCACCGCGTGATCCGCAAGTTCATGATCCAGACGGGCGACCCGCTGGGTGATGGGACGGGTGGGGAGAGCATCTGGGGCAAGGAGTTCGCCGACGAGATCAGCACGCTCAGACATGATAAACCGTATACCCTGTCCATGGCGAATGCGGGGCCGGGAACGAATGCATCGCAGTTTTTATTACTACGGAGAAGGCTGTGAGTTCCTTTCTTTCTTCCTTCCTTCCTTCCTTCCTTCCTTCGCTTCTTTCCGTTCACCTCCTCCCATGGTATGCATCTGTGCTGACGAATACGCTTACAGCCCTGGCTCGATGGCAAACATACCATTTTCGGTCGCGCAGTGCAGGGCATGGATGTCGTGCACAAGATCGAAAATGCAAAGTGCTACAAGGAGAAGCCCGAGGAGGATATCAAAATCATTAGTATTAGTATCTCGTAGGCCTGAACACAAGATGAAATGGACTGAAGTAGCGAGAGTTGAATGCACTGATCCGTCGCCATTCATTCGGCACTATTCATCCCATCAAGTCAAGAGAAATTGGTATACCGCCAGACAAACACGACTCAACCAACACAACACACATCGATCTATTTGCGGCTGGAAGGCTAGGGGATAGAGTTAGTCGGTTCGCGCTTTCCTGAATATCGTGTATCACGTACCAGAACCTTGACGATGGCGTCTGCAACCCAGTCGCTAGATTTGAAGAAGACGTTGTATCTGTGGAAGAAGGAGCGGTTCTTCTTACCGAGGATATCTGGGTACGTCAGCTGCGACATTCATAATCGAGAATACTTCCATTACACCGAGATGTGCGGCATAGACGGACGTGGCGGCAGATGGGAGGTGGGGGAACAGTGGAAGGTGGAAGGTGGAAGGTGCTTACACAGAGGGATTGTCAGGGCGCAGATGGCAACTTGCACGCTGCCCAGCGCAATGAACATGGTCTTGGTGCTATTGGACTGCGTCAGCCAGTCGAAGCCTTTGAAGGTTAGGCCGAAGGAGAAGAGGTTCTTGAAGACAAGCTGGCACGTGAAGCCTTCCACGCTCATGTCACCTGTGTGGAGTTAGCAAGTGATTTCCATGCAGGCTTTTGGGCTCTCTGCTGGTTCTCAAAGAGGGGCATACGTACGATGCGCATCCACAATATACAGCGCAGAAGCAACAGCCCCACACACCATACCCATAATCACCAGCGCGAAGAAGAAGTCCGGCCACAGCCACCCATACTTGAGCGGCTCGTTTGCCGTCCACCCAAACCCGTACAGCCCCGCGCCGGCCAAGACCAACTGCGGAATGACGAGCACCATTCTAAACTCGGGCTCGTAGACGCCGTTGTTCCAGCGCGTGAGAAGTTTCGCGCTGGGGTCGCTGATCAGGCCCGTCAAAAGGAAGCCCAGGATCGCCCCGATGAAGGCCCCCGTGTACATGTATCCTGTTTCCAGCTCGCCGAACCAGAGTGGGGGACCCAAGAAGATGGCTGCGAGGGTTACGCCAAGCAGGACTGTGAAGCCGATCGTTACGCCCTGGATTAGACAGGCCCAGAGGATGCCTGGGTGGAAGAAGAGCGGGAAGGGGCGGAGGAGGAGGTGGAAATATTGCTCGTTGGTTTTGCGTCCGTTGAAAAGTTTGAGGCTTTGCACGAAGGTGGCTTTCGGTGGTGGTGAGGAGGGAGCGGTGCTTGGTTGGATGACTGTCTCGTGGCCTTCTTTGAGAAAGCCAGTTCTTTCTGTATCGTTTGATGTAGAGTTAGAGTTTGCTCTGTTGTTGCTGACGTCCTTGAGCTCCTGTCCTGGCTGAACCACCAAGTTACCCATAGTGTCGATGTCGAAATGTGCCTCCCTCTTGTAGGTCGTCTCAGGACAGAAGAAGATGAGCAGGGGCAGCAACGCGGCTGAAAAGATGGCGACGAAATAGAATGTCCACTGATATCCAATGCGATCCGCAATCATCCCCACAAACACTGGTGTCAAGAACGCGCCGCCAAACAACGCAAGGTTGGACAGCGCCATGCGCACACCGCGTTGGTGGACGTGATATAGATCGCCGACCGAGGCGTTGACGAGTGCTTCAAACGGTGCGAGTCCTACGCCCTGGAAGATCCTTGCCCATAGGAAGGAAGAATAGTGTGGTCCAGTCGCGCCGCCCCAAATACAGCTGAAGATGACAATGACGGTGCCGAGAATGTAGATGTGTCGCTTCCCCCAGATCCGTGCGCTGGGTACAAAGAGGAAGCCCGCCAGCCCAACACCAAGAAGGTGGTACCCGGTCAAGAGTGCCATGTCGGTAAACGAGCGTTTAAACTCGATAGCCAGCGAGACGGTGTTGGCGGCGAGGAGGGGGAGAGAGTTGCAGCTATGACACTCAAAAGCGACAATATTGCCACGATGAGATCGCGGCGCCAGAGGGGCCAGTTCTGTACGTGTCAGTACACATGTCTTGACTTTCACACCGCACATGGTGCAAGGCTGAGGTTCGGGTCGCCACTTACGAGAGGATCGTTTGGATCATCTGATGGCTGTGGGACAAGCAGTATCTTGCCCGTCTTGTCATACTTCAGGTGATTTCGCGCTGCATCTTGCGCGCTCTCTCTTTTTCTGTCCCTGTCGAGCGCGGCTGTCCCGGGGACGTGCTCGAGGTGACGATCCTCCAGGATTCCAAGGCCCATTGTATACCGTATTAGAATGTCACGTTCAGCCTTACGTGGTTCAAAAATACATTAAGAAAGTAGAGGGGGTTGTATTGGTGTATATACAGAGACGGTATTTTACATGACAGCAATTGGATGAAGGTGTCAGATGAAGAACGAGCTTGTGGTTAGGCTTGGGCTGCCGGAAGCGCGGAAACTCTATGGAGTCGCCCACGCGTGTCAATCTGGGGGAACAGTTGGGCCGAACCCCTGTCCTTACCGAAAGGAGATAGCTACAGCCTGAACCAGGAGAATGCACTAGAAAGGCTGAATCTGATACGACACGGCTGTAAATACTGGCTTGACATGATAAGGATATGACTTGTTTCTGAATTCCAATGCTGTAATCCATTAGGTATGACGTCGCCTCCCAAAACGCTGCCAATCATCCAATCACTTTCCTTGCTCATCCAATCTAGGTGCTCACTCATCTTCTCCATGCCTCATGCTGTTCATAGCTGTGTCATCCACATGCTTCCATCCCCTGCGCCTGACCATACCCAATCCTGCCGAAATCAAACGCCATATGTTGGAAAATGCAGAGTCGCAACCTGGTATCTATGCTGATGTATGCTGCGTGCGCCGCAGAACACCCGACCTTACGTTGAGACCACGTAGGTTAACAAGAGTAAAATGATTAAATCAAAACAGACAATATGTGAGAGCGGGGCGTTGTGACCTGAACACCCGATGACCATGATGAACGCCAACCAAATGCAATGCTGTAAAGTTGCTCCGTGTGCTGTGCCAATTTGGTGCGAGCTCAATAACGAGTTATCGAGCAATTCCCTGAGATGATGGTGAACTGCGACCGGCAGGGTATGACGAAGGCGCACTAGTAATTGATGTGCGCTTCTGTGCTTTCTGGATTTCGAGCTTTTTCTTCAGTGCCCGGTGGCGACCCCTCATTTGCTCGAGGACTGTGGACTGTTAGTGTGCGTTCGTGACATGTAGGATGAGTAGACTTACGCTTCTGAATCGATTGACGGTCCTCTGACTCCAGTCCATTGATCTCTTCACCATCAAGCTTGCGGCTGGATGATTCATCTTCCTCCTCGAGTATTGCTTCCAGCATGAGAATAGCGGTCCAGTAGTTGAGATCGCAACCTGGCAAGTCCGTGCTAACAAGTTCGTTCACGGCAGCCGTCCTGCTCATTTCGAGTGCTCGATCGTACATCAACTTCTCAGCCGTGACGCCGGTGGTGAGGAGAATGTTCTCGGCAGATCCAACAGTAGTTGCAGAGCCCGAGGCGGCCGAAAGGTTCTGCGGATGGCTAGGATGATCATCTGGCAGCTGATGTTGGGCTTGCTTGAGCTTGCGAGCCACAATCTCAGACTTGATGCAGCATTCGTTGAATCTGTCCCGAGTCCACGACACAACCCGATTCAAACGGTCGGAGTTTGCGGCTGCACGGCTCATTGCCTCGGGAGATGTGCTTCCACGACGCTGTCGGTTCCAGTAACTGCCAGCTACATCCATAGCCTTATTGAGCATGGCGAGTGACTTGACGTACAAAACCAAGGCCTCTTCTGAGATGATCAGGATCGTCTCAGGTGTCAAGTCGTCGTCTTCGTCGTCATCCTCGATCACATCGCTATTAGGCTTTCTTGCAACGCCAGTAGGTCCGACTCCTAGTCCCTGATCACTTGGTGCGACAGGTACTAGCTGCTTGTACTTGACTTCTGCAAAGCCGTAGATAACATGGCTCAGTTGAGCAAGCTCTTCAATCTTCTTCACAGAGTTGGCATCTTCATCTCTGGTTGATGTTTTACCACTGTCACCAATGAGTAGGAGACTGCTTTGGGCGGTGGGGTAAACAGGAAAAGCAGCGTAGCCCTGAGGCGGCGAAACACCCTTCATCATGGGCGGCGAGAGTCCGAGACCCCGAATGTTTACCATGTTCATAGCCTTGGAGAGTGCAGAAGTGGCGCTTTCAAAGCTAGGGCGATACTGTCGACGTCGCTCATAAGAGCCTGGTCTCTGGATAGCGGCCGGTGTTTTCTGCTGGATGGAAATTGCTCTTGAAGGAATAGTTGCACCTGTTGTGGAATTTGGTGACCCTTGGGTTGTGGCCCTTCGTCGCAAAGCACCATCTCGACTAACCAGGCGGTCCCTTTGTGTTTGCGGGCTTGCAGCAATCTCATCAGCAAGAGCATCGATCTCCACGCGGCGCTTCTCCACAAACACAAAACCTTCGTCCAGGGCTGTATCTTGTGCGGCTCGCTCTGCTGCATCCTTCATAGCGCCAGTCTCTGTCTTTTGTGGTAAGCGCTCACGCTCAAGGTGCTGCTTCAATCCTGACGATACAGGAGGAGGATCGTCTCGTGAGAAGCGACGGCGATGCCCGATTGCCATCGATGGGTCCTGTACTGGAGAAGGGCGTGCAGGTGCCGTCATCGCATTTGGAAGGGTTGGACGTCGCTGTTCTCTCACTCTCACAGGCGTAGGTGTATGCTCTTCGATAGGTGTTATGGGGATGTTGCTCGCCCGATGAAGTGTCGAGACACGAGGAGGGGTACCAGAAAGGTTGCTAGGACTGGGTCGCGATGCTGGGCGTACTGGCGGCGTACCTCCAAGACTAGTTCGGTCTCTGGGCGATCGCGAGTACGGACTCTCTGAAGCTCGTTCGATCTCGATAGACGCCTTCTGGATGCGTTTGGGTTGTTCGACTGGTGGTTCTGGTTCTGGTTCTGAAGCCTGCATGTTCAAGGGGACGTCTTCATCGACGAGACCAGGAATTTCGTCGCGGATCACAGGATCCGAGAAGAAGCTTTCGTATGACATGCGCTCGGTAGGCTTGCGCTTCAATAATGCGCGGATGAGCGTCTTCATCGCTCTGGTCGAAACGAGGCCTTCCGGAAACCTGATCTGATCTTTTCGTTCCTCGATCTTGCGCAAAAGCTCGACGTGGTTGTTTGCTCGAAAAGGTGGACGTGCAGACATCATTTCGAAGAGTACAGTGCCTACAGACCATAGATCGGCCTTTGCGTCGTACTTCTCGTAGCGCAGAATCTCAGGAGCCATGTAGAGAGGAGAACCGCAGAGTGTTTCCGCCAGCGAGGTTGTTGGTAGGATCCTGGCGAAGCCGAAATCAGCAATCTTGAGCATGGGTAGCGACTCGATTCCCAGCGCAGGTATTAGCGAGTTCGCATCAGCAGCCAGTGGCATACGCTCGAGAGTACCACTCTGGGAGTAGTACAAAGACGAAGGGTTCAGCAGAAGGTTTTGCGGTTTCAGATCACGGTGGATGTAGTTCTTGGATCTTATGAATTCCAGAGCGCTGGCCATCTGCTTTGCAAAATGTCTCACTACGACTTCATTCAAACCTCCGACAGGTGGGTTGGGGTACTTCTCGATCATGCGCTGGGTTTGCGGGTGGTTGGTCAGGTCTGCTCTTTTCTTGATGAATGCTGATAGGTCTCCTAGTTCACAGAACTCCATGATGATATGCATGCGAGACGGCGTTTCCTGGCAGTCGATGAGAGAGACGATGTGTGGATGGTGGAGGCTTCGAAGGATCGAGATTTCGGACACGAGGTTGTCTTTGAGCTTTTTGTTGAGCTTGTTCATGTTGACGGATTTGATAGCTACGGACGCCTTTTTCTCCTGTTGGAGCACAAGCAAGTCAGCAGTTGTCCAAACATGTAGACTCTGATGTGAGATGTGCTATGGGTGGGAGATGAAGCAGAGCGAGGTAGTAACGTACGATGTGTATTCCTCGATAGACTTCAGCAAAGCTTCCCTTGCCGATGTGTTCCAGACGCTTGAACTTGCCGATGACCTGTTCGGTGGAGCCTGAAGAGGCCGGCGATGCTGCCGACCTGCGCGGGGCGTATGCATTCGATGCTGGTGCTGCCATGATGGCGATGCTGGCTAACCAGCCAAGACCCAGCTTCTTCTCAGAGGACGTGTAGCTGCTCAGCTACCAGCGGAGATGTGGGTACAGAGTTGCCGTGAGGGCGTTACACATGGGCTGGCGACAGAAGTGGAGACGTGCGCCGAGGGTCGAGGGCCGTGGTGATGCGGTGCCGGGGTCTTGTACTAGGCGGCGAGGCGGCAGGTAAGGATGAGCACCCAGATGTACAGCAGGACCGGTAATGTGTCGTTGTTGAGCTTGTGCGAGCTGCGCGATGATGTGTTGAAGATATCGACGCAGGCTCCGCGGTGCTTGGGCTGTAGGCGGCCTCGTGCGACCGGCTGGGGATCTGGTCCGGTGAACGGTGCGGAGGTGCAGGCGGACTGGCGAGGAGTCGACGTGGAGACGTCGAGGGAGGAGTAACGGCGAAATAGGCGAGCAAGAATACACAGATTATGCAGAGAGAAGAGAAGGCTCGGAGGAGAGGGGGAAGCGCGTTGTATTGCAGTCCAAGGTGTGATGCATGGGTATGGCTATGGCTATGGCCGTCCTAGTCATTCGCGCCAGGCGTACGCGCTAGTGCGCAACTGATAAGCCGTATCGCACGCGTTGTGTACATGCGCTTGACGACGATGGACGGTGGACCACTTCGATCGCAGCAGCAGACCTGACCTCTACACAGGATGTGCAGCCTTGCCGGGCCTCTTCTTCTTCTACGTGGCCCGGGCAGTATCGCCCTCGTCTCATGGCGGTGGCATCCCCGCTGCCTTGGACAAGACAGGTCATGTGGCGGAGGTCCGAATGACGCCTAAACTGCCGTACATGCCGCACACTTGCGCCTTGTGTCACGCCAAAGACGTCTTTGCCGCTTGAAAGCCCTCGAACTATTCGAAACAGGCAACTGCAACTCTATGACTGCAACAAGCCGATCGTAAACATGGTTTCTGCATACCGTGCATGCCCACTTGCCGCGCCGCATTGCGGGTTGTCCTCTTTGGAAGCGCGTTAGGTTGCCTGGCCAATCAGAGAGCGTGCCGCATCAACGCTGCCCTTTCACTCCTCAGATGCTTATCGTGGGGAGGCTTACAGCATTGATAGGCTGCTGGCTGGTCACGACCCCTCCTCAACGCCGCCTCTGCGTGTTGTTCATCATGCAGTAGGGAGTACCATGGCGCTCCAAACAACTCTGGCCAACTGTCTGCGCTAGGTTGCGACATGGAGCAGTACCATGCACAGTCTCCGCTCGGCATCTGACGCCATTCTCGATCATTCCCAAGCAAAGCAACTCCAGCGACCGCTTCAAATGCCCGAGCAGCGGTACCAAACAGCCATTCACTCGCATGAGCCTTCAGTTGTCCATCCATCAACCACCTCATCGGCACGCGGTCGGCATACGAGGAGTCATGGCGTGTTTCATTGAGCCTCATGCTAAGCTACAGTGACAGGAGTAACATGACCTTGGTATGATCTTAAATACACTACACGTGATGCTTCTTCAGAGACACTTCGGATCACGCAGGTACAAGGTACAAGATGCGGAGCCGTCTACGTCATCCAAGGATATGTGGACCCTGCGTTAGGTCCTCCGTGAGACGTACTGCTCCCACGTGAACCGCCCGCATGCAAGCCAAACATCGCTTACAAAAGCCGCCAAATGCTCCAAATCGATCGCCGATCTCATCGCTGAACACATCGTCAACAAATCAAGATACACTATGTATAACACCATGGTTTTAGAGCAAATGCAACCAGCAAACTGCCTACATCCTGGCCTAGCTTGCACGGGCTCACCTTGTCGTAGGAAAAGTATAGCAGATAAGATTCAGGTATTGTTACAGGAACTCGGTGTGGCATAGCCAGGTCTACCAGCATCAATAAAACCCAAGAATGCCGTACCCAGTCCTATGACTTTACACCGCTGCGAACCCAGTTAGCAAGATCCTAGCGATGGATCGAAGTACATAAATCCAAGCTATAGCTGTTCAAGTCACGCTCAATCTCAATCTAAGAGTTCTGTGTGAACGAGCACTCCGGATCACTCTGGAGCACTGGACCCGCCTTCAAATGTGAATGCTTTCTGCGCTTTCTATGCCGTCATAAGTACCGAGTATACGTACTTCGAGGCTATAATGTTACGGCCAAGTTAGCAAAAGGGTTGTGACAGGTAAACCCCAACTTAACACGAAACATGCTTTCATGCAGAGCTGTTGGTGCCATATACTTCACTGACACAACCTCATGTCAGTGCATGACGGAGAGGACGGTAGTACAAGATACAATCTTTCTAGAGTATTTTAAAGGAACTTCATAGCTCAATCCAAAAACCACAACATCTGCCATGTGCTAAATAGATTAAGAAAACGTAATCTTCTACACATCGGCAATAGGTCGATATCCGTCAGTTGAACGAGTTGCAGAGAGAAGATACTATTACCCATCCAACAGCCTACGGTCTGGTCTGGCATACACACCCCTATTATGTAGATGATGAGAATTTCGAATTTGTGTTATTGGTCGGAGTATTACAGGACTGTGGTACACCACTACACCAAGAGTACTCATATATCCACTCAAAACATCGAGCCTACAAGCTTCCAGACTGCACATTGCAGTACATTTGCAACGACGAAACTCGCAGAACTACTCCAACTCCGCAGGTCACACAGCCTTGATATGCAAACTAATGAAGCATCCGAGCTAAGACGGAGAAGGTCCATAGCCGAAGTACATTCGAGCGGTGAGTGTTGTGTACGCTACCACGAAGCTTGGTCTACACTCTTAGAAGGGATGGGACTGGCTTTCATTTGCTGTGTACTTTTCACTCAAAAGGTTACACGCGGTACATCTACATACTCATCGGGTACACGCATATAGCTGACCAGCTCCAGACTCCCGTAGCAGCATCCACCAGCACCCCGTTCTCAAATTCCGCACACGCTATCCACCCATCCCTCCGTGCCGGTCCAAGAACAGCGTTAAACCGAGCACAAAAGAGCCATGGCGAACATAAGAACCGACAACACCAACATAGCAGCGTAGAGATCCGAAAATCCAGCATATCAGATCCCACAGCAACCCACGAACCCCCTGCTTCGATTAGAATTCGCCATGCAGACTTGACCCCATTACCACGAACCCGCAGTGCTACAAAGCACTATACTAGCTATCCTAGCACCTCAACCATCATCCATACCCTCTGTCACAAAAGACTGATATAATCCAGAATCGCCATTCTAGCTTCTCCACACCACCCCTCCCTCCTCTCCCCACCTACAGAACTAAGAGCTATTACGATTACGCGGAACTCTCTGGCCTCTGAGAACGCATAGGCGGATCTGGGTTCGTTTGTTCGCTATTAGTAAGGCTGTGCAGTAATGGGCTGGGCAGGGAGAGGGGGAAGAAGGCGTTGATCAATATGGCGATGGTTCAGCATTTGCAATGGCTGTGTCTAGGAAGAGAGATTGGGAGAAAAGAGCCGGCTTTCATAAGTATGAAAAATGTTGTGTGACGGGTTGCAGCTTCCAGCATTGTAAAGAACATGGTAGTTGATTGGCATCTGAGGAGCTGCGCTTCTTTATCGTCGCAATTGGACTTGATCCATCTCTAATGCTACTCACATATACCACCAAGGATGAGCCTGTTCCAGTATCGTGAGCTTCGACCAACACTGCTTGTATCAGCAAAATCCGGCTCTAGAACAAATGAAAGATATTTGGGAAATCTACAGCGTATCACTAAGCTAGAAAATTCCAGAAATCGTATTTTGGAAGTAGCTGGCACTGTACAAGATATAGAACACACGCTTCCACTACTCGTTCCTCCCAACTCCCCAGATGCAAATCTACGCCACGTCTATTGGTTTGTCTTGCCCTGGTTGTTGGGCTTGTTAACGTAGTCGAGAACGCTCTTCTTCTGAGCGGGCGGGTTGTAAAGGATCTTGCGGGTCTTAAGCGGTGCCCACTTGTACCTGTTTTGTGCATCAGTACGGTGATTCCTGGAAATATAAGTCCCAATACTGACCTCTTCACCCAGACGCTGAGAGTGAACAACACACTTGTGACAGCCAGAACCTTCCAGCCCATCTTCTTGCGGTCGTCCATCTCCGGCTCAGCAGCCCAGTTGAGGAACTCAACAACATCCTTGGCCATCTGCGAGGTCGATGCCTGTGTTCCGTCCTCGTATTCGACCAGATCGTCGTAGAGCACACGGGCCATAGCGATACCGGTACCGGGGAAGTAAGGGTTGAAGTTGAGACCGTCCTGGATAACAGCACCGGCAGGCGGCTCCTCGGGGTAACCAGTGAGCAGACTGAAGATGTAGTTGCAGCCACCGTGACGGGCCTTGACGATGAGCGATAGATCCGGGGGCAGGGCACCGTTGTTGGCAGCGCGGGCAGCCTCATCGTTCTTGTAGGGGCGGGCATGTAGTCGGAAAGCTTTCCGGGGCGCTTCTCGATCTCGCCCTGGTCGTTGGGCTCGGTGTCGTACTCGTTCTCTTCGGCCAGTGCCTTGGCCTCATCGACGGTCATCATGGTACCGACGAGCGATCGGTAGGGGACACGGGAGATGGAGTGGCAGGATGCGCAGACCTCGCGGTAGACCTGGAAACCACGGCGGAGACTATCGGCGTGGTTAGAGTCAAGATCGGCTGACCGGGATCGAGTACTGTGCACTTACGCCTGGTGGTCAAACGTCTTATTCCACTTGGTGTGCTCCCATGGGTACTGAGTGGGGTGAAGACTGTGAACGTCCTGTCAGCCTCTGCGCGTCACGGTATTCCCGCTGCCGTAATCTCGCCGCAACCAAGCATGAATTCGAGGGCCACTCACCCTTCCTCAGCAGGTGTCATGGCATCAGCATTGCCTCCGTAGAGGTGGAGGTACCATGCTACGGAGCCAATCGAGAAGATGGTGGCGCCAGCGGGGAGAGCGTTGTTCTTCCAGGAAGAGCCAGCTCCCTCGGCGGAGGTGGAGGCGGAGCGCTGTATCACTCAATTCGTCAGCAGTTGTATCAATGGATAGGACAGGTCCCGTGACCGATGTCGCAGGGCTGTAGATGGAGTCGTCGAAGCTCGCGGGAGCCGGGCGGGTGGCAGAGGGCTTCCGGGTGTCGTACCGAAGCTGTTTTGCTGGCAGCATTGCGGGCTGCAGCGCCGGCCGTGCGCGCCGTACGCAGTGCTGATCGAGCCAACATGGTGATGTGAAGGTGGCTCGGAGCCTACGGAGGAGGGAGAGGGTCGATGGGGTTGACGGCGGTGATGATACCAGACGTCGAGCGCAAGATTGTGCAGCACTCTTAGGGACAATTCTTGGCGGTGTTACTCAGCATCAACTTGATTGGCTGGCCCTTTTCCTATGACTGAATCAGTCGGGCTGATCGACCACCTTTCATATCTATGATTCTATCAACTTTAGCTGCGCGACACTGCCGCGGGTACTTGAGGGTTTATGCTTGCTGGCATTTCTATATAGAGACAGCACGTCAGAGTCTGATTGAGAAAGTCGCTATAGCTGGCGGTAGCACCTACTTGCAGTGTGAGAGGGTCTTGCAAATATCATTCATCAAACAACACGCGTCTTCATCACCATTTAAGCCTTAAGAATTCACGATGCTTCAGTGTTTCTGAGTGCACGTTGCGAGCGGAACGAAGCAGTTCTGGCCTGCAAGAAGTGTCACCCGAGTTCTCCCGAAAGGTTTCGAAGTCACGCTGCACTCGAGAACAATGAGGTTGAGCTCCAAACCGAGGAGCAGGCTGCTGTGACATGGCGGGTTACATTTTATATCGACTGGGGTCTGGCTAGATGAATGGTTACTGGTATAGTTGGTCGGCCGAACAACATGTAAGGAGAAGTGAAAATGCAAGCCATGCATTGCATCGAAGGAGATGCTGCTTTTGGATGCTGCAGTGTGAAAGCTAACAGTACGTGCAGAACAGCGGTCTGCACGAGCAAGGCCTGCAGAAGCTCTACAGCACCCACCAAAGCTATTATATCATACTGTATCTAGAGCCTGAGGAATAGGGACACCTTTGTCTGGGATCCACTGAGGTGAGCAAGATCTCGTGGGTAACGAGGTCTGACATTCTCTCAAAAGCACAAATTTCTTTTCATCTGATATGTTGCAATACTTCTATACCCGACGACTCATGGAATTTCGTGAAGGGCTCAAACGAGTGCGAATAGTCTGGCAAAGACTGACGACATGTCGCCAGACCCCAACGCATCCGTGAGGGCGGTGCGCTGGAGCTGTAGATTGCGGTGTTGAACAGAAGTACAAGCGGCTGGCTGCAAGGTTTTGTGGCCCAGGGGCGTGCGCCCTTGGCGTGATTGTGCCTGTGCTTGCGCCTGCCTGTGCCTGCAGCTTCGCGTCTGCTTCCGGCGCATTCTCCCCCAGTGATCCAGGGTTCACTGCATCACAGATAGACGAGTAGATGCGTTGCTTCAGGCACAATGGCGGCCTGCGCAGAGCAGATCACGCGCTCACCACAGTGGGAGGGCGGTTGCCCAGGCGCGTCGTCACCGCCTCGCTACCATTGTCTGTCCCGCTGCTGAGTCCTCGCCGCAGCTTGCTGCATACAAATAGCCCCACGAAAGCGGTTTGCTACCCCACCAACACCTCTCGAATCACAAACACGACCCCACGACGGACCACCCAGCCCTCCCGACACACTCCCTTCATACCTGTCAGACACTGCTCCCACCGCCGCAATATGTGCAGACACTCTGGCACAGACGTCCACTCCCATGTGGACGTGACAAAGTCCCGTGAGGTGCTGCCCACCAACGTCAAGCCAATCCACTACGACCTGACCCTCGAGCCAGACTTTGAAAAGTTCACGTACGAGGGTTCGGTGACCATTGAGTATGTACGTGACTGCAGCACTGCGAGGGCATCCCGCTAATTTGTCCAGTCTAGATGTTGTTGAAGATAGCACCTCCATCTCCCTCAACACCAATGAGCTCAAGATCCACTCAACAAAAGTCACCGCTGGCAACGAGGTCATCTCCAGCAACCCCAAGATCTCCCACGATGAGGACAAGCAGACGACCAAGGTCGACTTTGACCAGACACTCCACGGTGGCAGCAAGGCGAAGCTCACCATGACCTTTACCGGCACGCTCAACGACGACATGGCAGGCTTCTACCGCTCGTCATCCAAGGCAGCAGACGGCTCCGACACATGGCTGGCCACATCGCAGATGGAGCCCACTGATGCTAGGCGGGCATTCCCCTGCTTCGACGAGCCAGCGCTCAAGTCCAAGTTCACGGTAACTTTGGTCGCAGACGAGAAGATGACCTGTCTGAGTAACATGGACGTCGCTTCGGAGAAGCAGGTAGACTCGAAGGTCATCAGTGGAAAGAGGAAGGCCGTTACCTTCAACCCCACCCCTCTCATGTCGACATACCTCTTGGCCTTCATCGTAGGAGAACTGAACTACATTGAGACCAAAGACTTCCGAGTCCCTGTCCGAGTTTACGCTCCCAAGGGCAGCGACATCGAGCACGGCAGGTTCTCGCTCGACCTTGCTGCGAAGACTCTGAAGTTTTACGAGGAGACCTTTGACAGCTCGTTCCCGCTTCCCAAGATGGATATGGTTGCCATTCCTGACTTCAGTGCCGGTGCCATGGAGAACTGGGGCCTGATTACCTACCGTGTGGTTGATGTGCTCATTGACGAGAAGAACGCTGGCGCGTCTACCAAGCAGCGCGTTGCTGAAACTGTCCAGCACGAGCTTGCTCACCAGTGGTTTGGTAACCTGGTCACAATGGACTTCTGGGAGGGCCTATGGCTCAACGAGGGTTTCGCAACCTGGATGTCTTGGTACTCCTGCAACGTCTTCTACCCTGACTGGAAGGTCTGGGAGGGTTACGTTACAGATACACTTGCGAGTGCGCTGTCCCTTGACGCATTACGCAGCAGCCATCCCATCGAAGTCCCCATCAAGCGAGCAGACGAAATCAACCAGATCTTCGATGCTATTTCGTACTCCAAGGGCTCCAGTGTCATCCGTATGATCTCGAAGTACCTCGGCGAGGATGTCTTCATGGAGGGTATTCGTAGGTACCTCAAGAAGCACGCTTACGGAAACACGCAAACTGGCGATCTCTGGGCTGCTCTTTCTGACGCCAGCGGCAAGGACGTAGAGAAGGTCATGGACATCTGGACCAAGAAGGTCGGCTTTCCGGTCGTCAGCGTCACTGAGAAAGCCGACACTATCCACCTCAAGCAGAACCGTTACCTTCGCACAGGCGACGTCAAGCCCGAGGAAGACGAGACCCTTTACCCAATCTTCCTGGCTCTGCGTACCAAGGAGGGTGTAAACGAGGAAGTCACGCTGTTTGATCGTGAGACCAACCTTAAGCTCAAGGACACCGACTTCTTCAAGCTCAACGCCGACCACTCAGGTTTTTACCGTACTTCGTACACCCCTGAGCGATTGGAGAAGCTCGGTATTGCTGCGAAGGAAGGCCTTCTCACCGTCGAGGACCGCGCCGGTATGATCGCTGATGCTGGTTCCTTGGCTGCATCTGGCTACCAGAAGACATCTGGCATTCTGTCACTGCTTGACAGCTTCAAGAAGGAGCCTGAATTTGTCGTTTGGTCAGAGATCGTCACCCGCATCGCCACACTACGTGGCGCGTGGCTTTTCGAGGACCAGGAGGTCAGGGACGCGCTCAAGGCATTCCAGCGTGAGCTGTGCAGCGGCAAGGCGCATGAGTTAGGCTGGACTTTCACCGAAAACGACGGTCATCTTGAGCAGCAGTTCAAGGCCATGATGTTCGGAGCAGCCGGTCTTACTGACGATGCCATCACCAAGGCGGCGTTCGATATGTTGGAGAAGTTCAAGGCTGGTGACAAGAAAGCCATCCACCCCAACCTTCGAGGCAGCGTCTACGCCATCGTTCTGGACAAGGGTGGCAAGGCAGAGTACGACATTGTCGAGAACGAGGCTATCAATGCCGAGACAAGTGTCGAACGCAACACTGCGCTGCGTGCCCTTGGTCGAGCCAAGTCTCCAGAACTCATCCAGCGCACACTCGACCTCTCGCTCAGCAAGGACGTCAAGACACAAGACATCTACCTGCCTTTGTCTGGCCTCCGCGGGCATGCAGAGGGATGCAATGCGCTCTGGAAGTTCACTAAGGACAACTGGGACGAGCTTGTAAAGAGGCTTCCGATCAGCCTACCGCTATTGAGCTCTGTTGTTGCTATCGCTACATCAAGCTTCACACACCGCGAGCACATCAAGGACATTGAGGCCTTCTTCAAAGACAAGAACACCAAGGGCTTTGACATGTCACTTTCTCAGGCTCTCGACAGTGTCAGCGCGAAGGCTGCATGGTTAGAGCGGGACTCGGAGGATGTCAAGGCATGGCTCAGAGAGCACAAGTATTTGTAGAAAGGGTCTTGCAGTGATCACCATTTACAACTTGATATATCCTGAATAGAGCTGAGATGACCTGGGATCAAGTGTATAATAGGAAAATAGTAATAGACACATCACTCACGTTACGACCCGTTCAGCTACTTTGCTTGCATGTGAATGTTGACATAGCGCTGACGATTCGGGTTAAAGTTGCCGTGTGTTTTCCGGAAGTGGAGACGCAACGTCAGCACAGGTTTCCCCAACACGCTATGCCGCTAAACATGTAGAACAGTCTGTTAAGGCTTCAGGCCTGGCTTCAGACACGGCACTCCCTGGGCTGTGCAAGTCTCAACGTTTACGTAAACCAATTCACTCGTTCCGTCTTTCCAAGTCTCGCACAACTAGCATTGATTATATTTACTGATCTTGGAACATCACAATGCTCATCGAATCCATCCAACACGACGCTTTCGCATAGCACCAGACGACCTCACCAGACAAGTTCAACATAACCCCTTGGGTTATTGTATACTCTGTCCCACGTATACGACGTGTTCGAAGCTCCGAAATTGCGCGGCGCAATGCATGAACCAGACCCTCCAGAGGCGCAACTAGATGCGCCTACGGCTTCCGAGGTCGAAACACTCGAGCTATTTCGTCGCTCTCCGCATCCATACCTTCGCCACAGAGCAGACTTGAGTAGTGCTCAGTCACCCAGCGATACTTCAAGCAACAATACCACGGCAGCCCGGACACCCCCTCGCTCGTCAGACCGCACAATATCAGATGAAGAGCATAGAATACGCAGGAAGCGCAATTCACAATCGCCTAGCGAGAGTGGTACTGAAGCAGATGACGAAGGGTATCAATTTGTGAAAGCGTTGCCTGCCCCTCCCTTGAGGCCACGCAAGGGTCTCCGCGACAGACAAGGGCTGGGGCGAGAGGAGGGGCTCAGCCCACTGTTGACCCCAACACAAATTGAAGAGGATGTGCGCAAATACTCCAATGAGTACTTCCAAATAAAAAAAGACGCTTCACAGGGTGGAGAATCATCTCCAATAGATAAGGAAGCGAAGGTGGCTCGACAAAAGTACATCAAGAGGCGGCGCAACGAAGTGATTAGGAGAACCACAGAGACAGCGCTGCTGGCTGTGATAGGGCTCCTTGCCATACACGGTTGTGACTGTTGGTCTAAACTACTGGAGTGGCATAGAGGTGGGTGTGACGAGTAAGGAGAGTGCACGAAGAACATGGCTAATCTATGCCCAGCAGAGTTCACTGCACATGCCGCAGTCATGGCGGGTGCCTTAGTATTTTATCCAGTCCGACTGCTTTACCATTCATGGAAGGCAGATCCCCTTCGACACTACGACTTCGTCAGCGGATACGATTACCTGCATCATTCGACCCAGCGCCTATATTATACCCAGCCATCTTACCCGCTCTCATATCGATTTCCCTTTTTGCATCATACCCAAAACCTTTGCTAGCTAATATCATACTTGGACTGGCTGCTTTGCCACCACAGCTTGTACCGTTCGGCAAGCCATCGTTGGGCTATTCTTCGGCTCATTGGCTCATCTCTATCCTACCACTTCTTGCCTCAGAGAATACTGATATACCCTCGAAGCTGCTCGCGTCGCGGCCATACAAACTCAAGTTACCCCCGCCAGAACAAGGATTGGACCCTGAGATACTGGCATCACTCTTCGCGCTTCACCAAGCTCTGCTTCCGCCGCTCTACTACTTGACTACAACGAGCTTGTTGTCTACAGAGCTACATTTGCTTTCGATTGGATTGATCAACCTTCTTATGTTCACTGGGTCACCGCAGGCGAACATACTCAAGACATTGATGTGGCTTGGCGGCGTAGGACTCTTCGTATCTTGCGGAAAGGTCCTCAAGTGGGGCGTTGCGCTTGCTAGGATCCCACGCTGGCGCTTCAGGCGAGCTGGGCAGATCATTAAAACCCAGCAATCGTTCCTCCAGACCTTGAACAAAAGCCTGCGACCTAAACGAACTCAAAGTGCAGTGAGAGGGCACGTTTCTGACAGCGACGCAGACGAGGACGAACCCATACTAGGAGGGCCGCTTCAGAAGACCATCAGCTTCAAGCCGAGCATATTAGACTCTATGCGCAGCAACAACATGGCCAGCGGACATGAGCCGCAATCGGCAGTGGATTCTAAAAAGACTGGGTTTGACGAATTTGCTAATATCACCAATCAAGCAAACGGCTCGAGGCGTATGCGGAGCAATACCTTGCCCGCTTTGGTGGCTGACGATCATACATCGACACACCGACTTTCAAGCCGGAAACGCTCGAAGTCTATCGCACAATCGTACCTATGTTTAACACCAACGCAAGCTATGGTCCGGAAGTGGGCGTATGCTGTGTACTTCTACGTGGTGGTTATGATCATGATACTTGGACCGTTAAGATATATCATTGGCAAATATGCACTTCTTAATCACGAGCCGTTTGGCTGGGCCGTGAGTTACCTTTTCGGCAACATCCGAAGAGTACGGTGGGAAGTCTTCCACTGGAATCTGGACTGGTGGATCCCTCTCCCTCCTATCCAGGACTCTGATGACTTGGCACAAGTAGCTGCAACCCTTGCACCAGCAGACTACATCCGCAATATTCTCCTCGGCGAAGCGAACACACGACTCCTGCTATGCGTCTACTGCGCCGGTACCATCATCGTTGGCCTATTGTCCGTCTTCTCACTTTCCTCTGTAGTCGAAGTCGACACACGCAGAAAGGTGTTCCATGGTACTATGGTCGCCATGTTACTACCGACCATCTACATCGACCCATGCTTCGTGGCGCTTGCGCTCGGTCTCGTACTCGCTATCTTCCTGCTTCTTGACCTCATCCGCGCAAGTCAGCTACCCCCTCTGTCTCGACCCATCGCCACCTTCCTTACGCCCTACGTTGATGGACGAGACTTACGTGGGCCTGTCGTCGTCTCGCACATTTTTCTGTTGATCGGCTGCGCCATTCCGCTCTGGCTTTCTTTGGCCGGGGTTGATCGCGCTGGTGACGTACCATGGGAAGGCTGGGAAGTTACATCGCGAGATGTCAGTATGGTTGCAGGGGTCGTATGCGTAGGCATGGGTGATGCAGCGGCATCGCTCATCGGCAGGCGCTACGGTAGACGCAAGTGGCCATGGGCTGGTGGAAAGTCTCTTGAAGGCTCACTGGCATTTGTTGCAGCTGTCACGATTGGCCTCGTGTTTGCTAGAGTCTGGCTGCACTTTGGCTGGGGCAATGTCAACGCGACACCAAAGACGGCTCTGGAGTTAGCAGTCGACGCATCGCTCACAGTTGGGAAAGCGGCACTCTGTGCTGCAGGCGCCAGCCTCAACGAGGCGGTACTGACAGGCGGTAATGACAATGTCATCGTGCCTGTGGTTCTGTGGGTGCTTGTCAGAGGCGTTAGACTCTAGTCATATAGACAATGCATAATTTAACGAACCGAAGTGGCATCGTAACGCGTGCAAAAAGATTATCTGATATCTCTCTAGTCACAACCGACTTTCGATCTGCCTCTCACCTAGCAGAGGACCCGAACTCAAGCATACGGGTTTCACGATCAACACGAGGCACTCCAAGCCGCCATGCTTTGTTTGTCGTGACCGAAAAGTAAACCGATACCTAAGTAGTTTCGGCCATATCAAATATCTACCTCAGATCGTTTGAAAACGTCTGCGGTTCCTCACTTCTGGTTTGCTGGGGTAGTTGCCCTTCAGCCTCAAGGCTCGGCGGGAAGTAACGATTGGCCTCACGCTCTGAAAGTATAGAAGCATGGCACTCACTCACGCCTTTCTCACCGGCTTAATCGAATTATTAATACGGCTTGTATGCTGCGAACACAGACTTCTTTTGCATTTCCAACCAGTCACAAAACACGCTCTTCAGCGTCGCCGTTACCCTTCCAGCACCAGCCAACCATGTCCGACTGCTTCCACAGTTACGAGTACAGCATGCAGATCGCCGCACCCGAGGAAGGCCTTCTGTATAGGTCAAGAAAAAGCCACAAGAGGAAGTTGACACCGGCTTGTCTGACTGCGTTAGCATGTTCGCCGACATCAAGGTTGCTTCACTTCAGGAATATACGGACATCGATTGGCTTCAGATTGATAAAGACCTGGGGAACGGGCCCTGACATGGCTTTTTTGACCAGTATGGCTGGAGCTTAGGCGCTGAAATGCAGCTTGCGGCCAATTCGACGTGACTCAGGGGAACAAAAAAAGACGCAACAGGCTAAGAGAAGGGCGACAGTCCAGAAAAAGATGCAATCTTGCCCTCAACGCCAGCAAATCTGTTGATTACCAAGAGTAGCTTGGTCGCTCCTGAACATAACATACCAAATGCCATGCCCGCAACCCATAGGTCTACTTTTGTCTGCCCGTACAAGGGTTGTAGATCGAAGACATTCAAACGACGTTCAAGCTTCCTCGGCATCAGTTGACCCACAAGAGCAAGTGATAATGCAGTTGTTCAGCGGAAAGCTGCACCCGCAAGTGCGCCAGAAAGCACAAGCTCATCTATCATATGCGACTGGGCCATGATGAAGATACCTCATTCATTTGTCCAGGTCCTAACTGTGAGACGCTACTCACAAGGGATTCTGCCGCTAAACGTCCAGCATATTTCCTGCATACAGAAGTACCGAAAGTGTCCCATGCTGAAATGCAAGTTTGAACTCGCTGTAGAGCTTTACATATCTCTCTGGGTCAGCTTTTGGTCCATCCAAAGGATAAACACAGATTCTGTGAGCGTGCGAAGTTTGTCGGCTTCCTCATGGCTAGATGATACGATTACGCTTCCCTGGATGTGATCTGCCCGATGTGTCCAGAACTCGACCACTTCGAACATCACGCCAATTTTGATAGCATTTCCTCTTTGTGCACACTCGCAAAGGTACATCCTGTCCCATATGCTCCCAAGAAGAAGATATACACCCGAGAGATCATGAGAGGTAGTATTCCTCACACAAACATGGTCATACCAAAGGGCCCATTGCAATGGCTTTATGTGATTTGACTCGAGGCTATGACACCACATCTGCCTGTGATACCCTTCACGCTTGTGACAAAACCCCCGCAGAGGTTCCTCAACATCATTATATTTTGTTGGGTCCCTAGCCAGACTTCAAAAACCACCCAGTCTGGAAGGACCTCAAGCAATGCCTTTATCCGGGTAGAAGTTTTTCTGGTTCGCAGGAGGCTGTTGATGGTTCAGTTTTGCTACGTGCATGTCATGCGTCAGTTCCGCTCAAAAACCGTAATTAGATAATAAAAATCGTCGGCACTGCAAAATCTCCCAGTACCTACTTATCACAGTTCTATTTACGTCCTTGTGGCGTCAGTCCCAGTGCGTTGTAAAAAGCATGATGGCTTAAACAATCGCGTGCCTTATGCCCATTTCGAGCATGTACATAATAAATAGACCTAACCAACCACATCCCGACCTATCAAACACTTCTCTTATCTATCTTCTACAGTGTCTTTCTCTGTTCATCAACATCTCATCACTCTTGCTAAGGCTCCTGGTTAACATGCCACCTAGTCCACTCACGACAGACTTCCATTTTATGGGTAGTAAGATGTGGCTGAGCACAGGAAACCTGGCGTGGATATCATCTTCTATGTAGAGGTCTATGTATTACATGCGATGGTACTCTCTATCTACAAAAAGGACTGTGGGCAAGCTGGATGTATCTCGTCTGAGACAAATGGATAGGAGCCTCAGGCTCATCAACTTGAACATGTGTGAGGGTTTGTGGGCGACCGTCTGGTCTCTCTGTTATGCTGACAAGGTGGGCAGTAAACTGGTATGTATGGGCAGCCAGGCGTAGAGGCAGGACCTACAGACGCTTACCTCGGGATAGGTTGTGATGGCGTTGGGGCTGAGGAGAGGGATGAGTGGACGTTATGATAGCGCCAAGCTGAAGAAGCAGGGGACGGGTAAGCAGCGTATTGAATACAGAAATAGGAGGGATTCGGTGTAATTTGACTAGTAGAGTCATTCCGTGTAATCTGTCCGGCACCCTAATTGTGCCGGACCGACCTATGCTACTTCTGCTAGATACTATAGTTTGCGTCTGCTCCGGCACCAATGTACTTGGCCAACGCGGCGTTGATATATAAAATAGCTGTGTGTTTCCGGGTTGAATACTTTACTTCCAAATTCAAGTCTTTCTGATTGTTGAAATGGCAACCTCATCGACAAGCAATAGTATCGAGCGTATTGATGACAAGGCGCATGCCATGTTCACCGATGTCGAGAAACAACGTACTGTCGAGATTAACGAGCCGATCAGTGTCAAACCAAAGAGTTTAGGGACTGGAGTGAGTAAACTGTCGAGCATGGCAATTGTAAAATCATTGACCATGACAGAGTGCCCTCGCGTATGGCGTCTTCGCGACGACGCTCACGACACTCTCCCTGAGTCTGATGGAGTGGCGTGGTATGACGACTCAAAATGTCTTTGTAAGGTCTACTGAATACCACCCCATGTGCAGCGTAGACTGATTATTCTGAGATCGCCAATTTCTTCTTCACGGCGGGTCTTGGTCTCCTCATTACCGCTCAGTGGGAGCTTTCCGTGGGTAATGGGTTTGCGTACACGGTTTTCAGTTCTTTCGGTATCTCGATTGTTCTCTCTTGATATTGTTTCGAAGCTGACCATACAAGGTTTGTTCTATGCTGGCTACGGCGCGATCTTGACCCCGTCGTTCGGCATCCTTGCCGCTTATGGAGACAACACCGCCGAGCTGAACAATGCGCTTGGGTTCTACTTGATCTGTAAGTGAATTTGGTTGATCTGATTCCAGAATAACACTGACACAGCTGCAGTATGGACGGTGTTTGGAGTAGTGTTTCTCATTGCCTCACTACCTACCAACCTGACATTCATCGCAATGTTCTTCACAGTAGTTCTTGGCTTCTTGCTTATATCCGCAAGCTACTTCGCGAGTGCAGATGGCAACATTGCAGCTGCGGTTGCTCTCAAGAAAGGTGGAGGCGGCTTCTGCTTCGTGTGTGGGCTGATTGGCTGGTAAGCTCAAGACTGTCTGTCCTCGATACACGGCTGAAGATCAAACAGGTACTTGACATCCCGCCTTCTTTTGATGGATTCAATTGTTGAGCTGCCATTGGGCGACACTTCTCGGTACTTTGCAAAGTCCAAAAGAGCATAGAGGGAGGTTTAGGGCTCATGGTCAATATCGTTACCGGGAGGCCGGAAACCTACTGTAGATCTCGGTCTTGTTCGGCCTCAACTACTAGCCGAAAAGATGGGGGACGCGTCGTTAGCAAAAGGAAGCTGAAGTTGCCGTGGATGAGGTGATTGCGATGGTTGATTGCGAACACGTTAGATTTTGTAGTTGCTATACTAGATCAACTTTGGCTAGTTCGGCTTTATTAGCACTATCTTCATTACTTCTCACGTTCTTGACAGATGGGAGATCAGCAAATCGGTGTATGCCGGCTGTATTCAACTATGTACATGGTATGATGTAGATAATTGCGGGGTTGTCTCCTGCTCAGTTGTGAGGCCCGTATAATGGGCAAATTATGGGTGTATAGCACGCAATATGAAGCAAGCTGAACGAGCTGCAGCATCTATAAACATGTGATAGCCAGTATCCGACTACCTACCATTGATTGTATCTGTCCTTGATTGACTATCTTTGACAATGACTTCAACGAATGGAGCAAACGGTATTCACGGGAACGCGAAGCAAGTCCCTTTTCGCGATCCAGATGTATACTCACAGTATGAAAAGCAATGGAGTAGTGTTCCTACAGACGAGGTTGCCTGGCTCAAACGCGCTCAGGAGGTTGCCGACGTCCTCGCTGCTGATGCTGCCGTGAGGGACCAGGAGAACAAGTCTCCACGAGCTGAGATCGCTTTGTTGAAGCATGCTGGGTTGCTGAAGATCCTTGGTCCGAAGAAGTATGGAGGTGGTGAGCAGCCATGGAGCGTTGGATACAAGGCAATTCGCAAAGTTGCTGAAGCGGACGGGTATGTTAATCCTTAATTTTTGCCTGAGCTTGCACTTACAGACAAAGCTCGATTGGTATGCTTCTGGGCTACCACTTGCTGTGGAGCACGACGGCGAATGTAGTCGGAACCGAAGAGCAAGCGGACCGCTACCAGAAACTGATCATAGAGAACAACTACTTTGTCGGCGGTGCAGTGAACCCGCGAGACAATGACCTCAAGATCACTTCCGAGGGTGACAAGATTGTGTTCAACGGCTTCAAGCATTTCAATACTGGCGGCGTAATTTCAGACTTGACCGTCCTTGAGGGTGACTTTGATGGAACTGGCGACCACATTTTCGCTTTCGTCTTCACTGACCAGCCGGGAATTCAGTTCTCCCATGACTGGAACAATATTGGACTTCGGTTGACCGAGTCCGGCAGCGTTAAGATCGAAAACGTGTCATTGCCCTGGTCAGATGCACTCGGTTGGAATGCCGAGCAGAAGAAGCCAGATCCGAAGGCGCTCCAGATACCATTTGCAACCCTTTTGCTTCCTACGATCCAGCTTGTCTTCAGCAACTTCTACCTTGGAATTGCGCTTGGCGCACAGCAATTTGCATCGAAGTACACTGTCAAGGGTACCCGAGCATGGCCGTATGGCGGGGATGTGAGTCTCAAACTCTCGAGGACGTATTCGAGGTGCTAATGATCCACCAGAACAAGGAGCGTGCGACCGATGAATTCTACATCCTCGAACGATATGGCAACTTCCACGCTCACTTGCGTGCTGCGGCCGCTCTCGCAGACAGCGCAGGGGAGCAGGTTAACAATATCTATGCAAGCTACTCTGGCGATCTCCAGACCCGAGCGAAGCTTACCGCACGCGAACGAGGTGAGCTAGCCGAGTGGGTTGCAAGTGCCAAGGTTGTCACAACCGACACTGGTCTGAGAGTTACTGCGGGTGTTTTTGAGGTTACAGGTGCTAAGGCGACGAGCCAGAAAGTCGGCCTTGATCGGTTCTGGAGGGATATCCGTACGCATACTCTGCACGATCCTGTGGCATACAAGAACCGCGAGCTGGGGAGGTTCCAACTGCTGGATGAGATACCAGAGGCGACATGGTATACCTGATAGTAGAAATTGTGAAATCGATCGAATATATCTAATCTGAATGTGGTCAAGTGTGGTCTGGAGGAAGGATTGTGGCTTGAGAAGATTGCCGAGGCGGAGTGGGTCTGAGTATGAAACCGTAGACGTCGATGATGTTTGCCATGACTTTCGCCGCTCGTTAGCTTTCAATGCAGTGTAGCAATTCCTCAACGCCTGGGCAGCATGGTAATACACTCTCCATAATCTGCTTCGTCGTGCGGGCTTGTTAGGCGAATAGCATGGCCATATCTGCGGCAACCGCGACCGTGGCAGCGACCGACCTCGAGATTGGAGGAAGCAGGGACCAGATCACCGCCAGTGAATCGTCGTCATTCACCCCAGACGACCCTCCGTCCAAAGCCGCGACACCCCGAAGAAACCTTGGATTCGAGGACCGGCCGCCTGCACAACTCTCATTCGTGGCAGCGACATGGAGAACGACCGAGAAAAGACTACCCGCGCCGATCACGCAATGGAGTCGGAAGGCGATCGCATGGATCAAGGGTCCTGAACCACCTGTGTTGCACCACATCAACCCACTGTTCGAGCGAATACAAAAGTTCCCTGTGCATTCACTTGCGCGTCTGCCCAAGCCGGCCCGTTTCTGCCTCTTCGCTGCAGCATTCGTAGTCTGGACCGTGCTCTTTGGAGTTATCATCAGTGACTTTAGCTTACCCACGAATCTCGCGGGCTATGGAGCGCCCGTCAGGTTGGGGTGTGCTGCGCAATTATGGTATGTGTGCTTAGTGCTTACTGGCCTAATGGCCATACTGACTGAGCCAGGCCCAACGCGCAAAGCTGCGGCGTAGACGGCCGAAACTGCCTCCCTTTCGACGACTCTGCGTTCGCTTTCAACTGCCCAGCAGGCTGTGCAGGCACCCAGGTCTTGAACCCTCGAGCGATTGGTGACCAGTCCATTGTTTATCGATCGTTGGTGGTAGGGGGCACCTCGAACACTTCAGACGATGATGCGCTTGTATACCGTGGCGATTCGTTTATCTGCGGAGCAGCTATACATGCAGGCATCGTCAGTAACGGGAGAGGCGGCTGTGGAGTGGTGTCTCTCGTAGGAAAGCAGAACGCCTACGGCTCCAGCAACAGAAACGGCATCTCGAGCCTCGGGTTTGACTCGAGCTTCCCTCTTTCCTTCGACTTCAACCGATCAGAAACGGTGCTGAGTGCTTCAGACAAGTGCCAAGACCCTCGATGGGACCTTCTCATCTTGTCTGCCATCTTCACAGCCCTGTTCTCTCTCTTCACATCTAGCCCTGCCACTTTTTTTACTCCAGTCTTTGTCATCATCTTCTTTCAGATTGCTATGGCCTCGGATCCGCCGTCGTACTCGAACTACCCTTCCCTGGCTTCCACTACGCTCGGGCGCTTCCTCCCCGCGGCATTTGTGGCTGCGCTAATCTATCGATTCAGTGTTCGCAAAACCCTGCTAAACTGCAAAGCGCACATGGAGAAGATGATCCTTTGGGTTGGTGGATGCTGGGTTGGGGCACTGGGCAATTATACCTTTGAGCAGATCCCCATCCAGCGGCTCACGTCGCATGACATACATCAACAGCCTGGCGCCATCACCGCATTGATCATCATCGTACTCGTCCTATTCGCCGTCTTCCTGTATCAAGCCTGGTGCTTCAGGACGGAAGGGCGTCTACCCAGGATGCTAGGGTTATACGCGATTCTAGGGATTGGTCTGCTCATCTGTCTTGGCATTCCAAAGCTGAGCCTGAGAATACACCATTACATCCTTGCTCTGCTCCTTCTCCCGGGCACTTCAATGCAGACACGGGTCAGCCTTCTTTGCCAAGGAATTTTGGTTGGATTGTTCATCAATGGTATCGCACGTTGGGGGTTCGACCCTATCCTCCAAACGGCTGCAGCCTTGCGGGGCGATGCACAGCTCGGCTCTGGCATACCGTCTATCGTTGCAGCGGTGAGCGTCAGTAACATCACCTTCACGTGGGATAGTATACTGCGCGGCTACGAGGGCGTCAGTGTGATTATCAACGATGTGGAGAGATACAGAGGCCTCCACGCTGGCACCGATGGAAACTTCACATGGACAAGGCAGGCTCCAGACAGCCCGGAGTACTTCAGATTTGGATTCATCCACTATCTACCATTCGGAAGTGTGTCTTATAGCGACTTCACCAGAGCAGGTGTTTGGTGGCCGAATGGGACATGGAGTGATCCTGTGCCTGGGCGTACCTTGTACTGAGTGCGACATGAGAACTCTAGAAATCAAACAAGGGAAGCCTCAGAGAATCCGTACTCTCTTTCTCACATTGGCTTCAACTTTTCATTTGAGTTGACAAGTTGACGTATGTCAATCCGCGGTGAAAGGCTAGTTGTCGCTTGCATTCACTTTCACCTCGACTTTTAGCAGCACGTGATGATTGCTGTTATTCATCTTTTGCCGGCGCGCAAAAGCTTCCTCTGGCCTTCCTCGCTCCATATCTACGTGCAGTCGTCGTCGCTCAATTCCGCAGTTCTTGGGTATGAGATAAATTACGCAGTGCACGGCAGCTGCTGACCTCTTTACAGTTCAATCTTCACTTGGCGCTCTCATGCAAGTATTGGCTCTCCAATTGCATTTCCAACCTGCAATTTTTTTAACAAACTGAACAGCTTGAACTCTTTCTGAGCCATTGGCCATGTCGCTCGACAAGCGCACTGGTCTCTACACGATGCCCAGTCATCATCTGCATGGCGCAAATCCCGTACCACGGCCCATGTTCAACAGCATGGATTTTGCAGCCGACGAAGCCGAGCTACCCAGCGTCGAGGATAGCACAGTCCAGCCAGTGAAGGACGGCAATACCGCTAGTCACACACCGAAGGAGAAGAAAGACAAGAAGAAAAATAAGAAACAGTCCCTCAATGCGCAGGAAGTTCAGGTGGATGAACTTACCCCAGCAGCCTCTACCCCACTCATCAAGGTGACGCCGGCCACTGCCAGTTCCAAAGGAAAGAAGACGGAGAAGAAACAAAACGACACTCAGTCTGGCAAGAAGCGTAAGCACAAGGGTGAGCAGGAAGAGAAGACAGTGTCAACAACCTGCAAGTCGTTGGGCAGCGGTGGCTTCGTTATCGGAGCGAACATGCTGCAGGACGTCCAGAGATCGGTCAAGGCCGCTGGCGATGTCTTCACTGAACGTACCACTGCTAGTGTTGACCAGCCTGCTAAGAAAAGGAAGGCAGAACCCTCTCGCAAGAGTAACGATACTATCGATTTCGAGCGCATGGCGAAAGAAACTCGATTGATTGATAAGAAGGCGAAGAGGGCAAAGAAGAAGGAGAAGCTTCGCAGCGCCAGTGCTACGCCGGCTCGCTCACCAGCGGCAGCCCCGCCTTATGTTCCACTACCTTTGGTTTTCTCCTCACATCCCAAGAAGACACCCGTGCCTCTTCCTGCAAACGCTTTCTCCAATGCTGTCAACGCTCGGAAGGCAGACAGAGTCGGTCGTCGAGACTCCCGTCTTCTCGTAATTGAGACACCGCCCTCGCAGCTTCCCAAGACGCCGGTGAAACTTCCTGATTCGCCCATCCCCTTCAACCTCCCAGAGGCTATGAAGGCGGCAGGACGCAAGGATTCGAGGAAGGAGGTTGACGAGTCGCTGCCGACGCCGGCCATGGACGAAGCGCCCTCGTCTGCACCGCCAGTGCTGAACAAGAGCCAGAGGCTCGAATTCAGGCCGGATGGTCGAGTGTCACTGACGACCTCCAACCTGACGAGGTACACGCAGCCGCTCAACGACGAAGCCAGGCGCAGATCCTCCTCCCGAGCAGCCTCTGTCGCGGCGTCGACTGCGGGATCAGCAACGTCCGGTGGAACGACTCAAAGCATCAAAGATCTCTTCGCCCGCGTCGGGAAGCCGTACTCTCGGTCTGGAGCTGAGATTGACCCCTTTGTGGTGCCGGAAGTCAAGAAGAAGATAACGCGGGAATCGCACGATGAAGCCAGCGTCCACGACTTCACGGAGCGCTACCGCGCAGCGCAGAAGGCAGTCAACTTCTCCGACGAGCGGGAGTACCTAGACGACGCGATTGCCTGGCGCACCGCCAACGACGCGCTGGGACCACTGCCCTGTCTCGGAATCAAAGCCTCGGGCTGCAATAGCAAGCGCGAGCAAGTGCTCCGCCTCAGCAAAGAAGACGCCTCTGATCTGCCCAAAGTCCTCGTCACAACCGAAGCCGACCACCGCGCACTCGAAGCAGCAAAACAGCGCACGGCAGTCGCCGAATCCTTCCTCGCGCACGCCATCGCCGCGCGCGTCCCCGTGCCCCTCGGCCGGCTGGAAGGCGTCTGGAAGCTGTTCTGCCCCGTATACTCGGACACACACGTCGACAAGTACGGCTGCGGGCAGCGCACGCTGACCATATTCTCCATGGCAGGTTTGGGCGACCAGACGGCCTACACGGCGCGTCTCAGCATCCCACCACGCTCCATGTTGTTCAGCATCCTCTCCTTCGCTGCCCCGCCGCATGCGAGCTTTCGCACTACTACGCTCAGGACGGCGGTGGAGAGGTACGCTCTCCGTGTTTTGTTTCTCGGAAATGGCTATCTGCGTCTCAGAGTCGATCTGAATTTGCTGCTTAGTGGGAAGCCGACCGAGACGAAGGAGGGGAGGCATGTGGTTATGGAATTTGTGGGCGTGCATGAGAGTGCTGTCATGTGGAGGGAGGAGGAGGAGGAGGGGATGAGTTGGAGGTTGTGGGTAGGAGGCTGTTTGCTAAGTATGATGGTGAGGTGTAGGTGGTAGGTGGTAGGTGGTAGGCGGTAGTTTGTTTTTGGGACGCGGATCCAGACTGCCGTGGCGAGCTCGTGGGAAACATTAGGTAGATGGCCGGAGCTGAAAGAATGGCTGGCGCAAAACCAGCATATGATACATTTCCAGTAGACGCTCTTGTACAATACAGAATCCCAATCCCACAGCTCTACCGCGCCTTCTCCTTGTTCTCAGCCGCCCTCCTCTTCGCCCTGACCTCGGCCCTCCGCCTCTCTCCGCCGTCGACCTTGTGCCCGCGCCTCTCCTCCCACATACCCTCCTGCAGGCGTATCCGCGCGCGCAGGCCCTCGCTGCCCTTGACCGGCTCGACATAGCTGCCCTTGATCGTCTTGGCGCCCTTGACCAGCACGCCATGGACAGGACGCAGCGTCTCAGGCGGGGCAGTGGGCTTTTCGCCCGCGGGGACATTAACGACGAGCTTCCTGGTGCCGGGGTTATGTGTCGCCGTGGCGGCAGCGGCGCGCGGACTAATCGTGTTGCCCAGATGCGGATTCGGCGCGACGGGGGCCTCGACGACGGTCAACTCGGCCACGCCGTCCGACACGTGCTCGCAGTCGCCGCCGACGCCGTACTCGCCGTTGCGGAACTTCTCGCGCCAGTGCAGCAGGTAGCGGCGCGAGCGGGCGGGCTCGACGCCCAGCTCCTTCAGCTGCGGTGATGTGAGAGTGAAGAGCGCTTCCCAGGAGGGGATCTTGGTTGCGTGTGCGGAGAGCCCGCGCCCGATGGCGGTTAGGAAGGCGCCCTGGTCGGGGATGAAGGGCGTGGCTTTGGGGATCGGACGCATGGGGATCGAGTGCTGCAGGTGGCGCACGCACGTCCTGGGCGCGGAGACGGCGGCCCTCGAGGCATTGAGGAGCGGGCGTCTGAGGATCATGGTTGGTTTCGGCGCGTGGTTCGTTGCAGTCCGGACGACGGGATGCTCGATGCTGTCGTGAACTTTTCCCACCGAGGAGCCAAGACACGCCACCCAACTCCAACCCTGTCCGTGCGCCAGCTCCGCGCCGCATCGTCACACCAGCTCCCCGCCCACGGCTCCAACACCAACCCCCATTGCAAGGCAGTAGTAGAGAGTCTCCTACCGCCAACCGCCACCATTACCGCCACAGCCTGGCCACCATCACCGTCACGGCTTGAACACCATCACCGTCACGGCTTGAACACCATCACCGTCACAGCCTGACCACCGTCACCGTCACAGCCTGACCACCGTCACCGTCACAGCCTGACCACCGTCACCGTCACAGCCTGACCACCATCACCGTCACAGCCTGACCACCATCACCGTCACAGCTTCACCACCATCACCGTCACAGCTTCACCACCATCACCGTCCCCAAAACAGCAGCAGAGAGCCACCCCAACATGGCCGCCCCCGAAGTCCATCACCTCTTCCACCACCCCATCGCCGACCACTCCTTCTCGGCCGACCGCCAGACGCTCGCCGTGGCTCGCGACAACAACGTCGACCTGTTCACACGCTCTGCTGCCGGCTTCAAGCTGCAGGACGAGCTGACAGGCCACGACAAGACGGTCACAGGCGTCGACATTGCCCCCGTCAGTGGCAAGATCGTCACGTGCTCGCAGGACCGCAACGCCTACGTGTGGGAGCCCTCGCCGCAGGGCTGGAAGCCGACGCTCGTGCTGCTACGCATCAACCGCGCCGCCACGTGTGTGCGCTGGGCCCCCTCAGAGACAAAGTTCGCCGTCGGCTCGGGCGCCCGCCTGATCCCCGTCTGCTACTTCGAGGAGGAGGACAACTGGTGGGTCTCCAAGCACATCAAGAAGCCCATTCGCTCCACCGTCACCGCCGTCGCCTGGCACCCCAACTCGGTTCTGCTGGCCGCGGGTTCCACCGACGGCCATGCCCGCGTCCTGTCCTCGTTCGTCAAGGGCGTCGACGCCCGCCCGGAGCCCTCGCCCTGGGGTGAGCGCCTGCCCTTCAACACCATCTGCGGCGAGTTCCTCAACAACACGGCCGGCTGGGTCCACAGCGTCGCCTTCTCGCCCTCGGGCAACGCCCTGGCCTTTGCCTCGCACGACAGCACCCTGACCGTCGTGTACCCCTCCGCCCCCGAGCAGCCTCCGAGCGCCGTCCTCAGCATCAGCACTCAGGTCCTGCCCTTCATGTCGCTAGTCTGGAGCGCCGAGGACGAAATCATCGCCGCCGGCTACAACTGCGAGGCCTACCGCCTGCAGGGCTCCGAGCAGGGCTGGCAGCTCGCCGCCTCGCTCGAGACAAAAGGCCGTCCCGGTCTGGCCGAGGCGCGCGACGAGTCCGCCTTCAACATGTTCCGCCAGATGGACCTCAAGGGCAAGAGCTCCGCCGACGACACCAAGCTCAAGACGGTCCACCAGAACACAATCAGCACGATTCGCAGCTACCACGAGGCCGACGGCAAGGTCACACAGATCAGCTCAAGCGGCGTTGATGGGCGTGTCGTAATTTGGAATGTGTAAATAATGAAGCGTAGTTGTGGGTGGGTGAGTGATGGACGCCTTTTGCTACGTCATCAATCGTCAATTCAACCAAATACCATGCCAAGTCTAAGCAATATCCAATCCAATCCAAAACAATCCAATCCAACCCAATCCAATCCAAACAATGCATGCATGCGTGCATTTCCTCGCCTGAAAGCTGAAGTGGAGTATTGATCCAGGGATATCAAATGACCCCCTCGAGCGTCTAAAAAAAAATAGAAAACGCCATATCATACAAAACCCTTCTTCCCCTCCACCAAAACTACTTCTCACCACACTAATCTCCATTACATGCCACTCACCCAAACCCGGTAAACCCGGTAGTAAAAGCATCCATAGTGCCTGACCGACGGGCAGCGCACTGCCCGTGCCAACGCCAACACCCTGCGTCTGGTTGTCATTGAGGAACCAGCTCCAGTCCTGGTCAATGTCCATGGGCATGTGCTGCCAGCTGAAGTTGTTGGTCGGGAGGGGGAAGTTGCTCATGCTGTCGTCGTTGATTTGCGTCGTGCCTATGCTGCTGTTGACGTTGTTGCTGTTGTTGTTATTATTGTTGTTGTTGTTGTTGACGTTGTTGACGTTGCTGTTGTTGTGGTTGTTGATGCCAAGACCGCCCGCGCCAGTGCCCAGCGTGGGATTTCCCGTCGTCGAGTTTGAGTCTTCAGCGTTCAGTGTCGTCCAGTTGTAGAAGCCGTCGTAAGAAACGAAGGGCGAGGGGTCGAGGGGGAAGGTGGACGTGGCGGATGTGGGCGTGTGGGTTGGGGGCGAGAGGGAGGATTTGGGCGTTAGGTGGAGGGATTGCGTGGCTGACGTCTGCGATTGTGCCTGCGTCTGCGGGAACACACTTGCTCCGCCCAGCCCGCCCTTCTCGCTCGTCGGCGTGTACAGAACCTGGCCTGTGCTGGCGCTGCGGCCGGATACAGATGGTGCCGGCGACAGCGCCGGCGGTGGTGGCAGCTCGCCTTTGAATGCACGCCCGCCGCGGCGGATCGATATGGTACCGAAATAGGGGATGACGAGTTCATCGCATTCGCCGTCGTCGCAGGGGTTGGTGCCTGGATGAGACTCGCCTTTGAATTTGGCTTGCATCTTCTCGAGCACGTCGGCCGACTGAAGCGCCACTTTGCCGCCCTTTTCGCTCGACGCTCGCCGGAAGATATCGATGCTGATCTCGATGAGCCGGACGTCGCGTTCGATTTCCTTCAAGATCTTGGTATCTCTCGTCCCTACCGCTGCGAAGTTGAAGAGCCCAATTTGGATGAGTACGGCGGAGGTGAAGCCGATAAAGTCGACTGCTTTGCATTCGTAGAGGGGCTGTACGGTGCCCGTGCGCAGCGCCTGGTAGAGCCGCAGCACCTCACGTGAGCCGTTCAGACAGGCGGTACGTGAGTATGTGAAGCGTGAATTTGTGGCCGACTTGAGCATGAAGGGAAGGTGGAGGTAGACGCGAATCTGGTGGTAGATCATCTGCGCCATGATTCGCTCGCGGAGCTCAGCAGCATTTGATTCTGGCGTCGCGAGGAGCTCCGAAAAGTCCAGCCAGGCAGGGTCGAGCTTTTTCCAAAGGTCCTCGAGCTCTTGATCGAGCTGTAGGGCCCAGGCAAACGACTGTTCAGCGGTGCCTTGGTTGCGGTCAATGACCCGTCCTGCGAGTTTGGAAACGTTGTTGATGAAGATCAAGGGGTGTAAGAATTCTCCACCGAAGTCGGGCATGGAGAGATCGCAGTGCAAGTCGCTGATACCATATGGCAGTCCGAGCAGAAGAGACAGGAAGCGATCACCATGGTAAAGACCCCACCAGATGCTCTCGTGAGCCACCGACGCGGTACGCTTACGGTGCAGGCCCTACAAATGTTAGCCACGATAAGTCTGATGGAGCCACTAAACGTACCATAAGCTGGGCATACATCAACCCCTTGCGGTAACAGACCCACGCCCGTCGAGGCTGGCCAACGTCGGCGAACCATTTCGCCTTCAGAATGAGACATTCCATACCCTCTAGATTGGCAGCGTACTCGTCATCTGACAAGACCCACCGGTCGACAGTCTCAATGTACCGCTCCACATCGTCGTCTTCGGCTGAAGAGGAAATACCAACGGCCAACACAACAGTACCGATGGCACCGATATTCCCACTCGTCAAGGCTTGTGCAGCAAATTGTGCCAGTGTTTGATCAGGGCCAGATGTACCACTGCACTTCCGTCTCCATGTTTGCCACCACTCGCTGTTGCTATTCAAAATTCTTGTAAGTTGTTCGTACGGAGGTAGCATAGCAGTAAGAGCCTGCTTCACCCTTTCCCTCTTTGCTGATGTGATTGGTGACTCTTCTGGTACATCAGGATGTTTGTTGACGATTGTGTATCGATCGTCAGCCCCATTGTTTGGCTGTGGAAACAAAGGCTTGTGTTGAGGGCCCATGCGTGCTTTGATCTTCTCTTCAGCATCATTGAGCTACTAATGTAAGCAAGGTTACCCAAATATGTGCGCCACAGAGACTTACAGCATCCTCAAAGACTGAGAGCATAGGGATGTGGTGACGTCCATTACTTGACGCACGCACGCGTTGACTGTCCTGAAGGATGGTTGATGAATCTTCAGAGGACAGCGGTGTAGGCGGGAAGGTGTCTTTGGTATACACGTTTCTTGGTGAGGCAGTCTCGGCTTGACTCTGGTGGCTTGGGCTTTCAGACTTGACTGTTTTCTCTTCCAACAATGAATCGACAAGCGCCTCTAGTCGTGAGACCCTCTCGCGAAGGTTCTTCCTATGGTCGACAATGACATCTGGACTTGCGTTTTCCTGATCAATGCACCGACTACCCCTGGCGAAGCATTCGGAGCAGACATCTGGGTTGTCGGATTGGAAGATGCATCGGATCTTGCGGCGGCGGCCTGGGGAGGTATGTCAGAGCTGGGCTGGAAAACAGAAAGGTGGGAATGGATAGACGGCAGAATAGACGGCAGTGTGATTGATTGATAGCATGCAGGATAAGACAAAAAGGAGAAGAGTGCGTGAGACGAGCGACTACAGAAAGCAAAAAGCGAACGCACGTACATTCAAAACAACTATGCGTGCCCTTTCGCATCTTCTTGCGGGTCGGCAGCGAGTCCTCCTTCGGCATCTTGATGGTAGGTGTCTTCGCACCAGTCTCGCACTGTGCTGCACTGCTGCGAAAGTTTCGTCCGAACTATCCAGTGCTCCAGAGGTTGCACCCACAGGCCTATATGAATACGAAAAACGATTCACACCTGAAATCTAGGCTCTGAACAGGGATCGATGATGAGTATACAGAGCGGAAACTGCAAAAGTCGCAGATGACGGGTTCTGCGACGATGGTGGTGGAATCAAAGGGAATCGAAGATGGTCGGACGAGGATTCGTCCGCGATGTTGATGGATTAGTCAAACGCTCATGTTCCGGCATCCGCCGTGCCGGTATGAGGACGCGACTGCTGACAGAGAGACGTGGGTGCCTAAGGGCATCAACCATATATTGTGTACCCCTCCAGGCGTTAGGCAGCTATTGACTGCGTCAACAGGTGCTCGTCGGTGAGAATGTTGCTGCGAGAGCCGACTGTTTTGGTCTTAGCTGCGAGGCTCAAGCCAATGAGCCTTCTCACAGAGCGATTTGAGGCTGTGCTGATTTCTTGAATCGGACCATCTGGATATTGCGGATGAAGCAAACGCCCACGGGCGCCCGAAACACCGACATAGAAAGACTAACCCCGCGTCGATCGAAGGGCAGTCCTTGGCGATGAAGGTCTGGAACTTGGATGGTATGGCTCCGCTGGGAAACGGCAGGTCCCTGCGATCTGCGCCAGGCTAGCAGCCCTACCGATCAATGATAGCAACAAGGACGTCATTTCTCGTGCCGATGCGGACCGCCTTTCGAAACAACCATATGCACAACGCTCCATGCCGCGGGTTTGTTAGGGAACTACGCCTGTGTCGTCTGCCAATTGCAAGTACCCCGCATTGCTGCGCCGTCGTGCCTGAGCTCCCGCATAGTGTGCCACCATTCTTGCATCTACCATTATCCATGCTACATGATGGCTGCCGCCACATCACACGGCCACCGCCAAAAGCAGTTTCTGCCCCTAGCCCACCTCCATCGCCGCCAGCTGTGCGACGCAGAAATAAGAAGCACCGAGATGATGATGGATTTGCAAAGCTGGCAGCAACGCCGTTGCCGTCTCCCACACTGTCTGCGACATTCGACAAGGAAGACAAGCCAGAACCGCTCCTCACGCGGGTACGCCCGATACCCCACACTGCTAGATAAACCTCACTAACAAGATACGCAGATCATCCTGACTCCAGTACTCTTCACCTCCTTCCTCTTCTCCCTCTTCCTCGTCAACGCCCAAGACCGCGCCCGCCGCGCAGCAGCCCACGCCCCGCATTCGTCGTACCTGACGTACCTCTTTCCCTCCTCCTGGCTGGACCCCGAACCCTACCAGGACCAGCACCACTCGACCTGGGGCCGCCGGGGCGCTGCTGGGCACGTCGGGCCCAACGATGCGATAGACCCGAGGCCCGGCCAGCTGGACGGCACTCGGGGAGACGAGGGTGCGAGGATAGGCAAGGAAAGGACAAGGAAAAAGAGCTGGCACTTGAACAAGAAGATCAGGAAAATGGCGAGATTGGAGGTTAGTGATGCGTTTGAGAGCCAGGGCAAAGTTATTGCGGTTATGGTTGTTATGGTGGTGTTTAGTATCATTGGGGTTTGGGTCGGTATGCGGTGGGTCTGGAAATCAATAATTGGGTGAGGAGTACACGTGATATGGGAACGATGGCATGTTGCATGACTGGTGTTTTTGGGCATGAGCATTTCACAAGGCGTTGTGTAACGAGATATGACGCAGCCACGCAAATGGATAGATAAGATAGAGGGAGACATCAGAAACAGGTATAAAGAAAACATTAATTTTCAGGGGCTTCCGGTTGCTCGACATGTCGTGTTTGTGTTCCTCACACTTCGTATACAGCTCACACGGCGAAAGCTGCCACTACCCAGTCCGAGCTGTGTCCCTTATATTCGTCGTATGTTCTGTTAGCTGTAGTGTGGTGCCTTCAACTGGGGAGTCGGCGGGCGTCCCCGCTCTTCTCACTCGTGTCGGACTCACGTTCGACGTTGGGCACGCTCTGCTTCCAGCTTCTTGACATACAAGATCAAAGAGTTGTTCTCCTCGTTCAGCTTTTGAATCTTCCTGTTTGCCTCCGCCAGCTCAGCTTTGACTTTCTTGTACTTCGTGTCCGGCATCATCATGACCCGCTCTGGCTTGGGTGCAGGCCGGTGCTCCGGCTTCTCCTCCAGCAGGTCGCTAATACCCTGGATCAAGAAGTCCGCATCCACGCCCTCGCTCAGGGCGAGCTCGAGTGCGAATTTCAGCTCGTCCAGGAACTGCATCATCTTGGCTGGAATGCCTTTCGAAGCATTTAGATTCTGGAGGCGGCGGCGCAGTTCGTTCTCGAGTTGCTGCAGCTCCTTGTATACTTTTGATGGTGCCTCTGCACTTTCTGTGCGCTTGTATGTGGTTGTTAGAAGTCCGTATGTCGTTCGACAATGCTTGTACCCAGGGCGATCGACGGTATCAGGCGGGAGGTATGGTTCAATGTCGCTGATGATAGTACCAATGGCAGCGTGACCGCGGCGGGTGGGGAGTGAGGCCATTGTAGTTGATTTAGGGTTATTGGAAGATGAAGTGGTATGGACTTGTGGTTGACTAAGAAGGTTGGCGCGCGTCGTGCATGTGTGTCAGTACGTCAGCAGTGGAAAGCGCTAGTAAGTGAAGGAGGTGATGATAAGGAAAGTGAAGTTCAGTGCTTTTGATATCTGTATTCCGAGTGCGGAATGTAATGCTGTGTGCCTTTCTATCGTTTTGTAATGCCAGAGGTTCAAGGCTTGCTATAGCATCTCGGCCAAACATGACCGCGTTTACCCTACTTTGAGCTAAGGCTTTGTCCCTGCTGGCACAGTTCTGCACAGTCTGGGGTAGCTATTATATCCAAAGTAGTACGTCATCATCTCATTATCGATCGAAGAGAAGAAGTGCTTAATCTGATGAACTTGTGCTTGTCTGAAGATGCCATCGACCAGTCCTAGGTGGGGAAGCGACAGCCAATCATAAATGAGACAGGCAAAGGCATCACCCACAGAGCTGGCATAGCAAGCATACAGAAGAAAACAACACTGCGTGTGACATCTCATCCTGAGTTTGATCTGGATTAACCCACTAATTCTTGAGCTGTTAACCCACGCACTAATAAACAAGTATGTATAACTGAATGCACTAGCGTTCACCAGCCTGTCCTCGCAAAGCCAAGGTGGTGCTGCCATATCTTGTACTTGTCGTTCCACGCCGTATTGAATTTAGCCATAGCTTCCTCTTCCTTCGCCCCAAGTATAGCACAGCTGATTCCCTGACCAAACAGCTTGTGCAAGTGCTTGCATGCTTTCGACAGGCGCGTGTTCATTTCGAACTTGTGCTTCCATAAGCGGGACTTAAGTTGGATGGTGACTACCTGCAGGGTATGCGGCTTCTGAGTGAATTGCATGCTGCTTGACTCGCCTTCCTTCTTTTTCTCCAGGGTCAGTCGTCGAAACTGCAGCAATGGCTGGAGCCACTTCTGGCGGAGGTTGAACTTTGGAGCGTCTTCGTTGACCCAGATCTCGATCTCAAGCTCTCGCAAGCAGGTGAGACTCTGAGATGCTACCTTGCATGCGTATGTCCAGCTGTCGATATGCTTGTCCTGCCAAGTGACGTCGCTCGCCGAGGAAGGGTTGCCGTAGGTGGTGTAGCAGAGGTGTAGCTTCAAAACATTGTCGAGGTTCTGCTGTGGAGCCCTTCGAAGAAAGCTGGTGATGCGACGAGGCGCTTCGAAGACGAATATTATATGCTGATACAGTAGTGGTAGGGTCTCCGCGTGTACTTGTTTGCAGACAAGGATCAATCCACAGAACGAGTCGAGCCAGCACGTGCGGGGGCCAAGAACGGTGCTATGTCTTCCACGACGGCGCGGTGGAAGTCGTATGGTTAGCAGGTCGTCGAACCCAGCCTTGCCCTGGTAGTCTTCGCGGTGTGGCCTTACGTGTACCGTGGTATTAGACAGTACCTTGACTGTCTTCGGCGTAGCAGCGGTGGAGTTGCAACCCTGCCGTACGAGCTCGCAGCGAAAGCTGTTCTGGAAGCCGTACTGGTAAATATGGTTTCTGATCTCGCCGGGCAAGTCAAGAAACCCTCGAGCCTTTCTTGTCTTTGGAAAGACCACTCTAGGTCGAGCCCGTGAAAGGAGCGAGGTCGAAGAGTCCATCGTGGAGCTGAATCCTGTTCAATAGTCAGCAGGTAGAGAAATCGTAAGACCGAGATGCTTCACGCCAGTCAGTCCTTCCACGAGGTGAGTCGGCGGGCGCCATGGGAGCAGCCATTGGTGGGGGTGAACCTTGGTTGAGATATTATGGTCAGTGACATTCAATTGGCTGAAAGGTCGCTCTGTGTAGTAAGTAGCTGTCTGTTAGCAACAATGTTCAAGAACTCAGCCAAGGGCATGAATCAGGCAGAAGGATGCAAATTTGCACCTTTCTCTTAACCTTGTTTCACGAAAAGGTGAGGATGGTGATGTGAAGAGCACTCTGACCGTCATTGGCCTGCATGCATATGCCCCACGCTAAGAACGAAAAGCGCCGGTGCACAACACTGCATCCTGCATCGTCATGGGCACTCCCACATCAAACATGTCTGCAACACTCACCACCCTCAAGATTCGCACCGCCCGTCACGCCCTGCCCACAGCTGCCCGTCAGTTCAATACCAGCTCCCCACGCTTCTACCGCCGCCAGCCCGGCGACCCCACAGGGCCCAACGAACCCCCGACCCACATCAGTGCTCCTAAGAGCAAGTCCCCCTGAAAGTCTGGCCCATTCTTGCCATCTTTGGCATCGGTACTTTTCTTTTCAAGAAGATCGTTGACCAGCGCGAGGGCCAGTACAAGCCCGTTGGACCTATTGCCGGCCACTCTCCCAGTTCCAAGCCAGCTACACCACGAGCAAACAACCCGGTACCCCACTAAGCCCCCTCCTCTACCTCCCACGATGCCTGCGATTGAGAACCTCGGCGCCACCACGCGCACCAGCCCGCTCTGGTCCCCGGACAATGTCACTGTCATCTTCGTCCTCGGTGGCCCTGGTGCGGGCAAGGGAACGCAGTGCACGAAGCTCGTCTCGGACTACGGTTTCAAGCATCTGAGTGCGGGTGACTTACTACGCGAGGAGCAGGACCGTCCTGGGAGTGAGTTTGGCGAGATGATCAAGACGTACATCAAGGAGGGTACAATTGTGCCCATGGAGGTCACAATCCAGTTGCTGGAGAACGCTATGAAGAAGGCTATGGAGACTGAGAAGAAGAGCTTGTTCTTGATTGACGGTATGTTGATATCCGAACTTGATGCAAAACTGGAGGACTGACCTGATTACAGGTTTCCCTCGCAAACTCGACCAGGCCCACGCCTTCGAGCGCTCCGTCGTCCCATCCAAGTTTACTCTCTTCTTCGATGCTTCTGAAGAGGTCATGCTCAAGCGCCTGCTTCACCGCGCCGAGACATCCGGTCGTGCTGACGACAACATCGAGTCAATCAAGAAGCGCTTCAAGGTATTTGTCGACACCAGCATGCCCGTTGTCAATGAGTTTGAGACGCAGGGGCGTGTTGTCAAGGTCGATGCTGTCCAGGAACCCAACAAGGTGTACCAGGATGTGCAGGAGAAGATCAAGGCATGGGGCGTTGAGCCGATCAACTTGAAGTTTGTGCAGACTGCATAGAGACAAAGTGATCATGGGTTCGAGGCGCATAGACATGCAGTCAATTAGCAGTAAATTCCAACATGAAGCAAGCAATGTTACAGCAAATCCTTGTGCTCAGACTTTATGAAGTATCTGTATCGCATTTTCTATGTTGCAGCGCGAGGGCCGCTCGTTCATCCATTACCCAGAAAGAGAGCCGTGATGCCATGCGCTCAAATCCCTACTCCTTTTGGTCATGTCGGAACAAACAAAAGGAGCACTTCCACTACTACCCGTCACATGTATCTACATCTAATCCGCATCCTCGTCAATCGCAGCCCTGGGCTGTTTCTGCTGCTGGCCCCCTCGTCCTTTGAACCTCGACGCCATCTCGGCCTTCTGGTCGGCCTTGTTGGCCTCGTCCTCCTTCTCCTGGATGAACCTCTGCTTTTCCTGCTGAATGACCTCCAGCACGCCAACCAGGCTATTCCTCCACATGTCGAGCCTGCTCGCAACCTCTCTCCACTGGTTCTCGCCAAAGACGCGGTATGTGGAGCGGTGAATCAGGAACGTCTGGTTCAGCTGGCTGAGCTTGCCCTCGACGAGGCCGGCGCGGATCACATCAATAACCCACATCTCGACGTCCTCCTCGGGAACTTGCAGCGCGTTTGCAATCTTGGTGTAGGGGAGCGACCTCTGCTGGCCTGATGATGCCGCGATCGAAGCGAGTGTAAGGAGGCGGATCTTGCGGTTGAGAGCAGCGCTGTCAAGACCCGACTTCTCGATCCAGCCATCGTGCTCGTCCTTGAAGTCGTTGAAGTCGTCTACCACGTCAGAGTTGAAGATCTCAAGGAGCTGGAAGTAGACGGGTTCGGAGTTGCGTAGAGCCTGGATCGAATCAAGGTCGGTGAGGTCCTGGAAATCGAAGTGGCTGGGGTGTGTGAGCGCGGACTTGAGGGCACGGAGAGACAGTTCCTGGGCCTCGGTGGACGAGACATCCTCAGAGGGGAATGTTCGGAGCGCACGGAGGAGGTATGTGTATGCCTGCTCGTCCTCACCGGCAGCAGTAGCCGAGTCGCTGACTGCGAGGTACAGCTTGCGCTGCTCCTCCTCCTCAACGTCCCATGTCTGCAACCAGCTGTCCAACTGCTTCAGCTGTGGGCGCAGGTACTCAAAGTTGGCTGTCGCGCGAATGACGCGGAGGATGGCGAGAAGAACATGGTAGCGCACTTCGCTGTCCGTAGGAAGAATGTTGAAGATTGTGCTGAGAATCGAAAGGGCGAGGCCGCTGCCGTTGGCGGGCGAAGAGGTGACCGGGGTGCTCAGGTTTTGGCAGATCTTGGGCAGGAACATGGAAACGTTCGGCGACTGGTTTACGAGGTGGATCAGCAGGTTGTATGCTGCTATGAACTCTGTTCACCACCGTGTTAGCCCGCCTCCCACGCTCATGACTGTGTTTCTCGCATACCCTTCTCCGGTGCCTGGTTCAACGCTTGTGCGCCCACGACCAGCTTCTTGAGGACTTCATCCTTCTTGTTCTCCTTCAGCAGGTCTGCGCTCTCCTGCTGAACATTGGAGCTCTCGTCGCCCTGGGATTTTTTGAGCGTGTCGATGTATTGTGCGAACTCGTCGGTAAGCTCCTCGAAGGAACCTTCGATCAGGAGCGTGTTCTTGGGGCCCGGCATAGTGTTCGGCGTGTGCGAGTATGCCTGGAGAAGTGGGCGGGCGGGGTCGTCGAGCACTGGACGTGATTTGGGCGTTGTGTCGTCGTGGGTTGCGCCTGCCCATGGTGGGATGCCAAGCCAAAAGTTCAAAATCCCATCGATAGACGGCACTGACCAATCAGCGAGGGCAGTGGCGGGGCCCTATCCGAGCCTTTCCCTTCTACGGCGCGCCAACTATAATACTAAGGTACAGGTTCGTGCAAGAAATGATCTCATTTGATGGTTACAATATATTATTGCCGGGGTGGAGAGCGACGAGGAATGTTGCCAGCCGTAGGCATGATGTCGCGAATCTCGATAACCAAAAAACGACACCCATTCATCCAGATATTCATTCAGAGCCGAACTTGGCAGAGCCGAACTTGGCAGCTAAAACAGAAAGCTACTGGTTATCCGAAGCTATTTCATTTGACAGATAAAAGACAAGGGAGTCTCCAAGCTGGCGTTCGTCGACTGTGTGGTCTTACAAAATGGTTCCACGCTCGACCATAGTACTTCACTGTGAATCCTAATATTCGATCATGTCAAGAAATATAGCCCATGTCTCATTCATCTCATCATCCTGTCTTCGCACATCCATCTCATCAAAGTAGAAATCCATCTCATCAAAGTAGAAACCCCGAGAGTATCAAGATGAACACCGTCGCCCTCACCATATCCGCCCTCCAGAAACTGAGCTAGAAAAGGGAACGCACCTCACTTCTCCCTTCCAAGCCCATCAGCATGCAGAGGTAGTTAGGCACTACTTTGTCACTATATCTCGCTCCAAGATCGAAGTCGAGTACGAAATGACGCGTTGGAAGTTTTCTTCACGGTGTGGCTTGTGTTCGTCTGTTGGCACATATACTGCTATCGTTAACAATGTCTTTGGCGAGGGCACATGGTAGATTGGCCACGGTGACTAGTTTATTGCACCTCCTGCAATGTTATCCTTGTTTGCCAAACTACCTACAGATAACCGAAATCGCTATGAACCACAACGCATCCTATGAGGCCCTACGACCATCTTAGTTGACGACATCGCCTTGGCCGTTCATCATAGGGAGTCCTAAGCGGCATGAGTTGCACGTCCCGCGACAACTGCTTCAGATGACGAGAAACCTCTTTGTAGAGTGAATGATGTCCATAAACGTCTTTAATCATCAGAGACAGCTCCTCGAGCTGCGATGATACATCGTAAGCCGCGAACTGTTTCTGGTGGATCAGGTCGCAGAGCGTGACCCAATGATTGGCAAATTGCATGTCGTTAAGCAGATTCTCGACCTGTATTGTGGCGTTAGACGCATACAACGGTGTTGAAGAGGAGCAAAGTGCTTACAGCTTCTCGAAGGTCACTTTTCAAAATGTCGCACATTCCGCAGCAGCATCCCCGGCGTGTGAATCTCAGAGGCAATCCTGAAGGAGGACACCTTGGGGTAACACAATATTCTGGCGTCAAACATGGGCCATCGTAGTCATATTCAAACGCGTAAGGACGGTAAAGGCTGCGATGACAAGACCCTTGCCTCCCGTAACCCCGAACGCTGTCAAGAGGGCGCATTGTTGCTGATTAGATGATGAATATGTACCAATATTGTCTTGAGAATGTAAATGATAATGTGCGTAGTTGAGGAGTAAGGTTCATGAAGACTATGTGCTCCCTCTCGCTCTATGTAGCCGGGAGCAGCCCGGGGTGCAAAGCATGAGGACGCCGTTGTAGAACGTTCCAAATGTCCCCAATAAGCCCAAAATGGGCTCGTCGTAGCATCAATTAAGGCAGCGGTGTGGACAGTAGGTCATTCCGTGGTAATTTCATGCAGGAACCTCCAGTTTCAGCTCCCTCATCTCGTTCAACTGCAAGGCTGTGGGGCTCAGGCAGTGAATGTACAAATAATAAACCCTGTAGCGTATGATTCGTGTAATGGAAGTCATAGATAGGCATGGTGTAACTTCGAAAAGGGCGGCAAAGCTTGTTTGACGGCCAGTTCACAGAGCTCGAATAAGGCTGTAGAACGGATACAGACAGTGTTGAGGGAACAACCTCTTCCAAACTCTGATTAGAGCCAGTGATGGATCATCATTTTCTTTGCACAAACTTGTTCTCCGATGTTGACATGTGTCTCAAGATATGAGGCACCCGAGCGCGTGCAGTTCAAGTACAGTCAGTGAAATTGGATAGCAGGTATCCGATAATGCACATGATGATACCCCTACGCAGTTGCATTGTCAGTACAGTCACTCGTCGGATTTGGAAAGAATGCCTCGTAATGTGTTACTGAAGGACGGAGTGTTAAGATCGGCTGTAAGACTGCAAGATGTGACATGGTGTGCCAATGAGCACATATGAGTGTCATCGAAAATGGCGGTGACTTGACCTACAATTCTGGACCGGTCACGCGTTCAAAGTATACAGCATGCTGTCAGACGCCATCTGCAAGACGTACCTGGATGTATTCTCGTAGAGAGGCAGCATTGGTAGCTGTAAGGTAGCACACCGAGAAAGTAGACCAATCCCGGTGCAGGCATGGATGTAGGAAGCCGTACCCGGCGTTCTGTATTTGTCTAGCACAGTTTCGATAACCGTTCGCTAACATCAATCTCCCGCAGTAAGACCAGCAGACATTTTCGTACGATCGTACTAGTTCCCCACCCTTTTTCAACCAGAATGCTCCGTTGAGACATTCGATGGCTTGGATCCAGATGTTTAACGACCCGTGCAACCCTTCAGTATTTTCTCCATGCTCTGAGTTCCCCAGCCTCGCAAGCTCGTCGATCAATGCGTCCATACACCGGTCTGCCAAGCCTCTCTTCATCCAATCCCCATGTGTCGTGACCATTTTGGTTTCCCAACCTGATTCGCCCTCTTCAGCATAGCCATCAAGGTCAGTATCTCATCTCTTTGTTGCTGCACATGCTATAGGTCTTTGCGTGTCCGGGTCGTAGACCACAGCGAAGAGACCATCGTCGCCCAAGGATTGGTGAATCGATTCGGCAGATGACAGTCGGTCACTCAGACCTGGTTCCTACCGCTCTCTGTTTGTCGGCGATAGGTATCGATAACCTTCATTGACGAAGGCTGTTAGACTTGTAGCAAGAGCGGGGTCTGCGCGTATAGCTGAGACATGATGGATGCGTGGTGTGGGTTGCGAGACTGCACAACGATTCATCTTGTCAGCTGTGGAACAATTATGAAACTGTCCAGGTACAGGTAATATGTAGGTCAGTGGACTTCTGCAAGTATCACGATGACTCTTCGGATAAAAGTTTTGCGTCGCGACTTTTCCTTAAAAGGCTCATATCGAGTCCTGCCTTACAGCTCGACAAACTATTGAAATCTGCAGTCCACGTTGCAATACTCTTTTAGTCTTCTAGGAGGACAGATATCGTGTGAAGTTGCGTGCAACAGCCTCGAGGGTGATATATATATAAAAACGTAGCTGAACTCAACGGTCGCAGCCTGTGCATTTTGGGTTCAACGACCATGCCCATATGCAGCTTCCAGACAGTATTCTAGCCCGAGGGCGACCTGCTGCGGTTTCTGGAAATTATTATGATCCCTCCGGTGCTCACCGTTGCGTCTTTGGAAAAGTGGGTGTAAGGTCGTAGGTGTGTAGTGCATGTAAACGGCAGAAGCCACACCGCTGGACCCTGTCTGCCCGGACATTTCGTCACCCGTCGAGGCTACAGCTGCTTATTGCTACGCGCATTCTGTTGCGCAACGTATAGAAGAAGTCTGCACTATGGCGTACGTTTCTCTAAAGGTACTCCAAAGACCCCGTGGCTGACCAACAGAAACAGGCGCCGCACAATTCGAGGCAACGCGCTTGAGAAGCTTGCTTGCCTTACCGCGCAATCGCCGAGCTCGACCTCGCCCACCAACGACTTCGAGAGACTGTACAAGCGATGCTCGAGTACTTCCAAAGCTTCCAATGGGGCTAGTGGGGTCAAGGTCACAGAGCTCGAGGCAATCTTGGCTTTGTGTAAAGCAGCGCCGTATGTCGCATCCATCGACGTCGCAGCGCCGCTCCTCGATCGTCTCGCTGCCTATCTCCCTGGCATATACGCCCAGATATTGCTGCCGTCTCCAGGCCTTCGCGAGATCCAGCCCTCGCCGTACGAAGTCCTCTCCTACAGCCTGACTTCTGCCATCCTGCAACTCGGCACCAACCATGGCCATTTGCGATCGAAGGTTACGGACACGCTGGCAAGCTATGTGCAAGGCTGGACTGCTGCTACAGCCGAACTCTCGGCGGATCAGTTTGATGACGATGAGACGTCTGATTTCGCTGCACACGGAGAGCTTTCGCAGGTCATCACGCATAGCCTCTCGCTGCTAGGCTTTCTGGATGCTGCTGCTGAGCATGCCAAGTTCTGGAACGCATATGAGAGGCTTCGATTTGTCGAAGATGTCAAGGCCGCGCTCTCGGAACGATTTCTTATTGCTTTCGAGACGGCTCTGTCTATTGCGCGTAATGCGCGCTCACACCAGCTCGGTTTGAGAGAGTGGAAACGCTACACGAAGCACTATGCAGCTATAGGACGGCCGCTGGGAGCTATGATATTGCATGATTCCTTCCTCAAGGGTGTGGTCACATCTGCGTCGCTGCTCGTTGAAAACCCAGCGCGTAAGCCTCGCGAGTCCATATTAGACCATCTTCAAGCGTCGTACAGCAAGAGTCGTGCAACTGGGGACACGTCCGAGGATGCCCTCGCCGAAGGTCTGACTAGCATAGCGGCCAATGAAATGAATCGCCTGGAGAACGATCTTGACTACCTACAAAGGGTAGGTTCTGCGTGGCAGCAACGACAGGCGTCCTCAGTCAAAGCAAAGGTTATCACGACTTATTTGTGTTGCACCGTCTATAACGAAGACATTGCAGACGACGACGTTTTGCTGACCTGGCTTGACAATGTGCTCAACGATCCTGCACAAAGCGCTGACCACGACCTGGCGTCTGCTGCATTGAAGTCCATGGCTATATTGGCAAAAGTATCACCGTCTACAGCATCGACTTTGGGTCGCTCGCTTCCCAGGCTCATCGTCCAAGCCAACTTCGACCACCGAACCTCGTCCGTCGCAGCGGATTCTCTCGCAGCTGTGTTGAGTCTTTTACCTCAAGATGCTATCATCACAACCTTGTACAGCCTTGGGAATGTCATAAGTGCCGGACCTGCTACTGCTGGTGCTTCGTCTGGATCACCGTCTCTGAATGGTACTGGCAACACTTTGCGCACTCCCGGGATTTATGCACACCAGTCCAACGGCAGTGCAATATCGCTCACTTCCAGCGACATCGAAGAACCGCATCATGTGCATACCACCATTGTAGATACTGTAGTATCTGTGGCAAGCAAGTGTAAAGATGAGAAGATCACAGCATTGGCGCTATCGATGCTCATACAAAAGATTGGGAGAGCAAGCAAGGTAGTGGATGTGAAGATCATTACCGATGCTGCAGTGTTGGGTATTCACACCCCACCTACAGAGTTCAGATCACTGCTCAAGCTCTACTCCAAATTGTGTCATGATGCCCTTCTCAAAGATGACGTTGCTACTCTGGAAGCTGTAAGTGGTGTGTCGTGGAAAGGAAATCGACAGTGTTAACACATGCTCAGGTCATGAATGCGCGACTCAACATTTCGAAATTGGTTTCTGAAGATGAAGCTTTTGAAGTGTACCTTACCCACCTACTCGACACGATCGTCAGCAAAGGAGATGCGCAGGAGACATCCCATAAACACCTACGGGATACCGAGTTGGCGTCGCAAGAAATTGCTCAAATGCTAAAGCCTTTGGCTACGCTTCTAGCTCGCAATGCTCAACGAGCTGACTCCATCGAGCTTGATGATTCGATTGTCAACTTACAGCGAGATGCTTGGTTCAACATTGTCGTTCACGGGTTCGATACCAATTCAGATCTCGGGCGACAGTACATTGAAGAGCTCCGAACGCTGGCTCGCTTTAGCAAGCCTCTCATTGCCGAAGAGCGCCCAATGCTGTCAGAAAGCGACATCGAGCTGAACACGGTATTGCGCCGTGGCAAGTCGCCTGAACACACAGCTGAGCAAAAGAGACGTCTGACGAAGCTGTTACCTTCATGTGAGGCAGATACTAAGCCGCTCACGTATCCTGAAGCCGTATTTTTGAACACAGCATATCTGGTAGAAGAGTTACGGGCCAGCACAGGCGATTGTACAAAAGCGCTCGCCTACTTCTTAGACCCCAAGCTGCGGACAGGCTCGGTCGGCAACTGTATGTCTGCGATCACCCTTGTGGCAGTCAGAACATACTTGGCGAAGACGCTTTCCGGGCAGCATCACACTTTCTCCACACCATACCTTGCACAGCAGCTCGCGCAGATCTTTGCAGCCTGCTGTCACCGCATCGCTCGAGTCCAGCAAGCCGCAGCTGCATGTGCTGATATTATTATTCGTGAAGTGCCATCCACACTCTGTCAAAAGAGTGCTCTTTTTGCGCTCCTCGAGCTTCTTTCAATCATGTGGTACAGCTGCCTCGAAGGCGAGACTGACGAGTATACATGGAAGTCGACGTTCACTTCGAAGAAGTCAGACATATCAGTAGAGCTTTCGGATGATTACGCCTTTCGACAAGCAACTCTGGAGGCCTTGCACAAGCGCGCTACCTCTTGGGTGAAGGGGGTCATAGAAGCAGCTCCTCTGGATATCAAGGGACTCCTTCAAACGTACCTATCAGAGTTCGATGACGAGACATCTTACGGCCATGTCTCTCTGGGTCGATCATTTGCCCTGGAGATGGGATCTGTAATTCCTGTAAATGATCAACGTCTCGGTGCTATTGAACGTCAAGGTATCAACATCAATACCGCATCCGACTTTATCACCCAGTATACTACAAGACAGGAATATAAGTTCCTCGAAGGCAGCAACGACCAGCAGGAGGAATGGCTCAACGGTGGAAGTTCAGCCGCTCCTATGTCAACATACCTTTCTCGGAGTCTTCAAGACGCAACGAAGCTTCTCATTGATCTTGAACAGCGTACACTACATCACAAGCATGTCACTATTGCCGAGCTCCGGGACATACTTCGACGAGCGGCTGCCCTTCTCTGTCGAGTCAAGAGAGACCAATCACCAATCGTTCACCATTTGGTCGGCATTCCTTTCGCAGTCTTCTCGAAGCAGTCAATCAAGCTAGGCATCTCACTCTGGACGAGTGTCATCAAAGAGAACCCTCGCATGGAGTCTCGTGTTCTGATGGCAATCACTGAGAATTTTGAGAATACGGTGCGCAAGCGACGGGGTCTTTTCAGCCCTTCGCTAAGGTATATACACATCCACTGTTATCAACTCCAGTACTAATATTATGCAGGCATCCGGATCCTTTCTACGGCAAACAGGAATTTGCTGCTACTGACAAAGAAGCTTTGGGAAAACATCAGCAACATATCTACAACCTCATTGCACCCCACTTCCGGCTCGTACAGTTTCTTTCGAGCCACTTCAGCGCCTCTCGCCTCAGCAAATCGGACTTTGAGCGCGTATACGTCCGTTTGATCCATGTTACGCTTGACGCTATGAGTGAAGGATGCTCTCAACCTCTGGCCAGGGAGGCCTACTTCCATGTCATTCTTCTCGCGCTGCGTATCGTACGCCATAGCACGACCATCTCATCTGCTGCCAAGTGGCGTCTGATGGACCGTCTCTTGACTGCAGCCTTAGCGTGGTTTGCTCACGCACCACAGTGGTCGTTTGGCGGCAATCGCCTTCAGATCAAAGCTGAGACTCAGGTTTTGTCAGATGTACAGATCCACCTTGAGGCCCTTGGGAAAATGGCTACAATCATGGATTCGGCGTCGAGGCAGGTCAAGGCTAAGCAGGACCTATTATCTGTACTCATCTCTAACGAGCAGACACGTCTGACGGTTTGGCTATTCCCGCTGGACAACGGTAAGAAACACCACTTCGGCACAGGCGGTGCCAGAAGTGGACTCCCAGATGCCGCCATCTCGGTCCACGTTAAGACAGCATGGGCGGAGAACCCCGCCATTGCTGTCCATCTACCCAAACGCTTCCAGTCGCCGCGCTTGCAGAGTGAAGTCCGATTCCAGGTGCTCAACTTCCCTCACAAGGTCTTAGACGAACCAGATGCTTTGGAGGTCATGCTTGGAAACCAACTACCCGCTGACGTTTCTTTCCAGCTCAAGTACCTGCTGTATTGGGCTCCTCTGAACCCTATTACAGCGGTAACGCTGTTCATGCCGGCTTACGGCAACCATCCGCTCATCATCCAATATGCAATGCGGGCGCTCGAGAGCCATTCGGTTGACGTTATGTTCTTCTACGTCTACCAAATCGTGCAGACACTTCGATATGACGTCTTGGGTTACGTCGAGAGGTACATCATCGAGACGGCCAAGTTCTCTCAGCTGTTCGCCCATCAGATTATATGGAACATGAAAGCAAACGCTTATAAAGATGAAGCTTCAGAAATAGTAGGTTCTCTTGGTCGAGTCCATGATACATATGCTGACTTTCACTAGCCCGATCCTGTCAAGCCCACCCTCGACAAGGTCATGGCAAGCCTTGAATCCAGCTTCTCGAAAGAGGACCACGAGTTCTACGAGCGCGAGTTTGCCTTCTTCAACGAAGTCACTGGGATATCTGGTACTCTCCGGTCCGTCCTGCACGAGCCAAAGGAAGTCAAGAAGCAGAAAATTGCAGAGGAGCTGCGCAAGATTGAAGTAGAGGTCGGCGTGTATCTCCCAAGTAACCCTGACGGCCAAGTCATCGGTATTGACCGCAACTCCGGTAAGCCACTGCAATCGCACGCAAAAACGCCCTTCATGGCTACATTCCGCATTCGCAAGAATAAGCCCGACACCGGTCTCATCGAAGACATTGAAGAAGAGCCTCGCTCTGGCCTCCCTGTAACGAACAACACGTATGAGACCTGGCTCTCCGCCATCTTCAAGGTCGGCGACGACTGCCGCCAAGACGTGCTCGCCCTCCAAATGATCGCCGCCTTCCGTGGCATTTTCAACACGGTCGGCCTCGACGTCTGGGTCTTCCCCTACCGTGTTACCGCTACAGCGCCCGGCTGCGGTGTCATCGACGTGCTGCCCAATTCCATCTCCCGAGACATGTTAGGCCGCGAAGCCGTCAACCGGCTGGACGACTACTTCGTCAGCCGCTACGGCAACGAGGATAGCATCCGCTTCCAAGAAGCGCGGTCCAACTTCGTAAAGAGCATGGCAGCATACAGCGTCATATCATTCCTGCTGCAATTCAAAGACCGCCACAACGGCAACATTATGATCGACGACTGGGGCCACATCATCCACATCGACTTCGGCTTCTGCTTCGACATCGCGCCCGGCGGCATCAAATTCGAGCGCGCCCCCTTCAAGCTCACCGCCGAGATGATCGCCGTCATGGGCGGCAGCACAACATCGCAGCCGTACCGCTGGTTCGAGGAACTGACCATCAAGGCCTTCCTCGCTAGCAGACAGCACTGCAATCACCTGTGCCACATCGTCGAGCTCATGCTCGACAGCGGGCTGCCGTGCTTCAAGCCAGAGACTATTAGGAACTTTAGGGAGAGGTTCGTTCTCGATAAGACGGAGAGAGAGGCAGCGGATTATATGAGGGGTCTTATTCAGAAGAGCGCGAGTAGTTATAGCACCGGCACGTATGATCGCTTCCAGTTGATTACGAATGGCATTCCGTACTAGGGGGTATGGAGGGTGGGCGAAGTAGGTAGATGGCAGCATCAATGATATTGTCCTTACAAAGCTAGATGTGTAGACGATATGTACATGTTTCCTGGTGATGAGACGCTCTACAAGTCCGCTGCACACGACCTTGAACTCACATGTTCTGTCCCAGTAGCCAGGCCCGTACAACTCATATGAGAACAGAGTTTGTAGGTACAATGAGGCGAGACGTGCATTATACTCCAACCTCGAAACAATTTACCGGCATCTGTGGGTATGTTTACCAAAGCCCACCCATCTCACTAGTAAAGGTACACCGATGTTGCTTCTATCCTTAGCTCACGTCACGGTATAGGCCATACTTGTCGTTCCTTTCACCGTCGAAGTCAACGTGTCATTACCAATGAAGGACCGGTTCGAACACAGATCTCAGGTCGGTGGGAGCAAGTCCCACACACGTGAAGTGACGCTGCTCACAATCTCGCGCCATCTACTATTGCCGTAGCAGTAAAAGCGCAGACCTGAACTTCTGCACGAGTGAGTCCACAATGCCAGCTCAGCCGGCCTCTATCCGAACGCTGTTGCAGAACACGCAGGCGCAGATGTAGGTGCATGTGCATGTGCAGTTCTACGCCAAATCGGTCCATGTGCGTGTGCAACCTATCATGGGTATGCTACCAGTGCACACAACTCCGGAGCGTGGGGGATCATGGTGCGGGCCGCGGCCTGGGCTGGCCGGCAAGTTCCGCGAGCTTCGTAAACTCTCGCAAAGCTGTGTAGCGCTGAGGTGCTGGGTCAGTTTGACTGGGCGGCGGTCTTCTGAGAGTGGCATACGTGGCGGGTTTTGATGTGTGGTCAATCGTGTATTGACCAAACGCAGATAAAGTCTTGGTCGCGAAGAAACAACTTGTCCTCCACTATCGTAGACCACGGTTCCAGGCTATCACCCACTGCGAAAACTGTGCAGGCGTAACAATAATGGTGTGAAGCTGCCGAACACTGGCCGGACACGTCGTTTGTAGCCGTCGTGTCGTGTCGTGTGGAAAAGGCAGGTGCGGTAGATACAAAGAAAATGCGTAGAGCTAGGCCGGCCCAGGCGCATTCTATAGTGACAAACCATGGGTATTGTTATCGTGCACTGCCTGTTTGGGACAGTATCAAAGTTGCAACGTCGCACGCTTGCGCTCACATTAGCGTATTCACCCGTCAATCAGACCGAGGAGCCGTTGCGGTGGTACGTTCGTCCGAGTGTCAACTTGTACGAGCGGTGCGTCTATTCACAAACTCAGTCGAGGGCCTAGACCATCGTGTCGCTCGAATAAAATCTGGACGCTAGGCTGGCAGACAGCGCCGAGCGTAAGCCTTTGCACAGAACTTTCAACCGACTGTCTCGTCCTTCTGAAGTCAGGCATGAGGACTGATATAGGCATGGTCCAGAACCGTTGCCAAGAGATCTAGGTTTAAGAGCGTACCGCAGCGGTTGTAGACGCTCATGTCGTGATATATTTGGAGAGCGTCCAACTACAGCATCCTGCTCGATAGTATTGAGATACGGACTGGTGACGGTCGAGGTGCGTGTGAGTATAGAACATACAGGCTTCAGCGTGGAGCATGCAGCTCGTGAGTTCAAGTACGAGGCGGTGGGAACTCTAGACTATTGTCTGACAAGTCCAGCCCTGCCGGCGGATGACTTCGCTCCGCGGAAGACTCGGACAGGCTGAAACGCAAAACTACGCGCTGTTGTGCAGCGGCATGCAGTCTCAGAGGAGGGCAGGGTGAACCGATGCATGACTGCGTCGTGTCTTCAGCACGTTTTTGTCAGGAATGGGCCCTGCAAACATGGTTGTCGGCATGTACAGCAGCAGTCAGTGTTCGGTGTTCGGCGTCCGGGCGTGATGAGCTCGTGATGGGTTTAAGCGGATTCCATCTAGATGCTTCTGAGTTCTGACGATCTGTATGCGTGCGAAGGTAAGTTTGAAAGACGCCAGCCTCGATGCACAAAAGCGCAAGAAGCTCGATATAGGCTGCGTCGGCACGTCTGTTGTGACAGATGGTTAGCAAAGAGAGTGGAGGACGGGATACCGCTTTCAGCGGATCTGTTGGTTTGAGCGGGCACTTCTGGAGAATCGAGGAAGGCGCGCGAGGTGCTAGTTTCGGGTATCAAGATGCCGTGCGCCGCTGCAAGCTATCGACTTAGGCAGCGGCTTTTGAACGACTAGGTCTTGACGGCATGCGAGGTCTTGATGGGATGAATGATGATCCGTCCTCGGTGTTGAGTAGGGAATGATGGAGAAGAAGGGAATATGCGGGGCGCTGTTGTCGTTCCTCAAACGCCTAGAAATCCTTTGACGACGAGGGGAGGTTGTGATCGGCGAGCACAGTACATCATTGCCTTTCGCGGTAGGTGCACAGAATGCACGTATCATGTGTTTCCCGTTTGCTGCTTGGGACTCTACTATAGTAGGGGCGCACAGCTGCAAGCCCAATGCGCTTGGGAAAGGGATTTGTCCCAAGGATAGCAGGCTGAGCGTTTCACTGCCCAGGTTCCCAGGCTCTGGAGCTATAAGGTGTAGGCTCCCGCAGGCTCGGAGTATGTAACGTTACTTTACCGGGCTCTCGAGTGCAAGCCACACATGATTGAACCAAAGGTACATAGTAGAGAGGTACTGCGCAAAGGTGGTTATGAGAGAAATGCGTACTATGGGACATAGTACATGCTGTAGCCTAGAACCCAAGGCCAACCTACATGACAAACCACAACCAGAATTATTTTTGGCGCTGAGCAGATAGTATTTCGCCGAGCTCTTACTTCGGCCGCATTTCACGTGTCTGTCATGAGGTACGGACCGAGTTGTGACAGCACGAGCAGGTTCGAGGAGTGCCCACTGCCACAGGCTGAGCTGCTACGGCGGCGTTGAACGGGTGGGTAGTGGGTAGTGGGCAGTACGTACGCATATGCGTACATGCGTACATGGTAGGTGAGCCGTGGTCAAGCGTCAGAGCCGTGAGACAAAACACAACTTGTTGCACGCTTCCTCGGCCACGGCCATGACGTGGAGCTCAGTGTGTGCGGGATTGCACTTGCAGCACAGGGGAGTGTACCATGGTAGTGGTCGCTGCGTGCTCAACCCCCAGAGCTGGTGCAGGGAGCCAGTATCCACGCTTCTCCACGATCTTGGGCTCGATGCCGAGCATGTCCAGGGTAGACTGCGGTGAGGCAGATTAGCGGATGGCACAATCGACATGGACAGTCGTCATCATGGTCATCATGCCCCCAGACGCCCTGTGTTGTGCGCACACAGTCCCACTTGCGTCGGCCGTGTCAGTGGGCGGGTTGTCTATGGGTCGGCTTTGGAGGCTTTAGCGGCGCAAATCGTGCAGGGACGCGCTTTGTACCAAGCATTCTAGACTGGCCGTCCAACCATGATCCACCACATCCGCTTGCCGAACGCCCACACGCCCAAACAGCAGGCGTGCAGGCACTTCAGACCAGCCGCCAACGCTGCCAGGCGACCAGGGTCCGCCAGTGTGCCAGTGTGCCAGTGTGCCAGTCCGCCAGTCCGCCAGTCCGTCCATCCGTCAGTTTGCCAGTCGGCAGGCAGCAGCTCAGCTTCTGCCTCGGCGCCTGTGGCTGGCCATGTGCAGCACCGTTCGCAGCCACACAGCAGACCTTCACCGCCGTCCTCGTCTCCGAGCAAACAGCGTCGCCAAAGGCCACGGCGTGCTTAAAGAGCGTCCAGATGCAGCGGCTAGGCGGGCACCAGATGCGTCTCTTTGTGTCTCCACCCCAGGGCATGCGCCGGAGCGCGCAGGGAGCGCAGAGGCCTCTGCAGCTGCGGAAAGCGTTCTAGATCGCCTTGGATGCGCAACCTGCGGCCAGCCCTCTTATGTGCGACTCTAGCAGTCCGTTTGCCAGTCCAACCAAATGCGCCCACACAGCCCTCCTCCCTCGCCATCTTCGATTCCCTCTGCACACAACCGCATTCCTCGCCCCTCCTAGCTGCTTCCTGCTCCTGCTTCTGCACCTCACCCCCGTTTAGTCATCCTCTTCCGCATACGGCTTGTTCAACCTTCGTGCCCGATTCCGTCAGCCAAGTCTCGGACTTTGCTCTCCACCACGTTTGTACTGTGCCCTGTCCACATCCAGCGTCCACATCTAGCCTGCCTTGCAATCCTCCACCCGGCCTGGGTACTGCACCCATCGCCTGGTCATCTACCTGGTGCCCCACCTGCCGTCCGGATGGAAACGTAGAAAATGGGAGAACTATCCACCAGCCCTGTTCCACCTGATATAATGGAGCGCCGCTCGGTTGCTTTCTCACGGCCCATCCCAGGCCTCGTCGTGCAAGAGGGCGAGACTGGGTTCAAAGAAGAGCTCTCTCGACTTTACGACCCTGCGGAGAGCAACGCCGCCGAACAGCTTGTCCAACTAAAGACCGCCCTGAGGTCCGCCGATATCGACAGCTTCTGGTCCCTCCTCACAAAGGGTCTTGCCGGCATTGCCGACGCACAGTATGCCTTTGTTTCAAAGAGGATCTTGGTGGACCAAAAGGATGTCGCCGTGGAGATGCCGCCTATTGGAGAGCCTGGGTCATGTCTGATGGGAGAAGCCTTCTACATCAACGATGACCATGGCAATGGTCCTGGTCACCTTCGTAACTTCAAGTATCACGCCTACCAGTGCCCGTGTGCCTACATGAAGCACGACAAGGTTTTTGTCATCCCCGAGCGATTGAACGAGTTCATCGTTAACAACCCAAACGATCTGATCATCCCTGGGGAGTCTTACCTTGGAATCCCGCTTTTTGCTGAAGGAAAATGTTTTGCGCACTTCGGAGTCATGTGGGGGAAAGAGGGCGCTGCCAGACGCACACTGAGTTGGGGCTTCTTGGAGACTCTTTTTCATGCTTTAGAAGACCTGATTCTCGAACGAGTCCTGAAAGGGAACAATTTCGCCGAATCCGCACAGCCTGTTCAGGATCGACAACCCAAGATTGTCCCGCACATGGCCATTTCCGTTGCCCAGTCGTTCAAGCCTTATGCTAGAAGCCTATCTCACGAGCTAAGGACACCTATGCAAGGCGTTGTTGGCATGCTTGATGTCATGATGGCGAACGTAAAAGAAGCAGCCGAAAACTTGGACATTGACGTACGAACTCGTTGCATGCTCGACACCCTGAAGGAGAACATCGAAGCTGTGCAAGGTGCGTGAACCCGTACTGCTTTTTTCATTTCATCACTTGCACCCATACTGACTTTAAAGTAGATAGCTCAAGGCGTGCTGTTGAGGCCGCTGACAACGTAGTTCACGCTTACGATATGAATATGGGTGTTCCTGAGGCACCTGTATCGCCCCTGGACAAGAGCCCCAACCAGTGGAACACATTCTGGCGGGAGTCTCGACCAGAGCTTGTGCTTGCACACGACAACATGGCCCGAGAACAGCAGCGTGGTGTGAAGAGGAGAAGGGAAGAATTCGCGTGGGGAGAGAACCAGACTCGCGTCGTACGTCCTATCCGGCGCAGAACTCGAGATACTTTCTCCGATGAGCCTCCTCGTGGATCCATTTCCTGTCCCCGCAGTCTAGTTTGAAAGAGATCGAGCGGCTGGAAATATGCGCAGGCCGCTGCGGTAGCTCGACAAGCTTTCCTAGATTCATTGCTGGTCACCATAAAACCCCAAGTCTTCGCCATACCAACCTTCGGGAAGTTCTCCACTATGTGATTACGGATGCACTCAAAGTTGGTGGACGACCAGACTCGGCCATTGCTGAGGCGACGGACAACGGCGAGCGAATTGAAGTGCGGACGCGTAACTCAAACGGAGATGTGTCTACTAAATGGGTCGAGTGGAGCGTTTCTCCAGACGTACCAGACTCATTCTTGATTGACGAGAAGGACCTAGCCAAAGTAGTGTCTTGTGTGACCTTGAACGCTATCAAGTTCACACAGAATGGTACCATCACACTGGAAGCCAATCTGAGTGCAAAGGGGCGCTACGTCATAATCAACGTCAAGGACACCGGCTCTGGCATCCCCGCAGCGTTCTTGCCCAACTTGTTCAAGCCCTTTTCTCGAGAAGATGATTCGACAACACGGCAGAGTGAAGGACTTGGCCTAGGACTTATGGTAGCCAAGGGTCTTGCCAGAAAGCTTGGTGGTGATTTGTTCTGCCTACGCTCCCACGTAACTGGACCAAAGAAGGGATCAGAGTTCGAGCTGCGTGTTCCACTCACTGCGGGTGAGGTTTGCAGCCGACCGTCGTCACCCTTTGGTTCGCCCACGCCTTCTATTCGAGCTCGCATGTCTGTCGATGCTGAGATAACCCATGTAGATGTTTCTCGAGAGCCAATCACGCCCCCTCTGTCTTCAGAGCCCTTTGTGAGCGACCATGGACAGAAAGATTTTGCCACAGGACCAGACACTGCGAGCATCGTTCATCCAACCCCATCGGCGAATGTTTTGGGGCTCCTGTCACCACGTCGGAGATCATCGCCTCTTCGGCGTTTGTCGAAAGAGCCTAGCGGCACACCAGCAGCTACACCCAAGCTCGCCGAGGAATTGCCTCTCAACTTTCTTGTTGTCGATGACAACGCCATCAATAGGCGTGTTTTGGTCAACATGCTCAGCAGGCTGGGCTATAAGAATGTCATCACAGCTTTCAACGGCAATGATGCCGTCGAGGCCATGCACCGCAACGCTTACGTCCCTGCTTCTGGGGCCATTGATGTGGTTCTCATGGATCTCTGGATGCCACTACTTGATGGCTTCCAGGCAGCTGAGAGTATTCTCCACATGCCAGAGCTCGAAAGTACAGGTCGCAAGCCTACCATTTTGGCTGTGACTGCCGACGTCACAGACGCTGCGCTGGACAAGGCGGCAAAGAGTGGCATGAAGGGCTATGTGACCAAGCCATTCGTGACCAGAGATCTCGTCAGGTTAATCCGGACGTACTGCGCGACTAGGGAGTCGTAGACCACCCGGCGCAATTCGCTTCATCCAAGGCACAGGCACTGTCTTGGTCTATTTGCAAAGTATATATTCAGCATCTACATATTCGATGTACAGTGATTTAAGCTATCTAAGCAAAAGTCCCATGGCGCATGGATTGGATATGGGCATGACGATTACGATAGCGTTTTGCAAGTCCGGCGAAGTTATCCCGGCATTCGGCTTGATTCCCCCTGGCCTGCGGGCCCCGTTGCAGCTCTGTGACGACTGCACGGTTGCACTGTCATGTGCTGCGTATCTAGTAATCGAAACCATTACATCATCACCATCACCTCCAAGCTTACACATGAGTCTCGAACATGCAGGTTGATGGGTGAGAGCCAGAGATGGCAGATGTTGCGATGCGGCTCTTTCGCAGAATTTTCTCTGCAGGACGATGCAATGCAGAGCCGCATAACCGTGACGATGTCCTGCAGCACCTAAAGTGATGATGTTGAGTGGGAACCAGGTTCGTGGGGTAGAGCCGACCTGCCGAAAACAGCGAGAGCGACCAAACGAATGCATCTACATGCAAGCAACAGTGTCTCTCCATAAGGAGCACGGCTTCCAAAGAAAAATCTGAAGACCCAGATACACGAACCTACGAGCAAATCGCAATCGCAGACTCGAAACGTGGACCTGCTCTGCGGTGGCTGGTGAGCATTAGAACCCTCGCGCGGCCTAGCGCCAGTGTGGAGTGTGTGGCGCATCGATGAGCTAACTGAGAGGACAGATTTCTTGAGAAGCTCCAGATCTATTCTGCCGAGTTCCAGAATCGCCTTAACCCGTCTGTGCCCCGAGGTTTTGAAGATTCGAGAGGTTTCTTCCCCGTCAGTCTTTTGAGCACCAGCTTTTGCAGCATTTGCAGCTTTGCAGTAGTCCGACCAGTCGAGTCCCCTGCGCATAGAATCGTAGGAGTGTACCGCAGTTCTAATCTTCAACGACGTCAAGCCCCACACGTTCACTCCCACGCCCACGCGCCGTACACTTTGATTGACAGCCGGCGACAACCCACGACTGAAATTCTACCGCGGAGTCGTGTTTATACACAGGGCATGGAGAACGCATACACAAGAACGCCCGAGGAGGCGCTCAAGTATTTTCAGGTCACAGAGGAGAAGGGTCTTTCAGAACAGCAGGTGAAGAGCCTGCGAGAGAAGCACGGCAAGAATGGTATGCTGGCGACAACCCTCCAAACTGCAGGCTTGTGCACAGGCTAACGGAGAGAATAGCCCTGCCAGAGGAACCACCTACGCCCATCTGGGAGCTCATTCTTGAGCAATTCAAGGACCAACTTGTCATAATATTGCTCGGTTCTGCAGCAGTATCCTTTGTGCTTGCACTTTTCGAGCAAGAGGAGGGCTGGACAGCATTCGTAGACCCGGCAGTTGTAAGCAGCCTCTCCGTCTCCGTCTCAGACGTGCGCTGACAGCCCATTTTCATAGATTCTGACGATCCTCATCCTGAACTCAGTGGTTGGTGTATCGCAAGAAACCAGCGCCGAAAAGGCAATCGCCGCGCTCCAAGAATACTCGGCAAATGAAGCAAAGGTTGTCCGCGACGGAGCAATCAAGCGCGTCAAGGCTGATGATTTGGTGCCTGGAGATGTCATCTCTGTGGCAATTGGTGACAGGATCCCCGCAGATTGCAGGATTCTATCGATTTCGAGTAACAGCTTCAATATTGACCAGTCGATCTTGACCGGTGAGAGCGAGAGTGTGAACAAGGACATTCGGGTTGTAAAGGACCCGAACGCGGTCAAGCAGGATCAGGTCAACATGTTGTTCTCTGGGACAACTGTCGTCACTGGACACGCCAATGCACTGGTTGTTTTGACTGGCGCGAACACAGCCATCGGAGATATCCACGACAGCATCACTTCTCAGATTTCGCAGCCGACTCCTCTCAAGGAGAAGCTCAACGACTTTGGTGACCAGCTCGCCAAGGTTATCACGGCTATCTGCATTCTCGTCTGGCTCATCAACATCGGCAACTTCAGCGACCCGTCCCATGGAGGCTTTACCAAGGGTGCTATCTACTACCTTAAGATTGCGGTTTCGCTCGGTGTGGCTGCCATTCCTGAAGGTCTTGCCGTCGTTATCACTACTTGCTTGGCCCTGGGTACACGCAAAATGGCCGCCAGGAACGCCGTCGTTCGCAGTCTTCCATCTGTCGAGACACTGGGAAGCTGCAGTGTCATCTGCTCGGACAAGACTGGTACCCTGACCACTAACCAGATGAGCGTTAACAAGCTTGTTTTCATCAACGAGGCTGGCAATGGTCTTGATGAGTTCGATGTCGAGGGTACTAGCTTTGCTCCCGAGGGTCAGATTTCTTTCAACGGCCAGCCTGTCGAGAATCTCGCTGCGTCTTCAGCTACCGTTCGTCAGATTTGCGAGGTTTCCGCACTTTGCAATGACGCATCTTTGGCCTACGATTCCAAGAACGGCACCTACGGTATCGTCGGTGAGCCTACTGAGGGCGCTCTTCGCGTTTTGGCTGAGAAGGTCGGTACCCCTGACGCAAAGCTCAACTTGAGCAAGACCAGCATTTCACGCGAAGACCGTCTTCACTTCTCCAGCAAATACTACGAACAGCACGCTTCCCGACAAGCTACCTACGAGTTCTCTCGCGATCGCAAGAGTATGTCTGTCTTGGTCGGCGACCCTCAGAACGGAAGCCAGAAGCTCTTGGTCAAGGGCGCTCCCGAGTCCATCCTCGCCCGTTGCACATCTGCCCTTGTTGGCAAAGACGGTAAGAAGGTGCAGTTGAACAACCAGCTGGCAAACTTGATTAAGCAAGAGATCGTCGACTACGGCAACCGTGGTCTACGTGTCATTGCCATTGCCTCCGTTGACGACGTCTCCAACCACCCCCTTCTGTCCAAGGCCAAGACCACCAAGGAGTACGCTCAGATTGAACAAAACATGACTCTCATCGGTCTTGTTGGCATGTTGGACCCTCCCCGTCCTGAAGTCCGCGCTTCGATTGCGAAGTGTCGCTCCGCTGGTATCCGCGTTGTTGTCATCACCGGTGACAACCAGAACACTGCGGAGGCCATCTGCCGACAAATTGGTGTGTTTGGTCAGAACGAGGACCTCACTGGCAAAAGCTACACTGGACGCCAGTTTGATGACTTGAGCGAGGCAGAGCAGATGGAGGCCGCGAAGCACGCTTCGCTCTTCTCCCGTACCGAGCCAACTCATAAGTCCAAGCTGGTTGATCTCCTCCAGAAGGCCGGCGAGGTTGTCGCCATGACTGGTGACGGTGTCAACGACGCACCAGCGCTGAAGAAGGCCGACATTGGTGTCGCAATGGGCTCCGGTACTGACGTTGCCAAACTTGCCGCTGATATGGTTTTGGTTGATGACAACTTCGCCACTATCGAGGGTGCTGTTGAGGAGGGTCGCTCCATCTACAACAACACTCAGCAGTTCATCCGCTACCTTATCTCTTCCAATATCGGCGAGGTCGTCTCCATCTTCCTCACTGCTGCCGCAGGCATGCCCGAGGCTCTTATCCCCGTTCAGCTCCTTTGGGTTAACCTTGTCACCGATGGTCTCCCCGCAACAGCACTCTCGTTCAACCCTCCTGATCACGACGTCATGAAGCGCCAACCTCGCAAGCGGGACGAAGCCCTCATCAGTGGCTGGTTGTTTTTCCGTTACATGGTCATCGGAACCTACGTCGGCGCAGCAACCGTTGGTGGTTACGCATGGTGGTTCATGTTCAACCAAGAGGGTCCCCAGATCTCTTTCCACCAGCTTAGCCACTTCCACCGTTGCTCCACCCAGTTCCCCGAGATTGGCTGCGAGATGTTCGCAAACTCTTCTGCACAGGCCGCTTCCACCGTCTCACTGTCCATTCTCGTCGTCATTGAGATGCTGAACGCCATGAACGCACTCAGCTCATCCGAGTCCCTGCTTACCTTGCCGCTGTGGAAGAACATGATGCTCGTCTACGCTATTTGCCTGTCCATGGCCCTGCACTTTGCACTTCTTTACGTGCCTTTCTTGCAGGGTTTGTTCAGCGTTATTCCGCTTAACTGGAACGAGTGGAGAGCTGTGCTTTATATCAGTCTGCCTATCATTCCTCTCGACGAGGGTCTCAAGTACCTCGAGCGCAAGTTCTTCCTTCAGACGACTCAGGTCGATGAAGTTGCGCTAAACGGACGACCCAAGAAGGAGTAAGAGAAGGAGTATTACCCGCTCACGAGAGCCATTTGAGGGGCATGTGTACCATATTGGTCGTGTATACAGAGAGCAAGAGGGTTGTTGCAGCCTTCGACTCAGTCGTTCGCTCTTCGATACCATTAGATCACACAGTCTCACCCCAGCTATGGGAGCAGACAAAGAACTTGTGTATATTGTGCATTATGAAGAATAGATTCGTACTTCGCTCCACCCACCGCTGTCCTACTGTTGGAAGTTGCAACATGTGCATGCATCATGCACGTGTGCATATGTTTAGAAACTGTACTGTTTTAACGTGGACGCGCCTCTCCCCCTTTCTATCCCGGAACCGCAATTCTGAAATTCTTTATTCGGATATATCGAATAACCATCGACTGCTGCTTTCTCTACGCTCGCACTCATCGCAACCACATCCGCCCTCTCCAACAGCTACGCTAACTCACCCACCAACTCAGTGATAACAACCATCCCCATCCCAATCAGCATCCTTTGACTCCGCAACCGCAGCACTCGTCTCCCCGCAGCCCCACGCAGCGGACCCGATATGCATCCTCGGCACGGCAGAATGCCACATCCTATACGGCCATTTCCGCTGGATCAATGCGCAGGAAGACCGGGGCAAGTATTGCAGTGCCAAGCAGGCGTGTGTGACAAGGGGCCCAGGGTTTGGATCAAGACTAGAGCATGGCTGTAATATATATAAAAAAGAGGGGGAAAGAGGTAGGGGGAAAGTGCGGTTGTGGATAGATATGGCAAGGAAAGTAAGGAGAGAAGGACAATGGCAGGTATGTTGAAATAGGAGGTCGAGGGCGGGTGGGGAGCTGTGTATATATACACAGTATATGGTGTGGATCTATAGATATATTTTATACTGATCGTGAGTTGTGAGGGGGAAAGTACCCGTGTACGTGCATCCAGGATATGAGAGGGTGCCGTTGATGATGATTTCGAGACATGCGGAGCACTCAGTCCTTACGATTAGGCTGCTTCCTCGACTCGTTGTATTTTGCCCAAGTGCAACATCGACCAATATTCTTGTTGTTATCTCAGGATTTGCGGGTCATGGTGAGCTGTCCTATTCTATATCTTCTACCGTTCGGGAGTGGTATGCTCCTTTTGAACATATGGTACTGGTGTCCATAACTTCATGAATTCATCGTTGGTGGCGAGTTCAATATGTTAGTGGCAATTCGGGCGGAAAAAGCAAGGGCCTTCAAGTTCTCTAATTCTGCACCTCTTCCTGTATTATGAAGCCTTTTTTATGACCGTCCATATGGAAGTAGCATCGGTTCGGTTATATGATCAAACATGCACTCTGCAAGAATTTTGGCAATGAACAGAGAATAGTGGTGGGTAGCATTGATCGTGTAATACAAAATCGAGTTGGAGTATCAGGCAAGCATGACATGCCTATGAATTTACTTTCTTTGTGAGTGAGAAGCGTTCAAGACAGTCGTCGCCGTGGTGAGTGGAGACCGGCAGTGATACGAATTGTGTGCCTTTCACCTCGATCAAAATAAGCTCGTCGTCATCAGTGCAAACGCGCAACACAAAGCTTCACTTAGGGTCAGCATCCATTACTAGCCAACCTCCCAGCATAAACACTACACGGACAATTTTGGAAAGCGCCGAATCGCGCTCGCTCTTGGACTCGAATCAGCCGTATCCACCTGTTCATACCATCTAGAGCCGGCTTTTGAACAAAGCTTACGAGTTTACCAGCTCTATCCTTATCCATCGCGATGCCAGACAGCTCTTTTTGGCACAAATTGCAGGAGGAGGCTCTTCGATTCAATTGGAGTGAACAGGCCAATGCCCCTTCCCAACGCAGTCCTTCGTTAGACCACAACCAGCACGTCAACCGTGACGCAGCACCTGCAATCGGTAACCACACGCCCAACGCTTTCCAGCCTCAAAACAGACGGAGCATCTCACTTAATCTGCCCCACGATCGCCCTACAATACACAATGCAGCAGGCTCTTTCTACCAGTTCGGTGCCAATCCTACAGGTGTAGCATTGAGTGAAGTTCCACGGTTGCTGCCTTGTTCGCCTGAACAACCCATATCGAGGTATGAGAGGGATCAGACATGGGGAGAAGGCAGCTTAGAATCTCTTTCGAGCACATCAACAGTTCAACAACGCTCCCTCAATCCAAGTGCTGCCAGTAAGCGAAACGGCACAATCAGTCTCTCGAACCTCGACAGTGTTCTGAGAAGTCACTGCTCAAGTGTAGTGCCATATAACATCATAGTACAGACCGACGAAGCGGCAACGGAAAGAGGCCGTCAGGGTCGTCCTGATGATGAGCGAACACAAATGGATCAGGATCCGGCGCACCACAATCAAACTGCGAGCGATGCTACAAGATTTCAAACCGATATACTATCTACAGCTTTTGGCAGAGATGGCGACACATCTCGATCTATCGACACAGGTCGGTCTGGGGTGGCCGAATGCGAAAGTGTCCAGGGCGAAGACATCACAATCAGCAATGACGTCTTACCTATCGGCAAGTGGCGTTGTTGCAAGTGTCAAAGAGGACACGAGATCTACCGCTTTGAAGCTGGTCAGCATCTGATTAGTATTCTCAATTGCTTGTGCAAGCATCGCTCATGCAGAAGCTGCACCTTCCATGGCAACGTAAGGCGTTTCGCTCCGATAGACGATGCTGCCGGGGTGGCATCCGTTCCAATGCCCGAGGGTGATGGCAAAACTATACGTTTCGGCGTCACATGTCGCACTTGTGGCTTATCCTGGCGAGCGAAGAGAGTTGAGGAAGCAAAGCGCCCTGGATATCTGCGTCGAAAACTTTCCATCTTGCCAAAGAAGGTCAATCCTTTACACCAGCTGCGTAATACACGATCAATGACCCATATTGGTCTCCCTCAAGATTCTCATGTGAACGTGTGCCGTCCTGGAAGCGCAATGTCCACGTCTCGCTCGACCTTCAACCTCCGGTCAGCTTTGGACGCGCAAGAAAAGAATACAAAACCTGTAGAACAGGCTCAGGGTGCTCTGGTCAGATTTTATGGCATAGAGTGTACATGTGGCAGTATCAGCAACGCGAGTTCAGTTTGCTTCCAAGTCGTCGACGTGGCTGAGGTCAAGAGCGAGGGTGCGTCGAAGAGACAGACCGGTGTTAAAGTCACAAAGACAGCACAGTCACATCCTGCGCCTGATATGGTGGCTAAGGGTTATGATACACCCACCCTGCATCTTATAGGCGGTTCGCATCCTAATCCGCTCCGGAGTCAGCCGGTGCAGAAATCTGATCTGCTGTAGAGTTGATGCAGTCGAGTAAGCAGGAGATGTACCCAGACATCTGCCCATGTGTTGCAGTTTGTGGCGTCTGTATGATGAACAAATTGGTACAAAAACCCTTAAGATGCGAATTGATGCCTGGCTTGGTGGTGATTCTCTCATTGCGCTTGCGCCTGATCTTTGCTGTGAGCGTGAGCTAGGCTGTAGAGGCCAGAGAAGCATTTTTTGAATAGCCTCTAGACCCACTTTCTGGACAGAGATAGCATCGGACTCACCGCTCCGTTGAATTGCTCAGGCCCATTTATCATACGGAGCATTCACAGGCCACATGGAATGCCGTACCGACTGCTGACCCTCTCCACGCACAAACCCCTACATCGCACTGACTGAGATACTGTGGCAGAATTGACATCATGGCAAGCGACTGATAGCAGCGTGGCAGCCTCCGTTTCGACAACCGGTGTTGGCACTCATAATCAGCTTGCTGCAAATGAGCAGAGTTGTCAACAAACAAAATTGATCGCCTGTTTGATACCATTTTGGGTGTGCACGTTGCACATTGGCCGTGAGGCAGTGCAAGTCCCAACCCTTGGTCTGTTCACGAATCAAATTGTCGATCAATTTTGTTTGTTGACAACTCTGCAAATGAGTAAGTTCTTTCATCAGCCGCCATCATCATCCATCGCTCCTCCGATGTGCGACAGACGCAATCGCTCGGGCCAAAGAGTCAGGGGCCTGGAAGCCTTGAGGTCAGCCGTGCAGGCATTCAGAACTCAAGTGTTAAGTTACAGCCTCTTTGAACATCAGAATAAGGAGTGGGTAACAAGCCCATTTCAGGCAACCGTGTATACATTGGTGTAGAGGGATTCCAGGATGCTGAGGAAGTGCCGCTTGTCCTACATAGCCGCGCGCTATTATTCGTGGCGCATGGAGCTGAGCGTTGGGCGGCAGTTAGCTTTGGCACCCACATTTCAGAACAATCGGATTGTTAAATTGAGCTTGACCGCAAGCAAACAATGGAATCTCATTGATAATATCACAATTGTCTCCAAGATTGAAACACATCGCTTGCAGCACAAAAACAAACACCGACTTTACTGTTTCAGCCCTCCAAATGTCACTAGCCGTTTCCTGTGCTGCTCACTCCGCATCGACCAATAAAACCCTCGGCGTTCCCTCCCAAACTTCCTTCCCCAACATCGCACGAGCATTTACTTTTCCAAGACAAAATATCGTTATTCAAGATCGAGTACGCCGAATTGCGAGTCAACTATCGAGATCCAACACTTTCACTCCGGTCAAGCCTTGTGCATCACGCGACACAACAACACTGAACTTGAAAGGAATACATACCGACGAAGCCCCAGCCATGGTGTCAAAGCAAGAGTCAGAATCTAAGGCATGCCCGACTTGCAAGAGAAAGTATGAAGATGAGCCATCAGAGAAGGCATCAGAAGAGAAGCCTTCCAAGCGCACACAAAAGGACACCACTGTCGACATTGATGGAGTTGTCGAGGACAAGTACAACCAGTTGCCTCCACTACCCTCACCTCCCCTCAAGCAACATCCCAGGTTTGTGCATTGCATGCCGCCATTGGCCCCAACGTACCGCGAGTACTCAGTCTTCCTCGCTGGCAGCATCGAGATGGGCAAAGCTGTGCAGTGGCAGAGGCACATGGCAACATTCCTCTCCACACTACCTATTACAGTCAACAACCCGCGCAGAGGGAACTGGGACCCGAATGCTACGCAGGAGGCCAAGAACGAGTCGTTCAGGCAACAGGTCGAGTGGGAGCTTTCAGCGCTGGAGAAGGCGGACGTCGTCTGCTTCTTCATGGACGTCAACACGATGAGCCCCGTGACAATGCTGGAGCTAGGTCTTTGGGCAAAGTCAAAGAAGGTGGTTGTTTGCTGCGAAAAGAGATTCTGGCGCGCTGGGAACATCCACATTGTTTGCCAGCGCTACAACATCCCGTTTGTGGAGACGTTTGAGGATCTGGTGCCTGCCATTAAGAACATGCTGGAGGAGAAGGGCATGAAGCTCGATGAGAACGGCGACCTTATCACTCGGTAGACGTATGTACTTCTGCGGTTATCTGGGCATGGTGTATGGTATCTGGTGTTCGGCGTTGGTCTGAGGCTTTGGGGTGGCTGTCTGAGCGTGGGCGGTTGTGCTTCAACTTGTGCTATTCTTTCAATGGACTGTGTACTTCGACATCCTTTCAATCTGGTATTTATGTGTACTACAGGCAACAAAGACGGGCAGTTCTGCAATCCTGATTACGCGCTTCGCTTCACCACAAATAAGGGCTGCAGCCGTGCGAGGAAATAATCCACCAACCTACCCTCCTTACTACCCCACTTGATTATCCAGACCCCTAGCCTTTCTCACACATGTATATGGGAAGAATCAAAGCCCCACACCTCCTTGAGTAAAACACTCATTCTTTGCATACAAACATACATACACATCCTCACAAAAAACAGCACTGCCCAAGAATACCGTGAAGAAACCCATATCCAGCTCCCACAAAACAACATCCTCAGCTCTTCCCTGCTACCTCATCCCAGCTTATTTCACCCCAAACCCGCTACTTCCCCAACCTTACACCTTCTCTTTACCATCTAGCGTGACATCAACATGCACACTATCCACCAAAGAAGCGAGGCGTAGGCAGAAGCACACGATCCTACGGCCACCTGGGGCGGGCAAGAAGAGCGCGTGGATGACAACTCCTCCACCTCAGCAGCATTCAAGCTGGTGACGCCGGCTCCTTCAGCCACGACCACGAGTCTACCAACCAACCAACCAACCACGCCATCATCGCGCCACCATCGCGCCACTTTCCCAGAAGCCCACCCTCCCCAGGAAACCCACTCTTCGACCATGGATACGCACGTGACGAAGCAGGACTTGCTCTCGACTACAGAGAGACCAGTTTAGCAAATACCTTCACCAACTGCCTTTAAGAAGCGCTTGCAAATGCCGTCGAAGAAGTACTGCACACCCCTCGTTCCCCGAGGATGTTTGAAAGATGGCGACGAGCTGCCCACAGACGTGTATATCCATCCATCTATCTATTCATTGCCTGCGCGCTACGCGACCGTGTTTATCCTCGTCGCGGGTCCAATTCCACAGGCCTGGCGAGGTCGTGCGTCGGTTGAGTTTTCGAGAGCTGTGGTACCGCTGTGCATGTAAGTAAAAGGGGTGGGGAATTGAGAATTGATGGTCTGTATATGATTGTTGGGGGACGCATGGATTGCCTGTGTAGTGTTTTGAAGTGGGCTGTAGTTGGTGGTTAAGGTTGGCGAGAGGAGCTGTGGCTGTATGTTGGTTTGGATGCTACGAGAGTGTTTTGCGCGTGGGTGAGAGTTGCAGTAACTGCCAAGTAGACATGTCTTGGATGCCAATTGATACAGAAAGAAGGTCGATTTAAGCTCGCGTACAGCGAGGCCGTTGAGAGAGTGTTGATCCCATATCTCATCTCGCATATCCCACCCCATCCCATCCCATCTTCACCCCTCCTCAACATCAAACGCAACCCTAACCCACAAACTACACCCCCACACCCCACCAAAACCTCCTTCTCCCCCTCTCCTCAGCATCCACAAGCTCATCCTCCAGAATCCTAAACCCCATAGCATCCCCACACCGACACGGCCTCGTCCACTCTCCCTCGCGAGGACCCGCCTCCCGCTCTTCAAAATCACTCAAATCTAACACCTCAAGCCCAAGTAAGAAATCCTGCCCGAACGACCGGGACGCAGCACCGCCATCGTCACCCTGCGGGCCGGCGTGCAGAACAAGCGGGTTTCGCAGGAGCCAGTTATCGTAGTCGGCCCTGCGTGCTGCATTGTCGAGGGTGAGGTATGCTTCGCGGACGTCGTCGACGCTGGGGGCTGCTTTGCTCGAGGCGGATGGCTTCTTCTTCTTGTCTGGGTGCGCGGCTAGCAGCGCGTTTCTGTAGGCTCGCCTCAGCTCGGCGGAGGTGTGGCGGCTTGATGGTGATCCTGGGCTCGGCGCGGTGAGACCCAGGATTTGGTAGTAGTTCTTGATATACGCCATCGTGGCTGGCCGCCGTGAAGTTCGAAGAGGAGTGTGTCGAACTTCGCTCCTCCGCTGTGCGATACGACAAAATTGACGGGCGCGCTGCTTGTCTGTGGCACGTTGACCGTAGTGGTACCAGATCTCAAGGCATAGCTGCGGTATAACGTGTGTTCCCAAAGTACTGCGCACGCCTTCGAGTATTATAGTCAAACTGTTGGGCTTTGCGTCGTGGAGGTGGGGAACGAACGTGGTGGGGATTTCCGTACTCGAAAATCTAGTGGGGCAAACCCAGGATCATGGGACGACATTACAGGGTCTTATACGACAAGCCTGGGGAATTGCAAGGACTGACAGATATACTGGGAGTTCTGTGATCAGGCACGGAACGAGAGTAAGCCTGTCAAGCTGCACCAATAGTTTTTGAGTATTATCGATATGCAGGGCACTTAGGTCAGGCCCACTGGGGCAGATTCCGTCGACCTGAGGCATATAAAAATCCCATAGGGTATGTTCATCCAAACCTCCATGTTTGTAAAAGAGTTCATATGAGCAAAGTCGCAGAACAGGGGAATAGGGGATTGCATTTGAGGAATCACGCCAAAACTTCCACCTCCGCGTGCAGTGCTAGTGCCCTCCGTACAAAGGATACCAAGTATGTAAGCGATCGCGCGATTGACGCGACCTCGGTAGACTGCATGCTCGATGGAAACAGTGCGGGTGATACAGGAGAGTAAAGGGAAACACATCAGTCATGGGGAATTTGACCATCCGACCCGCTCGCTGCTAAAGCCAATTTTCGAAATCACAGGACACATACAACTCCGTAGGACGCTTGCTGCCGTGGCAGCCTCCTTCGTCTATCCGGGAAAAGGAGACGGTGACTGGCGGTGAACCAGGTCTAGAGAGGTAGGAACTGCTTAGGCGGCAGCGGGGGCGGCAGCTGGTGCCTCCTCGCTCTTCTGCTCGGCGGGTGCGGCAGCCTCGGCATCAGCAGCCTTGTCCTCCTTGGGGGCGGAAGAGTCGCCAGCCTCGGCCTCGTTGCCATCCGACGATGTCCAGAGGGTGAGATTGTCACGGAGGAGCTGCATGATGAGAGTGCTGTCACGGTACGACTCTTCAGACAGGGAGTCGAGCTCAGCAATGGCATCGTCGAAAGCCTGCTTGGCGAGGTGGCAAGCACGGTCAGGTGAGTTCAGGATCTCGTAGTAGAAGACCGAGAAGTTCAGGGCCAGACCCAGGCGGATGGGGTGAGTGGGCGTGAGCTCGGTCTGAGCAACGTCGGTAGCCGTCTGTTGGGTGGAGTCAGTTGTTTGATCTGCATTGCGCAGGGAGTGATTGCGTCATACCTTGTAGGCCTCGTGTGCGGCAGTCGCAGCGACCTTGCGCTTTTCGCCGGAAGCGAACTCGGCGAGGTAACGGTGGTAGTCACCCTTCCTGTTGCAGTTGTCAGTCTTGCGGTGGATTGGGGAGGGCCGCAGTGACGCACATTTTGTGGTAGAAGACCTTGGACTCGCCAGATTCGGCCTTGGGGATGAGGGACTCGTCGAGGACGTTCAAGACATCCTGGCAGACCTTCTCGAGCTCGGTCTCGATCTTCTGGCGGTAGTCGCGGATGGTGCCAACATGCTTCTCGGAGCCCTTGGACTCCTCCTTCTGCTCGATCGAGGAGATGATGCGCCACGAGGCACGTCGTGTGCCGACGACGTTCTTGTAGGCGACGGACAGGAGGTTGCGCTCGTCCACGGTGAGCTCACCGCCGATCTGCATCGTGTTAGGTCATGCTGCTCGGCGCAGCGTCACTGCGGCCACGTATGGGCACAGCGTGCGGACGGCGTCGACATACCTTGGCGACTTCCTAAGAAACAGTCAGCTGGTGAGTCCTAGTGCATGTGGTAGTTGCGGTGGACTGACCTTCATGTACGTAACCATCTCTGTGAGCAGCACGGTTAGCATGCGTGGACGACACGTTGGGCACGCAAGCACTTACCATCGTAGCGCTCGGCCTGTTCGCACAGCCTGGCGAGGAAAGTCTTGCTGTTGCGACGTCAATAACTCGGTCGTGCTGCGTCGTCAGCAGATAGGCCGTACCTCTCGCGCTGTCGGGCGGGCGGGTTAGCATTTGTTGGCTCTGTTGACAATCATGGCAGCCTGGCCTGGGGTTGAGCGCCAGAGGGGCATCCCGCGGGCCAGCAACGGCGGGGGCGCAGATAAAGGGTCACGTACCTCGTTCGCCATTGTATCGGTGGTGTGGTGTACGGAAGTAGAGGTCGGATGGGACGGGGGTGGGTGCAGGTGTATTTGGGGAAGGATATAAGGCGGTGTGCTGTTGAGGTTTACGGAAGAGTTTGTCGAGTTGCTTTGGGGAAGATGGGAGGAAGCGAGCGGCTGTCTAGACAGGTGAAGACGGCGCCAAGGAGCGACTGAGCGACTGCCCATGGACAACAGGACCCCACTGCGCCTTCTCCAGACGGCCGCCTCAACGGTCGACGCACATGGCCTCTCTCACCTGGCCGCCAACGACGCTGCTTCCCCTGCAAACGCTGCTCTGCCTTTGGTTTCCACTCTGTTGCTTCTGCTGTCTATGTACGCTGGGCAATGAGGGGTCCAGAGGAGAGGCCTACCAGGCCTGGCTCGTCGTGGGTACGCTGTACACGCACTGTACACAAACAGACACGTCGTCCAAACATGACCGCATAACCTGCCCTGCGCAAATGCTCTACGGCAGTCGGTTCCCGCCTTCAACCTTCTCCGCGACTGCGAGTGCGATTGCTGTCGCACCAGGTCACGCGGCTGCCAGCGAGTCTGGCTGATGGATGGACCATGCCACGTTGGGGGCCAGCCAATGCAGCTTAGAACAAGCTAGAAGCCCTGGACCACTCGCAGCCGTGAAGCCTGAACCACACCCATGAGTCGTGTCACTTGAGATGAACGTTGCATTCACAAAAGGCCTCTCACGGTAGACGGGGTCCATAACAATGTGCACGTTGATGTTTGGACATGTTGGCACTTGGCCGGAAACAGGTTGTTTGCCAGGTTTACCAGCCAGCAAATTGCATCATAGGAGGGGCAGTTCCTCTTCATCATCGCAACAAATGCCGTGCTTTCCTGATACCAGAGCCACGGTGTTGCTGGTGTACCGACACGTTACTGTGTCCAGCGTCTGCATATCGTATCAGATCCCGCCAACGGCTCCCGTCCGCTGCAGCACGCATCCATCATGCAGCGCATCCCTGGGTACATGAACTACGGCAGCGCAGCGACTGCAGCACGTGAAGCATGCATGTGCCAATGCGTGACTCGGCCGCCGTTGTCCTCCCGGAAGGCAACCTACTCTTCTGTGGCGGCCCTCCACGTATCCCCTATGTCGCGTCCATGCGCTTGTCTCGTGGGTGTTTCGTGTGCCAGTTGCTTCACATCAACAAACGCCAAACACCGAGCATGAGCGCGGCAGTACCCGTGCAAACACCCCTATGATTTGGTCAGCAATGGCACAGGAAGCCGAGGTGCAGGATACTGTCACGTACATCAACCACTGCAGTGTCGAGAACTTGACTGCCTCAAGTCTCTCTCGCAGTTGCGCTGTCTCCTGCTCAATTCTTGTCTCTGTCTCCTTCAACTTGAGCTCTTGCACATTAGCCTCCTCCCTGATACGACCCTTCTCGAGATTCAGGTCCAACCGCACAGACGCCTGCGTCCGCTGTATCTCGTCTCGCAACCGTGAGTTCAGCTTGGCCAGCTCGCTTGTCAACCGCTCGTGAGATGCGCGCGTTAGCGAAGACTCTGTGGAGTCGGCAGTCATGAGCTCAGATCGTAGCTTCGCGAAATCAACCTTCTGCGTGTAGGTAGCCTTCTCTTGGTCTTCGCGAAGGACCATGGTACGTGTGAGATTTTGTATGCTGGAGACGGTCAACCAAACGCTCTTGAGGTGCTGCACGAGCTGACGAACCTTTCCTCTATGACATCTCCAAGAACTCTCATCATACCTTCCGCTTGCTCATCTGTGAACCCCTCCTCTTTGAGACGCTGGACGAACTTGAGTGTGTCGAAGTGATGATCTTTTAACTGCGGTGCGGTGGCGCTGAAGTTGCGACGGAACGTGAGGGTGGAAGCGTAGCCAGTAGCGAAATGGGTAGCCTCCTTCTGCGATCGCAGTATTCGTTGCCGTTGCAACACTGCGGTTACGGGGTTTGCGGCGCTTCGCTCAGGAGCTGCACCAGACCGATGCCGTCCTGTTTCTACCAGGCATTGTGCCGCCGGTCTGGAGGCAGCCGTAATCGGCCATGAGGTTTGAGGTAACAAGAACCGCGGTATCGCTGTCCTCGAAATCATAGGTGCTGCCATTGTAGTGTTGTAGTCGTGAAAGGCAACGGTCCGCAAGAAAGCGTGCGAAGCCGACTCGCGCTAGGGACGCCGCGATGTCATCGCTGTTATGGCCAAATACGGCAAATTGTTCCCGGTATCGGCACGCCCATGATTTCGTTTGACACGAGTAACGATCTCCGGTAGTGTTGATAATGATATTATTTTTGTGAAATTCAGGTTGAGAGTACGTTGAAAGTAATCGCTGATGGTATTGCGCCAAGATCTGGTGACCGCCGAAAGAAACATCCCGTGTTATGCAACCGCTCAAACGCAAGAACAAAACAATTCAGCTCTCACCTTAAACTATCACACTTCATCTGCCATACTCCAAGCTCGGCACAATGACAGGTCCGTACTTCATTGGCGCGCTGTAGCCCCCATCGTTCTGTACCATGAAATCCACCGCTAAACTCAACTTTCCACTTCCATGACCGGGTACTGCTTGGCCAAATGTTCCGTTGACAATCTCAGGGTCGTAAATGACACAAGCAACATAATTCCTACGGCCCATGAGGCGCCTGTATTCACGAGGTTGCCCGTTCACGTCTTGAGTAAAGATCTCCATCATGTCTTCCTTGGTATCAGTAGGCTGTTGATTACTGCGGTGGCCGTTCTGCGGTATGTAAAGCGCCCGGTTGTTGTGCAACAGTCGAAGAACGTAGTTGCCAGGTGGACCGTTGACTACCGAGGACGAAATGATCTGGTACATGGTCTTGTGGTCTTGCGGTCTTGCCGGGTCGTGTACAAGACCAGCACCGCAGCAGTCGACGGCCCCAGAGAAGAAAGTCATTCGCAACGACTTGCTGTGAGCGATGCCTTGCAGAGTCCGAATCAAGTATGTGCGCTCAAGATCCTAATAACGTTAGCACAGCCCAGGAATATAAGCAAATGACATTGTTACCTTTGATTCGTGTGTCCACATGTCTCTTAGTTCATCAAGCAAGTCGATTTCTCCAAAGGGACTCAGCACACCGCTCATCAGACCAGACTTGCCGACAGCCTTCTTGATTGAATTGAAGCCATCGCCGACCACACTTTTCGCGCCCACGACACCAGCAACACCGGCCGTAACCTTTCCAAGCATATTGAATGTACCGGTAACTGCTTTCTTTCCAGTCGCCATTGAGTGTGCCAGGTGTTCGACAGACTCCAGGCGAGGATAAACGATTGGCACCGGAACCATCCAGATACAATGTTGTACGCTTGGAGGCAGCGTTGCAACTTTAGGGAAGATGCCTTGGTATGTCGGACCGGCCATGACCTGATGAGGATTACGTTCAGACCGACAGTCTGGACCAACAACTGTAACACAAGGACCGAGGTATTTGATGAAGTGCCAACCAGTTCCTGTGATTGTGAAAAGGTCCATGTCATTACTGACATTTCGGAGGATCTCAAGTGTGGTGTGATGTTGGAAGAGCAGATACATTTCAATGCCAAGCCGTCCGATGTTCTTGAACATGTTAGAGAACTGCATGTACTCAGGGTAAGAACCAAATCCATCGAAGCTGTTTGCTATTAGTGCTGTGCTTGTCGAATGCGCAAGGAACTTACATATCGTGATCATCCAGTGCAAGGATATGAGGGATCTGGGCAAAAGCTTCTCGTAGGTTCGGCTGATCGAAGTGGCTGGTATAGTAGTGGAAGTAGGCATGGCAGACCTCCTCTTCATGCTTTGCTGTCCAAGGGCATTCTTGCGCGCCTCTTTGCCGCTTGTTGCCGTCCATTGTTTCAACAATGGAATCTCCTTCCATAATCTGTCTGCGTAAATCTGGCCGCCGAGTCCCAATTGCACGTGAAAGCCGCCACACTCGGCGTTCTTTTGCAGTATATCCTTCCACATGAGTCCTACACCACCAAGCTTGGTTCTTTCGTTGGCGCTCACGTTGAGCGCGAAATCGTTACCTGAATGAGCTATGAACCTCCAGCTGGTCTCGTGGCGTCCGGCGACGAGGAATTCATAGCGCGTACAGCCCAGGTGTGAGGTGATAGCATAGGTCCACTTGGATGCATGCTCCTCGTCCATCCTCAAGTCGATGTCATATCGGTAGAATATCCATGTTTGGTGAGTGTAGATGGGGTTTGCCTTCAACTGCCGCGGGTTCGGTGACAAGTCCTGGCTCTGATGAATGTGGATGGTTGGAGGATGAGGAGTGTTTGTGACCAATAGAATAGAACCAAGCCACAGTCCTCGCTCGAGATCCATATTCGTATATCTTAGGTACGGTCCAAAGTACACGCCGTTTGTAGGCTGCACTTTGTAGGTATCCACTCCCGCGGTCGGCGGTGGGCCTGTGAAGCCTGCGGCGGTCGGTGTTGCCAGTGGCGCCATTCCGAAGTCACCAGAGTAGCCCACGGTTTGCGTTGGAAACCCAGGAGAGGCCAGAGGCTGCTTGCCAAAAGAGGGAGACGCCAAAGGATTGACAAATGTGCCGGTGGGAGACAGTGGCTCATTCAAGTTCAGTGGGGTGGGACCCTTGGGGAACTCCCACTGTGTTGACTGTGTAGGCAGGTGGATGTAGTAATATTGTCCTGATGCGGAGTCTAAATGTGCAATCCATCCTTCAGGCAGCGGTGGGGAGACGCTGGACCTGCTCCTGGAGCTTGGGCTGGGCTTGGCGTGTGAGCTGGCTGAGCTGTTTGTATCTGCGGCAGAGATTGCTGTGATGTAGGCGTTGGCGAGACAACATTGACGGGCTGCGATGGTCCGGCTTGCTGAGGTCGTGGATCGTTCGCAAATGCAGGATGGCCCTGCATTGGATCGCTCAAAGACACACCCTGTGGAGTGGGCTGTGGCTGCTGTCCTTTCTCGTTTGGATATCGCTGTGCCTGTTGAGCGGCATTGGCCTGCTGGATACTCGAGTACGATGGCGGTGGCTCATCGTTCACATTCATCCGGCCCATATCTTGGGTCAAAGGATGTTCTGGTCGCATGCTGCTGGGAGGTGGTGATGACACATTGCCAACACCGTTCGGTGCCTGCGGGAGAGGGCCTTGAGGAGGTGTGCTGGAAGCGCCTGGCTGGGCTTCCCCCATGCCCTGATACACTTGTGGTTGGCCATATGGCGTTTGCCCTGGCTGCTCTGTGGGCGTCCACGGCCTTCGTATGGGCTGTTGCTGCTGCAGCTGGCTCGGGACCGGCGAGCTGAGTAGTGGTCGAGGTTGCTGATTTGCATAGACCTGGTTTCTTTGTGCAGCAGCTACATTCTGAGCGCTCTGTGCCTGCAGGTTCGTCAATGTGGACGTTCCTGCAATGCCAGCTGCCGCGAATCGCGCTTCAATGCCTCCGCCAGGGGTGGGATGATTGGCGTCTCGGGTGGTGGAGGCGACCCTCGCTGCGCTTTTACCGTAGAGGTGGAAGCTGTCGAGCTCAGACGGTTGATGCCTCCTGGATTTGGAATGCTGAGTGCTTGTGGCGCTGGCTGACTCGAGGAGGCACCTGCGGCTGTGTTTGCGCTCGGCGGGGGCCAGTACTGTTGGTGGTACTCGGGAAATGGGTTCGGGTCTGTGCTGCCTTTTCGCAGTGGTGTCCTCGCAAACAAGCCCTCCTTGTCTGGTGTTTCTGGTCCCGGCGAGTCCGGAAGCGGCTTGGGGGCTGTCCCTCGTCGCTCTGCCAATCTCGAGGGCTGGATGGACCCGTCGTGATTTCTCCCGCCGTATCCCCCTACACTCGGTCTGTTGGGGTCATTCGCATCGAATCTTGCACGATGTTCGGGCGAAGTTGGGACGGGCGCGGTCGCATTTGAGCTTCGTCTGCGGCCCTCTGGCTGTGGTGGAGTTGCATTCCGCGCTGGCCGCTCTCGTTCGCCGAGGGGGTGTATCGTCCCTGGGCAAACGAGGGGGCCCGTTGTCGACCGGATAGGGCAGCGGCGCTGTTGGCGGTGGCACGGTGGGTGGGCTCGAAGGCGGCGCTGGGAACGAGGGCATGGGCGGCGGGCGTGAGAAGGCTGGAGGCTTGCTCGCAGTGCCGGCCGAGTCTGTCCGCGGGGGCGGGCTCTTGGAGGTTGGCGACTGCTTCTGTATCCTCAGGGGACCGACCGTGGGGGTGTGCGCATCTTTGTCCTGGCGCAGGAAGAGCTCCTCTTCCGGCCTTCCTTGCTTACGGCCCTCCATGCTGGCTCCAGGCTGCAGTGGGTATGCCGTGCCCGTATCGCCAGGGAGACTGGGTCGAGTCGAATCTCGCTTGCTTCTTGCTTCACCCTGAGTGGGAGTTGGGCGCTGCTGAGCTGCCGTCCCAGGTAGGCAAGAGCGTGGTGGGGCAGTGACAGATGACGTCTGACGCAGGAGCGCAGCAGGTCCCTTCCCATGCACAGGGACTGGTGAGGTTATATGTACAGTAGGAGCAGGGGGCTGGAAGAGCTGGAAGAGCTGGAAGAGCTGGAAGAGCTGGAAGACCGGCAATGCGCCTGATTCCTGCTGCCGTCCGAGGCGAACTTACGTAGCCTTGCTCCATGACTGCACTGCAACACATTGGGCTGCTGCGGGTCTGCTGCTCTCGACGCGCCCGCGTCTCTGCCCTTCTCTCGTCTTATTGGCTGGCTGCACCCTCTTGGCTGCACCCATACGCGCCGGCGGCCGCTTTTGAGACCACAAATCACAACTTGGCCGGCGCATAGCAGCCATGTTCCACGTCCTCTCACTCACCCACCAGAAAGAAGACGTGCCGACTCGACGGCTGCCTCTAGCTCTGCGTTCGTACCCAAACCCCGAAACAATCAGGGCGCGGCGAAAAAGGGCAAAGTCTCAAAAGGAGCTTGTTTGATGCAGGTACCAGATAGCCAACACCAAGGAACAAAGTGTGTTGTAAGTGTTCAGGAACCCGGTGCACATTCACGCCTGGTTGCAGCTTCGGCCAGCCGCCAACGGCCCGAGAGCCTGTTCCATGCACCGGGACGATGCACGCGCCCCTGGGACTTACACCAGATCGTCAAAGTAGCAAACTTTGCCTCTATCTGGGAGACGGCGCCGTAGAACGAGCAATGTCCCGTGGTTACGCCTCAAGGACCCTGAACACCTTTACATCGCTGTGGTGCCTTGGCGACAACCTCTCGTGTGCAGCTACTCGGCACATCAACCTTCCTCAACCAAACACAAGGCTGTAATCTCAATGACGCTAAAAGCATGCAGATCGTGAAGCGTGGGCCCATTTGGTCGGCAGGGACCGCTTCTTGTCACCGGAAACGGTAAGCATGAAGCCACAGGACAGGGCTGACTTCAGCTGCAAGTACGAGCTTACAGTCAATTTGGACAACCCCTCTTGTCTCTCAAGATGGGTACACGTCTCTATCGTTTCATTCCCCCGTCTTTCTCTCTCCCACGAATCACTGCAATATACACATTTGTTCTTGTGAGCACGTGTTTATTGAAGAGCCACTCCTTCTAGCCACACAGTGGATGATCATGCATTCAGCCTTGCACTGACCGGTCTCCAGAAGCGCTAACAAAGTCCTCCAACAAGCAGGAGAAACAGAGTGTTGACTTTTGCTGCGAGCTCATCGAACAGAAACCGTTGCCCGGCATGCCTATCGTACAGCAAGCACCATCGGTGGCATCGCTCGATCTCAAGTCGTCTGGCCCTCCACCATACACGATGGGATCACAGCAACTACCTGCAACAACACCGGCACCCATGTCAAATCCGTTCGTTCAACCACCAATACGACAGGTTGGCTACCCACAAACCCAGACTTCATACTATATGCAACCCCAGACCCAACTCCTACCATCACCGCAAGGACAGGTGCAGCAACCTCACTTCAATCAATCTCAACACCAGTCCCCTCCTATACCGCAAGCATACCATGGGGTACCTAACATGATGTCTCAACAAGCCCAGCAGGTGCAACAGGTCATTGAGAACATGCCACCAGAGAAGCTTCAAATGATGCAGCAACAAGCCCAGATAATGAGTCCACAATCGCCACCTGCAAACCAATATCGGCCATCCCCACCACCGTATCAGCCGCCGCCGCAGCAGCAGCAACCGCTTCAAAGACCATCCTTTACAACAACTGCCCCATCCGGCCTCTTCGGATCCAAGCACTCGTCCAGCTCCAGCCAGAGCGGTCCTCAAGACGAGCAGCAAACCGACAAAGTAAAGCGTTTCTTTGGAGACACCCTCTTTGGCCGTGTTGCGCGCTCCTCCGTTTCAACAGCCACCTCGTTCGCGAAAATGCCGCTCTCGCTCAGCCCCTGGGGAGACAACAACCCCGTCACGCTCCCCAACGTCCGCTACCGCGACGCTGTCCTCTTCACGACATTTGCGTTTGTCGGCGGCCCACTTGTTGACGGCGCAGCAGATAGCGTTGTCAGCGCTTTTGGCGCAGACAGCTTCGTCAGCGAGATAGTAAGCTCTGGCGCCGGGGCCATAGCCGCCAGTACCGTGCTCAAGTATTCCGTGTTCCAGATTGTGGAGCAAGCGATTGACAAGGGGATTCTGGAGCACATGCTGCCCGAGGAGGAGAAGATGCTGGTGACTACCGAGGTGACGAGTCTGCAGGTCGGGGTCAAGCACAAGCTTATGGGCGTCGATGCGGATCTGCGGTTCGTTGGCGTACGGCCAGCGAGGGACAGCCAGGCAATCGAGAAAGGCTGGTTCTGTCCGTATCTCTTCGCTTCGGCACGCACCCCGTCGATTCCACGGGCAAACGATTTCGCTATTGCGCAGTGCTTTGGCCCGTTTCTGGGCGGTACGTACTGGATTCTCCATACCTTCTCTTCTTTGTACCAGAACCCTATTCCACCCTCCCCATCTCACCACCCCACTAACAAAAAAATCAGGCGACTACCACCTCGCCCACACCCTCCTCTCAAACAGCACGCACACCCTCTCCCTGTGCCCCTCCAACCCGACCCTCGACATCGGCACCAACCGCCTGCTCATCCTCTTCACGAGCATCTCCCCTACCGAGCAAACACATGGTCCACATCCCGCCGCCCAGGCTGCGCCACGCTCACCTTCCACCTCCTCCGGCTGTCCCGCACTGGTGCTACCCGTATCGAGCGCCGCGCCGCTCGTGGCCTGGAGTCCGTGGACGCTGCGCCAGATGCGCGACGGCGCGAGCGGGTACCGTGCCGAGGTGCAGCATGAGCAGATTTGTGAGTTTCTTGACTCTGTGGTTAGTGTGCCGCATTTGCTTCCCGAGGTAGCCGGCAGATTTGACGCCGTGTTGGCGCGCTGTGTTAGTTTGCTTGTTAATGGTGCGTTGGCGACGGAGAGGTGCGCGAGGGTGGCGGGTATGGCGAGGGTGGATCCGGATAGAGCTGGGGTGGTCATGTTTAGGTATTGAGAGGTGGGAGTGAGGTGAGATGGGATGGGAGAAGGGTGGGAAACGGGAGCGCGAGATGGAAAGTGATACCCAAATGCTGAGTGGTAGATATACGATATAACCACTATGCATCACACATGTCTCAAGCACTGCCCGTTTATGACAAGGACGCAGAGAGAAAGCCATGTATATATGTATTAGGGTCACGCACTCTACGAAATCTATCAAATGTTCAAAAAAAAAGTAACTTTTTCCACAGTAAAGCAATGAGATCCAAACTGTCTGTCTTCTATGCGCACAATGCTTCTCAAAGTATGTACAACACGATTCAAAGACCCATGAGAGCCTGAGCGCCCGGCTCGCTGCACACGTATACAACATCGTGGCTGTCAGTGAAGCCGTTGAAGCGAGTGGCAGAGCACTTGGTGTACGCGCCCATGTGCTCAAAGTACAGCCAGTCGCCGACATCCAGAAGCTCAGGGAAGGTGCTGGACGAGGAGATGATGTCAATGCCATCACAGGTCGGGCCCCAGATGGAGTATTCGACCTGGGATGGCGTGTCGTAGCCCGAGCGGCGCACGTCGTACAGGACGTCGTTGCCAGACTTCAACACCTTTGCGACTGGGTGCTGGTGGTCGAAAATGATGCTCGAGAAGTTGCCATAGACACCGTCATTAAGGTACAACATGTAGTTGGTCGTGCCCAAAGTGGCATCGGTGACAGTACGGCGGGCAATGACGTGGCAAGCGATGGTGAAGGCCGTGGAGACGTAGTAACGTCCAGGCTCGCCGATGACGCGGATGTGGGGCGGGAAGTACTCGTCCAAGGAGGCAGACAAGACCGCAGCCATAGGCTCGAAAGTGGCATCGCCAGTGAAACCACCGCCAACATCCAAGGTGTGCATGTTGAAGCCGAGGGCAGCCGCTTGGTCGAAGACAAAGCGGGCGTCCTGCACAGCCTTGATGAAGGCCTTGGGATCGGATGCGCCGGAGCCTACATGGAAAGCTACACCCACAACGTTGAGTTCTAACTTTTTCGCAAGCTCAAGCAGCTCGCCTGTCTGGTCCATGGCAGCACCGAACTTCTGGCTTAAACGGCACAAACTCGCCGTGTCGTCGGTGATGATGCGCAAATACAGCTCAGCACCAGGAAAGAGCTGCTTCGTCTTGTAGAGCTCGTCGGCGTTGTCAAAAGTCATCTGCTTGACGCCAGCATTGGCAGCATAGCGAACATACGACTTGGTCTTGCAGGGCTGCGCGTAGATGATGCGAGAAGGGTCGACGCCGATGTTGAGGACCGTCTCAATCTCATTCTTGGAGGCGCAGTCGAAGCCGAGCCCAAGCTCGGTCATGAGGCGCAAGACTTGGGGGTCTGGGTTGCATTTGACCGCTGATAGGAGGTTAGTCCAGATATTGTGGAGGTGATGGATGGAATTGCAGCTCACCATAGTGCGGCTTGACACGAGCCAAGTTCTTCTTCCATCGCAGGTGTTGGCGGTAGACCTCGCCCAGATCGGCGACGAAGAAAGTGTCCTCGTCGCCGACGTCACAGATGTCGTGATCGATAGCCTCGACACGGCTCTTCAAAGCTGCGCCAATGAGCTGCTTGGCATTTCCTACGCCATGGTTGTCGACGCTGCCTAGGGAACAGTCGTTGAAGTACTGTTTGTGATTCAACGAGATGTTGTATTCCTCTGGAGGGGGCGTGAGAGCAGAAGGTGCCATTCCCTTGCTGGTGCGAGTTGGGGAGCAGCTGGTAGTGGTTGAGAAGGGTTGCTGGATGGCGAAGGGACGTTAAGGCGGCTTGAAGGGCGCGAAGCCGAGGCTTGGTGTCGGGCGAGGCCTCCTGTCAGACTGTTCCTCGACGGAACAGACCACAAAGAGCGTGCTATGCGGCAGCTGAGATTCGGGTGGCACTGGGGACTGGTTGTTGTACGAAAACAACACGCGCTCGAGTTCCTTCTTAGACGTGTGTGGCAGGCGGTGGGGGGATGTTGTTGAAGACGTGTGGCGCTGGTCGTGCAGAGACAACTTGAAGATTGATCAGGAAGAGGCGGCCGCGAGCCGTCTTTCAAGGAAGCCTTTGATAGCGACCAAAGGCTGTCGGTGCGGTATTTTACGCGAGCAGCGAACGACAGTCGCGGGGTGATCCAGCGGCTGGTGCGAGGTGGGGTGGGAAGAGACGAGGCGGTGAGGTGAGGTGAGGTGAGGTGAGGTGAAAGGAACTGCGCGGGTGGCTGCGTTGAAATTTGGCCTCCCCGCCAAGTGTGTTCATAGCGAAGGATCCATGCGTTGCCTGGATTTACGGCAGCGTCCCAGCCATTGGCCTCCGCAAATGCCCCACACTCCAACAAACCACTCACAGCTGCGTCATTGACCTGTCGATGATCGGGCGCGTCCTTGGGCCCTTGGGCCCTTGGGCATCGCTGAAGCAGGCAAAAAGCCGTCCCGGGCGCGCCTTGTCGAGTTAGCCCCTGCACTTCCTGCTGCCTCCGTGGAGAAAACAACGCACAATCGAGAGGCAATTATCGACACAATTTGCACACACGCTTTCACTCGTGTTGGCAGCGGTCACAACACCGACGCTCGTCTGCACGTGCCTCTACATGCCTCGGACCTGTTGACGACGGAACACACTCTCACGCACTTTGTCCATGCACTTTCATCACCAACACGCAATGAATGCAGCAACCATGCAATTGCAAAGAGTCGTAAATGGTTTCATTTCAACGCCGCTTGCACATGCATGGGTATGTTCCAGAGCGCCTTTAAATGTTCAGGTGTTTGAATCGAACGTCATGATTAGTACCGTGTTCCAACGCCGCCCAATGTATGCGCATCACAAGGCTTCTATTGCCTCTGTACGAATATCGGCACGTCAGACAGATCCACACCATAGCTCTGCTTCAAGTAAACGCTCTTCGGTGTGGCATAGCTGTGTAGCTGCCGAGTGCTGGCTGAACCACCAATCTGACCACGGCCCTCATGGTCGTAGTCCAACCCACCACTAAATCGCCCAGAAGTAGTCAACTCATGCGGTATGTAAGACATCGGGCGAGCACGACGTGCAGGTGCAGTGTTTTCTTTAGCTTCAACTATTGGTCGCGCTCGCAGAATGTCGCCGATGGATTGGCGACGTTCACTCCACTCTATGGCATGCTGCTCCCAGTTGACGCTCTGCTCCCAATCGACATTCTTGTGAGCTGACGGCGGTCGTATATGGTTAGGTCTTAGCGGGGACTGTGGACGGGAGCTGGCGCAAACGCGAGACTGGTTTGCCGCTGCGACATTTGCATTCTCCAGTCTAGGCTTAGCCGACAGTGGTACTGGGTACTTGGAGTAATCAATGGTCGGCATTGGTGGAGCTTCATCAACGGAGATGGTTTGCGAGCGACGCCTCAATTGCTTCGCCTCGCCAATCTCTATCTTTGGCTTGTGGCGCGGTTTGCGTTGCTGAGGCATTTCTGACATCTCTGGTTCAGCGAGAGCACGATCCTTGCTACGCATGCGCGCATATTCTGCGGCTGTGTCGGAACTCATGCTCATCACTGACTTTGACCGTGATCGTGCTTGACCAAGTTGATGAGGATGTGTGGGGTTCTCTACAGCCTCTCTCTGGAAAGAGCCAAACATCGAAGGATCGTACGGTGAAGCACCAAGAGCTACCGCGATGGTACCAAGATCAAGCACCTTGGGCGAAGGGATTTCCTCCTCATGATGATCTGTCGTCTTTCCCGTCTTTGACTTCATCCGGAAGAAGGCCATGCTCCTGCGACGGCCACAAGCTGGTGGCGCAGGTGCATTATCAGGCTCAAGCTGGATTGGTGATGAAACCGAATCAACAAGGCTGAAGTCGGCTGCCGACTCAGCTGAGTTTATGTGGTCTTTAGTGGGGTAAGTATGAGTCAAACACTCCATACCAGGTGTAATTGACAGTCGTCGAGTAAACTTGACCCTTACGTCGTCCGGCACCTCAGGTATGACCTCACAGCTTGGCTGGGCTGACTGGACGACAGGGAGCTGAGTCTGTGATGGCCGGCGCTTCTGTAACCGTTTGCTCTGCCTCGGTAGCGGCTTCTCAGAGCACTGAGAAGTCTCTGATTGTGGTGTGCTGGGCGGAAGCACCGAGTCCACGGACGGAAGCTCGGTAACTTCCCGGGGAATATCTAGTGACAGTGTGCGACCATGTCCGTGTCTAGACACACTGGCTGACAGAGTCCGTCTGAAGTGAGGTGAAGAAAATCCCTGGACAGGCAGTTCGAAGCTCATTGCCTGTCTTCTGCTAGCACTGTACCGTGCATACGGCGATTCAGTAAGTGTTGGGGCAGCCACTCGAAGTACGTTAGGGTGTTGCTCATTGTTGAACACTCTTGAGCTGCCGCCAGACGAGCTAAAAGACGAATAGCCAGAGTCGGATGTTCTTGGTGATGGCCGATGCGTTTTGTTACTAGGGGTTTCCAAGGTATTCGTGCTCGTGGCTGTGGAAGGAGGCTCGAGCTCGGTTACATCAGTAATAGTGGCAGATAGTTCCACAATTTCTTTGCGTGGCTGAGATTGTACGTCTTCAAGAAACAGTTCATCGGTTGTTGTTTCCTGATCCTGCCAGACGTTGTGTACAACCATGCGATTCTCGAACGGACTGTATGGAATGTAAGTCTGATAATCTTTGGCGAGAATGTCAGCGCTCTGGGACGGCCGCCTTGTGCTTATAGCAATGCTCTGCGGTCGCCTTTTTGGTTTGATCTCCGGTTTCATGTATGTGATTGGTATCTTTTCCTCTCCTTCCGGGTCTGGAGTGCTCCTCGTATTGATGTCACGCAGTCCAACAGCCGACCTACTCCTTCCATGCGCCTCTTTCCTTTCGTTTTTCGCAGCCAAGGGTCTATGGATGGGTTTAGTTACCGAGAAATAGTCGTTGTTCTCGCTGGCTTGGGCAGCGCGTTGGAGGTTGGTCGTACTCGGTGCAGGCGAAGCGGCACCGTTGACGACCATCAGTGAGCCTGGCTTGTACGTGCCCAGATGGGAATACTCTAATTCCCCGGAGTCTGCGTCTGACTGTTGTCTGCTAGATCCAGAGCTACCAAGCGATCCAGAGACGGTCCCCACTGTGGAGTTCGCCATTTGGATTCATCTTCTGGATTCATGCGCGGCGCCTTCCACGAATTCCATGTCCTGCGTTGGCCATTGACAGGCGAGATTCGAGTCGCAACTCCTGGTGTCTGAACGAGCGATTTCCTTCTGGTCAATGCGCCGCTAACCTCCGGGTTGGACCAGTCGTACTCTTGCTCTGCCGCGGCCACAGATGCTGTTGGGCGTTCCAAAGCTTCGCCTGTAGCAAACACTGTTAGCTAAGAGCCAAATGTAGGACGGTGACTGCATAGATGGTAAGGAGGGAAGCCACTTCACTTGAACACTGATACGCTTCACGGGGATTACTTACGCAAGGCTGCCAATTCCTCAGGAGACGCATTCCTTTTGACTTCTTGCAGTAGCCGTATCGCCGCCCCAATGTCTGACTGTGTATTCGAGACTGATGAGACCTTCGAATCCGGCAGGTTCTTGAGGTTGACTGTCGAGTTCCGTCTGCTTCGTACAAAGGAGCGCAATGCAGAACCCGATCTCGAGTGCACACGTGAGTTTGACCTTGAAACGACTTTTGAACGGCGTCCACGCCCCTCCGCTGCTGTCTCGATATCGAATGTGTCCTGATCACACCAAACTGCTGATCCGGTCTCTTGGCTTGCTGATCCGGTCTCTTGGCTTGCTGACGACAGCATCGAATCCCTGATTTGTTGCCGATTCTTCGCACTCAAATCCGCATATTGTGGCGAATCCGGGTAAGTGATGTCACCGTTGGCTGCAGGGCTCACGAGTTTCGAGTTCGTGTTCGTCCTCGGCTTGCACAAGCGATTGTGTTGAGGGGTGGTCTGGCCATTGCACGTCTTGTTACGGCGCGCGACGCGGTCCTTGAATTGAGAAAACATATTTACAGAAAGGCTATAGAAGGGAAGGCATTGAAGCTAACGCAGACGCTGTCAGCTACAAAAACGAATACGGGGATTGCCTTAAGACAGGCGCTCACCCTATATCAGGCTTGAGGATGGCCGGGACACTTGCAGTGTGGGGGCTGGGATAGTGTCTGGCTGAAGACTTAGTGCAACGCGGTCAACATGGAGTTCACAGCTTGTCTAAGTATGAAGACATGTAGGTCCCATCAAAGCAAGGTGCTTGGGTCAGTCAAGACCCGCCGTCCTATATCGCCTCTTCTCAAACGTACGATTACGAGTCTGTGCATGTCGCAAAGTGGAGAGTGCAGCGAAGCAACAACAAACTTGGAAGAGAGCTCTGGACTTGAAACCAGGCGCCTCCACACGCATCAGCAGCATGCCTCAGCCACCAATCACGAAACTAGGATACTAGAGACTGCACAAAGTGCCAGCCAATCAATATCAATGGGTGCGTGGCTGAAAGCTAGATCCCAGTGTTGATCTCGTGTAACGGCTCAGTGTTTAGGTCCAGATCCTGCTCTTCCAAGTGTGAGGCTCGCCATTCCAGCCAGCAATTCCCTGAAATGCTACAAAATTTCCACGCGCGATCCTTTCCCACAACATACTCTCGTATCCGCCCGCGATAGTTCATGTCAACCAGAATCTGCTGCTGTTAGGTGATGGCAGTCAATAGCAGCATGTCCTGACGAGAACTGAACAAAGACGACTCGAGGGGCACAGATCTTGTTGCAGATGGCAATCTCGCTGGAGTTGCCTTGTTATTTCAGACAACAGGATGTAAAGCACCATGATCGCAATTCTTCCATCATCCCTCGGGATAATTCCATATTTGCACGTGCCATTGTCGCCAAGTGATCGCGGCCTGCGATGCAATTCGTCCCTTCATAATGCACTTGGACCTTGGAACCAGAGAGCCGGACCAGGACGCGCACGCCAAGGCAGTACTTTCGACGCGCAAGGGCCTAAGAGCCCACGAGCCTAAGAGGTGACCTTTTATGACATGGCAATCTAGCTGTGTCTGGAAAACTGGAAAACTGGAAAACTGGATAACAACTGCGGTGCTGGTTCGGGATCTGCGGGATCGTGAAGCAAACGTGCTGCCGAATTGCCTGCCGTTTTTGCCGACTCCGAAGATAAAGACCTGGATCCCAACACCTGTTCCAAGTGATGTCGGAATCGCAGTCTTCAAAGCAGACATCATCGGGGTCTGCGTGCACAGCAGAGCTGGAGAACTGGGCGCACTAGAGATCCCGGTTGAAACTGACCGCTGCGGCAATCGATCGTGCCTACCACAGATGCACCCTTAGTCAGCTCAGCTCCTCCAGCAACGTCAACCGCATTTCGTCCTTTCAGCCGCCACTGCTTTGCAAGACCGCCGGCAACACACGCGTTCTCCGATGAGGCTTCAACACTTGCCCTACACCTACATAAGCCCCGGGTGACGTGGAGACGATGCGCAGCCCCTCGGACGGTCGCAGATCGCGGGTGCTGGCGGAGTATTAGAGGAAGTGACGTCAAGCTTCCCCCGACAGCCATAATAGCGTGTATGGAATTTCATTTGCGCGACACCAGCTTTTCATTGTTTCTGCGACGACCCTTGATTCACATATATCCTTCGGTCCGTCCAGGGACTGTCTTCATTTTCGGTGGCCTCGTTCTTGTCTTCGGCACGCAGCCAACGCGCAACCTCCATACCCACGTCCTCGCGACAAACACTCCTAGACCCTCCAAACCGCCATCTCACTTTAATACCTGACGTCAGCCATCATGCTGGTGGCATCGTTCTGGCTCGTGCCCATTTTCAGTTCGATAGTATGGATGGCCATGCTGATCACAATGCTTGTGTATTGGAGCACGAAGGGACATCCTAAATATCCGACAATGGATGTGACGCAGGACATTGCGTACATATCTGGTACGTTAACGCTCGTACTGTGGTGGCTACCGGAAGTTTTAGGACACGGTATTTGCTGTTTGGTAGTAGTGCTGTGGTGTGGCAGGCGGCGTGTCGTAGAACTTCCATGGGCCATCACAGTATACCTGTAAACAATGCCCGTCAATACTAACGTGACACAGACATCGGCGCACAAACTCTCAAGCCTATGTTCATTGCCATGTCCGTCGTCACCGTCGTTACATTCGATCTCGCCTTCGTCTTTGAGCGCTACCTACGCCATGCCGGCAAACTCGCGCCCAACACATCAATCTGGCAGAAAGTCTATTCGACACTCAGTATAATCGCTGCCATCGTGGGCGCAGTTGGCCTTATCCTCCTCACTATCTTTGACAACTACCACCACAACCGCATACACAATATATGCCTGGCCATCTTCATCATTGGCTACATTGTCAGTGCCATCTTCATCTGCTGGGAATACCAACGCCTGGGGATCCACTACCGCCAGCACTCGATCCTCCGTATCTCCTTCTGGGTCAAGCTCGCATTCATCTTGACTGAAATCGCCCTATGTGTAGTTTTCGTCGTCACGCAGAAATACGACTACTTGAATGTAGCTGCTGTTTTTGAGTGGATTATTGCGTTTGTATATACCTGGTATGTGCTGAGCTTCTTCATCGACTTCCTGCCCGCAATGCGCGGCAAGCACCACCAGAGCTACCAAACCGAGATGCAAATGGCCGAGGAGGGCGGACCTCAACCCAGAACCATGGGCGATGGGGCGGCGGAAAGCCAACAATACTTCCGCGGTCAGCCGACAAACGATGCGCCTCACGTCAATGGCAACGGTCGAATTGCCGACGCATACACCAATAGCTACGGTAATGGAGAACCTGGCCAGAACTTCTTTCCCAACACCAACGGCTTCAACAACCAACACCCTAAGCCAGAGGCGCCTATTCCTCTGAGGAACTTCTAGACACTTTGCTTACAATTATTTTAATGTTTGAATGCATTTTCCTCTGTACATACCCATCTTTCTTATTTAAATTAGCGTCGAGACGAGTGGCAACGTGCACTTGCTTTGTTTATGGACTAAAGATATACCACATCATGAGTAAAGTCTTTGCTTTTCGCGCGCATTGGCAAGCATCTGTATGATTATATGAAAGACTCTGAACACATGAGCGTTGTTTGCTATATCGATAGACGTTCATGTTAACCAACCGTTGAAAGCATACCATCCATCCGCTGTATCTTCGATTCGTGGAACCATCAGTGTAACAACTTATTTAAATAAAGTACCGCTCAGTGTCTAGTCTTGGTGTTTGTTTCAGTGAATACCATATCTCACGAGCAATGATCCTATTCGCACCTCGACGTACAGCGACCGTATCCTGTGTGATTTACGTTGTCCATGTTAGCTCTGCAGTTGCCGCTGGTAGTGTCAGAACCCCGTCTATCACAGCGATATCTTGACCTGAATTCAAGTTTCTGACGAGCCTGCTATTCGCTTAGCTGTTGCGCGCTCATTAGTTATGGCTACACTGAATACGCGAGAGAGTGTCGGCTCTGCCATTGTGAGTCTTGAGCATGCGTGTGAAATGTGTATGTGGAGTAAATTCGCTCGCAGTGCTGATATGGTGCTAGATAGACACAGCATATGTTTATGGAAGGCGTGCTACCTCGAGCTCTTATCGTCTCTATCTCGCCTCCGCCGATCACTTCGGTCGTCGTCATAGTCGCGCTCTTTTCTCCGCCGCCGTCGATTGTCAGAGTCACGGCTGCGGCTGCGGCTTCTGTCCCGTCTGACGCGCTTGTCTTTTGCGTCGCGGCTTCTGCTCCGGTATCGATCGCGCCGCTTGTTGTCGCGGGGACTGCGGCTCCGGTCTCTCCTGTCGCGATCTCGGCGTTTTTCTCTCTTGTGCTCGCTGTCATAGTCGTTGTCTCGGTCCCTGCGCTTTTCGCGCCGTCGATCGCTGTCATTGTCGTTGTCGTGCTTGGTTCGCTGGCGGTCGTCTTTGTGGTCTCTTTCGCGTCTCCGTTCGCTGCCGTAGTCATCATCACGTCGCCGGTCGCGGTCTCTGTCGTCTCGCCTATCTCTCCTCCGCTCTGTTTTCTCGTCGTCATCGCGCCTGCGCGAGTCCTTCAAGGGTTTCTCGTCTTGTACGAGGTCCTGCCCCTCCAGTTTCGCCTTGAGCTCTTCTTCTGTGATGATCTCACCCGTCTTCTTGTTACGTAAAGTGACTGGGTTGTAACCTTGTGGCACGTCCTTGCCTTTGCCCTTCTTGCCCCTTGCCTTACTGTTGAATTCGCCCAATTCTACATCCTTAGCGGCATCCTCCTTTGCGCCAATGCCTAGCAGTGCAGGCCGGCGCTTGACTTCCTTTGGTGCTTTCGCGCCGTTCTTGCGTGATTCACCGTCGCTGTCTTTCCAGCCCATGCCGCGCAACATTGCCAGGCCAAAGCCTTCGATAGGTGTAGCTTCGTAGGCGTCAAGCGAGGGCTCTTCGGGTGCCTCGTTGAGGTCATTTTGGAGGGCTTCTTCGTCGGTTATGGCAGGGACAATGCGCGAGGCGTCGGTGGATTTGCCGTTGAAGAGGGATTCGAGGGCCTGCTTTTCGAGCCGTTGCGCCTCCGTCAGGTTATCTTGTGGATCTACTTCCATAGATTCGGCAGATTCGGCAACTCCGTTCTCTTGCTTCTCTTCTGGCTTCGTTGGGACGGTAAGTCCATACACCACCTCCTTCTCCGGCTCCTCCATTACAACGTCCTTGCTCTGCTGTTGTGTATGCGGTGCTCTTTCTAGCTGCTTCTTCCGCGCTTCTTCTCGCCAGTTGCGATTTGGCAATGAGGGTATGACCAGCGGCCCTTTCTTTTCTTTGGGGCCATTGATATCGATTGCGCCGCCTGCTGCAGCGTCGAACCCTGAGATTTCTTGCTGCTTGGTCGTGTCGTCGGGCTCGTCGTCGCCAAGAAGCGCTTTCTTTGGTTTTGTATCCTTCTTTGCAGCGATTGATTTGAGGCCTGGCTTTGCTTTCAGGCCACCCAGCGACATCTTAAAGCCGCCCGCGGCCATGGTGGTAGGAATGTAGATTCTCTGGGGTCTGCTGCTGCCTGGAAGCATTTGCTCAATCCGAATGTGATGTGGTATTTAAGTGCGCGGACTGGGGTATGTAATCCCAGGGGGAAGTATGCAATTCAGGACGTTGGCGTTGCGTTAGCCACGTTCTTTCCAGCACCAAAACTTGCCTCTATGACATCGATGCTTGGCAGGGTCCAAGGCGGCGCTATCACGTGCAAAGTAGCTCAATTGGGAAAGGAGGGTGTGTTCCGCAGTCTTGGATTCAGTAAATATAGGGCCCATGAAAATAATACATGCAATTCGTTCATTCATAAGCTATGCTCTTTCAGGACGGGATCCTCAGGTATCATCACACACAAAAAATGTCTGCCAACTGAAGTCTACAAACGAACCACCACTCCGAAATAGAACAGAGACTTGCTCTTGCTCCTTTTCTTGTCGAATCTATGAAACGTCATCTCTATGCAAATACTTTGCTGTATCGTTTCCCGCAAACGAAAAGGGGCTCTTGCCAATCTCAGGACTTCTTGGATCAATTGGGCTTGCAAAAAGACCTTCGTCCTTATCGTCATCATCTGTAGTTGCCGATCCTCGAGACTGGAACACAGGCGCTGGACTCGACAAGGCATTGAGCGATGCCATTCCGGTAGAGCTCTGTCGTGCAACGACAGAGGGAGGTGGGACTTGGACCGCAACTTTTCGTGGTGCTGCTGTTTGCGATTCCTGGGGCGGCTGGGGTGGCTTCGCTGCCAGAGATGATGGGTGCTCGCCTTTGAGTATAGCAAATGAAGAGAATGAGGATACGGCGACATCTGATCCCTCCGGAGAAAGGGGGTTGGCGAAGTGTGCATCACTGTGCGCGTCCTCAGGTTTGGGTGTGAGGTCTCGCTGGTTGGTGCTGAGCTTCAAGCCGGCGAGCTTGTCCAGTAGTCGTCCCCCACCAGGCGACCTGGGGCTTGCTGGGCCGTTTGTTGGCGGACCTGTTGGAAGCGAGATGCTGAGGCCGGATGGTCGCGCATTGACGCCGAATGTTTGCTCGATCCATTCCTTCTCTTGCACGGCCATGAGCAGCCCAATGCCCTCGACGTTGTCTCGCGACTCTGCCTCAATCTCCTTCTGCAACACCTGTAACCTCTTCTTTGCCCATATTGTGTGCAAGACACCCTTCTTCCCGGCTGCGCGCGCTGATGCTCCCAGCTCTGGTGGAAACAGCGCAGGCAGCGGGTTGGTGTGCCAGACCACAGGGGGCCTGCCAGCTTCCTGTGATCGGTGTGTGAGGGTGACGCTCTTGGGTACTGCGACACCTGGTGGCAGCAGGAAGTACATGCGGTTCACATCGCTGGCTTGCTGGTCGTCGGCTGGCAGAACTCGTGTGCTGCCTTCCCACGACACGTGCCAGTCTCCACGTACCCCGCGCGTTGAATCGTCGTCCTCCCATTCTACCATGAGGATCTTGGTGCCCCCTGGTGTGGCATGGTCGTACTCGTAGCGTGCCAGCGCATTCGTGACAGAGATGCTTGGCGACTCGACCTCGTCCTTGTGCGGACCCTGCGTTGTTGTGTCTACAGACGTAAAGGGTTGTGTGGCCGCAGACGCCATGAGCATGTGTGGAGTACGGTGCTCAAGAACGCGGTACGGAGGCGTATACAAAAAGGGTGGGGGGCAGGAATTCGGAATACGAAGTCAGAATGCTACGTTAACACAGGCACAGGGCGCGGCTGATTAGGAAGGCCCTGGAGGTAGGCGCGGCCCGTAGTCGACGGGCTCCAGATCAGCTGGGGCTAATTACACCAAGGCTAAACCTTCTTCCGTCTTGGTAGAGCGACAAGAGAACGCGCTGCAAACGAACTGCAGGACAGAATTGTCATCCGCGCCGAGACGCACTTCCATGTTGTCTCTCAGTGAGTAACTGACTAAATCTAGACTTCCTGTGGGTGTCGCAGCCTCGAACATTAGCAGCCAATCACCATCTAGAATGCACGAGGGCGGCAAAGTGACTTGAGCGATGCGCCAATGTTGGCTTCGATTCTTCGAGAGCTGGGCGATGCCCCTATCAAGTACTGTACAGAAAGCGGGAGCTGCGCTAGCTTCCCAATGCCCCTTTCCTACTCCAAGGTTTGCGGCCGTATCGTCATAGTCCTGCATCATCCAGTCGATGCTTCACGCTGTAAGAATGCTTCTAGCTCACCCGAGCCGACAATGCTGGAAAGAACAGAAATTGGGTATAGTGCGAACAGAAAACATGTGCAAGAAATAAGTGCTTTTCGGCGAAAATCGCCTGAGGTAAGTTTGCAAACAGAGGGCGATGCTGCCCAGCAGACTGGCGGGGATGCTCAGATGAGCAAGAAATCCCAGCCCTTCTGGTGCATCGTGTCCCGCCAGTGGACACTCTGTTTGATACCCTTAGAGAGGTTGTGGTCATTGACAGCCCACACCTCGTTAAGGAGCGCCTTCATCCTTCCAAATGAACCAGAGATGGAGGCATCTCCAAGGCGGCTGGTGCGCTCGGAGAACATCTTGCGGAAAGACGAGTTGGGTAGAGAGACTGTACCTGCAACAAGCAGAGGCCAGACGAGGGAGCGGTCGAAGCCCTCAGGTCCAGCAGGTATGTAATCCATAGCCTTACTGAGTGCGCTGACAAGATTGGCGTTGATGGGCTGAGTGCGGTCGAAGTCTGGAACCAGGCTGCAGAGGTAGATTCGAGCCGCCAGGCGGTAGACTGCAGTCATGTTTCTGCGGAGCTGTCTGGGAAGAATTTCGCCAGTAGACGAAAGCGCACTGTTGTTCGAGCCGACTGGTGGTTCTGTTAGGCTGATTTGCTCTCCAAGAAGCTGAATGTGTTGGCAGAGCTGGACATCGTCCATGCCGTCCTGCTTCAGGGCGTCAAGGCAAGCAATCTCCGATATCAGATACATAATTCGGTCTTCGCAGCCCATGAGCTCAGCGAGACCGGATGGCGCATCAGCGATGAGCTTCTCGCGGTAGGTGTCAGCAAAGGATGGTGTCCTGCCGAGCATAGTTGCGCCGAGAATGTCAATCCATGAAGCGAGGGTCATGTTGAAAGGAGGCTGGGACTGCTGCTGACCGTTCAGTGCAACAAGCTGGTTTGGGAGCTCCAACTTGTGGACCAAACTCTGAACTGCCTGAAAATGCTGGTGCCACGGAATGTCGACCAGAGCATCGTCGAATCGACCGACCGAGCAAGGAAAATATATCATTCCGAGGGTGGCCTCGAGGGTCTCAGCATGGTCGCGGTCGCTCATTAGGGAGTCTGTGAGCTGCTGGACAGCTGCAAAGCGGTTCCTGTAGACATTATGGTCAATTTCCTCTCCTTGGAGTCCCTGTGTGGTCTTCATGTGCAGCGCTGAAACGCTCATACAGGCATGTAGGTAAGCTTTGTTGGTCTCAAGCGCTGGCAGGATAACTTTGTCGCGAGCTGATCCGGGCTGGTTGGCCTCGAGTACTGGGTAAACCATGTGCATGACGTTGTCGATAAAGTGAGTAAGTAGGTGCTGATCGCACTCATCGACTTGGACCATGGGGTGATGGGAGGGGCTGAAGGCACCGTGGGCGGGGAAGTCGAAGGTGTTGAACTCAAGTGGCTCTTCAGCAAAAGACTCGCGATGGCTCTCGAAATAGTCCTGCTGAACCCAGTTGTCGGTAGGATAACCCTGCCCGACAGCTGGTGGTGTCTGATAATGGCTGAAGGTAGAGAATGTAGAGTCCCTTCGAGTGGGGATATCGTTGATGAACATCTGACTCTCCGTCTTAATGTCAATTTCATAGGGTGCAAATTGTCCAGGATGTTGGTAGACGGGAGCGAACATTGGTGGCGGCATCGCCGCGTTATAGAAGTCAGGCGGTGTTACTGTGTTGAATTTGTAGTCGAGAGAGTTTTGAGAGTCAACGGATGGTGCGCGAGTGCAGCCCATACCGTCAGAGTAGTTGTCGGTAGTCTGCACTGAGTGGCAGAGGCTTGGTGGTGTATTGGTGCTCATTGTGACTCCTTGTGCGGTCTTCTCATTCAACTTGGTGCGCTTAATGATGTTTTTGATGACTTCCTTCTGGCTTCTCCTCTGTTCATTGTTGCTCCACCATACTGGTCTCTTGTATTCGCATTTGAGACCAAGATGTTTGCATGCGCGACACGAGTGCTTACCCTCGTCACACTTCTTCCGTCGTAGACGACATGTGAAGCACCCTGCAGAGATGCGATGAGCTAAGTGTTCAAGCGGGACGTATCCCTGCATGGTAATGGAGAGGGTTGCTCTTACCTGTTCGTGATCGACGGTGCATCTTTGCGGCAGCTTGTTTTGCTGCATTGGCAGCAGCAGCAGTGGTTCCCACCATGGTTGGAGGTTGCTTGACTGTTGATGTGAGTGCTGAGGAGGGCGACATGGCGATGTATGTACTGCCCCGGGCAATGGTACAAAAGGCTAGTGAACAATGCGGCAATAACGACTAACGCGCGACGGGACGATTTGCAAGGGACAGGATGGCAGGGCTCGGCCGGCTGCTCGTAATTAAAGATAGGTACGCGAAGTTCGACCAGCGGACTTCGATGTGAAAAGAAGGAGGGAACCAAATTATGCTGCTGTCTGATTTCCCTTGGTGGGCTGGGACTGGCATATATGTACCTTAAGAGTGCCACGAACGGCACAAATGTGAGCAAATGCTGCGGGGTCTATTCTTGGACCCCATACTATTGACCCAGTGGTCAAGAAGACCCGTCCAACGGCATGAGAGTGAGAATGCCAGTGTGCATGTGGTACGGCGTGGTGATTGGTCAGACTAGTCGTACGCGGCAGGCAGATATCGAAATTTGGGGCCTTTCGAGATTGCACCTATTTTGGGGCTTACTTACCCGCCGCGCTAGAGCCAACTGCAGCATTAGGCTCATGAGGGGGTGCATCTTTGAACGGCTATCGATCGGTTGGAGGGTTTTCGCGAGCATGTCGCGCACGTTAACTGACCTTTTCTGTACTAGAGAAAGGATTTTCCGGTCGGGTGCGTGAACTCGAGTGACCAGGTCCGTGTCTCTTGGCTCTTGATTGTCCCCAGCCTCTTGCGGGACAGTAGAAATGCAGCCGTAAACACTTGCAGCGGCTGCGATAACTGGCCGGCCCGAACGTAGCTAGTGACTTGATCCGTCTGTGCAGCTCGTTGGTTGTGAGATGCATGTGGAGCATTAAATGAACGTGTTCAATGTCGTGAGGCGCAAGAGCATGAGGTTGGTTCCTGCTTCCGAAACAGATGCATGGTGAGTCGTGGCACCGCAATATGCGGCTGTTTCTCCAAGCTATTCGTTCGTGCAACGTGCGGCCAGAGCGTTAGGACAAAAATGAGGGGTCATGCAGACTGGAGTTGGCCAAATTCGAAATGGCAATTGTCGTGATCATTTCCACTGCGGGACTTGCCCACCGAGCTAGTTGGACCGACGAGAAGACAGAGAGCATGGTCAGCCCCAAGGGGGCAGGTCAGTTGGTGCGCATTTCCGAGCTACGCGAGTTGTAAGTTCTCGTGTGACGCGGCACACTGGCATGGGCGCAACATGGCTGTCTCCGGGCGGGATTGCGCGCTGAGTGGTGCAGATGCATGCGTGGGAGTTGGATTTTGCTTGACAAGCTTTCCCTAGTGCAGCCAATGAGAGTGTGCACAAGGCTAGCTCCCACAGTGGGGCCAAGCCACACGACAGGGGCCGTTCCGCGCAGTGTTGCTGCTATGTATAGTCCCTTAATTAGGTCATTATGCTCGAGAAAGGTAGCTAATTAGGCCCGTAGTCATCGGGCCTCTTTGGACATGGAGTGTTTTCCTGTTTAGATGACTTACGGCCACTGCAGCCTGCCATTGGTTACCGACTGGAGCAGTCAATACTTGATTGTCCACGAATGGCTCGCGAGCACACATGTACCCCTCTGGCGTTGAGCACGCGTGAGGTTTGCTCACCTGACGGCGTGGATTTTATGCTAATCTGGTATCCACTCCCACTTGTGGTCTTCACCCTGGTCTTCGGGAGACCCTTTTCCTTGCTCGCCTCGATGTGGGTCTGGCCATCACAGAGCATGAAGTTACTCGTCAAATCTTCGGCAAGTCTCTTGAAATCTATCCTTTCTTCCCACGCGTTGGCCAGGATATACGACCCAGCTTAGCAGAGGATGAACTAGCCGTAGGCCGCATGTCATCGGCAAAACCCTTCGGAAAGTGATGCAGGTCTGGACGAGTTCTGACTGTTGAGCACGGTACAGAAACCGTTGTGTCGGCGCCATCTTCGCGAAAACTGCGCAAAGTAGCCTTCCACACTTGCCTTGGCAAAGACTGTCCATGTGGGCTTAGGCGTGATGTCCGTCCGCAAGCTCTGTTAGCGACTTGTAGTGCGATTTCCAGAGAGTACTTTTACGAGCTGATTCGTCTCGCTGTATTACGCTTCAACACGCCCGTTGCTGCAGCGGAGGGCAAGAGGGAGAAGAGTCAGTTCGACCCGCATCGCCTTTCAGTCACGGGGACGTAGTGTGGCAGCTTTCAGCGACTTCGTTGGCTGAGGACCCTGCGAGGGTTCCATCGCCACCTCCCACAAGTTGCTCCCTTGAGTGATGAGTCTCTTGTGGCAGGAATAGCGGTCAAGAGCGACGGTTGATACGGCAGAGTCACGAGCCCCAGGTGCTGGTGTTGCAATGAGTCAACGCTCCATCCGCCATCGGTCGCAGATGGGCGCGTTGTACAGCAGCGTGGGCCGAGGACTCTTCTTCGTGGATTCGATGCAAAGGCAGGTTGAGACCGAAGGAGAGACCGATGACGCACAACGGGGTTGCTGTGCATCCGAACACGCGAAAGCACGCGGCTTGTTAGCAGCCGTGCGCTATGTGCTGAATCCCTACACAATCTGTGATGAGCTGTTGCCAATATCGCGCGTTGCAGATGGCTTGAGATGAGGCTGTTGCTTCATCCCTGCCGGAAAAGCCCGTCCGCATGCCGCAATCTGTAATTCCTCTCAACCGTTTCCATGACCCCAACCTCGCTGGCCAGCCACAACGCTTGCAGCCCGAACCATCACCGACAGGGGAGTCCTACCATCGATGCCCAAGCCCAAGCCGGAGTCAGTTGACCGCTGGACAGGCAAAGTTATTCATGCAATAGGAAACAGGGAGCAGAAGACAGCATGGCTCCGGACCCAAGCTACCTATGCTACGTACTAATACTATCGTGAGGCTGTGCAACGTGTCGAAGCAGGCACCGTACATGGCACGCGTGCACAGCATGGCCAACTCAGATCTGCAATGCAGTTGGCGCTCCAAACCGGCGTCCGCGATGATCGCCTCTGGCGCCTTTAGACGATTCTCTCTGTGGACTGTACCGTTGACAGTGCGCCCATTGCCGTCGTGCCGAAGCGACCCTGGATACGGTCCAGTGCGGGCCCCTTTCAACCCCAGCCTAGTGCTGTGTGACCTGCGGTGAAAGATATTAATGGCATTTGCGTTGCCTGATCGGGAGCATTTAGGTTGCTCTCCAATCTGCAGAGCGACGAATGGCGTTGCTGTCGTGCCCTCTCAACGCTGTCGTACAAGCGCCGGCCTCACATCGACCATTGTGCGGGCGGGAAAGCTCCGCTCGCGGATTGGCGGAGGCTTCGTGTCTATCTTAGACTCGAGAACTCTCACTGGAGGATACAACCCGGCAAATGTGCTCTCTCTGCAGCAGTCGAACTGTGATAGTCTCGAGCCACCAGCATCCGCTATCAACCGTCACTCAACCACCCTCTACAAGAACACCTACAAGCGCCCTCCACCCGAAGGGTCTCTTTTTCCGATTTTCCAACATTGGTCTGACACCGTGTGCGTGCCATGCTTGAGACATCACCTCGGATACATTGTTTAAACCACCATTGAGCGATTGAACCGTTTCATTCTTTTCAGTGTGCGCATCGCAAACCCGCGATCATGGTAAGCCGGAAACACGGGGCCAAGGCACCTCAAACACATGGTTCTAATGACCTCGAAGCAGGCCATGACGCCCATCACTCCGCTAGAACCGAGCGTTGAGATGTTCGAGAGGGGGAAAACAAGAGAAACCTTCTTTACATCAACCCTTACAGTGCGCTCGTCGCTTGAACGGCCAGTGTCGGGGATAAGCGTTGCATATACCGACATCGAGGATGACTCCAGTGAATTCGAAGAGTACAGTGGCTCATCCGTAAGGCATTCTGGGTTTAGTAGCAGCTATACGCAACTGACGCATATTAGAGCGACAACAGACGAAGCCAGACTACCATTTCAACCTTCGAAGAGGTGCGTACACCGGGAGACGACATACGACCACAGTATGCCGATTGGTACCTGCCAAAGGCTGTAGAAGGGCCTAGAGGCCCACATCTCTTCCGCGCATCACAATCTTCCAACGACTTTGACTACGCCTTGCAAATGTCACCAATTCTGCCAAAGGACACCCCATCCCGTTTCCCAACATCGTCCAGAGAACCCACACCTGCTACGATCGTTCCGCAACAAGAGTACAACAACATTGCATCCGCAGTGGCACATCTGAATAACAGCGAAGTCCGTGCCTGGTGCTCGCGCGACGTTGCTACCTGGATGTATCAGAATGGGTTCGAAGATGATGTGATTGACAAATTCGTAGCTCACGACATCACTGGAGCAGTCTTGTTGGACCTTCAATTCGACGACTTGAAAGAGTTGGAAATTCAGTCTTTCGGCAAGAGGCACCAATTGTGGCATCAAATCGATTCTCTACGTACGGCAGATGGCCTCGCTTCTCCTATTGCTCCTGCCCCGATACCCACTCCGTTCGAGGATATCGAACGTCCCTGTACCGAGACTAGGGACAGATCGAAGAGCAAGAATCGTGGTGGACGTCGCCGGCGCAATCCTGCAGACGATCTGATCACACCTGCCGAGTCCGTCTCCATCGTTGCTATCGAGCAACTGTTGCCCAAGCCACATGTTTGCGCTAAAGGAGAACGATGTGCCAAGTGGAGGAAACAACAGCGTCAACTGGCCAGACTTCAAGAAGAGCATGGGTTTCCAATCTCACCAGAAAAGGGCGGCAAGATATTCATCGCAGGAGATCCTGGTAACGCCCACACCGCACATCGCGCTGTGGAGAACGTACATCGACCAGTCTCTGAATCGACACCATCTGTAATCGTACCATCCGTGGTCGCATCCTCCGACCTACTAGGACCAGGGCAACTGCCAGAATTCACATTACAAGATCTTCAGAAATTGGAGCAATGTGATCCCCAGGACAACGTGCGACACTTTCTTTCCCTCCAAGGCATGGATTACCCTTACGCAACGCCTACTCCAATTGAAGCTCCGCCGACACCGCCAATGGACATGTTCCCTGCTCGTCCCCAACTGGTCATACCACAGACACAACACTATCCGCAAGTCTCGGCTTTCTCTGCATCCACGTCTGCCCACACTACGAAGTTCGACCCTGCCACACTCCCAACCCCTGTTTTGTATTCTCCGGAAACCACACCAGCCCCGCACTCGAATCTCAGGAGCCTCCCAAAGCTGATGATACCACGTTCCACATCCGCCCAGCCACAAGGTAACGCACGCCATGCTGTACCACAGAGCTCGTGCGTTGTACCAGACACCGCCTTTTCACCAGCCTGCGAAACAGCCACCTCGGGCGGTATCTACCGATTTGGTACACCAGCCTCCATGATGGACGTACCGGTAACGGCCGTCCATGTAGAGCCTGTGTCTCGTGACACAAGCCAGTCTGTACCACCGAACATGCAGTACAAAATCCAACTCCAGAGGGCTGGATCACGCAGTGAGCGGCGCCGGCCCTCGTTGACCATGCCGGCGCTTAATGAGAACCATGTGCTCACACCAACAGGTGCGCACTCGGACGATGACACGTACCGCGGAACGCAGTTCTTCGACAACAGCCCAGAGTCGTCGCCCATCAAGGCTACAGAGCTTGCAGGCATCCAAGAAGCCGAAGACAGACTTGCGCCGCTGCCCAAGGGTGGCTTTGCGTACAAAGGTGTAAACCACCACGGCTGGATGAAGAAGCGTAAGACAAGGATGCTACGCCACGAATGGCAAGACCATCATTTCCGTCTCAACGGCACGATGCTAGCCATGCACCCCAATGAGCTTCCGTCCTCATCGGCGCTGCAAACCATTGACGTCGACGACTACGCCGTCGCGTGCTCGTCGCTCGCCTCTAACAAGCTGTCCGCCAAGCTGCGCGCCCTCAAGCTCACATCGAGCAAGAGAGAGAAGTCCTGGCCAACCCGTCGGCATTCGAGTTCCAACTCGTGCCTACCGTTGGCGAGGCGAAGAAGGTCATGCCGCATGGGAAAGTGCACCACTTCGCCACCAAAGGCCGCGATGAGCGCATCGACTGGATGCGCGAGCTCATGCTCGCCAAGGCCCTCAAAGCCAAGAACGAGGGCTACGTGGTCACTGTCAACGGCGCTGGCATGTGAATGCCGCAGCTCGTAGCACCCTATTTTGATTTACTTGTTCTGTCTCTTTTGTTCAGTCTCGTTTCTTTACCACATAACGGCCGCTATTATACCCTTCCAAGTATTCCTTATCTCATGTTTGCATCTCCTCTCTTCTCCTCCTTCCCTTCTGTTCATAGCATAGCATAGCATTTCTCTTCACTTTGGATCGCGAATAAAGACTTCTGGCAGTGTATCAAACCGCAAGGTTGACAGGGGGAACACGGCACACACAGCGTCGACGTAGTAATGAACAGGGGATTACGGTATTATAGGAGCATCTAGCATTGGTACACAAAAGCTGTCGTTACATGGAGACCAGAATGGAAATGTCCGGCACGATGATAGTTAGCGCGAATGGTGGGGATGGGGAACTTAGGTAGATCACTGCAATGAATGGAACGATATCTCACGAATCCTCTATGTTACCTATTGTTCGTGTAATGTGCTCGACTTCAACTAAAAGGCCCAGGCGCATGTGAAAGGTGCAAAAGTTGCTCACTGGAAACTTCGGTTCGCAAGCGAACTACTGTCACACCGTTCGACAAGTCACAACAAGGATGGTGCTGATCACAGCGCTTTGCTTCTGGATTGGATATCGGTCGGACTTGTTACCACGGTGGTAGACTGAGTGACAGCGGGTTACAGCAGTAGTAGCAGTCACTTCGGGATCAGAGTTTTGGTATAGACTCATTTGCTGATAGGGCCATGGTTCACAGAAAGCGATGATCTTGCTACATAATTAGGTGCATAGAGACAAACAGTCAGACGTGTTTTGGTTTTAGTCGCCTAAGATCAGCGATGATAGGATCCCATGCATTTTCTACGAGAGCTGTACTTGCTTTGTATTTAAGAACTTGTGCGCAAAGCCATGTTATTGCAACTTCTAATTACCTGAAAGTGCAATGCAAAATATGCCCAAGAACGCCAAAGTGGGCTGAAGCCGCTATCAATGTTCGCAGGGTATCGTGATTAAAGAGGCAACATGCCAATTTGTTCAGTTATCAACTCCGATGTGGACGTTCTTCTCGCTGGGGTCAGGGATAACTTCCTCCTCCTTCTTGCCCTTGAGGGATGGCAGCTCCTCCATAGCCTCCTTGATGATTGTGAGAGCGCTCTCGATCTCTTCTTCAGTAATGACTAGGGGTGGTGCCAATCGAATGATGTTCTGGTGGGTGGGTTTTGCCTGGGAGACACGTTAGTATTTCTGTGTTCACCATATGAAAAGCGCCTGGTTTGAACTTACCAAGAGACCCTTGGCCTTGAAGAGCATGCACAGGTCCCATGCGCTGTGACCGTTGGTTTTGCTTTCATCGATAACAATGGCGTTCAGAAGACCCTTTCCACGAATAGTCGTGATCATTGGGTTGTTGATGTTCTTCAGACCCTCGCGGAACTTGTTGCCCATTGTCTGTGCACGCTCGACCATGTTCTCCTCCTGGATGAGTTCCAGAGCACGAATGGCAACGGCCGAACCCAGTGGGTTACCTCCATAAGTCGATCCGTGTGTGCCAGGCTCAATCGTGAGCATGACTTCCCGCGAACCGAGTACTGCCGAGACAGGGTACATGCCACCAGAGATGGCCTTGCCAAGCAGAACAAGGTCTGGCTTGATTCCACTCCACTCGTGGCAGAGCATCTTGCCTGTCCTTGCGATACCTGTCTGGATCTCGTCGCAGATGAGAAGGACATTGTGCTTGACGCAGAGCGCTCGGACTTCCCTCAGGTAGCTGTCGTCTGGCACCACGATACCTGCCTCGCCCTGAATGGGCTCAACGAGGAATGCAGCTGTGTTCTTGCCGTGCTTCTCGAGAAGTTCACGAACGTCGTCTACGTTGTTGTAGCGAATGGCCTTGCCCGTCGAGGGGTTGACGCTTCCGATGTTCGGCAGGTACGGACCGTAGTTCTCGCGAGACTCGGGGTCGGTGGACATGGTAATGGCAGCAAACTAGGCGCGGGTTGTCAGCCGTGTCTCCTCATGTGCCATCGTTCATGCTTACTGTTCGCCCGTGGAAGTTCTCCGCGACGGAGAAGATCAGAGCCTCATTTTGCGGGATTCCCTTGACCTTGTATCCCCACTTGCGCGCAATCTTGATGGCGGTCTCAACAGCCTCCGCACCAGTGTTCATGGGCAGAATCATGTCGAAACCGAACAGCGTCGTAGCATACTCAGCAAAGCGTGGGAACACGTCGTTGTAGAATGCACGGCTGCTGAGTGTCAATCGCGACGCCTGCTCAGTCAAAGCCTTGACTAGCTCAGGGTGGCAGTGGCCCTGGTTGACAGCGCTGTACGCAGAGAGGAAGTCGAGGTAGTGCTTGTCCTCGGGATCCCATACGCTGCACCCGCTTGCGCGAGCGAACACTGGGTCTTGTCAACATATGCCAGATGGACCAGAAGAGTCGACGTACCGATTGGGAGTGGGTGGTAGTTGTGAGCAGCATACTTGGCCTCCGCTGCTGTCGCCTCCGAGGACGAGGATGCATGGTACTTGGAGGGATCAGGAGTGCCAGAAGGGTGGAACGAGCGTGCAGTGGGCTTCAAAGAAGTGCTGTTGCTCGCAGGCGCACATGCAGCCTCAGTCTGAATTGCGCCGGGTGCCATGGTGTATGTGTTATCGGTGGTTGATGCAAGCGTGGGGTAGAAACAGTGGGGAACGTCCAAGGTGTTGAGCGTTGTGGTGAAGAAGAAATCTAGAAGGAATCAAGAAAACGGGGAGAGGTCAGGGGTTTTATTTTGAACCACTGTTGGAGCTCGGTGCCGACAACAGCCTACAAGTTCCATTAGAGAACAACTCTTTGTAACCATCGTGTATACCTGCGCTTAGCGGACAGAGCCAACGGCGCGCCCTCGGTTCAGAGCGGCCATCTCCATTAGCTCGTTTGTCATTGGCTCGTGGGCGTGGTCTCGTGGTGTGAGGGAGCGAAGCCTCAAACGCGAAATGCTATGCAAACGTAAGAGCGTGCAATGTTGAGAAACATCAAAGTTGGACTGGGGTCCGTTGATGGAGGTTGAGTTGGCTCGCAATGTCCGGCAAAAGTTGTCGTGGAAGGTCGTGCAGGCTGTCGCGTGCTGCCATCCTGCCAATAACAGCGCGCTTGCGCCATTTCTCCGCCTTCAAAGTGCAAGAATAACCTCACAACTTCGAACTCTCCGACCAAACCTGCATTCACGTGGGTGCCCATCATGGTCGCTTGCATCTTCCTCTCCCACGGCGCGATGGTGCCGGCCCAGCATGCAGTGGCGGACAGGCCAAAGGCGAGACACAACGACTAAAACCCTAATCGCTGACTCGACAGCCTCCCGAGATCACTGCAAACTTGCATACAGGTTCTCTACCACCACGGACCAACTGACAATTCTACTAGACTATGCGCAGTGTGCTGAAGACCCCTGAGAATTGTGTTAAGTTGAAATGAGAGCCATTAGGAGGCGTTGCACAAATAGGAGTTAACTTCACCGGCGGCAACATGGTGAAACGAGTGTTGCAGGTGTCAACGACGATACCATACACTTAATAAGAAGAAAGAAACATAAATTATGTACCATTAGATAACCTCAATCGGCAACAGACGGACGATCATACAACATGAACAAAGAAAGACGAAAAGACAACGGCAGTCCGGTAGTTTCAACCGGCTACAGTTGTGTCTGCTCTCTCTCTCTCGGTAAATCCGGAATGAGTACAACCCCAAGCAGCTTCATACCATTCTGCAACACAATCCTAGTGGCTTCCAGCAAGGCAGCAAAGCCTGGTAAGATCTTGCCATCATTCTCGCCCTGTTCGAGACAATCGGACAACTGCTCACCGACGACAGTCAAGTATGTGACGATTGTAGCTGGCTCGAGCGAGTGGAACACGGCGTTGACAACCTCAGGATATTGGGCTAATACGCGCAAGAGATTGACTTGGTCCTCACCCGCCAGCGACTCGAATTGGTCGTCCGCCAGATTGGCGCTCGTGATCTGTCCTCTCAGCAAAGTGCAGACCTTCGTGTACCAGAACTGCAGATCTGATCCAGTTCCAGGCTTGAAGGATGCAAGCGCATTTGTGTCGAAAGCATGAACGCTGGTTGCACGCGTCGATAGCTCCTGGAGCAAGAGCGCAGAGATCGCTAAACTTTTATTAGTTTGCTCTGAACTACCTAGCAACGCAGCTTTGTCCGCATCAACGCCTTGTAAAGCTTTCATCGCTCGTTCGCATTCGTCGAGGACGGCTTGCGGTTTGTAACCCTTCCCCAGAGTAGCCGCCATCTTGGACACCTCGCTGAACCGGACATGTTGCAACTTGCTGGCGACATCTTTCATGTCCAACGCCTCCAGAATCCTGGATAACTGTGCGAAATGGACGCTGTTGTCGCTCGCCATGACGTAGATCAACTTGTCAAATGCGTACTTCCTTGAACGCTCCAGTACAGCAGCAAGATCTCGCAGAAGATACGTGCTGCTCCCCGACCGATCTCGAATGATGGCAGTTCCAGCTTTGGCACCAAGTTTCTGCATATGTACAATCCACGCTCCACCACTCTCCTCCGAGAAGCCTTTGTCTTTCAACAGCTGTTCGACTTCAATCATGACCTCTGGGGAAACTGTTGACTCGCCTGCGTACTCATCAAACGGAACACCCAGTCGCTTGTAGAACCCCGTGTAGTTGTCAATATTTGCTTCTCGCACACGTTTCCAGAAGGAAACGATTGCTTCATCTCCAGCCTCGAGTTTCTTGAAAGCCTCATTGCGCTCTGCAAAGATACCCTGGCTTTCAATCTCGACTTGTGCCTCGCCTTCATCTCTACCTTCTTTAGCTGCATCATCGCGGGCTTTCTTGCTTGCTGCCTGTTCCGGCTGGAATAGGTTCTCGATCTGGTGGTACACGTCCAACAGGTGACCGACTGGGTCCAGGTCATAAGCCTCTTCTGAGCCGAACTTGTCCCAGCCGACTTTGAGCAGCGCAATTGGCTTGCCCCAGTCCCCGAGGTAGTTGATGCGTGTAACATCCCAGCCCAGTTTTTCATACAGCCGACTCACGAAGGCCCCAACGATGGTACTGCGCAAGTGCTTTCCCTGAAACTCCGTCGTGATGTTGGGTGAGGAGAACTCAACGACAGCCTTCATTTTCTTGATTTGTCCTGCTTTCAAGTCGTGTAGTTCGAACCCCTCCCGGGATCCGTACGTATCCTTTCGATCCATGATGTAACGAAGGATTACGCGTGTCAGTATCTCTTTCTTGAGAAAGACTCGCAAGTGAACACCCTCAGGCATGGGCAGATGGAAGAATGCATGTTCTTTGGGGAACTGAATGTCCTGTCAGCATGAATGGTGTAGGGCTTTTTGAAAAGTTATACGCACCTTATTCACCAGCTCGATTGACAATTTGTGAGGCTTCCGCCCCGGGCAAAGTTTTGGAAGCGTAACTGAGAGATCCCCGTTGAAGATGTTGTTTGGCCAGTGAATCGAGTTGTAGGCACTCTGCACGTCACATCCCAGGAGACTAGCGAGGAGGGCGGCTAGGTAGGAACGACAAACATAGAGAGGGTTGATCAGCACATCAATTGAAGTCAGATCCGGTTCACATTCATTTAGCGACACGGTTCTCAAAAGTTTCGCAAGTCCATTTTTGTGGAGAGTCGTCATCACTGTAGTTGGAACTACCTAGTTTCGAGTGAATGGTCCGGCAATGCTTTGTTGTTTATTGGTACAGGATCGGTCACAGGTCTGCTCAAAAAAACAGTGGCGAGTAAGTACAGTCAGGCAAAAGAGAGAGGCACAACACACGTAAAGCTCACTCAAGTGTCACTCAACGTTCAGCCTCGTCGCAAAGCAATTGACACGTTGCCCTGACGTCTGCCTTCGTGGACGCGTGGGATTGGTGGTGAGGTACGACCCCTCCCTCACATCCCGCAGCATTATGGCTGACAATGAGGCCCAAATCCCCACTTGTCTTTGCTGATCTGCATCCACATTTTCCACACACATCCTGTGAGTGTTGTCCCCATTGGCTTCGTAGAGGCTTTGCCAAAGCGCCGACCGAACCAGCAAGTCTGGCCATTAATAAAGCCATGGTCTGACTTGGGCATGAGCTAATGGAACGCCTGATCTTATGAACTGGATAAAACCGCATAATTTTACTCGGTAATACATTGAAGAAGCGTATGGAGCCGGTTGATTTGAAATAGAGTGTATGTACCTTACTTCGAACCCCAACACCAGCAGATGCCCAAGGGTATACCAAAAAACAAACTTGAGAAGCCTGCCAGCACTGAAACGAAATAGAAGAGAAGCTACGGCAAGACTTACGGCAGCTAATGAAACTCCTGACCTTCTCAGTTCATGCCGGCAACGGTTGGAGGTCGAAAGGAACAGTATCCAAAGGTTCCAGCTCAACAATCGTTTCCACACTTGCCTGAGTTTTGCTTACTGCCTTTTTGGAAGGCGAGTTGCGTCCCATCCTGACACAAAGCAGACCGACAGCCATTTTCCCCATGTTGTTCAGAATGTTGAGGACCCAAGTAAGGAGGGGAAGAGCGAGTAGTAGAACGCAAACACTGATACCAAAGCTCTTCGTGTTCCTCTCGAAGGAGAAGATGGCTTTCTCTGATCCAAAATATTGAAGAACCAGAACGAAAGGAGTGGTAACCCAGATTAGCTGGATGTGTTAGCCGATTCTGAATGTGAGGGAACCTGATACCACGTACTTGAACGTTGACACGAGTAATTCGGCTGGTATCCTTGGCAAAATTGGTGCTTTCCAAATTTAGGCGATGCATTTTGCGACTAAGCAGACTGTTCTCCTTCGCAAACTCGGTGTTTTGTAAGTTTAGCCGATGCATGTCGCGACTGATGACGCTGGTCTCCTTGGCTAGCTCCGTATTCTGTCGATTCAAGCGATGCATATCGTGACTGAGAATGCTAGTCTCATGATTGAGTTGGTGGCTGGCAAAACTCAACCGGTTGCTTTCGGCCTCCATACACCGCGCAAGCTGGTTGAGATTAGACTTTGTCACCATCAATTCAAAACAGGAGAGACTTACAATATTGATGGAGCCATCGCATAGGCTGTCCAGCGTTGCGACTTTGCGCTCGAGAACGGCCATACGATCAAAAGACTCTCTGATAGCATTCATCCTTAAGCGAGTTTTCGCGTGTGATATGTCGGAGAAATAGCATATGTCGCCACCAGGAGCTGCAAAATCCTCCCATACCCGGAGAGATCTGGATAGGTCGGCCGAGAGTTGGTTCAGGAGCCGTTGGGTACTGACGTTCCAGTCAAGTAACTGTTTCACGTGCTGTTGGTCTATATCTGTAGGGCTGACAGACAATACTGCACGGCTTCTGTCATCCTGATTGTCGTTAATATTTCTTGATGGACAATGCAAAGAAATCTTAACGTACTCGGACTCGCACACTTCTTTCGATCTTAGCTACCAGATAATCCCACTCTTTTGCTACAATAGCGACTCGCTGCTCAACTACGCACAGGAAATATCGTCTCGGATCATGTATGCGTTGATGATCCACCGGAACCACCCGACCTTGGCCATCAGACCCCATGTAGTCTAACTTTGGGTCACCTGATTCATCTTCCTCACTCTCTAGACTCTCATCATCAGTATCATCATTGAAGTTGTTATCTACGACACCATTGACACTAGAGTCGTCATCCTCTCGATCATCTCCGTCCAGATCGCTAATCCTGGGGTTGGCGAAAGCATAAGCAATCCATCTGAAATGATCAGATCCGCACACGGCAAAGGAAATGTGAGCTCTCTGTACTGTGTATCGGCCTTGTCCTTTCTCGTTAGGCTCCATATTCAAGAAAGAAAGATTCACCCAAGTATTATTGGCCTGTTGTGCTGACGATGCTCGGAGCATCAAATACGGGAGATGAAGCTCCAAGCGGAAGGAAGCAAATCCGAACAGCTGGAAAGCATGTTAGCTGAGAAACATCATAACACATTCTGCCTCATTTATCGATAGTATAAGAGCAAGCATACTGGAATGTGCACCCTGATTGAAGACTCGAAGGCGATATGTTTCCACACTGCATCTCTCAGGGCTGCTACCTGCGTCTGGGATACAGTCTCAGCCAGAGATAGGAGAAATTCACGGTCCAGACGTGCAATATAGCTTAAAAACACATTAGCATCCACCTCAAGAGTACATGCAAGAAGCAATGCAGACGAGATGACTCACATCAATCTTCGGTCTGCATCAGGTGTATCTTTCAAACCAAATCGCTACAGATATTAGTGGTATTCGTGGAAATCAATGGCTCCAATACCTGCTCCTCAAGTATCTTCCTCAAATCAGCTGCGGTAAGCCAAAGCGGATGGTCCCTGACCCGACCATTCCTCTTCCACTCGCGGTCATGGACCCAGGATCGTGCTCGAGTATCTTCATCTGGTTTAGAGCCCGATTTGGTGTTCTGACAGAATCTGTATACGACTTCAGTCAAGTAGGAGGGGATAGGACATTCAAAGTCGTGGAGAAATATGTCCAGAGTGTCGCCTGAAGTATCATGTTTCCGCCATGTTTGCATATATGAAAATTCCGGGCAAGGGCGATTGTTAAAAAATCGACGATCCCATTTTTAACGTCGATTTGGTACCTAGAAGTAGAGCGCTTCTTCTGCTGTCTTACGATTGAGTGCACCATGGAGATAAGGCCGAGCCTACAAATTTCTTGTATCGTCCGGAAAAGCAAATGACTTTTGTCTCGTAGCAGAGGACGCCCGTGAATGCAGCTGATTACTTGATTGGCTGTCAAGAGGGAAATATTATCAGGAAGAAATTCGAATATTCTGGTAGGAGAACAGCCGCAAATTGGCAAGTAGACCCTGGTTCAGCAGTGCATCCGTTCTGCCTAGCCTCCTTACTGAGTAGGAGAAACAACCACCGAGGTGAGCGGTATCAGTGTAATATCTTTAGATTTGTGCCAGTACGTTGCTAAAAAAGCTTAGCACGATCATCAGTGCCACTCAGTATGAATATGCTTACTGGTAATTTCTTTCCAGTAACTCTTGGTCGCTAACGAAGAAGCGTATGAGATGAATGCTGTTGGTTGTTGGTGTCATGAGTTATGCTCAGGTGGGAAGCATATGTAGGATTTTACTTGAACTTAGAGATATAAACCCATTGCATTTTGTAAAACCAGGTGGCGAGCGCCCTCTCCCTCGTAATTGCTGACGATATAGTGACTCGACGTCTGCGCGCAAACCACGTTGCGCCAGTAGATTTCGCTATCGCCAACAGTCGCAGCAATAATTACATTCAGAAGTAAGGCTATGGCAAGCATCTGCTTATCGAATCAAAACAGTCCTGTCCAGGTTGTTGTCACACATGACTTCACAGCCTCGGTCAAGAAGACTCATGCCATTCGCTTCCTTTCGCAGAAAAGCAAGACTGGCCATACATGTTGCTGATAAACTGCCAAAACACTGTGCATAAGGCAAAATTTGCCTTTCGGTTGATCTTGAGCCTTGGGCAGGTTTGCTTTAGTGTGAAGCCCAAGTGAAGGACCAAACTCTCTGCCAGCTCATCCACGTCTTCCTGCATATTCCGATGAGCGCAATTCCATTTGATTTCAAAATACCTTACAGTATTGAGTCCCGAAATTCGCAGATGTCGTCCTGTCACATGAATGGCTGATCAGATGTCAGGCGCCACTCAACGTGCTGACGAGGGCGAATTTTGGGACGCAATACTCTGTGCATTGAACTTGATAAACCAGCAAGAGGTCAGATGCTCCAAATTGAAGAGATCACTTATACAACCCGAATTGGAGCACTACCCAGAGCTTAACCCGCATTGGAGCCACGTAGCATACACATTGGCCATGTGTAGCAAGCTTGGTCCAATAGGAAAATCTCCCTGCTCTCACCGGAACAACATCCTGCAGGAAGAAAAGATATTAAAAGATGAAAATTATGGCTAATGTGTTCTAGGTGATCAGTAGGATAGCTTACAGAAAGTTGATAGTGGTAGCCATCAACAGGCAAGCCCTTTTATACCAGAACCCAGTCTCTTGCAATACGATTTGACAAAACAAACCTCCCAACGTGGTTGACGTCCCAATGAGGTAAAAAGACATCGGAAACAGGAAGAATTATAACAATTTTCGCCCCTAGTGGCTCAGCGCAGCCTATCTCACAGGAACTTTTGTAACATGACAATTTCCGCATCTACCATACCCGCACGATGGGCAACTACTGCATGTATACGCTATGGAAGGATAGCCACAACAACACTACGAAAAATTAAGCCTCGAGTACCAGTCTCTACTGAAGCTATATCACTTACACATTGCCATACATAAACGTGTTTCTTCTTGGCCTGAAACGTTCTCAGAAATGCTCGCAGGCTCCAGTTGACACTTGGACAGTGCTTACCAATGTTTTGAAAGCTCCATGCATAGGACGAACAATTATAGATCCGTCTGCATTCGGCATGTTGTTGGTGCTCCACTCGTATCCAGGATTGCCGGGAGTGTACATTCCTGAATATTGCATGTATGAAGTGCAGGTTTCTTGAATCCAGGTCGCGAAAACACTCGAATTACGGTGCGGCGTGGCTAACGTATTCGACTCAGATTCGTTCCACCGTATGGCATCAAGTCAGAGCCTGAAGCCTCAAAGGATCTACACCAAGCTGTAAGCTTTTTATACAAAGAAGCTGGCCACAACAGACCTATACGTTTCAATCGACCAATGGAAACAAAAAAAGACAAGCAAACAAACCGCCATGTGACAGCCATCTATCGTATGCTAATAAAAGGCTAATAAAAGGCTAATAGTGGTAGGTGACTTATGTTACCATTAAAAAACATCGTACAACATATGTACGACCAAAACATCCTGGAGAAATGCAAAAAAAAAAAAAGTCAGAGCAGATCAACATACGGTCGCTTACATTTGGTGTCGCACAAAGTAGCCTGTCCCTAGCCTCTACTGGTTGCTAGGCGTCCATCAATTATGTTACTCGACCGTGGGCATCGGAACTTGTAGTCTTTCCGTCTCCAAGATTGCTCCAGTCAGTGGATTCCAAACTTTGCCTGTCACGGTCAAACGCAGCGACTGAGGTGCATACAGCAGATAACTCCGTGGCATACGTTGACCGCTCCTTCTATTGTGATAAAGTTCGTTTACACCTTTCCAAGGATTGAGGACTTCAGGGATGTGCCTCAGAAAGCTGACCGTTTAGAGCCATGCTTCGCGCTTTCAGGAACTCCGCGGCTAACGAGAACAGAACGTACAAGAACAGAGCGTAAACAGGAAGCAAACATGAATGCCCTGAAACGGATGTTGTCCAAGGGGTCAACAATAATTATCTTTATCTACTGAGAATCTCGTGACAAGCCCAGGCAACGCCAGCGATGCGGGGTGGTGCACCACGTCAGCGCTGGCCCAAGCGGCATCATTACCGGTACCGCAAACCCAGAACTTGCGTCAAATCGATTGACACACCGCATGCTGACAGCCTAAAGACGCGTAATTCGATACTGTTGGAAGTTTCAAAAGGTTTGAGGAGATTGAAAATGCTTTGCTGCGCTGTTGAGCGCGTATGTAGCAGCCAAAATGAACTTGAGCAGCTGAGCTTCAAGTTAAGTTTATGCGGTATTGATACGTTCGCATATATCGAACTCAAAGATTCTTGTGTCTATCGCTACCCTTGTATCCTCTACTAACTCCTGGATAGTCAAGCTAGACTGCGTCGACGGCATTACCCTACTTCTCCCAAGTATTGAATCAATATACCTGCATGCCAGCAGGCAAACAACTATTACCATAAGAGTTATGAGCCTTACCCTCTCTCAGTTTAAGCAACCCCTGCTTTTAGCATGTCAGAAAAAACTAGTGCTTTCGGGGTCAAAAGGTGTGTGTGTTACAATTGTCCCAAGCGCAAAGGTGCGTCTGCCTTGACGTTCTCCCGGAGACCCGCGCAATCAGCAAACGCAACAAATATCGAGATATCACCGAGGCAACGTTCACCGCCAGGTCAAAAATGTAATCTCCTACATATAAGGCACCACAGCAGAACTTTTTCAAACTGGTAATGTCCCAGATGGCCCGTGCCGGAGTGCGTTGAACGTGCCACCAGGTAGGTTTGGAGTCATCTCAACCTGAAGAACAGTCTCTCGCAAATCTGCTCTCAAACGAACACCGACCAGGCATCATCTGTACTACCTACCAATTTATAACAAGGCACCTATGTCCTGGTATTTTCAAGCACATGCTATTGCGGTGTGACAGGACTGGGCAAAGGTGCTTGAGCGTGGTCGCGCTCTCATCGCTACCAAGTCATACCGAATCGTGGTACAAAGCTAGTCTCCCAATCTGATCGCACTGACCGCAGGCGTAAACCGTTGTTTATTGCCCAAGCTCCTTAACATATGGGTCGACCGCTAAATACTTATCACTTCCTCTGCCCGCCCTGTCTTCTGCATCATCTCTACGGCCCTCTTTGCTGTCACTCTTCAAGACACGGGCCTCTATCGATCGCCTGAAACCATCTCGACTCGTTCTATAGCGCTGCTCGTTGTGGTACAGGAGAAAATTCAACTCGATTGTGGAAGAGCCCTCCTACGAATAAGAGGATCATCGGCAGTCACGAATTTGAACCATAGTTCTATTGAAGCCTATGGGAAGAATTCTTACTCTTCCAGTGGAATTGATACAAGATTTTGGACTCATTGTTATCAATTCAATGGTGAGGGTTCCAAAAGTACTCATCATGCGAATGTGCTCTAACGTCCTAACAGCCACAGAACAGAAAGAGACATACTTACGTTTGGCAATGTGTAAGCCTTACTCCGACCACTTTGCATTCAGGTGAGGACTTCTATTGAACAAGATATAGTGTTATTGCGGCTCCCCCTCTATCCCTTACAGAAGCAATGCTTGTCCTTCGTGCAACTATGCTCGGTGTGGTAACTGTCAAATCACAAAGGTGGCTGTGCGCTAAGTATACAGCTGGACGAGGCGCAGTCACCAGTGTCATCCCTGGAAAACATCGGCCGCGGAAAACAATCTTATATGTTCAATTTGCATTCTCAGAATATCAATAAGAACTGTAATGCTGTACATTCTGCCAAACTGTCTCCCGAGTGACTATCAAATATCAGTCTATTCACTAGTTTTCTTGTCACAACCTTTCAAAGTGAAAACTCATTGATTCATTTCTCGAAATGACTCATAACCTGCGATGACTAAACTTGTCTCGCAAAGCTGAAGATAACCTTTTTGTGTATCCGCAATATCGACTGTGGAATCACAAAATCATCTCTTACATGCGTCGTTTGTCTTCGACAGAGATTTATTGTTCGCTTCTACTTCAGACTAACTCGAGACGACCGATGTCCATTGAGCCAGCCACTTTAAAGCCAGCATATGTATGACAGGCGCTTGGTGTATTTCATTTTCGGAGTTACGGTTGCGCGTTAAGGTGATGCTAAGCTTTTGCTCAAACGTTACCAAGCGCAGCCGCAGGCTGCAGCGGGTTGACGAGGCAGAGCGCAAGGCAAACGCTTATCTTGTTCAAGATTCAGTAGTTGAAGTCGTATCATCAGTCCATAGGTTATGACCCGTCTGCCGTGCACTACTATCTTGCATGCACTAACGCATCCCAGACCTGTAAGGTAACTAGGGTCCATAAGGCTGTTGAGCTTCGTGCACCTTGGATGCACATCTGGAGATAGTTGTAGGATCGCACTGTGTTTATTTGTTTGTTCCATCGCATGTCCATGACAAATGAAGCTTTTGCGCAAAAACAGATTGGTTCGTGTATCTCAGATTGCTCTCAACTAAACCGTTTTAGGTACGAGCACAGCACGTTTCTCTTAAGCCATCAAGTGAGTCTATTTCCGTTGTGCAGATCCTCCTACCCATTTCCTGCGTATAATGGCCCGAGTTTATATACTCTGTATCTGACCTCTTGACATTTATCTGACATGCACTTTGGATATGCAACAATTACCACATCTCCCATTACCACACGAAGAGCATACGACACTCCTATAAGGAATCGAAGGGTAACCATAGTGATGATGTAGCTAAGATTAGCTAAACTGTTTTGCGCCTGTGTTTTAAAAACTTACGCATTGCCATACATAGGTGTGCTTCTTCTTCTTCAGTGCTGCGGTCTGTTACACTGGGGGTGAGTATACAATAGCATCGCTAGTCAGGGCGCAAACTTACATAAACTTGCACAGGAAAACTCAAATGAGGATTGGAAGGCCACATTGGAATTGCGAGGAAGACAGCGTTTCTACTTGAGGCCCAGGTGACGAGCTGCTGGCCTTGCTCTGAACGAACTTCGTATCGCCAACTCTTTAGACTCAAAATGTTATTCAGTTCTTTTTCTAAGCTTCAAGTCGCTATGAGACTCGCTCTGGCCCCATAAGTGCTTAAGTATATTGTGTCTGACGTCTGGTGCGTTCAGGGTTTCGTAGATAATGTGGAAGGTCACACGTATGAGACGAGCATGAAAATGGAGTAAATTCAAATACACTTAGTGATACCATAAATTGACGCAGTCGCATGATACCTAAATAAAACACTCTGGTTAGTTATGTAAATACGACCTCTTAAACTTCCAGATACGAAGAAATTTGTTTTTATTAGCCAAACATCTCCGTAGCAGCACAACTCCTAGGATTACAGAACTTGAGGAATACAACAGAAACTTATGAATATATAAGAAATATTATTAAATACTAAGCTATAGTTTTAAATCTATATACTTATAACGATTATAAGCTTTGCATTGTTAAGCAAAGTTTTAAAGTATTCTTGTCCCTGCAAGTGTCTAGCTTAAAAAAAAAAAAACTTATTTGTAGTAAAACAACATTAACCTAGCGTCTAGTAATCTTTGTCTTGGGCGACGCAAAATTATACACAATAACTTCACCTTTCCTTTTGATAGACCTGAAGGAAACCTACCAGAAATTCTAAAATCGCTCATTTTGCTACAACAGCCGCATCTGCAGTGTAACCAACGTGAATGCTGCGTTTTGCGGATACCGGCGTAGCACGTATCTTTGGTTGCACACTCCTGCATGGAGAACCAGGAACCGCTCGTTTACCAGGCCTTCACGATCGCTAGGTGTTGGAAGGTGGGGCTGGCTGGAACCCTTCTACACTCATCTCAGTGACATAGGGAGTTATTACATTTTGGCCGTAACCAGTTCTAAATCATGCCCAGTGCTTTTAAGAATCTTGCAGCTCAGATGGCACCTTCTCTTTCCGTAGCCCAGTGACGGTCTCCACGTGCTCGGTTCCCAGATGTGCTGCCTCAACGAACAAGCTAGCAAGCAATGCTAGGAACGCGATTACCGTCAGCATAATCCACATATTGCGCGTCGCCCATGCAAAAGCCTGCTTCGTGGCAAACTCCCAAGCCGGGTTCTCGAGGGTACTCGGCAACATGACATTTGCCAGGGCATTTTCACCGTCCAGCTGATCCAGCAGGTCCTGTGACAGACCGGCAGCGCGCAAGTAGCCATTGCGAGCCGACATGGAGTTCTGGAAGATAGTGCCACACACGATGACGGAGATGGAGACAGCGATGTTGCGCACGAACGCCATGGTTGCTGTAGCAGTTGCTACATCAGCCTGCTCGACCTGGCTCTGAATGGCGATGAGCGGTGCTTCGAACAAGACTCCCTGGCCTAGACCGGCGATCATTTGGAAACCTACTGCACGACCAGTCGATGTGTTCGCGTCGAAAGATATGAATAGGCCGAATCCAATGCACATGAAGAACGATCCGAACCACATGATCTCTCGGAAGCGTCCAGTGCGGTGGATTACTACCCCGCTCACAACACCGAATACTGCTCCTGTCACGATCAGAGGCAGAAGGAGCACACCAGATCGAAGGGGAGACGCTTCTAGGACAGACTGTAAGAATAAAGGCATGTAGAACTCGGCCGCAATGAAGACCTGTGGACTCAGTCAAATCGTGTTCAGGAATGAGTTGTAGAGAACCTACGAAGCCGTGGAAGAAAACCACCAAAAAGGTAGCCACGTTGGTCTTCTTCTTGAACAGAGACATAGGAATGAGAGGATACTTTGCAAACTTTGCCTCGCTGTAAATGAATGCAAAAACCATGCAACCACCAACGACGAGTAATGCTATGATTTTCGCAGAATCCCACGGAAACAGAACACCTCCAAAGTCAAGCCCAAGGAGGAGCATGAGCGTGCATCCAAGGAAAGTGAAAATCCCGAGCCAGTCGATCGCCTTCATACCGTCCATGAAAGACGTGTGCTCGTGTTTGATGTCGAGGAACACTAGGATTAGGATAGCTGCGAGTCCACTGATGGGTAAGTTGATCCAGACTGCAGAACATAAGTCAACATGAGTAGCTCAAAAGGGACAAGTAAAACTCACAACACCACCTCCAGTTCACCAAGCTCGCAAACACACCACCAAGAATCGGCCCAATCCCGCCAGCCAACGCCCAAATACCTTCGGTGAGCCCCATGAGCAAACTCCTCTGCCTCAGGCTAAACATATCGCTGATACAAACATGCACCAACAAAATCAGCCCACCCCCAGCGGCGCCCTGAAACGCTCGACCAATTATCAATGTCTCCATCGATTTCGCCGACGCGCAGACAGCCGAGCTAGCAAAAAAAACAGCAAGCGCAAGCAAAACGATGAGCTTGCGTCCAAAGATATCGGAAAGCTTCGCCCAGATGGGACCCGAGGCGGCATTCCCGAGCAGAAACGCGCCACCAATCCACGTGTACCCTGCGGCGGACTGCAGATCATGGGACATAGTGGGTGCAGCGGTGGATACGATGGTTGCATCGAGGGCTGCTACGAAGAGAGAGAGCTGGGAGGGTCAGCTGGTTGGCTCTAATACATCCATACATAATTGAGGGTGAAAAAACAGCCATATGCCGGACGTACAAAGAGCGCTGTTAGGATGGCAAACATTTGGAGTTTGCTTCTCGGCTTGCCATCTGTAGGTGTTTCGACTTGCTGCTGAGCAGACGCTTTACCGAGGATTTGCTTGTGCGAAGTGTCGACATTTTGCGATGCGGAAGTGTCGTGCTGCGACTGACAAGAGTCCATTTCAATGTCTCGCTCCATGGTTAAAGATACACATCAACAAAGACAACAGCAGCTTAGTACTTATAATTCTGTTCTTACATGGCGAAATTGAAAACCTGGGGTAGCCCTTTTTAAGAGTCACCGAAAACTACTGACCAATAGGGAAAGCGCAAGTGGGGACAGTTAGTAACGACTATTGCCGACTGGGGCTGGCGTGCGCCCTTGACGACCACCTTCTTAGTTAAGACATCCAAATAGTCAAAGGCGGTGAATACTGCATCTGGTAATCTACGATGAACCACTTGCCACATTCAAAGGATTCCGAAGGATCTTAACGTCTCTTAGATAGGAATAGATTGACAGAAAGCACAGCCATTTTCGTCTATTCTTTTCACCCTATGGAGTATCAATATCAACGTCAAATATCACGAATGTGACCTCTAGGAGTGAGGCCAAATTCAGTGCTTATGTAGGCGATTTTTGGTGTTGTAGATAGGTCAATTTTAGTGTTTTTAGACGCTGTTAACAAAGAACTGTAAGCTGCAGACATTCCTGTTGCTATGCCGGGTTGGCGCCAAGGTGAAAGTAAAAAAAGTGAGAAAGTGAGTCAATCTAAGTGCTGTAAAGGTCAATTAACAGGCTGGATTTTGACCTAGAGGAGCTGCTAGAGAAGATAAATAGCGAGCTGTAGATTCCCCACTCTCTCCAGTGCAAACCCAACTTGGTCTATCTGGTCTCATCGTGATAGGTGATAGCCTAATTGGGCTCGGCATGGCCATCCCCTACCAGCTTTGCAGCATGCCAAGTGGCTCATCGTAGATTATCAGGTGCAGTATATTTGGGAGTGCAAACATCAAAGATGTATATTGTCAAGGTGTTGCTCATATCATACACCCAGTGTAGCACTTGCCACAGTCATTCCCATTCGTGTTCACCAAATCATTCATACATGGCAAGAAATTGCGCCAGCAATGCTTGCGATCGCACACAAACACACACACACACACACACACACACACTCTCTCTCTCTCTCTCTCTCTCTCACACACACACATACTCCAACCCATTCCGTATGCGCCAAACCAACCCTAAGTCGTATGTAGAGAAGTTGAAGTCCAAAAATTGGGGAATTTCGAAGACTGGGTGAAGAAAGAAAACAGAAGGAAATGTGTTGACGCCCCCGCCAATATTTCAAACATTGAATACATGCCACTGAATCAAGCGTCTTCAGGAAGTATACGCGCGAAATGCTTCTCCCAAATCCACCCAACTGTCTTTGTCGAATCGTCTTGGTTGCGTGCCAGCCACAACTCGCCTTTCATACCGATAACATCGAATATCTCGCCAGGAACGTAGACAAGATATGGAATTCCACCTTCGCGGCGGTCATGTGCAATATTGAATTCGAAGAGACTTGCAGCCAGAAAAAGGACTTCAGGCTCATCCGTATCTCCAGGGGTGATGGGAAGCTCTTCGGCGCTACCGCGCATGGGAGTTTCAGACATCGGCAGAGCTGAATTGAACACACCAGACTGTCGTGTCGAGCCTGGTAAGGAGGAAGGTTGAGAGCTTGGTGCAGACATAGTGAACATGCTCGATTGTGTGGGCGAGAGGAAAGAAGCGCCAAGTTGCGGTGGAAAATCGAAAACGCTCGCAGTAAAGGAAGAGCGATCTTCGAAGTCGACGACGCCGTCCATGCCCAGGTAATTGGGGTTTCTCGACCGAGCCGAGTTGCGACGCTCTTGTTGAACGACGGTTGCCTCGCTGTTGTCAGAGCCTGGGCTGAGTGCTCGAGCTTCCCGACTGATCGGTGGGCCCAAATTATTGCGAGCCGAGGAGTTCGTATTCTGATAGAGAGACGGATACACTGGACCTGCAGGCGAAGAACGCGGGGGTCCGTCCATGGAGCGCATGTTGGATCGACCATAACCGCCACTGTTGCGATTCCGTGGGTCGAAGACAGAAACGTCGCTGCTCATGGATTCAGTCCGGCGAGACGAGGAGTGGCGTCCCGCGCCAGCGCCGTCGGACGGCACGGGTGACGTCATGCTTGAGATCTCCTTCAGTAACAAGTGACTGTTTGTAATGCCGAAACTCTTCGCTCTCTGCTCTTGCACATTGTAGTCAGACTTGAAACGCTCCGTGTATGACTTGAGGTCATAGTCTATTGAAGTGGTGTGCTGAGGTTCAGTCTCCAACAGTGGGAGAATCTTCTTTGAGCACGTCTTGTACCAATCTTTCTGGAGCGCCATGAACAGAGTCATCACATTTCGCATGACACCCTTTGTCTTGTCGTAGAGCAACGGCAGCTCGAGTTTCAGTGTGTCGTTGATTGTTGTGAACTTTTCCGCTGACGACACGACCTCTGGGTCAGGCTTCTCGCCACGGTCAACAGCCTGTTTGTGTTTGACGTAATAGAGCAAGAACTTTTGCGCTGCTCTATAGTTTTCTGGTAAGACACCCACATCTCCCAGAGATCAGAGATTGGCTTCAGCACACGGCTACGGACAGCAGCTTTCTATGTCCAAGTCAGTACAGCTATTTAAAGTACATGTAGGGAGACTTACATGATCTTCAAGAGCTTTGTTCTGAAGCTCAAAATGAGCCATGGCCCACTTTCGCCATGTGCTTTCAATCTCTGGGTTGACCGAAGGAGCGACCTCGCATACACTAATGAATCCCATGAAGACAATGTTGAGCTGTAGGTAATGCTCGGTGATCGACTCGAGGTAGTTCTCAAAGTCGCGCATGACAATCTGGAGCTGAAAAAAGTGACCACCAAACTTCTGTTCGCGAGACTTGTACTCTTGGTCCTTGAATGTCTTCTCAGCTTCGTCATATGTCTTCGTCTTGTCTGCTTTTGGTATGAAGGCTTTTACGAAGGCGTTACCGAGCCCTTTCCCTTTGCTCTTCTCCTTCTTGCCTTCTGAAGTCGCAGCCCGAAAGGTATCTGCGCGCTTCTTGGCGTCATTGATACGTCCACTGATGGCAAGAATTTCGAGCCGGGCCTTGGTGATGTTCACCAGATCAGGATGATCAGCATCGGTGACTTGCTCAAGTGACTCGAGAAGTAATGGGTACTTCAGCAAGCGCTGTGCTGGCTTTACAAGCAGAGAGTCAAGATCCCATGCTTGGGTCATATTCTCAACTTGCTCGAAACATGCGACGACCCACCCAGTAAGCTCTGGATTACTCTGGTTCTTCTTTATGTACGCATGTTGGTTCTGCGAATTGAGGTAATATGTCGTATACAGACGTTCCATTTTCTCCAGATTGTCGAGGAAGACTCGGCCAATCGAAGTTTGGTGATCATTCTCTAGCGTGCAGTTCTCAAACTGATTGAATTCGTCGGATCGAAGGTTTGCTGGCAACTCTGCAGAGCCGAAGGATTTGGAATCGGTTGAATCACGGCTCCAGGGACCTGTCGGAGGAGGCATGTCGTGATTGACGATGGGTTTTGCCGCTTTCTTGAACGCTCGAAATAGCGAAAGAGAGAACTTTTCCAGGTCTTTGCAATTGCTGAACAGGGCACGCTTCTCTTTTTCCGTCATGATATCGCCAGCCGTTGCCTCGAAAATGTTGTGAGCTATCATCATGTCTATGCAGAATTGATGCTCCGTTGTTAGCATCTCTTCGAGAATTCGATAGCGCTTATTCAATGCTTGCTTTGCTGGGTCTGGGGGTCTCTTCAGGCGCTGCTGGCGTTTCTTGTTCCGACATGTCAATTTCAGGTAGTGGTTTATCACTAATCTCTACTGAATTTGACCTGCTATAACGACCATCGTGTTGTCTGTCGTGTGCATGGCCGATTGGCGTGAGCGCACGCGCGGGATGCTGTTCGAAACGCTCTACAGTTTGCGACGCGGGGGATTGGCGAGCGTGCGTTGAAAATGTATATGAAGGGAAGGAGGGTGAGATTGGTGAGAGCTCATCAATAGACTTGGAAGGTGGAGGCGGTGGCGGCGGCGAGTGCACGGGCCGTGGAGGATGTTGAACCGTCGGTGATGGGACTGTAGGTGAAGGAGGCATATAATTGTTCATGGAAAGGCCAAGGCCTCCATTGGCCCATGCGAGTTGCGGCAGGTCAAGCCCGTTTGTCGAAGGTGGCGCATTGTTATACGCTGTGTTTGGTAACAGAGTTTCCTGAGACGGATTACCGAAAGAGCTGCCTGACGGAGACGCATCTTCCTGTATAAGTGTGGTTGCCGACCCTTGCGAACCACGAGAGTAGCGGTGTGACTCTGGAGGGAAGACAAAAGCCGGTATTTGGTTTGCAGGATCTGGTGAGGGTTTGTCTGCTTGATATACGTTTGGCGTGAGAAGTGGTAAAGGCGAATTCTCACGAGGGCTTTCCTTGGTATTTCTTTGCCCCGATCCGTTGGCATCACTCAGAATCCGTGCCAGATAAGTTTCTGTAGCATCTTTCGACGCCCAATCCTGGTGCTGCGCTATTATAGGCGAGACCTGCTGAACTTTTCGTCTTGAAAGAGATGCCAGTTCTGGCGAGATGACTGGTGACTGGTGATAGAGATTCAGCACAGAATTGATAACACTGTACGTAGCACTTTTAGCATGTAAGGACCCTGTTGGGCGATATGGGGCAACGCTGATGGAGTCATCTGGGTGTAGCGAGTCGCGATTATAAAACGAGTCTGTGGGCGAATCCTCCCCCTTGAAGTGGAGTGCAGGAAGCAACGTCTCGTGCCCATACACCTGCACCGAACGTCTTGGAGGGGAGAAAGGCTGTGTATTATCCTCTTGTGGCTTTGGTGTACCGTTCAGATCACTGAACGATTGTTCATTGTTGAACATGATTGGTATGGACTCTCTGACGCCCAAAATCGACTCTTCAATTGGAGGCAATTCGGGAGTTTGCTCGCTGCCAAACGCGCGGAATATAGCTGGTCGAAGTAACTCTTGTTCAAGTTCGCGTTCAGGTTCTTGCTTGTACTCCTGTTCAGGCTCTAGCTCGGATTCATGTGTAGTCGGCTGCGTCTGTACCTCTTGCGGCTCTTGCTGAGCGACTGGAGGGGTCAAAGCAAAGCTACCAGGAATGCCCAATGTTGGAGACTCGTCGAAATCTGTCGCCGCAGACCACGGCTGCGTAGGTGGTGGTATACCCAAGCTAGAAGTCTGCAAACTCAGCGACTGCTGGCGCGTTGGAGATAAGTTCTGGGTATCTTCCTGGGTCGGAAGTGGTTGGGTCTCTTGCTCAGGCGGGAAAATCACGCTTGGCGAGAAGGAGAAATCCAGGGTCTGGGATTCACTTTCATCATCAAAGAACCCTGGTTGGCTCGCCAAAGGGTCTGGTTTCGAGTGAAGCTGATCACCGAGTGAAAAGTACTCGTGTTCGCCATGCGAGTCGGGGTGCGCATTTGGAGACTGTAGCGGTTGCCTTTCTCTTGAATTACGCAATCGTGGGGAGGCTGGTGGAGGTGGGGCAGTCACAACAGCTGGTACGCTGGGCCCGGTCCTTGCTGGCGATTTCCCTCGTTCTCGATATCCGCGGTAGGCTAATGCAGGTAGTGTGGCATGGCCTGTGCCGTTGGTTTTCACAGGTGTGCAGCCTCCTACTGGCTTACTGTTCATGTTGCGGTCCGGAGAGGACCGGTTGCTGCGAGTGGGCGTGTACTTGACTGATTGGGCTGTAGAGCTGGCCTCTGACGCGTTGCTCGACCGTCGTGAGCGCTGCGAGAAGACTGGTATACGAGAAGGTGGAGATTGTCGGGGTGGGGACTGTACTGAGCGCGAGGAGGGTCGTGACTGTCTGTTTCTGGTAGACGTTGTTGTCGCATTGCTCTGGTGCTGTGGGGAGGCAAATGTCGTTGCAGGGAGTTGGATCTCGTCAACATGTGTGTCTTGAGCGTCGTTGGCCGGGGGCAGAGGGATCTGTGCTGCCTGTGCTGCTTCTTCACGGGCTGCGCTTGCGAATGTTGGAATCATGTATCCTGGCAAGGTTGCATCCTGACCGCCTACAATCTCTCCAAAGAGCTGTCGCGCGCTCGAAGATGCACGCTGGAGGACAGGTCGTCGACTTGGCGAAGTGACAGACTGCTGTGATGGCGAGGTGACTGAGTGTCGTGTCGGTGAAAGGGTCTTGTCGATGCTGCTTCTGCTTGCATGGCTTGCGTTTGTCGCACGTCGTGCGGTTCGTGGGGGTGATGTGGGCGCGGGTTGCGCTCGTTCCCGCGGCTTGAGATTGTTGAACTTGTATGATCCGTAGGTAGCTTCCTTGGAGGTGCGCGAGGCAGAAGCAGACGCAGACGCAGGCGATGAGACTGGGGGATGTGACGCTTGACGGGGTCGTAGGGTCCAGCTCGGGTGGGCTCCTTGGACCGTGAGCGTATAACAGAAGGGATCACGTCGCCGCCCGGCGAGCGCTCGAACCGTTCGGCCAGCGCCTTGACTTTGTTCGACACGTGTGGAGGCGAGCGCGAGGAGGCCACCGAGGACGCGGGGCCGGACACGGAGCGGGCGCCGGCTCTGGGAGGCGAGCGTATATTGTTGGAGCTCGCAGTATTCTGCCGCTGGCGCGTGACGTTCATGTCGAGGGGCGGTACCGGTATGGGGGTGCGGCGACGGCTTCGTGCTCGGTCGCGGGTGTGTAGGCCGACTTGTAGTAGTCATCGGGGGAGGGGCTGTCTGGCGCCTGCTGATGGGCCTGGTGGTGGTGGTTGTGGTTGTGGTTGTGGTGCTGGTGCTGGTGCTGGTGCTGGTGCTGGTGCTGGTTGTGGTGCTGGTGGTGCTGGTGGTGGAGCTGGTGGTGGTCCTGCTCTTGCTCCTCGTCCTGGTGCTGTGGCAGATCTGGCAGCTGGTCCAGGGCCTGCTCCTCAATGCCGGCCAGCGACATGGACTGCACCCAGCTGGTCACGGCTGGGTTGTATGCATAGTTGGGCTCGGCCATGTTGTCCCTCCTCTACGGTTCCATGCTCCTCTGCGGAAGCGAGGGCGCGAATCAAGACAGAGGCCAGCACCGTGGTGGTCCAATCGACCGTCGAGGGTCTGCGCAGCAACGTCGCGGCAACAAGTCAGGCCTGCGAGGCTTGGGCGGTGCAGCCAATGGTGGGCAGGGAGCGGCCGGTCGCTGCGCGTGTTTCAGGCAGGGAGCCTGGCAGTGAGGCAGGCGGGCTACAACGTCGATCCAGCGCGTCTGGAGGCGGTCCGGTCGAGGGCAGAAGCGCGTTGCTGGGCGTCACGGTAGTCAGGCAGCAGGCGACCAGCATCAAGCGTCGAGCGTCGAGCGTCGTGCGTCGTGCGTCGTCAAGCGTCAAGCGTCAAGCGTCAAGCGTCAAGCGTCAACGGGCAACGGGCAACGGAGCAACGTGGGTTCGAGGGGTGTGGAGATCTGCCGCGCGCCCAGCCAGTTCGACCGTTGCGGCTCGGGTGTGTCTCTACCTGCGAGAGAGTGGTCGAGACGGCAACGGGCAACCGACTGAATTTTGCACAGCGACCGCCTGGCTAAACGACACTGCAGCACTCCTGTACCGCACGCTGCCAGGCTGCACGTCCCGTAGATATCGCACGAGGCTGCAAGGGAACATCATCTCAAACAGCTATTTTGGTGCTGCTGCATCCTCTGCATTCGTCCTCGACCGCTGCAACCTGCGATTTGTGGAGACAGCCCCGGTCGTCGGCCGGTTTAGCGCCATCCTAGCCTCGAATTGAGTCCATCTATCGACTCTCGAGTCTCCATGCGTTGCTTCTGCCCGACTTGAACCTGGATCCACCTGGGAATACGCGGAGCTCTACTGGAACAACGACAGTGCACCTCGACGCCCCCTTCTCTCTGACTCACAAGCCCAGGGACAGCCGTAACAGGTGTCGCAGCGTCGTGACGGGCCGTGGATTGATTGTGTCCGAACACATCCAAGGTGGGCGCGGGCGCGGGTGCGGGCGCGTCCAACAGCTCGCGTGTCGCTGGCCACCCAAATACCACAACAGCCACCCCCACGCACGATCCTCTGCCACCTCATCTACGCGTGCACTGTACGAATCTTGCACGCACTCACCGTCACATCCATGTCGTCAGCCCAGCATGAAACGAAAATGCACATCCCACGCGGGTGGCTCTCGGAAGAAGGCGCACCTGGTTGACCAATCTACGCGTGCCACACCTCCAGCCATTGAACAGCCTGTCTTGCAACGCTTCTACCCTCGACTACTCACACTGCGCCACTATCTCCTGTCACAGCTGCCAAATTCGTCCAAAAACAGACGTCGAAGGCTTGCACAGCTAGGCCTGTCAGCTGCAACCAAGAGTGCAACGTCAACATGTGATCCTGACTTCGAGCTTGGACAGCTGCTCGATTCGACAGTCATCGGTCAACACACAATCGAAAAGATAGACAATGAGCAACAAGTTACACGACATCGCAGCACAGACAGAGACATAGAGGCTTTCACCCAGCAGCTATCACCTGCCATCACCGGCGGCACCTTCAACCCAGGCTACTTGCTACAATCTGAGGTAGGTCTTGTCACGCAGTGACTTGTCTTCTCGTTGCAAAGTGTACAAAGGCAGCTGCTAAGAAGCATAGATTGTTGATATCGTGATTTGGCGCTTGTTCAAAAGGTCGTCATCCCACAAGCTTCGCCATCTGCTCTGTCATGGCTTTGAACGATCTGGGTCAGCGTACCGTCGAAACCGTGTCGACGGGGACACTAGTTCTTCAATACCTGGGCTGACTGCGCGCTACCCTAACAGCTCTGTCCGCACACTGAAAGGGCCGCTATGGTGCCGGCTACAAGCAGTCCTTGGCGAAGGTGGGGATCGCATCATGATGGACATGCTTATGGATTGTGCCATATTCTGTCTCGTCCATGGAAAGTTCGCAAACTACTACCAGCTGAGTGGTCCTCCCATATTCGACTTGGAGCTCTGTGCCCCCTAAAGGAGCCCGCATCAGATCTTCTATCCGCGAAATCACCCTCTAGACAAACTCCGAGACTTGCCAGTGAACAACGAACCCTATGCAAGATAGCTTTTGTGCGCAGTCGAATGTTTTATGCCAAAGCTGCTCTGAATGCCAAAGGTGGTGTCAGATTCGGCATGCGCCACATCCGTCAGTGTGTCCCTGAGGTCCGTGCATTCCTCATAGCTGACACAACTCACAGACGTGCTGAGTCGTTTTCCACGCCGAGATGATAGGCAGCAGGTTATTCACATCATGAGGTACATATTTCCACGACAATTTGGTTTACACAATGTCTTCACGTCCAAGGTTGACGCGCGTGAAACTGCAATGCCGTTCAAAGACTATACCTTGCGAGAGAAAGAGATCCACCAAGGCATGTGCCGAGACTTGGGCGACAAGATCCACAGGGCAGATGAGGTGACCAAATGGAAGCTACGCGTACCAAAGCGACTACGAGGCGATCTGATCTTGATGATCGAGAAGCTCCGTATACTCAATCAGAGATGTTCATATACGCAGATGCTACGCCACTATTGTCCAATCGAGGTATCTCTCTTTTTTTTTTGCAGAGGATGTGCAGAATCGAAAACTGACAACTGCAGGCTATTCCTCTGTCGTCAAATCCAGTGTTGAGGAAGTCTCACTTTCACCAGAAGCCTACTACCACGAGATCGACGGCCATTGCGAACAGAAAAGAAAATCACGCTGCAGCTCAAGCAGACGAGGAACCGACCAACGAGGCATGTTTTACAGATATGGCCTGTCCCACAGCAAACGTATCTGCATTCTGCCGAGCTGTTGTCTCTAAAGTCATCCCAAAACGCTTCTGGGGCGACGATGACAACAAACGCACAATCATGCATTACATCGATCAATTTGTGAACCTACGGAAATTTGAGACATTGACGCTGCATCAGGTTACACAGAAGCTGCAGGTACGTACCGTTCAAGTCTTGGCCCATTCCATGACTGAGACATTACAGATTACGAGTCTTGCGTGGCTCCGGCTACCTGGTCAATACGAGACCACAAAGCTGGCGCGCTCTGACTTTGAGAAGCGCAAGGAGATCTTCCAGGAGTTCGTCTATTGGGTCTTCGACTCATTCCTGATACCCCTGATTAGATCGAATTTCTATGTCACAGAATCAAATGCCCACCGCAACCGACTATTCTACTTTCGACATGATGTTTGGCGGATGCTCACAGAGCCTTCGCTATCGACCTTGAGACTGAACATGTTCGAGGAAATGCAGACGGAACGCGCGAACAAGCTCCTGGCTGTTCGACCACTTGGCTTCAGCAAGATACGCCTTTTGCCCAAAAAGCAAGGTATTCGCGTGATCATGAATCTGAAACGAAAACAGCAAGTGATGCGCTATGGCGCCATAACCCTTGGGAAAAGCATCAACGCGGTCATGGCACCTGTGTTCAATGCCATCACATATGAGAAGGTCGGTAAGCGGCACAAAACAACACTGTACACTGTCCTAATCCGTACTAGGCTCTTCAACCCGAACGATTCGGCTCCTCGTTATTTTCAGTAGGGGAGATGCTCCCAAAGCTTGAGGCGTTCAAGACTTCGCTACAAGAACAAGGCTTGGGTGATAGACCTCTGTACTTCGCCAAAGTTGACGTCCTGTCCTGCTTCGACACCATTCCTCAGCAGCGCCTCTTAAGTATGGTCGGGAGCCTCGTTTCAGCGCAAGCATACCAAACAGGTAAACACGCGGAAATCCGTCCAATGGGCGCCTTACAGCGTCTTGAGGGTCAGCACGTCAATCCAGCACCACATAAGCGCTGGGTCTCGCATACTGCAGCCGCCAAAGACGCGCCATCATTTAGTCAGCTTGTCCAGAACAAGCTGGTAGGCTCGAAGAGCAACACAATCTTCGTTGACACCAACTTGCAGCAGCAAGAGACGAAAGCTGACCTGATGCATTTACTTCGCGAGCACATAGAGCGCAATCTTGTCAAGATTGGCAAGCGCTTCTACCGCCAGAGAAGGGGCATTCCACAAGGCTCAATCCTGTCAAGCATCCTTTGCAACTACTTCTACGCCCAACTTGAACGTGATGTGCTGAGCTTTGCGCTGGGTGGTGACTGCCTGCTCTTACGTTTGCTCGACGACTTCTTACTGATAACGGTCAATCGTCAACATGCAGAGCGGTTTGTACGCGTCATGCATCGCGGCCACGCAGATTATGGCGTCGAGATCAAACCTGCAAAATCTATGACGAACTTCGATGTAGCCACTGAGGATGGTAATCGGGTCCCCAGGTGCAGCCCGGCCACACATTTTCTGTACTGTGGTGTTTGTATCGATACAAGCACGCTAGAAGTGAGGAAGAATACTGAACGTTCCACGAGGGCTGGTGAGTAGCATCAAGTGGCTTAAGGAGGCTGGACAAGGAGGCTGACGTGCAGTAGATGTTGGGAACTCGCTGACCATAGAGTTGTCGAAAGTCCCGGGACAGACGTTCCATCGAAAAGCGCTCAAGTAAGTGTGCAGATGTTCCCAACCTCCAGCTTGGCACCGCCATGTTTGGCGTGGGCAATAAGCGTGGGGTGGTGTGCGTGCTGACATGACACAGTGGATTCAAGATCCAGCTAAAAGCCATGTTTATCGACACAGCATTGAACAGCGTGGCGACAGTACTAACAAATCTGCACCAAAGCTTCCATGAAGCGGCGGTGAGATGCCTCGAGTACATGCGCATGTTGGCCAAGGTGCGAGCAACGTGTTCAAGCCTGCTCATCAGTGCGTTCACCCCAAGCCCGACAATTCCCCCAATGTACCCGTGAAACTTGTTTACATGTTGAAATGCTTGCTTTTCCAGCCAGTCAGAAGGAAGCGCAAGCGTGGGTTGGATGCACAGATTAAGCGGGGACACGAGTAATCTGCGGTGCAGCGTCGATCGTCACGGCTATTCTTATCGATTCAGATGGACTGACGGGTTGTACAGAGACAGTGGACAGCATCATTGCGCTGGCTTTTGTGATGGTGCAGCGACGTGCGCGTTCTCGCAGCGACAGAAGCGTGGTGCATGTGCAGAGCATCGTCTCGCGCCGACAACTCCAGTGGTAAGTGTGGCTTAGGCCAGCGTCTCACCGTGGGCGGGGACGGAACTCGAAGAGAGGGGGAACGGAATTCGAAGAGACCTTTTCCCCAATCGCGCATCCCAGGCCAGGGGACGGCCGGACGAACGCCGGGGTGCGCGAGACGGTCTGGCGGGGAAGTCGTGTTACGGAGAGTTTGATGGGCGCTGAAGGCTAATTTGAAGACAGGCTTGCTTGTAAAGCGTTCTACACGGTGTTTCAGCGCGCGCAGACCAAGCATGGTGCTTTGCTGGCATGGCTCGAGGCATCGCTTAAGGCGGCTCGCATGTCTGATGCAGCGCAGAGAGAGACGCTCGAGGCGGCTGCTGGTGCTTGGCAGCGGAGATAAGAGACGCTGGTGGTTGGTTTGTAGTGGTGTGGTGGAGTGGACGGCCGCCGCAGTGCGTTCAACGGGGATCAGGATCAGACCCGGGGCGAGAGTTAGCGGCGCGGCGCCCGAGGCTTGGCTGCATGGACGGCGCATGGACGGTGCATGGCGGCAGAGCCATGTTGACGTTGGCCAAAATCCTGCTTTCGTCGAGGTTGAGCAATTGGCAAGTATGCTGTGTGGGATGGTCCTGTGCACCGGGGGCGATCAGCCACCGGACAAAGGTGTGAGGGTGGTGCTTGCTGGGAGGAGCCGCGAAAAGTGGTGCCTCGCGCGTGCAATTGGCCGGCGGTGAAATTTGTCTGATGTCAAGCGTGTCCAGTGGGCACTGATGCATGGCAGGGGCCGGCAGCATCGGTGCGGACTCTGACGGTTTCACGTTGGACTGTCGTCCACTCTCCTACTACAGTAGATGCGGGCGGGCACTGCAGACGCCATGGAAGATGCCCGTTTAGAGCTTTCTGGTTCAAAAGCCCGGCGTCCCTTGCACGCGTCATGCTTAAGCTGCCTGATTGCCCACGGCTGTGCCCTCTCAATAGCCCACTGTACCCTCCCCACCCGTGCATGCAGCGGCCCTCTTATCATCTCCATTCCAGTGCGAGCTTGCCCGCCTATCCCAGGACGAGAGGGCTCTGAGCAGCCGTCAGCGCGTCTGGAACGGCGGCTTGAGCAGGGATCATCAGGGGTCTAGCGCATCGATGCCTTCCCGAAATTGCATCGCCCAGTGGGAGCACCAACACCAAGTCGGCGACGGGGACGACGACAACAACGCCAACGACAACGACACCGACGGCGCAGCGGCGGGCGAGAGCTATTTTTCAAACAGCACCGCACTATACATTATTTCAGAGCATGACTACGGCAGGCAGCGCTCGCTGATTCCGCTCCCGGCCTCGCGCGACGTGTGTGCCCAGCGAGCAAAGTCGACGGCTGCGTCGATTCTTCTTCACCGCATTGGGGTCCCCGTCCCTGTGCCCGTGCCCGACCGCCAGTCTCCTCAGCGCCAGCCGCGCTCGCTCATGGCCACGCTCGCATACGCCCAGGGCATGATGATGCAGCCCGCACAGCACCAGCACCAGCACCACATGGCCTCGTACGAGCTGGAGCCGCCCGACCTCACCACGTCCAAGTCCAGCAAGTCGTCCAGCTTCCACTCGGACTCGCTCTCCGACTACATGGGGCCGAGCGACCTCTCGCACTTCGAGGACATCAACCTCGACGACGTCAGCGCCGGCCCCAATGCCTTTCCCATGTCCATGTCCATGTCCACGAGCCCCGACCACCGCGTCGTCTACGAGGCCCGCAGCATCTCGTCGTCATCGCTCTCCAACCTCCGCACCACATCGCTGCCGCACCCCGCCCAGCACTCGTTCCGCGACCTGACGGCCAGGAAGCCGCAGTACCCGAGTCTGCAGAGCCACCTCGGCCATGCCGTGCGACAGCCCCGCCGCTGCCCCAGCAGCTGGCCCCGGGCAAGATGCGCAGGGGTTTCACCTCGCCGTCAGCGCCCTCACTGCAGACCCTGAACCTGAACCTGAACCTGGCGGCACCGCGACGCTCCTCGCGCTCATCCTCTCCATCGAGCGCACACACGGCAGCACCACGCACTCTCTCGCGAAAGAGCTCACACACACTCGACGTCCTACCCTCGCCCTCGGTCATTGCCCGGAGACAGTCATGGCAGGACGCAAAGCGCAAGACGGTGAAGGAGAGGGAGGCAGAGTGCGACGATGAGGACGACGAGCTGCCCGAGGATGCTGTTATCTGGAACATTCCCATCTCACCGCGGCCCGTGCAGGAGCGATCACCGGCCCTCTCGACCAGCGGCAGCCCCCACAACCCTCGCCGGCTGCCAGTACAGCCAGCATGGGCCCTTCGTCGGCCAGGACATCGCCAGGCCCCAACACACGCTTTCCACAACCGCCATCACCAAACCCCTCGAACAGAACAGAATCGCCGCCTACCCTGGAAAGACAGCGCACACATACATGGCAGGACACCTACAGATCCCTCGACCCGGACGCGAAGACGATGACGGAGAAGCTGGAAGAATTCCAGGTAGAATTCGAGCGGAAGCAGGAAGTTAAGCGGCAGCAGCCAGGACTTGCACGGTCCACCTCGCTGAATCAGCCCGAGCCCAAGTCGAAGAAGACCACATTACCACCCATTCGCAAGAGCGACCCTCTGATCGACCCGTTCCAGCCATCCGCTGAGAAGCAAAAGTACCTCTCGCGCACTCGGCCTTCGTGGTTACCCCCAAGAACCCGAAGGAGGAGAAGAAGCACCTGAAAGAGTATCAGCGGATGCTGGCGCGAATCGAAGAAGCTGGTAAGCTGCAGCGCGCACATGTACAGGTGCGACAGACTAACGGTTGTAGAACGCCTCGAAGCCCAGCGCGTTCAAGACGAGGCCCTTGCACGCGAGAAGGCCTCTCGCATAAAAGCAGAGTACTGGTCGAATCTATTGCTTCCCAACTGGGCCACTGAAATGGCAAAGCCGGAGCTCCGAGCTTCACACCGTAAAATGTGGTGGAACGGTATTCCTCCACGGTTAAGAGGGCAGGTCTGGTCCAAGGCCGTAGGGAATGATCTCGAAGTCACAGAGGGCACCTTCAAGATCGCGCTCGAAAAAGCACAGAAACAGATTGCGCAACTAGGCACCGACGCACTTGGCGGCCGCTATGCACAAATCCTCGAAAACACACGCTCGGTCTTCCCGGAGCTGAAGATGTTCGCCGCCCCCTCCTCCCCGACCGCAAGTGACGAGCAACCACTGCACCACGATCTCGTTAATGTCTGCCTGGCGTACGCCACCTACCGCCCCGACATCTCCCATAGAGAAAACAGCATCCACCACATCGCGGCACTGCTGCTGCTCAATCTTCCCGCAACAACAACGTTCATTGTTTTGTCGAATCTCCTCAATAGACCCCTTCCGCTCTCCTTTCTCGTCCAGGACCCAAATGCTATTCACGCCGCATACTCCACTACACTCCACGCCCTCTCAAAAAGTCGCCCGGCCTTGCAAAACGATTGGAAGACCTTCGCGTCGAGCCGAGAGATTACCTCTACCACATGTTCAGCAGCCTGTTCTGCGGGCGGCTGGGCGTCGAGCACGCAGCGCGCGTCATGGATGTATACTCCATCGAGAGCGACAAGATCCTCCCGCGTGTCGCCGTAGCAATCATGCTGGTGCTTGAGAGCAGCTGCATGGAAGGCGACAAAGACGTTATCGAGAGAATGTTGGGCGAGAAGAAGGTGGAGTTGAACGTTGACGAATTCATGGCGCGGGTGTACGAAGCGGGCAAGATGAGCTCGTCACAAGCGCCTTGAGCCATTTCGGTGTATCGAGGAACGAAGTGTTGTATAGAGGAGGAAAGAACCAAAGTAAGACGACGATGATACGACGCATCTTTATTCATATCACACATACAGTTGTGGGCTGCTGTCAGCGCGACGCAACGCACCATATTGAGCATTTACACCACGGCGTTTGGTCCTTCACATATTCCGTCAGCTTTGTACAGCTACCTTTTCCTTTCCTTCGCTCTATTTTGCCATACTACATACATTCTACCATCTAGTTGTATATACCTTTCCACCTACCTTTTCAATACAGATACAGAAGCGCGAAACCCCCTGCGAAAGGGCGAATAGCCATACTACTACACCTCTTTGTCTTTGTGTTGTGGCTTCTCAACTTCGCGATGTGGTGGTCTGCCGTGCGAGTCACTTCTCACTATCCCTTCCCATACATTCCTCGTGACTAACTGCCGGTTCTGTACACGTACAGCAAACTTCATCCTCCTCTTTTCCCTGTCGTCTCACTCGCTCCCCATGTCCTGGACGCCCCATCTTAGACTCTGGATCCTGGTCCCTCAAACACATGCCACATGCCACATGTCACCTCTCACCTGCCGCCTTACCGCTCCGGCACATGTTTCTTCCTGGGATGCACCGCCATTCGTTTTTCCGCTTGTGGCGCAGCTTTGTTTTGCGCGTCGCGTTTCGTGTAGCTCCTTTGGTGTAGCTTGTTTCGGGCATGTCGTGGTGCGGGAATGCAGATGGAGCGCTATGTTGTAGTATAGAAGTAGGTATGGGACGCTAGGTTTCAGTGCTGTGTCATGATGCGAGGTATAGTGCTGGATGGTGGTCAGTGGTCGGTGGGCATGTTGGAAGGTGAGGTAATAAGGATAATAGAGAAGAGGGGGTGGGGGAAGGAGGAAGTGAAGGAGAGGGGAGCAGAGGAGGAAGGAAGAGTGTTAATGGAGAGTGTCGATTCAGTTCCTCAAACTCTCGCACCCCTTGTGCAGCCTTCGGGTGTCTGGATGTGTAGATTACGTGTCTATATACACGCTGGATAGCAGCATATTCGGTGCATCTATGGCAATGATAGTTGCTCGTCTGTTGATGCCGGGACAGGAGCAGCAAGTGGCATTACAGCCATGGATGACTATCCTAGGAACACAACAGCCCGCCCGATCCGACGAAGGCGGTAAGTCGACCAAGTAGGCAAGAATAGAACTGGTGGCGAGTTCGATGTCATCCGCTGTATGCTGTCTGGGATGCTGCCGCGAACACTATGAGGACTGTGTTTGCATCGATGATTATGCCTGCTGTTGTTGCGGTTGCTGATAGTCGTACAGCTGCCTCATATCAAACCCAATTTGTGGTCAGCAGGCAGGGCTTAGGTATAACGAGGTCAGCGTGGAGGCTCGTCGGCATATATGACCTCGTTTTGGAATCACGTTGAACTGCACCGGCAACGGGCTGTATGGATTCGACACTGTGGGACTGGGATACGCAACTGGAAGACTGGTGCCACGATGAAGAAGTATTATTTTGAAATCTTTGCACTGGGTTCTGAACCTTCGATTCTCTTTGGCTTTCTGGTCCCTTAATTGAGCTTAATACTAAGCTTCTCCTTCGCTTTTACGGCTGGTGTATCCTATCGCAGTGCAATCCTATAAACCTTTCTCACTTAAGCACTCACAAATATAGAGATTCTGGAAGCACTGGGCAGTCTAACTCTGGCACTTATGACTCATCTAGACTTCGAACATTGCCGATTGCCACCTCATTCCCACTCAGCACCGATGGTTCCCGAGTCCTCCGTATTTAGGTTCGTACCGCAACAGCAACAATATCTCCCAAGGATACAACGTATGCTTTGATAGACTCTACTGTTCCTCATCTGTGGCTGCCGCGGTCTGTGTGCCATACCTTCGAGGTGGCTTTCGGTCTCACATGCGATTTGCAGACCATCCTTTAGATTTTCAACGACTCAGTCAGCCCTTGCTCAATAGACTGTCCGTCGTGATCACATTTAGGAATTTCAAGTCCCTAGCAAGCCGGTAAAATCACATTATTGCTCACTGTGGTCGTTTATTTTTATTTTTATAGATACAGATGGAGGGACAGCCGCTGGAATATTATCAAGAAGATATACAGTGGGAGGCGATATATGAAATGGAACGTAAACCGGGCCCAGGTCCAGTAAAGTCAGGTGGAATGCATGCTGAGCTAAATCTTTCAGGCATTTCCCTGATCTTGAATGATGCGAGACAACACGAGTTGCCAGGGTAGACCGCACAATATTTGTAGTCGAAGATTCCAGTATGCAGCCGCTTGAAAACGGAAAGTATCGTCAGTAGAAGATGCCGTTCACCTTCAATTTGTGCTTCCGTTGTGCGCTTCAATCCACGTCTGTATCTCAGCGAAGTCACTCGCCCAGACCATCTGCCACTCATCTGCGCTCTTCCAATCCTGCAAACGAGGACAGCAGATACCAAGGCTTTGCAATCGCTCGGCCAGTTTCTTCTGCGAGCTACCGATGGGATCATCACGAATGCAGATACCAAGGTCGGCTTCCAAGAGGCATTCAATATCTGTCCAACTGTCTCCAATATAGACAATTGGTCTGCTGGAGTCGAGACTTTCGTTTCTGGATTCGCGGTCCAGCTTCCGCAACCGCACCAAGTACTCTAGCTTACCACGGCTGGATATGATCTTCATCTCTGCATCCTCGTCGGGGCTGATTTTGCCGTTAGAAACCAAGTCTCTCTCGATACCGTCGAGCTCATTCGCGTAGACTGTCTGCGGGTCCACGTAGGCTTCTCCAGCTTTGAGGCAGGAACTGATGAAGTGACGACTCCAATTAACGCTCAGAAGGTCCGAGACATCACGATTCCGGCTTTGCACGTGCTGCAGAAATTGCACGAAACCTTTGCGCAGCTCGACTTTTCCTGAATCGATGACGCGTTTTGCACCATTGTCTAAAAGCTCTCTAGTCAGGCCCGCGAAAATCCCAGATGCCGATACGCGATCGAGACTCGCCTGCTCGACTCTTTCAAGTGCCCGAAGCAGATCCCTTTCTTCTTGTATTGTCTTTGGCAGATCGCCACCAGGGGCAAGCTTCTGCAATGCAGCAGTGTAGTCGGTCATGTAGGCTTCCGAGACGCGTTTCCATTCTTCGAGTACGGGTGAGCTGGGCTTGGAGGAAGCCGCAATGCTGACGAGCACATCGAGAGTGTCGCGGCGTGTAATGGTACCATCCCAGTCCAGGACCCAATGTATTGGCTGGCTTGGATCAAGGGGTGGTTTGGCGGTCATTGTAGTTGCTTGTCTTCCAAATATGCGTAGAAATGAAGAAGGAAACGCAATCGTTCTAGATTTATAAGAACGTAGCAGAATTTGTGACATTCAGAAGAGTTGCCAAGTCGACGTTGCTTGCGCTCGCAAAGGCTCACACAAAAAGAAGACAAGACACTGTGCTCACGTGACCTTGCGTGAGGCAAACGAATGCCTCATCAGCAATCTTTTACTGAAGTCTCCAGATGCCTGTATGTTACGACAGCCTTGGCAAGGTCCGCTTGTCTTCTCGACGTTGTTGAACTATGACAATCGGGCCTGCGAATGTGTCGTGCCTGCTTAGGCCTCGAGAGGAAAGAGGCAACTGCTGCCTCTCGCGTCTTTGGTCGTTGAGTGATCTGACAATCTAACAATCTAAACCCTGGACGATCTGGAAAACCAACGTCGAGCCGTTAACGTGCAACCAGTGCAAGATAGGCGATTCGAGTGTTGACGTTTTCGATGTTTAAGATCGTGGCAAGGGTCGGAAACCATGTCCGGGTTTGTCCGAGGACTGGACATAATTACGTGACGCTTGATTGGCCACAAGGTGGCCACGGGCGCTCTTTCCTCGTGCATTGCCGAGGACCTTCCAACTTCATGAACGCACCTGTCTGGCAATAGGACATCCCGCACTCTCCACTCCACACAACCCACCATGGCCTGCACACGCACTTTCGCTCGTCTGGCTACGAGGCAGACAGGTAGGCATACGATACACCCTAGCTGGATGCGCCATTGAGCTCTGCTGACGCCATTCACGTAGCCTTCCGCCCGGCTGTCTTCTCGCGCGCTTTTGCCTCCGTCACCGACACGGCCGCTCGTGAGCCCATCTCCAAGGTCGCCGAGAGCATCGTCCCAGACCCTGCCCGCAAGCCCATCCCCGAGAGCAAGACATCGACGAAGCCCGAGCCCGAGCCCACCAAGGATGCGAAGACAAAGACGTTCCATATCTACCGATGGAACCCCGACGAGCCGTCATCGAAGCCCAAGATGCAGTCGTACACGCTTGACCTGAACAAGACGGGCCCCATGATGCTGGACGCGCTCATCCGTATCAAGAACGAGGTCGACCCTACCCTTACCTTCAGGAGGAGTTGTCGTGAGGGTATCTGTGGTAGCTGTGCCATGAACATTGACGGTGTCAACACCCTGGCCTGCTTGTGCCGCATCCCCACAGACACCGCCAAGGAATCTCGCATCTACCCGCTTCCCCACATGTACATTGTCAAGGACCTTGTGCCTGACATGACGCTCTTCTACAAGCAATATCGCTCCGTTAAGCCCTACCTCCAGCGCACCACCCCTTCGCCTGACGTAAGTACCAGCGACTCACCAGTATCAATGGCCCATTCATTAACATGATCCAGGGTCGTGAGTACCGCCAGACCAAGGAGGACCGCAAGAAGCTTGACGGTCTCTACGAATGCATCCTGTGCGCCTGCTGCTCGACATCATGCCCGTCCTACTGGTGGAACCAGGAGGAGTATCTCGACCCGCCGTTCTCCTCCAGTCGTACCGCTGGATCGCCGACTCGCGTGATGAGAAGAAGGCCGAGCGCCAGGACGCCCTCAACAACAGCATGAGCCTGTACCGATGCCACACCATTCTCAACTGCTCGAGGACATGCCCCAAGGGCCTGAACCCTGCACTGGCGATTGCTGAGATTAAGAAGAGCATGGCTTTCACTTGAGTAAGACGATGTAGAATTGGATGGGGAAAAGAGATAAGAAGACGGTGATGATTAGCATTTGTTGTATACGCATACGATCGACTTTTTTGAGTCGATGTTTTCGAGTTAAGCTTGTATTTTTGGAGACATGTACGCGAACCAATAAATTCTCATTCTACCAAACCTTGGCTTTAGCCAGTGTTGTGGGAAGCTTCTTTCTTAATAGCACTCGTGCCTTGCTGAGTTTCATAGGAGTGGCCAATTTTCCAGGGCCATTTGACTCATGTATCGGTCTACGGCCCTACTTTAATACATAAGGGATTTGCATTGAAGGTTTCCCCATAACAGGGGATCTTTAAGTGGAAGGCGATCACAAGCTAAAATCAGCGTGGCAACATATGGAAGCCCAAAGGAGACTTTTGGAAGGCTTACCATTTTTGAGTGTGAATGTGGGTACGTCTGCCATGGTAAAGGATCTTAATGTCTTTAAGGGGATAGAAGAAAGTGCCAAACCTCTCAGTATAGACAAGACGTAGTCGATGCTGGTTAGTCACGCGTATATTGGCTTAAAGCATGATTTTAGCTTCAGCGTCTGCGTCGCGTATCCTCTACTCTTATGATTACCACTTTGCCGCAGACACACCGGGACTAAATTGCGACACACATACCATAGTACATCTTTCTGCAAGCCACGGTATACTATGATGAACCAATTGACTCTACAATTCAGGTTCACGTTTTGTCGTTGTGGTTTCTTGCCGGTTACTTCTAGTCTTACGAAGACCTCGCATCAGGGGTCAGCTATTGATTCTATGTACATTTGGAAGGGAGCGACTGACTATTTTGAGAGACTTGATAAAACGTCATGCCCCTTCCCAGGTCGTGGTTATTATGACCCAGCTCTCGCCAAATTTTACAAAGCATTTAGCATTGGGACCACAGCTGCTTCTCCATACGACACCATGTCCCACGTTTTGACCTTGGGAGCTTCTGGTATTTCCGGTTGGGCGCTGCTCAACCAGATCACAGCGCATCCTACCCAACAACGGTCTCGAAGATCGCTGATCTCTAAAATATATCTCTCACTCTTGCCCAGGCCCACCTTTCGGCGTAACCCCGACTGAACCTTTTGAGTGGTATAGATCTAATGAGATCGGTATCTGAGGCTGCACGACAGTTGGAGGAGAAAGTAGAAGAAGCATCAAGGATCTCACACGGTTTCTTCACAGGTATGGTTTTATTGCGGAGGCAACTGCATTTATAAGCTGACCTGTGCGTGGCAGCATACATTCAGACTGGAGATTTTGAAAGCCTAAAGAAAATCAACGCCGACCTTCTACAGTTATCCATCGAAGCCGTTGAACAGGTTCCACCCAAGCTCGAAGTAGTCATTCTGCAGACTGGCGGCAAGGGTTGAGCTAGCCACAGTTCTTTCCTCTGGTTCAGCTGAAGGTTATTTAGTCTCTTGGGAGAGAACGAGAGCTGCGAAGATTCTGCCGCCTCTGCCAGCTTAGACAGACATAGTATGTCAGTAGGATAATGACCACATGCGCTTTCGGTTCGCGGGTTGTAGCGTATCGTATGCTTCCAGGAAGCAACAACAAATGGCGCCATGCCAATCTAAGCGCCACAATATTCTCCACCAATATCACGAGAGATATCTATGGCATCGAGCAGCGTCGAGAGTCCCGTTTAAGCCATCTTAGCCGACTCGTTTGGATCGTATCATACTTCCTAAAGTGGAGGGTACCAGCAAGCATTAGAGCTCACCACCAACCAGGAGCCCGCTAAACTCAGGACTCCTTCTCTTGCGACAGAACCAGCCCACAGCAATAGTTCGCTCACAAATAATCAAAATAGAGTGTTGGTGCGTAGAGTATGTGTTGAAATCATTCGCCAGCGCCTCTTGGTGACTGAACCTGAACACCAAAGCACCGTGGTAAACACTTATAGCGAATCACAACTTACTACAAAAACAAAATAGCTATAAAGAAAATATAATTTTTTTTTTTTTGCACATTGCTGCTCTGCTATCTCAGTTTGTCAGAGATTCTCAAACCCGAAGTGACAGCGAGACCGCTGAGGTAACTACACGTTGGAAGGTGTTGCAGCTCTTAAGACCTGATTTGATTAATCGAGGTGTAACGCTATTCATGATCCTTCAAGGAGTCTGAAGAGCTTGATTCTCACTGCTTTATATTTGGGACTATGTGTCTAGAAGCCATACGAACGGGGATCCGAGGGTGTCGTTAAGATTGCCTGACGAGCCTGATTATCTCTACTACAGGGACAAGACATATATTTTACTATACCAGCCAGTACAATTATAGAAGTCGACTGACTCAGTGTTTCCCTGCGCAGTGACTCGATCCGTGCATGAAGTGCACGGGACACGATACTGTGGCACCCCCTCGGTTCCAGGCCTTCCCCGCCCCCAGACTCCGACAACGCGCTCAGGGTCCAGCGTTGTTGATTGGTCTCCTGAGCAATTGTCACCTGTCCATCGCACCCAAGACGGCTTGGAATGCTGGCGGCGCGCGGCAACTTGCTCGTCCCGAGCAGGACCTTTCTCGGCACGAGCTGTAGCGATGGCTGGAGGGAGGACGGGCGGCCGGATAATATGCCGGGGTGACAAGACGGATTGCAAATATATCGACGGCAGGGCTGCGACAGTGGTACGCGGATAGTCATGCTTGTGTCTGCTGTGAGAGTCAACAGCACATTCACACGTCGGAACACAACACCGGCAACCTCCCTACAACAGTACCCTTGTGTAAACACCAGCATCCACAAGAAAAAACAGCCCTCTACAATGCCGACGTCTTTTCTTGACCTCCCTCGCGAACTGCGCGACCTGATATACGATTCGCTGTGGACCTCCACCCCCAAAATCTCCCTTCTCGACCATCCGTCCATGGGTCGCATCGTCGCGTGCTACAAATTGCTGCTCACGCCAGAGACGGCCCTACCAACATGGCTCCTCACCAACAAGCAAATCCTCGCCGAAGCAACCGCGCAAATGATCCGGCACGGGACCTGGATCGTGCGCCTGCGCAGCGAGTACGACGAGCAGCATATCGGCGGAGTGCTGTCACCACTTCTGGCCCGGCATTTAACGATAACGCTCACCCACCCACTCGAAGGCCCACGACCGCGGTGGCCACACGTCGTTTCCGAAGCCACGCTGCGCCCGTCGAAAGAGAACGTCGCGTGCCTGGCTCGCGTAATTTCCCAAATCTCCTGCACGAACAACGCGCAGGACGTCCGGTTGGTTCTCGAGCTCGTACGCGAAGAGCCGAATGCGCGTGTCGACCTGTGGCCATTGGAGGTTGCAAGCTGTTTAAAGCCAGGTCTGAAGAAGCTGGAGATTGTGATAATGAGGGAGCAGGTTTACAGGACGTATAGCGCGGGATTTGTCGAGGCTGTTGGCGCTGAGGTCAAGAGGGTGGGCAACACAATCATGGGCAATGATGAGGACCCGAGTGTGTCTGCATTCTTCCAAAATAGAGGACAGGTGTATACTTTTGAGCATCCGGCAGAGATGGAGCTGTGTCGGGTCGATTCAGCGGTTGGGGAGCGCTATGCTAAGTCCTGACGATTTGCAGGTAACGAGTTGGATATATCCTGGCTCAGCTGTAATTAACAGGCTGTGTGCCTCACCTTACACGACCTTGGAACATGCACAAAGCATGAGAAGTAATACGATTGAGAGTACGATTCACTTAGTTATCAAAACCATAGTGCTGCTTTGGCTTTGTATCGTTTGATGTTGTAGTGTACCCCTAAACTGAAAAAGAGGCTTGGTGGTCGCCAGGCTACTGGCGCCACAGAGGGCAGGATAAAACCCAGTAAGGGCTGCGCTTATCTACGTGCTTAGTTGACATCTGGACGTTGCGCGCTGGAGCTTGTTAGGCATGTACATTCTCTCGCACTCAATGTTGACCGATATGGGCTCCTGAAACATGAAACCGGAGATCGTGACGTGGGCAAACGCAGATATGGAAAGGATGTACATGTACAGATGCACATCACAATTTATATTGTTGCACCAATGTCAGTTCGTTGGGGCGAACAAGTTTAGAATTCACACAAAGTTTTGATTAATATGGTTGTATTGGTATGCTCCTTGACATACTTCGAGTATACAATCGAGAACCCCAAGGAGTTGTCGCTGTCATTGCCTCCCTTGGTAGTCCTGTGCGTGGAGATACGAATTTATTGGTAAGAGCAAATGCTGCCCCATCACAATATGATAAACGCCGGTCTTGACATGGGCCTCTCATGGCTTCCAGCAATTTGATGTCCCCCGGTACTCCGTCCGACTCCCGCTGAGACTTGTCAAAGATTCGTGAAAACTCTGTCAACATGTGACAAGCGAGACGTTCACAAATACTTCAAGAAGCTCTCAGAATGAAGTATGCAATGGGCGAGGAAGCCCAACACCTGTAGATCTAACAGGAAATCCCAACCACACCTCCGATGAGCGAGAGGTAATGTAGCGATGCGTATCAAATATCGATAGGCGCGAGTTAAGCCGGGTACGGAAGCCAAGTTTAGCGAAAAGTGTGATGAGGAGATAGTCGAGTGTCCACTCAGTAAGGTCGTTGCGTCTCCCATCCTTGAAGCCTCGAGTGATAGTTTGTTCTAGAAATGACGTGGCAGAGATATGCAATTCGCTTGTAAACGCTAGGGAATGCGGGTCGTACATCTTCGTGAAAGACTTGTTGACAAATCTGTTCCGTATATGATTCTGGCGGTGAGTCAGCCCTTGCAGATTCTGGGTCATGAGCAGTGGTGGTGGTCAACATACCACAGATTGATGTAGTCAAGCTGCTCGGGGCAGCCTAATCCATGTAGAAGTCACCCTTCAGGATTCGCTCCTGCATAGCATCGGGCTGCTTCGGCTGCTTCGGCATCTCCCGGACAGGAGGTTCCATGACGGCAACGCTCTTTGCACGTTGGTGGGTAGGAACGCTCGACATCGGAGAAGGGCCAGAGATTGAGCCACGCTCGGCTCGGGAGCGGAGGTTCTCCGCGAAGTTGTAGCCTTCGCCTGTGCATGACCATGTCAGCGAGTGTTCATACTCGGGATAGTCTTCAGCATTCTCTGCGATAGTATGCGGCCAAACAGAGGAGATAGATATAGAACGCCTCGAGGGAAGACCGGAAGGTGATGAAGAGTGCAGGAAGGGTGCTGAAGTGGGCAGAGAATTCGACAATGAAGACAGACCTCGTCCTCGACCACCAGTCGGGGGAGAGGCTCTGTGGGTGGAAGGTCTACCATTTGGGTTTCCAACACTACCACTGCCCTGTCTAACATCCCGCAATGCTCGCGCACCGAAGCTGAGCCGTCGAGCGAAGGGGGTGGCCGGGTTGCTACCGGGAGCTGATGCGGAAGGAGCGTAGTCGTCTTCGAAGGGACTCTCGTCCACTGAGCCAGAGTTGACGCTGGAGAGGCTCTCGGTCCGGGTGCGGGGGTTGCTGAGGAAGGGCGACGTCTGGCCAGGCGATGCCGCCAGGCCAATGGTGGTGAGTGAAAGGCGCCGTTGCTGAGCATTGACAGCAGCTGTTGTAATGGGGCCTGAAATTGTTGATCGGGCACCTTGCGGTCCAGAGTAGCTGCCTGGGCGGGCGAACAGATCCTGGAACGTCTGTCCGGTGATCGAGGCCCGTCGGCGGTCCGTGGGGCCCGGAGATGCGTGAGGTGGTGAGTTGCTGCCGGAAGACATGATGCTGGGGAAAGGTTGGCGTGGCGGTGGAGCTGGTTATATGAGGCTGAACTGCTGCAGGGTGTGCTGTGTATGTGTGTGGTGAGCTGGGTTGGTTGAAGGATGTGTCAACGGAAGTAGGGGAGGGTGGATTGTATCTGGCGCACGGACTCAGGGTCCTCGCACGGACAGCAAGTGCAAGTGCAGTACGTCAGTGGGGCGGGATGGCGTGATAGGCCGAGCTGGTTTCGGAAGGGGGCACGATAGCAAGAGTGTGGTGTGACGGGGACTGCTATGTAGTGGAGAATAAGGAGGTGCGTGGAGACGGAGGCCAGGACGAGTGATGAACTGTAATATAGCAGCCGCAGCGGTGGGTAGGGAAGGCGCGACGGGGGATCGTCCCATGTGAAGCGCTAGCAATGGTACCGGCTTAGCGCATCTTCCCCGCAATCCGACCTGGAAGGAACAAAGCGCTCCATGTGGATTGCATCTCCATCGCGAGCCAACCAGAGGATGGTCTGCGCAGGACCAGTCCACTGCTCCCCGCAGCTCGACCGACCTTCCTGTGCCAACCTGACGCACCATGATCATCGTAGGGCCTCCATCTCTGCACAAGCCTTGATGCTAACAGCTTGGGTGCAAATTTAGAGCTTCGCGTATCCGCCCACATGCGAATTGTCCAGCGCACATAGCAGTTTTGATTATGAATCTCCCATCATCGCCTTTTTGGGTGCTTTTTTGGGCTTATCTTGTTCAACGTAGGACGATTACACTGTATGCAGCCTCCTGCAAAGTCCTGCTGCCATGATTGCAACGGAATCAGTGGAGCTGTTTCATCCAAGTAACGGAGTGCAAGATGTTTGTGAAGATAAGCGACCCGTTCCAGCAAGTTCTATGGAGCTCGACGCACTGGATGCAGGCCTCGATGCATAGCTTCGTTGGCGATTCGTTGACCTCACCGCTGGAATGAGAGCATCTGGACAAAGTGGCCCTGATATGAAAGGGTTCCAAATGTCGTTGACCCCCTCCCCCTGTATTGGGGAGCAATGGCACACTGCATCGTTCATTTAGCGGCAACTGCAGTCGGCCAGTTGCACAGACGAATGGCCGAGTTGCTGTAAAAAGTGTGACGGCCCCTGTTCTGATTGGTTCCGTAGATGCTCCCGCAATCTTCACATAGGCGATCTACAGCCCCGACATTCCTGTACGCTGTAGTGCCCTTATCTTGCCGGTCAATCTGACAATAAGGAGGACAAAATATACCTCCGGCTAGTCACTACATTCGGCTTCACTATCGCACTCGGCCGTACCCCAGTCATCTTGCTGCATGTCTCAGCAGCCGTCGGCCGCATCCTAGAGCCCTGGGAACTTACCAATCTGCGTCTTGGCGGCGCCTACTATACGGATGCGGGGGTTTTTATCAGCTGAACATCTTACGACCCGCGTGCATTGTATGTTAACTTGTTACGAAGCCCTAGCAACTTGAGTGGGTCATTGCCGCATGCGACATGATGTAAGGCTAGTTGAAGCCCACACTGCAGGACTTCACGTGAACGTCAGGTGCAAAATCGTACGAGTAGGGAAGCTAAAATGGGTTGTGTAACGTACATACAATGAATGTAAGAAGCGAAGTACAGCGGACGGGCTACGTCGCCAACAATTATTGTATGGAGAGGTAGAGCTTTCACCTCAAAGAAGTAATGACGCAAAAGTATAAACTGTGCTCAAAAAAACATGCAGATGCATGATCAAGGAGAGTTCGAAGTGAAGTCAAAGGTATCAAGGAGAGTCCAGAAGAAGAACGAAAAATAATCTAAGTGTCAAAGGAAAGTATAGAATAACAAGAATCGGTAAAACGCTCAAATAGCAAAATCGTGAAAGAGAGAAGGCTTGAAACATTAAAAGGAGTGGAAAAGATGCAGAAATTCCAACAACACCAGATACAAAATAAAGCAGTACCCTAGATATGCCAGCTATGGAAGACGGGCAGAACGAATCGAAGAGAAGAAAAAACAATGATTGGGCTTGCCTGTTAGGAAGCTGTTCGCTTGACTTGCCCTCCGCGGGCTTCCGAAGCAGCTCTCTTGCGGCTATCGTGAACAACTCTGCGGAAGGCATTCATATAACCGACGGGGGTGTTGTGCTCAACGAGCTTCTTCTCGATGCTCTGTAAGGTTGCCCAATGGTTGCGAATGACGTCTTCGTGAGGCAGCGATTGAAGTGCATCGAGGACGAAGAATGAACTGCCAGCTGCCGGTGAGACGATAAGAGCGTGGTACAGGTTGTTTTCACTGGGACTTTCAGGTCGCATGCCCCAAGTGCTGTCCTTGTAAGCATCGACGTTGCGATCCGTGACCAGGTCCAGGATTCGCACCAGAGCTGCGGCTGATCGAATCGCAATGTTTTTGTGTCAGGATCATCCTCGTCCTGTTGTTCGTAAAAATCGTCGATGGCTTTGACCAGGGCTTTCAGCTTCTTCGCAGTGGTTGGCAGGTCAAATCGCAGTGCATCCACAGAAGCATCTGTAGGGCCATGGTCGATGTACTCAGTCAAGGCATTGAAGGTCCGCGTGATGCGATTCTCAATCTTCTCGAAGAAAACACGACTCTGGAAGTTTGGATCAATGATGTCGCGCATACTTAGAAAAAGTCCAGGATCTGTAGTAGCGTACTGAGTGAACAGCGCGGCGAGCTCTTGATACTTCTTCGAGCGTTCTGATGTGAGAGGCGACTCCGGACACTTGAACTCCTCAGGCAATGCCTCCTGAGGCTCAAAGACAGAAAGCATACTAATAACTGTTTCTTTTATGTCGTCCTCATCTTCAGGTACATCTTCGTCCTCGTAGATCCAATCCAGGTCGTCTGCGACATCTTCTAGGCCTTTCTTGCGCAGCACGTCTGCTGGCTTGACATGCTGGAAAGTTGATCCATCTGTCGAAAGCTGTAAGGGCTGGTCTTTGACAATATCAGGGACCGTGGAGACGATATGATCTCCGATCCAATAGATGTGCTTGAAGATTATTAGATATGCATTGCAGACGCAAAAAGTGACTCGACATACTTTACAAGCGACACCATTTTCATTGGCGCCGCATGAGCACCGAGGCCGGTGAAGGTTTCCACCCATGGCAACTTCGACGTCGTCGTTGATGTAGAAGTACTGTGTCTGGATGCTTGGGTTTTCATCATCGATGTTGGTCGTACAATATTTCATTCGGATTCCGTTGTCCTGGAGTCCTCTCTTGACTCTTCGACGTTGGTTTGTATCGAATGTCGATACATTGTAGCTGAGGTTGTTTGTGGAGATGACGAGGGAGGGTGTAGGTGATACAGGCGAGACCGGTTCGACAGAAGGCAGAGGTGAATCTTGATCAAGATTCTGAGGTGGGTTTCCGGTCCTTGATGCCTTGGCGGCCCCGGCTCGAGTAGTCACCATGGCCTCCTCGAGAGAAAGCTGGGAGAATTGTTCTGCTGACATGAAGACTGAACAAGCTGGAATGCTACATCTTGCTCGTAGTACATCGTAAAGATATATATCAACCTCGCATGTCCTGCGCCTCGAGACCAACAAATTCCCCGAATAATGCGTGAAAGTCGTCCATTTTGTCGCGGGCGCTTAGGAAGTTGGCCCTCCGTGCCGTCGAGCGTTGAGGCGTGTGGACCGGTTGTGGCTGTTCAGAGCAGAATTGTGAGAGACTAAGACAAATTGTGACGCCGCAAGGCTGCGTGACCAACTGAAAACAGATACTGAGCTTTGAAGGGGCCAATAACTGCAGTGCCGCATATCTTTTTGTTCCTGAGCTGCACCCTACTTGCCGTCAGCAACATCGTGTTCCTGAGACACGTGCGAAGAGTATGTGACTTCTGGCAATTTGCTGCCATTCGCGCACCAATAAACGTAGACCGCACATCACCTCTAAGGCATTTTGCCCACATACGGCGCTATTAGGGTCCAATTGTACCACCTGAACTTCCGCATGCGGTCAATTATAGTCTTTTGCCGCCGTACCCCTGGTCTGAATATGCCGCTAATATGCTCTGTCAGGCCATTGTGGGGAGGGCTCGTGCGCGTTGCTGCAATGCATGGCATTTCACGTCACTGCAGCCGCATCCAAGTTCGTGATCGATGCCGCGCATTTCGGAATACAGGCGCGTAAGCGCCGTCACTTCATGTAAACGATACTCGGGACAAGGCATGATGCATCTGTAAGGTTGCGATAATGAAGGTCGACGTTGCAGCAAAGGCGAGGTGGAGGGTTGAGAAAGGGTTGGTCCGCTCAGCCCTCTGGACCTGCCGTTAGGACCCCATCAACCCTGCACCTGCCAGTCGTTCCACAGTGTATCACCGTTTTGTCCAAAAATTGCGAGGCTGATTAGCTGAAGGGATCGATAGCCTTTGGCACAAGCTTCTGACAGCTTCCGGACTTGTTGTTTTGTGTCATGCAAAGACACCGCCATCATCGTCAAGACTGCCTTGGGCCAACTTCCGGAGGCCAGCATAAGCAGCTATACTCAGCCGCAAATCTGTGCTTAGGCGGCACATATCTAACGAGAGAGTAATGCACGAGGTTAGGTTTCAGGTTGTTTGCTTGACAAATAATACACGATCTGCATGTACGTCGATAGCGAAACATTGCACCAGACTTTTGCCAAAAAGGTATGCATCACCACAACGCGGCAGAGCGTGCCTCGTTCCTACATCTTGCATAGAAGGAATAGATCCAGGAACTTGGGAATACCGAACCATGCGTTGGGGAGGACAGGGCAAATCTACCCATGTCGATCATCGAATAATTGACGTTGGCCACTAAGAGAGAAGATATAGCCGCCGGAGGATATGAAGACATAAAAACGTACGGGCATCAAGCCCTATCCATGCAATTGCACCGCTGCACCTCTGCGGCTATGCTCTTAGAATATTAATTTAGCAAAGCTCCTCGGCTGCAATACTCGGATGCGCGTAGTGCACAGCATTGTGATATCAAGACAAACAGCGAATGTAACCGAGCTCAGCTCTACTTATGTCTCATACCGTTCGGAGAAGCGCTGCGGGAATGTTCCAAAAGGTCTCCAAACTGCGTGACCCCGAGCGAAGCGATCGGTAAGGCGCAGTCCCAGTCTGAGGTCATGTCAGTCGTACGTACACCGAAAGAAAGCACAGACTCACGCTGGGTCCCTCACCTGCTGCTTCCTCCCGCTCGCATAGCGTATACAGAGTTTTCCTGTGAGCTCTGCTGAGAGCTATGTTCTTTGTTCTGCCCTACGGCAACGATGTGCTTGAAAGATATTCCTCCCCAAGGAAGACCTGAGAGTGTGTGACGATCGTCAAGTTTAGCCGCTTCTGGGGGCATATAAGAGCTAGCTGCATGTCGTACGTTCTCTATATCGCGCTCTGCATCCTCTCTTTGTTCTTTGGCTTTGGCTCCTGTAGTACGTTAGTGACCCATTGATCCATCATTCGAATCGAAGTACCTACTGAACCTTTGTTGGGCCAACTTGTTTTGGATTCTCCGTCTCTCTGCAGGGTCTGTAACTTCTGACCATTCTGCAGACCGTGTTTCTGACGAAGATGTATTGGAGGCCCAGTCCCCAGTTACCGGAGACCGTGATTGTTGACCTTCACCGGTTTGCCCGTAAGACATCCTGTTCAGTCTTTCCTGAGGGGATCTGTATGAAACCGTTGGCAAGTCAACAAAAGCAAAATTTGCTCAGACTATATGGGTGTGAATGGGATATTGTCGACCGGCTTTGCTTCAGGTTCGTGGTTTGGCAAGATAGAAATGGAATTCCAACATCGAAGGGTATAGCATAGCTTGGTAACCAATCTGGCTGTGTTGGCCGGCCCTGACGGGAGGAGGTAATATAACACAGTGTTAGATGCTGTAGCCTGTTCTATAACTGTGATTATATAAAGGTGATGTTCGGAGCTGTTCATAGATTCAAAATAGACGCGCATTCATGTCCTAAAAAAGTAAGAGAATGAGGCTAAAGAAAAGAGGGTTATGTATACTTCTGAAACATAGCTTGAAGTCCGGCCAACAAGTCGATGAAGGGAATGCGTCGGACGTTGAACGAAATTTGGGTCGACGTCCTGGGTCAAGGCCGAGCAACCTACGGACACACCGCAGCAAGCCAGATCATTGGTATTCATGTAGATCTTACGTCGAGGAACTAGGTCACGAAAGGATTATGGGGCGCACAAGCTTAGGCTCCGACACATGGTCTTCAGCCTCTTGCCGTGGCATCATCAGGACCAGTCTAACGAATGGGAATACAGAGAGCCTTGTACCGTCGGCCCTCCCGTAACGTGGAGTATGAGCCGCACTGATGACGTTCCTGTGATAATTGGTGCTTATCGGTGAAAAAGACGATTCAGTCGATTACTCCGCAGCCCTGCAGGGCGGCCCGTTCAGTTACTGTGAAACAAGAGTAACACGGCCAGATCAAACGACTGATTGGTTTCTGGGCACTTGAGGCAACGCCATGCAGCTCCCGGTGAGTGAGATTGAAGGCGTCCGAAGAAGTACCTGCATGGGTCCTAACATAGGACTAGCATACCATCGGTAAGGCCGGTCACAGCCTTATCGCAGGGCTGAAGTAGCATCAATACCAATCATTCCTCGGATTTAGCGCAAGTCTTGGGCAACCGTTTGATCTGGCCAAGAGCAGAGAGGAACCTGTGCTCCAGCCTCCCGCCCATACTGCTCTCAACCTAATCCTACTCATTGAGTGTACCTCTGAGCGTAAAATAGTCGCAATGAGCTGCCTGGCCCCATCGAAACCGCGCTTAGTTGCTGCAAAATACTGCACAGTTGACTGCTCATCAAATCGATCCTCTACGTAATATCTACCCAAGTGACCGCAGATAATGTGCCGAATGGGTATTGTGTGCGAAAGCCCTCAAACTTAGCCGGATCTCCAATTTAGAAAGCGATGCAAGGGCAGAGATGGCTAAGGAATCCCGGTGAGCAATCGAAGGGTTTGTGTGCATGCGGTATGAAGGAGGGTGGAAAGACGCAAGTGAGGAAGTTGCGGTCTCGGGAACGGCGCGATGCTTGATTAGGATACTGGTTCGTCGAGCCTGCCAATGAAGAGAGTCGGTCCGTGCTCAGCCACCTCGGCGTCACCGCCCTGATGTGAGATATCACTGCTGGCAAGGGGACCCACACGTATGCCTGGAGATCTTCAGTACGTTCGCGTTCCCTTCCCAAGGTATGCATCGGCCTTCACTGTGTGTGCAGGAGGAAAAAAGACTCGGTAATTGTTTCGCAATGAATGGCACTATTGTGATATCACGAGTTTCGCGTTCTCAACCCTATGTAGCTTGCGAGCACCACCCGCTTTACGCCATCATCACCACAGCAATGTGAAGCCATCCATCCAGATATGCAGTCGCTCGTAATAAATCCTCGACACTAGCACTTAATGGCAAGACTGCACCATGCAAAACCGCTTGTGCAAGGAGCGGACTGCGTCTGCTGGGAAACAAGGTTGGCAGAATCTGGTTCAACGCCGTGCCGATGGTTTGTGGTTGTCCTGAAGCATTGTCAGCTTGACCGCCTGCTGCCTACTCACCGCATTGCCCACTTACGCGATGGGAGATTCGGCGTGACCAAACTTTGTACAACTCTCAAACTACCGGGACTCGTCTCCTTCTGCTCGCTGCTATTCGCAGCATGTGGTAGATATATGCGTACAGGCAGATGGCGCAGTGCAGCTCCTTGAGGGTTCAACAGCTTCTGGTTGATAGGATTGTAAAGTGAGAAGTCGTGTTGCTTGACTGCGTCCCAGAGTTGTGTGCTGTCTTTCTCACTAAGAAACATGACGGTCTTTCCAGTTCCGGTGCGTAGGTAGTCGGCTTCCTTTACGCCGTTTCTGAAGAGATCGTGCATAACTTTGTCCTCTGTGTCAAGCCGAACGAGCTGTTCTGTAGGATAATCGGAGAAATGAACTGTAAGCTTCCATGGCAGGCGGCAATGTCCGTCTTCTGAGCTTTCAGCCCTATGAGATGGCAACGATGGTGACGATAGATCTGAGGGATATACTGGTTCGGCTCCAGAGTAGAGGTCGTACAGCAACCCGAGAGGGTAGTGCCATTTCAGTGGAACGCCTTCGTATGATAGCCACAGATCTGTTGGAGAGACATCAGGGTAGATCAAGTTTGGCGAAAAGAAGGTGTGCAGGTTGTGAATGAGTAGGCCGAGATATGACAGTCTTGGGAATTGGATCTGCAAACATGTGTTAAGATGACTTCAAGTTGCTGAGGGTGCTCTCACCAAGTACGGATGAGACTCATTGTAAGTCCTACAATCTCCGTTATGCAACCGCACTTCTAGAGGTATACTTCCATTCCAAACACTCTCACGTAGTCTACTTGCGACGTCTTTCGAACCCATCAGCAAAGACGTATTGACTAGAGTGTTTGTGGGGCAGGCGGCGTTCCGGGTGTCGCGGGTGCAGACGATACAGTGCAAGGGACCTCGGCAGCAGCCAACCAAAAGACGAGCAAAGGCAACTTTGTAAGCTTGCGCATCTTTCGTCTTCACGCGTCCCTGCAACGACGAGCAACTCCGCTATGTGATATCCTGCAGGGCTGTTGATCCTTCCTATTTCACCCTCGATACGATCTACGGCAATGTACGCACGCAAAAAGGTTGACCTCTTCCTCTTCCCTCGACCGCGCACCATGAGCGCACGACTCAGTCGCAAACGATCCCGCCTAGCAACGGACTCGGATGAAGATGAAGCACAACAATTACGACAGCCTTCACCGGCACTATCTTCCCTCAGCGACACGCTGAAGAGGTCGAGAACTCAATGCGAACTCGACGAGCTAGACATCATTGAGCCCAAAGATGCGTGGACCGTCGACGTGAGCGCTATTCTAGCTAGCACAACGCTCGCTGCACCACCAGGCAGTGGATTCAAATCTCACAGTAATTGGCAAAGGTACGAGAAGGGAGGTTCTACTACAATATTCTGCGTGCAGGGCAATCTACAACTGCACTATGACCTGTTATGGTATGTATTTCATAGCCCCTGAAGCTTGCCGTGGTTGCAGTACTAGATCGAGGTCTAACTAGCCACAGCTCTGCTCTGGATGCGCTCTACGCAATTGCACCCTCTCTACAAGCCATCGTTCTCTGCCACGATCCCGCTACACACAAACTTTCTACGACTGCGCCCTTCTCACTACCCTTAATCTCGGCCGTCGATCCACCGAACAACCACTTCGTCCGCCTAGGGCTGTTGCATCCGTTAGGCGGAGGGAAGTTTCCTCTGGACGCGTTGGCAGTCGTAGACAAGAAAGGTCGCCGAAGACTGGTGCTGCCATTCGGTTGGGGTGCTGGCAAGCATGCAGATACGCCTGCTGGCCGCAGCATACAGAACAAAATGATGACGTTGCTGAGACATTGCGTCGAGACTCTAGAGAGGGAAGCATAGTACAAAGGGGCATCTGCCTGCGAATTGCTGCTGCCTCAAAAGGGCACACTTTGCCAGAATTTCGAGAGCATACGATACACAGAACAGTGAGAGCATACGTGCACAGAACATTGCAATACTGGCATAATTCTTCCAAGGGCCTTGAGAGCGAGACATCAAAAGTAGCAATGGTTGTGCCAGCTCTCTCGAATTCACTAGTAGGGACCCCAGAAATCACAATTGATACAGAGGAGAGATTGAATATATTTCATGTTATTGATGTATATCATTAATGAGAATCATAATCGTAACTCTATGACTGTGAAGGCTGCTTCATGTCGCAAAGGTGTCGAGCCTAAGAGAGCGCAAGCCCTAACCGAGCCTGGTCTCCTTGTCCTTGATGGGGATATCTGAGCCGGTGGTGCTCTTGTACTGGCCTCGAACGAAGTCGGAGATTTTCTCGTCCTTGGCCTGCTCGACAGCAGACTATAGCTGAGTTAGCAGGTGTGCAGCGTTTGTCAGTACAGGTGACGACTTACCTCGTTGTCCTGAGGACCCTGTCCAAGGAACTTCTCTTGTACGAAGTCGACGCCTGTGATATGTAAGTACCCGAGCAATTGCAGCACGTGAAGGGCCAAGCTTACCCTTGTCGAGGTAGTCCTCGTTCTTCTCGCTCTCACGGCCGCCTCCAGCAGCAGAGTTAAGCTTCTCACCAATACCACCGAGGAAGCCGCCGCCGCCACTGCTCTGCTGCTGCTGTCCTCCAGCAGATCCACTCGACTGACTCTGCTCGTTCAAGGCCTGGCCCTGGCTCTGGCTGTTGCCGCCGCCGGTGAACTTGTTGACGAAATCCATTGTTGCTGGAGGTGTTTGCTGATCGGGAGGTGATGTGGGATGATGAGGGGTACACGTAGGGAAAGGCAGGTTATAAAGCTTTGCAGAGCTCAAGCTTGGTAGGCTGTGTATGCAAGTAAACAGGATCTAGGCGGTCTTGGTAGCAGTAGTGCAAATGATACGCTGTGGGATAGGTAATGCGTGCCTGATGTGCTAGCTGCACCGAGGAAGGCGCTACGTCATCGGCAGTCGAACCCCTGCCTGTGCTCGGAGACCCCGCATTAGATTAGAAAAAGCAGTCGCGACTTGACATCCCACTTCGGTACTTCCGATCGGATCGACAGGGCTCACCGAACAACTGTCGTTTTCACTCTTGGAATAGCGTCGTCATGATACCTGTCACTATCGTCACCGGGTTTTTAGGTTCTGGAAAGACCAGTAAGTGCCTGAACTGCCCAACAATGTTGGTGTACTGCCTATCTTCGACATGGAGACTGACGTATTGTAGCATTGATTTTGAACTTGATACAGCAACTACCTAAGGACTACAAGCTTGCCCTCCTCAAGAATGAATACGGCGATGTAGCCGTCGACTCCCAGCTAGCTTCCTCTCAAGCCATCTCCGGCGTGCAAGAGCTTCTCAACGGCTGCATATGCTGCAACCTCGTAGGCCAACTGTCCGATGCTCTCGAGCAGCTCTCCAACGATGTGCAACCCGACCGTATCGTCATCGAGACCTCTGGGTCGGCGTTCCCCGCTACGTTGGCCATGGAAGTCAACAGATTATCGCGAGAAACAGGCAAATATGTACTTGACGGGGTGATGAGTGTAATTGATGTCGAGAACTGGAAAGGATACGAGGACACCAGCTACACAGCCAAGATCCAAGCAAGGTACACAGACCTAATTGTCCTCAACAAATGGGAGCTTGTCGACGAGAGGCGGCTGGAAGATGTCGAAGATAGAATCCTGGATCTGGACGTAGAGCCTCCAATCCCCAGGCAGAAGAGCAGCAAAGGCTGGGTCGACAAAAATATTGTATTCGGCTTGGACGCAAAGCTAGCCAAGGCTGTCGAACAGCCGAGCAAGAACGGGCACAGCCACGAGCACAACCATGACCACTCGAGCGAGGTAGAAGTACTCAGCATCACCCTATCAAGCAGGGCCAGCCCCAACAACGCTTCCGTCGACACAGCTAAGCTCGCGAAACTGCTCCAAGACCCCACCAAAGACGAAGTCTACCGCATCAAGGGCGTTCTCTACGCATCGACGCCCCCACAATCCTCGGACAAAGACATCAGCACGCCCACCACCACCACCGGACGGGGGCGATACATTCTCAACTGGGCGTTTGGTCGCTGGACATTTACCCACGTCCCTGACGCACCTTCTGCGAGCGGAGACAGCGAGCCGGCGCTCCGCCTGACGGTTGTCACGGCGCGCTTCGAGTCGAACAAGTGGAAGAAGCAGATCGAAGCCAGCGGGCTCCTCGCTCTGGAAGACGACGCAGAGGCGCTGTTGGTGGTGGAAAAGAAGTGATGAATGATACCCAAATGAGAATGAATCTTGAAGCCTTGCTGCAAGACACACTATGCTGTTTTGGCCTCCATTATTCTCGCCGCATAGACTCACTGTCGTGATGGCGCTTGACCCGTCTCGTCATATCCCGCTGCTATACAATCAAGCACTGAGCTGAGCTGTTAGTTGAGATGAGAAACCACTGTCACACACGCTCTCTCTCTCTCTTCTCTCTCTCTCTCGCAGCAGCAAAAATATTCCCAGCACATCCCCAGCTTCAAAACCCACTGGTTAGCAAGACAACAATACTGAATCCACACAAGCATCTTCAACAGCCCCCGAGACACATACATACACGCCAGTCCAATTCCAGCAGAGTGGCACGACGCCAGCATATCTGGACTTGTGTTTTGCGTCATCAAAGCGAGTATGAAGATGTGCTGACGTGGAGGGTGCGTGGTTCGACTTCACAAGATGCCTGGGTTGATAGGAATGTGGTGATCAGTGGAAGGGCCGGTGGGTTGGGTATGCTACTACTACTACTACACACCCTCGTCCATGACAACGACCCGCTTCTTCTTTTTCTTCTTCTTGACTTGCTCTCCTTCTGGTGCCGCGGCCTCAGCCTCGGGCCCTGCCCCTGCCTCACCAATACCTTCACCATCAGCCTCAAGCTTAGGCTTCTTCTTTTTCTTCTTCCTAAGCGGCGCCGCTCCGCCGTCGTCATGCACGACCTGTGCTTCGGTGCCAGGAGTCTGCGTATCATCATTGTCCTCGACGGCCACCCTTCTCACTTTCTTCTTCTTCTTCTTCTTGACCACGCCCTCCTCTCTGACGTCGACCCGTTCGGTCGCACGCTGCATTTCTAAACGCGAGCGCTCGACTGCCTGCAGCGCGCGCGCCATCTCGGCTTCCTCTTGCTCCTTGCGCTCGATTTCTAGCGCCGTGAGTCGGCGGTTGCTGCTGCTTGCGCCGTCGTCATCGAGGGATAGCGAGCCCAGACCAGAGCTGTCGACTTGCAGTAGAGACTTCTGGGTGCGCGTCGATGCGGGTTTGGGCGCGACGATGTCGTCGCGCTCCGGGTCTTGAGATGCAGGACCGAGCGTCTCGTCGCCCATGATTTCTACCCGTCGGACGGGTTTGCGCGGGCTGCGTGCGCGTGGGATGTTGTCTGAAGATGCGTGTCTGCTGTTTGTAGAGAGGTCGAGATCCATGATGGGTATTGAGTCGATGTCTAGATCATTGCCATCTCTGTTCCCGTCCCGGACGATTCTGCTGAGCGGTGTAACGGCGCCGCTGCCGCCTTCGGGGTCGATATAGAAGGGATCATCTTTGTAGCGTTCTTTGCGTTCTGCCTTGCGGCGCGCGATGATGTCAGGGTCGAGGTATTCTTCCTCCACGGCGTTTTGGTAGGATGTAGGTTCTTTGTGTGGAGCGTCGAGGCGGTCGCCTGCCGGAGTAGAAGTAGGTTCTGAGCTGGTGTAGGTGGCAATAGGTTCGCTGTAGGCGGCATACACATCGTCTTCGTCTGTTTCGAACCCTTCTTGCTCGGCTTGCGAAAGGAGGCTGTGCAGATTCGGGTTGATAGGGGTGTCGAGGTCAAGATCGTCTGGTATGGGGACTTTGCGCTGGGCACCCGGTGCAACAGGGTTCAGCTCGGCGCCAGAGAATAATGCAGGTATAGCTTGCGTCAGTAGAAGCGGTGGTTCAATAAAGTCTCCTTCCATATCTGTCGGTGCTCCAGACGCAGCCTCGGCGGCTAATCGCATCAACTCGAGATACTCAACTGCTCGTTCCTGAACCTCAAGGCTGGGGTGTGTGGAGAGCGGCTCGAGGAAGTGGATGATGCGTGCCATGAGGAGGGACATTAGCGTCTTGCGTTCTGGCGTCCAGGATATCCGCTCGTTTCCAGCCATACTTGAGAAAACTTTGGGTATCGCTTGGAGATACACAGCGAGCGTTTTCGAAGAGAGCTGGAGAGATGCAGGATGGAGTAGCGAAGTCATAACGGGTTCTGGTTGTGAGAGGTACGTTGCGTATTCACCGACCAGCCAGCCAGCGTATTCGAGCACGCCTTGTCCCCCGTTGCCTGACGCTGGGAACATTCGATCTCTGCGGTCCACAAGCACCAGTGACTGAGCGGCGTCGACAGCTTCGTGGCGTACGCTGCGGACTCGAACAGCGACGTTCTGTAGCTCGTGGCCGATGCCAGCGCCGACATCGTCAAAGTGCTCTGAATCATCCTCGTCTTCTGCAAATGCTGCATGCTTGGTAGCAGGCGAAACTCGAACAAGCTGCGTAAGCACGTCGATGTACCATTCAAAATCGGTCACGTTGCTGTAGGTGTCGCGCGAGCACATCTCCAATATCCTTCGAATGACGGTGACCCTGTAATCGTCAGGCAGCGGCGGTGGCTGATCAGATATCTGCTCGTGTGAAGGAAGTGCGTTCTCGGCGTCCTCATCATCCGAGTCGGCATATGGCACGACGCCAGTATTTCTTAACCGGTCGTCCTCTGGCTCGTCTGCCGCAGTGGCTATGGGTGCGTTCCGCAGCTGGCGCATGAGGCGTCCCACAATCGCGGTGAGGTTATCGGGGTTGACCATGCCGACGACGAGATCGAGAGCGCGCATTCGTATCGAGATGTCAGGGTCGTCGATGCACTCGAGTATTACGTCCTGTTGTTCGCCGACGAGGTATGGATGCGAGCCGACAATCTTGTCGAAAGCAAGCAGCGCCACGTATTTTACTGCAACGAATGAGAACTGGCTTGAGCACTGACTTCATTTGAAGTGAGCTTACAGTTGGAATCGCCTTCTATAACCATCATGCCTCGCAGCTTGCCAACGCATAACTTTGCTACCTCTTCGCCTTCTGAGGTGCCTTCGACGGCTTCGAGAATGCCACCCTGTATTATGCCGCTGATGCACTCATACAGTAGAGACATGGCGGACGTCTCCCGGATAATCTTCGTTAGCGGAGGCAGTAGTTTCTTGATCAGTCGAGGCTCGAGGGGTGTTAACGTCGCAAACTGTACATGGTCAGCACAGTGAAGAAGTTGGGGGTGTGATCAAAACGCACGAGCTTGATGAGCTTGATAGCCATCCAGTTGTTCCCTCCCTCTACTAGGAGGTCAAACAACCGAGGCGCAAGCGGCAGGAAGTCTTGTGGTCGCCTCCAGCCTAATTCGCAGACAACATTTACAATTGCGGCCGTCACGCTAGGATCTTCATTCTCGTCCAGGAGGCGCTCCTTGATCTTCGGCCACGCAGGCCGCAGCGTCTCAGGATATACCAGGGCAAGTCGATACAGCGTGACAACGGTCTTCTTGCGGATCTGAGGATGTGAATGGGTCAAGCGCGGAATGAGGTCCGAGAGCACTGAGTTGGCCATGCTCGGGTTGATGACGTGCGGTATAGCGCCCAGGGGCAGGGAGATGAAGGGCGGGGTGGGCAGCATGATGTCCTTCTTCAGCTGGTTCTCGGCGAGCACCAGGACCTCGGTGTCGCGCCGGAAGCTCTGCACGGCGGCCAGGTAGCCGGTGCGCTTGTGGCGGAACTTGGGACTCGACATGACCTCGAGCACGTTGAAGCTCGCCCAGGACATGTCGTGGCCGAACATTTCGAGGTAGGTGAGCTTCATCAGGGCGGTCGACTTGAGGTCCATGTCGTTGGAGCGGATTTCCTGGCGACATTCCTTGATGCTGTCGGCGATGTACTCCCGCTCGGAGCCCTTGTGGTTGCGCAGGCCTCGAATGAGGTCGTAGAGGGATTTCTCGAACATGGCGGCGCGGAGGTGGGGGGCAGTGCGGGGGAGGTGTGGGTGGTGGAGCGGACGAGGAGGGGCAGGTGGGCGGGCGGTTGTGGTGAGCGAGCCAGTGGGCATGATCAGGGAGAGGTCGAGCACATGTCCAGGCTCTTCCCAGCCGTAGCAATTGTTTGTGCAGAGGCGCACAAGCGCTGTGTTGGCGACGACGAGGAAGCACGAGTCGAAGCGCAACCATGATGCCGCCGGTGATTCGGCGCCGACCCCAATGGAGCTTGGACTGGGCCGCTGCGCCGCTGCACCGCTGCACCTCCGCATTCACGAGCGCGCCCGCGGACCCAGCACAGCATACGGGACACGCACCGACAAGCTCCCCTCGCTCCCACCTCGCTCCCCCGCCACCACCTCGCCACCACCTCGACAATGGCCACTGCCAACCTCCTCACCCCGCCCACCAACATCCCCGCCGACCGCCCTCGCGCTCTCCCAGAAAGCGCCGCGCATCCTCTCCCACCCGCCCACCTCGTCGCTGCCCTGGCCGCTGTCGCTGCTCTTCTCGCGCGAAACCCCCGAGTCCTGGGCCGTCCACGAGAACCTTCTGCTGTCAGCGCTGCGCACCGGCGACGAGGCCTCGGCGGCGCAGGTTCTCGCGCGGCTGGAATCGCGCTTCGGCGAGCACAACGAGCGCATCATCACCCTCCGGGGCATCTACAACGAGGCGACCGCCCAAACCCCCGCCCATCTGGACAAGGTGTTTGAAGGCTACGAGAAGATTCTGCGCGAAGACCCCACCAACGTCAGCATCCGCAAGCGCCGCGTCGCCGTGCTGAAGAGCCTGGGCCGCACCGCCGACGCAATCACCGCCGTCACGGTGCTGCTGCAGAACTCGCCCACCGACGTCGAAGCCTGGGCCGAGGCATCGGACCTGTACGCCAGCCAGGCCGCCTGGGGACAGGCCATCTACTGCGCAGAGGAGGTGCTGTTGATCGCGCCCATCAGCTCGAGTGCACACGCCCACGTCGCTACACTACACTACCTATCGGCCGCGAGCAGCAGCCCACCCAGCACAAGCTCGCTCGCCCTAGCGCTGAAGCACTTCTGCCGTGCCGTCGAGCTGAACGACGGCTACCTGCGCGGTTTCTACGGCCTGAAGCTAGTCGCCTCGAAGCTCCTGCCCCTGCTCTCCGACACACACGTCTCTGCGAAGAAGAGGAGCGACCAGGATGACGACGACGTACCACTCCCTTCGCTGGCGAGCGTGCAGAAGCTGCACGAGCTCGCCACCAAGCAGCTCGGCCACTTGATCCGGGACTTTGCGAGCGCCAAGAAGGGCGCCTCTGGCTACGACGAGGCCGAGATCATCGCGGCGAAGGAGCTGTTGAACCGGTAGAGCGTAGCGTAGCATGAGCATAGCTTTAGCCTTAGCGGAGCTGGTCCTTCTATACAGCCAAGCATGAGCTGCTGTTACCGCCAACTCAAGCTACCGCCGCAGGGAGAAAGCGAGTCCGAGTCCATTACCGGTGCAGGTGCAGATGCAAGTGCAGGTCCAAGGAGTTGAGGCGTTCAAAAGACGACATAGATATGTGGTGTGGTTTGGTGTGGTGTAGTGTAGATCTAGGCTAGCACACCACCTAACACAACACAAACACCACACAACAACACAAGGCAGTACAATAACCACTGGATCCAAACAAGTATTTCCACAACATCAGCAGAGGATTTTGATGTCTTGATACTAGGGCATCTATCTAGCTCATGCATGAAACCCACTCCACCCTCCACACATATACACACATCCATACACACATCTATACCCACATATATACACACATGTACCCATGTACCCAAGCAAACAGCCCGAAAAAAGAAGACAATCAAGAGCGGAGCCAGGTGGCATATAGTATTATAATTACAGCGAACTCGAACACTCGAACCCGAACTTTGTGTGCAATCCCCCTCTACTACCTCGACTCCTCAACACCGTCCACCGTCCACTGTCCATCTCCTCCCTCCCAAACTCAAACTTCCAGCTAGCTAGCCGGCCCTACGAGCAACGATAAACGGATACTATAAGATCAAAACCCCAGATAGACGAGGCTTCGGATATGCATGTATGCAACACACTCTCCCCATCTCACTCTCTCCCTCCGTCCACTTCTCTCCCAACCACTGTATTTTCCGCTCAATCCCTCTCCCTCTCTCTCCCTCTCTCTCTTCTTCTTTCACTCTCCGCTCCGCTCTTCGCTGCTTCGCCCCCTCCTAACTTCTTCATGCCATGTGTAGTGTCCAATCGACGAGCTGAGCAAAAGGGGGGTAGTCGCGTCGATGATGATTTTCCGTACAAAGCAATGTGGAGAAGAAAAAATAAGTAGAAAGTAGAAGAAAGAAGGAAGAAAAAAAAATAAGGTGAAAGAAGAAACTGAGAACGCCGTGCAAATGCAGCCAAACAAAATCCCGAGAAGAGAAAAAAAACCAAATTCGCTTCCATATCGCAAATTGCCCATCAAATCGCAACTAAACATCTTCCCTCTTTATTCTTCAATTCCGTAAGAAGGAAAGAAATGGCTTCCTCAAATGTTGAGCCCGCGGGTTAGGTCTTCCAGCCCTGAATTCGAGTTCTCCTTTCCCTTGTCAAACTTGCTCTTGCGGGCCGCCATGGAGCCCCAGTCTTCCTCGTCGTCCTTTTCCTCCACGTCTATCTGCGGGCTCTTCTTCAGTATGCCCTTGATCGTGCCAGGCTTGTTAGCCCCGCCGCTCGTCGCTTGGAGCGTCATCGACGTGCCATTCGAGACTGCATCCGACTGGTTAGTGACCGGTCGGTAGCGCGCAGAAAGACCAATGTTGGAACGCTCAGAAGGTGCTATCGACGGTGTGTACCCAGGACCGGGTCCCATACCCATGCCAAAGTTGGAGTACGGCCGCTGCTGCTGTCCGCTGGTAGACACCAAGGACATGGTCCGGTTTTGAGGAGGTTGCATACCATTCTGCATGCCTGGCACATTCAAGAAGGAATTGCTGCCCATCATGTTCTGACCTTGGCCCATCATACCATTGTTGAACGCGTTGTTTGGCATAGCCATTGACATGCGTGGATCTGGCTGTTGCTGCTGCTGCTGCATCTGCTGCATCTGCATCTGTTGCATCTGCATGGCCATCATTTGTTGCATCTGCTGGTATTGCTGCTGCATCTGCATGAAGTCGTTTTGCTGCGGCATGTAGCCCATCTGACCCATGCCCATGCCCATCATAGGCATCTGGCCGGGCGAGCCCATGGCTCCTCCCATCATGGGGTTCATGCCGTTCATGCCGTTCATGCCGTTCATGCCGTTCATGCCGTTCATGCTCATACCGTTCATGCCCATACCATTCATGCCCATACCGTTCATCGGGGGCATCTGCGGCATGCGCATTGAATTTTGAGGCTGGCCTTGGCTGTTCATCTGGCTGCCCAGCATGCCGGTAAAGGGGCCTGCCTCAGGCTTCTTGCTCGACGCGCCACCCAGGTACTTCTTCTTGGTCATGTCGCGCATTTGGATCTGGTCGACGAGGAAGGCGCTGCCAAACCGGCATCCTGATACATGAGCGGCGGTGGAGCAGCCATGGGCGCTTGGCTATACCCCCACCGATTGCGTCGCCGGCGACAGACTGTGGGCCACGAGAGAAGTTGTTAAAGCCGAGCGACTCGCGGTTTGCGTGGTGCACTAGGCCGCCGCCAATGAAGGAGCTATGTGGGTCCATGGGCAGATTCCTGGCGAAGGCAGGGAGGGCGGTTCCACGGTTCCCCCATAGGGCCGGCAGAAGCTGGACGGTCGGGTAAGTAGGAGGGCATGGCATTGGCGGGCTGGCTGGGCACTCGGTTCCGCGATGTGCTGGGAAAGCCATGCTGTGCAAGTATACCAAGAGGGACATCCTCATCCTCCCACTCGTCTGCCTTGATGGAAGTCTCCGAGGGGAAGCCCATGCTGGATGATGCAAAGGCACTATCGACGATACTCTCAGTGCGGTTAGGGTTCGCTGGGGCTGTGGTGGAGCGACGCATGGCTTCTCTTGCAAAAGACATTTGTTGGTTCTTCCGCCTCAATACCTCCTCCTCTTGGCGCTTCCTGATGGCCTCCTCTTCATCCTCGTAGTCTTCCTCCGAGTCGCTGTCCTCTGGAGGCGGGGCCGCGGCGCGCTTCTTTTTTGGTACTCGCGAAACTCTGCCTGTGACATGACACGCGAGCCTGAGGGATCGACAGGGCGAGGGGGTTCTTTACGACAGGAGGGGCTTGCTTGGATGCAGGCAGTGCTGGTGGCTGTGTCTGTGGCTGTGGCTGTGGTTGGGGCTTGGGCGGCGGGGCGAACATGTTTTCCTCGTCGTCGTCGTCGTTGTCGTAGGCAACGGCCGAGGGCGGCAGCGGTGCTCTCGGGGTCGCATTTGTGGAGGCGGATCGCGAGGAGAGGGGGTCTCGAAGGAGTTTGCGGACGAGGTGGAGATGGAAGTGGGCTGCTGGTCGGGGGAGCTCGGCGGGTAGGGGTCTTTGTGCATAAAGGGCTGACGGGCAGCGTGGCCATTGGGGTCTTGGAACGAGGCAGACGACTGCAGGTCGGGGCTGTCAGGGGCCATGGAGACGGGGGCGTACTGCTGGTACTTGTGCGGGGGCGGCAGGGGTGGAGGGGAGTCGTTGTCTGAACGCGGCGAGTCCATGAGGTTGTCGGCGGAACCACGGCTGTCCCAACTCCTTAAGGGTGCCTCGACGTGGGTTTGTGGCAGAACTTTGATGGGCTCTGGCTGGAATGTGCGCTTTTCCCCAAGGAGCGAGCGGCCCGTGGGGTCAGGCTGGCGTGCCATGTCAGGGGATTCCTTGCGGTTCAAGCCGCTGAAGATGTCGTCAAAAGCAGAGTCTTCTCCAAAAGACAGGTCTTGGTCGAGCTTGGGCGGCATGGCGGTGCTGGCGTAGCTCGAGGTAGTCATAGCGCGATCTCGCTTACCAAAGCCAAAGGGCATGGTGTTGCTATTATTGGGGGTGCTCCTGAGCTAGTCCGGGGCAGGACGGGGAGCGAGTTCTTGGAGGTGAAGTAGGAGCCGGGCGAGGTGCTGTGCGGCGGAGCGATATGCGGCCGAGGGACGTTGGCAAAGAGGTTGTCGTCGGAGCCCGTGTCAGTGGAGGAGGGCAGGGTCGAGGTGGAGCCATGGTGGCCGTTAATGTAAGGACGAGACGTCGAAAATTGCGTCCCACTGCTGGACTTGCTGTCACTAATGCAGGAGTCAGTTACAGTTACGCCGGCGCTACCGCAGGGGCCAGGCTGCCTTACCGCTTTGAGGACCCTGGAGACTCGTCCTCGAACGAGTGGTTGCGCGCCTTTGTGCTCGCGCTGCCAAAGCCGCTGAAGCGGGGGAATTTGGACGACTTTTCTTTTTCCATGGTCTTGCGGCGCTCAGCGAGCTTGTCGACCTCGGGCCGGCTCATGAGGCGGAAGCCGCCCGAGTCGGCGGGCGGCGGTGCAGGCGCTGGTGCAGCGGCATCAGGACTTGCGGGCGCGCCGCCTGTAGCCACGTCGTCCAGTGCGTTGCTCTGTGACTTCCTGCGCCCGATGAAGAGCCCCAGCCCTGGCTTGCCCATTGCGCGAGCCGTTGTGCGTGTGCGTGTGCGTGTGCGTGTGCGCGAGGCCCTCTCGATGCCCGGTGTGGCCTGCGTCAAACGGATGCGGCTATCTCATGTAGGTGCGCGGGGAGCGGAGAGCGGGCAGGCGGGCGGTGGACGGCGGCCAGGTGGTGTATGGGTAGGTGGAGGTGGAGGTGGAGGTGGAGGTGAAGGTGAAGGTGAAGGTGAAGGTGAAGGTGTAGGTGGAGGTGCAGGTGCAGGTGCAGGAGTGCGAGAGGGGATAGGAATGCGGTGCGGCGGGAAGCGAGCGTGAGGTCTGGTCTGAGGGGAATGTCAGCCAGTTCAGATGCAGTGCAGGCGGTGCAGGCAGTGCAGTGCAGTGCAGTGCAATTGACGGCGCGGTGGTCTCTGTGCAGGAGCGACCGTGAGGATGCAGTGCGCGGTGCAGACGGCGAGAGCAAGAGATCAAGCCAACAACATCCCAACGTCAGGCAGTGTCGATCAGATGGTTGCATGCGGTCGATGCACTAGCAGCCTGGCAGCAGCTCCCAACAACCGCCCAGCAGCCACGCAGGCCGTCTTCTCAAGGCGACTTTCTGTCCAGACGTCGCCAGGCCCTGCGTGTTTCTGTCGCCCTCGCGCTGCCTGCCCGCATGTTTCACCTCGTCTACACAGTACAGTGTACACAATGCTCCCAGTGCGGCGGGCGTCCAGGGTAGGGGTAGTGGCGCGACTCACCAGAAAGTCTCCTGCAACCAACAACAACCACAACAACGAGAACTACTGCTACAACAATAACGAGTTCAAGCGCAAATGCTGCAGCGAACGCGTACTTGGGTAGGGAGCGGCGAAGGGCGTGCGCAGAGGGAGGGCGGCGGAGGGAGTGCACGGGCGTACAGAAGAAGTGATGCTGGCTGCTGCTATTGCGGGAGAGTAGGGGTTGGCGGCTGGCGGTTGGCGGTTGGCCTGGGACCACTCGCAAAAGTCGCCAAAGGATCTACCGATGGCAATAAAATCGAGCCGCAGACGGGCTAGCGCCTCGGAGGGGCCAGGAGTCGTGTCTTGGGCGTTGCTATTGCTCCGCTATTCTTCCGCTATAGACGATAGTACAGCTGGCAATCACACACAGTACCTGGGTAGTCGACAGGAACGCGTGCAATCGACATGGAGTGGGTGAAGGAGGAACCCACGACACAACCACAGCACGACAAGCACGTCAAGCCCCCATCGTCGCCCATCCATTGCCCATCAGCCACCACACTTTCCAGACACCCAGTCTCTCCGTCTCTGCGACTCATGACTATGTGCCGTTTCTGCGGTGCTGGGTGCTGGGTGCCAGTGCTGGTGGTAAGCCCGTGGCCGGCGCACTATCCCAGCCCGGATGGCTTGATCCTGGCTCCCAGCAAGCTCAACCGCACCCAACTTAGGCCATGCAGAGTGGATCCAGGCACGCTTTTCACCTGCAGCAGACCAAACACGCCGTCTTGACGCGTACACATGGCCATGAAGCCATGCTGCTCATCATCCTCATTCCCATCTACCTCCTCATCGTCATTCTCATTCCCATCCACTTCCACTTCCACTTCCTCACCCTTACCCTCACCATATCCCTCGTTGTGTTGCTGTTTCAGAACCGCCGTCACGAACCTATCCATCCTGTACGACATGGGCCCGCGACGTGCGCGAACTTGTTGACCGTGACAAGGACCGTGACAACGAGGATCCATGATTAGCGGCTCTGCTGCTATCCTGCTCCTGCTATCCTGCCATCCTGCTATCCTGCTGTCCTGCTGTCCTGCTGACCTGCTGTCCTGCTACCCTGCTATCCTGCTATCCTGCTGTCCTGCTAGACCTGGACCTACTAGAGCTAGATCCCATCTCGCGCGCTTGCTGCTACCCAAGCACCAGCCTCGACGCTGGACAGTGGTCACTTGGATGCCATGATGGGCCGGCAAAAGGAGACGCTGCACTCACCCTGCGCACCCCCGAGCCATGCCGCCGCACAGGGGGTTCTGCTCGTGCCCAGCCTGCATTTCGCCGCATTGGCTGCATGGCCTGGTCGCTTCCGGGGCGCCGAGGACGGAAAAACTGCCACCCTTGCATTGCCTGTCCTACTGCATAGTGTATACACCACTCTCCCTGGCCATTCAGCCCCCCAAACAACGTCAAGCAATACCTCTGTTCGTAGTCTTGCATGGCTGCCGCCGAGTGGCTTTGCCTTCCCGCCCTCACGAGCAGCTTAGACTGTGCAACGTGCGACCGTCCAAGCGGGAAGCCCGTGGTGCTGAGCCTGTAGCTAGCATCCGGCTAGGCTTCTCGGTCTTGACTACCCTGCCGCGTCTGTAAACCCCGTTACGGCCAACTATTCACGCCTCAACAAACTCCATCCCCAGGACCCTCTCGACGTCACTTTGACCACTGCATCCCCAGCCCCTCTTCGTCCCGTCTTCTCGAACCCCATAATGGGCTACAGCCTACAGGTGCTCAGATACGCACTAGCTGCATAGCATTTCCATGTCCCCAACGAATACACAGTATCTAGTCCAGCATTGCACCCTCGACCTCCCGACCTCGCGGTGCAGTACGTGCGTCTCTGCCGCCCTCCGACTCGCTCCTCCTCAGCGCCGGGGGTCACACAAGCTGCACCAAACACACCTGCAACTGCCAGCCCTCCCGCCCCTCGGATTTCCCCCGTCGGCCGCGACCCGGAATGCCATAATGCTTGCATCCTGCCAACTCTAGCACGAGAACGCGTAATGAATGCTTTCTCCCACACGCCAGCCGCTGTTGATCGTGCGTCGTTGATCGTTGATCTTCAGACCTCCAACAAGTCTGCACTGAACAGTAGGGACTGGCATTGCGCTGATCCACACGCTTCCACAGGATATATACACGGTGACACGTTCTTGTAATAAAACCATGACGAGCCATTGTGGGCGCGGTGGAGGTGCAACGCGTGGGTTGTGAAGATCAGACGAGGATCGACGCCCTGTCAACAGGTCCTTGCTCTGCAGACTGTCGCACGCGTCGCAGGTTGACGACCTACCCGGCTGGACCGCCGCTCATCTGCATGTACATGTGCATCTGCATCTGCTCATCTCCAAACCAAAACCCACTTCCGCCTCCAATTACAAAATCCTGTTCCCCAGCCATCCGGGCCTCAGCTGGATTTTTTCCTCCTCCTATCGCCGTGTTGCTCGCCGTGTTGCTCGCCGTGAGGCATGTTCGCTGATTCTTCACGCACGCACCATCATCCCATCCTATCCTATTCTAACATATCCTATCATACTGTCCCATCCTATCATCTCATATTACATCATATCTAATCAATCGTCCAGCCCTCCGCCTCCAGCCTCCAGCCTTCAGCCTTCTCATCCACCCACCCATCATCTCATCCCTGATCCCTCCCAGCCCACTCCACCCACTCCACTCAGTCCACCAACGAACCACCTAGTGGACCCTGCCCTATTTACCCTGTCTTACACAACGACAGTCCCATAACAGTCACCGGCCCAAAATTCCTCTCTTCCTTCTCTCTTTCTTCCGCACTAGCCAGCGCCAAGGATTTTTCCCCTAGCTCTAAGCACTTTTTATATAGCCCAGAGTACTTTTTTTTAACAGCCTTACGTGAAGTCAAGTAAAGCGCCCCTCTTTTTTTCAAAAATAGAAAGTGCAACTACACAGGATGAGCGTTGGATGGAGAGGATTCACAGACGCTGCATTATCCATTCATATAACAACAGTAACAATAAGAATAACACTACCACTACCATAACAACAACAACGGCGAGGATAATAGTAATAACAATAGCCACTAGAACGACAGTAATTTTTATTTGTTTATTTATTAATTTATGTGTATATATTTATCTATTCCTTTCCATCTTTCCATCTTACAAGGACAGACGGGTGAGAAAGAAAAAAAAAAAAAAAAAAAAAAAAAAGGGGAGACACGATGTGACTAGACTAGACTAGAGGAGGTAGGGTAGGGTAGGGGGTTGTAGTTCATTTCCGAGTACGAGTAGGAGGAGCACGAGCGTTGCGGTAGGAAGAACGAAGAACGATAAACGATGAAGAACAAACCAAGATGGATGTACAAAAGGAAATGGCTGAAAAGGGAAAGGGAAAAAAATAATGAAGAAGAAGAAGAAGAAGAAGAAGATAAGAGATGAGGACAAGTCAAAGGGTAAAGAGAACCAAAAACCAAAGCAAGAGGTAGGTAGTGCATGAACGTATATCAAGTAGGTAGGTAAGCCAAGTAAAAATAACATCCAATACCGACAAAACTCACACCTCCACCTCACGCCAAGTAACGACATCGCCCGCACCGTCAAACCACGCATCCGCACACCCGACAACATCAATATAATCCACCCAGCCATCCATCTCCGTGGCCAGCGCCTTAGGAAGGCGATTCAACACACCCGATGCATTGCCATCGAATCCGACAAAGACGCTGTTTTCTGGCTGCGGACACTCGACCTCGTCTGCATCTGCGTCTGCGTCTGCTTCGTTGTCTGCGTCTCCATAGCCATGCACCCAGCCATCAACGAGGCTAGCCGCGACAGCAAATAGCGGCCCATCTCGCATCATGACATCGCTACTCCCATCCACGGAATACGAGTCCCGCACGAGGCCGCCCCCATCAACGACCTGTCTTGCCTGGACACGGGCATCGACAAAATTGCGCAGGCGCCACGTCCTGCACTGCGACGAGTATGTGAAGGCCCAAATGACAATGTCCGGGCGCGATTGGATGGCCAGCTCGCAGATATCCGAGAGTCTGGCTATTTCAGTGCCCGACACGGTAATGGGCCAGATGGGGCTGTCGTGTGCTTGTTCAGAGCACTTTGTAGCAGGCGGTTCGTCCCACCAGGTGAACCAGTCGTCGGGGTTTCGAGCCACGGGGATATGTTGTTTACATCTCGGTTTTCGCCTGCTTGTTCGAGGCGCGAGAAAGTGAGTAGGTCGGGAGGGATGCTGTATAGCATGATGGTGTTTTCGTAGACGGCTGCGATTCGTGCTCCCGACGACATGTCGGCTGCTGCGCTGTAAATACGCGGGACTACCTTCTCTTCTGGCGGATTGAAGACGACCTTGCGCAGAAGCTTGGTAGGTCCGCCAAGCGGTGCGTCACATCCCAGCGTAAGTCGGTCATTTGATGGATCGATGAAAACGACATGGTGACCGTCACTCAGTGGTATGGCGTGATAGTGATCCCAGACCTGAGGGAGCCGGGAGCGCGACTCATAGCCAAACGAGCCCCAGAAAGAGCTTTTGGTCAGGTGGTTGAACAGTCGCCGGCTGGTAGCTGGGCGGTGATTGGGATGTGCGGCGCTCGAGATCAGGCGCAGTTTCTTGGCTGATTCGAACCCAGAACGAGGCGAGAGGAAGTACAGATGGTCGCTCGGTGAAGTAAGTGGAAACCAGCGGCTCAAGCTCTGCCCAGTGAGTGCGTCGATCCAGTGTAGCTCTATGCCTGCAGAACACCCGAACGCCACACAACGGCGTTGCGGACATATTGAGACATTTCGCGGCGGATCGTCTTCGGAGCACAGATGCCGGTAGAAAGTGGAGGTACCGCTTTCGATGGGTATGTTTTGCACACGCACTGCTGCCTTTGAGTTCGATCTGAGGTTCTTCAACGGTCCACGAAGGCTCAGATTCCATGTTTGAGCTATCAGGTTTCGATCATGGGTGTTAGTATCGTCGGTACCTTCGAGACTGAACCCTTGGTTGTGCGTCTTTAGCTCGATCGCGTTGAAGGAATCCAGGTCTGCGTTCTGATCGTCTGGACCGCGAAGTACTACAGGCGAATGGTGCTCTGCAGGGTTTATTGCGTCCTGTAGATCACTAGTCATGCCACTGGGTGTCGATGGTTGAGTGTTCATCTGGGACTGACATTCCTTGCCTTCAACGTACTTGTCGCCGGGACTAGATTCCAGTGAGAAACAACCATACCGGAGCTCGCACACCATACCCATGCTGCCCTCTAGAAGAGCGGCAACAGCATCTCGACCTGCAGAAGCATTCATGCTCATGGTCAAAACCCTCCTGGGACATACAATGCTGGTCAGGGGTCGCACCAAGCCATCCTCCAGACCGTAAATGTACACCAGAGTATCCTTCGCAATGAGCAGGTACTTGCCGCAGATACTTGATGTGAATATAAGGCCACCACTGGTTCGTCTCTTCTGAGAAGCATAGCCGTGGGCTAGCTCTGAGAAGTCAATCTCGGAATTATCTACGATCGCAGGCCTAGCATCCAGACCATTGCCAGTCCAGTGAGACGCTAGAGTACATTGTCGCGAGAGGTGTTGGCTGAGAATCCATTCTTGGCTGCTGTCGGTAGTCGAACGGTTTTGCGCGGCTTTCTCATCTTTCGTTAGCCTCTCGCCATTCCAGCCTCCCCGGCTCAGCATTTTGATGAGTAGACTCTTGTTTAGGCTTGCCAACATCCAACCTCGACATGTTCGGCGAGCAGCATTGAAGTCTTTCGCGCCGAGGCTATTGTAGATATTGAGCAGTATCTCGGTGGGTAGTCGGTCAGAAGCTGGACGTATAGGTGGTGCGAAAAAGCTGGTAGCATTGTACCAGGATCGACACGTCAGCCTGAGGTTTTTCTTCGTGGTGATATTTGAATATCGTAGAACGAGTGCTGCCACAATGAGATTCTGAGATAGGTCGTTCGCGACAGACGAGCTTTCGGGATAGACGATGGTTGACGGTAGTTCATCGCTATGTGTAAGGCTACGGTCTAGCAGGCCAGGCTCGTCATTACAGCTCGCAATTAAAGGGTCCTCCAACTCCTCGATTGGCCTGTTAATGCCCAGGAACACGTCTGACATGCTTCGCACCACGGCCTGATCAATGACGGGCTCGAGCAATTCCTCTGTGAAACTAGTATTTTCAACCATAGAAAATGAATCTGAACGTATACGACAGAAAAGACGTGTGCTCTCAAAAGATTCTGTAAAACTCGGCAATCTCGAGATCGAATCTTGGAAGGACCCCGCTGACTGAAGGCTGGGTCCGCTGAATAAAAATGCTCCAGGGGACACCAAGTCGAGACTTGGGGATGAGCCGTAGATCGAGGACCTCAATCTTGAATCCAAGCTGGATGCTCTCGACCATGCCTGCGGACTATGGCTATGCGCTTCTCGTCCTGAATTGTTCCCAAAGAATGAACTGATGACTCTATGGAAGGTGCCTCTAGGTTTCAGCTGTTGCCTGTACAGAAATGCGCTACTGTAGTGATCAGTTTTAGAAATACGGGGTATAGACCCTCGGCGGCTAGATGTGAGACGGCGAGACGAGCGAGGAAAGACATGGCGAAGGACTTCTGAGCGTTTTGTTGCCGGCGTAGCCTGACCATTGCATGAAAGGGGGTTGATTGCCCCGCGACCTGTTCTCGGATTGTGAATATGCATGGTAACGTGCCAGGTAAAGGTTCTAATGTACAAGACATTTGTCTAGGCGGAGACTGCCTGGGACCTAGCGATAGTCTGTGGATGCTCGGCGATTCGAAGAACGATGTAACCTGCGGAGGTTCGAGATCGAGTACAGGCAGAGCGGGTTCAGATTTGGTTCCAGCAACTCCTCTCGAGAGGTAGATCTGAGAAGACGTTGTTGCTACACCCCCACCTGGAGGCTCTGTATAACAATGGTGTGTGTGGTCAAGTCCGCAATGTATTGATAGGCGGTTGTTGTATGCTTTAGGTGAACAAGGTTAGGGATAACAAACGAAGCGGAACTAACATCAGCTTTGTCGTATTTGCGAGGAGAATACTGGATGGAAGACAACCAGTAGCGAAAGTTGGGAGTGAGCGAAAATCTGGTCGTAATTTGCTAGTGGGTATCAGAACGCAAGAGAAAGAACGCCACGGGCTCATGCAGAAAATACAGGCAACATGAATGCTACAAGAAAGTGCTATGCGAAATCGAAAATGTACAAGACAGAAGGTGCGGTGGGTCGCTACCAATTTAGACACTACCATTTGTGTTGTACGGAGTCGATCCATTCGATCCATTCGTGGACCTTGCGTCCTTGTTGGTGAGCCACACTTCATTCAGGCTGCAGATTTTATTAGCGTTTTGAATATTGAGTGCATTACCAGACTTACGGCATGACCATGCTTGGGGTCTCAAACTTCAACCCGCTCTCCCTGGCCTCATCGAGAGTAAGTCGTCCTGCTGATCTTTGTCTTCCGTCGTGTTCCGTATGTACTGCTTCTTCTTGAACATCGCGCCCGAGATCGGAGCGCTGGGGGTCTCGCAGACTTCGCAAGGCGATGAACTTCATCAGAGGCCTGTATGTTCGCGCATAAACAAACAAGAACCAGATCGTGCCTATGGCCAGCGGTGCCACTAGAATGGCGCGTTTAAACGCTTTCTTCAGAGCTAGCTGTCCAGCAACGGTGGCCTGGAACAGTACTACTCCGATGATGACGCGATCACACATCATGGTCCAGCCTCTCCCCGTTGAATGCTGACGATGCTCCATCGCATAAAGTAGCTGGTACTTATGGACGAACTGGCCGATGAAAAAATAGGCTAGACCAGTAAGCAGGACCTGCCAGGAGTCCCTCAAGACACTGTAGACCACACAAATTATAAAGATGAGTATAGTCTGCGGCAAGAAGAAACCGTAGCTGAAAACAGGGGCTGAACAAGTTCCGCATAGTCTGATTAGATGGTAAGCGTTGGTCTTCCTCCTGGATACGAGTACTTACCTCGGGGAGTCTTCGCTCCAATCAGGTAGATAGGATAGAGCGATAGGGCACCAAATTCCAAAAGGCGAAACGGAAACAACCCAAAAGCTTGTAAGATTATGAAGTTCGTATAGAAGCCAAGCAGTTTTGCAAGAGAATTGGCCAAGGCGAAAGCAATCTCCGTGGCGCTTGTCAATTTTTCGCCAAACTTTGTCAGCAAATCCAGAAGGTTGGATGCGGTTCCAAGGATGGTGAAGAGAATGAAGAAGTTGAAAAATGTAAAGAAGAAGTTCTTCGATATGACGGAAAGCTCAACGTCGCCCTGCGATATCATGCCTTGCTTGTTTGCTAGCCCTGAATCATGTTAGCGAAGCTGGGCAGATCGCAGGGCGTAACTTACAGTCGTAGAGAAACGGTACAAGCACGTTGAGTAGCGTCAATGAAAGAGTCGGCAGTTGTGTGTTGACAAGAGATTGCAAAAGCTCGTGTCGACGAAGCGCATTTGCGATCCCCGGAAATACCTCGCGAATGGAGCACGTGTTCAAGGCGCCCGCGATCGGGACAAGTAAGACGGTCCAAAAGACACTCAACACCCCAATGAAGAAGGTGATTGTCCAGGATCGGAATATGCGCTGATTTCGTGAAAGATATGTGTTGGGCCAAACGACATCGGATGGAGCAGGGCTGTTGTTTGCGAGCAACTGCAGCGGCGACGGGTCGAGAACGGCCTGAATCGCCATTTGTGCACTTGCTACACTGTCCATGGTAACAAAGGCCAAGGGTGTTGGTTCGAACTCCTTCTTTCGCAGTTCTTTGACTTCATCATCCAGTCTGCGAAGCTGCTCTTCATAAAAATCGATGGCGTCGACAGTCCTGTACCGCAATCGGAGAGGGCCATACCATATTTTTGCTGTGGGACGTTGGCGTGCGTACGGAGTCAGGTAATCAGGATCTCTTTCTGTGTTGTTGAGGAGTTGACTGTCCTCACGATCATCACTACCAGCCTGAGGTGGGCGAGGCTGGATCACCGGCAAGGTCTCCAAGCTGCGTTCGACCCTCCTATTTCCCAAGTGAACCGTCCAGGCCTCCTCGAGCTTTCTGAGTATGGTTTGCCGTCGTGTGATTCTATCATCCAGCTCTTTCCAATTTCTGCACAGTGTCACACTTTCGACTTCCCGATGCCAAGATCCTCGATGAACTGTTTTATCTTGTCCTCGGAGCGAAGGTCCAGCGGGATTCCCGACAGTCTGATAGTGCGGTCGGTGATGGTAGTCTGGCTGCCCAGATACTCCTGCCTTATGTCGATGATCCTCCTGGTCTCAGAAACGATCAGGTAGAGGATCAGAGCGGTGAACAGGTAGACGAAGACGAGATACATCCACAAATAGTCGGTATAGTATTCGTAATCATGCCCGGCAAACGTTGTCCAAAGCGTGTCGGAGCGCAGTTCTAAACGCTCGCCTTTGTTGTCGCCATCACCGCCGAGATACGGCTTCTTGGCCTCTTTTTCTTGGTGTGTGTCGTGCACCGGCTTGATTACCGCGAGTGCGAAGAAGAGCGTAACGAGGAGGAATTTGATGGCCATTTTGAAAAAGGCAAGGTACTGCGACTTTGTCAGCTTGATGGGCCTGAGCGACATGATCCTTTACGTACTACATAAGCATCGAGACCAGCCGAAGCCAGAACCTGCTTGTCCGTGATCTTCCATAGCGGCACTATCCAGCCAAAGAAGGTGTCCGGAAGCTCTGGAAGCGCCGTGGCCAGGTTGTTCTGCTTCTTGCGCGCAGAGTAGAGGCCTTTCCATCGTGGCCGCAGGAACTATAAGAGCTGATTAGCGCGTGGTTGCGAGTTGCAGTAGGTGAAGATGGTACACAAAAGAGTAGGAATGCTCCCACACCGAGCGTCAAGGAGATATAGATTTGCAGACGGATATCACGCGGATGGCCCATGCCATATATATCGTCGCGGCCATCTGGGCACGTGTCATTGCCGTGGTCTGTCATGGCCGAATTGTGTGTTTGGTAGCCATGCGAAAAGGTAAAGAGTAGTGGGAGGGTTACGGTAATTGTAAACGCGCGTGCACAAAGCGTGGCCGGCGGTGAGCGTCATCATGCATGCGCGACATACCCGGCTAGGCCTGACGCTTTGACAGCAACCAAGCCATTCTCTGGCAGCCTTAGCCTATCAATATTCACAACACGCACAGCACCACAGACCCGGCGTTACGCGTGCAGACTGCGAAGGAACCAAGAAGCATTGTAGACATTGTACTTGTAGATTGTGCGACACTGCGAGACAGAGAGAATCTGTCACCGCGAGCCATTCACCAGCCTGCCACGATGGCTGCAGCTTCAAACAATGATGCTCTGCACTGCCAATCTGACCACAGTGTGTCTGGAGCCAGCATCTGTGCAATGCGTCTGAACCCTTGGTCGCACATCTCGTTCTCTCTGCTACCTCGCTTTCTTAGCCTGGAAATGTTCCAGATCCAGGTCCAGGTCCAGTGATGCTTTAGTAGTGCCGAAAATTTGAAACTGTTCTGGTGCACCTGGAAGAGATTTCAGAGTTGCGGACATAGCGATGGCAGCGACGCAGACTGTCGAAGCATTGCCCTTGGACGGCGAGAGACTAGCCATCTTCTCAAGTATCGTTACACAAGTATTAGGATGCAGGATTCTGTCTCGAAGGGCAGCCTGGAGGCAGTCACTGGTACTAAGGGGATAGGGTTGACCTCAAGTTCAGAGGACGACACCATGCAACAGAAAAGCTGTTGTCGGTCATGTCAAAACCTGTCATTTTAGTACGTTATTTCGACGTAGCAGACATGCTGTCCTAGGGAGAGCAGGCTCTCATATTGCAGAAGAGCGACTACATCCTCGCTCTAATTGCTTCGCTCTAATTGCTTCGCTCCAATTGCTTCGCTCCAAATGGCTCGCTCCGATTACCTCCTCGCTCCAATTGCCTTCGGAGTTGTTGAATAGGTTTCACACAACTTGACTCGTGGTCTCGGGCGCTCGTGTTGACTAACAGGGAGCACCTCGGCCGAATTGCGAAGTTGTGAGGCTCTTTGTCTCTCTACGACACAGAAGGTTCATAAGATACATGCAGTCCTACCTTGTGTACACGGCAGTACGGCAACAAGGCGCAGGAGGCATTGTCCCTAAGCGAATCACAATTCAGAGGGCAGCCTTGTGGTACTCCCTGGAGCCACATTAGGGTACTAACTGGAGCCACCCAATACCGCAGGCCAGATAACGTTTCCCGGGGCAGCCTTGTGGTACTCCCTGGAGCCACCTGAGGGTACTAACCGGAGCCACCCACTACCGCGGGCCAGATAACGTTTCCCGGGGCCGGGAAGCCGGATCAACGTTGAGTAGGAAATGCGCACCTCATTTTGGTGCGAACACATGATCTGTGTGGGTTGGAATGCACTTTACCCCCACTTGATAGCGTGGAAAGACAAGCATTGACGACGTCTTGGCAGAAGCTTAGCTGTATGATGACAGTCCGAGCCTCGAGTCTCGAACGCATGCCCTTGACATGGAAGCCTTGGGCCCGGACGCGCAATCCGTGTTTCGAGGTTCGGTCCCTTTGTCGTCTTGACAGGTAGTGTGACGATCCAAGCGCAGACAGGAGGCAGGATTCGACGCCCAACCTACCTAGGTGGCCCAGTGTGTGATTTGTTTGAAGCAACAGCCGCTCTGCGACACGGACGGGCCGAAGGGGGAAACTGCTCATTTGGAGGCACCGTTTTGACGCAATCATGGCCGACAGGGTGGGAAGCTCCGCCCGCGATGCTGTGACTGGCCGTCTCCAGCGGTACAGCGCGTAACGGCTCCCATCCCAGGCGCCTTTCCCGTTCCGCAAGGCATGAACGGGCACGGTGCGTGTCTAGGGCAGCTTTCACAGGACCGATATGGAGCACGCTGCCCTCGCCTTCTCTTCTCTTCCCATCACTCTCCCCATCCGACTGGCGCTCCCACCCTTCTTGTCTTTTCCACTGGACGTCCTGCGCTGGCCTCGTCGACCGCAGCCCCAGCCGTTGTTGTTCCTTCAGCGCTGGACCAAACCCTGTCCAGTGTTCCCGCAGCGTGCATCGCCCTTGGCAGCCAAGATTGATGCGGCTCTTGGGACAGCCTTGATCCGGTAGGTAAGTAGTAAGTAGCCACGCGCAATGCAAGGCTCGGGCTCTCCCACCGTCTGTGCGATGGCCAGACTTTGTGTTGTTGCACTTCTGCGCCTTCCACGCTTCTGTGCTTCTGCGCTTCTGCGCTTCCGTGCCTTTGTGCCTCTGTGCCTCTGCGCTTCTGCGATCGGCCCGCTAGAGCAGCACTGCCCCGATCGCCCCCACACCCGCGAAGACGCCTCGAATTGCCACTACCGCGCATGTAGCCATCCGCAATGCTGACTGCAAGCCAGCGCATTTCTGCTCCTGACCCCCGTCGTCACTGTGCTGCCCTCGACAGCTCCCCGTCGACCTGAGACAGTTGCTCCAACGAAGCGGCCGCCAGCCCTCCGAGCCCCCAGCACGCCCCGTCTGCCCTGTCCGCGCAATCGCACCGCTGCACCTGCCCGAACACGCCCTCGCACACTCGCTGTGCACGCCTCGCTGCCGACGTCACGCCTGATCGCTCTGCATTCCTAGGCCTTTTGTCTGTGCACCCTTCCCACGTCTCTCTCCCAGCCCCAGCGCAATCCCACCTCGTCTCCACCACTCGACTCGCACTTCCGGGTACCCCACCCACGTGTCCTTGCGCATCGCCCTGCGCACCGCCCTGCGCACCGCCCTGCGCACCGTCCTGTGCAGACGCAGCTTCGCGCCCACTGGGTGGTGTGCGGCCCTCTTCCACCACACTCTGGTCGCGGGTAGCCGCAGCATGTGCGCGCTGCAAGTAGCATGACTTCCAGCTCCAAGCGCGACTCCGTCTCCTCCAACTCCCCAGCACCCACCAGGTCGTTTCTGTCGCGACTGAAGTCACCCCTTTCCTCCAAGTCGCGCAACTTCACCGACTTCTACATCCAGTCGGATGACCCCACCGCCAGTACGTCCCCGGAGACATAATCAGTGGGACCGTCATCATCAAGGTCGTCAAGCCTCTCAGGATCACACATCTCGTCGTTTCGCTGCACGGCTATGCTCAGGTGTTCAAGAACCCAAATGCGCCGGGAGATGCATACAAAACCTACTCGGCTACAGTTGGCTCCGGCAGAGGCAAGAAGCAGGGGAGCTACTTTGGCAATGGCTTCGTATCACTTTTTGAGGACGAAGTAGTCCTCTGCGGTGAAGGCAAGCTGGCAGAGGGCGTCTACCATTTCAACTTTGATCTCGAGTTTCCCTCCAAAGGCTTGCCAAGCAGTATTGACGTAAGTGTAATGCACTGATCTGCTCACTAAAGATCCTGTTGCTGATCATCCCTCTAGTTCGAACGGGGCACAGTATGCTACATGCTGACCTCGACCTTGACGCGGCCGACAACCATGTCCCCTACTACCACATGTGACACCAAGGTATCCCTTAGGGATGTCATCGATGTTGCCCCAGTCGCAGACCCCAAACCTCGTGTAATCTCTTTGGAGCCCATCTCACGAAGGGCCCGGCCCAAAGTGCCTCGAACCCGGCCGGACACCGGAAAGACGGACAACCCGTCTCCCACGCCCAACGGCTTGGAAGCACCACGCTCGGCTCCCAATTCAGAGCCACAACATGGAACGCCTGAAGAAAGCATCCATGCACGAAGCCCATCTCCCAGTGAAACCAGCTTCGCGAGTCATATGAGCAGCAGCGGTGCTTCAGGTACAGAGTACGGTGTTCGCTCCGTCAACACCGTGACTGATGTGGGTGGCTTTATAGCTGCCAATGGGAGCCGACCGACGGTCAAAGGGAAGACCATCACGGCCACCATCGACGTTCTGAAAGGCGGCTTCCTCGGCGGCGACCAGATCCCTATCAGGGTCACTGTCAATCACAACAAACACGTAAGAAGTTTGAAAGGGATCATTATCACACTATATCGCCAAGCAAGGGTGGATATGCATCCTGCACTGCCTGTTGCGCAGAGTGGTAAAGGCGACAAGACGAAGTCAGAAGACTACTATCCAAAGTCCAGGACTGGACTCGGCGGTCTATCTCTGTCGTCCGCCGGATCGAGTCATACCTTTCGCAAAGACCTCGGGCAGTCGTTCGCACCACTGTTCGTCGATCCACGGACGCTGACCGCAGACATCAAGTGTTCTGTTCGAGTGCCTGACGATGTATTTCCCACAATCTCCAACGTACCTGGCGCAATGATCTCGTTCAAGTACTACGTCGAGGTCGTCGTGGATATCCAGGGAAAGCTTACTGGCTTGGATCGTATGGTTTCCAATGCTGGTGTGGTTACTGTTCCAACCACAGCAAGTACACCTGGCGGGTTGGGACGTGACGATGCTGCAAACAACACATTTTCAACGTGGGGCGGCAATTTCGTCGACACGGATGGCATTCGTCGGGAGAAAGGGGTTGTTTCTTCGCTATTTGAAGTAATCGTTGGCACCAAAGACAGTGAGAGGAATGGCAAGCGGAAACAGGCACAGGGACTGCCGACCCATGATCAAAACAGCGTTCACGAGATACCCTATGGATTCTATGACGCCCCCAATACACCAGGCGGCTACGATCAGTACGACTATGGATATGATGAAAACGGCCAGTACTATGATTATGGATACGATCCGGCGTACTACAATGTCCCGGGGTACCACGACCATGGTCTGGGAGGGAGCTCGTCCTACCATGCTCCGCCCGCCCCAGCGCACGATGAGCACGGTCTGTCAGAGAAAGAGCGATTGCGTCGAGCAGAAGCGCTCTTATTACCATCACAACCGCCCGGCACTGCCGATGGCCCCTCATCAGCCACTGGGGATGTCCAACATAGCATGCCTCCATCCGCACCAGTGCTACCTGAGGATGACGACCCCAACCCTCCATACGTTTCTGAGGCTTCATCGTCATCAGCGCCTGCACACCCGCCTCCACCGTTCCGCGCCGCGACAGACCCTTCAATGTCTTTCCGCGCACCCGCTCTCCGCGCACCCATACAGCGTCGTGTGACTGGCCTCCCAGACGATGCACCACAGACACCCGCCACTGGATCATCGCTCACCATCAATCCAGGCCAAAAGGCTACTAACCCACCAACAAACGGCGCCGACAACCATTCAAAGCCTCTACCGCCCCTCCCATCCCGGTCGCCTCCTGGCGCAGCACCCGACTACTTCCCCTCGTTCTCGCACGTGCCCACCACAGACGACAAACAAGAAATGCAGCGCAAGCGCCTGGAGATGGAGCGCAGCGCGCCACCACCTGCACACGGCCATGACGAAGAAGGAGAGAGCTCGCAGGGTCCCTCAGCGCCGCCGCCCGTCCACGGTACGCGCCGGCCCAACCGTGCACCTGGGCACCTGGCCCCGTCGGCGCCGATGCTGGACGAAGACGACGAGGAACTGGCGGCTGCTATGACGCCCGTCAGGAGTCGGGTGCCAAATGATAGACCGGCTAGCGAGGCGCTGCCCGAGTATCAGCGGTGACGTGGTTAGCATTTGTGTTATTTTGGCAAAGTATGACACCCCCACACATGTAGGTGTAAGGGGTTCATTTGTAGATGGACGATGTCTTTCTTCGTTTTCGTATAGAGGTCATGCGGTTCGCGTTTTGTGCATAGTCAGTTGCATCGTTTGGATGTATGCGATACCCACCCATATTTTAAAGGCTCAAATCAGTTTTACGTTTACACGAGTATAATTGTTACACGGACACTGTTTACACGGCCTCGGTTGCGTGCCCAGATACTCGACCGCCGAGCCTCTAATACCACCTAAGCTTTTGTCTCCAGTGCTTAATCCATGATAGAGGTTTCATCAGGGTGTTACCACACGCCGGACTTCACCGACGCTCGCCTACCGGACCCCTCACCATAATATAGCACCAGGTCATCGGCCCATCGGCCCATCCAATACCACAGGCATGGAAACAGTCAAGCACCTCTTGGCCGCCAGCATACCCTCATCACACGAGTTGCGAGTCAAGACTACGACCACGTCACTTTAGCTCCTTGATTCGAGCGTCCACGGCGGTGCACAGCTCCTTCGAGTGCGTATTGTAGTTTGCGCGTAGGGCGGCGAGTTTCTGTGCCATTTGTGATTCGAGAGAGGCCTTCAGGGCGAGCAGGTCGGCGAGACGGGCTAGTTGTGCGCAGTGAGCTGTGTTTCTGGGAGGGTGGTTAGGAAGTAGTTAATCCAAGTGACCGCGTTGGTGGGTTAATCGATAGATGGGGTTAGACCTGTCGGCAATTCTGCGTTGGCAAAGGAGAGTGGAGAGAGGTGTTTAGCGGGTGCAAGACGCAAGGAAAGAGGACGAGGAGGCACAGTATGAAAGTGAAGGGCAGACAGTCAGTGGGCTGCGGGCAGGTCAGCAACTCACGACTGCTCCTCATGCTCATCGAATAGCCTGTTGATGTCGTCCTGCAGACCGGTCTTTGTAGTTTTGTATGTCTCCTTTACTTTCCTCTTATTGAAAATGTGACGCTTCTTCTGCTGTTGGGCTGTTAGACTGCTCTTGCATTAGCGGGTAGGTGACTAGATCACTGCATACATCACTGAGACCCTGGAAGACCCTTCTCTGGTACTCGGTGAACGGCGACGCATCGAGCTCGTCGTCTTCTGCATCATCATCCATGCCCATGCAATCACCATGAGTATCTTGGTCACTCTCCTCATCGACGGTTCTGCCAGGGTTGCGGCTTTGGCGCGACGCAGTCTCAGTCGTGATACTTGACTTCTTGGGTGGATGTGGAGGGGCCATGCTGCTAGGTGAGTGCTGGTCGTTAGTCGTTTGATGGTGTGCACTTTGAAAATTTAGTATTGTCTTCACCTGAGACTTTGAGGCTGACAGGTCTGGAGTTGCTTTCTGTTTGGAAAGCTGTCTAAGTCAAGTGGGTGGTTCGAGAGGAAAGGCTTCGACCCACATGTGGGGGCTCGACTCGAGGGACCCTTGTTGCGTGCTTGGCGGTCCGCTCTCCACAGAAATTTGCGCGAACACTCTTGCAGCAACTTCAGTCCAGAGTAATCAGCCATCACGATGGGTCTCGCTCAGCAGAAGAAGTATGCCCTATTTCTAGTTACATTTTGCAACCTGTAGCCATGCGACAAATATTAACAATCAACCAGTCGCTCCAAAATCTCCAATGACCCGCAGAACACCACGTGGGCGAACAATACTGAGCGCTTCGGGCACAAGATTCTTGCCGCACAAGGATGGAAAGCCGGCGATACCCTCGGCGCCAAAGACGCTGCCCACGAGGCGCACTACACGCAAGCGTCGCAATCGCATATTCGCGTCTTTCTGAAGGATGACAACCTGGGTCTGGGCGCCAAACGAGGCAGTGAGCGTGCAGAAAACTTTGGTCTGGCTGGCCTAGAGAGCATCTTGGGGCGCCTGAATGGCAGGGAGGAGGAGGTGAAGAAGGAAGAGGCAAGACGAGAGGAGATCGAGAAGAGAGCGTACGTGTACAGGAAGTTTGGCTCGATGAACTTCATCAGTGGCGGCTTCCTCGTCGGCGACAAGATCCAGCCAAGAGAAGAAGTCAAGTTGGAGCCCAGGATCAAGGAGGAACCGGACAGCGACGACGGCGCAAGCAAGAAGCGCAAGCGAGAGGTGGCTGATGCTGCTGAAGAGGGCTCGAGAGACCAGAAGCTGAAGCGCAAGAAGAAGAGCATGAACCTGCGTGAGGAGGCAGGCAAGCAAGACAAGAAGGTCAAAAAGGAAAAGAAGGAAAAGGACAAGTTCAGCAAGAAGATCAAGAAGGAGAAGGCTTCTTCCGACCCAGAACCGATGTCTGACGATGCGCCCACACCTGCGTCCGACCCTGAACCGCTCACAGACAAGGCGAAACGGAAGGCAGAGAAGAAGGCTCGCAAAGAAGAGAAGAAGCTCAAGAAGGCCCTGAAGAAGGCTGCGAAGGAAGCCAAGAAGTCGAAGGGCAGTGCAGACGATTCTAGTTCCGAGAGCGACGACGACGATACCACACCAAGCTCCTCAGTGCCAGCGACAGGTACATCGACACCCAGCTTCATACCAAGAGGTGTGCAGACAGCCAGGCATAGGCACATTATGATGAAGAAGCGCGCAAGCATGGATCCACAGGCACTGAAAGAGGTATGTGCCAACCTCGTACAACAGATATGCACTTGATTGCTGACATAAAGTCTTAGATTTTTATGATCAAGACCCCAGTAGCCTAGTCAGTCGAGCCTGGTTGGTTTTCATGTGCATAGCGAGGCGTTTGGGATGTTTTGGGTTAGCATGGCCATTCAGGATTGTTTTGTGTTCACAAGGTGGAACAGACAGCCAAGAACAGTTTAGTGCTTGTTTGCCGCTGTGTCCGCTCCTAGGATTTTGTACGCAATGTTGTCTGCGTTGCAATCGAGGCTATGTCATCCGGTGGACCCCGCCCTGTCCAGGACAATACAGGATGCGTATGTATGACATCTCTAAGGAGCGTGTCACCCTATCCAGAACTGCCGTGAGACTACAGGGCGGAGTACTTGCAACGACTTGCTCCTGGATGGCTTATTTTGGTGTGGAGTTGGCGGGCTAGGGGGCTTCAGCTGGGACAGTCCAGCGGGAGAGGCGTCGTTCGTATTGTTGATAGCATGGCAGAATTCAAAAGGCGGGCCTTGCGTTCCAGCTGCACGTTGACGACGCCATGTGGCAGTGAAGGTCTTGGTAACAAGCGGCCATAGGGCAGGCCAGAAACCGGCAGGGTCGACTCCACACCCCCGGCCGCGCGAACGTTCCTGCAGGCTGCATGGCGGCTCAGAGCGTCAGAGCGTCAGGGCGTCAGGGCGTCAGGGCGTCAGGGCGTCAGAGTGTCAGAGCGTCAGTTGATCAAGGCAAGGCTAGCGCGCCATTCGGATGACCTGTGTAATGAATGTTTCGAGGCTTACCCAGCGCTCAACGCCTCCTGAAGGTCTGTCGACGCATTCTGCCCCACCCAAATACCCTCTCTGCGATACATGGACATGGCAGTCAACGGCAGTGTCCGCAAAGCCACCTTTGACGCGCCTCGTGAGTTGGGAAGCACCGCCCGTCTTGAGGTCATGGCTAACCTGGACTGCAGTCACACACCAACAGCGCTCGACGCCGCACCCGATGCAAACACCTGAACACTCGCCTGTCGACTCTGCGCGCGTGCAATTGGCCTCCAAGATGCCTTCGGTCGTAGCCTCAGCAACCAATGTCGCGCCCGCCCTGAAGAGGAAGCAGTCGTCGCCGATGATGCCTCCCTTCATGGTCTCTGCGCCTGGGAAAGTCATTGTGTATGGAGAGCACGCCGTCGTGCACGGCAAGGTACACTATGTGCACCACTGACACCAAATCGTTGTTTTAACAGTGTGCAGGCTGCAATTGCTGCTGCCATCTCGCTCCGCTCATACCTCCACGTCTCGTTCCTCTCCAAGTCGAACCGAACCGTCAAGCTGCGCTTCCCCGACATACAGATGGAACACACATGGAACATCGACGAATTGCCCTGGGATGCATTTGCCAAGGCCGGGAAGAAGAAGTACTATTACGATCTGGTCACCGCACTGGACCCCGACCTCATGGCCGCCATCAAACCTTTCATCGACGAGGTTTCGCCCAAAGCCTCCGAGTCGATGCGCAAGATACAGCATGCCTCGGCTTGTTCCTTCTTATACCTCTTTCTCTCACTGGCCTCAAGAAAGACACCACCGTGCGTGTACACACTACGCTCGACAATACCAATAGGGGCCGGCTTGGGCAGCAGCGCCAGTATCTCTGTCTGCTTGAGCGCTGCGTTGCTCATGCAAATCCGCGCATTGAGCGGACCTCACCAGGATCAACCGCCGCAGGAATGCGAACTGAATATTGAGCGCATCAATCGCTGGGCGTTTGTTGGAGAAATGTGCATTCATGGTACCCCTTCGGGCATTGACAACACAGTCTCATCGGGCGGCAAGGCAGTACTCTATCAAAGAATGGGTGAGGGCAGGCCGCCTCGCGTCGAACCACTCCACAACTTCCCAGAGCTTCCCTTGTTGCTGGTGAACACACGACAGTCTCGAAGCACAGCTACTGAAGTCGAAAAGGTCGGCATCCTTCGGACCTTGCACCCGGCCCTCGCGGAGAACATCCTCGAATCCATCGGCATGGTCACCGAATCTGCTCATCAACTCCTCACATCACCCGACTTCGATCCTACCTCTCATGCCTCCCTCAAACATCTTGGCGAGCTTGTGACTATAAATCACGGCTTGCTCGTCTCGCTCGGCGTTTCCCACCCCAAACTGGAGCGAGTCCGCGAGCTCATTGACCATACCGGCATTGGCTGGACAAAGCTTACCGGCGCTGGCGGCGGAGGCTGCGCCATATCAATCATCAAGCCCAAGCCGCCAACGCTCACCAACGGCCACAGCAACGGCGCCCACGAACTCTCCTCTGACGAATCGGATAACTCTTCCGAGGCGGACTGCAGTGCATCAGTAATCTCGAACGGCACGAAGCTCAAGCACAAGATTTTGGATTCTCTCGAAGTCAAGTTGGAGAATGAAGGATTCGAAAAGTTTGAGACCACGCTCGCCGGTGACGGTGTTGGCATCTTGTGGCCAGCTGTACTGCACAACGGCAACGAGGAAGAGGGTGGAGAGGAGATCGACCAAGAAAAGTTCTTGATGGCTGAGGGAACTGTGGGGATAGAGAGGTTAGTTGGTGTGGCGAGCCCCAGAAGAAAGCTTGCAAAGGACGTCCGAGAAGGCTGGAAGTTCTGGAGACCGTGGGTCACGCACGAGGAATGAGCTGGAGGGCTCCTTTTTGGCCCTAGGTTTGAGAAGACGGCTCATTCAACCTCCTAACATTCGATTCAGAAGCACGTTTTGGTATTTATGTTGTATAATACAGCAGGGACTGTGAAAAAGGAGACGCAAGAATTCGGACGCAAGTCATTCTATTCCCAGTGAGCTGGTTTCTTCGACAGTTCTGCATCGTTAGGTTGCCTATACTCTTGTCAATATCTAATATCATTCCCATGAACGATGGTTGCTGCTTGATGGAGCTCTCAGTGAAGAAAGTGCACGCATACAACTCAGCCAAGGTTATCATGTCGAGAATCAAGTTCGACATGATCCCGACATGGCACTCCGAGTTCGCATTTCACATGTCGAGGCAGCTATTAGCCTTGATTGGACAGACAGAGGTAGGCAATTTTTACGCAGACCGGGAAGCGAGCCGGCCTTTGGCGCGAGCCCAACCATTGTTGTCCGCGGTCAACTTCTCTCGTAATTTCGAAACAGCCCACTTCTTCCACCTTCTCTTCCAACCCCCGCGCGCGCACACCCAGCCCCATCCGCGAGCACTCTACTGCACTCGACGACCCTATTCGCGCACCCATACCCCCGCTGCAATCATGGCCCCTGGAAAGTGGGGTACGTCATACCCTCGTTTTGTGCGCCTCAGATGATGACTGCGCCTTGCCTCGTGAATACCGTGGCTAACCACCCCAACCGCAGACGATGAGGAGTCCGGCTCCGACTCTTCCTCGCCCGCCGCCGCCCCTATCGCCCGCCGCGGCAAGTTCGACGATGAGGAGGAAGACGATGTGCGTCCACCCACCATGCCCCGCGCCTGCACAACTTTTACCCCGCCATGCACGAAAGAAAACACACTAACTCTCAACGCAGGTCCTAGACGCATGGGACGAGGCCGACGACTCGGAAGTCGAGCGCGAGAAGGCGAAGAAGGCCGCCGAGGCCAAGGCCAAGGCTGAGGCCGAAGCAAAGGCAAACCACAAGAGCAAGGCACAGCGCATCGAGGAGCACAGGCAAGCGGCTCTGCGCCGACGACAGATGGACGAGGACTACGAGTCAGAGGAGGAGACCGAGGAGGAGCGCCGCCAGAGGCTCCGTCATGCCGAACAAGAGGGCTCACGCGCCCAGGCCGAAGAGCTCTTCGGTGAACTCAGCGTCGGAAAGGCCAAGACCGCAAAGGCTGTCACCGTCTCGGACGAGAGCGACCCTACCAAGTCTGTCGACCTCAGCGCTCTCTCCATCTTCAACCCCAACACCAAGGACCAGTTCACCAAGCTGCGCGAGACTCTCACACCTCTCCTCGTCAACAACTCCAAGAAGGGGCAGTACTCTTTGTTCTTGCAGGAGTTTGTCAAGGGAATCTCGAAAGAACTGCCCAGTGACCAGATCAAGAAGATTGCCTCTGGTCTGACCACCTTGAGCAATGAGAAGATGAAGGAGGAGAAGGCCGCCGAGAAGGGTGGAAAGAAGACCAAGGCGGCAAAAACCAAGACCAGCCTGAACGCTTCTAGAGATGTTGGTCGTGGTGCGGATACATCAACATACGACAACGATGACTTTGGCGAGTAAGTACAGACGGGGGTGGGACGGACGACCTGGCACTGACAAATTCACAGTGACGACTTCATGTGAAGAGCAAAATCTTACAGTGGAGATTCACATCTCTGCCATCCCTCTTCCCGTACGTAGCACAACCGCCGGGCAGTCGCCGAGTCCGCCTTCAAAAGCGTCAGCCGGCGGTTGCTGTCTGGTACCCTTCCACGATTCTCCATTTTTGTGTCGTTGGCTTTCCTAGGGTGGGGCAGGTATAGTTTTCATGCATAGCGTAGGACAAGTAAGAAGCAACGACAAGACACAGTTAGACGTTACTGATAAATACATGATCTTTGAACACTTCTCCCACGGCATGTACATGTACTTTTGGTTTACTTTCGAGATTGGAGCCTTCTGTTTTGTCAGGTAGACGTAGATTGCAAGACTCGTACCCTGAAACGCTACGGTGATAGGCAACGCCTTGAGTAGACTGCATGAACCATTGGATCCTTCAGATACTCGATGACGATACGCCCTTGCACATGGGAAGCTATTTTCGTTATTCAGCTACAGCCGCAGAGCATACTCCTCGTACGGCTGATGCGTTCGCACTAGACCAGTACTAGGCACGTTTGACGAGCTGTGCCTTCCGTCGCCAACGTAGAAAATTCGATCGGACAATAAACATATCAATCAGCCAGCAGGGTGGATGGGTTGCGAAACCGAGGTTAGCTCCAATTAAGGCGACACTGGTAACAGGATATCCTGATGTTCTTGCTGATGCGAAGCTACGTACAAGCTGTAGTTTGTCGGCGTCACGATAGGCAACGTAGGAACGGTAGCAATATTTCTCGAGGAACAGCCGACGCGCGAGAGGTTTTGAGTGGTTAAGGTGGGATGTTTACCCCACACTTCAGAACATACCGGCCGTCGGAAAGATGCCGCCTAGAGCTAATGCGGGCTCCTTTATCGCAGCTATTCCCCACCTCGTCTCTATCAAGCCCAGAGGCATACAATGCAGAAGCTGGTCACCTTTCGCACAGATTCAGAAGCGCTACGCCAACGTCCAAGAAAGTCTCGTTCGAGCAAGGATCATTGCTACATGCGCCGCGCTGGCGTATGGCGCGCTACACATGTCCTCGCTCTATCGTGTATTGTCCGGGAAGCTCGCGAACACCCCCGCTCCCAAAACGACTCAGCTAGAGGCGCCAGCTCTGCAAGCTGTGATCGCTTACCTTCCATATAAGATCTGGGAACTAAAACGCCGGGACATCACTGCCACCCGATCTGCATTTCCCGTCACAGATTGACCCACTTCACAAATGCCTCGCCCCAAAAAGCCCGGCGTCGAACCAAAGAAGAGATCGCGCAACGGCTGCTGGCAAGTCGATACATACCCCGTTACCCTTATCTGAACTAACCCCTTGCGTAGGCCCTGTAAAGCGCGCAAAGTCAAATGGTGAATACTACCTGTGCCGTGTGTGATGCTACTGGTAATAACCATTGTACAGTGGAGAGGAGAAGCCGAATTGCTTGAACTGTGAACGTCAAGGCGAGCCATGCGATTACAGTATCAGACTGAACTGGGGTGGACGTACAAAGCGGGAGCCAGCCAGGTCAGGCTCGGAAGCATCGACCACAGGATCTAGCAGTCCTTACATGTCGTCAACCTTCTCTTTTGAAAATATTGATGGGTCGCCGTTGTATCCAGAGTCACCAGTGCCATCCGTCACTGCAGATGGATACTTTCACTCATTAACAAGGAACTCCCTCCCCGATCGAACCCCGCTACTGTCGACCCTGAGTTGGTCAGACTAAGTCAGCCAGGTTCACACCCGTTCGGCAGTCAAATTATACCTCAGCAAGACCATTACACCCAGGACATGACTGGATTGTCCGCTTCGGTGCCCTTTAACTCAACACAGTTCCAAACACCGTTTGAAATTTCATCTCCATCAGACCCTACTTTCGAGGGCTTCGGTTACAGTAATGTCGGGTTCACTTCTGTCAATGCCGACGAATCTCTCTCTCCGTCATCAATGCCTCCACCAAGAGGATCAGCAGACTCAATGTACAAACGCCACAAGTCCACTCATTCAGCAGATTCACCTGCAACGACTCTTTCGGACGCATGCTCTCCAAACACAGGTCCGCCTACACCCTACAATCCCTTTGCTACGATGCCGTTGACCCCGAACTCTTCAGTAGGCTCTGAAGATCTAACCATGCGCTCTTCAGCGAACCCACAAAGTCCAGCATATCCGCCTCCTGATCTGCACCGGTTATCAGTAAAGTCTTTGATCAACAATACACACGGTGGTGGTCTACAAGAATACAACTCGGAAGGCGAACCTAGACGACGATACCCGGTAACAGACTCAGTATCGACGACTTACGGCTATGACATGGGTCTTCCAGACTTTGACACACCCAGAAACAAAGACCACTCTGCTATTGCAGTATTCAGTCCACCGGTGAGTAGATTGGAGCTCTATGGTGACTTTCCGTTCGCCGAACCAGAGCCTAGAAATAAAGATATGGCTTTCGGAAAGGGAGGATACTACGTCGAACCAGTTCAGATACGGATCCCAAAGTCACTGGAACCACTGCCTCCGTTGCTTATGGAGAACAAGATGAACCTACTCTATTTCCATCACTTCATCAACCACACAGCCCGCATCCTTGTCCCGCATGATTGCGAGAAGAATCCCTTTCGTCAAATTTTACCCGAGAGTAAACAAGCACGTATCCAGTCTACCACGCGGCACCTCAGCTGACGCGAACAGTGGCCGTACGCGATGAAAACATCATGAACCTCTTGCTCGCATACAGTGCTTCACACCGTGCTCGCATGCTCAACCAGCCAGAGCCTGCTAACCGTATCGCCGTTTGGGTACAAGACGTATTCCCAAGACTACGTCAAACACTTACAGAGAACCCCAACCACATTTCCAACAGCACACTCGCTGCTGTGATCATGATGGCAAGCCTCGAGATCATTGCCTCCAACACATTCGAGGTGCCCATCTCCTGGCAGAGCCACCTCCAAATGGCGCGGCAAATGGTCATGTCAAGAGGAGGCTCGCACGGTGTAGACCGACAAGATCGCATCGCCTACTTCCTCTCACGGTGGTTCGCGTACCTCGACGTGCTCGGCTCTCTCAGCGGCAACAAAAATGACACGCCTCTCGGATCCCTGTACTGGACATCGGAAACCGCCCCGGCCGACTCAGACTTCGAGATCGACTGCCTCATGGGCTTCACGAACCGCTGCATTGGCAGCCTAGCCAAGATCTCCGAACTCGCAAAACTATGTGAACCCCAGCGCATCGACGCCGCCGGCAACATCCGCGAGAACTGGCACCCGAGCCCCGCCATCCACGAGCAGGCCCTGCGTATCCGGCTCGAGCTCGAAGAGGGCCTGTCAGACCAGTACATCCACCAAGGCTGCAACCATGGCAGCAGCGCCGCAGCCGAGTCGGAGCGTGCGTGGGACGCGACCGAAATCTACGCCACGAATGAAATGTTCCACTGGGGCGGGCTCGTGCATCTGTACCGCCGCGTGCTGGGCAAACCGGCAACAGATCCTGAAGTCCAGAGCGCGATCTGCGCCATCGTCGAGCTGCTCTACAAGGTGCGCCGCGGATCATCTGCTGAGGCTTGTCTGCTGTTCCCTATGTTTGTCGCTGGGTGCGACGCCCAGGATGAGGGACAGCGCGCGAAGATCATGGATCGCTTGAGGGGCATTGAGGGGTTTGGTATGACGCAGGTGAGTCTTGAAATAACTTTTTTTGGTAAAGTTGGAGTTCGCTGACGGCTGCTTAGATCGATCGGGCGAGGTCGCTCATGCGCCGCGTCTGGGATACGGGAAAGCCGTGGGAGTCGCTCGTCTCGGGCGAGTTTTTTGGTTGAGCCGCATTGCTTCCGGATGGCTAGGTGAGATGGAGGAGATCAAGCAATTGGCCCTTGTCTATCCAAGATATTCGCCTTTTTTCATGCATACCACTACACAGTCCTGCGATACCCCAATAGACCCTCTCTCTCTCTCTCTCTCTCTCTCTCTTGCAATGATTTTTTATGAAAACCATCTATATCACATCGCATTCTTCTATCACACAAGTCCCATCGTCCTCTCTCGCGGAAACCCTACCGTCTAATCGTGGGTCCTCGAGTTCTCGATCTTGGTAACCAAGATATCGCAAGCGCCAGCCTCGGTCAACTTATCCATGACAATAGCAATCTGCTTCCTCTGCACCATGACCGAGATGGCCACCCAACCGCTCTCCTCTAGCGAAGTGACAGTCGGCGCACGGTTTCCGGGGGTGATGGTTTTGGCAATGTCGAGTTTCGCGCGCTCGATGTTGTATGTGCAGAGGACGTACTTTTGGGCAGCTATCGAGGATTGCATTAGCAAAGAATCCCAAAAAGAATGGAGAAGCGAATGTGGGCGGGCAGACTTACTGATGACACCCTTTATCCTGGCCGTGATCAGATCAACTAGCTTGGGATCTGACGGGTGCTTCGACTTGATCAGGATCGCACTGGATGACACGACGGTGGAAATCGCCTTCAGACCCGCGGCGCGCATCGTCTCGCCAGACTCGACGAGATCTACAATGCCGTCTGCGACGCCAAGGGCGCACGCGGCTTCGACGCTGCCGCCGACGTATTTGATGTTTGTCTTCAACGGGGTATCCTTTACTTCGCCGTTTGCCGAGCCGCTCTGCTCGGCCTCCAGCTTTCGGAAATACTGCTCCGCCAGATTCGTGAAAGATGTGACGACGTTCTTTCCGATCAAGTCCTCGGGCTTAGCCAGGTCGCCCTTGGAGGGCACTTGGACCTGGAGAGTGCATTTTCCGAAATCGAGGTCAAGCACTTCGACAACGCCCGTTGTTGCTGTGGGGGGATGGCGCATTCGTGCTCTTCGACCTGGTCGCGGCCGGTGATGCCGAGGTCGACACGACCCTCACCAACGAATGTGGGGATGTCGGCGGCGGGGAGGAAGACGAGCGCGAGAGGAAGGTTCTTGACGAGCGCGATGTCGAGGCGCGAGTGGCGGTGGAACTGGATGTCTGACCCGTGGAGCAGGTCGAGGCAAACCTGGTGAAGACGGCCCTCTGGTGCAGTTGTCAGAGAGCTTCATGGGCCAAGGGATCGAAGAGCTTACTCTTGGGTACCGCGAAGAGTAGTCGGTCGTTCATACTGTTGCCCAATGTGTCAGTCATGTATGGCAAACTCCGACTGCCCTGGCGCGCTCTTTGCATCATGTGCTCCATCTCGTTCGGGCCATTGGCGTGAGGCATCTTGCAAAAGTCGTGTAGAAAGGAAGGGGAAGCGGGGCAGAAGCACATACGAGTTGACCAGATCCATGTTGTTAACAACTGGACACGCAATTCAAGGTATAGGGTACTGCAAACACCGGTGTGACAGAGGATGGCTAGACTTGAATGTTTTGCGCGCGGGTTGAGACAGAGTGCCCACGTAGGAAGGTCTAATTGGTGCTGCTGCGTCTGGCGGAGGACGGAGATATGCGCGTACTACAGACGGAGTGGGTGGATGTGTCGTTTAGTGGTGTACAACTTTTGCGAGGTGCGGATGGTAATGCGTCTTTGCCTATCGCGCCCGCATGTGAGTCAGGAGGGGTGGGTGATTATGCACGTGTAGTGGCCTAATGGCTACTAGACACTCGCAGACCTTGGCTGCAGAATGCAATAGACACTATCATAGCTACTGCTACTTCATGGTTTATTCCCTTTGTGCACCTGTCAAACAAAGAATTGCTGACTAGAGCTCCGAAGTACGGCTTCGACTTTTGAAGGATGACATCAATTGGCAACGAGCGCATGCAGCTGCCCCGCGGCGGGCGTGCTAAGCGAAGCCTCACCAAGCCTGAGAACGTGCGTGAAGCAATGCATAAAAAAGGGAGATATGGGAAATGCAATAGCAGAAAACCCTGTAACAAACAGCTCAATAGTCGTTTAAACGCGACTCTAGCATGTTGAAGCAAATCCAATGACTGCATTTACTTCCTGTTGGGAAGTTATTACAATGAGAAGCGACAAGAGCCAAATCCCATGCTATTCGCCGTAGCCGATTGTTGAATTTCAACAGCCGTGATGGCAACCGCGGAGTTGCGTAGTGACCGCTGTGGCTGGGCTCAGACCGCTCTGTGGCTACGGAACCTGGATGAAAAAGCATGTTCTGAAGTGCCAATTCCAGTCTTCGTTCTGAATCCAAGTAAGGGCTGGAGCAGCGACAGATAAGTACTGCTCGTACAATTTTGGGATGGGTATATTATTGTTATATAATTTCTCTCCTCTATCAAGCATTCTTGGTCCAACGGTAGGATAATTGCCTTCCAAGCAATTGGCCCGGGTTCGACTCCCGGAGGATGCATAAGATCCTTCTTATGATTGACTTAGAAACAACCGTTCTTTTTGCCCAGGTACGGCCCATGAGCCCTGGTCATGGTTTCTCTTTTTGCGCGAATCTTACACGTTGCTATGGAGGGACGGTCTTCTTGCTGCTTCCGCTCAAAATACACCTTGGTTTGAGATATATCTTTGGGCTTGGTTGACTGCGTCCGCCACGGCTCGATACAGAAGATCCTATCCATTACACTTTTTCTGCAGCATCATCAAATCACAGCATTGTCTCAATCGTTGTGGAAAACCCGTTACGAAATAGAATCATTGCATTTGTGGGTATGGATGCTGCTAATGCTACGCAAGACCAACCGACAGGGTATCATGCGCTCACGGCAAAATCTTAGTGTCCTCCTCATGCCTAATGCGATAATGCTCCAACGCAATTGGCACATCACCAGAATAGCCGACCTCTCCCTGTGCTTTCTCCAACTTCCTTGTGATCTTGCCCACCAATCTCGCGATCCAGCGATCGTTGGCCATAGCAGACACTGTACTGACGCCAGCTTTGCGCATGTTGGCAGCCGTTCTGCTAGACGCATCTTTGAATCCAGTATCGACCTTACGCAGGAAAGACTTGAAACTCTTATCCTCGCTGACGGTAGCATCTGATGCCACACTGTTCGTGCTGGACACGGACTCGCTGTCAGAAGCGTTAGTGCTGACCCGCTTGAGCTCTCGCAGGACCTTTGCGTCTTCAAAGTCCCTATCGCTCTCAATGACCTTGGTTGCTTTGACAATAGCGGCGATGAAGTTGAGCATCTCTTGAGAAACGACCATCGGAAGGTGCGCGTGTGCACTGATGTGCATATTCGCTTCGTCTTTCTTAAGTTGTTTGAGCGTCTTCTGTGCCTGCATCACCTTTGCTGCGTTTTCCGTGTTTTCCGCCTCCTGGATCTCGGTCTCTAGCTCCATCTTCTCGAGATCAGTTGGCATCTCGGGGAAGATGTGTTCATGGTGCGGGAACAAAAATATCGGAACGTTGAGAATGGCGTCCAGGCCTCCTAGCTCAACGACCCGTTTAAGATCCACTGCATCCGCTAGCGACCGGTATGCCATGACGTCCGACATGTCGAAGTGGCATTTGATATTGTAATTCGTGTTAATTGGGAACGATGCGCTACTCACAATCTTGGTCATCTCAACACAGAAGTTGGCCTCTGAGAAGAAGGATGAGATACGGGCTTCCAGCCGGCGGATCTCACCATCCTGCGATGAGTAGTGCTTGAACAGATACTTTCGCATCAGTGCAACAAACCACTTCCCAGAACCTGCGGCTGACACTGACTTGAATTTAACCGTGTGGAAGTAGCAGATCGGAAACAGCATGAGTCGATACAGGAAGGGGAAGCGGTGTAGCCACCTTTTGACGTTTGGATATGATGTCTTTCGGAGTGTTGATACTCTTATTGATTTGGAAGGAGGGTGCGGGATCGAAGGGCCGCTGTGAATTTGAGCGCAAATAGCCGCGCGGAGATCATCGACCTTGTCAGGATCCAGCTTGTTCTCGTCTTTGCGTGATTTCTCAATCAGTTGATTTTTCGCTATCTGGATCGAACTGGTATCATTGATGTGCTTGATATATTGCCGGTACTTGGTGTTTGCTTTCTCCTCGTCCGGGGATAGCTGCTTAACCGAAGAGAAAGCGGACTTGGTGTCTTCAGAATCTGTAGGTGGTGCATCTGCTGTCATGGCCCGAACCATTTCTGCAGGCCGTGCTGCAGCTGCAGCTTTGAGAATGGCAGTATCGGCTACAATCATCGAATCGTCGCTATCTTCTTCTTCAGGCTTGCCGTAGGGTACATCTCCAAATGTCACCTCCCATTCTCCTCCCTTAATGTTGGCGTATACATCGTCGACATGAATCTCCCTAAAAAGAGGCACAGTAACCTTGTCGACCTGGATACCAAGTTCAATCTCATCTGAGAGCTTGATGCCTGCTTCGATTCCATGTGCTACCAGCGTCAAAGTGGAGAGCGACAGCGTCACACCCCTGATGACGAACAAGCCCTTAACTTCTGTGTCGATTTCCAAAGCAGGGAGGTCGAAGAAGGCGATCTGGTCATTGATAAAGTGCAAATCTCGAAGGAATGTCTTCCGTGAGAGGCGTCTCGCAAGACCCGCAGGAGCGTCGAACTGGAAGAGACAGGCTATGATGAAAGTTGGCCAACACGCAGCCCAGAAGACCCAGAATAAGAGCCATGATGTCGAACATACCGCATACAGAAAGTTGACTGTAGCGAAGATAGTCCACAAAGGTATGAAAGGTAAGATGCGGTTGCCTTTGGCCTCGCCCAAGAGAATGGCGTAGATCAGCTGAGGTGCTCCAGACAATATCCAGCGGAAAGGCCATGCAAAGACTAGAGTAGCTACAGCGGTGATTGCAAGGAAGATGAGGTGCAGGCTACTCGAGACGCTGGTCTTTCGTTTGATAGCAGGTGTTGTAGAAACAGGTCTTCGTCTTGGCTTTGATGGCGCCATGGTAGCTGCGACGAGGTGCAAGCTATAGGCGGTACAGTGTGGACGGACGGGAAAATGCAGGGTTATCAGGTGCTCATTGTGGGCGTGGAGGGGTGGTTGCGCAGGTACAAAGTGCGAGGTGCAGCGTGGCCAGCGACAACAGGTCACTTGTGGTGATTTATTCACATGTGACGTCACGGTTCGTCCGTTTTAGCCGTAATGCTGGAAGTATTCTAGACACGGAACTGATTCACAGTCATGCGTCTAATAAGAAAGAGGTGCACTAGTTCAGTAAAGCTGGTTTTCCAACTTTTACTTACATAGGTCGTCGATCGTCTGGCGTTGGGTATCTAGCCAGGCTCCCCCAGTCCGCAACGATCTGATTCGTCGACACCTTGAGGCCTAGTTGAAGACTACATGTATCAATCGTCACCAAAAAGACCCCATGGGACAAGCAAACCTACACAAAGAGGACTGGACTTGGAATTGTGGTCGACCGTAAGTCTGACCAGATGTCATGCGGTATTTACGCGTTCACCTCTGAATTTTCACGATCAAGGCACACACGGTTGTAAGTAGGAGGCGGAAGAAACTGAAGATGAAATTAACCCAGCTCAAGATATTATGCTCGCCTCTGAGCACCTCTATAAACGCCACCCTAATGGTCTTCGAGAAAGCAATGGGAATGACTGAAAGCAGGTATCAATCAACGAAAACCTTCGTAATCTCGTCATGTTTCACTACCACTTCGCTGGAGCTGAAGTTCCAGTGCTTGGGCAACGTAAGGGTTCGCTCTAGGATATCGACAAGACAAAGGCCGTTCAAAGCTAAAGGCCAAAGAAACTGAGGTCTTGTTCAAGACTTGGATGCCGTGTTCAAATGGATAGGGTAGGAAGAAGGATCTAGCTGTTCAGTTGTGAAGCCGGCGGGAAGAACATTGTCAGTCCCGTTTGATCCATGCCCATGTAGCCGACTTCAGTGCTGGCTGACACTGAGGGCCCCCTGTTTCGCTTGTGCCAGGATCACATTGAAACTATTATAAGCGTGTTGTGAGTCGCTTCCATAGATACGTGGGCGTCAATTTACTGCCTTGCCCCATTCTGTCGCTCATGTTGTTCGGCCACCTCTCGCGCATAAAACTCGACCAGCATAGTTCCATAAGCTTCCATCTCTTCGAGAGGCACAGCCAAACGAAAATCGTTTAGCAATAGAAATTGCAGCTCTAAATGGTTAAGCTCAACCAATGGTAGACCACCGACCTAGATTGATTAGTCAAGGACAAAAGGTGATTCTCGATGCCAACATACTTTCGCGTATCTAGAGTTGGTATAGAATACGTCGGAGAAGAATTTACTGGCGCAAGTAACGCCAGCGATCACAAGTCGGTGAATGTTGAAGCTGTCCACTACAAAGAAGTGGGAAAGATTGTATTCCTCAGAGTCCAAGTCTTGCTGGAGCGGAGATGGAGGCTTGGAACTATGTGCTGAAGGCTCTTGTGGCCTACCAAGAGATCCAGATGGTGGTGGTGCTGCGGCTTGGGCTGATGAGGTCTGTGAAGCGGAAGCGGCAGGGACAGGCGTGGTCGCCGAAGTAGCAGCTTCAGAGCGGTCCAGCGATTGATGATTGGCCTGACGAAGGCTGAGCATAGGTCCAGCGTTCACTCTCTCTGTCATTCTGTCGAAGTACACGAGAAGACTGAGGAAGACCTCGTAGGTGGTAGGACAGTACTTGTGTATGCGGCTGAGATAGCTCAGTATCGATATGCTGGGCACGTTCTTGCCGTGAAAGGCTAGTACACTGGTTGTCTGCTGGCTCAGTCCGGATGTCCCATCTACGGGCGGTATCTGGCGATGCAGATGATCATGCTGTCGATCGTTGGTGGTAGTGATCTTGGTCAGCAACCCAGCGACCATTTCGATGATATCCGAGACAGGCATCTCACTGATCTCATATTGTGGTCCGACGTCTGCAGGGTCTCGTCGTTGGCGCCGCGACAACGAGCGCGTCTGCGAGAAAGGACTGGACTCGTCGACGGCAAAACTTTGGATGTGAGCCAGGCTGGTGACCTTGATCTTTCGAGGCGACGCTGCGTTGGACTCGGCAGGTGAGCGCAGCGGTTGTGCTGGTGAGCCGTGGACAGATGCTGGTCCAGATGAAGGTACGGTTCGAGGCTGTGTAGCAGAGGGCGTGGGCTGCTGCTGCGAGTGTGGGCGAAAGCGGGGGCTAGAAGGAGGCGCCGGCTGCTGCTGGGCGGATGTGTGTGGGCTGGCTTCTGGGGGTTGTGCACGGCAAGGTTTTGCTGCTGCGCTCGCTGAGCTGGTGTTGAGCTGGATGGTGGGGCTCCCGCATCGGCCATTGGAACGTCAGCCACGGCTCGAGGCGGCGCGTCCACTGACGATGAGGGCCGTCCCGGGTGCGTCGAAGGGTCTTGCGCCTGCGGATGTCCACTACCGCCACCGAATATGGGGTTGTGAAAGTGGTTCCCACCGAAGTCGCTCACTACTATCGATCCCATTCCGCGGGTCGCAGGACCAACTGAAATCCTACAGGGATGGCTGGGTCCAAGGAGCGCAGAGGAAGGCACGATGCCAGCACCGTCTTGTTTCGAAAGGAGCGTGTGTTGGGCGTGCGCCAGATGAGAGAGGCAGTGCTGCTACAGCTCGGCTCGGCCGGTGCGAACAAGCTCTTATCGTCGCAAAGCCAGCCGGCGCAGACGGGAGAACGCAACGATTCAAGGACAATCGAGGATTAACATGCCCAGCTCTTTCTTGCCGTGACCAAAGTGAATTGGACGGCAACGCGTCTGTGGCAGGGTGAGGGGGACAAGTGTGGGCTGCAGGGTCAGTTTGTGGTGTTGAGGAGATGTTGTTTCGGCCAGTAGCGCGCAGACTAGGTTCGTCATATGGCGGCACGCTGTGCATCGTCTCCTGCTTGCCCAAAAGCACTGCAACACGAGAGACCCTGGACAGTACGGACTGGGCGCATTGGCCAGGTTTTGTCAACTTCCACCGCCAACTGAACCCAACTACTGTACGCTTGATGCTGTCGCAATCATCTTCTCTGAATGGCTGGGTGCCCCACGTGAACATTTAGTTCGTTGAGAGAATGCACAAAAGCCGACTCTTGGTTGGATTGGCACTGGTCCACTTCGAACCCTCAAGACTACACAGTACCATGTCCAACCAGCGCTGTAGTGCACAGCAATGTCCAGCTAGACATCCAAGTAGCTTATCTAAACAAAGCCATCCTATCTACTCAACGTATCAACTCACCTTGTTGGGGTTTCATTGTCACCGGGTGGGTACGAGGCCTCGTTTCATCGTAATCATCATGCCTCGCTCAGAGTTGCAAATCTATGTCATATCTCTCGGGTGTGTACCCCTCAAGCCTGGACTGCCTACTGCTTACTGCCTACCGGGGCCTTCGTAGTTCTGGTCTGGCAGGTACAGATGTCGCTGTGCGCCCGTAGCTGTGAGCACCACCATGCGAATCACACCACCAGAGCTTCCATCCCACTTGATAGCCTCGGAGAGCGCACCCTTGACGAACTTGATGCCTTCCTCTTCTGTCATGTGTTCCCTCCAGTTTGCGTCACAATATCCATAGATGTATGTGGACCCCGAACCGCCGATCGCGTACGCTTGCTTGTGCAGAGACCCTCCGAGGGGAATGGAGTATACCTGGCCACCGTGCTTGTGGTCCCATCCCGCAATAATCAGACCAGCCCTAAGCTCCTGTCAGTGCTGGTCAAAACAACGTCGCTGCATCACTCACGAGAGAGAGTCCTTGTTCGAGTAACAGAGCTCTTGGAAGATGGCCGCTGCAGTCTGTGTTGTCGGGGGTTCGTCGTTGGTGATGCCGTACATGCCGAGATGGTAGTGTACAATATCAGCTACAGCCTGTGTGTCCGCTGCCGAGCCGGATCTGCAACACCAGATCGTGTCGTGGACTTGTGTGAGCTTGTCGGTGACTCGATTCGCAATGTAGGCGCCGGTCGTGGTTCTGCTGTCTGCGGCTAATATCACACCGTCCTTGAAGTTGATCGCCATACTGTTGAAGCTGTCAGAGACGGTAACATGGCGGGGACGGCAGGACAGACATGGAGGTGCCCAGGCTGTGGTGGTTTGTTAGCATTGCCTTCCTAAGCTTTCAGCAATGGTTCTTACTTGACTTCACCCTTCTTCAGGTGGTTCATATCCACGTGGATGCCATCTGCGCAGAGGGTGTCAGTATCAAGCTCGTGTGATGGGGCAAAGCCATTTACCCTCTCCTAGCATTCCGGTAGACATCATCGCTTGGGGTTGAGCTGACTGTAGGTGGAAGCTGAAAGGCTCGAAAAGACGTAGTTCTACGACTGTGGTGCGGAAAACAAAGAAGCTGTGGGGTTACGGACGTGCAGTTGATGATGGTAGACGCGCAACAGCTACAGCCTGCCCTTAGGCTTGGCGCCTCGTCGCGCTTGCTAAGTGGGGCACAATGGCCCCCGTATCGCGTAGGCGACGCCATCCTCTACGGTTCCAGGTGGCCACTAATCTTCCTCAGTGGACGGTAGCTAGCTGTTACACGTCAGCTCATGTAGAACCCAAAGAAGACATTTCTTGTATTGGCTTTCGCCTACAAGCCATCAGAGAGACTCGGAATATTTCCACCGTATAACCCACCCAGCAGATCCCCCAGAGTATATCGGCCAACATGGGTACCGCTCTCGATACGCTCATGTCCTACTTACGAATACCACTTCTTGCCTCTTCCGGCGTCGCGGCCCTGTGCAGTGGTCTTCTATACTTCAAGCAGAAGTATGTCTCACTTGATGGCGACGCCAGCTTTCCGCTAACGTAATCAGTGAGCTCATCTATCCCAGGGCTTTTCCACCTGATGCTCGGACCAACGTCCCACGACCTTCACAATTCGGTCTTACTGACTACGAAGAGCTTTTCATTCCCACTCCGGACGGCGAGTCGCTCAGCGCTTTCTACATTCGGCCAAACAAACAACATGCTCGTAACGTGACTGTTCTCATGTTTCACGGTAATGCGGGTAACATTGGCTATCGACTTCCCATCGCCAAGGTCCTTACGAATGAACTTGGCTGCAATGTATTCATGCTTCAGTATCGTGGTTATGGTTTATCGTCGGGTAACCCCAACGAAAAGGGGCTTATGATTGATGCTCAGACCGGCCTGGATTATATACGCAATCGATCAGAACTTCGGGGCACGCAGATAGTCATCTATGGGCAGAGCATTGGAGGTGCTGTAGCCATCGGACTTGGCTCGCGCAACCAGAAGCAGGGGGATATCGCCGGCGTTGTGCTAGAGAACACATTCACCTCGATCAGAAAGCTTATACCATCGTGAGTAGTTGGTCAGCTCTGGTTGAGTAGCTTGCCATCTAACTCCCTGCAGCGCGTTTCCTCCAGCTCGGTTCCTCGCGCCATTGTGTCACCAGATATGGCCCAGCGAGGATACACTACCAATCATCACTACGATACCGTTCTTGTTCCTCTCTGGATTGAAAGACGAAATCGTTCCGTAAGCCGTCCCTTCTGTGCCGAGAGATGAATACAACCATGAGTTCGATCCCTGATACAATGCAACAGAGCCTCCCATATGGCCCGCCTGTTCCAGATTTGCAAAGCTCCCAAGGTATGGCGGGAGCTTCCCAATGGAACCCACAACGATACGGTAGCAGAGCCAGGGTATTTCCAGTACATCGATGACTTCTTAGGGAAGTTCGTGACAGGATGAAAGTCGTCAAGCCATGCCATGCATTCAGATGGTACATAGACTCGGCCCTTCTGTGGGTCACCAGCGAGGCGACATCTGCGTGCTTCGAAATAACCAATGAAAGACAAGTTAGAGTTATTAAGGCCCGTCGAAAGGGCGAAGTGGCGCATGCAACGGTCGTACTCTATGGTATGATGTTATTTGCCAGCTCCTGTTTCGTAAGGTGCGTTGCTGGCAGTCGTCACGGGGTTTGCTGGCAGTCGTCACGGGGTGAATGAAGGATTTTGGCGCTGAAGGCTGAAGACGTCTCAGTAGCTACCGTTCCAACACAACAGCGATAGGCACTCATGTGATGCAGTCATTCCAAGGGGTCCTGCAGCATCGAGCCCCACAAGACTGACAGCCGGTGCACGCATATTCATGTTTCTAAAGTTGGTTTGCTCAGGGTCCAGGTATCCAGGTATCCAGGTGTCAGGTGTCCAGGTTCAGGTCCAGGTTCAGGTCCAGGTCCAGGTCCAGGTCCAGGTCCTAAGCATGTAAAAACTGTGGAGTGCAGATCGGCAGGGGAGCGGCAACGCCCATTCGCGGTCTCGCCCCAATAAGTGCGGACAGGACCCCGTCATAGCAAAGATCCCCATCACAGCCACTCTCGCGCAAACTCTTGCCACACACATGAACTGATCCTTTTCGCGTTCGGTTTCGTGCGTGCTGACGAATACTACCAGACTGCGCAATTGCAAGGGCGCAGCGGCTCTCCAATGGCGACAAGAACAGTCGTTTGGACACATGGTTCGTTTAGCGTGCCATGCCATGACGATTCTCGGCGTTACATACCGGCAGTAGGCACAGAAACGTCCAAACAAAACTTCGAAGCAAAGCCGGTAAGCCTGGCTTGCGCCACATGTACGTCATGTCGGAGATCTCTCCCGCTTGTCACGAGATCACAAGTGGCGGAAAGGCGTCGCAGCCATCTCCATCTGCAGTTCGCGGCTGTGCTCAGCGCTACTGTCGATCCCGACTGGCATGGCAGGTGGAGCTTGCGACCCCCGACGCGGTGTCACCGAAGGTGGCAAAGGAGCATGTTGCACAACCATTGGTGGGTCTCGTTCCCCTTCAATTCTTCACGACAACGGCTTCAGCGTCAATCGTCCTCAGCCACCGAGCCGCTGCCGAGCGGGTCATGAACTGGCGCCCTACCTTTTCCTTACGACCGTTTGTACAACCTCTCTCTGTCAGTCTAGTGCAACAACCTAAGCTGTGGCCTTAGCCGGCAGGTTTAGTCCCAGATGCACACTCGACTTTATCATGCTTCTGCCAGCCCGCTGTACGCACCCACCTAACGTGCTGCAGAAGCATAGGCAACTGCAGTATTGACCTATTCTCTCCCCAAAGCATCTTGATTTGGCAAATCCTTTCTCCCACCTCGCTCATGTTAGTTTGACTTCGCACAGCCACGCGGCGCCGACGGCTGCTCCCCTGTCCGTCAAGTCCAAACGCTTCCTAGCACTTCGTAACATCTCCCACTCGCCCGTACCTAGTCCCTGTCATATTTGGACTCGTTCGGCCGGGTAGTGTGCTCATGAATTCCTCCATCCTCTCTAACTAACCAAAAGAGCATGGCCGGCGCTCTTGTTGCAAATTTCCAAAGCACGTCGGCTTCTCCCTTGTCGCCTATGCTCCCCACAGTCGGCACTTGGTGAATTTCGATTCTGATCTAAGGCCTCCGTGTCATGGCCTAGGGTGCTGTGCCGTCGCCTGCTTTGGCCTTGTGGTCATAGTCTAATTGGTTTGAAGTCTCCCGTCCTCCCAATGCCAGGGTAAAAGAGGGTCCACTAACCTTCACAACGAGTGATCCCACGCCACCGGCCCATTGATAATCTAGAAATGGAATCACTCGCCACGTTCTACCGTGTCTTCTTACACAACACCTTCTTTACCTTGCAATCGTTTCGTGGCACCCAATTGACTCGTCTAGTCGATCATTTCGCCTCCAGAGCATCGGTTCCCATCCCGTCATCACGCAGCCATTCCAGAAGCCACAATCTGCAGGCTTGTACCCAATCAAATCTCACCCTCTTACTAGGCTTGGAGGTAATTGAGGCAGAGGACCTGCAGAACCCTCGCGCAGCATTCCTGTTGTTTCTAGGCCAAGCCAGTGAGTTCTTTCTCCGACAACCCCTCGCTTGTTCGGTCTATAATTACTAGTCTCCACGCAGTCGTCAGGCTCCTCCTTCTTCCGGCCACTGCCGTTTTACTAACAACCTTGTAAGGCTTCTAAGGCTCGGCTCTGCCGTATGACTGGCCGTGCACCTTTGACCATCATCTCGCTCCGCCCCAAGCGAGCACTCCACCGCAGCCGTTAGTCGTCTATTGCTCGGTTTTATCTACTCAAGCTTCTTTTTTTGTACCATTTTCCTCTGCTTCGTACCCTCATTGGTATACTCGAGTATCAGGCATTGCGAAGCCTCATCCTCTCGGTCCGCAATCCATCCGGCTTGCCACACCTGCCTTGGGCATTCTGATATAGCTCCAGGTAAGTTGTGTGTTTCCACGCCATATCGGTTGAGTCCTATCTTGTTCTATTTGAGCAGCCGTTCACTAGTCACTCGGTTTTCACCTGGAGCATGGGCTGATATGTCTTTCGTTTGGGTACAGCAGTGGGTTGCGCTTCCGATCGTTGTCGAGAGAGAGATGGGTGATTTACCGCTCGAGTCCCGGTCCCAAACCATGGACCTCACCGCAGCTGGTCTTGCGCGTGATGAACAACACGGGCCAACTCTATCTTCATCACCATACGAGGCGCATGACAGCAACACTCCATTTTACTCTCAGCTGAGCTCCATCCCTCAAGGACAGCACCGACCCGACCCTCGTTCTTCTGCACAAACAACACCATATTATCCATCGCAACAACACGAGTCTTCCGCATTTAAGATGGGTGTAATAGCTGGTGTATTGCCTGACTATAGCTCCGATACAGCGTCGCTCCAACATGCTCCGCACTCGATTCCTCGTTCGCTACCTGGTGCATCTACGTCTGCACTCGTTTACCAACTCGGCCAAAGCTTGCAAGTGCCTACACATACTCCAGGCAATATGTCTGTTCACCCTTCGTACGGTTCAGGTTACGCAACAAATCCCTACCAACAAGGCTATATGCCACCACAGAATGCACAGAGCGGAGTCTATTCCACGTACAACCCAACGCAGTCACGCGTGGATCCAATGCACAACCCTTACCAGCAATACCCGCAAGCTTCTCAATACATGTACTACCCCACGCCGTATGGAGCTCAGGGACAATTCCCTGCAGGCTATGCGGTGCAGGGCGTACACGGTCAGGCAATGTTTGGGAGGAGACCCAGTCTGGTCACAGCACCTATCGGTAATTCTAGCCAAAACCCCGACACTTCATCCCACGAAGGTAGCTACACAGGTGCACGAATGATTCATGGGGAACCAGCTGCGAACGCTGCAGCATTCGGTGCGCCGTTTTATCAAGGTCAGGGTACGTGCTACATACAACTTGGGCGACACTTCTGCGTAACTGACCCCCTCCAGCAATGTCTCGCTCTGCTTCTGTAAGCTCGATTCCCCGTGGGCCTCCCAGAAAACCTAAGCAGTCTGGTCATGCACTTTGGGTAGGAAATCTTCCACCAGGCACGACAGTGGTGTCTCTGAAGGACCACTTCTCCCGTGAAGCTACCAAGGACATTGAAAGTCTATTTCTGATATCCAAAAGCAATTGCGCTTTCGTCAATTATCGCACAGAACATTCTTGCACTGCGGCCATGCACAGGTTCCACGATTCGCGCTTCAATGGCGTGCGTCTTGTGTGTCGATTGCGCCGCAGCTCAGCACCGGCATCAGGAGTGCCCATAGGACCATCAGCTATGGTTGGCACTCAGCAGACGAGTGCATCCCCGCTAATGTCTCCAAAGCAGGCTAACGAAGCCATTGATGGCTCGCAAGATGGCGCGCCAGAATCGCCCGTACATCAGAGTGGCGACGAGACTCTCGCCAACTCTACAGCTGCTAACAAATATTTTATTGTCAAAAGTCTTACTCTGCAAGACCTGGAACTCAGTATACGGAACGGTATCTGGGCCACCCAATCTCACAACGAGGATGTATTGAACAAAGCCTACCGGGTAAGCCCAGCCTCAGATGCTGTATTACTCATGGATCATGACTAATTCTAGACAGTCTGCAGAGAATGTGTATCTAATCTTCTCGGCCAATAAGTCCGGAGAGTACTTTGGCTACGCCCGTATGACATCACCGATCCTAGAAGATGGCTCGGACCTCATAAGGTCAGCTCCGAAGACGGAGAACATCATAGACGCACTAGATGTTCCGAAGTCAATTCCTACACCAGCAACAGAATGGGCTCCAAGGGGACGAATCATCGACGACTCAGCTCGGGGAACCATATTCTGGGAAGCAGAGCTATCCGAATCAGAGGGCGAGAGAGAGGCAACCGAGAAAGTTGACGCTCATATCGATGAAGACTCAGCAGTCGTCGTGCAGAGCTGGGGCAAACCCTTTAAGGTTGAATGGCTTTCTGCAAATCGCCTCCCCTTCTATCGCACTCGCGGCCTCCGCAATCCCTGGAATGCTAATCGCGAAGTCAAGATCGCACGGGACGGTACTGAGCTTGAACCCAGCATCGGTGAGCGTTTGATACAAATGTTTCATCGTCTGGGCCCGTCGAGCTCTGGAATCCCGATGATGCCACCAGTACAACTTGGTGGGCCTGTTATCCCCAGATGCGACCCTTTTAAGCTTGCGCTTTCTTGGACTTAATTGTTGCATGACGGGTGCTTTGCATCGTGTTGCTTTGGGGGCTTTACGCATCGACTGTCAACAACGTGGTGCCAAACAATGGCGCACCTTGGTACCGAATATCTTTATCAATGTTGGACACAGACCGGCACGCCAGGCAACCTCAGCAAACGCTCTACATTCGCTCGCTCCACTGGATCGGACGTCATCGAGTCACGAAGAAACACCAGAAATCAAGACATAAGGACACGGCCCACTTGCGTGCACAAGCGCAGGTGATTATTTCTTTCTGACATCCCTGTGCGTATATCCTTCCCGGTGTATCATCGGTATCTGGAGTCCTTTGAACCTCATGATGCGCAAAAAGTAATAGTAATCGCATGGTTTCCAAAATATCTTTTTCATCAGCTTGGTTCTTAATACCTCTTTGTCTCAGTCTGTCTCTCAGTTTTACCGAGTCGGGCCCGTTCGTCGCCACTTGGTCAGGTTCCATCCCAGCAACTATAGTCTTGCGAATGGAAAGTCTTCCGGCACCTGTTCGGCCATACGGTGTTTGAGAATCCGCTGTGCTACTACCACCGGAGGTTCTAAAGCTGCACGTACTTTGTTTTCAGCCTGGGGTTGCAGACGTGAGGAATGAACCCCGTCTCTGTCGTGCGAGACGAGCTGGGCCGCTTCGGCCTTCTTTTCCGGCCGAGCGAGGGATGTCGAACCCTCGTGAACCAATTGAGTCTCGGCAGTCACAGCTGGTAAATCCCCTCGCCTCGGTGCTCGCTCACGGAAGCGCTCGATCGGTGCATAGCATCAGGCCATCCACCACGCACCTCCGAGCCCGTCCATACGCGCGGCCATTATAGGTCATGGTGTTGGCCTGCGGCCAGGGTGGTGTACACGCACCTGCGATTTGCGGTGAAAATCTCGCATCTATTATCTGATGCAATTTTCAAAGTTTTCGATCTAAGACCGTGCGCGTCTGTGGCGGTGCGGCGTGGGACGGAAGCCAGGGTTGTGCCGTTGAAAATACCTAACGCCCGTGGAGCCCAAGCTAGCGTGGGGATGAAAGGGCGAGTTGTTGCTATGTAGACCATGCGTAATAGAGGGCTTGGCTGCAGGAGATTTGACAGATAGCAGGCAGGTCTAGCGGTGAGGTCCTTCAAGTGAGGGGACTGCCGAGTTTCTGGGTGCGATTGCATCTGCAGGCACTATAGTTGGCAGGCCTGGGAGTACCGCTGCACATAGTGACTCATTACAATCCCGACTAGGCCTCGTGAACGCAAGATATGCAGAAGCCTTGCACCGGCGTGGACACGACGGGCTCGTCCTGTGTCTGCTCATGTCGTCTCATGTCGTGTCCCGCAACCGCCAATCGGCCCTTTTACACATCCAGCATGTGCCCGCTTTGTTCTGACATCTTTCGGTGCTCCAAGACCTCCAAATGGCGAGACACCCTGGCTTTTTCCACTCTCCGCGGACGCACTTTCAGTTATGCGGAAATTACTAGATGCACAGCAGCTAACGGATCAAGTCGAACATGCACTTTGCTTTCCGTATTCAGTGTCCGCTCTGCAATCTACCCAGTAATGCCCTGCGAACCATGGTCGTCTTCCGTCCTTGGTGATGGTACATTTTACACTGATAGGATTTGAGATGACAGGTAAATGCTCAGGAAATCTAGAGGATACAACATCGAAGCACCGTGATCCAAACACTGTTGGATGCTGTAAGTGGGCCTCCAATTCGATACGAGGCAGGACCAAAACAAGGCCACTGAACAGCGACATCTCCATGAATTGCAGACTATTTCGATTCCATGATCACAATGATCTTGACGTCCAGATGCCTCGTGCGTGTTCCTTCCACAATCTGGGACGGCAGCTGTCCGTACTGCAAACTCGCGCCTGATTCCTTCGATTTGCCCACAAGTTTACGCACGTATTTGCAGCATCACTTCCACTCGCTGGTAGCTGCTGACTTGCGAAGGTGTCTGTCTTCCTCAATTTCGCAGTAATGACGAGCGAAGTGGATCTCACACAGCGATGGGGCGCGTGTACGCACTTTTACCCAACAAGTATCGCCAACAACCCTCCCTTTCGCTGACAAACGACCTGCACCACCTGTCAAGAAACTCAGAGATAGCAGGCCATCACATCTTCGCTCTCACTGCTTAAATCTAGTAACGACTTTCCAGCAGACCGCAACGACACCATCAAGCCAGACACCATCTCACGAATTTGTTAGGGTCGCTGCAGCTTCTCCACGTATCATGATTGGGTACTCTGTGGACAAACTCACTTTTCCAATTGCAAATGTACAACACGGCTAGGCTCATGACGTCGCTAAATCGAAAGCGAAAAGTTAAGACCACCGGCAGTTGGTACGAAAACAGGTGAACGCAAACTCAAGACGTGGAGACAGACTGTAACGTAACGACTCGTATCCTGGATATGACGAGATAATTACGGAGACAGTGTATCACGAGATCTGGTGCTACAAGGAACCTTTCATTGTCGCCTGTCGTCAAAAGGAATCCCCCTGTCCGGCATTTGGAGCTCTCTATGTATCAAGATATTTTGTGCCTCCGTTCCCGTTACCGTGAATACAAGTGTCAACACATCACCTTCAACCTTCGAAGGGCCTAGTGTCTGGCAGAAATTCAGGTGCAGTCTAAACTTCTACATCTGGTCATGTCGAACTCGACACGGGTATTAGTTTCACATCGGAAGGGCGGGTCTGCAGATACACCGACAAAGGATAGAGATGACTCGATGTTTCAAGATGACTGGGGAGCTTGAACTTTATGCATTGATCCAGTATCAATTGGGTGCCCACGCAGAGAACCAGACAAACAGGAAGGAATGGCAGTCCTGGTAAGGGCAGCCCTTAGCAAGCAAATCTCTCAAACCCCGCGAAACAGTTCCAAAAACGAGCTGTGGACATGCATAAACCACAACAAACCATAGTCGCGTATGTCGTATCCTTGTATCGAAAAGCCTGTCAAAAATTCCAACTCCCAAAGCCACCAATCACCACAATCTCCGGGAGCAGAGAACTAGCAGCTACTCGACCGCCCACCGTCCTCTCATAGCGGCGGCCCTACAACATTGAAATCAACAGACAACCTTATCCCATGAATCAGACGCCCCGCTGAGTCAGTAACGAATTGTCCAATCAGCAGCTGCTTATAAAGCGTCTGAGGAAAAATGGTAATCGCTTTGGTGCAACTCCGATTCAGATGGGTTTATCCATGTAACGCCCACGCCCACGCTCACGTCCACGTCCACGTCTACGTCCGCGCCATCGATATTCCGTCCGGGCTTTTCATCTCAACATGCTTGTAGTGCATCCAACCCGCTGTCTGCGACAGCAGATAATTACTTGCGGCACGTAAAGCGTGTAAAATCGTATGTCGTACAGATCAACACCGATTTCGGATTCGGAGGGGTCGAATACCATATATTTGAATTTCGCTCTGAATGTCGCGAGTGGGATTCACACTGGTGTCTGTGCTAGTGCGGAATTTGGGCAGCGGGCACCATAGCCATCCAAGTCTAGATAGGTAGGTAGATAGGTACGTACGTACATAGTTGTCGACCCGATGTCTCCACGCACACCAGCATTTACAGTCTCCTCCTAGCAGGACCATGGACGCGTTATCGATGAGAGAATACGGATCCCAAACCCCTAGCCCTGAGCCCTGATCCTAAATCTTAGTTCTATCTCCTAGTCCTAAGCCTAGCATACCATCTCCTCGCGCCACTGTACTAGGTGGAGCTAAAGGTACAGTTGAATATCAATGTCAACATCCACATCAACACACATTTCCATACTCGGGTTTACATTGAATTCAAGCCAAACATACTTCAACATAACCCACCACGATGTATGTAACCCAACGACAGAAACAGCGTTACACATCGCTTTTAAAAACATCGTTGTAGCTACTTGGTAAGGTCCTATTATCTCCTACCCTACCCTATCCTACCCTATCCTATCCTATGCTACACCATAGCATGTTCACACCCTATCCATACATGTTGTTTTCTTTCTTATTCCTTCCACTGCTCTCTCCCTAGTCTCATCCGTGAAACGTATCGATGGCGGTAGAAGAGTACTCTAGCCGTTATTATGGAATGGAGTATTGTGGTTAAGAAGTGAAAAAATCGTTTAGTAGAGTGGACAAGCTAGGGGTATAATACAATGCTGATGTCTCCATTTGTCGCGGAGTGAGTGATGGGTGGACTTAGAACCAGGAGACAGGTGACTGAGTGTTGGTATGTCACATACGAACACGCAGAAAGAGTTTGAACATAATGTATCTCATTCATCGTCTACGTACAATTCGTGTTCCTTTCCCTTTCCTATTATTTACCCTCTTCGTAGTCCAACAAGGAAGACACAGACACCAACTCGTCTATTTCCCTCTAGTACAGACTGAGCGATTAGAGTACAACAACACTTGCGAGAGATGTCTTCGTGAGTCAGCACCAGGCATGTGGAATCGAAAGATTGTGCGAACGCTGCAATGATCCAGTTCTTGGAGACCTTGATTATCGTCTTTTTTAAAGGTCCAAGTACGTCGCGGGTCCAGATCTTTGGATACCAGCGTTCCCTCTTGCGCTCAGTCATCAGCATCGAACTCCGATTGGTTGGCCAAGGTGCGGGGACCGTCTTTGCGAATGGGTATTTTTATACCCTGCTGCGCGAAGCATTTGCTGAGGGTCGTGCTCTCGATGACACCAGGAAATTTTTTCGCAGAATAAACGGTGAAGGGATCCGAGAAGCAGCTAGCAAGCATGGGGGTCTTCTCGCCATGGCCGAGGATGCTATTCATGTTCTCACCACTGCCAATGTTGAAGATCATGAACTTGAGTCTGTGGCTGTCAATATCATTCACAGCGACATGGCGGAGGAGCTAACCTGAAAGTGCCCTCGGTGCGCACAGAAAGATCCTGAAGGACGAACCAGAAGCCGGGTTTACCGTCTGGATCGTTCAGCTTGAAGGCATTGACCGAGGTCTGGCCAATGAGATTCCGGGTGTGGTTGGAGCTGGTGCTTGGTGCAGTCACAACCTGCGGGCTGTAGTTTGCACCGTATGGCGGATATCCAGGAGGTGGCTGACCGGGGTAGTACTGCTGCTGGGCATATGGATGGGGTGAGGGTACTGGCTGGCCATAGGCGTTGTACTGGTGTGTGGGCATACCTTGAGCCAGAAACATCTGACGATCTGGCACGGGAGGAAATGAGGTGGTTACACTGCTGCTGATGCTTACTGTCGGCGCCGCACTGCTGTGACGGACCAAGTTGCATGCGCCGCGCGAAATATCCTCATGCCAGAGGTCGACGACGAGGGTGTAGAAGGTGGTGTCGATATCGTTGGCATCGATCTCCAGTCCTGTTGTAGCGTCGCACATGATGAGGCGGATGCAAGGAGGCGGAGTGATGGGGCGCCGGTCCTATCATTGGTCACATGTCTCAGCGCTGTGCGTGTACCAAAGCAATGGGTTGCTGCGCGAGCTGTCTTACCTTGTCGCCAAATCCACACATTCGGGCCCTGATGGGCTGCTGGTCAACTCGTAACCTGGCGTTTGTGAGCTCACGTGCAGACGAGCGGAAATCAAGAAGCGCACCGGTAGGATGAGCCAGCCTGTTGGCCGACGTAGTCGCCGTTCTGGTCCGTGGGAGGCACGTCTTGGTACACCATTGGGCGCTGCATTTGCTGCGGTGGAGGCTGCTGCGGCTGCGGCTGCTGTGGCTGCTGTGGCTGTCCGGGTGGTGGAAGATGCATCATTTGGGTGGGGTCGTGAAGCTGCGGTGGTGGAGGCAGGGCAGCAGCACCTGGGCGCTGCTGCGGCGGTGCTAGGACGGGATACTGATTCTGCTGACGAGAATGGGTATACATGATGGGTAGGCCGCGACGCCTGGGCGGGCGGTCACGTTGATTTGGAGAGGTGGGATAAGTGGAGACGCACAGAGCTCAGGGAGTTTGCGGGAACAGCGGCGACCAGGCTCGGATGGTCGAGGAACTGTGCTGCCGTGGATGAGGTTGTGGGGGATTCACGCGGGTGCGTGCTGCTGGCGAGAGCTCAGAGCTATGGCGCCGGAGGGGTGCTGCGGGAAGTCGCGACTAGCGGCCTGCGGGGGAGGGCGTGTGTAGACGCTCTGGGACGTGTTCAACCCAGTCAAACAGGCCACACCGTGCGAGGCTGCGAGCGTTGTGTGTGACGCTGGTGGTGGTACCCGCCGTCACGGCTGGTATTGGGGTAACGGGAGTTTGGCAGAAGCGTTGGAGAGAGGTGTCGAGGAAGAAGCGTGCAAACGAAAACGGACGAGAACTAAGAGACGCACCGCACCGACGTGGTTTTGCGCCCTTGGGCTTGGTGCGGTGCTTTTCCAGGTGCAGCCTCAGTACCGTGGGTCACTTTGTCTGAACCGTCTGAGGCTCCAGCACTGAGGACCGTAGCGAGCCAGATGCAATGCTTGTCTCCTCACCACGACGCGCCGACGGTTCGTCCCATTCGCCCCATTCGTCCCATTCGCCCCATTTGTCCCATTCGTCCCATTCGTCCCATTCGTCCCACTGCAAGGGCCGCGGGAACTTGCGCGCCATTTCCGTCGCAACGGTAGCCGGCGCCAGCAAGCCTCACTACTGATGCAAGCCATCTTTCTTCCGCGACGCGCGCCTGAGACATCATCTGGACTGCTCTGCCGGCCGTTGTATCCCATCATCCTACGAATGCCTTGAGGGCAGGTGTGCTGCTTCTCACCCATGCTGTTGCACTGCCGAGTGAGTGGATTCGGGCTGGGCTAGGCAGCACCCGCAATCCTCGGATCGCTGTTGGTCATCAACTTTATTGGAACCGCAGATCACTGGGACCACTCTGGAATACCGAATGGCTCAGGTTCTCTTTGGTCATGCGCTCACGCTAACTCTACACACGATACATATGCGCGCATCGACACCTTGTGCCTATCTAACCAATTACCAAACGCCGTGTCTATGCTTGCTTTTGCATCCACACACTGTCCCTTGACAGGCAGGCAAATTGCCCTCTATGACCCGTCGACATCACTGTTCGCCTACCCGAAGTGGAACAGGGTCTGCTTCTTGTTCTTGTTGCCCTTCCTCTTTCCACCCGCGCCCTCTTCAACCGTCGGTGTTGTCGAGCCGCTTGCGCCCGCACTTGGCGCCCCCAAGCTTGGTTGAGTGGTGTGTTTCGACCGCTGTTGTCTCGTCGCAGACCAAGACCTGTATACCCAGGGCTGAAGATGGTGCTTGTTGGCTTCGGCGCTGCAGGTAGTGCGGGAAACCCATCTGCAATCACCTTGTTGCTCTTGTTGGCCATTCCAGACGATGAAGCAGCGCGCGATGGGATAGGCGACACGCCGGTGCTGCGCGCAGGCGCAGGCTTGGATGAAGAGGACATCCATGGTGTCTGGCCGGGTTTGGCTCCAATGCCGCCGCTACGACTTGATGGACCCGCCGCTGGCAATGCTGGGAACGGGTTGTTGCCCGATGATGTATTTGACCAACTTGCCTTTCGGTTGGCTTGCGAACGTTGTGACTGTGCTGTCGAGCTTTTAAGTTTCAACACCCTCGATCCTCCACTAGTCGCAGTGCCGCCGTTGAGTGCGAGCCCGGTTGCCGAGCCCGGCAACGACGGGTAGTCCTCATTGATTGCTTTCCAGTCGCTCCAAGCCTTTAGCAAGCCCTCCCGCTTGCTTTGGATCTCGAAAATCTCAGCCAGCTCTTTCACCAGCTTGCCCAGCTCCTTGGAATCGTTGTCAAAAAGTGCAAACAGCCCTTCAATGAACTGCGCTGGCGAGACCTTAGAGTTGCGGTACGCTGATACATCAGCGCGGAACTGCTGCAGCTTGATCTGGTCATTGCGCAGCATGTTCGTTGCCCGTTCGGTGACAGCATTGTGTCGCAGAAGTCGCGCTTGATCTTGGGGAGTCTGTGGTACCGTGGGTTGCGGGTCAAGGTTCAACTGGCTGACGCCGTTCGCGACATTGTTCACAGCCGGCCGACTGGGCCGTGAGGCGGTCTGTGTAGCTGGCGCAGATGCGCTGGGAGTCGGGCGAGCTGCAAAGGCTTCGCCAGGTGTGGGAGCTGAGAGCTGACCGCCGAACGTGCGGCCAGTTGCTCCGGACTGCTGAGCTTCGACCTGTCGTTGGAACGCAAGCTCTGCACGGCTGAGAGTTTGCGCAGAAGATGCAGGCAGTGCCTCCGCATTTGGGTCTCTGCCTCGGCCACGAGCTCTACCACCTTCTCGCCTCCGGTCGTCTCGTCTTCCGTGCTCCTGCTCGTGTGGGGCGCGGAACTGGAATCCAGACATGTCCACCCGCCTCGCATCGCGGAGAGCATCCTTTGTCAGGCCATTCGGATGCGACTCGATCTGATGTGCCTTGAGATCCATTTCGGAGTCAAACACAACAAACTTCTTCTCCAGGCATTCCCGGTCTGGACACATGAAATGGTCTTTCCGGAAGTGCTGCTCGAGCGAATCGTAGTTGACGTAGTATTGCTGCTGTCGGCTGCCATCTTGGCGGTCGCAGATGTGGCAGCGTTCGTGCTTGTCTCGGCAATGTGTGTACAGCTCATCGTCCCCGTAGAAGCGCTGGCGACAGAAACCGCACTCAGGGTGTCCCTTGAATCCGCTCTGGTCGATCGCACCAGGGTTATCATCACCGAACTTCTGATGCTTTCGGAGGTCGGCAAAGGAGAAGAGTTCGTGCTCGTGAGTGAAAACTTTCTTGTTTCTCGTACACAGGTCGCTAGGCTCAGTCAGCATCTGGCTAGAACATGTACTGGACATCAGGGTACTGTCGATACCTACCACATAACTTTGCCGTGCGCCGTCTTTGTATGGCGATGCAAATCCGGCCAGCCCAAGCATGCAACATCACACTCGCTGTCCGGGCAGTTGTACTGCAGTAACAGTCTGGTGTCCTCGAAAATCTCAGGATTCTCGAACCTGATTCCTAGATTGTCGTCCGTCTTGAAGAAGTCGCCTGGCGAGAACTCCTGATATAGCTTCTCGTGGTCGTCGGTGAGTATGACATGGTCCGACTCAGTCCTACAATGCGCGCAGGCTTTGGTCTTGTACAGTGCTCTCATTCTAATCGAGCAGATGTGGCAGCTTCTGTGGTTGCATGGCGCAATGGCAGTGTGTTGAACAGGCGAGGCGCAAATGAAGCAGACCTCTGCATCATCGTCGTCCACTGCCTCCTCTAGAGTTGGGTTTGCGGCTATGGGTAGAGCTTCGCCTCGCTGTTCTCCCTCCACTGCAGGCGCTTTGCCCTTGTCTGCCGCTGGCCGTCCACCGCGGTTGTTTGCACCATCCCCTCTCCCACGACCCCCTCGTCCGCGACCACCTGCGGAACCACCTCTGCCTCGTCCTCGGGCGCCGGGGTTTTCATGTCCGTCCTCGGCCCCAGAATGTGCTCCTCTTCCACGCCCTCGGCCTCTTCCTCCTCGTCGCGCTGAGCTGGTAGGCCCTTGTGAGTTCTCTTGAGCTCCAGTGTCGGCCATCGCGGGGTATTCGTCTAGAGTGAAACTTTTGGGTTGTGCTATGTGCAGGCAATCGAGGTGCTAAATGTGACAGAGAACAGGAAAACAGGTACAGTGGAAATGGTAGGGAAAGGTGGGCGGCGCAGGCCAGCGAAGGCGGTTATTAAGCGTGGTTGTGTCCGTGAGAGTTTGTGAAAGCTACGAGGATGACGCTCTCCTGCAAGCGAATCAATGATGGGGGATGGGGAATGGCCCATGCGCAGCGTCAGCCACAAACGGATAGCCTCATTTGGAATGACTCAGGCACGCATTTGGACGTGTGCCGGATGATTCGAAATGATGCATTTTTAGGAAGACGCCCTCCGTGCATATTGATCTTAGCGACTGCACTTCACCGATGGAGATGTACGCTGTGAGGATTGTACGCATAGTTTCTCAGTACGAATGTGCTGATGCTACTGCCAGAGCGCACAAGATGATATTACCTACAACGCCAACAATCCATAGCATCTATACTAAAATATTACACCTCAGCCAAGGCTGCTCGAACTTCTTGTGCTCTCCTTCGCCGCACCTTCCTTCTTCTCGCCTTCCTTCTTCTCGCCTTCCTTCTTCAAAATCAGCTCTCCCTTCTCATCCCTCGGTATCCTCGCCCACCCCGTCTTGAACCGCTTCTTGCTCGCATCGAAGCGCGGGAAGGGATGCGCTTCCGTGTTCAGCACGATTTGGTCGAGCGGTAGGACATCGTCGGGTCCGAAGAGGAGGTAGAAGTATTTGAGGGTTTCGGCCTGTGCATCGTAAGTATTGTTCAAAGTAAAATAAAAATAAAAATAAAGGCAGACTTACCAGCCAAAAGCTTTCCATATTGTCTCTGCTCGGCGGCGGGACCTTTGTCACGTCATTTACAGAGGTGTAGCCACCACCGCCCTCGACAACAGTATGGTTCTTGAAGGCCGAGAACATCTCCCAGCCCCATTCTCTGTAGATCTCATCTCCCGTGATGCGCCACATGTAGAACAGCGACTCTACCGTCTCCGGTCGCTGAAGGTTGTGCGCGTCAGCCGGCTTGATGACAAAGTCCTTCTTCCACCCCTCTCCCTCTGGTGTATCAACTTCCAAGTCCGTCGTAGAAGCGAGCACTTCTGTGTGGTACATCTTCGGCACGTCATCAAGCTCAAAGTGTGCGATCTCTGGTGATAAGCCAGTGGCAGTGGAGCGGTACATGCCCATGCACGTCTTGGTCAGCTCGCGTGCGAGCAGCATGTTCTCTTCCTGTGCTTTGCCCCACGAAGGCAGTTTCTGGGCGGCAGAGAGGGACAGGCCGGAAGTCTGCGCTAGAGCAATGGTACCGGGCATGAAGCACACCAGGTGATCCATTTTCGGGTGCAATTGTCCGTCTAACCCGCCGGGACGCTCGGCAAGGACAGTCAGATGGCTGTCCTTTGTGTAGGTAAGGAGGTGTTTCTTCACGCCTCGAAGGGTCTCGTCCCACATGTCTAAGTAGATGGGCTCTTGCTTTTGCGTCTGAAGGTATTGCTTAATGAGGTACTCGTAGTAGCTATCTCCCCGGGAGCCCAGGCGAACCTCGCTGCCCCGGAAAGTGCCACGATCGGCATAGATGAAGATGGGGACGAGGCCGTCTTTAGCGCCGTTGTCGTCTACAACCTGCATAACCTTCTCGGCTTTCTCCCAGTAGTGCGATTCTCCGGTGAGGTAGGCGAGGTATTTCATTTCGAGCTGCAGAGTGGTGGCTTCGGCGGTCGAGGAGGCGCCGCCGTCGGCGTGCGAGGCCTCGCCTTTGCTGTCCTTGAGGCGCACGCTGGCCCAGGGAATGCCAGATGGGGACTCGTATGCGCCCATGAGGCGGTCTGCGAGGTCGGTGGCTTTTTCGAGGAAGAGGTCTTCCTCGTTGGCGTTCTCAGGCTTTAACCCAGGGAGAACATCTTGCAGGTAGTGTGCAGACAGAAGTCCTCCGAGCATTCGTATGGTGGTCTCGAAGGTGTTGACGTCCTGGTCTTTGTCGTAGTCTAGGGTCGTCGAAACCCACTCGCGCGCATGCTTGAGCTCCTTGGTCAGGTTCATGATCATCATGGTGTCGAGCGCATCGACGATGATCCAGCCCAGGCCATTGGGTTCTGCCATGTACCGACCGTGCTTGGAGACTGGATGGTATTCGTCGTAGCCCCATCCGTGCTCCTCGTATGCGTTCCAGCTAAGCAAGAAGGCATCCTTGACTTCCTGTCTCCTCTTCTCCCAGAGTAGATTTTTTTGCTTGCTGTTCGTCCACCGAACCAGCTCTTCCCGCCGCTCAGTCTCGCAGCTGGTGTCTGGTCCGAGCCTGGCACAACCATCCAGTACAGAAAGCCCAGCACCAGCAACGCTATTGTTGCCAGGCCCTTCTTGCTCCTCACGAACCCCTTCTTTCCCCTGCCGCCTCCGTATCCATATCCCGTAGGCTTGTCCTTGTACATTGGCAAGCCCTTCTCGTTCCCTGTGACCTTGTTCCAGACATTCTCCTCAAAGCGACGTGAAGCAGACTCGATGTTGCGCGGGACAGCGAAGGACATGTCGGAGTCCTGGAGCGCCTGCTTGGTAGCCTTGACGGCCTGCTTGGTCGACTGCTTGGTCGACTCGACGGCCTGCGATGTGCGTGTGGCGGCGTTCTGGAGGAGCGAGAAGGCCGAGGGCGCTGCCTTGGATGCTTTGCTGCGGAGGTTGAACGGGTCGCGCGTTGTGTACATTGGCGACGCGTAGACCGTCGTAGCGTCTCAGGGACCGAGGCTAGGTCATGTTCCAACTGTCTGCTGTTGGTCTGGTACCGAGGCCTGAGTACGCTCGCCTTGGGCCTTGTGTGCTTTCGACTCTCGAGCCGCCAGGTGTCACATAGCTCTCATCCTAATCGAGACGACAGGGGTGCACAGCCATGCTCCCGTGCGGAGATTCGGTCGGAGGAGACCTCACTTCACAGCCTCCTTCAACACCAGACATTTTTAGAGCCGTCTTGGTCCACGCGGCCTCCACACAGCCTTGCTTTGGGATGAGATGCTGCATCCATGCGAAGGACAGCATGGTCGCAACAAGATGGAAGTTCAAGCGCATTCAGTCCATCTTCCCTCCTCATCATTATTACCACGTCGTGCTGTCGTCATTGATCGCCGACATGATTGAAGAGCTGCGCTTTCTGTTCTTCGTTTTCTTTCCCTATCTTCCTCTGTACAACTGCTATTATTTCGAGCGCAAAGACTCAGACCAAGAAGCTACTAGCAGGCCAGCAGCAAGCTCACAGACTTGGTTGCGTAGAGCAAAGCACGAGACAACGATAGGTGGAAATCTCCAGGAACCGCAACAATCATGAACCATCTCCAAATCACCCCCGGCGAAGGCACTAAGCCTCTGAAAGACAGCGCATCTGTACCCGCTGCATTGCCAGAAGCCAAAGAAACCAAGCTCCACCCAGCCAATGCGCCAGACGCCTCGACTAACGCATCGCTCTTCTTTGTTGGAACAGCAACTACCATCTTAGAATGGGAAGGCCTGCGAATCCTCACAGACCCCAACTTCCTCCACGCAGGCGACCACGTCCACCTCGGGCCCGGCGTAAGCGCAACGCGGAAGACGAACCCAGCAATCGATCTGGAGGAGCTCCCTCACATCGACGCAATCCTGCTCTCTCACTACCACCAAGACCACTTCGACAGGCTTGTCGAGGACAAACTTTCGAGGACTATTCCCATCATCACCACCCCTCACGCGCACAGCTGCCTGACCTCCAAGGGCGCCGACTCCTTCACCAACGTGCATGCGCTGGACTTCTGGGACGGGCTGATCATCGACGTCAAGCCCACGTCCGTCACCACTGGGCCAACGCCCAGCCTAAGAATCACAGGCATGCCGGGAAAACACATCCCACCTGGTCCTCTCGGCGCGGCAAACGACGTGCTCGGCGCCGTACCACCGACCAATGGGTGGATGATTGAGCTGGGCTACTCGTCACCCAGCGCCTCCGACGCCAACGACTTCAGCAGCGGGTACCGAGCGTACATCACAGGCGATACGCTGATGGTGGACGAGCTCAAGGAGATCCCCGAGCGCTACAAGGACCACAACATCGACCTGATGCTGATCCACCTGGGCGGGACCACGATCCCCGGGGCGAGCATGCCGCTATTGATGGTGACCATGGACGCCAAGCAGGGCGTCGAGTTGATGCATTTGATTAACCCGGATCTCACGATCCCCATCCACTACGACGACTACGACGTTTTCCTCAGCCCGCTGGACGACTTCAAAAAGGCTGTCGAGCAGGCTGGTTTGAGCGGGAAGGTAGTGTATTTAGATCGCAAGGACCAGTATAAATTCGCAGTCAAGCAGGAAGCGGGGCGGGAGAAGAAGGGGCTAGCGCAGCTTCCGGATGCGAGTTGAATAAATCAGATTAGCTGAATACGAAGTGACATGAAGTGTATATAAAAACGCACTTATCCACTCACTCCCACCCGGTAAAGCGCGCGTACGCCCTGACCAGCTCCTCCCCAAAAACCCACAACTCATCCTCAGTCCTCCACTCGCCCCCAATATATATCCTCTCCCCTTCCACACGTACACCCCCAACTCAGCAACCCCACACCTGCGCATAACCGTCCTACTACGCGGATTCCTCCCATTCACAATAGCGCGCATCCACACCCTCTCCCAGGGGCCCCAAAACCCGCGGTTCTCCTCGCGCCGACATGCGCTAAGCACCGCGGTTAGAGCTTCGGTGGCAAAGCCCCTACCCCATGCTGAAGGCAGGAGCGCGTAGGCTAGTTCGACCGTCAGGGTGTTGTGGGGTGTCGTGGGCGAGTGGAGGTGTGGTGGGAGGACGAGGTGATGTGGGGAGAGGGGGCCAGGCTTATGAGGCCGATGAGGTGGGAGGGTTGGGTTTGGGGTTCAGCTTGGGTTGGGGGAGTTGGTGGATGGCGTATGCGATTCTGAATTTCGCCTTCTCCTTGTCCTGGTCTTTTTCTTTGCCGTCCGTGGCTGCCGTCGAGGTAGACGTCGAAGTCGAACTCGCATCCGACGGGGGCAACATCCACTTTACTGATTCCTCCGTCTCCTCGATTGTTTTAGACGGCCGACGAATACTAGCTCAACGCATCAGCATCTCTTCCCCAGCCTGCATGTTCCGTTTTTCGTATTTTATACTCCATCTTCCGTCTTCCGTCTTCCATCTTCACTACTCCGAGTAAAATGTCTTCAATAGGGCTCTAGAACAAATGTTCCTATCGTTCGATACATGTATTGGGATAGGAACCAAAAACATACCTCCACGCCATACTCAACTCATCGCTCCTCAAAGTATGCAGCCAGGCCAGTTCCTGACTTCCCCGCTCAGCGCGTGTGATGAGGGTGAGTTTCAGCCGGGGGTGTGCAGGACGGCGTCCATTGTCGAGTTGTCGGTACTAAATCGCGGGGTGGTTCTGAAAGTATGTCGGGAAGTATCTCCAAGTCATGCCAAATGATAAAACTGTGCTTGCTCGCCTGAACGTTGACGGCTGTGTTAATTATCGCTGTATGATGACAAGTACATATACGTCTACCCGTACCTTCTACCCGTTCTTATATCCGTTTACTGCTAGCACAATATTCAGGCCCTCTACTTCCACGCCCTACCCACGACACGACAGCCCAACGATCACGGCCCAAGACCTCGTACAGACGGTTTGAAACACGCGAAAATAGCGCAAAAGGCGTGGAAAAGGGAAGGACCTTCCCTTTGCGGTTGGGGAATGCGCACTGTGGCTGGCCAAGCTGTTGTTGTGGGCGCGGTGTGTAGAACACTGAATACATGTGTGGAAAGACGCGATTTTCTACCGCGTGAGAGTAGCGCATATTGTATTGCAAGAGACGGTGGGAAGGTAATAAATAAGTGCTATCAAAGCTATGTAATCAAGAATCGAAGGAGTGGTCTCATGCCTGGTATCTTCATATGTACGACTGCCGTGGCAGGCGGCAGGGACAGCGCTGCTGTCCGAATTTCAACAAAAGCAACACATTACCTCGTCAATTGTTCCATCTCGCTAGAACTTTCGAGCGGGGCTGCTGAAGTTCTTGACGTCCCTGTTCACGTCGTCGTCAAACCCTGCCCTCTCCATTAGTTTGGTGAACGTGGTTGTCCCCGAATCACATGTCGCTCTGTTCTCACGCATCCCCGGCGCCTTGGGCGGAGCAAGGAAACTCAGATTTGGGGCTGGCATCAGCACATCAATTGTCTCGGTGCTGTCCTGGCGGTCTGGCGCGGGAGGGCGCTGCTCCATCTCCGGCTCGCGTCGACGGTGGCTGCGCGAGGATCTGCTTGTGCGGCGCTGCGAGGGAGCGCGCTTGGGGGTGAAGTTTGGCGTCTTGTAGGGATCGCGGTCGCTGCTGCCAGCGCGGACTGCGGGGGTGGGCGAGCTGGGTGAGGGTTGGCGGGCAGGCCGGGACCGTTGGTGAAGCCAAAGTTCAGCTTGGGTGTGCGGTCCCACATACTTCTGATCCGTGGCGTGAGGCCGGTGCCTACAGTGGGCTTGCTCGGCATGCCGTTCGAAACCATGCCCGTGTTGGAGTTGTAAGAGTTTGGCGAACGATGTGTGGAATGTGATGGGCGCCGAATGAAGTCTACTCGTGCGGCGTGCTCGGGGTCGTAAATTGGATCGCTGATATTCCGCGCTACGTGACCAAAGTCGCCTGAGTACTTCTTGCTCTGTGATTCGCGGCGCTTGTTGATCAGCCACATCAGACCGATAGCCCCAAGGGCACCGAGAACGAGGCCGGGGAAGAGGCCAGCTGCAAAGGACTTGCCATCGAAGCCTTGCTGCTTCACGGGGACAGGCGCTGGGCAGCCAGAAGTTTGCGACGAAGATGCAGGCCTGGTGGCGGATGGCGTTGAGGTGGCTGACGATGTGGGTGATGGACTTGTCTCGTCTTTGGAGCACATGCCGCTCTTGCATGTGTAGCCTAGCGGACAGCACTGGGTGCCGCATGTAGGGAGTTTTATATTGGTTGTGTTGGAGAGGTGCATCTGGTTGTCAGGATGCAGGGTGGCGTTGAGCTGTTTGACATCGCAGGTGATGGGCTGGATGAAAGCGCAATCTGCGCCTGCCGGGCAGCAGATGACGGACTGCACATCTGCACTGTTCAAGGACATGCATGTAGAGCCTGTGGGACAGCAGAAGTCGGAGGGAAAGCTGCTACCGCACTGTTGCAGGCCTTGGACGCCTCCACATGTTTGCGCCTGTCGAGGAAGAGGCTCGATGCTTGGGTTGACGTGATGGCTGAAGTGAGGAGGACCAAGACGGATAGCCGAGACAGCCTGGAGAGACTTGTCGAGGACCGCATGGCGGCAGAGGTGGGGAGAGTTGCGAATTACAACGGTATGATGTGAAAGCAAGACAGTTGTGGGTACCAGACTCGACGACTGAGGCAGAAGGGAAGAACAGCGTGAAGGAAGCGAAGAAAGGCAGCGAAGAACGAAGCGAAGAAACGAAGCGAAGAAACGAAGCAACTGGAAAGATGAAGGAAACGAACCGAGTATATCTACCTCCGGGCGTGTTGATACATGAAGAAACACACGAGAGCCGCACGCTGCAGTCCCCACAGCGCACTTGGGCTCTCTCGTGGCCAGCCATCTGGGGCCCAACCGTCCCAGAATAGAGCGGTGAGGCGGCGAGTGGGCGACAGGCACTGGAGGAGGGCTGCAGGCGTGGACTAGTCGCGTAGCAGAGTGGCATGCTCGCTCTCTGGTTGTGTGGCTCTGCGGTCGCGAGCAGCTGGACGGGTGAAACACGCACGGGCGGTTGTGTGCTGTTAGCGCGCAGTCTCCCCGGCGAGAATTATTAGCCTCTGGCGGCCATGGACGTCGGCCTCGCTCACCTCACCCACGCGATATGACGATTCTGCGGTGCCTAGCCAGACGGCCAGCTGCCACCACCTTCCAGGCTGCGGCCTCGGCTGCGAGCATATGCGTATGCGGTCTCCCCATGCCCATGCCCATGCGACTGACAGCGCCCTAGAGAGCAGCACGCGCAGCACGCGCAGCACCAGCAGCACCCTCGCTCGCCCGCAGCCTGTACACGGTCCCCACGCTCGCCAACCACGACCAGCTGGCCGCCAACGGCATCCCCGGCCTCTTCTCCAGGCAGGCCTTCCGCACCGCCTACACAAACTACCAGCAGCACATCATCGATGAGCTCAACGCCTCGACCGTCGGCACCCCGTACGAGGGCCAGGAAACAAAGTCGCTGACCATTGAGTTCGCCCGCGATCCCACCAGGGCCTATGCCTTCAACCTCGCCAGCATGGCCTTCAACAACCACTTCTTCTTCCGCGGCCTCAACACAAACCCGGACCTGCAGTCGACGCCCCCGTCCGACCTCGCCATCGAGATCAAGCGCCACTTCTCCTCCATGGACACCCTGCGCGACACCTTTCTCGCAACTGCAGAGGCCATGTTCGGCCCCGGCTTCGTCTGGCTCGTCCAGACAAAGGATACGGGTAATGGCAGCCTGCGCATCCTCCCCACATACATTGCCGGCTCGCCGCTCTCGGGCGCACACTTCAGACGGCAGTCGCACGACCTGAACACCCACAATGCCGACACGTACGGAGCCGTCAACAAGGTGGGCAACTTTGGCACCGCCGCCAAGCAGGACATGCGCCCCAAGCAGCCCCTGGGAGGTGTCGACATTGTACCACTGCTGTGCGTCAACACATGGGAGCATGCCTGGCTGTTCGATTACGGCGTCAAGGGCAAGAGCGCCTACCTCCGCGCCTGGTGGGACAAGATTGACTGGGACTTTGTCAGGCAGAACGCCACCATTGTGCAAAACCCAAACAAGCAGAACGAGTTCCACTACCAGTAAGCGAGCTCTGTATACCGCATGTAGCATAAATGTACAAAAGCTCCGCCATCTTGCAGCACACGTGTAGACGTCACCATACTCAATCGCAAAAAGTCTTGCGTATTGATTATAGTAGACAATACCTTCACTTCTTGATCGAGACAGGCACAGCACAGTTACATGAACAGCGAAACTTGATCGATAGGGGATTCATTGAGTGAAGGCATCTGCTACCCCAGGAATCCCAACACCGTGAAATGCGCAAGAAATACGCTATCAACCCGAGCGAGCGAGAGAGAGAGAGAGAGAGAGAGAGCCTCAAGACAGCCTCTCAGCCACCTTTACTACGCACTCCACTCTAGCAGCATCCCATTCCCTCCAAATGTCCCCTATCCTGCATTGCATCTGCATCTGCATCTGCCGTGACCACGCTCCTTTAGTTGATCTTCTTGAGCTCGACCTCGAAGATCAGCTCCGAGTTGGCCGGGATCAGGCCGCCACCGACATCCCTGGCTTTTGTTAGCATGCAGTCATGAATCCAACACGGCAGTACGCGTGTGGTGGTGACGCACTGGCTGCCATAGGCAAAATCCGAGCTGATGTCCAACCTAGCCTTCTCACCGAGCTTCATCTGCACGACGCCCTCGTCCCAGCCTGGTGGGGTGGTTAGCCGCTGATCTTCTGGCCACGACTCTCACTGCCCTGTCGAGCGCGGTGCACTCGGGTAACGAGTCGAGTGCGTGTGCAGCAACAACATACCCTTGATAACGCGACCAACGCCAATAGGCGTCTTGAAAGGCCCGCGGCCGGGCTTCTCAGTCGTGTCGAACTGCTTGCCCTTTCCGTCCTTCTTGCCCGCCTCCTTGAGCCAGCCTGTGTACAGCATCGTGACTGTGTCGCCCTGCTGGGGAGGGGCCGTTGCCCTCGACGAGAACAGTCTTCTGGACACCCATGTTGCGAGCTGAGGTGTGGAAAAGCTTGGTAGTAGTGGGGGTGGTGAAAGTAGGAGGGGTAGGTAGTGCGGAGATGGTGCGCGAGATGCGTGGGAGAGAGGAGAGAGCTCGGAAGGACATGGTGGGATGGCGGGTGGAGGGGTAGTTGTAGTGGGGGCTTCGAGTGCACAGCCACTGAAAAGGTGTCGTTTATTTGCACCAACGTCGCCGCCGGCCCTGATGGGTGAGAGGGCAAGGGATCGGCGCTCCTGAGAGCACGCCTTCGCCGATCTGGGCTTTGGCACTGACGTGGGTCCCTGATGCGTGGAGCTGCGCTCAGTCTCAACGTGCTGGATTCGATGCAGAGAACGATGTAGCTGTGTCATTCACGGTCATGTCTCACGCTCATGTCTTATCTTCACGGTGCAGAACATTGTGCTGCTGAGCGATACAGCACGTACTTCTGTTAAATTAGAAGCTAATTGATCACTCATGCTACTCCACGCTGCCGTCCGTTCTACCAAACTGTCGTACATAAAGTCATGCGTAAACGCGTTATTCGTATAGTTGTTTCGTAATATCTGCGTGGTATTCGTATCCTCAGACCATTCTCTCAATATGAGACGAGGACCTGCAGAACGAATGGAGCTACAAACGCAATAGCAACTGTCTGCTCGGCGTAGTGTCTTGAGGGGTTTTGATATTAGACATTTCAATAGCTCATCTTGTTTGAAACGCTTGACTGTATCATCGTAAGCAATCAGTGCTGCTTCTCCTCTTCCTGCTCCGCGCCGATACGGGGTGGGCTCTTGGATTGCGCCGAGTGCGGTCTGTATGGCGAGTGACTGCGTCTGCACGACTGTTAGCATATCCGCTGTCGAGGCGCAGTACTCAAATAGCTTACGATCGCCTTCTCTCGCCTTCCTTCTTCCTCTCCTCAATGACCTTCAGCATCTGCTTGCGCCCGTCGCGTGCGTTGATGTGTGCATCCTTCATACTCATGCTGATCTTTCTGCTTGAGTCCGCTCTCAGCAGTCTCTTGAGCAGGAGATGCTTCATCAGAACGCAGACGAAGACACCGCAATCGCTACCGTTCTCCTGCTGCGGCGAGTCGTGCATCGGTATGAAGCGCAACCTCTTCCCAAGTAGTTGTTCCATCTTCATCGTTGTGCTCCGGGCTTCTCGGTCGTTGGACGCAGACATGGAATCATAGTGGAAGGCTACGCCGTCGATGACGGAGACGAGCAGCAGGGACCAGTGCGACCCGCCTTCTGCGGCTGTGACGTCGGCGTTGTCGTTTATGGGGAGGAAGACGTGCGTGGTCGTGCTGAAATTCGGAAGGGCTTCCTTCAGGGAGAGCGGTTCGGGTGCGTTCATGAGCATGAAGCTCATGGACGGGCGGAGGAGGACGATGGAGGCTTTGGGAAAGGCTTTCAAGTCTTCGCGCTCGAGGTATCTAGGCACGATTAGGCCTGCCTAGACGCTTTATACGGAGGTACGGACTCTTGCCAGAATGCGATAGCCTGCAGAACAGATTAGTTGGAGCAGTAGCAAGGCCGAAGAGCACACGCACATTGTCTGTGAGCCAGTCATCCTTGATGCTCTCGACATCCGTTCGCATTACTATGCCGTGTCAGTCCGGTCTGTAGGTGCGCGCGGCTAACAATGCGTACTCACACCTTATATCATGGTCTGTCCACATTAGTGTCTTTAGTTACTACACCCGTATTCTGGACTCACAAGAAAGATACGCATCGTCGGTTGGACTCAGAGTCTTGTTGAAGTGGTGCCTGCCCTTATCCATTAGCCGGCTCAGACCGCCGGGCATGGTGCTGTCAGGCGCGCTGCGAGGGTGTGACTGGTGTGACTTGGCTGTCACTATGTATTATGTGCGGTACGTTGGAGGAAGTTGAGCGCGTAATAGTAGTCTTTGGGGCTCTTTGCAGTTATGCACGCAATGTCTGCCTGGCGCGATATCTCGACTGCCGAGGAGCGTGGGGCCCGCGCGGAGGTCCAATGCTACGTCATCCACGTTACTCGATTGGACAATGCACGAGAAGCATGCTGGTGTTGAATCGCATGACAGAACGCTCTCTGTGTCTTAAATCATCATGTGTGGATACAAGGAGAACTCATCCACGTTGGTTTCGCTCTTGTTCGTCAACTACGCCTATTTCATGATCTTCATACTGGCTGTCTATATAGCCATCAGAACCGCTCAAGGCAGCTGCCCAACGATCTTAGCTTCGCCGTTTGGGCCAGTCTTGCCAAACTGCTCTGGTCTCTCGACCTTGTAAAGCCAGCCCTGCTTGTCTTCAATCTTGCCCTGCTGAAGACCTCGCAGTGTGGTGAGCAGCTTGACACAGACTGGGCCGGGCTCGTTCTCCGCCGCGGGGAAAGTAATCTTGTCGTTCTTCGACCCTATGGTGATCGACTTGATAGGCACCAAAGCTGCTGCAGTTCCTGCGGCCAGCACCTCATCGAACTCCTTGATCTCGTCATATGGGATCTGCTTTGTGTCAGCATATGACTCATTGATGTGAAGGTGGTTCCCCCATACCTCTCTCGACTCTGTCTCCCAGCCGAACGACTCGGCAATCTTCAGCACACTATCTCCAGTGACACTCTTGATGACGTTCTTGCTGCCGGACGCAATGAGTTTGACCTTATCGCCGTCCCTCTTCACACCGATGAATGCCGACGTAGAGAACTCGTCAACCACACTGCGAGTCTTGCTGTCCAAGTGCAGAGTAATACCATAGCCTGCCTTGTACGCCTTCTCGCTGTGTCGCAGAACAGGGGCGTAGTTACCGCCAATCTTTGCTGAACCAGTTCCCTCAGGGGCCGCACGATCAAAGTCCTCGAGGATGAGAGCATCGACGGGGTTTGTTCCGTGGTAAACTCCTGTGGGAATGCAGTAAACCACAAAAGTGTACTCCTGAGGCGGATTCAGGCCCAATTGTGCCGAGCTACCGAACAGCAGAGGACGGATGTACATGGCTGCGCCAGTCTCATGAGGGGGACATACGCTGCGTTCATTCCCACAGCCAGGCTGCAGCACTTGAGGTAGTGGTCGGTAGGTACATCGGGAATCGAGATGTAGGAAGCTGAGTGCTGCATGCGCTCGGCGTTCATGTTTGGCCGGAAGATGTTGATTGTATCATTGGGTGCGCGGAATGCCTTCATGCCTTCGTAGCACTGCATGCCGTAGTTCAGGGCAGGTGCCATACCATGGATCCGCAGAAAAGGATCCTCGACGAAGGTTGGCTCTGTCCATTTTCCGGTCTCAAGAGAGTAGTGTGACTCTACATGTCCGGCAACTACAGCATGTTAGAAATCGGCCACGGTCTTTTTTTGCTGAATAGAGAAGCATAATATTTGCCCAAATATCCACTTCTAGCTCTTTCAATTTCAGTAGATTCTAGAAACTGCATCTCATAGTTGTTTACTTCGATAAAACGGGATGTATAGCGGAATATCTCACCTTCACGGATCTTGAAGCCTACGTTGCTCCAGTCTGTTAAGCTGTTAGCCCAGAATTGCGTACGATCTCGGTTACTGCACGTACCAATGGTTTCAACAGGCCTAGGAGGGAAGTCAGACATATCTGCAGTGGTTGTATTGGTGTGGTTGTGGTGTGGGGAAGGTGTAGGCACAACCAAATTCGAATTTATTGCGATGTCGCGCCGGTCGTGTCCGAGTCAGCGGCGGCAGTGTGCCTAAAGCGAGCCAGCTGCTGCCTTCAAATCAACGCTTTTATGCATGCTGACAACACGTTGCACCGGTAAAGTTACAAACGACTACGTGAATCAGCAAGGGCGATTTGTTATGCTGCGGGTGGTTCGGATATGGGCTGTTGCCAGATATGCCTTGGCGTGGTCAGAGATATCGACACGCACCAGCTTCGCACTTGGAATCGAACCACAGTATATGCTATATACTCTTGCACTCTAGTGTCTAGTGACGGCTACCTACTAAGCCTTCCTGTTATCTTCTGCCACCATAACACAAGTACCATGATACGCACCTCAGGCCCCAGGAGTCGATTCGCCATCCTCGCCCTGCTCGTGTTCGCCGCTCTCACATTCCTCTTTCTTGGATACTCTGGCCAACATCAGAGTCGCTCCAGCGAAGACAGTCAAACTCTGCTCACAGGACATGCGATTGCACCAAAGTTAGGAAATGCGACGGCCAAGTAGGTTGATGTCTGTGACTGAGGTCACAAGAACACAATGGCTAACACAGCATGCACAGGGCAGAACTCGGCCGCGCAGCTTGGAAACTCATGCACACGACCTTTGCTCGATTCCCAGAAACGCCTACAGACGACGAGAAGGAGGCACTACGATCCTATGTTCACCTGTTCCAGCGACTGTATCCATGCGGAGAGTGCGCCCAGCACTTTGGCCAGGTACTCAAGAAGTACCCGCCACAGGTATCGTCGCGAAAGGCTGCAGCGCAGTGGGGCTGCTTTGTACACAATGTCGTCAACAAGAGGCTGAAGAAGCCTGAGTTTGACTGCGATGAGATAGCAAGTCACTACGACTGTGGCTGCGCGGATGAGAAGGAACCGAAAGCTACGTGATCATGTTGACATACCGCGCTATAGAAAAAGCAAGCAAGACCTGCATAGCACAGTCTTGGGTACGATGCGCCACATCAAAGTCACTGCCGCGCGTTGGAGATTAGAGCACTCCTACTGCAAGCCTCATATCGAAGATGGCTTCGAGCCAGCGCGTGTGTAAAATAGCCATTCGCCTGCACTGAACTCGACTTAACCTTGCCCTCGACGTAGAGGTAATGCTATGCAGACTCGGGGTACATGTCTTACTGTACCCAAAGCAGGTGATGCAACAAGCAAGACACGTCGAATATGGCGGGCAACGAATGGTTTGTCTGTCCAGTCTTCCGGCTGACGCGCACGAATGGCAATCAGCCGGACTTCGCAGAGGGTGTCTTGAATAGGCCCGACGGTGCTATGCTCTGGTAAGGAGGTGTAGACCAGGGCACTGGACTCGAGCTTGTACGAAGTATGTGGTAAATGGGCAAATGGGAGCTCACGCGCGCGCGATCAACCTGGGAATAGCCCTGCAAAGCAGCCACGCGTGCAAGCGCGAAACCAGAGTGTATACGACAAATGCAGTCAAACCTGGCGTGCGGATGCTTGTCTCCTGCGACAACGTAACAACATGTCTGCTCAGCAAGCACTGGGAACATGGGACACGGGAGTGCGTGGTAGTACGAGAGCGTAATGTCGCACGTCGTCCGCGAAACACCCCTCCGCAGCAGATGTACAGGCCAGCATCCCGCTACTTGTAACCCACCAGTTCTGTGACGTCCCCTCGGTGGCTTGCGTATGCAGCCCAGTCGCTGGGGCCAGCGCGTGATATTTTGGGAGCTGTGCAGCAGCTGTCAGGGGGCCACGGTTCGGGGATGCTGGGGGCGGCCCACATGCAGCTAGACTAGTCGCATGGATGATTTCTTATGTTGATACTGCGAAGCTCTCCATCTGAAACCCTCTGGGCACAGGAGGAGTGTATATGCTGGCGCCCACGCTCACCGACCTCTGCGCCTCTATTCCCGTCCTGCCAGCTGTTCACCGCTACTAACAACGCGTCCCGTTCCCCGTCCCATTATGGTTTCCTTCTCATGCGAAGTGAGTGTTTATTTATTGATACCCCTCTACTCCAGCGCGCATACCGACCCCTCGCCCCCTGAAGATGCATTGGAGCTGATGGCAACTCACTAGAACTGCGGTGATGTGCTCACCAAGAAGAAGCTGGACCCGCACAGAAATCAGTGCTATGGCGCATCCTACACCTGCCTCGACTGCATGGTGCACTTCCCGGGCACCAGCTACAGAACCCACACGGTATGCGCCCAAGCCCTCAAGCTTCTCTCCTACGGGCATGTCTCTAGGAGCGAGCTGCGTAATAATATCCGCACTGTGTGCGCATGGCATGCGCTCCGGAAAATTTGCGTTTGTCCTACCACAACGATAACTAACCGACACCCTGCAGGCCTGCATAACGGAAGACCAAAAATACCAGGGCAAGCTGTACAAGGAGAAAAAACCAAAGGGCCAACAGCAGAAGAACAACTCGCAGACCCTTACTCACCACAATGCCTACGTCGAAGATACTGCTGGAGCAGACAACGCCGTTGCGCTCGTCGATGCGCCCCCTCGCGCCCCCACCCCGCCGCCTGCTGCCCATTCTCTGGGATACCACGAGCAAGCTGCTCTGCCGCCTGTGAACGTCTTCGACTTCCTCGACAACTCGACAACACCAAACGCTCCTCGAACAGAGTCGCACATGATCGAAGACAGCGCACCGCCAGCGTATACAGAGACGCCCATGCCTGCAATCGCAGATGTCATGTCCTTCCAGCTGCCAGACGACGCATCTTTCGTCCAGCCCGGATTTGCGTACGGCGACGAGCCAGTTCGACCGTCAAACGAGCGATTCGATTCATACACCACTCCTGCCCCTAAGTCGAGGAAGTCAAAGAAGGACAAGAATGTCGAGACGACTTCCAAGAAGAGCGAACGCAAGCGCAAGCGCTCGCCTGCCGAGCTTGACATGTCACTCGTGCGTGCTCAGGACGAGAAAGATATCATGATGGAAGACGCACCTCCTGTGCTCCACTCTGGCCTCACTGGCGGACTCAACAGACTGCTTGCCCGACCCGAGTTTCCGCCTTCGCCTGACGACTCTGGAGACTTCGCCAACTCCCCACTGAGCCCCATGAAGCGCGCCAAGCAGGGTACATCGAAAGCGCTGATGCGCGCGCAGAGAGACTGGGAGATTCAGCAGCAGAAAGATAAGAAAGTAGAGATCAAGGAAGAGAGGGAGCGTCAGAAGGGCAAGAAGAAGGGAGAGAAGAAGGAAAGGAAAGAGAAGGAGAAAGAGAAAGAGAGGGGGCGTGAGAAGGTGCGCAAGGAGCGCAAAGCTGGCACGGCACTGGTCAAGATCAGGCCAAAGAAGAGGAGGGATGACTCGACCCAGATTAGACGTCGCCGCCAGTATTCTTCGTCAGTGTCGCCAGCGCCACAAGAGCGTAAACCCAAGGCTATCGAGTACAGTCGATCGACCTCGGGCTCGCCGAGTCCAGACGGCAACGGCCAGCTTGTGGTACGTCCCCAAGCTGGTGAGCTTGCTATACCCATCAGCACGCGGGCTGAGTTGTTTATGTCCTTTATCAACAAGGGCCCTGAATCAGAGCGAGGCGTGAGCGTCAACAAAGCTCTGAAGAGGTATCACCGCGAGCGCCACGAGCGACGGGAAGATAATCTGCATAAAGCAGACGATGAGAAGGAGCTCTGGAAAGACATGCGTCTCAAGAAAAACGACAGGGGCGAGATTGTCCTCTTCTTCGCTCCCGAGTCGTCCTGACTAGACCTGGATCTCGACTTCGTCAAGCAGATGAAGGACTGCAGCTGCTCCGAGCCGTCACCGAGTCAAGAATCGCATGACAACGACGAATACGTTATGGTAGCGAGTGTCTGAACAAACCAATCTCCTGCCCATTTCCTTACTTTTTTCTGGTAGATACCCGACACTCGTCAACACTGGTCTGGGTGGCTTGGTGCATGTTTACATCTCTCTGGGCGTTGGGTCTTCTCCTCTCCTCTCTCATTGCATACTTACAGCTATACGTTTGTCTGTCTGCATATTCTTTGTTACGGCCGCACATCATACCCACCATACCAATGGCCTGAGGTGTCTTGCGTTTGGAAACTTATTTCTTATGGCCAGTCTTCGTGCCCCTAATGCTCCTTGGGCTGGGCCCGCAAACGCATGGTAGCAAATGTTGATGACTTAAGTGCTCAGAACCTACACTCATTGCAGTGATTCAGCCCCACAATATGTTTCACAGAAGCTGATCCCATACGGTTACACAGGTTTTCCATTCAGGCGGTCATCATTAGTGCTTACCGTGGTGATCACTCTGCTTCCTCGACTCCAACGCGAACATAGCTCCATATCCTAGACCAAACCACCCACAGCGTCCTTCCAACAGGATTACCAACATGGCCGTGGACCGCGCTGCCAAACACAAAGCGCAGTTTCTTGACGCGAAGCAAGATCTACGCCCTATATTCACATCTCTGAACGGCGACAACTCGTGGCTCTTCTCCTTCCCTCGGCCTGTCGCAGAGCGTGAGAGTACAGGCAAGGCGTACTTCCATGTGGTGCACGACCCTTGGTTCAACGGTCCTGAAGTGCAGTACGCATCCTGGCTAATTTACCTCAGTCTGTCATCTCAGCCGGCTGTCAGCAACGGAACAGACGTTGAGGGTCTTGTCCGGGAGATTGAGCAGGCAGTGGCAGACGCAGGCATCATATCTGCTCGAGCAACAGCACTAGAAGCTAACTCACCGATCGATGCCATCTTTATAAATCTCCACTACGGAGACCATCTCCACGTACCCACCCTGCTTACCTTCAACCCTACCACTCCCGTCTTCGCGACCGTGGAAAGTACAGCAATCATCAAGAAGCTGAACCACTTCGATCAAATCATCGCTTACAAAGACCTGGACCCAGACACGTTCAACGGCGACTGGACCAGTTTGCACCCCGGCCAACCCCTTCCCTTCTACCTAACACAGTTCCGCATGCGGGGCACCACGAACTCAACTTCCTCAGCGCTCTCATCTGGAGCTCTTCACCACACAACCACGAAGCAGTCCTGTACTCGCCGCACGGTCTGCACACGTCCACACCCGCGCTGCAAACGCTGCTGCACCACTCTGCGCCGGAGTTCAAGACGCTGGTGCTCCTACACGGGCTGAAAGAGAGCTGGGCGTTCAACTGGCAGACTACGTTTGGAGTCGCTACGGGTCTGGAGTTGGTCAGGGAGGCGGATGCAAAGTACTGGATTAATACGCATAATGATAGATTGCGATACGGCGGGCTGTTGTGGTTTATTGCCAACGATATCTTCAGGACAATCGAGTGGGGGCTGGGGCGGGAGAAGAAGGGCGGGAACGGCGAGGCGAGGAAAGAAGTCAGCGTTATTAATGTCGAGAACGGGGGCTGTCTTGTCCTGAAGTAGATAGAGATGTAGTGATTAAATTCGCACAATACGTACTCGTTTCCTTACCTCGCAAGACGCAGGGCCGCATCTGTATAGTGCGCCCCGAGTGAGGCTCACTAGCTGCGATACAGTAGATATGCTATATCCAAATCCAGCGAACGACTTGATGCAAGCCCGCATGCGGTGCTTTTCGGTACCGCCATCGACGTTCGGCTGCGAGGCTTTCCACAAGGCTGCTCCGCGAAGGTTGTCCAGATGGGTTAGTGCGCTGACTGCTCAGCCCTGTGACTGAACCCGAGCCAAGGGTGCCGGGTGAGTTTCGGCGCTGCGGGATCTCATCGACCAATCAAGTGGCAGAGACAATTCACACGTGTGGGTGCAGTTGGGGTTTTCTCCTGTGCGATTACATCAAGCTGGGTTGGGAGGCGAGGGTCAGGTCGCTAGAGACCGCATGCGGCTGAGGCAGTATACTTCTGTTGTTATTGAGGGGAGGCAGGTCAATTGCACGTGTGACTCAGAGAACGTGCTACCTGTAGAAGGCGTGCAGGTCGGCTTTGAGGATTGGAGTCGTGTCATGGCGTATATGCTCTGTGAAGATTTGGTTGAAAGTTTAGGTCCTGAAAGCTGCCGCGACGGTTGCCCTTCTCCCCACGATGACATAACGTCTGCTCAAATAACCTCAGCATCTCGCCACGACTTCCCAGCGGCAACATGTGTTCGTACGACATGGGTTCTCCTATGCAGTGCCACAATATCCCGCAGGGCGCAGTTCTTCCAGAAGCCTTCCTCATTCTCACTCGCGCCATATTCCCGCAACTGCATCGAATCCACATCTCGGCACCTGTCGCACATCATCTGCATGCCCTCGCTTCTGATTTGACACTGACATGAAGCGGGGAACTTCATCCGCTGCAAAGGCGAACGCTAGCTCGGCCGTTTAGGCTCACCGGCCGCAGCAGCGGTACTGCGTGACCACCTGAACGCCCTTGCTCTCGTGGCTTCGATGCAAAAGCTACAGTTCTGACACGGAGAATACACTAATTGACGAATAACAAAAAGCAACGTGATAAGGCTTCGCGAGCCTACTCGTTTATGGCCAGCGGCCCTGGTTGTGAGGCAGAAAGGTCCTTGTCAGCCGCATTGCCCACAGCATGCAGACGGCTACACGGAACGTAGCTATAACAACTCGATGTGTCGCACGTATGGCCGCCATCACAGCCTGACAGCTCTCCCCTTACATTCGACCTTTCGACCCTCGCCTCCATTCAATTGGCACTTGTATGATCCCTCTTCTCGAGGGTAAGCCCGTGACAAGACTCACCAGAAGACATTCGAACTTGCCTTCGCCTGTTTGACGGATCATGTACACCACATCTGAAATGTCCTACCAAAACTATACCGAGACTCCCATTGAGGCGTGGCAGGACTTTGTCCTTTGGGATGACGACTGCTACAACAGCCCCACGGTCACTCGAGGCAACAACCGCCATGGCTATTTAGGGGTTGGAACCTCTGGCATTGAGTCGCCGTACGTGACGTCGGCACCTCCTTCGAACTACGATGGACCCTCATCATTCGACTATATTGTGTCTGCACCGCCGTCGATCATTGACGAATCGTCGTCCTACGGCCATTTCTACGGCACTTCGCCAACATTCTCGTCTACCGCGACGTCCCCACTTGTGGGTCGAGACGATGGTCGCTACTTTGGCTCTTTCGGTGCTTGTGACTACCTTCTCCCACCCGTACGAGAGGCTACAGAATCGCCTCTTTTGGATACCACTCGCGAGCGGATCGTCGATTCAACCGGTTCTCTGGCAACATCCGCGGGCACGTTCCTCAACCCACACGTGGCAGGATCGTTTCAAGCCTTCAGTAGACAAGACGTTGTGGCATCTCAGATCCTCGCAAGCACGGGAGATTGGACTGATCAGGTCTCCATCAGTGAGCCCATTGCAGAATGTGGTGAAGACGGGGCGTCAACATTGCCGATACCGATTATACGAGCTCAGAGTCAGAGCTTGAACAGCTCCTTCGAATCTTACAACCACCTACAGAAGACCTACGATCAGCGAACGAGAGCCATCACTATCCCACAGCCAGGTAGTAGGTCTACCAACCACAGTGCTAGGATGCCACACCCTCAATCGGCTTCGAACGTACCGCCAATTCTCTCGATATCCCCTCTATCTCAACGGCGACCCCGCAGTGCTACTCTGTCAAGAAGCAGCTCGCGTGCTGAGCAACGCAAGAACCGAGCATCTCCGTCACCGACATCTGCGCATTCCCTGGGCTGGATCTCCATGCAGATGAACAACCAGTCTGGACGGATGGCAGCTGCATCTTCCGAAGGCACTCCAGGACGGGTTCCAAAAGGACGCAAGAAGGGACTTGATCCTAGGCAACGTAGCGAGGCAGCTTTGATGCGGATTATTGGCTCGTGTTCAAACTGCAAGAAGCGCAAGGAGAAATGCGATCCTGGCACACCTTGCAAGTCTTGCCTCAAACACTACAAAGGCGACCTGGTTAACAACCCTTGTCGGAACCATTTGCTGGCCAACCTCACCAAGGCGTTTTTGTCTGATCGCCACGCATGGCACCCTACAGCCCGTTCGCTCGAGTCATGCATCACGCCCGCCGCATTCAGCGTCTCGACTGATGTCACCCACAAGATCGAGCTTTATTTCGGCTTTGGGCAGCCCCTCAAGGTCAGCGTTCACCCAGTCGAGATAGACAACCCACAGCCATTGATACATAAACACCTTGTCTACTCATGGCCACCTCAATCATCTACTTCTTCCACTCACACTCAAGCTGTTCTCCCCGTTGTTCTGACAGAAGAGACCGTAGCCGGGCTTGAGGGGGCACTCGATGCTCACCTCGCCCATCTTGTCATGTCAGAGTTCCAGGCTTTCCCACTGTATTGCTCAACGCTTCGCACACTTCAAAGGGTCTACATCTTCTTCCGCTCCCTGCAGCCAGATTCTGCACCCTGGCGTCTTCTCCTTGACGCTCTGAAGCTCCTTGTACTTGTGCATGTGGGAGGCGACATCACGCTACCCAAGCAGGCGGAGAGTGCCCCTCTGGCAAGACTCGTGCGCAACACCATGGATGTCCCTCAGGACTACCAGCCCTCGCCTTGCTTCATCAGAGCGCAGTTCGGCGCCGTGATGCCCACGCTTGCCAACCGATTGATGGAGCGGGTACTCTCGTCCCTGGAACGGCTGCTGCTCAGCCGCAACGGTGACCACTGGCCTCTCGCACTTGCAACACTCCTAGTTGTCCTGATGACAGTCGAGTCCATCCACTACCACGCAGCCAAACTGCCATACCACAACGCGCACGACGTCCCCCGCGCAGCCAATTCAACCGACAGCCTCGACACGGACGACAGCGCCGTCGACACGATACTAGCCTTCTACAAAGCATGTTTCTCTGCCTGCCACACCCGGCTCCGCCCCCAGTGGGAAGGCGAGCTCAACACAGCCACAGGGCCCAGCTCGCCCGCTGACCAGTTTGTCAAGAGCGTGCGCGAGGCCGTGAGCAGAGCCAGCGCGGGCGACTATCTGGAGAGCAAGGTGGGCGAAAAGAGGCTGGATGAGGAGGATATGGGGTTCTTCTTTGATAGACTGGTGGCTAGGCTGTTGCTGTTGGAGTCTTGATCTGAATTTGTGTCGTTTGGCTTTTGGCGTGGGTTGACGATTTATGACTGAGGATGGCATGGCGTTTTGTTTTTGCATTGGTGCTTGGTCGCTTCGTCTATCTAGATCCAGGGTTGTGTAAGCTAGTGTAGGCAGGTTGTTCGTCGTGTTAGATACCATGGGAAACTAATTTCTCCCATGGTCTTCTCGGCTGTCTCTATTCAAGGTTGCTGTGTGATGTCTATACAATCGCTAGGACGCCAGAGGTATGCAAATGCAATCTAACGCTTCTGTACAATATCTTACACACACCACTCTTACTTTTTCAACCGACTCCCATCCAGCTCGTCCAGCCTTGCCGTGACCATGGCAGGATTCTCCGTCAATAACAACCTCACCCGCTCCTCAAATGCCCTCACCATAGCCTCAGCAACCTTGGGCGCAGCACCCCCACTCAGAGCTGCATAGAGGGGATTCGCAAACGCAAACTCCAGAGCCAAATCGACACGCGTCTCTCTAGCCCCCAACGGCTCCACGGTCCAGGTACTGCGCAGATGGGTCAGCAGACCCTCACTGCCATCCGTGCTGACGCGAGCGTCGTTGTGCAGATGATGCGCAATCTGGTCTGCAGGCAGCGCCGTCGCCGCATCACCCCCGACGCTCTCCACCACCCGGCCGGGCACGCAGTAGACGCGCGAGGTGAAGCTCTCGCTCAGGCTCCCAAAGCCGCTGGTCAGGATGCCGATGCTCGGCCAGCGGCGGCCTGTGATGGCGTCGGGCGCGGACCAGTGGGTTATCGTGGAGCGCTGGCAGTAGGGTAGGAAGGAGGAATACGAAGGTACGTCTGCGATGATGGAGTAGATGGGCGTGCTAGGGTAGGGAAGGGTGCGGGAGGCGCGCAGAGTCTGGACGTCGGTCGTCGAGGCGGCGGGTGCGAAGATGTTGGGGAGGAAGTGGCGTGTGTGGGATGCCAGGCGGGGTGGTGGGAGGGCTGGGCGCAGGGCTGGGCGGAGGAGGGGCGTGAGGGTCGCCATGGTGGGGGTGAGGTGAAGGTGCCGATGCGAGGACGTGCCTGCGGAGCGTGTCACCGGCTCATGATGGTTGGTGTATAAGAGGCCGTGATGATCGTCATGGCCATGAAGTGGCGCATGGACCCTTGCCCACATGTCAGGGCCAGATGCTGGCGCGCCTCTTATCGATTAACTTTTCTCGCTCTGCACAAACCCCACCAACTCCCCGCGTCCTGCCACTGACCCAAGAGACGGACATGGCGGCGAATTCAGACAACATGGCCGCCGCCGCCGCCGAGGAATCGCACGAGTCGCGCTTCCAGACAGACAACAGCGTGTCCGCCAAGCAGCACCCCAAGCAGCAACTCTCCAAGGCCATGGAGCACATGCGCTTCGCCGTCACCGTCGACCCCGTCACGCCCCCAGCGCCGACAAGCACACAGCCCACCGAGCCGACATTATCGCCCGTCGAAAACGACGCATACGGTGTCCCCGCCGCCATCCAGCCCCTGCGCAATCCCGCCTCACGCTCCCACGACCCTCCAACAATCAAAAGCGCTCCGACCCCTTCTCCTTCGGCTCGCGCACCCTCGAGGAGGGCGACAACATCTTCGAGTTCAACGCGTGGGATAACGTCTCCGTCGATGATACGTACAAGCAGTTCTCCGAGGAGCAGTTCGAGAAGCAGCGCGCCGACCCCGTGTCCGACTTTGACCGCAAGCGCTTCAACGACAACCCGGAGAAGTGGTGGAACACCTTCTACAAGAACAACAAGACCAACTTTTTTAAGAACCGCAAGTGGCTGGCCCAGGAGTTCCCCGTGCTTAGCGACCTCGGCCGCCCGGACGCCCCCGCTGCCACCGTCCTCGAGGTCGGCGCCGGCGCCGGCAACAGCGCCTTCCCCATCCTGCAGAGCAGCCAAAACCCGCGCCTCAAGATCCACGCCTGCGACTTCTCCAAAAAGGCCGTCGATCTCATCCGCGACCACGACTTGTACGACACGGCCAAGATCCAGGCCGACGTCTGGGACGTGGCCGCCTCCCCTGACGGCGAAAACGGCGGCCTGCCCCCTGGCCTGACCGAGGGCAGCGTCGACGTGGTGCTCATGATTTTCATCTTCTCCGCCCTGAACCCGCGGCAGTGGGACCAGGCGGTGCGCAATGTGTGGCGTGTGCTGAAGCCGGGCGGCCAAGTGCTGTTCCGCGACTACGGCCGGGGCGATCTGGCCCAGGTGCGGTTCAAGAAGGGGCGCTGGATGGAGGAAAACTTTTATGTCCGCGGCGACGGGACCAGGGTTTATTTCTTCGAGCAGGACGAGTTGGAGCACATTTGGGGGTAAATCTTTCACACCCTCTTCAACATGTTCAACTGATTCCATACCGACATCCACAACCACAACCCCCAAATACCAACAAAACAAACCCCCAACGAAACACAACAAAACAACGAATCACAACAAAACAACGAATCACAACAAAACAACGAATCACAACAAAACAACGAATCACAAACACCCCGCCCATCCTTTGACATCGCACACTTCGGCGTCGACAGACGCATGCTAGTCAACCGCCAGCGCCGCCTGAAAATGTACCGCTGCTGGATGCAGGCCGTCTTTAAAAAACGAGGGTCTATAATGGGGGTCCAGAGTCAGGTCCCTACAAGTACCCTGCGCCAGGATAGAGAGGAGAAGGAGGAGGAGGAGGCGGAGGCGGAGGTGTAGATCTTGAGTGAGGGTGTGGGTGGGTGAATTGGAGTAAATTAGAATAGTGGATTAGAGTGGATTAGAGTGGGATGGTTAGAAATACCCAATTCTTCGCTTCTACTTCTGCTTCTCTTCTGTTACTTGATGCATGTGCACATGCATGGTTCTGCTACTCCTTACCTTACCACATTACACTACACTACACTACACTACACTACACTACACTCCACCAAACCTACCTGCAATCGTCAAACCCCACCGTATACCGTATAAGACGTCGCCTGCCCTTAAATCCACCTCACCTCATCTTGTATCATACCATACTATACCATACCATACTACACTATCACTATCTCTTTGAAGCCCTATACTGCTAATCTCCCTCTTATCTGCTCTTGGATACTCTTTTGCTTATGTTGTAACACCATTCGGGTGTCGAGTCCAAATTCGTCACGTCATGTCGCGACAATACACTCCACGGACTTGAACTATGTCGAGGTTGGCCGCTATACCAAGGGTGCCCGCTGCGTTGAGTTGGACCTCTGCGTCAAGTCTACTTCGACCGTCTCGCTCTCCCGCACCACCTCCCTCACGCCGTCAGCCAGCACCACCGCCTGCCTAGTCCCAATCCGCAGCGCCACGAAATGCAGCATGCCCACAACCCATCTCCGCATCTTGCAGCTCGCCAAATCCGACATACCCACCGCATACAGCGGCCAAATAAGGTGGTGCATGCCCGTCGGCCGAGCCGGGTCGAGGAACGTGCCAGGTGGATGAATCTCGAATCGCGGGTCCCCAGGCCTGGGGACCTCGGGGTGGGAACCGGCGAACGAGCCGTCTGCGCGCGGGGCAGGCCAGTGCGGGAAGGCGATCATGCCTGTGAGTTGGGGTGCGGAGGCGCAGATGGCGGCAGTGGTGGTACGGATTACGGAATCGGCGGCATCGATGTGGGACGCCGTTTCGGAGCGCGAGAAGAGTGGTGGGCTGGCTTTGTGCCCTTTCACTAGCTGCTCGCCTATCACGCGGTATAGGTGCATCCGACATGACCGGAGGTTGTTCCACATCTGCGCGATCCAGGAGTCGGTGTAGATGTGGTAGAAGGTACCGTAAGCATACTTGGATGGCTGCTGCAGCCGCACGGTTTCGTACCGCCAGATGCTGTTCATCAGCGCTTTGATGTGGTCGAGTTCGCGGTCTAGCGTCATGGCCTTTGTGATGAGCGTGAGCGGGTCGCTTTCCTTGTCTTCGTTCAGGTTGATCGAGTCGTGCAGGAAACGCGTGAGCCTTGTTGTCCACTGACGTCCATGCACGGCGTAGTCACTCGACGGGTTGCCGTAATCGTATAGTTCTTTGAGACTGGCGGGAATCGGATGGCCTGCTTCAAGCGAGACCAGCATAATTATCCCGTACAGCTGGTGGAAAATGCGCCGCGCCGTGTTGGACTCGAACTGCTCCTTTCCACGGAGGTTCAAGAGCGCACTTGCTCCTTGCATATGCTTTGCCCATGCTTGAATCGACCGTTTGTCTTGGAAAACGAAGCTCTCGTACAGGCCCAGCATGACAACCGAAATGAGCGTGCTGTCTTTGACTGCAGTTTCTTTGGAGCGTAGAGCGGTGTTCGTCATGCGTAGAGCAGAACCGTAATCTCTATGCGCTTTCGCCATGATCATGGCGTTTTTGGTAGAGTTCGCAAGTCCAGCTAGACTTGCGGCATTGACACTGCTGCGGAGGACTTCTTCGCAACCAGGCTGCTTCAAGGCTTCAAGCACCCACTCGTACTGCCCTCTCGGTACAAGCGTTGGTTGCGATACGTAGTTCGAGATGAAGAAGCCCATTGCTAGGTCTTCAATCGACGGCACAATCTCCCGCACCAAACCTTCAGGCGTCGGGCATCTTGTCATCCATCCGGAGTGCTGTCTCAGACTGTGGGAATTCACATCCCCCAGGCGATGGGATAATTCTCTGGACTGCTTTCATGTCTTCCTCTGGACCTGGATTTCTGCTGCGGTGTCTGCATGGCCAATGATTCGTACCGTTTCTCAGCCTTCTTAGCAACAACGGCAGTCTCGTCCTTGAACATCATCGTCAAGGCATCGCGGTAGCCATGACACTCCTTGCCGGCTCGTATACACTGCGAACAAGAAGGCCGCTTTTGGTCGCACTTGAATAATGTCAATTCGCTGAGGTCGATTGTTGTGATTCGTTAAATGTACCTTGACCTTCCTCTCTCTACAGTGCTTACATCCTTTCGATGGTCTTCCAACATTTGGCATCGTGTTTGATGAACAACATTCGAGCTGATTGATTATGATTCAAGGGGCGGTTGCCTAGCCTGAATCAACACATGCAGGCTTCGCAATGGGCTCGCTTCCCTCACTCGGCGCGTTGAGTTGTTGTCGCGCTCTTGCAAAGCAAATATCCATACGGACATACCAGGACGACAGAGGAGATGATCCGACAGCAGTTACTGGTCGACGCCCACATGCTCGCAGATGGAAGACTGGCTAGCTCGTTCACGTGGGCGGGACGAAGCGAACAGGCTCGTGTACGGGAGGCTGTTAACATGTGTAGAGACAAAATTAAAGTAACATTCTAATCACTCCACAACTTAACCCTCCGGTAAGCTCTGCAACAGAACTTTATAATGAGGTACAGAGCCTAGGCTACTATAAAAATAGAAGGAAATATTAATATCAAAAGCCTACTATGTAGTAAATATTTATGTATTTAGAATAGAAGAACTTGTAGCCTTAACAATTAACAAAGAATAGGTAAACTATTTTATTACCTAATTTTAGATAAGATATAACGTAAAGGACCATCAAAGCGGCTAGACTATTAAAGCAGCTACTTTTTCTTAGCATTGCGAACACTATGTATACAATAGGCAATTACTTACCCCCTTCTATAGAGCCTGCGTACGACGCACTTATATTAGATACAGAATCTTCTTCTGCATCTTTCTGGCACGTACAAGCGTTGTGCCTAGTCTTCCTACAGTTGCTACAGTGCTGTTGACCTAGCTAGGCTCTTTCTTAACTACTACTAACACGCGCTCTTTTTTGATACTGTACAAGCTACAGCTACACTCTTAGCTACTAACAATGCTGCTTTGCTATACTCTACTATCCTACTATACTAAATCTGCTTTCTCTTCTAGGTTTTACGCTTAGTAAGCTCTGCTAGTTACTCTTTAAGCTTGTAGATGCAAGCTGCTTATACAACATTCTAATAAAGCATTACTTTAGCACCTTTTATAAGCTGTAAGAACCCTCCTCTAGCTTCTTCTAGTAATTGTATAATAGCATTGCTTACAAGCCTTACCTATAAGCTAAACTTATACAAATTACTTAGTGTTTGTAATTGCTATAGTGTTTCTAGTAGACGTTATAGTAGTAGAGTGTGTACCTATATATTTGTAAAGCACTAGTCTCTGAAAAGTGTCACACCCTAATTCACCTCTAACTCAGCTCCTTTACGTTTCTGTTCCTGCCTGTAACTTAGTTATAGCATTCTAAACTTCCCTGTATTCTAGCAGTATAAAGGCACAAGGAGAATTATCTATAGATAGATAGTTTTTAAGTATTCTTTATACAAGACCTATAGGAATAGAACTGTCTCTGTGTTACCTATCCTAGTGCTCCTAGACACCTTGTAGTAGATACACACGCATTCTAGAGCTTTCTATTATCCTGTGTTGTTACATTATACTCAAAAACTTATCCTAGCTAGTAACAGCCTCTAAATAATATTGCAAGTTTGTTTAGTCATTGTGTACCAAGCAGATTTAGACCTCTTTTAGTTACAAACTATACAGGTCCTAATTATCATTTATCTAATAGTTAGGATTCTAGAGACCTCCTAACAACTAAAGCCTTTAGGTTTAGAACTTCCTGCAACTTACTACTCTAGGATTACTTTAGAAAAGTTGCGTTAGATTACACTAAGATAAAGACTTAGAGATTATTAATAACCTACCTAAATTAGATTACTACTAATGTTAGGCACTACTAACCCTAGTTTAAAGGAACCTATTAGACGATCTACTTAAGGACAGGCAACAGCGCCTGCTAAGGGATTAACTAACACCTAGACGCTTAGCAAGAGCAATACTAAATTAGACTTAGAACAGGTAAATCTTTATAAGTTAGTTAACTAACTAAGGGCTGAAGTTGTAAAGCACTGGTCTCTAAAAAGTGTCACACCCTAATTCACCTCTAACTTAGCTCCTTTACGTTTCTGTTCCTGCCTGTAACTTAGTTATAGCATTCTAAACTTCCCTGTATTCTAGTAGTATAAAGGCATAAGGAGAATTATCTGTAGATAGATAGTTTTTAAGTATTCTTCGTACAAGACCTATAGGAATAGAATTGTCTCTGTGTTACCTATCCTAGTGCTCCTAGACACCTTGTAGCGGATACACACGTATTCTAGAGCTTTTTATTATCCTATATTGTTATATTATACTTAAAAACTTGTCCTAGCTAGTAATAGCCTCTAAATAATATCGCAAGTTTGTTTAGTTATTGTGTACTAAGCAGATTTAGACCCCTTTTAGTTACAAACTATACAGGTTCTAATTATTGTCTATCTAACAGTTAGGATTCTAGAGACCTCCTAACAACTAAAGCCTTTAGGTTTAGAACTTCCTGTAACTTACTGCTCTAGGATTACTTTAGAAAAGTTGCGTTAGATTGCGCTAAGATAAAGACTTAGAGATTATTAATAACCTACCTAAATTAGATTACTACTAATATTAGGTACTACTAACCCTAGTTTAAAGGAACCTATTAGACAATCTACTTAAGGACAGGCAACAGCGCCTACTAAGGGATTAACTAACACCTAGACGCTTAGCAAGAGCAATACTAAATTAGACTTAGAATAGGTAAATCTTTATAAGTTAGTTAACTAACTAAGGGCTAAAGTAGCCTAGCTTTAGGCCTAATCCCTTCCCTACAAAGATGTACCTATGCCTACTACAGAGTCTCCCCTTATTTAATCTTAGCAACCTCCTAAAAGGTTCTAGTCTAAGACCCTAGTCTACTACCCTAGGCTTAGTAAACGCACACTAGCTATTAATAAATTAAGTAATAGAAAAGACCCTACTTTTAGACAGTAGCAAGCCTTAATTTAGGACTAACTTAATATTAATTTAGATTACTATCCTATAGAACAAGCTTGTATAGCTCTAGTATAGGGATATACTTCTAGGCTTGCTAAGGAATACCTTAAGCCCTAATACTTATCTTGCAAAATAGACTAGTTCTAGAGCGCAGAGGAAATAATAATGCTTCTCTGCTCCTACTTTATTACAGGGAATAAGAGAGCTAAAAGTTAAGCTGTTTTTAATTAACTCTAAATAGGAAAAGATAACACGTTTCTACTTTTTAAAGCGCGCTTCCTAAGTGCTGCTATCTAGGGACAAGTACCTAAGTTAGAATAGTTTCACTACATGTAGATAAAGGTAACCCCTGCCCTCTAAAGTCCTAACCTAGAATTTAAGAGGCAGTAGGATAACTTGTTTAAACTTATAGTAGAGTATCTTACAGCGTATAATATAGAAAGAAAACAACATCCTGTTTATGCCCTACCTAATACCTTACTGCCTTAGACCTAACCCTAAACTGTTAATAATTAGTATTAGACTAACAACCTACCTCTAAATTAGCCTACACCTAGCATTTAGAAACCTCCTATATCTACTCCTACTCTAGCACCTAGGACTACACTGTCCTAAGCCACACCTATAAGAGAGCTAACCCTAGGCAACTACTATAACTGTAGCAAGACAGGTTACTTTGCAAAAGATTGCCCTAGTCCCTAGGTACAAGAAATCTAAGTAGATACAGAGGAATATGTTAACGCTAAAGAAGATTTTAAAGAGGAACTAATACCTAAGGGAAACAGCCCTACCTAGGAGGACAACTTTACCTAGGCCTAAACTAATATAACCTATCTAACCTCTCTTTATCTTATTTATTTAGTAGCCCCTATTTCTTTACTTCTTCTATTCTATTAAACTAAGGGCTAGGCGTATAACTTAACTCCTTAGTTAACACTAGTGCCTAAGGATTTTTATTTTTAAATTCTAACATTGCTACTTTAGTGTCTGCTACACTTAGGACTTCTATCTAAAAGTTGCCCTTTAAGGTCTAAGTTAAAGGATTCTAGGATTAGATTATAACTCTAGTAAACTAGTACATTTAGTTGCACTTAACTATTAATAGGCGTAAGATACGTAACTGCCCCTTTGTTATTGTTAATCTAGGATCCTAGGAATATATTATTAGAATTAAATAGTTAAAATGTTTTAAACTCTAACTTAATACAGAGCAATCTTAGCTTATATAGCTAGTAAGGTACCCTAGGTTGTACAACCCTGCCCCTCTATTAATAATAACCCTATATTAACCTTTGCTATAAGCCTACGTCCTATAAGATATACAACAAAGGGACAACCTATAGGAAGCTGCAGAGTACTAACATTGCTAAAGTCTAAATCACTTAATATATTGTATAAGAGGTGTTATTTAATTACTAAAATGCTATTCCTTACTAATAATCCTAACCTAAAAAGCCTCTAACTTGCTACCTCCTAGGGAGGCGCGCATTTCCTTACTTTTATTAAATACTTTTTACTTTTCTATAAAAAAACTATAGAACAAATTTTTACTACTAGTCTATACAAGATTAATTGCGTTATTAACTACTGTTGTACCTAAGACAACTCTAAGAACGCTTAGCTGCTTAACAAACAATTGCTAGATAAATATGTTTAATATGCTAATATGTTTAGCAAAATAGAAGCTAAAACCCTTCTAGAACACTGCCTCTATAACTACAAAATTATATTAGAGGGCTAATTGCTAAATTCCTACTCGCCCTTATATAAACAAAATCTTAAGGAACTTAAAGCTACTAAGAAGTTTGTGTAAGACTAACTACAGCATAGCTAGATTAAACATAGTTAGAGCCCCTTTGCGTTGCCTATACTCTATATTTAAAAACTAAATAGGAATTTGCGCATTTATGTTAACTATTATAAACTTAACGCCCTTATAAGAAAGGACTCCTATCTAATACTGCGTATAGACAAATTGTTAGCATAACTATCTAAGGCTAAGGTATTTACTAAATTTAACATCTAGAATACCTTTAATTAAATTTGTATAGATCCTACCTCTAAGGAGTATACTACGTTCTATACACGTTACAGTAGTTATAAGTGCAAGGTTCTACCCTTTAGGCTATGTAATAGACTAGCTACTTATTAATAATATATAAATAATGTTCTTATTAAATATCTAGACAACTTCTATATTGTATATCTAGATAATATTCTTATCTACTCTAAAGACCTTATAACCTACAAACAACATATTAAGCTAGTACTTAATTAACTCTGTATTACTAGATTATAAGTAGATATTAAGAAGAGCAAGTTCTACGTTACCTATACTAAGTACTTAGGTTATATCCTAACTAACAAAGGAATTAAAGTAGACTCTAAGAAGATACAAGCCCTTAGGAACTAGATCCCTCCTACTACTGTTACTAGTGTGAAATCGTTCCTAGGCTTTACTAGGTTTTACTAATAATTTGTACCTAAATTCTCTTACGTAGCTAAGCCCCTTATTGCCTTATAAAGCCTAGCAAATCTATTTAAATAGACTGCTTAATGCTAATCTAGTTTTAAAAACCTAAAGGAAGCCTTGTTATCTATCCTAACTCTATGCTATTTTAATCCTAACTACAATACAAAGATTAAAACTAACGCCTCTAATAGAGTTGTTGCTAGGGTTTTGTTATAGCAGCACCCTAATAACAAGTAGTACCCTATAGCATTCTACAGCTAAGTACTCTCTAGAGCTAAACTTAATTAGGAAATATATAATAAGGAGTTATTTACAATTTTATAAGCCTTTAATAAGTAGAGAGCTAAACTTACCTTAGTTATAAAACAGATCTAAGTCTACTCTAATTATTAATCCCTAGAGTACTTTATAACAACTAAAATCTTAAATACTTAACAAGCATAATAGGCAGAAGCTCTAGCTCTGTTTAACTTTAAGATTAAATACACGCTAGGCAAGAATAATAAGTATGCTAATATCCTAAGTTGCTAAGAACAGGATCTTACAAATCTAAAGTCTGCCTAAGAAGATAATTAGTCCTAAGTCCTACTAGGTCCACAGCAGTTACACAACTAGATTAATTCTAATTTAGCTTAGACATATCTAGCTAAGACTAACCTAGTTATAGCTACTATCTGCTTAGTATAGCCTATTATAAAACTAGATTCCTTAGAACTAATTAAGGCGTTAATACAAGAAAACTAGAAATCTTTTAGACAAGAACAACTGTTGTTGCTATCTCTGTATTAGATCTAAAATAGACTCCTTCTCTACTATAATTAACTCTATGTCCCTACTAACTTAACCCTATACACACGCCTAATTAAGGAAGCCTATAACTAACTATTAACTACTTACCCTAGTGCCAAGAAGACCTACTAACTATTATTACAATAGTATTACTAGAAAGGTATAAGTGCTACATGTGAAAGATATGTCTGAAACTGCATCCTATATTGCTAAGGCTATCTAAGACAGACCTAACTCTGTAGGTACTTGCATCCCTTGCTAATACCTAACAAACTAATGCAACATTTGTATATTAATTTTAAGGATTTTCCTAAGGATAAAGCTAGGTATAACTAGATTATAGTTATTATTAATTGCCTAACTAAATAAGCTATTACAATCCTATGCTATAAAACAATTACAGCACATAGGATAGCAAACTTGTTTATATAATAGGTGTATTAGTTTAGACATACCCCTAAGTTAATAGTAAGTAATAGGGGCCCCTAGTTTATCTTAACTTTCTAGATAGAATTCTGTTAAATTATAGGTGTGAAAGTTAAGCTATCTACTACCTATTACAAGGAAACTAACAGTTAAACAGAGATTATAAACAAGTATATAGACTAACAGCTCTGTCCCTTTGTCTTGTACTATTAGGATAACTAGTCTAAACTCCTACTAATTATAGATTGTGCCTAACTTACTCTGCTACATTCCTTAATTAGAATATTACCTTACTAAGTGTAACAGAGCTTGCAGGACTATACTTAAGTAATTAATTAATTTAATTAGTGTCTATTTTTCTATGTAGAACGTGCTGCTTAAATACAAATAAAATGTGTAGGTTACGTAATCTTGCTTAACAAGCGTTTAGCTAGTATTAGGGCTGCTTAGAACTAGCGTTGCTAAGGTAGAGCAGCTTAACTAAATTAGCACGCTCTGTTAGAAAACAAGCTGCGTATGTAACTCTACGTGCTTAGTTGTGCAACATACCCCTAGTTAATCCTATATTAGGAACAACTAAACTAGGAGCGTGCCCTTAGTAATTGTAGGGCTCTAATCTTAGATTTTTATATTTCCCTAGATATCTAAGATTACTGCGCGTCTGCAGCGTACTCTAGGTGCTCTTCCTTTTAAGAGACCTCTTTAACTTTTAGGCTGCTTTTGCAAGCAGTTTGTTACTAGTTTAGGCGCTTGTTTTTTAACAGCTAAATTTTCTAAGCCTGTAGCTAGCTATTAAGCTGCTTAGTTATAGTTAAGGTAAGCACTTCTTAGGTTAAGCATTTCTAGGTAGTAAGAGTGAGCGTAAGGACTATAATCTAGCAGCTTTACCTTTACTAACCTAGTTACTTCCCTATATAAGCGTCCTACCTACTTAATTTCTCTATTTCTCTAGTTATATCTATTAATATGCCTGTAAGTATACTAAATTATTTTCTAAGTGCCTAAGCACTCTCTAGCTAATTGTTTCTAGCTTCTTAATCAGTTAAGAGCTTTATTATTAGACGTTGTCTAACTAATCTTACTATTAACGTTTTTCTAGCTCTTTTCTAGAGGTTTTACTAACTTAGGTTATAGAAATAGACTAAAACCTAGCGCTGCGCGCGCACTGCTGCTGCCTCTGCTGCCTAAGCTGCTGCCTAAGCTGGCTGGCTGCCAGCTGCCCGCTTGCCCTTGCCTGCGCCCGCTCTCTCGCCCTTGCCCTTGCCTAAGCCTATGGTTGCAGCTCTGCCCGCTCCTTTGGCGGTTGCTGCTGCCACCACTGCCATGGCTGCTGCTACTGCTGCTGCCTACGCCGCTGCGCTGCTGCTGCTGCCTGTGCCCGCGCCTACGCCCCCTGCCCCTGTCTTAGGCGCTCTAGTGCCTAGTGCGCGCAGGTTAATACCCTGCGCGTACTGCGTGGACGCGCTGCTAGCAAGCAGCTTGGTTGCGCTGTGCGTTAACAACGCTGCTGCTAGCTGCTGCAGCAAGCGCTGCTAGCGTTGTGCCTTTAGGCACTCCTGCTGCCTACTGTATGTATTTTCTTTAAAAAAGAGTAGTTAAGTAGTAGACTAATAGCTTGTAGCCCCCTGCCCTTAAGCTGCTTAGGCTTAAACTAGTAGAGGAGCTTACTTCCTCTAGTAGAGTAATAACTTTAGTAAGTAACTTAGTTTTTAGTTAATAATAGTAGCTAACAAGCGTTTAGTAGGCTACTAACCTACGCACTGCTATCTAGGTAGTAAAGGGCCTGCTTGCAGATAGGTATAAATTTTAAGTACCTATTTGTAAGTAGGTTCTTTAAGATAAAACCTATAGGGAGGGGGTTATCCTCCCTACCTATAGTTAATTTGTTTTTGTAAGCTCCTTAGCTGCTAGGCGTGTGCTTAAAAGAGCTGCTACTAGCAGTCTAGGGAGACTTATACCTATTTAGGGAGGGGGTTGTCCTCCCTAGTAATTTAAAGATCTTCTCTTTCTCTATTAACCTGCTCTTTTTCTATAACTAAGTCTTTCCTCTCTTAACTAATACTCTGTAAGTTTAAATGCGACAGAAAGCGCTTATAAGCTTATCTAGGAAGCGCTTTTATAAGGCTGTTAGCTAGCATCTTACTTGTTTTAAGGTAGGTTACTTAGAGGTTTCCCTTAGCGTACTCTTGTTTTAACTACATATTTTAGATATCTATATAGCGCAGCTAGGTAGTAAGCCACTTGCTCTCTTTAACTACTAGTTAGATAGTTTGTTAGTTGTTACAGAAAATCTCCTACAGCACCTCTAAGTCTAGCTAAAGTTCTCCTAGGAATTGTTTTAGAGCTACTAACTCTTTAGCTATATGCTCTAAAGCGAGTAATTTAGCCTTAGTAGTAGAAGTAGTTACTGTTAACTGCCGTGCAGCTTTCTAGATAATTAGACTACTAAAGAGCTGCATAATATACCCCTAGGAAGATTAACAGGACTCTCTATTATTAGTAAATAAGGCGTCTCTATATATAAGCAGATAACTGCCTTTATAAGCGCTGTACCTTATACCTAGATGCTTTATTCTATACAAATAAGCTAAAACCTAAGTAGCTACTTTAAAGTAAGCTGCTCCTAGATTTGTTAAATAATAAGATAGCTAAGAGGCAGCGTATACTACATCTAGTTAAATTATAATTACTGTATAGAGTATAGACCTAACTTGTTCTTAAAACGCTTTAACCTCTTATTTTAAAGCTTCTCTACTATATTTAAGTAGCTCTTCTATAGGAAATAGGATTGTAGGGAAGGTACCCTTCTCTACTATCTTAAATTTAGTAGCAAGCTTATTAATATAGGAGTTGTGCGCGAGAGTTATAGTATAAGCCTCTCTGTTTCTAATTATTTAAACGCCTAGAAACTATTCAGCAGCTCTATAGTCTTTAATTTAGTATTTTTCTATTAACAAGCTTATTAGCTGTTTAGCAGTAGCTTGATTGTCACTGTAATAGGCAAGGAGAATATCGTTAACATAGAAGAGTAGCACTATTTTCTATTTAGGATTATAGAACAGGCACAGCTCTTCTTTTAATGCTGAGAGACTAAGCTTCTAGAGCGTACTAGAGAGCTCTTTATACTATAGGACTAGCGAATCGCGTAACCTATATAGAGCTTGTAGTAGTAGAATAACTTGCTTAGGTTTCTTAAATCTATCTAGTAATTTATAGAGCACCTAAGGTTTGTCTTAGCAGCTTGCGTTTAGAAACGCGCTAGTTACGTTATACTAACAGAGCTCTAGGTTAAACTAGGCTGTAATTGCTACTATAGTGCAAAATAAGTAAGCAGTAAGCGTTATAGCGTAGGTTAAGACAATTAAATCCTTTGCCTGTAGATCTCCTTATATGCATATCCTTGCCTTACATTTAAGGAAGTAGCTATCCTAGTTAAATTTGTAGGTAAAGACCTATTTAAGCAGCAGGGGCCTTAATAAGGCGCTTAATTAGTTAATTTCTCTCTACGTTTCCTTCTTAATAAGCGTGTCTATCTCTTTTTAGCAGGCCTAGCAAAAAGAGCTCTTAGTAGGTAATAGAGTAGATCTTTCTATTTGTTTAGCAGTAGAGGGAGCTTGTCCCTGTGTAACTAGCGCTCGTTTTAAGTAACTAGTCTTTCCTTTTTTAGGGTTGAGGCAATAATTACCGCGTAGGCAGTAAGCAGCTCTCTTCTATCTATGCTATATTTGTTTGCATGTTTAAACAGTAGGTAGATAAGCTAGGCGTATCTGTAATTATTTATTAAGCTTATTACAGAGTACTAACCTACTCTATTATTGTTAGTAGCAGGCTTGTTGCGCTTACAGTTCTCTATCTAGTAGCTCTGTCTTATAGGCAGGCCCTAGACTCTCTACTAATACGCGCGTCTCCTGCCTGCCTTATCTACTTGCGTTAATCTTTAAGAAGGTATTAGAACAAGTAGCAAAGTAGGTCTTAGTAGATTATTAAGATCCTTACTATCTACTAGCTTGCTCCCTTCTTCTACAGTTAAGTGCACTTCCCGTAAGCTACTAGTTAGATTATCCTCCTTATTAGGAGCTTCCCTGCCTATACTTAACTGCTCTAGTTTAGGCGTTTAGTTAGGGAAAGTAAACCTGTTTCTTAGCGTTGTTCTGCATAGATCTCTAGCAGCTTGCTAGCTAAGCTTGCTGCGCGTGCAGTATCTATCCTAGGGGCTCCCTCTCTACTAGACTAGCCTTCTAGTAATTAAGGTTCTCCCTAAGTGTTACCTCTAAGCTAGTGCTTAGTAGACAAGCTAAGCAATAGGTCTCTTTGTTTAAGGGGAGCTCTATTGCTTCTCCTACCTCTATTATCTTATTAGGTTTATATAGAATTTCTATAACTACTTCTACTTCTTAGACTGTAAGGGCTAACAACTTATCTAATTTATTGTAAAAGAGCTCCTTATTAAAGGTTACGTTACGCGTTGTAATTACCTAGTTTAGTTTAGGGACCTATATCTAGTATATGTTAGAAGCTTAGTACCCTACTAAGTATCTAATATAACCCCTTAGAGTTACTTTAAAGCTTCTCTAATTACGCCTAGCTGCTTGTTCCCTATTTAGGAGATACGCTCTGCAGCTATAGGCGTATATCCTGCTCTAATTAGGTCTTAGATTAGCTGTTAGTGCTCTTACCTGCTTAGGTTTATACTAGCAGAAATAGTAAGTAAACTAGCAATTAAGCTCTTTGTTTAGGCTCTGTAGCTTGTTTAAGTAAGTTAGACTTATATTATAGAGCTATGTTGCTGCTGCTACAACCTCTAGCTAGAGCTTCTTAGGTAGGTTTGCACTACTCCTTATTTTAATAGATTTAGTAATTATTTCCTGCCCTGCTCTTTCTGCTGCCCTGTTTAGCTTGTAGGTATATAGAGGTATACGCTTAATATCTATTCCCTTATTAATCGCCTAGCGCTTATATTAGGAGCTCCTTGCTATAGGAGAGTAGCAGTATTATTATCTTAACTTATCTTGCAGATACAGAGCTTGTACTAGGTACGTACCTAGCTTAAGAAACTTATAAGTACTTGTAGTATCTCTACTTAAGTCTTCCTAGAAGTAAGTACGTAAAGAGCTTCCTACTATAGTACTCCTTAATTAAAAGTATCTATAATTTACTACTCCTTCCTATAGGCATATTAAACAGATCCTAGCTAATTCTCTAAAAGGGTTTAGCAGGTTTTTCCTATTTCTGTTAAGATATAACTTGCTTAGCGTAGGTTATTAAGCAGACCTTACAATCTTTTTAGAGTGTGCTGTTAATGTGTACACTACGCGCTTGTTTTACTAGTGCCTTTAGAGCTTCTAGGCCTAGATGTCCTGCTCTAGCGTGCTAGAGGTGTTTAGCAGAGCTTTGTAGGTAAGACTTATACAATTATTTTGTTACTGCATTAAGGATTAGTAGGTAGTAGGATAGTAGCTTATATTTAAAGAAGGTAAGGTTGTAAGCGCGCTTAAGGGTAGCACATACAACGCTCCTATTTAGATTATTAATATACCCTACTTAGAGCGAGCTGTCTAGCCCTAAGTACTAAACTCCTTTCTCTTAGAGGCGTGCCTTAGAAATAATGTTAACGTAAAAACCTTCTACTACTACTACATCCTTAAGGAGCAGGTCTTCTATATACAGGCTGCGCTTTCTGTGTAACGCGTTTTTAAACAAACAAGCTCCTCGTCCTACTACTAGAAACGCTTGTGTGCCTACCTCTACAGTGTTAGTAGAGTTAGCTAGGCAAAATAACCTAGGTACAAGCTAATCCGCGCTGTTAACTAAGTGTGTAGCTACTCTATTATCTAAAATTATACTCTCTAAGAGCAGATAAGCGTTAAAATCTATAAGGTTGTAAATCTTAGGTTTCTTAGCTAGGTTGCTTAGTTGCATTATTTTTAGATTAATTAGAGCAGCCTGTACATTGCTAGGAAACTTAACTTTAGGTAGGATACCTTTTGCTAGTAGAGCTGTTATTGCTAATAGAGCTTTTAGGGTCTAATTAAGCTGCTTAATTGCCTTCCTAGTATCTATATACTCTTGGCTCTTAAGCCTCTAGAGAGTATCCTTGCGATAGCTTTTGCTTATGTAGATAGGCAGTAAGGAGCTCCCTCTAACTGCTATCTCTAGGCGTTAGTAGTTAGTTAGTTTCTACTTATAAGTTTCTCCTTTTTGTTTACAAGGGCAGGAGTACCTACTTAAGCTCTTAGAGTTAGTAGCAGGAGCTTAAGTAGTATCTGTTTAGCTTCTAAACGTTGCAAATACTCCTAGGTTATCTTTCCCTGCTCTTATAGTGTGCTTATGCATCAAACTACTAAAGACCCTACTTACTTTATCTAAGTTAAGTAAATTAAGCCCTAGGATACTATCCTAGATAATCCTTTAGTTTATAGTACAAGCCTAATCTAGGGCGATCCTATAACTTAAGGTATCTAAGAAATCCTGCACAGCGAGCGCCCTATTAACCTCTAGAAGCTTGTATAACTTAGCTCTTCTATAGAGGTATAACTACCTGTTGTACCAGTCTTATAGAGCAGCTCTTAACTGTTTAGCTGCTCTAAGATGCTGTTAGTATTCTGCCCTAACCTGGTTCTGGGTGCTAACATCTGTTAGAGCAAGCTCCTCTTTTAGTGCTTGCACAAGCGATTGCAGCGTTGTAGTATTATTAGTAACAAGCTTTACTATTACTAGTAAGAGGATTAATAGTAATACTGTTGTGTTAACCTAGTTCTAGATCTTCTAAAGGCGCTCTGCCTTAGTAGCCTACTTGCTTGCTCTAATCTTATATCTAAGGAGCTCCTTGTTATAGTTCTTAACGCTTGTTTAGCCTAGAGGCTTGTTAGGTTAGGTGCTCTAGCTTCAAGTAGATTAAGCTAGTAGTTAAGTAGGGAGCAAGCCTATAATAGGTAGTTTAGGCGCTCCTTTGTGCATGCCTAGGGCGTCTTTAGCATCTAGATCTACTATATCCTATACGTTACGAAGCTTGGCGTGCTACATAAGTTAGATGTACTAATTAGGCTAATTAGATCTTGTTTTAAGCTAATAGGGTCCTGTAGGGACACCTAAGAGAGCTTGCTTATTGTAGTTAATAAGCTCGCCTATAGTAGCGTTTAGTAGGGATAGAAAGATAATTAGGTAATTAGAGCAGTTAAGCTAAGTCTAACAAGCTTGTTTGCTAAGTGCGCAGGAAGATCTACTGTTCTTAGGAAGCTAGGCTTATAACTGTAACAGAGCTTGCAGGACTATACTTAAGTAATTAATTAATTTAATTAGTGTCTATTTTTCTATATAGAACGTGCTGCTTAAATACAAATAAAATGTGTAGGTTACGTAATCTTGCTTAACAAGCGTTTGGCTAGTATTAGGGCCGCTTAGAACTAGCGTTGCTAGGGTAGAGCAGCTTAACCAAATTAGCACGCTCTGTTAGAAAACAAGCTGCGTATGTAACTCTACGCGCTTAGTTGCGCGACACTAAGTAATTTATAGTAGCTAACCTAAACAGAGCTAGAGTTAGAAAGGAGCTGATACAGTAGTAACCCCTATAGAACAACTTAACTACAAGGAGGCCTTAGCATTAGCAACCTGTATGCACAACGCCTAGAAGGTAGCTAAGGAGAATATAGAGAAAGCCTAAGACTGCATGCGCTCTGCAGTTAACGCTTATTGCAACCTAGTTAACTAGACTGTAGGTAACAAAGTATACCTTTCTACTAAAAACTTAACAAGTAAGTAACTAAGCTAAAAGCTATCTAATAAGTAGGAAGGTCCCTTTAAGGTCCTAGAACAGGTTAGTTACTTATATTGCTTAAAACTTCCCCCTAGTTTAAAAATACATAACGTATTTGCACCTAACGTTCTGTGTAAGGATCTAGATAACCTGTTACCTAGTTAGGAAGCTCTAAAACCTACAGGTATTCCTATTCAAGGAGTAGAGGAATAGGAGGTCTAAGAAATCCTAGCTAGTAGGTTAGTCTGCTGTAGTCTTAAGTACTGTGTAAGCTAGGTTAGCTATAACCTAGACCTAACTTAGTATCCTATAAAAAACTTTATAGGAGCACCCTATAAGCTAAAGGCGTATTACAACAAGTACCTAGAGCAGCCTAGTCTACTAAAGGCATTAAACAAATAGATTACAGCATAGGAAGAAGGTTAAGAATTATAGGGTAAATAAAGATATTATAATTTAGAAAAGGATAAAGGAAATCTATTAACTCTAAAACGCCTCTAACTGCGTTTATACAATAGATAACAAGAAAAGAAAAACAAAAGAAATCCTCCTTACTATACAGCTTAAGAAACCCTTTCTTTTTTAAGGGTTCTTAATGTTACTTATCTCCTTAGAGCTACTAGCGTTAGTTTTATCTAACAACCTAGGAGCACCCTTTTTTAGGTGCTAGAAGCAGAGCTAGCTTTACTAACTTACCTCTAACTCTAGAGCTATAAGGGGCTATTTCCTATTGCAGCTTAATAACCTCCCTAGTTAACACTAATAAACTCTCTACTATCTCCTCTATTACCTGGCCCTGCGCTGTACTGGCGTGGTACTAGTGTAGCAACACGTTATTAGCAGTAACTCCCTTAAGCTGCGCAGTCGCTACCTGCACTACACTTGCTAGAGCTATTGCTGATGCTATAAGGCTACGCTATGCCTCTAGTGCTGCCTCTGTTACCTCCTCCTCCGCCGCCTCTCCTGCTGCCTTACCCCTAGATTCCTCCTCCTACATAACAAGGTTGTTATAAAAAGTAGCATACTTAGAACTAACGTAAATTAGAACCTATAACTATTAGTATTAGTTAGAGAGTAGGAGTAAAGAAAAGTCTAGTTACTAGATAACACTTCTTATTTTAAAGTGTGTAATAAGTATACTTTAATAACAACGCCTTGTTAAAGGCGTAGTCTACCTTCCTCCCTCTTATAAAGGCCTAAATTAAACAAAGGTAGATAACCTAATAGGCTACTGCAAGAGCTCTAGGCGGGACTAGTATTAGCATAGTAACTAATTAACAAACCTAGGAGCATTAGCATAGGAATAATTAAAAGAGCGTAGGGATACTTACAGCAAGAAATAGTGTCTGTTAGAGTTAGGAAAGGTGTAGGGATTAATTGTTTATATACCTACGCGACACGTCCTAGAAATTAGATATAATAATAACAGCAAACCTGTTTCCCTCTAATTAAGTTATAATACAGCTTGTTGTTACATCAGATTTAGGCAGCAGAGTTAACAAATAAAAAAAAAGTTGTCTTTACTTTAGATAAAAACAACAACAAAACACTAAAACAACAACCTAAGTTAACTAAAAACCTAGAACAGACGCTGAATTAACGCACTAACGCTACAGAACAATAACTGTTATTACTTACGTATATCTAGGACAATCTGCCTATATAGGAGGGGGTAGTGTAAAGCACTAGTCTCTAAAAAGTGTTACACCCTAATTTACCTCTAACTTAGCTCCTTTACGTTTCTGTTCCTGCCTGTAACTTAGTTATAGTATTCTAAACTTCCCTGTATTCTAGCAGTATAAAGGCACAAGGAGAATTATCTATAGATAGATAGTTTTTAAGTATTCTTTGTACAAGACCTATAGGAATAGAATTGTCTCTGTATTACCTATCCTAGTGCTCCTAGACACCTTGTAGCAGATACACACGCATTCTAGAGCTTTTTATTATCCTGTGTTGTTACAGAAGTAGCCTAGCTTTAGGCCTAATCCCTTCTCTACAAAGATGTACCTGTGCCTACTACAGAGTCTCCTCTTATTTAACCTTAGCAACCTCCTAAAAGGTTCTAGTCTAAGACCCTAGTCTACTACCCTAGGCTTAGTAAACGCACACTAGCTATTAACAAATTAAGTAATAGAAAAGACCCTACTTTTAGACAGTAGCAAGCCTTAATTTAGGACTAACTTAATATTAATTTAGATTACTATCCTACAGAACAAGCTTGTATAGCTCTAGTATAGGGATATACTTCTAGGCTTGCTAAGGAATACCTTAAGCCCTAATACTTGTCTTACAAAACAGACTAGTTCTAGAGCATAGAGGAAATAATAACGCTTCTCTACTCCTACTTTATTACAGGGAATAAGAGAGCTAAAAGTTAAGCTGTTTTTAATTAACTCTAAATAGGAAAAGATAACACGTTTCTACTTTTTAAAGCGCGCTTCCTAAGTGCTGCTATCTAGGGACAAGTACCTAAGTTAGAATAGTTTTACTACATGTAGACAAAGGTAACCCCTACCCTCTAAAGTCCTAACCTAGGATTTAAGAGGTAGTAGGATAACTTGTTTAAACTTATAGTAGAGCATCTTACAGCGTATAACATAGAAAGAAAATAACATCCTGTTTATGCCCTACCTAATACCTTACTACCTTAGACCTAACCCTAAACTGTTAACAATTAGCATTAGACTAACAACCTACCTCTAAAACAGCCTACACCTAGCATTTAGAAACCTCCTATATCTACTCCTACTCTAGCACCTAGGACTACACTGTCCTAAGCCACACCTATAAGAGAGCTAACCCTAGGCAACTACTATAACTGTAGCAAGACAGGTTACTTTGCAAAAGATTGCCCTAGTCCCTAGGTACAAGAAATCTAAGTAGATATAGAGGAATATGTTAACGCTAAAGAAGATTTTAAAGAGGAACTAATACCTAAGGGAAACAGCCCTACCTAGGAGGACAACTTCACCTAGGCCTAAACTAATATAACCTATCTAACCTCTCTTTATCTTATTTATTTAGTAGCCCCTATTTCCTTACTTCTTCTATTCTATTAAACTAAGGGCTAGGCGTATAACTTAACTCCTTAGTTAACACTAGTGCCTAAGGATTTTTATTTTTAAATTCTAATATTGCTACTTTAGTGTCTGCTACACTTAGGACTCCTATCTAAAAGTTGCCCTTTAAGGTCTAAGTTAAAGGATTCTAGGATTAGATTACAACCCTAGTAAACTAGTATATTTAGTTGCACTTAACTATTAATAGGCGTAAGATACGCAACTGCCCCTTTGTTATTATTAATCTAGGATCCTAAGAATGCATTATTAGAATTAAATAGTTAAAACGTTTTAAACTCTAACTTAATACAGAGCGATCTTAGCTTATATAGCTAGTAAGGTACCCTAGGTTGTACAACCCTGCCCCTCTATTAATAATAACCCTATATTAACCTTTGCTACAAGCCTACGTCCTACAAGACGTACAACAAAGAGACAACCTATAGGAAGCTGCAGAGTACCAACGTTGCTAAAGTCTAAATTACTTAATATATTGTATAAGAGGTGTTATTTAATTGCTAAAATACTGTTCCTTACTAACAATCCTAACCTAAAAAGCCTCTAACTTGCTACCTTCTAGGAAGGCGCGCATTTCCTTACTTTTATTAAATGCTTTTTACTTTTCTATAAAAAAACTACAGAACAAATTTTTTACTACTAGTCTATACAAGATTAATTATATTATTAACTACTGTTGTACCTAAGACAACCCTAAGAACGCTTAGCTGCTTAACAAACAATTGCTAGACAAATATGTTTAATATGCTAATGTGTTTAGTAAAATAGAAGCTAAAACCCTTCTAGAACACTGCCCCTATAACTACAAAATTATATTAGAGGGCTAATTGCTAAATTCCTACTTGCCCTTATATAAACAAAATCTTAAGGAACTTAAAGCTACTAAGAAGTTTATGTAAGACTAACTACAGCACAGCTAGATTAAACACAGTTAGAGCCCCTTTACGTTGCCTATACTCTGTGTTTAAAAACTAAACAGGAATTTGCGCATTTATGTTAACTATTATAAACTTAACGCCCTTACAAGAAAGGACTCCTATCTAATACTGCGCATAGACGAATTGTTAGTATAACTATCTAAGGCTAAGGTATTTACTAAATTTAACATCTAGAATACCTTTAATTAAATTTGTATAGATCCTGCCTCTAAGGAGTATACTACGTTCTGTACACGTTACAGTAGTTATAAGTGCAAGGTTCTACCCTTTAGGCTATATAATAGACCAGCTACTTATTAACAATATATAAATAATGTTCTTATTAAATATCTAGACAACTTCTGTATTGCATATCTAGATAACATTCTTATCTACTCTAAAGACCTTATAACCTATAAACAACATATTAAGCTAGTACTTAATTAACTCTGTATTACTAGATTATAAGTAGATATTAAGAAGAGTAAGTTCTACGTTACCTATACTAAGTACTTAGGTTATATCCTAACTAACAAAGGAATTAAAGTAGACTCTAAGAAGGTACAAGCCCTTAGGAACTAGATCCCTCCTACTACTGTTACTAGTGTGAAATTGTTCCTAGGCTTCACTAGGTTTTACTAACAATTTGTACCTAAATTCTCTTGCGTAGCTAAGCCCCTTATTGCCTTATAAAGCCTAGCAAATCTATTTAAATAGACTGCTTAATGCTAATCTAGTTTTAAAAACCTAAAGGAAGCCTTGTTATCTATCCTAACTCTATGCTATTTTAATCCTAACTACAATACAAAGATTAAAACTAACGCCTCTAATAGAGTTGTTGCTAGGGTTTTGTTATAGCAGCACCCTAATAACAAGTAGTACCCTATAGCATTCTACAGCTAAGTACTCTCTAGAGCTAAACTTAATTAGGAAATACATAATAAGGAGTTGTTTGCGATTTTACAAGCCTTTAATAAGTAGAGAGCTAAACTTACCTTAGTTACAAAACAGATCTAAGTCTACTCTAATTATTAATCCCTAGAGTACTTTATAACAACTAAAATCTTAAATACTTAACAAGCATAATAGGCAGAAGCTCTAGCTCTGTTTAACTTTAAGATTAAATACACGCTAGGCAAGAACAACAAGCGTGCTAATATCCTAAGTTGCTAAGAATAGGATCTTACAAATCTAAAGTCTGCCTAAGAAGATAATTAGTCCTAAGTCCTACTAGGTCTACAGCAGTTACACAACTAGATTAATTCTAATTTAGCTTAGACATATCTAGCTAAGACTAACCTAGTTGTAGCTACTATCTGCTTAGTACAGCCTATTATAAAACTAGATTCCTTAGAACTAATTAAGGCGTTAATACAAGAAAACTAGAAATCTTTTAGACAAGAATAACTGTTATTGCTATCTCTGTATTAGATCTAAAATAGACTCCTTCTCTACTATAATTAACTCTATGTCCCTGCTAACTTAACCCTATGCACACGCCTAATTAAGGAAGCCTATAACTAACTATTAACTGCTTACCCTAGTGCCAAGAAGACCTACTAACTATTATTACAATAGTATTACTAGAAAGGTATAAGTGCTACATGTAAAAGATATGTCTAAAACTACATCCTATGTCGCTAAGGCTATCTAAGACAGACCTAACTCTATAGGTACTTGCATCCCTTGCTAATACCTAACAAACTAATGCAATATTTATATATTAATTTTAAGGATTTTCCTAAGGACAAAGCTAGGTATAACTAGATTATAGTTATTATTAATTGCCTAACTAAATAAGCTATTACAATCCTATGCTATAAAACAATTACAGTATGTAGGATAGCAAACTTGTTTATATAATAGGTGTATTAGTTTAGACACACCCCTAAGTTAATAGTAAGTAACAGGGGCCCCTAGTTTATCTTAACTTTCTAGACAGAATTCTATTAAATTATAGGTGTAAAAGTTAAGCTATCTACTACCTATTACAAGGAAACTAACAGTTAAACAGAGATTATAAACAAGTATATAGACTAATAGCTCTGTCCCTTTGTCTTGTACTATTAGGATAACTAGTCTAAACTCCTACTAATTATAGATTATGCCTAACTTACTCTACTACATTCCTTAATTAGAATATTACCTTACTAAGTAATTTATAGTAGCTAACCTAAACAGAGCTGGAGTTAGAAAGGAGCTAATACAGCAGTAACCTCTGTGGAACAACTTAACTACAAGGAGGCCTTAGCATTAGCAACCTGTATGCACAACGCCTAGAAGGTAGCTAAGGAGAATATAGAGAAAGCCTAAGACTATATACGCTCTGCAGTTAACGCTTATTACAACCTAGTTAACTAGACTATAGGTAACAAAGTATACCTTTCTACTAAAAACTTAACAAGTAAGCAACTAAGCTAAAAGCTATCTAATAAGTAGGAAGGTCCCTTTAAGGTCCTAGAACAGGTTAGTTACTTATATTACTTAAAACTTCCCCTAGTTTAAAAATACACAACGTATTTGCACCTAACGTTCTGTATAAGGATTTAGATAACCTATTGCCTAGTTAGGAAGCTCTAAAACCTGCAGGTATTCCTATTTAAGGAGTAGAGGAATAGGAGGTCTAAGAAATCCTAGCTAGTAGGTTAGTCTGCTGTAGTCTTAAGTACCGTGTAAGCTAGGTTAGCTATAACCTAGACCTAACTTAGTATCCTGCAAAAAACTTTACAGGAGCACCCTATAAGCTAAAGGCGTATTATAACAAGTACCTAGAGCAGCCTAGTCTACTAAAGGCATTAAACAAATAGATCACAGCATAGGAAGAAGGTTAAGAATTATAGGGCAAATAAAGATATTATGTCGCGCAACTAAGCGCGTAGAGTTACATACGCAGCTTGTTTTCTAACAGAGCGTGCTAATTTAGTTAAGCTGCTCTACCCTAGCAACGCTGGTTCTAAGCGGCCCTAATACTAGCTAAACGCTCGTTAAGCAAGATTACGTAACCTACACATTTTATTTATATTTAAGCAACACGTTCTACATAGAAAAATAGACACTAATTAAATTAATTAATTACTTAAGTATAGTCCTGTAAGCTCTGTTACAGTTATAAGCCTAGCTTCCTAAGCACAGTAGATCTCCCTGCGCACTTAGCAAACAAGCTTATTAGACTTAGCTTAACTGCTCTAATTACCTAATTATCTTTCTATCCCTACTAAACGCTACTATAGGCGAGCTTGTTAACTATAATAAGCAAGCTCTCTTAGGTGTCCCTATAGGACCCTATTAGCTTAAAACAAGATCTAATTAGCCTAATTAGTACATCTAACTTACGTGGCACGCTAAGCTTTGTAACGTATAGGATATAGTAGATCTAGACGCTAAAGACGCCCTAGGTATGCACAAAGGAGCGCCTAAACTACCTATTATAGGCTCGCTCCCTACTTAACTACTAGCTTAATCTACTTAAAGCTAGAGCACCTAACCTAACAAGCCTCTAGGCTAAACAAGCGTTAAGAACTATAACAAGGAGCTCCTTAGATACAAGATTAGAGCAAGCAAGTAGGCTACTAAGGCAGAGCGCCTTTAGAAGATCTAGAACTAGGTTAACATAACAGTATTGCTATTAATCCTCTTACTAGTAATAGTAAAGCTTGTTACTAATAACACTACAACGCTGCAATTGCTTGTACAAGCACTAAAAGAGGAGCTTGCTCTAACAGATGTTAGCACCTAGAACTAGGTTAGGGCAGAATACTAATAGCATCTTAGAGCAGCTAAACAGTTAAGAGCCGCTCTATAAGACTAGTACAACAGGTAGTTATACCTCTATAGAAGAGCTAAGTTATACAAGCTTCTAGAGGTTAATAGGGCACTTACTGTGCAGGATTTCTTAGATACCTTAAGTTATAGGATTGCCCTAGATTAGGCTTGTACTATAAACTAAAGGATTATCTAGGATAGTATCCTAGGGCTTAATTTACTTAATTTAGACAAAGTAAGTAGGGTCTTTAGTAGTTTAATGCATAAGCACACTATAAGAGCAGGGAAAGATAACCTAGGAGTATTTGCAACATTTAGAAGCTAAACAGATACTACTTAAGCTCCTGCTACTAACTCTAAGAGCTTAAGTAGGTACTCCTGCCCTTGTAAATAAAAAAGGAGAAACTTATAAGTAGAAACTAACTAACTGCCAACGCCTAGAGACAAGCAGTTAGAGGGAGCTCCTTACTGCCTATCTATATAAGCAAAAGCTATTGCAAGGATACTCTCTAGAGGCTTAAGAGCTAAGAGTATATAGATACTAGGAAGGCAATTAAGCAGCTTAATTAGACCCTAAAAGCTCTATTAGCAATAACAGCTCTACTAGCAAAAGGTATCCTACCTAAAGTTAAGTTTCCTAGTAATATACAGGCCGCTCTAATTAATCTAAAAATAATGCAACTAAGCAACCTAGCTAAGAAACCTAGGGTTTACAACCTTATAGATTTTAACGCTTATCCGCTCTTAGAGAGTATAATTTTAGATAATAGAGCAGCTACACACTTAGTTAACAGCGCAGATTAGCTTGTACCTAGGTTATTTCGCCCAGCTAACTCTACTAACACTGTAGAGGCAGGCACACAAGCGTTTCTAGTAGTAGGACAAGGAGCTTGTTTGTTTAAAAACGCGTTACACAGAAAGCGCAGCCTATATACAGAAGACCTGCTCCTTAAGGATGTAGTAGTAGTAGAAGGTTTCTACGTTAACATTATTTCTAAGGCACGCCTCTAAGAGAAAGGAGTTTAGTACTTAGGGCTAGACAGCTCGCTCTAAGTAGGGTATATTAATAATCTAAATAGGAGCGTTGTATATGCTACCCTTAAGCGCGCTTACAACCTTACCTTCTTTAAATATAAGCTACTATCCTACTACCTACTAATCCTTAACGCAGTAACAAAATAATTGTATAAGTCTTACCTATAAAGCTCTGCTAAACACCTCTAGCACGCTAGAGCAGGACATCTAGGCCTAGAAGCTCTAAAGGCACTAGTAAAACAAGCGCGTAGCGTACACATTAACAGCACGCTCTAAAAGATTATAAGGTCTGCTTAACAATCTACGCTAAGCAAGTTATATCTTAACAGAAATAGGAAAAACCTACTAAACCCTTTTAGAGAATTAGCTAGGATTTGTTTAATATGCCTATAGGAAGGAGTAGCAAATTATAGATACTTTTAATTAAGGAGTACTATAGTAGGAAGCTCTTTACGTACTTACTTCTAGGAAGACTTAAGTAGAGATACTGTAGGTACTTACAAGTTTCTTAAGCTAGGTACGTACCTAGTACAAGCTCTGTATCTGCAAGATAAGTTAAGATAATAATACTACTACTCTCCTATAGCAAGGGAGCTCCTAATATAAGCGCTAGGCGATTAATAAGGGAATAGATATTAAGCGTATACCTCTATATACCCACAAGCTAAATAGGGCAGTAGAAAGAGCAGGGCAGGAAATAATTACTAAATCTATTAAAATAAGGAGCGGTGCAAACCTACCTAAGAAGCTCTAGCTAGAGGTTGTAGCAGCAGTAACATAGCTCTATAATATAAGTCTAACTTACTTAAATAAGCTACAGAGCCTAAACAAAGAGCTTAATTACTAGTTTACTTACTATTTCTGCTAGTACAAACCTAAGTAGGTAAGAGCACTAACAGCTAATCTAAGACCTAATTAGAGCAGGATATACGCCTATAGCTGCAGAGCGTATCCCCTAAATAGGGAACAAGCAGCTAGGCGTAATTAGAGAAGCTTTAAAGTAACTCTAAGAGGTTATATTAGATACTTAGTAGGGTACTAAGCTTCTAACATATACTAGATATAGGTCCCTAAACTAAACTAGGTAATTATAACACGCAACATAACCTTTAATAAGGAGCTCTTTTACAATAAATTAGATAAGTTGTTAGCCCTTACAGTCTAAGAAGTAGAAGTAGTTATAGAAATTCTACATAAACCTAATAAGATAATAGAGGTAGAAGAAGCAATAGAGCTCCCCTTAAACAAAGAGACCTATTACTTAGCTTGTCTACTAAGCACTAGCTTAGGGGTAACACTTAGGGAGAACCTTAATTACTAGAAGGCTAGTCTAGTAGAGAGGGAGCCCCTAGGATAGATACTGCACGCGCAGCAAGCTTAGCTAGCAAGCTGCTAGAGATCTGTGCAGAACAACGCCAAGAAACAGGTTTACTTTCCCCTAACTAAACGCCTAAACTAGAGCAGTTAAGTATAGGCAGGAAGCTCCTAATAAGGAGGATAATCTAACTAGTAGCTTACAGGAAGTGCACTTAACTATAGAAGAAGGGAGCAAGCTAGTAGATAGTAAGGATCTTAATAATCTACTAAGACCTGCTTTGCTACTTGTTCTAATACCTTCTTAAAGATTAACGCAAGTAGATAAGGCAGGCAGGAGACGCGCGTATTAGTAGAGAGTCTAGGGCCTACCTACAAGATAGAGCTGCTAGATAGAGAACTACAAGCGCAATAAGCCTACTACTAACAATAATAGAGCAGGTTAGTACTCTATAATAAGCTTAATAAATAATCACAGATACGCCTAGCTTATCTACCTACTGTTTAAACATGCAAACAAATATAGCATAGATAGAAGAGAGCTGCTTACTGCCTACGCAGTAATCGTTGCCTTAACCCTAAAAAAGGAAAGACTAGTTACTTAAAACAAGCGCTAGTTACACAGGGACGAGCTCCCTCTACTGCTAAACAAATAGAAAGATCTACTCTATTACCTACTAGGAGCTCTTTTTCGCTAGGCCTGCTAAAAAGAGATAGACACGCTTATTAAGAAGGAAACGTAGAGAGAAATTAACTAATTAAGCGCCTTATTAAGGCCCCTGCTGCTTAAATAGGTCTTTACCTACAAATTTAACTAGGATAGCTACTTCCTTAAATGTAAGGCAAGGATATACGTACGTAGAGATCTACAGGCAAAGGATTTAATTGTCTTAACCTACGCTACAACGCTTGCTACTTGCTTGTTTTGCACTATAGTAGCAATTACAGCCTAGTTTAACCTAGAGCTCTATTAGTATAACGTAACTAGCGCGTTTCTAAACGCAAGCTGCTAAGATAAACCTTAGGTGCTCTATAAATTACTAGATAGATTTAAGAAACCTAAGCAAGTTGTTCTACTACTATAAGCTCTATACAGGTTACGCAATTTGCTAGTCCTATAGTATAGAGAGCTCTCTAGTACGCTCTAGAAGCTTAGTCTCTTAGCATTAAAAGAAGAGCTGTGCCTTTTCTATAATCCTAAATAGAAAATAGTGCTACTCTTCTATATTAACAATATTCTCCTAGCCTATTACAACAACAATTAAGCTGCTGCTAAACAGCTAATAAGCTTATTAATAGAAAAGTATTAAATTAAAGACTATAGAGCTGCTGAATAGTTTCTAGGCGTTTAAATAATTAGAAACTAAGAGGCTTATACTATAACTCTCGCGCACAACTCCTATATTAACAAGCTTGCTGCAAAATTTAAGATAGTAGAGAAGGGGTCCTTCCCTATAGTCCTATTTCCTACAGAGGAGCTACTTAAATATAGCAGAGAAGCTTTAAAACAAGAGGTTAAAGCGTTTTAAGAATAAGTTAGGTCTATACTCTATACAGCAATTATAATTTAACTAGATATAGCATATGCTGCCTCTTAGCTATCTTATTATTTAACAAATCTAGGAGCAGCTTACTTTAAAGCAGCTGCTTAGGTTTTAGCTTATTTGTTGTTAGATAACAAGCTTAGGAATAACTAGGAGATAGATTATTAATTTATATATAGGTGTCTACTTAGGTTACTATTTATATGCTTATTAAGCGTCCTATGCTCCTATTAGCTAATTGCTTAGAATACCTAATATTAACAATCTACCTGTTGTATACGTAGCATAAGCAAGGAGAGATATAAATCTGTTAGTAAGTTAGCCTAACCTTAGATAGAGTAGATCTAGGTAAGCTAAGCTTCTAGTAAGTAGATCTAGCGTTTAGTAACGTTATAACACACCCCCTAGGCAAGTTAAGCACGTAAGACTTGCCTATTTAGGAGCTTACGCTGTTTTTGTTAAGGCGTATATTACGTGTGCTAAGAAATTATTAAGCAAGCTTCCTATAACACTAGTCTATTACTTGTCCTACCTTCTATTTTTAGTATAACCCTAAGCTATAGTTAAGGTTAGTACTTCTACAATTAATCTACACCTACGTCTATTACTTAACACTAATACCTATAGAAACGTTCTGCTGCGCAGCAGGCGCATACTGCTACTATGTCTGCTACCTACTCTACTGCCTGCTCTGCTACCCGCTCGCGCTCTGCCTTGCTTGCTGTCTCCTCCCCCTCAAGCTCTCTAAGCTCACCGCTAGCTTCTCCCCTAGGCTTGCTACCCTGTTAGCTGTCGCTGTTGCTGCTACCACGCTCTCCCTCTGCGTTGCCACCCTGCTTGCCCTTGCCCTTGCCTCTGCCTCCCTGCACGCTGTCGCCGCCTCCTAGCTCTAACAAGCTTATGCTGTCCTTACCCCCTGCTCCTGCCTCTAGCGCCTGTGGCGCTATAACAACTTAGCGCAGTAAGTCCTGCCTAGGGTGCATTAACAGTGCTGTAGCTGGTTGTTTAGACAGGCGGTGCTTTAATTACTTAGGTAGTAGCTCCTGCTGCTAGCGCTGCGCCTCTAGGCACAACTGCAACGCCTAGTAAGTAATCTGTTAACTCTCTTATTTGTTAATTATGTGCTAATACATATAGCCCCCTTGCCCTACCTAAAGCCTGCGAGCTTTTAGCAGCCCTATAGGCTAATTATTAGCCTACAGACTTAGCCCTTAGGAAACTAAGGGTTAAGTTTTGTGCAGTGTTAGTAGTAGCTAAGGTAGCAGTTGTCGCCTATAGCCCTCCCCTACTGCCTGCCTCCTCTAACTCTAACTCTAACTCTAACAAGCTGCCTCTACCCCTACCTGTTGTTCCTGCCGCTGCCGCCTCTACTAATAAGATCTGCGCTCTTAGTAAGCACTTTAAGCAGACTACTAGCAGGCTTATTAACAACCTTATTAATAAGTTTGTTAGTAATCTGCTTAACTGTAGTTAGATTAGGCCTAAGGCTATAGAGCTTTGCTCTTTAATAATACCCTATTCTCCCTCTTAATCTATACCTATACCTTACTCTTCTGTAACTATTGTAATCACGTCCTTAAGGTTAAGCTAGGCTCTAAATCTCTTAAACTATTACCTTAATAGATTCTTTGTTAATCTATCTGCTAGCATGCTGTTAGTAGGGAGGTAGAGCACTTTAAACGTACCTGCGGCGTGCTCCTATTATAACTACATATTCTATATATCTATGTAGCGCAGCCGCGTTGTTATACGCTTGTTCTCTCTAACTACTAGTCTAATTGTTTGCTAGTTGTTACAGAAAATTGTCTAGGCAGCTCCTAGGATTAGTGTAAGTTTAGTAAATAGCTGTTTAAGCGCTACAGTCTCTTTAGCAACGTGCTTAAGTGCTAGGAGCTCTGCTTTAGTAGTAGAGGTAGTAACAGTAGCCTGCTAAGACGCTTTCTATACTATTAGCCTACTAAAGAGCATTATAAGGTATCTATAGGAAGATTATTAAGTCTTAATATTATCTGTGAACAACACGTTACTGCAAATAAGCAGCTTAGCTCTACTATGCCCACTATATTAGATTAACTAATACCTAGTTTAGTATAAGTAGACAATTGTCTAGTATACTGCTTTAAAGTGCTCCTTGCTTAGATTAGTAAGGTATAGGGATAGTTTAGCTGCTGCAAACGCTACATCTAGTTGTAGCATAATTGCAGTATATAGCACTAATCTAACTCTTTCCTAATAGCTCTTAATCTCCTGTTTAGTAGCTTCTCTAGTGCTCTTTACTAGATCTATAGTAGGAAGCAGGGTATATAGGAAGAGTCTAGTTTTATTAAGGTTAAACTTCTTGGCAATTTTGTTAATATACTTGTTATAAACAAGCATTATTATCCTCTATTCCTAGTTCCTAAGTACTCTAATATTAAGAAACTATTATACTAGACCTTGCTCTTTAATTATATAGGCTGCAGCAATTGTGTTAATAATGTGTTTTGCCTCTAAGATCTAGGTAGAGTAGTACATTACTAGTATATCGTCAACGTAGAAGAGTAGTAGTATCTAGCAATTACTGCTAAAGAACAAATAAGGCTCTTCTTTAGATGCTATAAGCCTAGTTGCTTTAAGAGTTTAAGAGAGCTCCTTATACTATAGGAGGGTAAGTCTTTTAACCTGTATAGTGCTTGTTTAAGTTAAACGCATTTCCTAGGTATCTTATACCTATCTAGTAGCTTATAGGTTACTACTAGCTAGTAATCCCTATAGGCGTGTAGGAAGGCTCTAACAATGTTATACTATATAATTTCTAGGTTAAATTTAGCTACAATTGCTATAGCAGTCCTAAAGGACCTAGCAGCGAGCGTTGCTGCGTAGGTAGACTAGATTGTGTTAATAACTTAGAGATCCCTACGTACTACTATCCTTACCTTACACTTAAGAAAGTAGCTATCCTAATCTAGTTTATACGTAAACACCTATTTAAGTAGCAGTAGCTTGTTATCTCTAGTAAGTAAATTAATTACTTCCTAGGTACCTGCGTTGTGCAGAGTAGTAATCTCCTTCTCTGCAGCTTGCTTGAATAGCGGTCTGTGTAGGTAAGAGAGTAGATCTCTCTATTGTTGTAGTAGGTTTAGGAGTTAGTCCCTGTGTAGCTGTTAAGCTTAGTTTAGGATTAGCAGCTGCTCCTTCTTCTCTACTAATACTCTTATTACAGCATGTACTGTTTTAAGCTTAGTGCTAGTTAATCCTAATAGGATTAACTTATCTAATAGGTAGCTTTCTCTATAATCTGTCTAGCAGTTATATAGGAGGAAGTAAGCCCCTAGTGTGTCACTTCTAGGATCCTCTAGATCTAGATAGCGTAATCTTCTGCTCCTCCTTACTAGTTGTAAGCTTAGGATTAGTGCTGCCTCTAATTAATCTAAGTCTTCTATAGTAGCTACGTTGCCCTTAACACCTAGAGCTGCAGGAGCATCGCTCCTAGAGTGCGTAGGTACAGCGTTATATCGCCTAGATCTCTCTAATCTTACTCCCCTTAGCAGGCTCGCTCCTCTAGGTAAGTGCTCTTCCTAGGAGCTGCTAGGGTGTGCAACGCTAGGCTTAGGTGTAAGCTCTAGGGTTCTTAGGCCTAAATACTCTAGATTCCCTGCGTAGATTCCTATAACTTACTAGCCTTATTTGTTACTTATATAGGAGATGTTCCTTGTTTAGTATAATCTACCAGCTAGCTAGGCAGTTAATTATTATCCCTTAGATCCTTACCCCCTAGCTGCTGCTAAGAGTAACCTAGATCTTTAGTGCCTGCCTGCTCGTAGGCTGCTGCGTAGAGCTGATTAAAAATACTTTTAAATGCTTCTCCTACATCCCTAACCTTATTTTTATGCAATAGATCTATAATTAACTTAAGCTCCTCTTATAGATACTCTACTACTTCCTTCTCTTTATAGAATAAGCTCTTATTAAAAGTAACGTTGCGCGTAGTTATAACCTAATTAAGCTTTAGGATCTATATCCTGTATATATTAGACGCTCTATATCCTACTAGATATCTAATATAGCCCCTTAGGGTTACTTTAAACCCCTGTTTGTTACGCCTAGCTACTTAATCCCTGTTTAGGGGATATGCTTGGCATCTATAGGCATAAATTCTACTCTAATCTAGCTAGAGATCTGCTAAGTAGTAATAGATTTGCTCTAGTTAATAGTACTTAAAGTACTGCCTAAACTAATTATCTAATACTGTGTTAGGAGCAATTATCTTGTAGGTGTAAGATGGGCTTATGTTATATAGCCACGTAGCTACTTCTACTACCTCTAGCTAGAGCTTCTCTAGTAGGTTAGCCCCGCTCCTTATCTTGATAGATTTAGTAATAATCTCCTGCCTAGCTCTTTCTGCACCCCTATTTGGCTCGTGTGTATACGTTAGGGTGCTCTAGATCTTAATACTGTAATCCTCTGCCTATACACTAAATCTTAATTAGCTACGCTATAGTAATATAGCAACGTTATTATCCTAGAGAATTATAGATATACAGAGCTTATATTGTGTGCGTAGGACACTTGCGAACTTCTTAAATACCCTTATAATCTTATCTAATAACTTAGCATAGATTAGGTAGGTATAGATCTTCCTACTGTACTTATCTTTAATTAGCAACATCTATACCTCTCCTAGACAACCCTTAGGCATATTAAAGAGATCCTATGTAATCTGCTAGTATAGCTAGGGTAATTATTCTTTTAGCCTCCTAGATATAACTTAGCTGGCATAAGTTGTAGCATAGTGTTTGCACTACTAGCGTAAGATTCTGTTAATCCTTACGTTTTAGGCGTTCTTTATAAGTGCCTAGAGCGCTGTAGGTCCTAGATGCCTAGCTTAGGAGTGCTATAGATCCTTATTATTAGATCTAGGGTAGGTAGTCTACAATCTAAGCTTCTAAGTAGATAGAGTTACGCTTATTACAACTAGATAGATTAACAATAGCTTGTATTCTATAAAAGTAAGGTTATAATAGCGCGTTAGAGTAGCTAATACAACGCTCTTTTGTAGTAAGCTAATACGCAGTGTTAAATCTAATCCTAAGTACTATACACCTGCCTTCTTTAATTAAGCTTCTAACACAATATTAACGTAAAATCCCTCTACTACAGCAACGTTTTAAAGGATTAGATCCTCTGTACATTCCCTGCTTGTTCTATTTAGCGCTTTCTTAATCACTCTAGTGCTAGTTCCTAAGATTAGGAAGGATTAGGTGCTGGCCTCTACATAAGTAAGCTTCTTAGCCTTCTAGAAAGTAGTAGGGTTAATAAGCTTAAGCTTGTTAACTAAGTAGAGTGCTGCTCTATTGTTAAGGATAGTGCTGTCTAATAGGGGATAAGCGTTAAAATCTATAGTTAAGTAGATCCTGTATTCTATAGATTAAGGTCCTATTAAGTTAGGGTCTATTAGTGCTGCTGCAATTAACCTAGGGTAGTTGCTGCTGCTTGTCGCAGCATTACTATCCTTTATCTATCCCTTCTTAATTACCTTACTCTTCTAGTCCTTGTACTTAGGTTTATTAAGGCGTTTTAGGATTTCTTTCTTAACTTAATTGCTAGGGGTAAATAGTTTACCTATAAGAGCTCCCTCTAGTAGGTTACAGTTAATTAGCTTCTAGAAGTGTAATCTTCTATATAGGCAGTTAATCTTTACTTAGTTAGGTCTGTTACTTAATAATTGCGCCTATGCTAGTTAACCTATAGTAGCAAACATCCTGCCTAAGCTATAGGGAGCTTAAACAGAGTGCTCCTAAAGGAGACCTAAATACACTCTTCTAACTTTATCTAGAGTGAGCGTCTTGTTACCTAGTACTAAGTTCTAGATAATAGACTGTTGCATAGCCCTAGACTAGTCTAGTGCTATCTTTGTTAGAGAGTCTAAGAAGTTGTGTACTGCAAGCTTGCCCTCTACATTAGTAATTTTAAGAGCTTTAGCCTTGCTGTACAGGAGGTTCTATTCCTAGTGCTACTTCTTAGGATTCTGCTAACCCTGCCTGGCCTTCTAGAGATAAGCTTGGTACTAGGCGCGTACTAAGTTCTTCTTACTAGCATTAGATAGAGCTAGCTCCTTCTTTAGTACCTTGATTAGGGCTTAGAGAGTTAACTTCTTCTCTTTAATAAGCGTTATTATAGCTAGAGTTAAGATTGCTAGGTCTACTATAGTATTAACCTAAGTCTATATGTTCTGCAAGCGCGCAGACTAGGCAGCCTAGTTGCTTAATTTAGCTCTATACTCTGCAATCTGTATCTTGTATAGTTTAGTATTGTCTAAGGTTGTTAAGCTAGGTGGCTCTAGCCGCTTGGGCTTGGACTAGTGTATTAGTATTACGTCCTTAGCTAATAGATTAATCTACTCCTATATTCCCTTGCTTATTGCATAGAATTTGAGTTAGATATACTATCCTAGCTATTAGGATTAGTTAGTAAGCGTATAAGCTCCCTTTAGGATTAAGGCGTTAGTTATTGCGTAGATTAATTAGATTTGTAAAGATATAAGAGGAGTAGTTACTAAGCAGTGTATCCTAGCTAAGTACGTAGGGGGAGATTGTCCTAGTCTTAAAAAGCTAGGCTTATAACTGTTGTTAGATAACAAGCTTAGGAATAACTAGGAGATAGATTATTAATTTATATGTAGGTGTCTACTTAGGTTACTATTTATATGCTTATTAAGCGTCCTGTGCTCCTATTAGCTAATCGCTTAGAATACCTAATATTAACAATCTACCTGTTGTATACGTAGCATAAGCGAGGAGAGATTTGAATCTGTTAGTAAGTTAGCCTAACCTTAGATAGAGTAGATCTAGGTAAGCTGAGCTTCTAGTAAGTGGATCTAGCGTTTAGTAACGTTGCAACATTATTTATATAGAACAAAGCATCTAGGTATAAGGTACAGCGCTTACAAAGGCAGTTATCTGCTTATATGTAGAGACGCCTTATTTGCTAACAATAGAGAGTCCTGTTAATCTTCCTAGGGGTATATTATGCAGCTCTTTAGCAGTCTAATTATCTAGAAAGCTGCACAGCAGTTAACAGTAACTACTTCTACTACTAAGGCTAAATTACTTACTTTAGAGCATGTGGCTAAAGAGTTAGTAGCTCTAAAACAATTCCTAGGAGAACTTTAGCTAGACTTAAGGGTGCTGTAGGAGATTTTCTATAACAACTAACAAACTATCTAACTAGTAGTTAAAGAGAGCAAGCAGCTTACTACCTAGCTGCGCTATGTAGATATCTAAAATATATAGTTAAAACAAGAGTACGCTAAGGGAAACCTCTAAGTTACCTACCTTAAAACAAGTAAGATGCTAGCTAATAGCCTTATAAAAGCGCTTCCTAGACAAGCTTATAAGCGCTTTTTGTTGCATTTAAACTTATAGAGCATTAGTTAAGAGGGAAAAGACTTAGTTATAGAAAAAGAGCAGGTTAATAGAGAAAGAGAAGATCTTTAAATTGCTAGGGAGGACAACCCCTCCTTAAATAGGTATAAGTCTCCCTAGACTGCTAGTAGCAGCTCTTTTAAGCGCACGCCTAGCAGCTAAGGAGCTTATAAAAACAAATTAACTATAGGTAGGGAGGATAACCCCTCCCTATAGGTTTTATCTTAAAGAACCTACTTATAAATAGGTACTTAAAATTTGTACCTATCTATAAGCAGGCCCTTTACTACCTAGATAGTAGTGCGTAGGTTAGTAGCCTACTAAACGCTTGTTAGCTACTATTATTAACTAAAATACTAAGTTACTTACTAAAGTTGTTACTCTGCTAGAGGAAGCAAGCTCCTCTACTAGTTCTAGCCTAAGCAGCTTAAGGGCAGGGGGAGCAGGCAGTAGGAGTGCCTAAAGGCACAACGCTAGCAGCACTTGCTATAGCAGCTAGCAGTAGTATTGTTAACGCACAGCGCAACTAAGCTGCTTACTAGCAGCGCGTCCACGCAGTACACGCAGGGAATTAACCTGCGCGCACTAGGCACCAGAGCGCCTAAGACAGGGGTAGGGGGCGCAGGCGTAGGCATAGGCAGTAGCAGCAGCGCAGCAGCATAGGCAGCAGCAGTAGCAGCAGCTATAGCAGCAGTAGCAGCAGCAACTGCTGAAGGAGTGGGCGAAGCTACAACTACAGGCTTAGGCAAGGGCAAGGGCAAGGGAGCAGGCGTAGGCATAGGGACAGGCGCAGGCAAGGGCGAGCAGGCAGCTAGCAGCTGGCCAGCTTAGGCAGCAGCTTAGGCAGTAGAGGCAGCAGCAGTGCGCGCGCAGCGCTAGGTTTTAGTCTATTTCTATACCTAAGTTAGCAAAACCTCTAGAAAAGAGCTAGGAAAATGTTAATAGCAAGATTAGTTAGACAACGTCTAACAATAAAGCTCTTAATAGATTAAGAAGCTAGAAATAATTAGCTAGAGAGTGCTTAGGCGCGCAGAAAATAATTTAGTATACTTACAGGCATATTAATAGATATAACTAGAGAAATAGAGAAATTAAGTAGGTAGGATGCTTATATAGGGAAGTAACTAGGTTAGTAAAGGTAAAGCTGCTAGACTATAGTCCTTACGCTTACTCTTACTACCTAAAAGTACTTAACCTAAGAAGTGCTTACCTTAACTATAACTAAGTAGCTTAATAGCTAGCTATAGGCTTAGAAATTTAGCTAATAAAAATAAGCGCCTAAACTAGCAACAAACTACTTATAAAAGTAGCCTAAAAATTAAAGAGGTCTCTTAAAAGGAAGAGTACCTAGAGTATACTATAGGCGCGTAGTAATCTTAGATATCTAGGGAAATATAAAAATCTAAGATTAGAGCCCTATAATTACTAAAGGCACGCTTCTAGTTTAGTTGTTCCTAATATAGGATTAACTAGGGGTGTGTTATACAACTAAGCGCGTAGAGTTATATACGCAGCTTGTTTTCTAACAGAGCGTGCTAATTTAGTTAAGCTGCTCTACTCTAGCAACGCTGGTTCTAAGCAGCCCTAATACTAGCTAAACGCTTATTAAGTAAGATTACGTAACCTACACATTTTATTTATATTTAAGCAACACGTTCTATATAGAAAAATAGACACTAATTAAATTAATTAATTACTTAAGTATAGTCCTGTAAGCTCTGTTACATATTATAATTTAGAAAAGGATAAAGGAAATCTATTAACTCTAAAACGCCTCTAACCGCGTTTATACAATAGATAATAAGAAAAGAAAAATAAAAGAAATCCTCCTTACTATACAGCTTAAGAAACCCTTTCTTTTTTAAGGGTTCTTGATATTACTTATCTCCTTAGAGCTACTAGCGTTAGTTTTATCTAATAACCTAGGAGCACCCTTTTTTTTAGGTGCTAGAAGCAGAGCTAGCTTTACTAACTTACCTCTAACTCTAGAGCTATAAGGGGCTATTTCCTATTGCAGCTTAATAACCTCCCTAGTTAACACTAACAAACTCTCTACTATCTCCTCTATTACCTAGCCCTGCGCTGTACTAGCGTGGTACTAGTGCAGTAACATGTTATTAGCAGTAACTCCCTTAAGCTGCGCAGTTGCTACCTGCACTACACTCGCTAGAGCTATTGCTAATGCTATAAGGCTACGCTATGCCTCTAGTGCTACCTCTATTACCTCCTCCTCTACTACCTCTCCTGCTGCCTTACCCCTAGATTCCTCCTCCTACATAACAAGGTTGTTATAAAAAGTAGCATACTTAGGACTAACGTAAATTAGAATCTATAACTATTAGTATTAGTTAGAGAGCAGGAGTAAAGAAAAGTCTAGTTACTAGATAACACTTCTTATTTTAAAGTGTGTAATAAGCATACTTTAACAACAACGCCTTATTAAAAGCGTAGTCTACCTTCCTCCCCCTTACAAAGGCCTAAATTAAACAAAGGTAGATAACCTAATAGGCTACTGCAAGAGCTCTAGGCAGGACTAGTATTAGTATAGTAACTAATTAACAAACCTAGGAGCATTAGCATAGGAATAATTAAAAGAGCGTAGGGATACTTACAGCAAGAAATAGTGTCTATTAGAGTTAGGAAAGGTGTAGAGATTAATTGTTTATATACCTACGCGACGCGTCCTAGAAATTAGATATAATAATAATAGCAAACCTGTTTCCCTCTAATTAAGTTATAATACAGCTTATTGTTACGTTAGATTTAGGCAGTAGAGTTAACAAACAAAAAAAAAAAAAAATCTTTACTTTAGATAAAAACAATAACAAAACACTAAAACAACAACCTAAGTTAACTAAAAACCTAGAACAGACACTAAATTAACGCACTAACACTATAGAATAATAACTATTATTACTTATGCGTATCTAGGACAATCTACCTACATAGGAGGGGGTAGTGTAAAGCACTAGTCTCTAAAAAGTGTTACACCCTAATTTACCTCTAACTTAGCTCCTTTACGTTTCTGTTCCTGCCTGTAACTTAGTTATAGTATTCTAAACTTCCCTGTATTCTAGTAGTATAAAGGCACAAGGAGAATTATCTATAGATAGATAGTTTTTAAGTATTCTTTGTACAAGACCTATAGGAATAGAATTGTCTCTGTGTTACCTATCCTAGTGCTCCTAGACACCTCGTAGCAGATACACACGCATTCTAGAGCTTTCTATCGTCCTGTGTCGTTATAATATTAAGCTAATCTAGAACACGCTACGCGTTAATAGGCATAAGCCCTAAAGCCTTAAAGGCCTTCTTATAGTTCTTGTACGTAAACACGTTAAAAAACGCGTCTCTAAAGGCTAGAAGGAAGCCTTCCTTGTTAATATAGAAGACGCGTTAGGATGCTAAGGCTTATACGCGTTAAGAGTACTTTACTTTTAATAGTAAGAAACACACTATATTAAGTAGCTAAAGGATGTATAATAAGTAAGCAGGCATACAAAGAGTTAGAATCTTGTTTTCTAGGTAGTAGTCCTTAAAATCCTAGTTAAGGTAGCTCTTATAGCTGTCTAAGATAAGCAGCCTGTATAACCCCTTCTAACGCGTCTTTGTATGCGCGTTAAAATGCTTTAACTACTTAAGACTAAGTACGTTATTAGTCTATCTATTTTTAGAGACTAAGAGCTTCTAATTAAAAGGTATATTAGTCTCCTTATACTAGGCAGAGATGTAGACGCGCCCTTTGTAGATAATAAAGGGTAGGATAGTATACCTAGTAGCGCAGATGCTCTAGATTACTATAACCTACTCCTAGTTGCCTAGCTAGATAAGTACTAGCCTTGTACGTCTCTCTAAGCCTATAACAACCTTTATTAAGCTAATAACTCCTATCTAGAAGCCTGTCTTATTAAAGTTGTAGATGTTATTATCTAAGACCCTATACTAGTTAATAGTGTCTTGTACAAGCTTAAACTAGAGGCTAATAACCTCTAGATCTTCCTAGAGTACTCTCTGCTAGTCCTTTGCTTAATTAAAAGCTATCTTAAGCTATGTTGTATAGCTAACAAATTACTTTACCTAGTTCTTGCTAATAGGTGTCCTACCACATATAGCTAACAGTTTGTCTGCAATATCTACTACCTTACATAGCTAGGGGGCAAATCTGCGCAAATTAAGGTTAAGGATGTATTATATAATTATTTGCTCTTCTATTGTAGAGAGCTTTTAGCAGTTTAGTAGTGCTTCTTGTTAAAATCTAATTTTATAGAGCTAAGCAGAGAGCTGTTAATAACGTACGCTGTAAGCAGCAGCAGCGCGTTACATAGTCTGAAACTGTCCTGCGTTATACGCCTAAAGCGCTAGAGTAATTCTGCCTTCTTGCTAAATTAATTCCTGTTTGCGTTGTTGTTGCATTGTATATTATACAAGAAAGTTGCAATACTAAGAAAAAGTAGCCGCTTTGATGGTCTGGCCGCTTTAATGGTCCTTTACGTTACTAAACTTCTAAATTATCTATTATTATGTAAAATATCTCTAGATGCTTTTACTACGCACTAGCTCTGTATTTTTCTGTTACTGTCAGGACTAGACTCTGCCCACCTAGCCATAACAGCCAAAAAGGGACGAATAATCACTTTGTTAGTAATTACGTGGCCAGAACAGTACTTATTGCCGTACTAGGTCAGAGGTGGTCGCTGCCACATGCCTTGCTGCCACGTAGGCGTGACAGTTACGATCCACAGAACACGGGAAGGGTCAAGCCAATTACAGTGCATGCGGCACGGCGATTACAACAAGAACAAACCAGCAGTAAGCAACAAAACAGTGTCAGCACTCAACAAGGGACTGAAGGACACGTGACTTGGTCAGGGCTTGGCGCGATCAGTCCGATCAGTGATCAGTATGATCAGTGCTCAGTGTGATCAGAGGATTCGCAACACTGATCAGTCTGCATCAACACCACACTTATTGAAGTATATAGTTTGTGTTCCACCTCGTCAATCAAGTTTGTCTTTGGAATCTCAACCCGTTCTCGAACTAGACTGTCTACTCTGTGCTATTCAATGCACCCCTATCATCACGAGCTCTGCTTAGTTGATAACCCTTACTGTTCCAGATACCGTACTCATCCTAAAGAATTAATTGAATCAGTGCTTACAGCCCTTAACTAAACTACAACTTTAACGTTTTCTTCCTAGCCTTAGCCTTTTTTTTAATTGCTCTTAAGCTTTGTTCTCTTCTTATTAAAAGTAAGATATACCTTCTTTACCTCTTCTCCTATAGCAGTATATTTTACTACTATTTTAAAATTATGAGGGTTTTTTTAGAGCTTACTATTCTTCTTGATATATGCACCCCTCTTAGCTTTAAGCTCTAGGTCTTTTGTCCTAACTACTCTTTAATGCTGTTTATCTGCTGCGTTTGCTATGTTAATATCTGCATTAAGCTTGTCTAACACTGCACCTGTTTTCCTTCTTGTAGTTTACCTTGTCTTTTCTAGTTTCTTTTGCTTCAAGCCCCTTTTCTGTCTTCTAGAGCTTTATGATCATGTTAGTAATGCTACTTATCTAGCCTTTAGTGTCCCTAACAGTGCACTCGTTAACCTACTCTTTTGCCTTTGCTTCTAAGACTACTAGGTAGGACTTTATAAACGTCTCTCCTCTTTTATAAGGTACTGCTTCTCTTTGTTAAGGTGTTTAAGCTTCCTAAGTATGACGCTGACATTTCTTATAGATGCTTTAAGACGTAATCTTACTTCTAGATTATTTAAATATTCAAATACAGCAAGAGTCTGGAAATAGATTAGCTACCGTCGAAGTAACATATGAGCCGGAACTCACACTCCTGAGAGCACACAAGTACACGTCGGAATCTGCAGCCCCCGTGACGGCCTCGTGTACTGCCCTTCTATACTTTTTGGTCGCCTTGGGGCTGTTCTGGTTCCAGATTCTTGCCTTCTAACCATTGATTTTTCCTGAGCAACTAGGTTCTCGCTCTCTTTCTGGGTGGAAGGTTTGTCACAGTCCACGAAAACACTGCACGTATTGAAAGCTGTCATTATATATGGCACTTTGACGTGTGGGCATATCACTGATTTGCTGGCCAGGGCTCGAGTGACCTTAGGAGATATGTTGCAAGCTGGCTGCCCGACAGCTGGTCTTGCTACGGGCGGCAGCTTCGGGTCTGGTAGTTTCGCGCTTGGTGAAGGCTTTGCAGTGACTGGCTTAGGCTTGGCCGCGGGTGGTGAAGTGGCGTGCTTAAGGGTTTCGGCCGAGATACGAGTTTCGAAGGACCGGCCGTCTCATTCTATCAAGGCTCCATTGCTGATGGTGAGTGAATCGTGATGGCAAGGAATGATCAATTGGATAACACGTACTCGACTTGGGGGATAGTGGTTGCCTGTGCAACAGTTTTACACATCCTCCATTAATACAAAAGACTAGACCTATGCATGGAAACAGGATGCTACGCAAGCCCAGTTTTTCAGCCACAGCAATTGATGAGAAAGGAAGGAAAATATAAAGAATGTAAGACTGTGTGATGATGAATACTATTGAAGACGAAGCAGTCTCTCTCTTGTATACCAAGCCATCAGGTCACTAGAAATAAGCAGATTCGGGATCGGAGCTCCGGAACCATGGTCCTTCAATAAGATGAATGCCCTTCTAGCGAGACTTAAAGGTAGGGTCCACCTACCACTTTTTTGAGAGCACCTACGCGGATGCCTGATGTTAGTATCATAAATAGTCTAAAGATGAAGCAAAGGTTCTTTTCGACAGATAAACTCGAGTGATTTTGTTAGATCAGAAGGGATTCCGATCGCTCAGTTGATTCTTTGGTAAAGATGTTGCAGTCTGAGCCTCTAAGCTTATATGAAGTACATAACAGTGATAAATAGCAATAAAAAAAAAATCATAACTAGTTGCAGCTGGGGCTTGTGCAGCTCGAGATTAGAGAGTTCTCTCTGTGCTGTTTATACGTAAATCATTCTTTACTACTTGTATGGCCTTTTACCAACATAAGCTGACTTGTTTAGAACACTTACCAGCTGACATCCGAGCACCAAATTTTATGTTTAATGATTAAACAACGATACATGGGAATAAAAGTGATCTTACTGTCAGTGTTGGCATATATTTAACTTCGTTACCGAAGCGCATCCTTCGACCTTGAAGTCTAAAGCCCCTTGACTTACCACTTCTGCCCCACCAAAGAAGAACCCTCACTGTGTTATTCAACAAGCTCAGTAGCCCATCTCACGGTGACCCAAAGAAGTTCCTGGTATGCTAGTTTAGAAAGACTCCGTGTTAAATCTTATTAATGCTAAGCAACTCGCTAGTAAGGCTTCTCCCTATAGCTTGTGAGGCTTTCCTAACATGGGCCTAGAACTGAATATCGTCATTGAGTTACTCCGTTAAGAAAAGCTTCTTGATAGGGTGCTCTAATAGGGTCAGAAGATATTTTCCGAGAAAAGAGCCTTTCGCAACGCGTATCATGCCAGTCCTTCCTTTTGTGATATCGTCCATTTCATCCATGTCTACAATGTGCAGGAAGCTTTAACTTGGGTGATCGAAGATAAAGCTCAACACAGAGATGTTATGCTATTGTTCTCACGAAGAATTCAAAAATCTGAAAGGCAAAAGAATTGAGTCTGCCTGCTAACAACATCTTCAATCCCATGTCTGTAGAAGAAACCCTCATACTCTGTCGGTCTGACTGAAAACACTGCACTTCTCGCCGCGATCTGAGGATATAGCAGCAGCCGATCGCCGGCGTTTCATCACAAAGAACGCAGCCATTCCAACGATGCTGACAACACCCAGCATGACTAGTGCCCCGATGACTCCAGCAACTGCATTTGACATACCAGAGCTCTGAAATTCTTCTTGTGAGACGGCATCGTGAGGCTTGAACGCTTCGCAGAAAGACGCCTCACTGTGACATGTGCCACACCACTGCTCTGGTGATGTGATTGCAAACTCTTTCATCTTCGCGGTAAAGTCCGCATACGACAGGGAATCTTCCCGGCCCCCAAACAAAGGAAATACTTGTGGGGCTTCTCCTTTAGTTGAGCCATTGCGAAACAGAAATCTTATACGAAGGTCTTCTGTCGTGGAGGGGAACGCATCAATATCCTCAGCAGTGTACAACTCGAAAGCCATCGTAGAGGCATAGTCCGGCAGACCGTAAAATTCATCCGAAACAGTGGTCAGATTGCTGAGGCCGAAAAAAGCAAGGAATGTATCGTAGCTGCCTGCCAATAACGAAAATTTGAGTTTGCCGTTGGAAGATACAATTTGGCTGAGCTGATCCAACACACCGCCTGCAAAAGTTTTACCGCCAATGGATCGTGCAGAATCCTCGGTGTCGAATGCCATACCAAACTCCCATTCATCGGCGAGTATGCGGAGTTGGGTAAGCTCTTCATTAGAGACTGTGCCGTTGTGCGAGACATTGTGGATAGACGCCACATTCAGTAGGTCAAAGATGTCGTACGCATTCGCAAAGCTCAGGTCAGACTGCTCGTAGTCGTAAACGCTCTCCAGCTGGTCCCAGAATGACTGGTAAAATGGTTGTGTTTCCTCGATTTGCTGCATGAAGCTCGTACTCTCTTTACGCTGTTCCATCGAACTCACGACAGCGGGGCATTCTTCGTCGCCTTTGAGCCAGATTGTGTCAGACGAGTCGTCACTCTCTCCATGGACGACAAGATACTGGTAACCCCTAACGGCCTGATGATGCGCTCATTGTTATTTGACGTCTGAGCGGCAACGATCTGATCAAGGCTGTCTAATGGTGGATAGAGTCCTTGAAGAAAGGCGGTTGCAGTATTGAGAAGTACGGCTTGATCTGGCGCAGAAGCATAAATTTGTGAATTGACGCCCTGATCCTCTGAAATGCCTAAGATGCGTTTGGAAGATGACAAGTTCAGATAGATGTTACGGTAGTCCTGCCCCGTATTATAGTTCTGCTGAAATCCCAAATTGGTCAGATTGTAGCCTTTGTAGTGTTTTGACGTCCCTATTTGTGAGTCAGCAATTACTAAAAGCTGTAGTAAACCACTCACTATCGCCATGACGTGAAAAGACAGTAACACCGAGTACAGTCTCCGCTTGAGCTGGGGAAGGAAGCTCAGAATCGTGATCAGTGGAATTGCCAGCATGTCTGCAACAATGAATCAGGGTGGTTGAGAAGCTGCGTTTAGGAAGTGCCGCGGGGCACAAAGGATTTATCCCTCGGACTCTGAACAAGGACCCGTCGCCGGCTCATCGCGCTTTTCCGCGGATGTAGCCGATATCCTGATCGCTGTATGTATTTTCGTGGAACCCACTCCTTTGTCTTTCAGGTGGTTGGGCGGGTATAACGCTCGTACACGCTGAGCCCCGCTCTCCAAGACCTTGGCGATGTAGGAAAGCGAAGGGTAGGAGTAACGCCAAGTCTGCTTATCTTTTGCGGGAGGTAACAGAACTAATTATGATGCTCTGGAGCTTTTGATGCTATCAAATCTCCAAACATCCAAGTCACGTTACTCCAACAAAGAACAAGCGTCGAATAAGACCTTAAGTCGTCAAAAAATCTAAACCCTAGAGAAATCACCGCGTCTTCCTCGCTGCCATATCCTCGTCCCCGTCCCAAAATCCAGCTCTTGCCAAAAACGCAAGCCTAACCAAAGTCGCCGTCCCCGTGATAGCCAAACTCCCCCAATCCTCCGTCCTCCACGTCTCCGGTAGTACCCTCATCTGATCACTCAACGCCCCAAACACAGCAGGAAAGTATGCAAAATCGACAAGCAAAAGCGCTATCTCGACAAGATGCCAGATCTTGATGTCGTGTGTGTAGCGAAGCAGGACAGCGGACAGGAAGCCGAAGCTCAGCATGGCGCCGCCGCGTTGCTTGAGGATCATGATATGTCCAATGTCGGGCGTGTCGGCGAGGATGTGTGAGGACAGGACCATACGCGGGTCGAAAAAGTCCATGTAGGCGCCCCAGATACAGATTATGGGATCGATAATGGTGAAGAAAATGCGGTAAAACGAGGGGATTGCGCGAGGTGATGATTGAGAGTCTGTCATGTTTACTGAAGTGAATTCTATAAAGCCAGAGGTAATTCGGATTTTGTGCTGTGTATGTTGTGTAGGACTAGAGGTGCTTGGGGAGGAGAGCGTGACGTCGACGCGCCGTTGTTCAGCGCACAGGCCAGGCTGCATGTTGACGAACTTCCCACCATAAACATCCTGGATTTCACAAAGAGTCTATCGTGCTCCTCTGACATAATCGATGGCTTGTTATTAGCAGCAAGTAGACAGCCAGGGCCCATATTGTCTATCAAGCAGCAGGCGAAATGAACTGCGAATGAGGGGAATCGTCCTTAAACAGTTCTTTTTATTACCCTTCAGCTTCACTTCTTTTAGTCACTGTACTTTACTATACATGAAACTCAACTATCAGCTATTTGCTAAAAACTTTCGTCAAGCTTTCCGCTTGACCCATAATGACCAGCTTCATTACATGCCAAGGAGCGCGCCAACGAAGATCGCACCAAAGACACCAGCAGCGTCACCGACACGGAGACCAGCAGCAGCGTTGTTCGTGACCTCAGTAGGGGTAGACTACCACACACGTCAATCAAGACTAACAAAAAAGCAGAGTCATACTTACAACAGTGGAGCTTGCGCTAGTGTTGGTGCTGGGCGATGGCACACCTGATACAGAAGAGCTTAACGTTCCGTTCGCGATAACAGTGGGATAAGTTGGAGCAGATGAGACTACAGAGGTGTCAACAGTAGTAGGCAGCGCAGAAGAGGTGGCAACGGAAGAACTGGCAACAGAAGAGACGGGTGCCTTACTTGTGGCTGCCTCAGTTGTAGCTGCGGCTTGGCTGCTTGCTGGTGCAGCGGCAGATGTTTGCGCTGGAGCAGCTGAAGATGCGGCACCGGTGCCACCAGCCTCGGGAACATCTTCCTGTTTGCCAGATAATGGTTCGGTGTCAAAGCCGCAGCCAGCGCCAGCGGTGCTCAGAGTTCCGCCATAGTAGCGCCAGATGTTGTAGTTGTCTGGGCCGGAGCACTTGAGGCAGTTATTGTAGTCGGCCACGAACGCTGCGTTACTGCACGGGTTTGCAGTGCGGGAAAGGGTAATGGCAGAGCCGCTGGTGATGACTTGAGAAAATATACAGATTGCAAGTTGTTTCTACATACCAGTTGTCATGGCAGTTGTACGCAGGGGTTCCGGGCTCCTGGCGCTTCAAGAAAGAGGCAAAGTATGCGTCGTCACGTACAACCAGGCTGGTGGCGCTGACAGCCGCGACAAAAGCAGCAATGAGGAAACGGGAAGCGACCATATTGGATGACGCAATGGATATTTGAGGGAGTTTCTCGGTATCAAAAAGTTCAACGCTGAAGACTTGACCTAAGGTAGAGCGCCGATTAAGCAACGGGCAACACAGGTTTTGTAGCTCTGCTATGCGCCGCAGTCGCTCTTGCCTCACGCCAAGTACAGAGCTGTTCTTCGCGCGCCACGCGACCATAGTTCTGCAGGTTCACATGCACGACCTCGTCCAGTGCATACAGAGGGTAGATTGAACCCAATCGGCCGAACATCGGAGATGCAAATTTTATCAGATGAGCTGATAAGACGGCACGCCGTGTGAATGTCTAAGCCAGAACCGGTGGGGTGACTGTCGCCTATTCGCTGGGCGGTGCCGCTACGACTCGTTAGCACCATCTGATAACTCTATTCTTCTATCTGCAATACCAGGGATTCCTGCCGTCCACATTCTCATTGGATGCGATGTAATTCTGGAGCTGTTGAACGCTCGAGGAGGTCGCCAAAGAAAGTGGGGCGACAACGGACGACAAGGTGTGATTACGAGGGCGAAGGCCAATCTAATACTTGGAGCACTTGGCAATGCAACGTTCGACAGGAATTGGTCGGAACACGAGGTTTCTATGCCGTTATCTGATACTGGACTGGCTACACATGACTGGCACATAGAGAGTGTGAGTAACGGTGTGGAGCGTTCATATAATACGCGCCACTTATCTTGCGTACGACTTCATCTTGAACATTCCAACTTGCTAAAAAGGCTTCGATATGCGTACAACTCTCTTGTCTTTGATTATTGTTGCGTCAGGTGTGTTGAGCAATGCACAAACCCATGGTGAGGGTGAAGAGGGAAGTAGCATGGGACCAGTAGCCTTTCTCTGGCCACCGGACCGAGTATGGGATGCGCAGCACGATAACACACCGCCATGTGGAAGTTCAGCTGGGCCGTCGAATCGAACAATCTACCCACTGTCGCAGGGTGCGGTCGCGTTGAGCATCGCAGATGAAGCGTGGCGCATTGCTTTTCGTCTGGCTGTATCAGATAGTAAGGCCAACTCAGTATTACGTCGGTTACGAGACTGACTAGATAGATCCCACAACCCAGGCAGACTTCGACGATCAAGTCGTCAACAACGTAACCGACGTCGATCCCGGCCACCAGTGCTACTCGATCGATCGACTCGAAGGCATACCCGCCGGCACCAACGCTACCATCCAGCTAGAGTACTGGTCCGATTACGAGGGTGAGAACAATGGGAACAACCAGTCGTTCTTTGCCTGTGCTGACATCGTGAGTTCCCCTAATGAAAGTGGGGTGTAATGACACTGACAATCCTATCTCACAGACCTTCGTCGAAACAATCGACTTCTCCATCAAAGTCCCCTGCTTTAACGTCACGAGCGATGACTTCAACGCACCCACACCCAGCGCTAGCGCCTCGGGCACCAGCCCGTCCAACACCGGTCTTTCGGCGTCGCAGTCAGTCTTGCCGGACCAGTCTTCCGGTGGTGGTAGTGGCCTCTCCACTGGTGCAAAGGCAGGAATTGCTGTTGGTGCAGTTGTTGGTGGCCTTGTGGTTTTGGGCGCTGTTGGGTTCTTCTTGTGGAGGCGAGGAAAGAATGCGGGATTACAGAACAAAGATGCGTACGAGCTCAGGGCGAAGAATCTTGGTACGCCGCCCGGGTCAAGCACTGCTTGAGGTATGATGGTTGCATAGCGAAGAGTTTGTAGTGGTCTGTACAGAGGCAGGGTTTCCCCTCTACGCATTTCTTTGAAATGTAGTCCATAGTTGTGATACTTTAACGAACATGAATGAACGATACCATACCATAGTCAACCAAAACAGACTCGAAACCACTGGCCATCCCAAGCACAAGCTAAATCTTATCAACCCACGACATTATACATCCAAGACCCCAGCTAACCCACCAATCTATTTCTCGATCCCAGTACCATTGTGTTCTTGTGCATACCGGATTAGGTGGAACGACGAACAAAGTGACATCCGGAACGCAGAAGCTGATACCACTGTGATTATGTTGAAATCTAAAGTGGCGGTTCACTATTAACGAGATGGAGATAAGGGCAGTGAGCTTGCAGGAGAGACGAATGCGCTTTCGCTCAGTACCTCATGATCTCGCCGTGCGAAGCTGGACAGGAAGTTTGCTTTACGTTGCACGTCCAACTGCGGAGGCGGAGCTAGTAAAGCCGTTGTACATGCACTCACGGCATTGCGCGGCATGGAAAGGGAGCAGCTTCCATATCGGAGCACCTGGACATATATGTTGATGTAATAATCTGCAGTCCATTATTCATACAACCACAGCTCTCGCCCAGCCTAGAACGTAGGTCTCGTCCTCTCCCCCTTCCAGAACCCCATGACCTCTCCAGTCTCGCCCACCCAATCCTTCACGCCCGAAACAACCTGCTTTGCCATGCCCTGATTCGTGCTGCTCCTCGCTCTCCTTTTCCCTGGAGCGCCGGCACTAGCTGCACTGAATGCGCTTCCACTGCTTGGCGCAGTTCCCGGCGTGATATAGCTACTTCCTTCGCCCGTGGCGTACTCGGAGCCCATGCTCGGCAACACGTTTTCTCCTGCGGATAGCGAGACGAAGAGCGCGAAGGGTACAAGCCACACGCACATACCAAAGTAGGAGGCGATTTCGGTGAAAGATGGTATGTCGGGGCGGTCGTAAGGGTAGGAGGAGTACGGAGAAGAGGAGGGGGAGGGTGCGCTGAAGTGGCGGAACCAGAGATAGTGGTTTGCTATTACGAGGGCTGTGTTGTAATTAGTATTTTGGACTGTATGATCTTTGTTGTTGATGCCGGAGACGAACCGCAAGACAGTAAGAACAGTGGATCGGTAAGCTTGACGATTGGGAACCGCCGAAGGTTGTGTGCATAGATGACATGGCTAACGATGCTGAGGGCGCTGAGACCGATTGGGAAGCCGTCAACTAAGAGAAGCAGGACCTGGGTGCCGATGACACCGTAAATGAGGTGGTTGAGTAGCTTCTTTGCGAAAACGGTATGCTCTTCCACGAGTTCTGAGAGGTAGTATAGTCCAGATGCTACTATGCCATTAGCACTGCGCGCGATTGTTGTTGTATGTAGTGGTAGTAGAAAGAGGGTTAGTTACCTATAGCTAGGGTCAGGAAGGCAAAGCCTAAAATGACGCCAATGTACCCGAGGGCCGGTAGTATCCACATTTTGGTTGTGAAGTGTAAAATTTAGGAGCTTGACAGCTCCAGGTACCTGAACAGCGATGAGGTCAAAGGTGGCATTAAGCTCCGGATAAGCGGGGCAGTATCGTTCGTGATTGGTGCGGGATCTGCGTGGGGTCCAGCCCACCAAAAAGTAAAGAGCGCCAAAACGTGCAACACAGCATAAACCCCATACTTTGACACCAACCCACCACTTTCAAAACTTGACGCCATTCAAGAAACGCCACAACCATGTCGCGTCCTGAGGATATATTGTCCGTCCCTTCACATCACTAACCGCACCTATCCCATACTAACGCCTCCAGACCCCCGACCTGCACTACAATGACACCGAATCGCGCAAATACACCACCTCCTCCCGAATCCAGCGCATTCAAGCCGACATGACGCACCGTGCTCTCGACCTCATTGGCCTTACACAACCCTCCCTGATCCTCGACGTAGGCTGCGGTTCCTGCCTGTCCGGCGAAATCCTATCGCAAACGGCTGAGGAAGGTACACCCGCAGGGCCGCACGTATGGGTAGGGTTGGACATCAGCGCATCGATGCTGGGGGTTGCGCTTGAGAAAGAGGTAGAGGGGGGATTTGTTGCTTGCAGACGCAGGACAAGGTGTGCCATTTCGCCCGGGTACATTTGACGCCGCGATCAGCATCAGTGCAATCCAATGGCTGTGTCAGGCAGAGACGAGCGAGGATAGCCCCGCTGGAAGGTTGAGCAGGTTCTTCAACCAGCTGTACGCTAGTTTGAGGAGAGGCGGCAGGGCGTGCTGCCAATTCTATCCCAAAAACGATGAACAGAAGAAGATGGTGTCACAGGCAGCGATCAAGGCTGGGTTCGGCGCCGGTCTGCTTGAGGACGACCCAGGGACAAAGAGTGCGAAGACCTACCTGGTGCTCACCGTGGGTGGTGGCGAGCTGGATGGCGACATCACGGGTGTCGTGCGCGGCATGGAGGGGGTCGATGTTATGGAGACACGACGAAAGGCCGGCACAATGAAGAGAGGTGTAGACAAGAAGGGTAGCAAGGGCTGGATCCTGAAGAAGAAAGAGCAGCAAGAGCGACAGGGTAAGGTCGTCAAGGCATCGTCCAAGTATACCGGCAGGAAGAGGAGGATCCAATTCTAGAAACAAAAGTCTTTACGATACCATGCATAGCGAGGCGTTTGGGTTGCGGCGTATCCAGGAGGGTATAAGAATGTCAATTCAATCATGCAGCATGCTATATACCAACTAGAAGTACAGCTCTATCCACACTCCGCTGATCTAGTTGTACAAGTGTAGAGCATCCAATCATCAAGCAAAACGTGATAGATCAAGTGTTACCTATATCTATGCCTTCTCCATCTGGCCGAGGATGGCGCGGGTGAACTCGTTGGTGGTCGAGTTGCCGCCCATATCGCGGGTGCGGACTTGACTGGTTTGTTGTTAGTGCGTGATGATCAGTCGGAATCAGGTGAGCTTACCCATCAGCAATGACCTTGTAGACGGACTGCGAGATGCGGTTGGCGTGGTCGTCAAGGCCGATATGGCGCAGCATCATGGCGGCGGACAGGATCAAGGCAGTGGGGTTGGCCTGGTCCTTGCCCTTGATATCAAGACCGACGTGGCGGCATCCAGGCTCAAAGAGGGCAACGTTGCGACCCATGTTGCATCCGGGGACGATACCAGGGCCACCGACAAGACCAGCACCAATGTTGGACAGGATACCTCCGTACAGGTTGGGCATGACCATAACGTCAAACTGCTGAGGACGCGAGACGCACTGCATGGAGGCATTATCGACAATCATGTCGTTGGTCTCGAGGGTAGGGTAGTCCTCGCCGACCCTCTTCACAGTGTTGCGGAATAGACCATCAGCCAGCTTCATGATGTTGGCCTTGTGGATGCAGGTGACCTTCTTGCGGTTGTTGGCGAGCGCAAAGGCGAAAGCAAACTTGGCAATGCGCTCAGACTTCTCGCGGGTGATGATCTTGAGCGACTCGACGACGCCGTTGACCGACTGGTGCTCAAGACCCGAGTACTCGCCCTCGGTGTTCTCACGGATGATGCAGAAGTCGATGTCCTTGTGGCGCGTCTCGTAGCCGGGGATGTTCTTGAGTAGGACGATCGAGGCATAGATGTCGAGCTCCTGGCGGAGGGCGACGTTGAAGGAACGGTGGCCAGAGCGCTCGACGGGGGTATGGAGGATACCCTTGAGACCGAGCTTGTTGCGCTTCAGCGAGGCGATGGACTCGCGGAGAAGCTCCTCGGAGTGAACATTGCCCGAGTCAACACCAGAGACATCGACCTGCTCCCACTCAATGGGCACGTTGTCTGCCTTGAAGATCTCCTTGACCGACTCGGAGACCTCAGCGCCGATTCCGTCACCGGGGATCAAGGTGACGGTGTACTTGCCGCCGAACTTGGTGGGCTTGAAGATATCCTGGCCGACGGTAGCGAAGGCTGCATATTGTTAGACCTTAAGCGTAGGTTTGAGGGGCACATGACTGTGATGCTGTGCCATCACAGCGGCGGCGACGTACATCGAGCAGCCATCGAAGGGCCAGCTGCGCGCTGGGCGCCCCGCAGGAGTGTCTGCATGTCGCGTTAGCAATTCCTGCTTGTTACAGCCCCAATTGCTGCAGTATGCGCCTTTCCATACCTGCGCAGTTCGTTGGGAGGTCCTGGACAACATGTTGTAAGGCGTTCAACGGGTGATGCTGGTGAGGAATATGAGGTCGTAGAGAAACGAGCTGCAGCTGCCGGCCGTCTGCGAAAAAAGCTTGGCAATGTCGGTACGCCGACGCAGCCTTGCCGCATCTGTCATCCCGCCGCTTGATCTAATCAATCCATCTCCGGCTCATTCTCGTGCCCTTCACTGCTCCCTTTCATGATGCATCTTGGCATGTTGTAGTCAATGTTGAGGTTGAGAATGGCGATGTGATGCTGTCGTTCTTGCCTCTGCGATGCAGACAGCTGCTTGACTTCTTCTAGCCTCGACAACGGGCTTTCACCGCATGGCCTTTAACATGTGATAGCACAACGTCATGCTCGAGCACGCACAACCTGGAGATAGCGTCGTCGCACGCAGATACGTTTCGGCTCACATGACTGCACTCCTCGTAGGTTAGAGCGCAAAACTGTAGTAATATTTTCGTGTGAGTAACGAAAATGCGCTTTCAGGACATCGACTCAATGCTTTAGATACTTGCGTGGCGGGTAGCCTGTTTAGGTGACGTTTGGAAAATGAGGAAAGTGCAATTGATGTTCACCTCAACACGAGTAAGGTCAAGCTTGATCCACTCTTCACTATTTCTCCATCTCATGAGCATCACATGTCCAAGTAGATATATGTTGTGAAGCCCTCCAGCATCTAAATACAGGTAGCAAACAGTTGTCTGACACCAGCAAGGCTCGCCCGCTCCACTCGTTCCTATTGCATCTACGCTCTTTCACCTGCTTCATGAGCTGGGCGCTGTTCGCTACCACAGTACTCGTCTATGGTATATGAGCACCTCCACACATCTCCCCTTCTTGTCCATCTGCATTACACATCAATTACTGCACTGGCAACCGCCTACCCTGCTTCTGCACCGCTCAACACACCACGACCAGCTCTCCATCCCATCACAGGGCTCACTGCGCCTCACTCTACCCGTTATATCTTTGCATAGAGTGCACGGCATATTTCAGTGAAGCACCTTCATTCCGCGACCCACATCCACTCGGCCACAGCAACTTCGGTTTATTACCATGAAGGTCGTCGAAAAGGACACAGACCGCACGGCCCACGCAAACATCTACGTCGAGGGTCGAGTAAAGCCACTCGAAGAGTACGGCCAGTATATCGATGCTCGCGACCAAGCCATTTGCTGCTATGTTGCTGTCGAGGAGGGATATAAGATTAGGGTGGATGGCCGCTTTTCAGGCGTGGTATGTTGCAAAAATCCTCACGCTTTCTAATACTAACACTTACGTCCACGGACTCTGACTGTTGCCTATGACTTTTTGGTTGACGGAGTATGCCGCAAAGCCCATGTCTACGCCGGCAAGTCTGTGCAACTGCAGAAGAACAAAAAGCTTGAGTTTGAAACGTTCCTATATCAAACACCAGATGGTGTCATCGATACAGACATATTGGTCTCACCTCATTCTCGGCCCGTGGTCCTCAGCAAGGACGCATCTGAAACCATCGGTACCATGGAACTACGCGTTTACATCACGCGGCAGTTCGGTGTCGAGCACGAAATGGACGATGTTCGCAAGTATGACAACATCGGAGACGACGCAGACACCGAGGCTCAAGTTGCGAGCTACAAGGATGTGGCGCCTCAGTTTCACATGACCTTCGAGAAAAACTGCTCTACACTTGACGGCGCCAAGGGCAACCGGGAGAGAAGGAAGGTCTATGCAAAGCGTCCCGGCAAAGAACCTTGGGCAATATTTCGCTTTCATTACCGCAGCAAAGGTGAGACAATCTTCCAATCGAGGAGGAATGCTAATCACGACTTCAGAATCAATCTTCGACAGCAAGATGGAACTAACATTTGATGCGGGCGATAAAATCCTTGCGAAATCTGCACCTCAAACTCTTGAGTTCGACCCTGTACCGATTCTATTATTGGGGTCCAAACCAGCAAACAAGAATGATGGTGACAGTTCAGTACGAACCTCCTCACCTGCGCCTCCTGACACGCCAGCTACCCCCGCCAAGGGCTCAAAGAAGGCCAGAACTGTCCAGGTGAGAGAGATTCTTCCTTCCATGTGTAGCCCAATCTTGTTTTTGTACGTCAATTTGACTTCACGCTCGCGGTAAAAGGCAGCTGGAGCCTGCCACTGACCTTCATATATAGCCGAAAGTCATCGTCAGGAAGCAACAAACCAAAACAACTTCAACCACTACAGCCTCAACTCCAGCAATGACGCCTGAACCTGTGATAGCTGCTGAGTCGTCTATTGGTGACGCTCCCGTTACGATGGATGCTGTTGATGGTCAGTGTGCACTCCCGCAAGTCAGGGATGACGACTCGCCCACTGCTGCTGCTGCCAAGGTCACCACGACTGACGAGCTGAGTGACTGTGCTCTCGCTATTACGAACGAAGATGATGCCATATTGTTTTCTTTAGGTTCGAAGAAGTCAACCAAGAAGGCAGCAAAGAAGGCATCTGCATCTACCGACATGCCTGAGGCACATGCTGCAAGCAATAAATCTGTCAAGAAATTCGAGAAGTCCAGTGACGAAGTTCAGCTTGAATTGGCAGATGTAGTCCCCAACATCCCTACTGTGGAGGCAGACATCATACTAGCGTTTTCGACAATCGCAGATCTGTCCAACATCCCCCAGCATCCCCAGCTCCAAGCACGATTTTCGCCCAATCAGCCATCACGCCCAACAACAAGGATTTCATTAAGAACGGCGCTCAGCCCTTCCTCTCACCCTTCAAGAAGGCTGCTGCTAAGCCTACTTCTATCGACACGACCACCACACTTTTCAAGAAACCAGTTGTCGTTTCCGCACCCGTTACGCCCGTAAAGCGTGCTCCAGAAGACACCCTGACGCCACCACCAGACGTCAAGCGCAACAAGACAGACCTTGCACCGCTCCTTACGCCGACTTTGCCTACGCGGTTTTCTTCTGCCTCCCCGAGCCCTCGTCAGCTGTCAATCGAGGCCCAAGTCGCAGAGCAGCGTAAGCGACTCGAAGCTACGCGCATAAAGCGGGCAGAGATGGCTGCGAAGAAGGCTGCTATGGATGATCGTATGGCACCGTACAAGCAGCGCATGGCTGAGGAACTGGAACGACTTCAACAGGACCTGGCCACCGAGCAGAGCATGTTGGACGCAGATGAACAGGATTACCATGCTAGCGAGGTGATGCTGGCCGAGTTCGAGCATGCTGACGAGGGCATTTAGGATAGAGATTCTGAGACTTCGAGTGTATTTGAAGACTACATCGAATGATAGGCCGGGCTTTCGGTGTTTCGGAAAAGTGAAGACTGGAGGTACTCAAAGGTCTCTAGCTCAGCGAGTGGTTTCGCGTTCGACAGCCGGACTGCTCACACGGTGCTCTACGATGATTGCTGGTTCTCGATGACAGATGGCCTCATTATAAAGCAGAGCCTGGAGAGAGGCTTGTATTCCCCAAACAGCTCCAAACATGCCCAATAGGAGGACAACGGCGCAGCGAGGCGTTACGATGGTCGATATATGGCAATAAATTTACAGTCAATTGAAAAAATACTGAACCAATCGGAAGGAGCTATAACTGATACCGCAAGGCAATAGTATAGCGTACCAAAGAACGGCTTGATAACTAGATATAGGAGTGACTAGGGTATCTGAAATGATGGCAAACGAGAATCGGAACTCCGCACCGATAGCAGTCTGTCGCAAAGCAATAATAATGGTTCAACTAGTTTTGGCGCCCAGTTGCACCATAGTTACTATCTCTAGCAATCCTCATGTTGGCCTTGATGCGCTCTAGCAGCTCAGCTGTGGTGGCGAGCGGAGACGGATGGAGGTTTCGCTATTCATTTTATCAGCCCAACAAATAATATATAAAACAGTCCACCAATCCAACCCTGAATCCTTGCAGAAACCGAAAAGATGGCGGCGCATGTCAGTACGTACGTGATTGAGCCAAGCAATGCACTGGTCGTGTGTCCACGTCTCTGGATCTAGAAACAAAATATCAGCCCAGACAATGTGCGAAATGTCGCACAAGACGAAGTACATCTGAAGAAAGTAGCAAGATACATACCGCCAGTAGGGTCTGCGCTAGGAAACAGATCCTGGCCCCAGATGCTCCACGCAGCAACACCCGTAATGAGCGCTGCGAAAGCAAAGAAGGGAGCCTGGTGTCGTTAGCGCTTGGGTACTCGTCTGACCAGTATACGCACAACGTATATCAGGTTCCAGGACCAGAAGTCACCTACACGTTGGCTCGTTGCGCGATCGAGGGGCGTCGGCATGATGAGGTTAGGTACCGGCTGAGTTGCAAGTAGGAGTGCAAGTGAAGAGGGAGAATGCAGTCAAGTATAAGGATAAACGTGTCGCAAGCAATACCACTTCAAGACGTCCCGTTGTTTGCCAGCCCACCGCTGTTCCAGGCATCCAAAACGTCTCACCCTGCGCCACACATAGCCCCACTCCGCCGTCCCCCACCAAGCCAATTAAACATCTAGCGCTGCATCGCCTCATAGCAGCCCGTGCAGCAAAATAAGCGAGACCACAACGATTTGGCTGGCATGCAGCGATCGCGGTCTTCCAGCGACTCTTCGACGAACAAACTCCTCGACTCGACCACCCCCACCCAGCCGCCAACATGCCTTCCGAAGTCTCCGACATCAAGCAGTTCATCGAGATCTGCCGCCGCAAGGATGCCCAGTGTACGTTGCCTTTGTACCCAGCCAGGAGGGCGCACGAGGAAGAGGAGGAACGCGAGTCGAAGACGAGGAAAAAAAAAAGGGACCGCGCAGTGGGAATCGCAGATTGGGGTGGCAGCGCAAGCATTGCGATGGCCATGTCTTAGCAATCGGATATCTTGTGTATTTTTTTTTTTTTAAGAAGAAGGAATAAGAGACTGACAATCCATACAGCCGCGCGCGTGAAGAAGAACAAGAAGGTCAACAACATCAAGTTCAAGGTCCGCTGCTCGAGGAACGTCTACACCCTTGTTCTCAAGGATACAGACAAGGCCGAGAAGCTCAAGCAGTCGCTTCCCCGGGTATGCTTCCTTCCCTTGCACATCCTCCCACATCCTTACCCATGAACTGTCTTTCTCGCACCTACACTCCCACTACATACATCTAACAATCACCAGGTCTCACCATCTCCGACGTCGGCAAGAAGAACCCTAAGGGCAGGCACGCCGCCGCATAAGCGCTTTGCTTCGATGAACGTTTTGTGAGCGCGGGTTACGAATGTTGAGGATGGAACGGCGCGAATAAAGGCATGGCATTGCATGGGCCGAGGGCGTCACATGGGATAAGCTCTTTCTTGCAATGGCAATACCGAAACAGGGACCCTTTTTACTATGGGGCACCACTGGAATGATAAAACGTCAAACCACCCACAAGGTTGTGTTGTCCTGCGTTGACGTGGAGAGGTGACTTGTGATGGTTGTAATTGAGGTTGTCTACCAGGCATACACATGAAGGCACTGGAAGAAAAAGTTTACAGACGAACAGTGTCTGGCAATTTGATGGTTCTGGATCTGTCCTAACTACAGTACCGCCACCTCATCAATCTCGATTCAGCTTTCCACAACACAACACGACCACTGAATCGCAGTGATCAGAGCTCCCGGAGTCCGCCTTCCTCCTCATCCCATTCGTCGCCGTAGAGATCTTTCAAGGCACTAAACTGGCCCTCCCGATCGAGCACCCGCTCCCTCAGCCAGCCCTCCATGCAGTAGATGTGCTCCGTGAACGTATCCGCAGCCGCGCGCAGGCGTTGCATATCCTCTATCTTCTTGTCCAGCTCGACTGGGTCGTAGTCGCTGTACGCAGCCAGCTCAGTACGGAGCTTCTCAACTTGTTTGGTGAGATCTCCATGTTTCGCAACGAGTGTCTTGCGGTCACCACCTGAGGGTGTCAGTGAACAATCTACATACAACGCATGCGACGCACCTGTCTCTGCAAGCACTCCCTCATCCTCAGCCCGCGCGACACCAGCCTGGTCGACCTTCATCTGTAGCTCTATGGCTGTAGCATTGACCTTGTCGAACTCCCCTGTGCCTTCGCCAACGCGCCTTCCTTCGTCTTCCTCGCCTCGCTCGGAAAGCTCCAATACCAGTTGCCGCTGCCAATCTTTTCGGTGCGGATTAGGCCGTCGTCTTGGAGCGCTTGCAGGTAGTCTTTCACTGCCATGCCGTTAATGGATGCTACCGAGGGTATTATCTTCTCAAGGTCTTTGATGCTGTAGGCAAGTGCAGTTTTGTGGAACCAGGCGAGGATTGTAGCCTGCTTCTGGGTGTTGATTGTGGTTTTGGGTGCCTAGCTGAGGTCAGGGGTGTGGGCAGGCAGACGTTGGTAACTTACCATGATTGCTGCTTGTAATGATTGTGATGTTTGGAAAATCGAATGTTATGGCGGCGCAAGGCGCAAAGGTTTGGAAAGGAGAGAGGTGGGAGATATCAGGCGTTGACCGGGCATGCCTTCCTCGTCGACGTAGCCGACCGGACTTGAAAAGGCAGTCACACAGCTCAACACCCAACCGCTTGGAATATGAAACCCCCGCGTCGAACAAGGTGGGTTCTGTTGACCCTGCAGGTGTATAGCGGGGCTCAATATCTTGCAGTGCATTATAGCGCCTTACAGTGCTCGTTCAACACCACATCGCTCACCCACGTTATATTTCCTCCTCAGCCTCAGCCCTGAATGAAATGCAATTTAGGTGCATGCTGCTCAGTCCGACTCTTCTCAAGAGTAACGAGACCCGTCACTCGTCGATTCGCTCTCTACTTCGATTGCTTTGTAGCTATCCACATCTGTCTCTTCATGTTCATCTCTGACCCCAAACGCTTTCTCTTCCTCTTCGTCCGCTGCTTCGACAAAGGCGAAGTCACCAGTCTTGCCAAGTGTCTCTCTAGCTGTTTCTTCCATGAGAATGCCGATGGCAATCAGTGCAGTCTCATCCATGCATTTCCAGGTGGGCTGGCTGTCGCCCTCCACGGTCCGCGAGTACAGCTTGGACACATAGGCGTGGACCGCAGTTAACAGCTCACCACTCGGCAGCTGTTGGTCTGCCGGCAAGTGGGCATGAGCGTTATAGTAGTCGGTTTCCTCGTACCGGATTGGCGCATTGGCTTGCTTGAAAAGAACTTCATCCGGACGAAGAGGCTGTCGAGATCTCTTCACATCTGTGACATTTCCAATTAATCCGGCTTGCGTGACCCGTCCTTACTATTGTCAGTCTCGCACTTATGTCTGTGCTGTAATTAATCACCTGCTATAGCATCGTAAACATTTGCAGGGCGCCTTGACGGCTTTTCTGCAGTTACGCTCTCGTCGCCAACCGAAGACTCGGAAGGCGGGCGGGTGAAGTTCCCATAGTGCCGCCTGGTCGACATGGTCGTCGCTGGTCGGTGTGCAGGGAGGTGGACAGATGGAGCTTGGACGGAAAAGTTTAGCGTGGTGAATGTACGCTAGCGCAGGCACATCCGACGTCATCCCAAGTCATGACAGGTTGACAGTCCTTCGACAACCTCCATGCGCAAAGCATGTAGGCGCATATGACCACCCAACAGCATTTGCTCGACCGCGCATACGGCTTTACAACCAACGATGTCCTCAAACGCGCGACCGCCACTAACCTCATCTACGCGCTGCAACCCGCCACCGTGACCTTCAGCCAGCGACTGCCCTCCGCAGACGATCCTCATGCACAGATCCCAGCACACATCGCTGGCGTGAATTCCCTGACGATCGACAGATTTGAGGGGCGGTATATGCTTTCAGGCGGCGCAGACTCATCGATTGCGATATGGGACCTCGAAGCCGAAACCGCCAGCACAGAGAGCGGAGAGGCGTACCTCCCTCTCAGCGCCGTGAACAAGACAGCCAAAGAGCATAACCTGGGCATTACACAGCTCAGCTTCTACGCTTTTGACTCCCTCGCCTTCCTCACGTCCTCGTATGACCATACGGTGAAGCTCTATTCCAGTGAGACGCTCGCAGCGTCGGCCTCCTTCGACCTGGGCGCCGTGGTCTACAACATCGCCCTCTCGCCCATCGCGTCGCACCTCCTTGTCGCATGTGCTACCCAAGGCCCGAATGTACGCTTAGTCGACCTCCGCTCGGGCGCAACAGCCCACAGTCTCGCAGGCCACTCGGGCGCCGTGCTCTCGACAGCATGGAGCCCCATGACAGACTACCTGCTCGCATCCGGCGCCACAGATGGCACAGTGCGCTTCTGGGACATCCGGCGCAGTGTTGGCTCACTCGGCACGCTCGACCTCGAAGACTCGGTGGGCCATAGCAGCGCACAAACGCCATCATTGTTGCAGCGCCAGCCCTACGGCCAAGCACAAGCCCACCGCGGGGCCGTCAACGGCCTCGTATGGACGGAAGACGGACGGCACCTTGTCAGCGCTGGCCACGACCAGCGGATTCGGGTGTGGGACACGCTCACGTACGCCAACACGCTGGCCAACTTTGGCCCCGCGGTGAAGAACAGCGGCCTCGCACCCACCATCCCCGTCCTCCCGCCGCGCCACTACCTACCCGCCCACGCAGACGTTCTATTCTACCCCAATTCGAACGAAATCCTCTTCTCCTCGCTCTTCGACGGCACCCAGCTGCGGCGCATGCGGCGACCCGAGGCGCAGAAACGCGCTGCCAACATCGCTGCCAATACTTCCTCAAAGCCCCCAACCAACACCGCTCCCCGCATCACCAGTTTAGCGTGGCGCGCGCACGACGTGGAACTCTACTCGGCACACGCCGACGGCCGCATCTACGCGTGGATGCCCCGCACAACAGAGGACGTCGAGGTGGAAGACGAGGAGCTGCGGGATGAGCAAGATAGGGATCAGGGACGGAAGCGGAAGAGGGATGTTTTGGATGATATATACAAGGGGTTGACGGGGAAGAATGTCACGTTTGGTGGTGTGGGATTGTAGATAGAGCGAGGGCAGGCGGGTGAGATGAGGTGGTGAGGGAAATTGGTCCGCGTGATCGGTATTTCATTGCAACTGGTTTGAACTGATTTAGATTAAACTTTTCTGTACTAGGGTGATCTGAATCGATTCACTTTATGTCAATCATTCACATTGGATAGAGTGGGTATCTACTAACACAAATACACAGATGCACATATACACACCATCCACGTGATCCACATGATCCATTGAGAACCTCCTGGCCGCGCGCGCCTTGCATCTGCGTCTCTGTTCTGTGAAACAAATCTTCTGCCCTTGGTCTGTTACTTTGCATTCCATTGCATCTCCGACTTCAAGTTTGTCTTCTTTTGACTTGAACTGTGATTTCGACTCGACTTTGAATCGACTTGGAGTTGGATTTGGAGCTGGATTCGACTTTGACTTGGACTCGACTTTGACTGACTTCCTTGGACTCGACTTTGACTGACTTCCTCGGACTCCGTTTGACTTTGACTTTGCTTTGATTTCAACTTGGTTCGAATACGAGACATGGCACTCAGCTGAATCATTCCAATCCGTTCCAACGTTCATCTCGAATCATTGCATATCGAGTCAGCCGTCTCAGTTCGAGTCCTCTCATCCAAGCCCATTGCTCGGCGGTTGCGACACAGCGTGGTCGTGTGCTGTTCTATCACGTTCTGTATGTCGAGTCGAGTCTAATTAGAGACGAGTCGAGCTGAGTCAGTGATGCAGTCGAGTCGTTGAGTCAGTCCAGCCAGTGGATCAAGTCGCGTCGAGTCGGTGAACCGAGTCGTCGAGTCGTCGTCGAGCGGTTGTATGCAAACAGCTCGAGCGTGTTCAACACATCGATATATCCTTCTACAATCTTCTAAATCGTCCAGGTCTGCGAGCCGTGATCATATCAGTATGAAATGTACACCCAGATGCAGATGCAGATCAGCCGGTATGGCTGAACTGCGGTAATCGCGCCGGCACGAAGTCCTTGCCTTCTCCTCTTTGTTTCTCTATCCCTGATCCTTCCTTTGCATCTGTATCTGCTTCCACATGTGCATCTGCCACCACACCTGCCACAACATCTGCATCCACCCGCCGCACTGCAGTGACCGGGCGCGAGCTCACCGGGGAATCTGCGTCGTGTCGTGTGTCTCCTGACGCCGGCTCAGCGAAACTGGAAAACGGGACGACGTCGTGTGGTGCTATTGTCTCATGGCCGGCCGTTGTGTGGGGCGGTACAGGGGCTAGGCCGCGCTGGATAGCCAGCTGCGTGGCGTCGTGTCTCTTGCGCTCGACTTCGGCTTCCTCGGCTAGGCGTAGGCGCTCCTCCTCGCGGGAGAGATCGTGCAGCGAGGGTATGTCGATGTCGACGTCAACGTCAGCGTCCATGTCGACTTCGGCGATGGTGTGGCTTGCGCTGTGTGTGGGCCACGTGTCGTCGTCGCTGCGCCTCCGCTGCTGACAGTGCGCGAGCTCGCACTGCGGCTGGGCGGCTTGCTGTTACTGCGTGTGTTGCGGCCACTCCCAGCGGCGCTCTTCACACCGTCCTCCCACTGCCCCGTGGTGCGGCGCTCCAGGGCAATGGTGAACTCGTCGTCGAGGGGCACGGCGTCGTCGAGCTCGTCCTCAGAGGGGAAGATGTCGCCGCGCGAGCTGAACGAGTCGGTGGTGTGGCCCGAGGTGTGGGTGTTGCTGCGGGCGCGGCGGTGCGTCTTGCAGTCGTGGGGGTGGTTGTCGCGGTCCTCGTCGCTGTCCTCGATCAGCGGCTGCTCCTCCTCGAGGCTGCGGCGCGGGTGCTCGATCAGGTCGGCGGCGCTGGGCTTGTAGCGCAGGGCGTTGCCGCCCAGCTTGAAGGGCAGGCGGCCGAGGAAGCCAAAGTAGGAGGAGCTGGGGATGAGGGTGGGGTCCTGGGCGTCGCGGGCGTGGGCGGTGGACTTGCGGCGGGCGGCGTCGAAGCGCGTGTCGCGGGCGCGCTGGCCGCGCTGGCCGTGCTGGCCGTAGCTCATGGCGCGCTGGCGGGCGGGCTGGGCGGTGGCGCCGTAGTTGCTCGCGGTGCCCAGCAGGCGCTCGAGATTGTCGTTGCCCCAGCCCAGCAGGCCGTCGCTCTCGTCGTGCTCCCAGTCGTCGTAGAAGTCGAAGCTCAGCTCGGCCCGTCCGCGCGCGCGCGCCTTGTTGCGCCGGCGGTCGTTGGACGACGGAAAGCACGGCGCCGTGACGGCATTGCAGCAGGTGGTGAGCGAGGCCAGGCATGGGCTGACGTAGCGCTGCGTGAAGCCGTAGATGTTCTCCGCCGCTGTCTCGTTGGCATGCTCGATGTTCTCCGAGATGTGCTGGATCGTGCGGTTCCAGCGGGGGTCGCCGCGGCGGTACATGCTGCACAATGCTCAACGCGGCGCACACAGCACAGTCGAGGTGTCGTGTTGGCGTCGGTCCTTCGCCCTGGCCATGACGCCCTGGCGCCATCCACCCTACCCGAGCCTAGCCTGCCGTAGCCACCCCACGTCCCCCCACGCCGTCCACCTCACCCCTCCTCCGCACCCATGCGGTACCTCCGCTTCCTCAAGACCCCGCGCATCGCCACCGACAAGGCCACAGGCAGACGCCATGTCGCCTGCCTCATCACCATCACCTCCGACCTGGGCGACTCCTTCTTCCCCCACCATGTCGAGCTGGCCGCCGAACTCGCCCACGGCGACGACATATGCGTCTGGCGCACCGTGCAGTGGACCGCGGGGATGCGGACCCTTGCCATTACTCTGCCGTTGAACAAGTCCTACGCCTCGGCTCCCCTGCGTGTGCGCGTCGGCGTCGAGCCCCAGGCGCAGTCTGATGCATTCGCCTCACTGTCTCACGCCGACGCCCACGGCATCGTCTCGGCGTGGAGCGCAGAGTTCAACTCCGCAGGGACTTGCGAAGCCGCGAAGCTAGTGCAGCGTCGCTTTCACGTCGGAGAGGGTGTCGTCAGCGTGTGGGAGGAGACGGGCGAGAGCATAGCCCGGCATCTATGGTACCTGCTCGTTGATATATCTGTGTACACCCTCCGACTAACCTCTACCCAAGGGACGCTGGCATCACTTTCGCCCACCACCTGACTTCTTTGCTCCCCGACTCCCCCACGGACGCCCTCTCCACAGCCCTCCTCCCAGCCCGCCCCAGCAGCACCCTCAACGTTCTGGAGCTAGGCACAGGCTGTGGGATCGTCGGCATTACGCTGGCCTCTCTGATGCCCCACTGCCATGTAGTATTAACCGACTTGCCAGAGGCGCAGGAGATAGTAACCGCCAATCTCTCCCTGTGCCACGCCAACAACACGCTGGCCCGAGGCTCGCGCATCTCGTTTGCAGAACTCGACTGGGACGCCGCCCTACCGTCCTGGCTCACACAGTCCGAGTCAAAACTGGATATCGTCCTTGCGGCTGATTGCACGTATAATCCAGATAGCAGGTGCGTTCCCTCCTAGCACATTCCCCTCCATCCACTCACTCCCATCAAAATCGTAAACGCAAATCTAATCCCCCAGCCCGGCTCTAGTGCGCACCCTCACAGCCCTAAGCGCCACTTCCCCCGCCTCGTCGTAGCCGTGGCGATGAAAATGCGGCACGACAGCGAGCGTGTCTTTTTCTCGCTCATGGCTGACGCTGGCTTCGTCGAGACAGCAGTCCTGAAATATGACTTGCCGGGTGATATTGAACAGCGCAAGAGTAAGAAAGAGGAAGGGTATGAGCAAGAGGGGAGAGTGTAGATATACACATCTACCACTGCACGTCCTAGCAGCCCTACATTCCTTAATAATCAACCCGTAAAAGAATATCCATTTGAACCCTCACTATCCCCACGCAAGTTCCAAACATCAGCCTACCTAAATCCACCAAAACAAACAACCAAACAAACGAACAACCAAAAATAAATAAATGAACAAAAAAATATTCCACAAACAAGACACCACCGACGCGGGTAACTACCCACCCCTCCCTCTCCCTCTTTCCCTCCTTCCTACCTTCCTACCAACTTACACCTGCATGTACATGTACACATAGTACATACTCTACAGACATGATTCTTATAGCAAGCTACAAGAGAAGCGTAGAGTAGCGCAGAGTAACGAATTCAACAGGGAGACTTGTATGAAGTAGTAGGATGTGTGTGTGTAGTTTGAGAAGATTTCTACTGTTTTGGTGTTGTTTTTACTACGAGGAGAAGGAGAAGGAGAAGGAGTAGGAGAAAATGGAATGCTTTTGTTAAATAGAAGAGTGAAAGTTTGGTGTGGGTTCAGTGTTTTTATTTTCTCCACACATGCTCCAATAACGCCCCAACCCTCGCCTCAACACACCCAACATCTGCGCCGAGATCATGTGCCCACAACCACTCGAACCTCCCCCTCAGCTCGTGCAGCATTAGCTCAACATCCGCCAGCTCCCCTGCCTCACCCCACGGAAGATTATAAAGCTCACCGCACTCCCTTGCAGTAACGACCTGCCTCTGCGCCCTGGGTCTGCGGATGTCATCGTACGCGGCGAAGACGGCTGTGAAAGCGGCGGAGCGGTGCGGTGAAGGCGTGGCGAGGAGAGGCGCAGGGAGTGTGGAGTACAGTTTCGCCAGAGCAGCGGTCAGGATTAGGGCGTCTTCGAGGGCCTGGCCGGCGCCGGCGCCTTGGTGCGGACTGCTTGCGTGGGCAGCGTCACCGAGGAGGCACAGCAGGGCGTTGTAGTAGGTCGGGGTTGTGGGGTGGTCGAAGATGGGCCAGCGGATTGGGGTGGCGCGCTGGGTAGGGTTAGGGGTCTTGATAGCTGGGTTGTAGTGTCGTGCCTACCTCGAGTAATCCCAACAACCGCTTGTCCATGTGGATGGCGGCGAAGTCGTCGAGCATGCTCTGTTTGTCGACTTGAAGATTTCCCTCGTAAGGCCATGGGCTTGGATCGCGCTTGAATGCGACTACGTTGATCTGCTTACCTTTGCTGATCGGATACGTTGATAGGTTTGCGTCCCTGCTGACGAACATCTTCGCATCGGTGGCCAGGTCTCCGAGCAGCCGCTTTGCGTCCTCAACAGACACGACCGTACGGTAGACATACTTGTGCGTGTACTGCGGTTCGACGGCGTCTGGAAAGCGGTCGGCGAGAACGGCGCGCCTCGTGAGGCCTCTGATGCCACCGCAGCCTATCACTGCGATATGGTTTGCAGTCCGTCCGTCGGCAAAGGTCAGCGTGACTTGGTCGTCGGTTTGTTCGATGCCCGCAACCGAGCTGTTGAACCGGACGGCGTCCTTGTCGATGAGGCTCGTCATGATGTCCAGGAGGTCCTTCCTGTGTGCGCCCGTCCGCTCAAAGTACGGGGCCCCCATTCGCCATGGCCCCACCAGCTCTCGCCCTGGCCCAACCCTTGTTCCATGCGCATGGCTTCCATCATGACATGCTTCTTCTCGGGGTTCAGGTTCCCTGTTGCAATGTCCATGTACATATCGCGGAACCGGCTGTCGATGAGGTCCATGGCTTGCAGCGCATTGGGGCCCAGGCCTATGCCGGCGCCGACGGTGGAGAACGCTGGCGCGGACTCGTAGATGGTGAAGGGAATCTTGTGGCACGTGAGGCCAATAGCAAGAGCAAGGCCGCCTATACCTGCCCCGACAATGGCTATGTCAGACTGCTGATCAGCCATGTCGTCGATTCGCAGGGTCAGGCAGAGAAAGCCAAGGACAGAGCAGCTTGCGGTGACTGAACGTGTCTGGCATTTGGGGAGGTATGCTCTCTATCATACCATGGGTGCCCTCAGGAGGGGCCCATGTCGTCGGCAGCTGGCATGCGAAGGGTGCAGCAGCCAGACTATGTGAGGTCGCTCTGATGGCCGCGGACAGTAAGCCCCACACCCACAGCCCCGCTGATCTAAGCCCGCAGATGGAATAGGGGTACAACACAATATTTATCAGGTCATGATTTGAGGGACGCGGGCGATGCATCCAACTGTGCAGTGTGGAGAGGGCAGAATGAAACAGTCGGACATGGGCAGGAAACAGGGCGAGACAGAACAAGGCCTTACTTGGAGGCGGGTTGGCGTGCCGCCTCATTAGCGTTTTGTTTTGTTGTTATCTGCAAGAGAACAGCCCACTTCTAGGTTGGCTGTTCGGGGAGGGGGCTATGAGACTACGACACGGTGATTGCCGGGGACAGTGTACAGTAAGAGGGCAGTTGCGGGATGGCGATTGCTGGTCAACTGTCCAGACTCAGGTTGGCTTCAGCTTCATGATAGCTGTTGGACTTGCAACGTGCGCGACACGGATCCTGGCGGTCCTGTTCATTTGCAGGCATTGATGGGTTTGCCAACGGAAGGCCTCCGATGATGCGGTTCTTCGTCCGATGGTTGGCAAGGCGGGAAGAGATTGCAACATCAGATAACGTCTCGTTGAACTGGAGAGGGAATTGGGATCGGTGCAGGACAAAGGTAGCATGCTGTGCAGAGTGGGGATATTGCATTCACGTAGGCCTGCATTTCATGAACAGCGATGGAGTGTGTCGAGGAAGTCAAGCCGTCGTAGCGGTCGAATCAGCTGTGCAGCGGGTACGTATTCGTTCTAGGCCTAGAGGCACAGGTGCCGTCGGTGATAGTGGGCATGGAGATGGAAGTCAAGGCCGAGGATTGTCCGGAGCTTAGTGCGAGGCTCCGAGGTGGTCTGAACTGACTCTTTTGGGTGGCAGGCTGTGAGGCCGCTGGCAGATGATGCTGATGCATGTTGACGGTGGTTCGGCCGAAAAGAGGCTGGTGGCTCGATGCTGTGGCAGGTAGGTGCAGTCAGTCAGTTGCTGGTGGTGGTTGGTTGGCATGTCGTGAGAGAGGCGAGACGGTCACTGGCGAGTATGCAGCCCATGCAGCAGCGGGTGCAAGAAGGATGCTGGGGAATTGCCTGCATGCAGTCATGGTGTCGTAGGTAGTCGAGCACGTCGGGTTCTGGCGCAGGAATCGACGATGGAGCTGGCCGTCGGTTTTGTTGCGGGTGGGGGATTTGGGAAGGGAAGACAGGCAGAGGCACGAGCTAGACAAGCAGACAGCAGACAGCAGACAGCAGAGAAGGTGCAGCCAGCCGTGTATATTCTTATCCAGGACGCGCGCTGGCGGAGAAGAGTAGAGACATTTGGACATGCATGTCGCCGAGGGCTGCCGGCCAGAGGCTCGAGACGGTGTCTCGGTGACAAGGTGGTGATGGCAGCTCTGCCCCAGGGCGCCGAACGGGCAGATATGGGGCCTAGCCGGACCGGCGCCTGTGTCAGGGCGGTACGATGGACGCTCTGCCCTCTGCTGCCATCTGGCATCGCATGGTATGCTGCACCCTCTGCCCACGCCTCCAATGCCCTCGGCCGCCGTGGACCGCAGTCGTCGCCGCCTCGCCAGCTCGTCGCCGCCATGATCTATGACAAAGCCACGGCTAGCACGGCGCCCATGCGCCCCTCCGGCTCGGCGCCCGCCTTGACGCCCGCCTCGACGCCCGCCTCGACGGCGACACCCACGGCCACCCCCACGGCCACCACCACGGCCACGGCCACGGCCAGCGCCCACTCGCGCAGAGTGCCGCTGGACAAGCGGAAGCGCACCGAGACGTCCTGCGACAAGTGCAAGTCGCGCAAGCAAAAGTGCAGAAAGGAGCCCGGCCACGACGCCTGCCGGTACTGCGCGGCGCACAAGATCGAATGCCTCACCACGCAGCCGCGCAAGAAGCGCCTGTACGGCAGCATCGAGGGCCTGGGCCACCGTCTGGCCTTGCTGGAGGCGCTGGTCAAGAGCCTGCTGCCCGAGGCCGACGTGGCCGACGTCGACGAGCTGCGACGTCTGGCCGCCTCGCTGGGCATCCCTCTGCCAGGGCCCGGCGCAGGTGCAGGCCATGTCCACGGCGAGCAGGCGGCCGACGGCGACGGCGACGGCGACGGTGACGGCGACGAGTCCATGTCGCTGCTGCCCGACCAGCAGGGCCAGGTGCAGTACATTGGCCCCGCGAGCTCTTTTGCCTTCCACCTCAAGCTGCGCGCCCTGATTGGTGCCGGCGCGCTGCGCTCCTTTGTGCTGTTTGGACGCAACGCCGCCGACCACGAGCCCGTTGACGGCCACGGCCACGGCGAAGGTGACCCCCGCAGCCTCTCCGCCTCCACGGCGGGCGCCGCCCCCACCGCCGACCACATCGATCACGCCCACCACGCCCACCACAGCTCGCCCGCCCGCCCTCACCCACATCCCCTCACCAATGTCCACTCCCACGACCACGACCACGCCCACGCCCACGCCCACGCCCACGCCCACGCCCACGCCCACGCCCACGCCCACACCCACGCCCACTCCAGCGACATCCCCAGTCTCGAGGCCCTCATCGGCGCCTACTTCGACCACATCAACCCAGACTTCCCCGTCCTCTACGAGCCCTCCTTCCGCGAGGCCTACGAGCGCTGGCTCGTGGACCCCGCCAATGCGGACCCCGCCTGGTTGTGCAGCTTTCTCTGCGTCCTGCTGCTGTCGCGCCGTGTCGCCCGCATCACCTTCCAGGAAGCCCAGGAGCGTATGTGGTGGCGCAGAGTCCAGACTCTGCTGCCCGTCGTCATGTTCACCTCCAGCGTCATGGCTGTCCAGGCCCTGATGCTCGCCGCCCTGCACCTGCACAACACAAACCACCGCGACGCCTGCTGGAACCTCACCGGCACCGCCGTGCGCATCGCCTTCGCCATCGGCCTGCACCAGGACAAGGTCAACACCCTGCAGACCCCGCTCGCCAGAGAGCTGCGCAAGCGCCTGTGGTGGACCCTGTATGCCTACGAACAGATGCAGGTCTCGTCCTACGACCGCCCCAGCGCCATCGAGCACCCCAGCAGCAACATCAGCGGTCTCAACGAGCGTCTCATCGGCTCAGACCTGCACAACCCGCCCGAGTATAGCCAGTGGTACAACCGGCTGGTCGTCCACCTGGGCTCCGCCTGTCGTGCCCCCAAGACAATGCGCGCCAACGCCAGCGATGACTCGTACGTGGGGCCCTTGTCGCCCGCCGCCGGCGTCCTAAGGGACATGGAGCGATGGAAGGACCTGCTTCCGCAGCATCTGCGCATGGAAGCTGTAGACTCGAACCCACCTACTTTCCAGCGGCCCATCTTGATGCTGCACGCCCTGTATCACTACACCGTCACCGTGTTGTGCCGCTCCGCGCTGCTCACACGCGCCAACATCCTGTCAAAGGAGGGAAAAGACGCAAAGAACACGGCCCTCACCGCTATGGCAGACTCGTGTTCAGACTCCGGGCGTGCTTTAGCTTGCATCCTCCTCAAGCTTGAGGCAATTGGGAGGTTCGATGCCATTGTCTGGTGGGACATTTGGTATGCCCTGGCATCCAGCTCCGTCCTCGTTCTTGACCTGGTCTGCCTGAACAAGATCACGGGCACAGACATGTCCGCCTCTCGCATCCTGCTCTCACAGCTTGCCGACCTGGCACAGCGACACAAGCGGAATCCACACATGCCCGGCACCATTGAGAAGTTTGCCTCCATCGTGCCCGAGCTGCAGTCCATGGTCAACGCAATGAACACACCAAGACCGCCTGCTTCCACCACGCCCAAGACAGAACCCGCCGAGAGCATCCACCACGAAACTTCCCAACAGCCGCAGCAGCAACCACAAGAGGCAGTCACATACCCTTTCCAACAAGTCTCGGCCAACAGCGGCGCCTACATGTTCGCGGACAACATGCCCGGGCGATTCTATCCCGAGCCACAGTATCCCGAGCCCACCTATTCCACTGCACGATTTGAACGAAATACGCAGTTGAGTTTCATGGACTTTACCATTAACAACATCCAGGATTGGAATTGGGGAGAGTTGGGGAGCCTTCTTGGCAACGAGAATGCACCCAATGGCCATCCTCCACCTGCATAGCACACTTGAAGTGGTGCATCAGCAATACAATCCTTGCAACGCACAAGTTTCTCCTCATAACTGATTCCTTCCTTTTCTTCTTTCTCTTCCTCTTCCTGCTGGCTCGACGGACCATGACTTTTCTGCCAATCTGACCATGGCTGACATACGGCCTTGTCTGGAGCGATCTAATGCACCGGACACACCCACACCCTGATCCGACCCGTCACACTCGGCCCTTTCCTCGACAAATGGCTTGGCCGGCGCTACGGATACAAGGCCCCCGTCGTCTCTGGCTGGTAGACATGTCAAGTCAGCCACATGGTTGCAGAAGAGGCAACCCACGGTCGCCCTCCTACTATCATGGCCTAGTCAGCATGACTATGGAATGCCAAGACGCAGCAAGACACCTTTAATTCAGTTCAACGCATGATGAGCCACTGTTCTGTGCGACAGATCTCTCGACTCGCAGGCCTAACGCACGGAACAGGTCATGACACCTCATTTTAGTGCAAAGCCGACTGATATACTGGATGACGCGAAAGGGTACATGGAACCGGCACTGCATCCGCAAATATCTAAAACAAGTGCTTTGCTGCTAGGAATAAGGCGATCTGACGGATGTAGCGGAGCTTCAGCGATCAAATGGAGAATTCCATGACAGAAGCCTCCACAAATGAGGCTCATCCCAGATCTACGAATGATACGCAGTGAAACGTGTAGGGCTGATTTGAAGCGATTCGGGCCGACGCCTACTTTCGCTCTCGGTCTTGGGTATAGCACTCGCACTCGCACTCGAGGCTTGGGCCCTCACAACACCAAACCACGGAACAGAGGCGGCGGAGTTAACGGTGCTGTTGTTGTGTCCAAACCTCAATATGTGGGACGAAATAGTATATACTTGGGTGGTGTCCGAATTGAATCATCAGCGCTCGCAGCACCTCGATAAGTCACTCTTCTGTCTTCGGCTTTACTGATCGATATCAAGAATCGAATTGACAAGTTTGAATTCGCACACCAATATGGCCATCCTCGACATCCTCAACAAGCCCCTATTCCACAGCCGCTTCAAGCTACGCGTCCACATCCTCACCAGCATCATCATCACCACCTTCATCGGCCTCTCCGTCCCGCGCCTCTTCATGAAAAACCAACCATGTACACGAGCCAGCACAATCGCCCTTGGCATGGTGCGTCGTGCACCCGCCCCCTTCTCTTCCCTAACCAAGCCGTTAATACTTAGTTCCAGGGCGCCAAATCTCTCCTCCTGCTCGCCTACATGCTCGCCACGGAACACGTGCTCAGACTGCGCAGATAGCACAGCTACAAAGCGAATGTTATTATCAGCTGTCTAGAAATAGAGCTTTGTTTGCGGAGTTTATAGTAGAGTTCTAGATAGAGATAGAGATTTATGGTAACTTTTCTATACCAGTTTGGCCGCTACAATTTACTGTAAACGACTGTCAGTACTTCACGTAAAGACGCTAACGTGCAAGGTGCCCCACCGCAATGCACATACCCGCACGCTTGCTTCGCGGACTTAACGGCTCAGCCCTGTGCAAACTCCCGTTGACATCACTACAGTACCGGCTCGATATGTAAACCAGGACTGCTCCGCCTGCGGGCGTCTGCACACATGATCGCTTGACCGCTTGACCGCACAACATGATGGATGTCATCGAGACACAGCTGCTCATTAACAACAAGCTGGTTCCGGCAAGCGACAAGGGCGCGTTCGAGCTCTTCTCTCCGCACACCGGGGAGCTCGTTGCGAAAGGTGAGCTTTGACCCATATTATTTCTTTCGATGAAGTGGTGACAGAAAGCTGCAGTCGCAGAAGCAACGCTCGACGACGTCGATGCCGCCGTCGACGCTGCACAAGCCGCGTTTCCAGCTTGGAGTGCCCTCTCCCCGTGGAGCGCGGCGCGCCGCTCAAGAAGCTAGCCGAACTGCACGTCGCCGAAAAAGACGAGCTCGCTCGACTCGACGCCATATCTATGGGCAAGCCGGTCAGCATACACGGCGTCGATATTAACTATGCAGTGACGCAGTACAACTACTTCGCTGAGGCAGCGTATCCGCAGGGCCACACTAGCCTGAACACCCCTGGGTTTCTAAACATGAGCCTGCGCCAGCCGTTTGGTGTTGTTGCTGTTCTCATCCCATGGAATGCGCCGCTGATCTTCTTCTCGAAAAAGGTCGCGCCTGCTCTGGCGGCTGGGAACTGCGTTGTGGTGAAGAGCAGTGAGAAGGCGCCGTTGACAGTGGGTTTCGTTATTGCTCGTCTTGGACATGTCTGTTGACACTGTCGCAGTCCTGGAAAGTATCACAGTGGATCGACAAGTGCGGATTCCCCGCCGGGGTCGTGAATGTGCTCTCAGGCCACGGACACACCTCTGGACAAGCCCTGGCCGAACACATGAGAGTGCGCGCACTGTCCTTCACCGGCTCGACACGGACAGGCCGCGCCATCGCCATTGCAGCTGCAAAGTCGAACCTGAAGAAAGTCATCTTCGAGCTGGGCGGCAAGTCGCCCTCGCTAGTCTTTGAAGACGCAGACATCTTACAAGCAGCGAAAGAGCTAGAACTCAGCATCAACGCCAACGCAGGCCAGGCGTGCTTCGCCACGAGCAGAATCTACGTGCAGGACAGCATCAAGGACCAGTTCGTCGAGGCTTTCACGCGCATCGCCAGCGCGCGCACACTTGGCGACCCAACCAGCTCCGCCACAACCCACGGTCCACAGGCCGACCGAACCCAGTTCGAAACAGTGCAGACATACATCGCGCTCGGCAGGGCCGATGCAGGCTGCACCATCGATACCACCCCCACCAGTGCCGCCAGCAAAGACATATCTCCACACCACATCCCGCCCATAATCTTCACCGACGTACCCGAAACGTCACGCGTGACAAAAGAAGAAGTCTTCGGCCCAGTAGTAATCATAAACGGCTTCACCAACGAAGCCGACGGGCTCGCCAAAGCAAACGCCTCCGAGTACGGGCTGTACGCATCTTTGTACACGCGCGACCTGGAGCGGGCGCTGCGTGTGGCGAAGAAGCTCGAGAGCGGCATGCTGGGCGTAAATTGTACGAGTCCGACGAATTCCTGGGATTTGCCGTTTGGCGGGTGGAAGGGGAGTGGGGCGGGGAGGGAGAGCTTGCTGGACAGTTTGGAGCATTATCTTGAGGTGAAGAGCGTTTATGTTAGGGTTGGGGGATTGGGGGTGCATGAGGTGCATAGTTGGATTGGACGTGTTAGCGAGATATCTGGTATTGAGGGTTTGTAATAGAATTCGTTATGCCGTTACTATCGTCCGTCTATATCGAGCGTGCTTCCCACGCGTCGTCATCTTCCCTTGTGAAAACCTATTCCGCCAGCAACAAGACCTCAAACTCAAACGGCTCCGTCAACAACGCATACTCGTCTAGCGTGCGCGGTCCACAGCTCCCGCTGCCCAGGCCATGGTGCTGGGAATCCAATCTCAGCACGACCTCATCCCTCTTCTTCCTCCTGAGCTCATGCGGATGCTTGGCCTCAGCAACATCCTTCATGCGGTAGTGCGCAGCCTGGAAGTCAAACGTGGTGCGGTTCCTGGCATCATTTCTGACGTCGATAAACTGCGCAAGCAGCGCCGTTGAGCCGTCGCTGACGCGCACCCACCGCGTGTCGGTGCGGTTGGCGCTCTCCTGCGGGACCTCGTAGTCGACCCACAGCTCATCAATGCGCGAGACGCTGTACCGGCCCACGGGCTGCGAGAGCTTGCTGTCGCGGTACGACTCGCCCTTTCCCCGGCCGAACCACTCGACGTGCTGGAACTGCGGCGTCAGCTCCGTCACGAGGCCGATGCGCGGGAGTGTGCGCGGCAGGTTCTCGCCCTGCGGTGTGCCGTTGGCGCGGACGGACAGCGAGCCGTCGGCGCGGAACGTGTAAAGGAGGATGCTGTCGATGGACCACGACAGAACGGGAGGTGCGATTCGCTGGTGCACTGTCACTTGCAGCTCTGCACTGCTGGGCTGCGACCATTCGACTTTGCGCACGAAAGGCTTGGCGAGGTGCAGTTTCTTGTCGTTCCAGTCCCAGCCGTCCTGTGGAATGTCGTTGTCCGTGGGCGCTCGGAAGAAGTTGAGCTCTGGCGCTTTGGAGATGATGTTAGATGAGTCTCGGCTCCAAGAGGTGAGAGTGCCATGTAGGGTGTTGAAGACCCATGTCGACTTGCCGCCAGTGATTTTGAGCGTGTTTCGAGAGCTGGTATCGACGGTGAGTTTGCCATCTGAGGTCGACAGTGTTTTCAGCGAAGGAGCCGCCACAACAGGCACTTGTGCAGTGGCGATTTCGAAGCCCTTCTCCAACCAGGGCGTTCCGTTCTTTAGGTGGAACGAGAGGCTCAACAGGACTTCGTCCGCAGAATCACCAATCTCTGGAAGATCAACCTCGAATGACTGGCCTGCTGCGACTCCAGATGGAATCTCGATCGACCCGGTCTTTGCGTTCGCACCAGACTCGGATACGGTAGAGTAATGCAGCGTCAAATGATCCAGCGTCACGAAATCATACCTGTTGATGAACTTTGCCTTCTTTCCATCAGACTCGAGTAGTTGCACAGGCTCGATGGCCTTTTTGAACTCCACCAAACCAGCGTTAGGGCTGTGGTCCGAGTCGACTAGACCGTCCATGACGAAGGTGCTGTCGTGGACTTCTTCGTCGAAGTCGCCACCGTAGGCATAAAACTCTTCCGAGGTCTGTTTGTCTTTGGTGAGAAGGCCGTGGTTTGCCCATTCCCAAGCAAACCCGCCCTGGAGCGTGGGGTACTTGTAGAAGGCATCAATATACTCCTTGATGTTGCCGGGGCCGTTGCCCATTGCGTGAATGAACTCGCACAGTACGAGAGGCTTAGTCTTGCTCTTGTCTTCACCAAACTTGACAATCTCGTCGACTGGCGGGTACATCCTGGAGTACATGTCCATCGTCTCTGCGTAGATGTCGGCCTCGTAGTGAATAGGCCTGCTGTCATCGTATGCCTTGATGTGCTCGTACATAGCCTTGAAGTTTTGACCAAAGAAAGCTTCATTGCCCAAGCTCCATACGATGATAGAAGGATGTAGCTGATCTCTCTTCACCAAATGCTCAGCACGGTCAACATACGCATGGGTCCAGTCTGGGTTGTTCGTAGTCCACTCAGCAGCCTTCAACCTGGTCAGAAGTTGTCGCTCACGGAAGGGCAGTGCTCTCTCTTTCGAGTCAAGCGCAGCATCGGCGATGCACTCAAAGCCGTGGCATTCCAGATCCGCTTCATCCATGACCCAGAATCCCATTTCGTCCGCCAATGCGTACAGCCTTGGGTCATTCAGCTGATGCGACATACGAATAGCATTCACGTTGTGTTGCTTCATTGTTAGGAGATCGCGCTTGAGGAAGTCGAGCGGGATGGTGCGCCCAAATTTGGGATGGTGTTCGTGGCGATTAACACCGCGGAACACAATCCTCTGACCGTTGACCTTGATCAAACCATCCTTCATCTCGACTTGCCTAAAGCCAATACGATGCGCGACATGTTGCGCTGAGTCGAGCGAAACGACCAAGTGGTATAGGTTGGGGGATTCGGCGGTCCACTTCAAGGGATTCTCAACAGAGATGCTGAAACCTGTTGTAGAGCCTGTGTTTGCTTCGGCCTCTTTTGAGGCCACAACATGCTTCTCCACATCCAGAAGCTTGACCGAGATTTTCCCAGAGCCAGTGGTGCTGACCTTGACCTTGAGCTCGGCGTTGACGTAAGAAGAGTCCAAAATGGTCTGAGCAAACACGTTCTCAATGCGGAAGTCGCTAGAAAATCCAACCAGAAACACGTCTCGGAAGCTGGGAGAGTCAGTTTGTGCCGTCGCAAAGTTTGCGTCCACTTACATTCCAGACAGCCACCACTGGTCTTGGTCCTCGATGTATGTACCGTCACAATGTTGGTACACTCGAACTGCAAGAGTGTTCTCGCTGTTCAAGTCAACAACTGGCGTAATGTCGAATTCGTCAGGGTTTCTGCTTCCCTGGGAGTAGCCAATTTCTTGTCCGTTCACCCAGACATGGAATGCAGAGTCAACACCTTCGAATCTGAGGCGAATCTGACCGCTCTTGAGATCTTCTGGCACACTGAACTTCCTCACGTACGAGCCAGTCTCGTTCTCTGTGAAAGGGACGTTGGGAGGGTCGACTGGGATGTGGAACTGGACATTTGTGTATTGTGGGCCCTTTCCAAATCCTTGCAGCTGCCACATGCCAGGTACAGCGATATCACTCCATTTAGAGGTATCGTATGACGCTGCCTCGAACCCTTCAGGAGCCTCGAAGGGTGAGTACGCATGCTCAAATTTCCACGTTCCGGAGAGGCTATGTGTCTTGGACTTTGTGACATCGTATGTTAACGCATCAGCTTCTGATGCGTAGTTGTGAAAATAGGCGCGGACAGGAAGTGTGCCTTTGTGCAGCACGTCAAGATTGTTCCAATCCGGGAGACCTGATGGATGCGCGCCTGAAGCCATGATGAAGGTGTTGAAGTCAGGAACTTGAGCGAGCGCATCTGCTCAATTGATAAAAGCCATGTTGCTCCACAATACGCGGAGTACTGCGTCCTGGCAGAACGTGGCGTGTACAGATGGGGCAAGCCGTCCGGGTAAGCATCTCGATGCCAAGACTGTGGTTTGCTCCTCATATGGTGCAGGTGAAGCGGCCTGGCAATAGCCGACTGGTTGCAACTGTTATTGTTGAAGTTTGTTCAAATCACGCTGGTGTTGGACCGGGTGGGGTTCTGCGTAAGATCGGCGGCGTTACCACTACTTGTGGCCTAACCTCGGTATAAAACTGTTCTGGCCTTCACTTCTTTTCTCTTAGCGCCAACACTTTTCCACCACATTTTCCGCACATTGACCCGTATTTTCTCCGGATCACTCCACGAATTTGTCTCCACGCTTTCTTAGCGCAGCCGACTTGATTCTTGCGTTCGTTGAGGATCTTTGCCACGACTCGTAAAGCGACCGACATTGCGCGCTCTCGAATCAGGTCTGACTATGCACACAGGCCTTTCGTAATGACTGCGACGTTCTAGGACTTGCAACCGCTACCTATCCCTTTCGTAGCATTGCACCCGCCGTTCGAGATGCCCTGCGTTCAAGCTAAAGCATTTTTAAGCTTGCTCACCTCGAGACGATGCTACAAGCTCACTTGGCAGTACCGGGTGGCGGTAACGGCCACGCTTTGAGTGGTAGAGACGGGCATCGGAGCATGTCAAAACGGGATAGCTGCTGCGGTGCAGATTTCATGCAGCTCTCTAACTCCTCATTTTGCGGAGAAGCCTGTTCGTAAACCAGATCTATAAAGTGATCCGTTACCCCGGGTTGTATGGGTTGTCGATCCCTTTCCACCACCACGCATACTTGAATTCGACAGCAGGCTATTGTGCTTCAGTCACAACATGGCGGACAACAAAGAGAACATGGGCGCCGTTACCCACCAACTGAGCGCAGGGGACGATGACTTGCGTAAGGATGGAGATGTTCAGGAAAAGACCGTGGCATCGGTAGCTCTTGGTAGGTTACTCGCGCCTGTTCATGTGTAGACGATACTAATATCGGCAAAGCCGCTGCCCTGGAGGCCTCAAAACCTAAACTATGGTCGAAAAGTATGATCCAGCTGTATATGATCATGGGTATTGGATACCTGGTCTCGACAATGAACGGATTCGACTCGTCCCTTATGGGAGCCATCAACGCCATGAAGCCCTATCAAAGCACTTTTGGTCTGTCCGGCGAGGGATCTAGCACTGGCATCATTTTCATCATCTACAACTTGGGACAGATTGCAGCTTTCCCCTTCTGTGGTTTCCTCGCTGACGGATACGGTCGACGCATGTGTATCTTCGTTGGCTGCGCGCTTGTTCTTGTCGGTACTGCTGTTCAGGCCTCTGCGCACTCCATGGGGCAATTCATCGGTGGCCGTTTCCTACTTGGATTCGGTGCATCGATCGCATCTGCTGCGGGGCCTGCCTACACTGTCGAGCTGGCCCACCCTGCATACCGAGGAACCATGGCTGGTATGTACAACAACTTCTGGTGGCTCGGCAACATCCTTGCGGGCTGGACGACATACGGAACCAACAAGAACTTCGGCAACTCATGGGCATGGAGACTTCCCACTGTTGTTCAGTGCTTCATCCCGGGCCTCGTCATGTGCTGCATTATGTTCTTCCCAGAAACTCCTCGTTGGTACGCTTAAATCATGCTTTAATAACTACCTGTTGAATACTGACTTATGATTTAGGCTGCTTGCCAAAGACCGACGTGAGGAGGCTATTGCGATTATGGCCAAGTACCACGGCGATGGCGATGAGAACCACCCCTTGTCCAGCTTCAATTACACGAGATTACCGATGATTTCTCAGTCACACGCAACGACAACCCGTGGTGGGACTTCCGCGAGCTTTACAACACAAAGGCAGCTCGCTACCGCATGATGATGGTCATCGCAATGGCATTCTTCGGTCAATGGTCCGGTAACAACGTGGTATCCTACTTCATGCCGGCCATGGTAAAAAATGCCGGTATCACCGATCCCGACAAGCAGCTTCTCATCAACGCCATCAATCCGATCTTCAGCATGCTTGGTGCCATCTACGGAGCCACCCTTCTCGACAAGCTCGGTCGTCGCAAGATGCTGCTTGGTGGTCTCGCCGGCGGTCTTTTCTTCTACGTCCTGTTGACCGCTTTCACTGCCACCGCCAAGCCCAGCAACGACCTCGCTTACGGCACCATCGTCTCGATCTACTGCTTTGGTATCATCTTCGCGTGGGGTTGGACACCGCTGCAGACCCTGTACGCGGTAGAGTGTCTTGAAAACCGCACGCGCGCAAAGGGGAGTGGAGCTAACTTCCTCTTCCTCAACATTGCCATGGTGGTCAACACATACGGTATTTCGGTCGGAATGGAGAAGATTGGATGGAAGTTGTACCTTGTGTATATTGGCTGGATCTGCGTTGAAATTGCATTCATCTACCTCTTCTTCGTTGAAACAGCAGGCAAGACGCTCGAAGAGCTCAAGAACATCTTCGAGGCCCCCAATCCGCGTAAGGCGTCGCTCAAGCGCGCAAAGATTGAAGTTGCTGGTGGTCAAATTCACAACGTCACCGACGCATGAGCGTGGATAGATACCGAAACCTATGATACCCACGTCACAACTACATGGGATTTTTAGATCCCTAGGTACTTGATGATCAATACCAACAAGCACCTGACTCGAATCTTATTCATGATTTCTATTTCCGTCTGCATGTACGAGCAACGTCTCTCCTCTTCAACTCCCCTGTCTTACCTGCGCACAATCACGCCCCGAGCAACTAGCACGTCAGTCCACATGGCACCCACGTGTCCCATATGCCACGAGGTCCCCACTCGGAGTGATGCACGTTCGCATGTCTTCGCCACTGAATCACCAAGCCTGGATTCAAGTTGATGCTCGAGACAACGCACTGTTCGCGTAAAGGGGATGCGTCCAAGACTGGCTAGTCGACTGTGAAAGATGAGCGCTAATGTACCAGTGTCTTGGGCTGGGAATTAAATGGTTCGCTGGGAATTCAGAGAGAAGTCGTTCAGACAGGTCTCTTCAGGCTTCATTGCTGTGCGTAGGTGTTTGCTCTTCTGCCACAGTGACGGTGCGTTGATGCCCTGACCCACGGTGAGCACTGATGTGGTTACACGGCATTTGCGAAGCCGAAGCGATCAGCAGAAAAGCGCGACCATGGTCACCATTTATTTGGATATCTCGATACTGAATAACAACTAACGTATCGAGACGGACGTGCATAACCAACATGTCTTTAGCTCGTCCCCGAGCCAGCTCTCTATCCATCCCCATCCCGACGACTGCGCTCTGGCGTCTCTATCGACCGCCTACGCCGCGACGTGCTACCTTTCCTTTGCCTGCTAACTACGACACACCTCCTGTGCCACCACTCTCGTTCAGGGATCCGGAGACACCTTCGCCAGCACCGACAAACTCACCAGCCCCAACTTCGCCTGGCTTGTCTACACCAACAGCGTCATCCTACTACTCGCAGCCCAACAATCCATCTCCACCGCCCCATGTAGAACACTCACCAGGACCACCAAAACCGAAAGCCCCTCTACTCCAGCCCATCTTACCAGACCTCCCCAACTCTCCCCGCTCAACTATATTATCCACCTCTCCGCAATCCCCACACAACCCCTTCCTCTCTCCCCCGACGCCGCGCTGGAACGCAATGGCCCTGTTCACACTGGCATCCCCGCTGCTTCCCGCATCTCCTCTGTCGGTATTCGATCACGCTGTCTCGCCGACATCGCCGACGTTCTTGCTGAGCAGGACGCCGTCACCTGTGACGCCGGATTGGGCGGCATATACATTTCTGAGGAGCGCGACGCCGTCGGTTGTGGAGGGGGAGAGTGAGATAGGGCGTGAGGAGGGGGAATATGAGGAGGGGGTATAGGAACAGGGAAAGGGAGATGGAAAAGGAAAGATGAAGATGAGGGAGATGAGTGTATTAGTTCGAGTCCGACGTTTCTTTACCCTCGGACTGCACCTTCTGTGCCTCTTGCTATCCGCCCACCGCGCGTCGCAGTGGGGGATGTGCATGGCTTACAGCGAGGTTACACCTCCACCATCTCACCACGCATCTTGCCCCGCAGCGCAGAACCAGATGATACTTCAGACCCAGCGCCATCGCAAAAGAATATGAAACTCGCATTCCTGCACCACCTCGCCGCCCGCCGCGCATCAGCCCTCCAGAGTGAGCCAACACCACACGCCTCACCTACGAAGCGGCGACTCGCACAGTGGATAGATAAATACGTATCGCGTTTCACGGACGAGGAGAGCCAGTGTGCGCGGCGCAGACGAGGGCGGTTCAGCGTGTGGAAGGATTTGGTGGCGCGGCGATGAACAGAGGGACTTGGCACTCAGACAGACAGACAGACAAACATGGGGGATAGATACGGAAGGAAAGCGGCATACTTGGAGCCCTATACTTTACTTGCGTTATCATTGCAATTGGACGACTACCGCATCATCCTTTGACGGTACAAGGGCGGAGCCTGAACGGACTGATAGCGTGAGCCCTCGCACTGACCAGCCAACGATCTTTTATAAGAGCAGCACCACCCCCTTGTAGTTAGCACCTACCATCTCTGTGTATATCCATCCCCTTCCGTCCCCCGAATATCCATGTCCTCTTTATCTCACCTTCGGTCCGTGGCGACGAATATCAAGCGATCTTCGGACAGACAGTCTGAAACGCCTTCGTCACGGGACCTTCTTATAGTCGTCTTGCTTTGCTCTGCATAGCATGGGGTGGAACTTAGTGCTATAGCTATGAGGCTTGGCGGACGCTAGAAGCGGAACCCAGAGACATGCATGTGTGCTGGTGGGCGGGCCTGTGTGGGTTTCGGCGTTTTATTCCTTCGGCGGGCGAATTCATGGATGCGGGGTTTATGTATGAATGAGCACACGTAATTGTCGGCTTCTGGAATCGGGAAGGGATCGAGTCTGGGAGTTTGTATATAATCGGGACTCAACAATTTAACGCGTCCTACTGTATATGCCAAAGCTTGTCAAGTGCGCCCATGTTGCTTGGCCTGGCCACGCTTGATATGTGAGATGTGTCATAGTCCTCTTAGCCTCTCTGCTTACATGGCAGCTGCTGTGACGGGTTCATATACGCATGGGTTTCTCTCACGTGGAGTATAGCGGGAATGCACCTGCAAGGTATCAATTCCATAGTCTGGGGAAACAAGCTCGCCGACCCGGCCATAACATGAGAAGTGGCCACGACGCGCCTGGTTCCAGCTGATGTGATGTTTCAAAAAGGATTCTCTCACGTAACAGCTCCATAATAATACGGGCGGGAAATGCACCCCAGAAAGTCCTATGGTGGTCTGAAGAAAATCTGGGGTGATCGGGCGCCGGGGTGTTGATGTCGTGATGCGGCTTCCGCCCGCTTCCCAGAACTCTGCTCGGGGCTGAACGCCGCCGTTCGATATGCGCTGGAGGCTGAAGAGCACCACATCAAAGTTGGAAGTTATTATATACATGTACTCGATGTCGGTAATAGTTCTGCTCTATAGTAATGTTGCCCGTGGCCAAGGATAGAGTGTCCTGAGAGGGTTTAAAGCCTAAACAACGTGCCGGAGGAGCCCAAAAGCGCCTCTGACAGGGCTTTATTGCAGGCAACGTTGTGCGGCTTGGGATGGAGGCGTTGTTATACAAGCGGCTGGATCGGTGAGAGGTGGAGGTACGATACTTGTACAAAACCTCTGGGGCAGCTACACGTGTAAGACACAGGCGCAAGGCAGAGCACAAGAGGTGACGTGACGGGAGAACGTGCGGCGGAGGCCCTGCATTGCGAGTGGAACTCAGCGGATCGGCTCGTTGCGAGTGAGCGTTGCGTTCTACAGTGTAAGGTAGGTGGAAGAGAGGACAATGGCGCGCCCACGAGAAGCGTTGGAAGCTGAGAGTGTACGGTAGTTGTAAGCGGGCGGATTCAAGTATCGTGGCAGGGTGTCCGTGTGTGCGTGGGGACTGGAGGCTTAGACAGTCCCACAGTCAGTTATCAGTGGAGCTGTCCAAGACAGAAAAAAAGTGGAGTGCCTAGCGTCTCTTCTGACGTCGCGCGATAAGAGTAATTCAATCACTCAAAGGATTAGGTAGCTGCACTCAATTCATGTTGTTGGCGTTTCCAAAGGGCAAAGTTACGTGTGGGCCAGTTGATACGAGCTGGATTTAGGCGCGCACTAGGCTGGTCGTATGTGAGCTCTTGGCGAATGTGCAGGGCACGAATGAGGACGATGGCGGTTGTTATTGACCGCGATTGGCTGCAATTGGCCGGTGAAGGCATGGTAAATGCGAGGATGACAGTAGATGGCGCACAGTGATGATGTCTTGAGTCTTGATCATGGCCAGCGTTGTGGAGCTGAGATGGAATGCAGCGACTGAAGCACACGCTGTTCAATCTCTTATGGCATTGCTGCGCGTTGCAGACAGAACGAGCCCCCACGCAAGGATAGGGGATCAGCGAACAGGCGTTTGGCCGTGTTGAGGTAACTGAAACAGGCGCCGAGTAGCCATGAGAGAAGCTGGACGGGGATCCATGTAACACAAAGATACGGGGTATCGAGAGGTAGGCGGCCAGACAATACACCACGACGGCACCGCGCAGTCTATTGTGTAGGCTTTGGCTGAGCGGCTGAGGTGAGATGGATCATGGGTCATGGACCATGGAGGGATGATAACCTCGGTGGCCCTACCTAGCCTAGCACCTAGGTAATCATCGGCTCGTGTGAGCCAATAAAAGATGCGAAAATGAGACCCTGTCCACTGTGACCACGACAAATGGGAGGGAGCCGTGGTCGCTTGGCCAAGGCGAAGTTGGATCAAAGCCGTTGATGAGCTTGCCCAAGATGGCAGGTGCGCGCCATGTGGAGGCAAAGGACAGAGAAGGCGCACGTGAGCACGACCAGGGCTAAGCACAAAGCAGTCAGCTTTCCATTCCCCTTGCCATTGCTTGACCACTGTTGGTATGATATGTGTAGCGTGGAAGTGCCCGGATGGGCAGCTGGCAAGACAACAGCTCCGTGCGGAGAGTGAAGGTACCCGAGAAGCGGGCTGGCCAAGAGGCGCCCAGGCGATGCTGCGGTTCTAGAAAGATTGCTAGAACGCGGAGCATACGGGAGAGAGGCGTAGTCAAGCTGTTATCAGTCCGTGTCGGGCCTCATCTCCGTGCCAGGGCCGTGGACTGACCAACAGACCTCCCCAGAATCCAACACAATTCTCGCTCGTCTGCCCAGCACTTCCCGCCACTGGTGCCAATGCGCAGAACCTCCCCGCGATGGCAAGAGCCAAGTAATGCCGCGCCACCCCCTGCTAGTCCATCGCCGTGTATCACCGTCCAACGCTTCTTCGCGACCTGACAGCCACTCACAGCCGTCGCGAGCGTATCAGTCGCTTGCTGGGCCTCTTTCCACAGTGAAGGATGCGCCGTCTCCAACTCTGTACGCATCCATCCAGAGAGGGTCGCTGCCTGCTCGGTCGCCCCGCGAGCCCCCAGTCGACTGTTTGCGGAACAGGCTAAACGACCTGCTGCCCTCCCCCTCTGCTGATCCCGCTACACATTAAAGAGCCCGCCTTCCCGGCCTCAACCTTGCTCTTTCTCTTTATTCTGCCTTTCCTTCCTTCGCAGACCGCCCACGATGGACCACGAAAAGGTTGCCCCCATCGATGAGAAGGCCATTCATGGCCACACCCAGCCTACCATCTCCTCCCAGGAGGGTGACTATGCGGGTGAGTGGCGTGAACAGGAGGACTTCATGACCCGCAATGGTCTCAACTTGCAGTCCTTCCAGCGCCGCCCCAAGGGTGGCCCCATGGTCGTCCTCGACAAGTCTATGAAGACGCGCCATCTGCATATGATCGCCATTGGTGGCTCTATTGGTGCTGGTTTCTTCGTCGGTTCTGGTAAAGCGCTGGCCCTTGGTGTAAGTCGCCGCATCTTGACTTTCACTCCAGAAACACGTGCTAACCTTGAGTCCAGGGCCCTGCCTCGCTCTTCCTCGATTTCAGCATCATGGGTGTCATGATCTTCAACGTCGGTACGTGTCATGTGGCACATCTGCCTTACGATTGTGCCACTAACAAGCTTCCCAGTCTACGCTCTTGGTGAACTTGCTGTCATGTTCCCCGTCTCTGGTGGTTTCTACACATACTCAACTCGCTTCATCGATCCGTCTTGGGGTTTTGCCATGGGCTGGAACTACGTCTTCCAATGGGCCATCGTCCTGCCACTCGAATTGGTCGTTGCTGGTCTTACCGTCGGCTACTGGGATGGCGCCGCAAGTGTCCACCTAGGTGTCTGGATCACCGTCTTCTGGATCTTCATCATCCTTATCAACATTCTTGGAACGCTCGGATACGCAGAGGAAGAGTTCTGGTCATCCTGCCTCAAGTTGAGTGCGACAATCATCTTCATGATCATCGCCCTAGTCTTTGTTCTCGGCGGAGGCCCTGATAACGGTATCTACAACGAGTACTGGGGTGCCCGTCTCTGGTACGACCCCGGTGCTTTCAACAACGGTTTCAAGGGTTTCTGCACCGTCTTCGTCACGGCTGCCTTTGCCTTTTCCGGTACCGAACTTGTCGGTCTGGCCGCTGCTGAGACTAAGAACCCCCTGAAGTCTCTTCCCGGTGCTATTCGTCAGGTCTTCTGGCGTATCACCCTCTTCTACATTCTCGGCCTTACTTTCGTCGGTCTCCTTGTCCGCTCTGACGACCCGGATCTTCTCGGCGAGTCGGGTGCCAACGCCTCTCCCTTTGTCATCGCTGCCCGCGATGGTGGTCTCGCCGGTTTCGACAGCTTCATGAACGTCGTCATTCTTGTCTCCGTCGTTTCTATTGGTGTTTCAGGTGTCTACGGTGGCTCCCGTACCCTGACAGCTCTCGGCGAACAGGGCTATGCCCCCAAGGTCTTCACCTACGTGGACCGTTCTGGTCGACCGCTCTACTCCGTTCTCTTCATCCTCATGTGGGGAGCCCTTGGTTACATGCAGATCAGCGCTACCGGTGTTACCGTCTTCGACTGGCTCGTGGCCTTGTCCGGTCTCGCCGCCCTCTTCACCTGGGGTTCCATTTGCTTTGCACACATCCGTTTCCGCAAGGCTTGGGCTTATCACGGCCACACTGTTGACGAGATTCCTTTCAAGGCCGCCGGTGGTGTTTACGGATCCTGGCTTGGTCTTATAATCATTTTCGTTGTTCTCGCTGCTCAGGTATGCTTCACTTCACTTCGTAAATCGATTTGAGAAAGACTAACGCTCAACAGTTCTACACTGCCATCTCACCTATTGGTACAAGTGTCGGTACCGCTGAGCAGTTCTTCCAGTCCTACCTTGCTCTCTTCGTAGTTGCCGTCTTCTGGATCGCAGGATACTTCTGGAAGCGCAGTGGATGGCTCAGGACCGCTCAAATGGACGTCGACACGGGCCGTCGGGAGCTCGATTGGGACCTGATCAACCGCGAGCGCGAAGAGATGAAGACATGGCCTGCGTGGAAGCGCATCATCAACCGTATCTTCTAAACCTATTATCACACGATGTTTGGTGTGTTGATGTGTTTATAACATGCTCCCCCAGAGCTTCTGCTGCGCTGTTGCCGCACAGATACCTGTAGTTAGCCCTGTAATGCCTGCCTCTACTCGTCTGAGTGGGGCGCAATGCTTTAATATTTATCCCTCTCCCTCATCCACTCCCACCTACTTCCATTCTGTTCCAGCATTTCCTCAGATTTGTGAGCGCCTTTGGCGTCACGATAACTGTCCGTTTTTTCAAATACTATAAAGCTGGATGCCGCATCACCATACCAAATACTCAAACCCGCCGCTCTGTTGTGCATGAACGCACGAATAAAGGAATGGATTAAAAGAGGGGTATGAGTACGGTACGATCCACGCTCTCGTTGCTTCAAAGTGTGTATAGCTACGAACTAGGCAACGACATATCGGTAGCCATCGCACTTTGTAATATAGAAATTCGATGCAGATATATGTGTGTCGCTGTCTGTTAGTATTTAGTATGAAAGAGGGTTGGAAGGAAGAGCTGTGATATTGGTAGGGGACTTGTAGGTTTTGGTTTGTTCGTCTCCTGATTCTTCTTTATTGTGTACCATGTGAGTACAGTCTATAACTACCATCAGAGCCTCGTCCTCGCGCCGCATATCCCTGTTTTCTTCACAACCACGCATCGAACCATGTAATGGCCTGCACGAAACTCGCCTGCTTCGCATACGCCTGCAGCGGAATAGACAGATTCGGGCGGACCGCAAACCCATGGGGCGCCTGCGCGTACAGGTTCGTCTGAAACGCGACGTTGTTCGCGACCAGAATACTTTCTGCGCGCGACTTGGCCGTGGCGTTGAAACTGGCATCGAGTGCTGTGTTGGTTAGTTCTGAGTTTGCAAGAAGAATATCGCGGATAGAATACAGGGGGACGAAGAGAGAGGGGAACACGCACTTCCTGCTGCGATGCTTAGCGGACCGGAAATGTCTTGGATTTCCGCCTCGAGGAGGTTGCTGGGGTGCGCGACGAAGCCGACGTCTAGGCCCGTGCCGTCGCCTCGCAGCCACCTTCCTACGTACTTGCCACCGAAACAGTACCCCACGCCGCCGATCTTTGAGATGCCCAGCTCGTTACGCGCGTACTGCACCGTGCTGTTAATGACGGCTTCGATGGCTGATTGCGGGTGCAGTGCGCTCCATTCCGTCAGGTTGAGCCCGGCTTCTTGTTCTTCGACGCCCACGGCGTCGCCGGCGAAGAGGTCGGGGACGAGGACTAGGTAGCCGTTGCTGGCGATAGAGTCGGCCAGGCTTGGCGGTGGTTAGTAGCTGTTTGGAAGGGTCCGTTTACGGTACGTGGTACCATGTAACGGGTATCAAGATGCAGAGAACATACAGTTTATTCTGTAACAGGGGTAGACCAAAGATGTCGGTTAGATGGATGATGGCTTTGTCTGAAGTGTTGCTGTTGGGTGGGTATGAGTGGTAGACCTCGACTATATCGTGTCAGATTCATCATAGAATACAATTCAAGCGCATACTTACTTCCACTGACGTTCTTCGATTGACCAGCAGGTACTCCAGCGTTTCGAACCTCAAGGGTCGCATAGGACGATGCAGCGAGCGCAGTACCAGCGCTCGCCAATGCAATAAGGCATTGTCGCAGATAGATCATCATAGCTGTTTAGGCAATGGCAGGAAATCTCGACGCAGATGGAAGAAAGCTCTGTTTGACCTGACAACAAGCAATTGAAGGATGGCTAACAAGATTATCATCGCACCCGCCTGTCTTTGTACTGCAACTCGCACGCCAGAAGCACAGACTGCCCAGACATGAAGAAACTCAGTGACGGCAAGGGCCTCGGGATAATTCCAGGATGCGTGCAGGTCACAGGCGTGGGATAAACAATCAAGCGTGGGGTAAGTTCCTGATTCGTCCGTTACTTTCAGCGCGCCCGTCTTGGAAAAGCCACGTCCCTGGGCCGGTTCGCTCTTATTCGTGTGATAGCTGAATCGACTGTTCATCTTGGCTGTGTCGGCCGAGTGCGACTACTTCAAATTTGGGGCTGTGTTTATGGATTTGACACTAATGGTCGCGAAGAGCGACCGACAATCAGAATAGTAGCTGAACCCATGACGTCAGTTAATTATCGAATGGCAACATACAACCCACCACGACGAACATAACTCAATTTTTACTTCATCGGATGGTGTTCTCGGACCCCCTCTCACTGTTACAGAGTTCACTCTTCATTACGCGCCTACTTTCGCGAGTTGGTGCGTTGGCTGCGATAAGCAGTTGCCGACCTCTGCTGTTCATCCATATATATTCGCACGACCTTGGATCTCGGTGATGGCCGTGGCTTATCCTCGGGCTACGGATCGATCCACTTTATAAATCGTTCTCGAGGTCGTCATCATCTAAGCCTAAGTGAAATGTGCTGGTAAGCGTGATCCCGTGAACGTAAGGCAAGATGGTCCTCATGTCGCAATGTCGCTTCACCATGTTTTTGGAGAACATTAGGGTGAACTTGCCACTGATTTTTTGTAGCATCGTGAACGGTAGGCCGGCGTGTAGGTTTACGAGGATGAAGGTGCGGAACGAAGGATGGTGTGGCTACAACATATAAATGAGCAAGACTGTAGTGACCAAAGCCACTCATTGCAGCAGGATGGACTACGAATATGAAACATACGAAAATGGCATGTATCGTGTAAGAGAAGAAGAAAGCGTGGACTTCGCAGCAGAAAACAATGTGTCATGCTTGTCGGGTCTAACGAGGGAAGTAATGGTATGCTGACCTCGCTGCAGCCATCATGGATGAGTCTGAAGAATGGTTTCGCGGGGATGCACCGTGTTTCGTTGAATGTTTTGTTAGTCAAATCCCAGTACTTGTGCATCGCGTTATCGGCGACTACGCTTAACTGTTCGGTACGATTTCCCCTCACACCTTTTCATATGTCAGGTAATCGTCGATAGAGCTCCATGACATAACATAAAGCTAACACATCCAGGTATGAGCTCGTTAGAGGAATTAATAAAACAGCCGCTTCCATATCTTCGGTCCACCCCATCCATGTGCTTGAATGGCGGAGAACAAGATGGTCAGCCAACAGCGTCTCCCACAACGGCCTCGTAAATACTACTACAAAGTACTCTCCCAGCACACCCACAAATCTTCTAGCATATTAGCAAAATTTGCTGTACCCCTCTAGTGTTTGATTGGGACCAATAATGGCCCGTGAAGTAACCCTGTATACCGCCTTTCAGTCTGAGAATAGTAGCGCGGTATGCGATTTGGTTTGCTACCTGAGAGTGTACTTTCCCCCTGGTCCCGAGTCATGAACAAGCTTCGCCGAGGCTATAGACTGGCGAGTAGCCTTGTCAGCTGATGTGCGCCGCTTCTACAACCTCATCTAAAGAAATTGCTGTTCACGACCGCACGGCTTCGATTGTCGCCGGCTGTACCATTGTACATCACAGCTAGAGGAACCACTCAAAGTATCATTCATCGAAGATGTAGTATTCCTGCATCTAAGCGAGTTGAAGCTATGTCGGCCTTGCTAACTCTTACCATAGCGTTATGTCCAGTGGTGAACCCCTCCTCCAATTTCACCAACTGCGTAGAATGTCCCATAAGTTATGCCTCTTAGGCGCCCTGTTGAGGATACTAATCCACTGCTCAGCTCACCGGCCAATTTGGGTTACACCCGAAGTCTGAGCCTGCTCGTTTACAACAATTACATCTGACCAATCAAACCATCGTGTCTTGTTGCAATCAATATCTACCTTACATGTGGGATCTTTCATGAGGTTGTGACATGCTTTGTTCTTAATCTATTCTGAAGTCACACGAGCGGGCATAATCACTCTTACAGATGATCATAGTGTGAGAGGAACATTCGCAGGCATGAAGCTGATTACTACAGCTAAGGTATTCCCTGTATAAGAGAGCATTGTTGCAGTGCGAAGCGCTTTGATATTCCAACATATAGTTGATTCAAATCAACATGAAGGCAACTATCATCTTGGCTAACGTAATTGCTCTTGTAGCTAGCGTAGCTGGCCATGCAACTTTTCAGGAGCTTTGGGTAGATGGGGTAGACAAGATAAGACCTCTCCTTGCTGTTTGCAAAGAGTTTGACTAACAGCATAGCACCAAGGTACATGCGCAAGGCTTCCAACAAGCAACAGCCCGATCACAAATGTAACGAGTACCGACATTCGATGTGAGTATCAAGCAAAGATAGATGGAATCTTCTCACAAGCATTACAGGTAACGCCAACCAAGGCTTCGCTGCTGCAAAGTGTAGTGTTGCTGCTGGCGGCACCGTGTAAGTTATACAAGCACACGACAGTCAGCGACTATAAAGAGCTAAAGGCAGCTCAGAACGATCGAGATGCATCAGGAACCTAATGACCGCTCATGTTCAAAGGAGGCTATTGCTGTAACGCACCTCGGTCCTGTCATGGTAAGTCGACACATTTCCATTGATTCGTCATTGCTTAAAGAGCTCTAGGTCTACTTGAGCAAAGTTTCAGATTCGGCCACTGCTGATGGCTCGACACCTTTCTTCAAGATCTACCAGGACACCTGGAGCAAAAATGCTGCTGTATCACAAGACAACTGGGGTACTATGGACTTGAACATGCATTGTGGAAAGCTTGACATTAAGATACCTACTGGACTTGCCCCAGGCGATTACTTGCTGCGAGCAGAGGCAATCGCCCTACACGCTGCTGGACTCCGTAGCGGTGCTCAGGTGAGCTTCGACGCCGTTCCAAGTTTAAGTGTGCACAGCAGTCACTGAATGAACTCCTCATCAACCAAGCTAATATAGAGAAACTAGTTCTATCTTACTTGTTACCAGCTCACCGTTACTGGAACGGGGACCACGAATCCAAGTGGCGTTAACTTTCCTGGCGCCTACAAACCATCTGACCCAGGTATTTTCATCGACCTCTTCCTGAGGCCTACGAAATACGTTGCTCCCGGGCCGGCTGTCATCTTCGGAGGTACAGAAGCTGTCGCCGGCAAGGCTGGATCAATACTTGGGAAACGTATGTCAGCGAAGATGCGGTACTGATATCATTGAGACTGTCGATATTCGGGAAACTTCTCCACATTCTGGAAAGGCTATGCACCGTCGGTACCTATTAATGCATGACTCCAGCCAAGCATTCGACAACCCACTGCTGCGTCAAGCGTTGTCAAAGCTGCCTCAATGACATGTGGTTCACGGGCAAACGTGTGGGTTCTAATGCAGCCCAATTTACTGTCTTTGGCTTACTTCGCCTCACTCTGCTCCACCTTGTAATGAGTTCTCTTGTTTTGCGAAAGTCATGCATGAATCTGAAGTATCTTTTGGGAAATGTTTGCATGGGACGCGAGCACGCGGTTAGATAGATCCAGTTAGCGAGAATCTGCACCTCGTGGAACACGTCACACATCTCCTATGCGCCGCCACACTCAACGCCATGGACAGTCGATGAACAACACAACAGTTGCCAGCTCAGAGCAGAGGTAATGGAGGGTGGTAACCCCCACATCTGAGCTTTTGCGGTCATCAATGACTCCTGGGATCGATTCGCGCGGGATCGCGAGGAGCCGACATCGACCGAGCGTTGCGCTCAGCCACTGCTAAGCTACGACCACGTCAACTCCCTAAGGGGTCACTGAACTCATGGTCTTTGCACTTGTGTTCAGGAACGGGCACGTTTGGGGAACTGTGATAGTGATATGGGCTGCATCACGCACTGCTTGGAAGATCCTCAGGGCTGAGCCGTTCATGCCAGGAACACATCAGACATCGATTGCTCTTCCAAGCAACACGGATTGCTTTTGAACCGTGTGGAGCCTGCATGATGCCGGCTTTTGTGGGTCCGATTGGTTGCTTTTGCAAAATTTCGCATGCGTCAGTTCGATAAGCGGCATACTTCTGCAGGCGTTTTCCCAGCATCGACACGCGAAGGAAGAACGTTCAAGATGACGCGCGCCCACAGATTGGTAGTGGAACGGAAACGGCACGGCACGCTTTTGCTTTTACCGAAAGTGGACCCTTGTCCGAAAGAAAGCTGGGCCAATCTGCTCAACACATCTGGCACCCGTCGGCCTCGAGGAAGCAGCCTTGCAAGTCTTGCGGTCGTCCTTCAGGTGCCAGCACATACATTAGCCCAAGCTCTTAATGGCAATACAGCAGCTTCCACCATTCCATTCGCTTCAGCTGATTGGTCTCTTGTGCCCGATTTTTCGGTCCCTGACCTTTGAAGCAGCATGTCATATATGGCGCTACCTGGTTCTGACGATTTGCTTTAGGAATTTGCCGCTTTTTGCTCCTCAATACCCCCGCAGTTCCTTGCCCACGGACTTATCTGCGGCCCAATGAACAACGAATACGATTGCCAGCGCAGCATGGCATCAAGCTGATGGCATGCTTTGAAAACGATATGTGCTACAGCAGGTAAGAATGGTGACCTTGACGCGACCGTGTGGCAACAGAGCTGTCGAAGGATTGAGAAAAATGAGGCTCTGACAGCTGCCACGAACTATAAACATGGACCTGGAGTCCCCTTAGCAAGTGTTGTTCTGCAGAGACGGTGCGCAATTTGATCCTTACAGATCCCCACTTGCAAGAACCACCCCCGCTCAGCGTTGCTTAGTGGGATTCTACTACCAAACTTTGACAGACCATTCGTACTCAGACATGGCATCCAACGGCTCCGAAAGCTACGTCCAGAAACTCCAGCGTATGCTTGTCCATATCACTGCCGTGCAAAGCTAAGCATCTTAGACTACTGCGCCACAAACCAGATTGCACAACCTCAGTTCCAGGACTACTCTGATCCTCGAGGTTCGCACAGCTTCCAACAGCCTTCCTCTATCTGAAGCACGCTAACAGGTTCGTAGGTGTAAGGACAGCTTGGTCCAGCAGCGTCTTCGTACACGGTCGAGAGTACCGAGCTCACTTATGGCGAGACTATCGGTACTTGGAACAATCGCGTGAGGAGGCCGCCGAGGTCGCCTGGAAGGCCATCAGTGGTTCTGGCGGATCTCCAACATCGCAACCACAATACGCGTACACTCGCGGCTACACGACGGCTCGGTAGCCTCCCCTTCGATCGGATACAACCTACTCATGGTGATTTGTTCCTGAGTAGCCTTCATCTCACAGCGAGCGACAATCTCCCTCCTAGTAGTGATCATCGTGACCTTCACCAAATACAGCCCAGTTGAATAGAGTTTCTGGTGGCCTATAAGAAGTCACTGCCCTAGTCGCGTATACCTCTATCCCATATCAAATCAACCCCAGGCTCAACTTGCGGCGTCACCTCGAAAAAATGGACTGATAGCTGCTTCAGGAGTTCGTGACGGGTTTCGGTCTTATGTTTTCAGCTTCTCTGGCTTCAGCTATACCTTGTTTAGCTACTGTTGCTATTTCATATCTGTACCCTTCGCTCTATCTTTATTGCAGATTACCTATTCGAGTGAACGTTTGCGGCGTCCCACGGAATAGGGTGTTGTCTTTTTTTCGTTCCCACTGAGGCGCTGATGGCTGACTATTCGGATCGCTTTTATGGCCTTGATGACCAAAAACTGTATGTTATAGTTATGAATCTTCCATCAATCCAGTTTTCTCGTTCGTATTCGAAGCCACCTCTGCTAAACCTAGGATCCACTGCCATCGAAAACTTTCCGAACACTCACTTCGGATGAGTATCATTGAACTGATCATTAGGGGACAACAGGCACAGTTCCAATAGTTGCCAACAAACCCTTCATTTAGCTCTACATCAATAATATGTATAGTTATTCATCACTTATGGGCAAGCATGAAAAGAATGTTGAGTCACTTCATGCTCATAACGAACCAACTTTGACAATGCCGAAATAGTTGCCCTTCATCTAATTAAACATTTCTGGAAAGCATGTGGACCTAAGACTCTTGCCTATCATGAACTCCAAAGTGCAGGGAGTGCCAGTATACGAAAAGTAAGGCCCCCAAAGCTGCCCACACAACATTTCCCAGCATGCTACATTTCTGTTTTATGGTGCTAACCTTTTCCACGTAATTTCTCTCAACTCTCAGTTCTGCCATTTTTGCTCTATTGTCTCCTCCTATCACTGTTTCGATTGCAATGTCATCTTCTCTGTGCATAAGCTGTTGCACTTTTATTTGTCTATGAGCATAGCAGCGCACCCTATGGGTTTCGAGAGGTGTCTTTTAAACGCTAACGCATGAGTGCACTATAGTATATCCTTTGAAAGTCTAACGTGACATGTTAGCTATATCATCTTACTACGATAGCGCAGATGTGTCAACAGTGGACGCAGTTTATCTCACTGCCAAGCAAGAGCGTAATTTTTATAGTGCACATCAGCCGAAATGCGAGCAACACAGCGTAAACACGGAATATACAACGTGAATTGATATACAGAATGCCAATTACAGTCTACGAAGCAGGAAAACTATAATTTAGGGAAGTGACGCTGAGCAATGCTTCCGCTATACTAAATCTAACATATCAGAAACAAAGGAGGCCCAAAACAGACAGGTGGTATGCCAAGAACGCCGTTCCACATCGTGCAAGTTCACATTCCCGGTCAAACAACTACGCTTCCTCATCAGACGCCAGGAATACAGCCACTGGATACAGTCCTAGTGTCGTCGTCTGAGCTGTTCCTCTGCCCACGGTCTATCGATGCACTCATCCACTTCCAATCCGATACGGAGAAACTCCTTCGATGTCTGTGATGCGTTAACATCCAGTCCGTGAGAGTAGACATGTCGGGCCAAAATTACCTACTGCCTAGCCTTTGGCGCCTGCGCCGCAGCATTAGGGAACAACAGCGCTAGACCCTCTTCCCAACCCCTCTCGCTCACGATGTCGATCACGGGCTTCCCGCTCTCGTCGAGGGCTTGTAGGTCCACTGAGCCGCCCATATCGATCAGCAGCTTGAGGATATTGGCATCGCCGTTCTCGACTGCTTGTAGGATTGCGTTCCAGCCGCGGTGCATCTTGTTGATGTCTGCGCCACGGGAGAGCAACATGGTGAGGATCTCGGCGTCGCCGTGGTACCGGCGCAGGGCTTTGACGATGGGTAGATGCTCGCCGGGGGCGTTGACGTCAGCATTGGCGACGTCGAGCAGGTAGCGGACGATATCGCTGCGGTCTTCTCGGATGGCGGTGGTGAGTGGCGAGAAGACGCCGCAATTCTTGTCTTCAACGCTGACGCCAGCCGCGAGGAGGAGCTTGATAGACTCGAGCTGGTTGGCTACGACAGCCATTTCAACGACTCCGCGGAAAGCGCGGGGGTTCGGTGTGGAAGCGAGGAGCCTCTTCAGGATTGATGGTTGCTTAACGGCCATGCAGAGGGCCAATCCTGACCGCGAACAGCTGGGTCGGCGCCATGGGAAAGAAGAAGTTCCACTAGGTCGCTGTGGCCGTCTCGGATCGCGGTTGTAAGAGCTGTGTTGCCCTCAGGTGTGCGGTCATTGGGATTGACGTTGTGGTCAAACAAGAACATCATAGCGTCCTTATTGTTGAACTGAACGGCTGTCTCCATGATACCCTTTGGCGTGTTCAGGTCAACACCGGCAGCAACAAGCTGAGGCAGGAAGTGAATGCGCTTGTGAGTGATACACTTGAACGCAGGGTATTCTGCGGCATTGAAGTTAGGATCCGCACCGTTCTCGAGGAGATAAGTGACGATGTCACGAGTGTCGTCCCGAATAGCTGAGCAGAGCGGTGTGTAAACGCCGTCTTTCCTCAAGTTGGGTGACACTCCAGCTTCAACAAGAATTTTGACGGACTCAAGCTTCTTCAAACTTGAAGCAAGTTCCATGACACCAGGTGTCTTTTTCGTGTCGGCACCACGAGCAAGGAGTAGCTGGAGGCATTTCGGCTTGTAGGTTGATGGCCATAGCGGGTGCTTGGGACCAGGCAGGTTGGGGTTGGCGCCGTGGTCAAGCAACACAGTCATAAGGTCCACGCGGTTTACTTGAATAGCTTGAAAGAGAGCTGTCGTTCCCTCACCGTTTTTGCATTCGCGTCACCACCCGAAGTGAGCAGAAGCTCGACAAGCTTTGGCGAGACAACCTTATTCATGGCCTGGACAAGCGTGGTAGATCCATTATCCATGATCATATCGACATCTCCACCATTGCTGAGATACAGTTGAACAAAGTCGATCTGGTTCTCGCTTGCAGCTAAAGACAAGGGGGATTCAGAACTGGGACCAGCAGATAGATTGACATCAGCGCCCCGCTTAAGGAGCATCTTTGCGCTCTCAAAGCAGGACGCCTGTGTAGCGGCGAGAAGTGGTGTAACTCGCTCTCTGTCAAAACCGTTGGCATCCATTCCGTACTGTAGCAACAGCGCTAAACTCTCGATGTCGCGGTTCTGAGCTGCTGTTCGGAGCATACCGGCCTCAACCTGAGGCTCTGCTCTGGCACCACCGTCCAGCAATTGCTCGAGGATTCGGTGCTTCCTCTGCTCCAAGGCATTCACTATGGCGGATCTGCTACCTGATGCCTTAGAGGCTGTGTTCTGGCGCTGTGCCCAGGGTGGCGACATGGGAGAGTCTAGCCTCGAAGAGTCGTACTTTGCGGAAGAATGCGTACTTTCGTGCATATATCGCTCATGGACGCTGAGGTCGTTCATCTTTTCTTCCATTAGCATCCTTGATCGGTGAGAATCCTCGGATAGTAGATCCTCATAAACTGGCTCCGAGTGGTATCTCGCAGAGTTTGTGTTATTGATGTACATTGTGTCTCTAACGGATGTGGTGTCGCTCGAACGTACGCTTGGCGCTCTCCAGTTCTTGTGCAGGTCAACAATCCCAGGGGATAGACCGAGGTCATCGTCTTGACGTAACGACCTATCAAATGCATATGGCCGGACATCAGAGTTATAGGATTGTGTGCTGGCGGCCGTGGTTCGCATATCGTTCAGTGAGGGCCTATCGGCAGGACGACTCTGGGAGAGGAGAGTTTCAGAGTGGTGCGGTAATTCCCTTGTTGGGGGACTAGGAAGGCGGGTCTCTGGTGGAGGGCCAATTGGTGGCAGAGAAGGCGTCTTGCTGGGACTTATGCGTTCAAGAGCAGCAATCAGGCCAGTGTAGCCAATGCCCATGGTAGCATCTGATCGGACATCGCCCATTGTCCAGCGGAATATAGCCGAGTTGACTTTGAGCGAGTCTCGGCTTCTTGATAGAGTTGTACGCATTTTGTCGACATCAGTGTCTGCAAACATCATGCGGAATCGTCGGCCAAAACCACCGCCCTTTCCGGCGTCATTGTCGATGAACTTAACTACCATCTGCTGCAGCACTGTGAACTCGTCGCTGACTTGACGAAACCGGCGATCTAATTCCTGGGTGACCTCGATAGGGATGGCATTGCGTGGGCTCTTTGCAGATTCTGCGAGCCCGGCCTCAATGGACCAGAGCAATCGGCAAAGCTCGATGAACTCGCGGGCGAGAGCCTCGAATCCTGGAATGGCATGCTTGGAGGTGCCAAGGTACTCGAGCATGCGAATGGAAATGGTGTTGCCCTGAGCAGTCACTCGTTGGCATAGCTGAACTGATGTCTCCTTCTTTTGTGGAGCCATTGCAGGTGCAAAATCGAAGAAGCGTTGCGAAAGGAACGAAGCAATAGGAACAAAAGGCCTGGGAAGCAACTCAATTTTTGTTCCTGACTACGAGCGGTGCCCCAGTCTTTGTTCCAAAGTTGCTCTCGTTGCCAGCTCTGGGCCACGCCAGTACGAAAGCTCTACAAGCGCTTCCAAGCTTGGTAACGCCAATCCGCGAATCATGTCTCTTCACATGATGAAACCTTGGTAATGGACTTGAGGGTAAGCGACGGCTTGGAATAAAGTTTAGATCGTCGCCTGCCCCGAAGCCAGCGCTAAGATCCACCCCGCCCAGCAGCCAGCCAGGTGGCGTAGATCTGGAATTGTTCCAGGGGAATCCTAGAACGCCTTCACGCCCTGACAGCCGCACTTCCACGTGGGCACGTACGCAAATTAAGAGATGGTCCTAGACGAGTCGCATATGTGAACCCAATGCCGTTTGCTCAGCAGTTGCAGCGCCCAGTGAGTCTTACTCAACTGCAATGCACTGTGCAGTAACAGATGTAACACGAGTCTGCTTTACAAATTTACAAAGATGCCTCCCGTGCCGCAACTAATACTAGTGCAATCTCATATGCAGGCCCGTGGATCCTGCAGGATTGTTGTTGTGACGTTTAGAGGTTTCGCGTCTCCGAGGACTCGACTATAAAATGACTTACAGAGCGCCAAAATTAGCATTTCTTGTTGTACAAATTAGTTGATCCCATAACAATTCATAGTCAATCGGAGGCACAGCTGCAGCCAATCAATTTCGCGTGGCGTATGTCCATTAAGCTGTGTACGTGTTGGCACACTCGGGAGCCAAGCCGTCAGTCCGTTGATAAGGCGGGCACCACGAACCACATAAAAAGAAATTGTCCCGCGCCAGCCTGCCAAATATCGTGTTTCTCAGTCCCCCATAAGAGTGCGTGCGTTTGTGATAGTGATTCGCATGGGTCCAGTGGATCCTGCCATTGACATCCTATGTCAGTAAACGTCGGCTAGAGACTCCGCTCCGTCGATCTTTCTTCATGAAGGTGTACATTGTCACACACTTGCCCAATGTCAATGGTGAAATTGCCTTATCTGGACAAGGTGGGCTTGAATGTCCTTTCACAAGCTGTGAAGGCTCCAGATCCGTTTCCGCGGAAGTTTCGGTAGCCTCTAGCCGCCATGGTGCCACTGACTCTTTGGAGGGTGTGAAGATGAACAGTCAGGCAAGGCGAGGCGACACCACAACTGGAGAAAGTATCGTCAGTGCCTTGCCTGGGTTGGTTCGGAACACCCACCCGGTCCACACATTGACCTCAAGGTGGCCTGCTATGGACATGGTGTTGTTGGGAAAATACCCTTATTGGATAGCTGCATTGTATTTCCCATGCGTCTGACTGGCGTCCCAAGGTTTTTGCTGTTGCGCACATTAGCGGCAGCTGTAATGATTCTAGTCGCTTGCGCAGACACCGAGCCAAGCTGTCTCGCGTTTCTCTAATCAGATCGCTTCGCCGACCACCCTAGGCAACTTTTACCTAGTCTGATGTCCAACACGAAGGGCTGTTATGAGGAGAAGACGGATGCACCTTGTTGTCATCATTTTGATGTAAAAATTAAAAAGTAAATGAAGTAAGAGGGGTGCACGGGTGATCGTGTGTTGTGCTGTGGCTTCGATATTCCCCCGCTTGTGCTGGCGCGTGGTCACCTAGCTAGCTTCGAGACGCCGTTCATCTCTACGGGTGACGATTAGCACCTTGCGGTCGGAAATCAAAACCCAAAATCAGAAACACTAAAACACCACCTAGGAGTTTGATATTGCCTGCCTAGGAGCTTGCAGTTGCTTATACCTAGAAGTTCGCAGTTACCTAGTGTAAAACTTTACCTAAGCTCTATATTATATAAGCTTAATAAGTTTGTATATAGGCTTAATCTAGCCTAGAAAACTACCTTGTAAAAGTTTTCTTTTTAGGAATAGTAGTGTTAAGTTTTATACTTTAGACGAAGTCTATAAGTAATTATTTAATTAGGTCTTAGGGACTAGTATAGTAACAGAGGTTCTTAAGAAGTAGTTGTCTAGTGTTACAATCCCTGGCACGTACACAGACTGCCAGGACTCCACAACCAATGCGGCACAGTTATTACAAGTAGTACACTTAGAATATACTAACACGTATCAGTACAGTAGCATAAGAAGGACTAATTGCACTTGTAATTATGTGTCGCGCAACTGAGCGCGTGGAGTCACATACGCAGCTCGTTTTCCAACAGAGCGTGCCAATTTGGTTAAGCCGCTCTACCCCAGCAACGCTGGTTCTGAGCAGCCCTAATACTGGCCAAACGCTTGTTAAGCGAGATCACGTGACCTACACATTTCATTTATATTTAAGCAACACGTTCTACATAGAAAAATAGACACTAATTAAATTAATTAATTACTTAAGTATAGTCCTATAAGCTCTATTATAGTTATAAGCCTAGCTTCCTAAGTACAGTAGATCTCCCTACGCACTTAGCAAACAAGCTTGTTAGACTTAGCTTAACTGCTCTAATTACCTAATTATCTTTCTATCCCTACTAAACGCTACTATAGGCAAGCTTGTTAACTACAATAAGTAAGCTCTCTTAGGTGTCCCTATAGGACCCTATTAGCTTAAAACAAGATCTAATTAGCCTAATTAGTATATCTAACTTACGTGGCACGCTAAGCTTTGTAACGTATAGGATATAGTAGATCTAGACGCTAAAGACGCCCTAGGTATACACAAAGGAGCGCCTAAACTACCTATTATAGGCTTGCTCCCTACTTAACTACTAGCTTAATCTACTTAAAGCTAGAGCACCTAACCTAACAAGCCTCTAGGCTAAACAAGCGTTAAGAACTATAACAAGGAGCTCCTTAGATACAAGATTAGAGCAAGCAAGTAGGCTGCTAAGGCAGAGCGCCTTTAGAAGATCTAGAACTAGGTTAATATAACAGTATTGCTATTAATCCTCTTACTAGTAATAGTAAAGCTTGTTACTAATAACACTACAACGCTACAATTGCTTGTGCAAGCACTAAAAGAGGAGCTTGCTCTAACAGATGTTAGCACCTAGAACTAGGTTAGGGCAGAATACTAACAGCATCTTAGAGCAGCTAAACAGTTAAGAGCTGCTCTATAAGACTAGTACAATAGGTAGTTATACCTCTATAGAAGAGCTAAGTTATACGAGCTTCTAGAGGTTAATAGGGCACTTGCTGTGCAGGATTTCTTAGATGCCTTAAGTTATAGAATCGCCCTAGATTAGGCTTATACTATAAACTAAAGGATTATCTAGGATAGTATCCTAGGGCTTAATTTACTTAATTTAGACAAAGTAAGTAGGGTCTTTAGTAGTTTAATGCATAAGCACACTATAAGAGTAGGGAAAGATAACCTAGGAGTATTTGCAACATTTAGAAGCTAAACAGATACTACTTAAGCTCCTGCTACTAACTCTAAGAGCTTAAGTAGGTACTCCTGCCCTTGTAAACAAAAAGGAGAAACTTATAAGTAGAAACTAACTAACTGCTAACGCCTAGAGATAGCAGTTAGAGGGAGCTCCTTACCGCCTATCTATATAAGCAAAAGCTATTGCAAGGATACTCTCTAGAGGCTTAAGAGCCAAGAGTATATAGATACTAGGAAGGCAATTAAGCAGCTTAATTAGACCCTAAAAGCTCTATTAGCGATAACAGCTCTACTAGCAAAAGGTATCCTACCTAAAGTTAAGTTTCCTAGCAATGTACAGGCTGCTCTAATTAATACAAAAATAATGCAACTAAGCAACCTAGCTGAGAAACCTAGGGTTTATAACCTTATAGATTTTAACGCTTATCTGCTCTTAGAGAGTATAATTTTAGATAATAGAGCAGCTACACACTTAGTTAACAGCGCAGATTAGCTTGTACCTAGGTTATTTCGCCTAGCTAACTCTACTAACACTATAGAGGTAGGCATATAAGCGTTTCTAGTAGTAGGACAAGGAGCTTGTTTGTTTAAAAACGCGTTATATAGAAAGCGCAGCCTATATATAGAAGACCTGCTCCTTAAGGATGTAGTAGTAGTAGAAGGTTTCTACGTTAACATTATTTCTAAGGCACGCCTCTAAGAGAAAGGAGTTTAGTACTTAGGGCTAGACAGCTCGCTCTAAGTAGAGTACATTAATAATCTAAATAGGAGCGTTGTATATGCTACCCTTAAGCGCGCTTATAACCTTACCTTCTTTAAATATAAGCTACTATCCTACTACCTACTAATCCTTAACGTAGTAATAAAATAATTATATAAGTCTTACCTATAAAGCTCTGCTAAACACCTCTAGCACGCTAGAGTAGGACATCTAGGCCTAGAAGCTCTAAAGGCACTAGTAAAATAAGCGCGCAGCGTACACATTAACAGCACGCTTTAAAAGATTGTAAGGTCTACTTAATAACCTACGCTAAGCAAGTTATATCTTAACAGAAATAGGAAAAACCTACTAAACCCTTTTAGAGAATTAGCTAGGATTTGTTTAATATGCCTATAGGAAGGAGTAGCAAATTATAGATACTTTTAATTAAGGAGTACTATAGTAGGAAGCTCTTTACGTACTTACTTCTAGGGAAGACTTAAGTAGAGATACTACAGGTACTTACAAGTTTCTTAAGCTAGGTACGTACCTAGTACAAGCTCTATATCTGCAAGATAAGTTAAGATAACAATACTGCTACTCTCCTATAGCAAGGGAGCTCCTAATATAAGCGCTAGGCGATTAATAAGGGAATAGATATTAAGCGTATACCTCTATATACCTACAAGCTAAACAGGGCAGCAGAAAGAGCAGGGCAGGAAATAATTACTAAATCTATTAAAATAAGGAGCAGTGTAAACCTACCTAAGAAGCTCTAGCTAGAGGTTGTAGCAGCAGCAACATAGCTCTATAACATAAGTCTAACTTACTTAAATAAGCTACAGAGCCTAAACAAAGAGCTTAATTACTAGTTTACTTACTATTTCTGCTAGTACAAACCTAAGTAGGTAAGAGCACTAACAGCTAATCTAAGACCTAATTAGAGCAGGATATACGCCTATAGCTGCAGAGCGTATCCCCTAAATAGGGAACAAGCAGCTAGGCGTAATTAGAGAAGCTTTAAAGTAACTCTAAGGGGTTATATTAGATACTTAGTAGGGTACTAAGCTTCTAACATATACTAGATATAGGTCCCTAAACTAAACTAGGTAATTACAACGCGTAACGTAACCTTTAATAAGGAGCTCTTTTATAATAAATTAGATAAGTTGTTAGCCCTTATAGTCTAAGAAGTAGAAGTAGTTGTAGAAATTCTATATAAACCTAATAAGATAATAGAGGTAGGAGAAGTAATAGAGCTCCCCTTAAACAAAGAGACCTATCGCTTAGCTTGTCTACTAAGCACTAGCTTAGGGGTAACACTTAGGAGAACCTTAATTACTAGAAGGCTAGTCTAGTAGAGAGGGAGCCCCTAGGATAGATACTGCACGCGCAGCAAGCTTAGCCAGCAAGCTGCTAGAGATCTGTGCAGAACAACGCTAAGAAACAGGTTTACTTTCCCTAACTAAACGCCTAAACTAGAGTAGTTAAGTATAGGTAGGGAAGCTCCTAATAAGGAGGATAATCTAACTAGTAGCTTACAGGAAGTGTACTTAACTGTAGAAGAAGGGAGCAAGCTAGTAGATAGTAAGGATCTTAATAATCTACTAAGACCTGCTTTGCTACTTGTTCTAATACCTTCTTAAAGATTAACGCAAGTAGATAAGGCAGGCAGGAGATGCGCGTATTAGCAGAGAGTCTAGGGCCTACCTATAAGATAGAGCTGCTAGATAGAGAACTGCAAGCGCGATAAGCCTACTACTAACAATAATAGAGCAGGTTAGTACTCTGTAATAAGCTTAATAAATAATCACAGATACGCCTAGCTTATCTACCTACTGTTTAAACATGCGAACAAATATAGCATAGATAGAAGAGAGCTACTTACTACCTACGCAGTAATTGTTGCCTTAACCCTAAAAAAGGAAAGACTAGTTACTTAAAATAAGCGCTAGTTACACAGGGACGAGCTCCCTCTACTACTAAACAAATAGAAAGATCTACTCTATTACCTACTAGGAGCTCTTTTTTGCTAGGCCTGCTAAAAAGAGATAGACACGCTTATTAAGAAGGAAATGTAGAGAGAAATTAACTAATTAAGTACCTTATTAAGGCCCCTGCTGCTTAAATAGGTCTTTACCTACAAATTTAACTAGGATAGCTACTTCCTTAAATGTAAGGCAAGGATATACGTACGTAGAGATCTACAGGCAAAGGATTTAATTATCTTAACCTACGCTACAACGCTTACTGCTTGCTTGTTTTGCACTATAGTAGCAATTACAGCCTAGTTTAACCTAGAGCTCTATTAGTATAACGTAACTAGCGCGTTTCTAAACGCAAGCTACTAAGACAAACCTTAGGTGCTCTGTAAATTACTAGATAGATTTAAGAAACCTAAGTAAGTTGTCCTACTACTATAAGCTCTATACAGGTTATGCAATTCGCTAGTCCTGTAGTATAGAGAGCTCTCTAGTACGCTCTAGAAGCTTAGTCTCTTAGTATTAAAAGAAGAGCTGTGCCTTTTCTATAATCCTAAATAGAAAATAGTGCTACTCTTCTATGTTAACAATATTCTCCTAGCCTATTACAATAATAATTAAGCTGCTGCTAAACAGCTAATAAGCTTATTAATAGAAAAGTATTAAATTAAAGACTATAGAGCTGCTGAATAGTTTCTAGGCGTTTAAATAATTAGAAACTAAGAGGCTTATACTATAACTCTCGCGCACAACTCCTATATTAACAAGCTTGCTACAAAATTTAAGATAGTAGAGAAGGGGTCCTTCCCTACAGTCCTATTTCCTATAGAGGAGCTACTTAAATATAGCAGAGAAGCTTTAAAACAAGAGGTTAAAGCGTTTTAAGAACAAGTTAGGTCTATACTCTATACAGCAATTATAATTTAACTAGATGTAGCATATACTGCCTCTTAGCTATCTTATTATTTAACAAATCTAGGAGCAGCTTACTTTAAAGCAGCTGCTTAGGTTTTAGCTTATTTGTATAGAATAAAGCATCTAGGTATAAGGTACAGCGCTTATAAAGGCAGTTATCTGCTTATATATAGAGACGCCTTATTTGCTAATAATAGAGAGTCCTGTTAATCTTCCTAGGGGTATATTATGCAGCTCTTTAGTAGTCTAATTATCTAGAAAGCTGCACAGTAGTTAATAGTAACTACTTCTACTACTAAGGCTAAATTACTCGCTTTAGAGCATGTAGCTAAAGAGTTAGTAGCTCTAAAACAATTCCTAGGAGAACTTCAGCTAGACTTAAGGGTGCTGTAGGAGATTTTCTATAACAACTAATAAACTATCTAACTAGTAGTTAAAGAGAGCAAGTAGCTTACTACTTAGCTATGCTATATAGATATCTAAAATATATAGTTAAAATAAGAGTACGCTAAGGAAACCTCTAAGTTACCTACCTTAAAACAAGTAAGATGCTAGCTAACAGCCTTACAAAAGCACTTTCTAGATAAGCTTATAAGCGCTTTTTATTGTATTTAAACTTATAGAGCATTAGTTAAGAGGGAAAAGACTTAGTTACAGAAAAAGAGTAGGTTAATAGAGAAAGAGAAGATCTTTAAATTGCTAGGGAGGACAACCCCTCCCTAAATAGGTATAAGTCTCCCTAGACTGCTAGTAGCAGCTCTTTTAAGCGCACGCCTAGCAGCTAAGGAGCTTATAAAAACAAATTAACTATAGGTAGGGAGGATAACCCCCCCCCTATAGGTTTTATCTTAAAGAACCTACTTATAAATAGGTACTTAAAATTTATACCTATCTGCAAGTAGGCCCTTTACTACCTAGATAGCAGTACGTAGGTTAGTAGCCTACTAAACGCTTATTAGCTACTGTTATTAACTAAAATACTAAGTTACTTACTAAAGTTATTACTCTACTAGAGGAAGTAAGCTCCTCTACTAGTTCTAGCCTAAGCGGCTTAAGGGTAGGGGGAGCAGGCAGCAGGAGTGCCTAAAGGCACAACGCTAGCAGCGCTTGCTGCAGCAGCTAGCAGTAGTGTTGTTAACGCATAGCGTAACTAAGCTACTTGCTAGCAGCGCGTCCACGCAGTACGCGCAGGGAATTAACCTGCGCGCACTAGGCACTAGAGCGCCTAAGACAGGGGCAGGGGGCGCAGGCGTAGGCATAGGCGGCAGCAGCAGCGTGGCGGCATAGGCAGCAGCAGTAGCAGCAGCTATAGCAGCAGTAGCAGCAGCAACTGCTAAAGGAGCAGGCAAAGCTGTAACTATAGGCTTAGGCAAGGGTAAGGGCAAGGGAGCAGGCGCAGGCATAGGGACAGGCGCAGGCAAGGGCGAGCAGGCAGCTAGCAGCCAGCCAGCTTAGGCAGCAGCTTAGGCAGTAGAGGCAGCAGCAGTGCGCGCGCAGCGCTAGGTTTTAGTCTGTTTCTATACCTAAGTTAGCAAAACCTCTAGAAAAGAGCTAGGAAAATGTTAATAGTAAGATTAGTTAGACAACGTCTAACAATAAAGCTCTTAACAGATTAAGAAGCTAGAAATAATTAGCTAGAGAGTGCTTAGGTGCGTAGAAAACAATTTAGTATACTTACAGGCATATTAATAGATATAACTAGAGAAATAGAGAAATTAAGTAGGTAGGACGCTTATATAGGGAAGTAACTAGGTTAGTAAAGGTAAAGCTGCTAGACTATAGTCCTTACGCTTACTCTTACTACCTAGAAGTGCTTAACCTAAGAAGTGCTTACCTTAACTATAACTAAGCAGCTTAATAGCTAGCTATAGGCTTAGAAATTTAGCTAATAAAAACAAGCGCCTAAACTAGTAACAAACTACTTGTAAAAGTAGCCTAAAAATTAGAGAGGTCTCTTAAAAGGAAGAGCACCTAGAGTACACTATAGGCGCGCAGTAATCTTAGATATCTAGGGAAATATAAAAATCTAAGATTAGAGCCCTACAATTACTAAGGGCACGCTCCTAGTTTAGTTGTTCCTAATATAGGATTAACTAGGGGTGTGTTATATAACTAAGCGCGTAGAGTTATATACGCAGCTTGTTTTCTAACAGAGCGTGCTAATTTAGTTAAGCTACTCTACCCTAGCAACGCTGGTTCTAAGCAGCCCTAATACTAGCTAAACGCTTGTTAAGCAAGATTACGTAACCTACACATTTTATTTATATTTAAGCAACACGTTCTATATAGAAAAATAGACACTAATTAAATTAATTAATTACTTAAGTATAGTCCTGCAAGCTCTGTTACATTATGTAATATAATTAGTGCTTAGCAATAATTAGTATAATTAGTAATTAGTATAATTAGTGTAATTAGTACTAATTACTTTATAGGAATAAGGATATCTTATTAAGTATATAGTATAGTAGGAACATAACTCTTATATTTTAGGTTTAACCTTAAGTTTTACCTAATTAATACATTTAATTATTTAGAACTCTTAACCTATACTTAGAATAGATAGTTTATTCTATATTCTCTAGTACACCTTTAATTATTATAAGCTTTTGTAAGAGAGCTTACAGGACTATACTTAAGTAATTAATTAATTAATTTAATTAGTATCTATCTTTTCTATATAGAACGTATTGCTTAAATACAAAGGAAATATATAGGTAACGTAATCTTGCTTAACAAGCGTTTAGCTAGTATTAGGGCTGCTTAGGACTAGCGTTGCTAGAGTAGAGTAGCTTAACTAAATTAGCACACTCTATTAGAAAATATTAGTAGGTTGCGTTTTGCTAGTAGGTTGCAATTTGCTAGTAGGTTACAAACTACTAGTAGGTTGTAACTTGCTAGTAGGCTTTAAGTTACTAGCAGGTTATAATTTACTAGTAGGTTTTAACTTGCTAGTAGGTTATAACTTACTAGTAGGTTCTTAAATTATTTTAGTAGTAGGCTTCTAATAGATAGCAAACCTCTATATCTATAAGTAGTTTACACTACTACGCACTTAAGCATCTTAGCTGTTTTTGCCTCTAGAGGTACTAAACACGTCTATAATACCCTAAGGGAGGTTTCTAGTATATAGCTAGTCTAGACGTTAATTACAACAAACAAACAAATAAATAAACTAACAGAGCTCTAGGTTAAACTAGGCTGTAATTACTACTATAGTGCAAAACAAGCAAGTAGTAAGCGTTATAGCATAGGTTAAGACAATTAAATCCTTTGCCTATAGATCTTTGCGTATATAGATCCTTATCTTATATTTAAGGAAGTAGCTATCCTAGTTAAATTTGTAGATAAAGACCTATTTAAGTAGTAGGGGCCTTAATAAGACGCTTAATTAGTTAATTTCTCTCTATATTTCCTTCTTAATAAGCGTGTCTATCTCTTTTTAGCAGGCCTAGCAAAAAAGAGCTCCTAGTAGGTAATAGAATAGATCTTTCTATTTGCTTAGTAGTAGAGAAAGCTTGTCCCTATGTAACTAGCGCTTGTTTTAAGTAACTGTTACGAATCCTATGCCTAGCTAGTTGCTGTCCAGCTGGTCAGCGTACGTAAACGTACTAGGCTAGTAATTACAGACCTGCTTCTCTACAGCACAGTTAAAGGCACAGTAATTATTGCGGTTACGTAAGGAGCTTACCCTTAGCATTGCGAGCTAGGTAGATCCTACGTAATAGCTTACGCAGCTTATATTAAGCCTAGCTTACGCAGCTTATAGTAAGCTTAGTAAGCTCTTGCATTCTCTATAGTATATAGCAAGTAGGAACACAACCCTTATAGTTTGTGTTTAACCTTATTAATTAAGTTTGTCTTTAGAATCTTAACCTAACCTTTAAGCTAGATAGTTCCCTCTATACTACTTATTGTTACCCTAGTTATTGTTAGGTGTTTTACCTAGGCGTCTACCCTTACTGTTCTAGAACTATTACTTATCCCTAAGAACTAATAGAATTAGTGCTTATAAGCTTTGCTTAAAGTACAACTTTAACATTTTAAACACCCCTAAGATAAGTAATACCTTAGGAACACGTGCTACCCTTAGTAACTTAGGTGTTAGAGACATAGACATAAATAACGTTAGCACTACAGGGTCTAGCGTTATAAACGTTAACAAACCTAACATCTATTATAGAGATTGTAGTAAGCTTAATAACTAGCTTATGTAATAGGACCTTTTCTTCCTCTTCTAAGGAGAGAAAGTACCTAAGAACAAGCAAGTTACTCTAGTAGCTAGCTACATGCAAAGCAACGCATTTAAGTAGATTAAGCCCTTTATCTAACAGTATAACGCAGGCAACGCCCTAGATAAAGTAGATAAATAGATTAGCAACTTTAACTAATTTAAACTTAAGATTAAGCTAGTATTTAGCGTATCTAATAAGCCTACTATTACATAACGCGAAATCTAACATATCTAATAAGTTAAGTTAGCTACTAACTACGCAGCTAAATTCTAACAATTAGCTGCTAACACTAACTAGGACAACACTGCGTTAATAACAATGTTTAAACAAGGTCTTAAACTAAAGATTAAGGAAGAACTTATGCGCACAGGCGTAAGTACTAACACCCTTAATAACCTTATTAACACGTTAATTAAAATTAATATTAAACTCTATAAGTTGCAACAGGAACTATAAGATAATCTGCAGGTACAGGTAGTAAACAACAAAACTACTGCACTACGCAACTAATAGCACAATAATGTTAACTGTAGAAACTAATATTACCCTAACTTAGGACAACGTATCTACAACAACACACGCAGTAGTTACTATAGCCCTGTAGCTATAGATCTCTCTAACCTAAATAAAGGACTAGGAGCCCTGCTGGCTTACTAGAACAATAAAAAAAAAGGAAAGTATAATAATAGTAGTAAGTTAAAGAACTGCTACAACTATAGTAAACTAGGCTACTTTGCACGCAACTGTTATTAGAAGAACAAGGTCTTTAGATAGCTTAACGTGCTTACTAGCAGGCCTGCTAAGGATGCTAATGCTAGTAAATAGGAAGTTATTACTAAGGATATAGGACAACTTATAGAAGACCTAGAGTCTAGTTCTAAGGATAAGGACTATATTAAGTCTTATTAAAAGCGCTAATTACGCGCACCTACTCTATACTAATAAACAGTAACAGATAGTAAAGTTAAGAGTTAGGAGAATAACCTTAACTAGATTACTAAGCAACGTTAGGATAGCATTATAACAATAAAAGACACTAAGATCTTTAAATAAGATTTACCTAAGGAACAACAAACACGCTGTAAGAATTGTAGAAACGTATAATAGGCTAGCTTTAACTACTAGAACCTACAACCTACGCTAGACAACGTATATGCACAAATGTGCTAAGATCTTGTTATTCCTAGCACAGAAGATAATAAGGAACTAGAGAACTAGTGTAATAAGGCTTACTGCAAGTATTAAGAATAATGCTTCGCAACACCTATTAAAGACTACTAGAAGTTCCTACGCTAGCACAAATAACAGTTATTTAAGGAAAACCTACACTATATAGATAGGTTTTGCACACTGCAGTATAATATAGATCTAAGAAATCTACACTATAGAGTACTATTGTTTACTGCGTGTTATAATAATAGATGTACTATCTATCTATTAGAAAAAATAGGAAGCGTATTCTTTCCTAAGTAGAAGAAGCTATGTAAGAAAACCTAGACATATTATAAAAACAACACCTATAAGATACACCTTATAGACAAACGCGTTAACTACTATTTTCCTAAGAATAGCTTGTTGTTAGCTAAAGGAGCCTAATAAATAACAATTAATAGAACCTGCATAAATTAGATATAGCAACACTACCTTAACCCTAGCTATATAACTTACAAAGGAGTAAAGTAGGCTAATAGGTTTAGAAGACAGCCTAATCCTTTTTTAGGACAGCGCTTAAGAGCGCTAGGAATTAATCTATTAATTAGATTAGGACTAATTACTAACTAATTAAACTCCCTATAATAATAGGTAGAGTAAAGATATAGGCACTCTTAGACTTAGGAGTATAGTTAAGTTACATCTCTTTGTAGGCAGTAGTACTAGCTAGACTACGTATACAACGTAAGGATAAACCCTATCTGCTCTAAGTAGCTAATAGAGAACCTATGCTAGAGGAATTAGAAATTACACATAAAGTAACTAATGTCCTACTTAGCATCTATAGACACTATAAGGAAGTAACCTTAGACGTCTTTGCAATAGCTACGCATAATGTTATATTAAGGCTACCCTAGTTATAAAAGCATAACCTAGAGATTAACTAGAAGAAGGAACAGCTTTTGTTAAAGTAATGTACCTATAGTAATAAGGTATTGCAGCCTACGCAGCGCACACTGCAGCTAGTAGATAAGAAGGAGATTAACACTATCTCTTTAACAAATAAGACGCGCTAAGTTAGAGCAGTTAACTCTATAGACGCTAAATACCCTATAGGTCCCTAAGTAAGAGTTAAGGAGGATAAGAACAGTGCACCTCCTGCTATTCTAGATGTGTATAGACAGTACACTAGGATGTTTAAAGAAGAGCTTACAGCAAAAGCCCTGCTAAAGCATAAACCCTAGGATTACAAGATTAAGCTCTAGGAAGGAAAGAACCTAACTTTTAAGAGGCTATATTAGTTATTAGAGAAGGAACTTAAAGTACTACGCAAGTACATTTAGGAGAACCTTAAAAGGGATTTATTAGACAATTAGAATTACCTATAGGGTACCCTATTATATTTATTCTAAAGAAGGATAGCAAGCTATAACCTTGCATTAACTTTAGGAAGCTTAATAATACTACTATTAAGAACTGCTACCTGCTCCTAAATATTACAGAGTTGCAGGATTAGCTAGCAGGAGCTTAGTACTTTACTGCGTTAGACTTAAGAGGAGCGTATAACCTTATCTACATAAAGGAAGGAGAAGAATAGAAAACAGCCTTTAGAACAAGATATAGACTCTATAAGTACCTTGTAATGCTGTTTAGTCTAACAAACGCACTAGCTACGTGCTAGGAGTTAGTTAACAACGTCCTTAGGGCACACCTTAACAGGACAGTAGTAGCATATTTAGACAATATCCTAGTGTACTTAAAGACACTAGAAGAGCACGTTTAACACGTAACTAAAGTGCTAGAATGCCTAAGAAGGGCAGATCTACAACTAAAACCTAAAAAGTGCAACTAGCACTAGAAAGAAGTTAAATTCTTAGAGTATATTATAGGACAATATAGAGTTTAGATTAGTCTAATAAAGGTAGAAGTAGTTAAATTATAGCTAACACTAAAGATAGTTAAACAGATCTAGGAATTCTTAGGATTTATTAACTTTAACTAACACTTTATTAAGGACTACTCTAAGATTATAATCCTGCTAACAAAGCTTACGCAGAAGGACACGCTATTTAAGTAGGGTAAGGAACAAGATAATGTATTTAAGGCACTTAAGCAAGCCTGTATTGCACTACCTATATTAATTATATTTACTAGTAGTAAACTAATGCGCATAGAGACTAATGCTTTAGATCTTGTATTAGGCGCATGTATTACATAAGAAAAGGATAGACTATAGCACCCTATTACGTACTACTTACATAAGTTCTTAGGACTAGAGGAATAATACAACGTACATAACAAGGAACTGCTTATAATTATATTAGCCCTAGAACATTAGAGAGCGTATATAGAAAGTTGCTTAGAACTTACTATCTACACTAACTACAAGAACCTAGTATACTTTACTACTACTAAGGTCCTAAATTAACAACAAGTACGCTAGTTAGAAATGCTAGGATAATACAAATTTAAGATATTGTATACACTAGGCAAAGACAATAGTTAAGCTAACGCACTTAGCTAACAACACAACCTTATTAGAGAAAAACAATAAACTAGTTTGCATTGTTAGGAGTTAATAACAATAGATCTCTAGGACTATTGCAATAACTTAATAATATAATACAAGTTTAGCAGGAATAACGCATCCTATTACAAGTACTAGAGGAACTTTAAGAAGAAATAATAGCTAGTTACTACAACAACCTGCTATATAGACACCCTAGAATAACGTGTACAATAGAACTTATTAAAAAACATTATAAGTTTAGTAATATAAAAGACAAGGTTACTAAGTTTATTAAGAACTGTGTACAGTGCTAATAGAATAAGCATAGCACACACGCTAAGTATAGAGAAGCGCAGGCTATAGAACTGCCTACAGCGCCCTAGACAAACATTACAATAGATTTTATTACCTAATTACTAATCTCTAAGGACCCTATTACTAACTACGCCTATAACTTAATCTTTGTTGTAGTAGACTAATTTACAAAAGCTGCTAAGATAATACTATTTTGTTACAGCTACACTGTAGAGCAGCTCGCACAAGTGTTCCTAGACTAGGTTATCTAACACTACAGCATACTAGAATTAATTATCAGCAATTAAGACAAGCTCTTTACGTTAAATTATTAGACTACGCTCTTGGCAGCTATTAGTACCAAGAAGAAGCTTTTAATAGCCTATTATCTGCAGACAGACAGACAAACTAAAAGAACAAATTAGACTATAGAAACATACCTACAGATTTACAGCAACTAGTAATAAAACAACTAGGTTTTGCTGTTACCTATAGCTTAGATTGCGTATAATAATAAATTATTAGAAGTAACAGGCATAACGCTATTCTTCGCGAATTACAGGAGACACCTAAATCTCTTTACTAGAAGTTTAGATACAACTATTTAGACTAAATTAGCAATCGCCTTAGTAGCAAAACTAAAGGAAGTACATTAGAAATCGCTAGAAAATATTAGCTAAGCTTAAGAACAAGCAATTTCTTATATTAACTAGAAACAAAAAAACAGCACCTTAGCTAAAAGAGGGGATAAAGTCTATCTCCTTACAAAAATCTTTAAACGCAAAGACCTATAAAAAAACTAGATAAAGTTAAGGTTAGACTATTTTTTATTTTAAAGCAGATAAGCTTAGTTAATTATAGACTTAATCTGCTAAAGAATGCAAAGATCTATCTAGTGTTCTACATAAGCTTGTTAGAACTAGCTAACCCTAGAACTCTAATCTAGAAAGACTTCTACTATTAAGCCAACAGCAATAACAAGTAGGACATTAAGAAAATAATACAATATCGCAATATAGGCAAAGGCGACAAGTACCTAGTTAAATAGTTAGAGTACCTAGAATTAGAAAATACATAGGAACTAGCAACGCACCTTATAAATTGCTAATAACTGCTAAACTAGTTCTAAAGTTTATAGTAGTATCTAAGAAGTTAAGCGTAGACTATATCGCAGGAGAATAAGCTACTAAGGCGTTAGCAGCAGGACAGTTAATCTCCTTAGCCTAAACGTCTTTACCCTCCTCTACTAACTTGTTTGCAAGGCATACAGCCTTCTTTAAAGCCCTATCTTTTACTTACACTAGAATTTTCTTATTTTATAGTAGACGCGCAATCACGTCTAATAGTAACTTTTATCTTCTTCTACCTTCTTTTTATATTCTACCCTTGTCTTATCTAAGGATTCCTAGAATAAGTTTACGTATAGATAGCTGGCACGCACGCACTCTAAACACTTTAAACAAGAATTTATAGAAGGTATAATATAATAATTATAGCTAGATACAAAGTAACAATTATAGGAGATAGGAGTAATAGTGTTATAGTAATAGATTTTAATGCTGAGACGCAGTTGCTTTTAGGATGCAGAGGACATAGTAATGCTACAGGCACTAGGCAGTAGCAGGGCACGCTTATAAAGAACAGCTAACAGAATTTAGAACAAATCCTAGGAAGGAGGGGGATAGTATTACAAATCCTATGCCTAGCTAGTTGCTGTCTAGCTGGTTAGCGTACGCAAACGTACTAGGCTAGTAATTATAGACCTGCTTCTCTATAGTATAGTTAAAGGTATAGTAATTATTATAGTCACGTAAGGAGCTTACCCTTAGCATTGCAAGCTAGGTAGATTCTACGTAATAGCTTACGCAGCTTACGTTAAGCCTAGCTTACGCAGCTTACAGTAAGCTTAGTAAGCTCTTGCATTCTCTATAGTATATAGTAAGTAGGAATATAACCCTTATAGTTTGTATTTAACCTTGTTAATTAAGTTTGTCTTTAGAATCTTAACCTAACCTTTAAGCTAGATAGTCCCCTCTATACTACTTATTATTACCCTAGTTGTTGTTAGGTGTTTTACCTAGGCGTCTACCCTTACTGTTCTAGAACTATTACTTATCCCTAAGAACTAATAGAATTAGTGCTTACAAGCTTTGCTTAAAGTACAACTTTAACAGTAACTAGTCTTTCCTTCTTTAGGATTAAGGCAATAATTACTGCGTAGGCAGTAATTAGCTCTCTTCTATCTATACTATATTTATTTACATGTTTAAACAGTAGGTAGATAAGCTAGGCGTATCTGTAATTATTTATAGAGCTTATTATAGAGTACTAACCTGCTCTATTATTATTAGTAGTAGGCTTGTTACGCTTATTGCGCTTATAGTTCTCTATTTAGCAGCTCTATCTTGTAGGTAGGCCCTAGATTCTCTGCTAATACGCGCGTCTCCTGCCTGCCTTATCTGCTTATGTTAATCTTTAAGAAGGTATTAAGCTAGTCTATATACTTTCCGCCTATATATAGTTTCCGCCCACCTGCCACATCACTAGTACTTGGATTAGAGTTGTGATTTTTTAATATTAACGTTTACAATTGCTACTCTATACACATAGACTAAAGTGTAAGTGCTGCTGCTGCTGCTGCTGCTTTTTAAGCCTCTTGTTTAGTTGAACGTGATGCCTGCTTAGCTTGTAATGCTGCTGCCTGATTAATAGCAGCCTTAATAGCTTTAACGTCGCTATAGCGCTTATTTAAGTTAACCTAAACACGCTTTCTAGAGCGTGTAACCCTAGTACTATCTAGTTGATATTTGTCGCAGTGAAGGATAGTGGTCATGTGAGCCGATGTGAGCAATCACGGACCATACCGGATCAGATCACATCGATCAAATCCACCCGGAAGATCGATCCTATTTCTGGACTAGGGCATAGCCAGTAAGGTATATAGACCTGATCTTTTGCTCAAATAATAAGACAAGGAACTTGATCAACTCTTTCACACTCTAATTATCTTGTCTAGTTATCTTAGCTCTAACAGTTATAAGCCTGGCGTTATAAAGACTACACAGTAGATTCTCCCTGCGTACTTTGTATAGCTAAGAAGCTAGACACAATTAATTACAAATATTATCTACTTCTCTTAACACCTAAATAATAGAAAGCAACTCCTAACTCTTAACCAGTCAAATACTCCTTAAGACTAGATCAGATTGGCCCTACTAGTTTGCTTAGCTTGAACTTCATGCAAGAGACAAGGCAGTATAGGATTAGATCAATCTAGAAGGCGAAACAGTTGCAGCAATCAACAAATAAGAACTAGAATATCTAACTCTTCCTCTAAAGCCAGTCCCTAGGAGCATCTTAGAGACCAGTAACTAAGATAAGCGGAGCGCTGCTACCAATAAAGAGCAGCATACCCTCAGAATAGAGGCATACAAGCTAGCAATCAAGGATCACCCTAAAGAGGTATAGAAATATAAGATTGCAACCTTAAAATAGGTAAGGATAGCTGCAAAACTTAGTAATATCTAAGACTAGATTAATAAAACTGTATTAGCTAATCTTATAGCCCTAGTATTAATTAAGATGCTTAACGCCTAAGAATTAACCCTATAAGCGCTAATCTAAATTTTAAAGAACAATCTAGCACTAACTAACAGCAACACTATGCATCTAGTCAGGCAGCAATATTGTGCTCACCTTAAAAAGGGCTAATTAGGTTAGATCTCGCTAGATAAGTAGTTTAATAAGTAGCAAATACTCTATAGAAAAGCTTAGGCGTTTAGGATTACTAAGATTAAGGGTTAACTTGCTCTTACTAATTTTCTTAACGCAATTGCTCCTAGGATTGCTCTAGAATAGTCCTACTTAATAAGGTAACAAATTATTATAGATGCAGCCTTTAGACAATAATTAATAGATATAAGCAATCTATCTAAAGTCTTTACCCTTATGCTCTAGGAACAAGCAGCTACCTTAATTAAAGGAAAAGGAATCTCTGCCTTTGCAACCCTAGGAGGAAGGTTAGATTAAGATAAGAACAGCTTAGGATTAAACCAGAAGAATTGCCTATGCAAACCAAGAGGATCACACACCTAGGAACTAATTAACTGCTAAAGACTACAAGCTGCTATTACAGGATCAACCCTATCTAGAGCACCTAAGATATCTCTATCAAGTCTTAATAAATTAAAGATTAAGGAGAGGCTAGATACTGCAGAATAGACTAAGCTTAGAGAACAGATCAAGGATGCTAAATAGAAGACTAGATCTACTACAGACAAATCTTCCTTAGACAAATCTTCTTTAGCTAAATATCCTAGATTAATTTTAGTAGCTATAATTAATCTATTACATTTCTAATTAGACAAGGGTAGAGTCTACTCTACTATTAACTTAAAACACCCTCTATCTTTAAGCACAATCCTAGATAGTAGAGGAGCTGTCTACTTAGTCAATAATTAATCCTTCCTAATACCTAGTTCATTTAAGCAATCCTCTCCTAATAAGACAATTAATGCAGGAACTTAATTACTCCTAGTTTTAGGAACAGGCAATTAAGTGCTAAAAAAGATCCTAAACAGGAACAATAGACTAAAGACTAAGGATCTTATACTTAAGAACGTTAAGGTTGTTAAGGGATTCTATGTAAACATTATATCTAAAGCTTGTCTTAAACAGGCAGGTATCTAGTACCTTAGATTAGACAACACACTTAGGCATAGAACAATTAAAGAAAACGTAATTATAGCAAAACTTTACACTACTTATAATCTAGCCTTTATTAAATATAAGATTGCCTCTTATTCTATTCCTAATGTGTACACAACAATATAATCATTAAAACCTACAGTAAGATTAGATAGTAAGGACCTATAGCATAGAAGATCAGGACATCTTAGGCAGAGAGCACTCTAATCACTAGTATAGGCTGCTCAGAACGTTTAGATAAATAGAACAAAAAGGATAGACTACTAAGATTACGTAATAACCTACTTAACACAAGTTATATCTAGAAGACTAAGGGAACAATTACTAAGACCTTTCTACAGAGTATCTTAGGATCTGTTTAACATGCCAACAGGTTAGATTAACAAAGAATAGGCTTTAATTATTAAAGAAGATTACTTAGGAAAGTTCTTTAATCACAACGTGCAGTTAAAATCCTTAGACAATATTATAAGGATTATAGAACTGTTTAAAGAATAGGTTAAGAGAAAGTATTAACTAAATATTGTTAAAATCTACTAGGATAACAATACAGCTACTAAGCTATAGAGAGGTTAATCACGCTATAAGGTTTAGGCAGAAGAAAAGGGGATTAAGATTATTGCTCTACCTTCTTATACTTATAAACTAAATAGATTAGCAGAAAGAGCAGGAAAGGAGCTAATTACAAAATCAATCAAGATAAGAATAGGCGCTAACCTCCTACCTAAGCTATAGCCTAAGATTATAGATGCTACAGCACACCTACATAGGATTAGTCCTACTACAATCTATTATTTTAGGTCACCTAACAAAGTTCTAGACAACTAGTTTAGGCAGTACTTTAGATGGTACAAGCCTGCTCAGATTAGACACTAATTAGCTGATCTACAACCAGACTAGAGTGGTATACACGCCTATAGCTGCTAAGCATACCCCTAGAACAGGATCAAGCAGCAGGGCAAGATTAACGTAGATATAAGGTCAATCTACAAGGTTATATTAGGTACCTAGTTAGCTATATAGCCTCTAATATCTACAAGATATAGGTCCTAGCAATTAATTAAGTAATTGTTACTAGGAACGTTACGTTTAACAAATCCCTGTTCTATAAAGGAAAGAAGAACAACAAAATGCCTAAAGATCAGGCAATTAAGCTTACAGATATGCTTTATAAAGGGGAACTAGATAATCTAGGTTAGGATATTAATATCCCAGACCTTAGAGATTAAACGCTATCTAACACAATTAGATTAACTACTAAGCAATAACTTAAGGGTAAAGTAACTCTATTAAACAATTTAAGAACTAGCCTAGTTTAGGATTAGGAGATAAGAGACACAGAGACTAAGCAGGGTATTTATAAGGCTAGTAATCACCTAGAAATCTACTTAGATTAACCTAAAAATATTAGACTAGCAACCCTAGAACAAACTCCTAAACTAACTGATCTAGGGACAGGAGTTCTAGGCACACACAATTAGAACAATTATATAGGGATAGACAGTTAACAGGACGTGAACACACCTGTAAGAGCCAACCTATTGCATCCTAGTAATTAGATAGGATTACAGGAGTTAAGGCAGGAGCGCCTAACTAATCCTAATACAAGATCTGCTAGCACTGCTTCTGTTGCTCCAGATATAGTAAGGGATACTTTAACACAAAGAACAAGTCAAAGAATTAGAGGTATAGCGCCTAAGATAGATTAACTAATAAACATATATCTACTACTCTGCAGAAAGAAAGATTACAACAATTAACTAGGGGTAAGAGTCAAGGGAGCGTTAATACATTAATCGCAGATCTACAAAAGACTAATCTAATAGACAACTTCAAACACACATATCTCCTAGGAACAAACTAGTCCTAGGACAAGCAATCTAGCTATAAAACGCTAAACTTAGTAGTTATAGCAGCTACTCTAAAAAGCTAACCTAATTATCCACGCTTCTATTGAGATGATCTCCCACCTCTACCAGGCACATAGAAACAACTCCTAAATTATCTAATAAAGGTCTTGTTTATAGACGCCTCAAGCAAGGAGATTAATTAGATAATCAAGAAAGGCACCTGGTTAGAAATCTGTATATCTAAGATTAAAACTAAAGATTAACTGTTACTACTAAAGTAGGTATAGACCTACAAGTTTAATTAAGATAGCTACTTTATCAAGTGCAAGGCTTAGATTATTGTTAGAGGAGATTTGCAAGAAACAAACTCTCTTCAATCTACCTATGCAGCAACGCTAGCAGCAAAGTTGTTTAGAGCTATAATAGCAATTACAGCTTAATTTAATCTAGAAGTTATACAATACAATGTTGTAGGAGTGTTCCTTAACGCGTTGATCACAGCAGCCAATCTAGTACTATACTAGATGCCAGAAGGATTTAGAAAGAATAGATACTGCGTTAGGCTTAACCAAGCACTATATAGATTAAGAGAGTCTCTACTTCTCTAGTATAAAGAGTTCTCTAATACTCTTTAATTAATTAGTCTATAATCAAGCAAGGAAGAGCCCTGTCTCTTCTACAATAAGAATAAAAAGATTATTATACTCTTCTACGTAGACAATATACTCCTAATCTATTCTAAGGTTAATAAACAAGAAGCAAAACGCCTCTAGAGCAGAATTATAGAGAAATACAAGATCTAGGACCAGGGACCTGTTGAATAGTTCCTAGGGATTAGAGTAATCTGTGACAGAAAGCTTAGAACAATCACACTTCTACACAATACTTACATTAACAAGATTACAAAGAAGTTTAACCTAAACACAGGATCTTATCCACTAACGCTGTTACCATTAGAGGATCTAATCAAGAATACTAGAGAGGCAGAAAAGAAAGAGATTAAAACATATCAAGAGAAAGTAGGATTAGTGCTCTATACAGCAATTATGCTCTAACTAGACATTACGTTTGCAGTATCTAAATTATTACACTTTCTTACTAATCTAAGTAATTAGCACTAGAAAGCTGTAGATAGGGTAATTATATACCTCTACTAAACAAGATTAGAAGGCATTAAATACAGCAACTACAACAGAGTAGAACTAACAATCTATAGAGACGCCTCCTTTGCAGATAATCTAGAAACTTAACAATTATCTTATAGGTACCTAGTTATGCTTTTTAGAGGACTAATCCTATAGAAAGCTACACAATAAAGCACTGTAACTACGTCTACAACTAAAGCAGAGCTTCTAGCTCTTAAATATGTTACAAAAGAGACAATTGTAATTAGACAATTCTTTAACAAGCTTAATCTTAAGATAAGTAATACGTGGAATATATAGTGTAATAACCTCTAAACAATTAGGTTAGTAGTAGGAGCAAATAAGCAGATCACTACTCGCCTCTAACATGTAGATATCTAAAACATGTAGCTTAGGCAAGAGTACACTAAGGGATTAATCTAGATTAGCTATCTAGAAACTAATAGCATGCCTGCAGATAGATTAACTAAATTACTTACTTATTAGTAGTTTAATAAGTTTAAGTAACTAATTAATCTACATAAGTTAGAGGAGGTAGAAAACATGCAGGATATTATTAAGGAAGTTAGGGTTAATAGAGTAGATTAATCTAAAAACTACAGTATCCTACACACCAACCTACTAGGCAGAATCTACTTCTAGACAAGACTAATTAATCTCTATAATTAATTAAGCCAAAGGATGTTAAGAGACAAGACAATTAGCGCATGCTTAATTAATTAAAGATCTCTAAGATTAACATCTTAATGTTTTAGAGATCGCCGCAAACAGATTAGATAGTAGAGACAATGTTAGCGCAGATTGCAGGAACAGATTAACAAATAGGGACCTTAGGAACAGACTAATAATAAACATAACAAAGGTTATAAGGGCAAGCAGCTGGGTAGAAGGGGCAATTCTTAAGACAAGGATCACTAGGGAAGGCAGGACCCTAAGAATAACCACCCTAATCCTGGACTCCTTAATTATAAGGAGGACTACCCTAACCCTGCTCCTAACGTCCTTAAGTAATAACCTGACCCTAGGAGTATAGAGGATCCTAGACCTTGATCTAATTAAGTATCCTCCTTAGAGGCTTGCGGGCCGATCTAGGAGCTAGCAGAGCTAGAGTGGCCTAGCAGGGAGCAAGAGCGGCGGCATTAGCAATCTAATCTATAGCATAACTACTACTACTTATAGCATATTAATTATCCTTAATATAATTAAAGTTATTAGCGTTAGGATTGCTTACTACATCCTTGTCTAAAACCTAAGTCTTAAGTTAACCCTCTATGTTAATAACAGCCTTAAACAAGGCGTTGAATAGAGGTTTAGAGATTGCCTAGAAACATTAGGCATAATTATTAGGATTGAGATTAACTACTTACTAAGGAAACTTTCTGCTAAACAGCAAAGATTGCAGCCTTAGCAGGCTCACAAAGAGTGTAGAAGCTAATTAAAACATTAGAAGATTATAACAAAATAAGGATTAGATCACTTACGTTGATGAGAATAGTGTTTAGTAATTAGTTAGTAGACAAGGAACAAGGTAAGAAAGATTGTAAGGGTAAGGGAGTAGTTATAGTTTGTTTTTTGTTGTTGTTGTGAGCGCGTTTGCGTGCAGAGCAGATTAGGCAACAATTACTAGACCCTAATTACAAAGGCGCAGCGCGCGCAGCAATTAGAAAATTTTTACAAAAAGATTATATAAAGTGCGATAACAAACCTGCTGGAGCAGGAACACTAATTAAATACTAGTGTTCCTGGGGGTGTGTCGCAGTGAAGGATAGTGGTCATGTGAGCTGATGTGAGCAATTACGGACCATACTGGATCAGATCACATCAATCAAATCCACCTAGAAGATTAATCCTATTTCTAGACTAGGGTATAGCCAGTAAGGTATATAGACCTGATCTTTTGCTTAAATAATAAGACAAGGAACTTAATTAACTCTTTCACACTCTAATTATCTTGTCTAGTTATCTCAGCTCCAACAATATTTAAGTTGTTAATTTTTAGATTCTAGCTAAGCTGCGCGAGTGTTAGCTATAGCAATAGCCTTGCCTGCCTTACTAAGCATTAGGCGGGTGCTTTGTAAAAGAGATTCTAATAGAAGGAGTTGCTGCTAAGCCTTATATAAAGCCTGTAAGCTCTAAGGCGTAGCAAGGACTATATCTAATACCTAAGGAGGTAGTAGAGGTGTAATAGGCTGGCCTAATACCTAAGATAAGTGTAGGACGAGGCCTAGGTTGTATAGGCATAGGCCAGCAGCCTTCTACCTAGCTTGTATAACTTTCTTAGATAGTTCTTCCTCTCTTGCTTTGTTGTATAAGGTAACAAACCTCTCCTTCTTAATAGATGCTGCGTTATCAAGTGCTAAGAGTGCTTAGATCTAACTATAGTAGTAGGTTTTAACAACAGAGAATAGAGCTAGATCTAGCAGCTGAAGGACTTGTAAGGCATAAGGTAGAAGGTATAGAAGATAGATCTAATACTGCTAGCAAGTCTACATAAAGTTAATAGGGATATAAGAGCTGTAGCTGTCTAATAGTAGTAGCTGCTACCTACCCTATAAAGGTGTAGTATTTAGTATAAATATACGTTGTAGCTACTTAGATCTAATTGAATTTAACGTCTATCTATTCTCTAAGGTTGTGTAGAGTTAATTTAGCACCCCTTGTGCTAGAAACCACGTAGTTTGTAGATGCTTGCCTTTAAAGATAACTAGGCATTAGAGCTTAGTGCTAGTAGTAGAGATAGTCTCTAGGATTAATACCTACTTATAATCCTCTAGTAATTTAATATAAGCCTTCTTCTTTAATAAACTAGCAACTACTCTAGTGTTAGTATATACCCTAAGAGCAACCCTAGTCTTATCTATGTTCTATATATCTTAATACTATATACCTAGCTTAATCTAAGTACACTTAAATAGCTCTAGAAACGCGCATATTGTCTTATAATTAGCTGCTATAGTCCTTGCACTCTTAATTATTTGTCTAACTATAGATGCAATGTGTAGGTTACGTGTAATAAAATAGGGTACCTATAGATGCCTAAGTAGCTTGTAGTTGCTGTTTATGTAGAGGATTTAGGTGGCTATCTCTCTTACATAGGGATAAGATAGCAGCTGTGCACGTAAGTCCTCTTTAAGTATCTAATCTACTAGAAACTCCTCCTGCTCTAGCGTTAATTGTTATTAATTTAAGTAAGCTATTGCGTGTAGTTGTTAACTACGTAGCCAGCCTTATAGCGTAGATTAGGAGATCTCCTACGCCTTAGCCGCCTGCTGTTAGCTCTTAAAAACACTATAATTAAGATCCTAGATAGCGTTTTAGATAGCAACTTCCTTAGGATCCATTTTAGCAACGTTGTATTGCTGTAATAGAGCTTTAAAAACTAGGTAACGCGTTGTAGTAGGGTAGGCAGAAACTATATGTAGGCGGAAAGTATATAGACTAGCTTAGAATAAGTAGTAAAGTAGGTCTTAGTAGATTATTAAGATCCTTACTATCTACTAGCTTGCTCTCTTCTTCTATAGTTAAGTGCACTTCCTGTAAGCTACTAGTTAGATTATTCTCCTTATTAGGAGCTTCTCTGCCTATACTTAACTGCTCTAGTTTAGGCGTTTAGTTAAGAGAAAGTAAACCTATTTCTTAGCGTTGTTCTACACAGATCTCTAGTAGCTTGCTAGCTAAGCTTGCTACACGTGCAGTATCTATCCTAGAGGCTTTCTCTCTACTAGACTAGCCTTCTAGCAATTAAGGTTCTCTCTAAGTGTTACCCTTAAGCTAGTGCTTAGTAGACAAGCTAAGCAATAGGTCTCTTTGTTTAAGAGGGAGCTTTATTACTTGTCTTACCTCTATTATCTTATTAGATTTATATAGAATTTCTATAACTACTTCTACTTCTTAGACTATAAGGGCTAATAACTTATCTAATTTATTATAAAAGAGCTTCTTATTAAAGGTTATGTTACGTATTATAATTACCTAGTTTAGTTTAGGGACCTATATCTAGTATATGTTAGAAGCTTAGTACCCTACTAAGTATCTAATATAACCCCTTATAGTTACTTTAAAGCTTCTCTAATTACGCCTAGCTACTTATTCCCTATTTAGGGATACGCTCTGCAGCTATAGGCGTATATCCCACTCTAATTAGGTCTTAGATTAGCTATTAGTGCTCTTACCTACTTAGGTTTATACTAGCAGAAATATTAAGTAAACTAGTAATTAAGCTCTTTATTTAGACTCTATAGCTTATTTAAGTAAGTTAGACTTATGTTATAGAGCTATGTTGCTGCTGCTACAACCTCTAGCTAGAGCTTCTTAGATAGGTTTGCACTACTCCTTATTTTAATAGATTTAGTAATTATTTCCTACTCTACTCTTTCTACTGCTCTATTTAGCTTATAGGTATATAGAGGTATACACTTAATATCTATTTCCTTATTAATTGCCTAGCGCTTATATTAGAAGCTCCCTTGCTATAGGAGAGTAGTAGTATTATTATCTTAACTTATCTTGTAGATATAGAGCTTGTACTAGGTACGTACCTAGCTTAAGAAACTTATAAGTACCTACAGTATCTCTACTTAAGTCTTCCCTAGTAGTAAGTATATAAAGAGCTTCCTACTATAGTACTCCTTAATTAAAAGTATCTATAATTTACTACTCCTTCCTATAGGCATATTAAATAGATCCTAGCTAATTCTCTAAAAGGGTTTAGTAGGTTTTTCCTATTTCTGTTAAGATATAACTTGCTTAGACTAGATTATTAAGTAGACCTTATAATCTTTTTAGAGCGTGCTATTAATATGTACGCTGCACGCTTAGTATACTAGTACCTTTAGAGCTTCTAGGGCTAGATAACCTGCTCTAGCATGCTAGAGGTGTTTAGCAGAGCTTTATAGGTAAGACTTATATAATTATTTTATTACTATATTAAGGATTAGAGGGTAGTAAGAAAGTAGCTTATATTTAAAGAAAGTAAGGTTGTAAGTACGCTTAAGAGTAGCATATACAATGCTCCTATTTAGATTATTAATATACCCTACTTAGAGCAAGCTATCTAGCCCTAAGTACTAAACTCCTTTCTCTTAGAGGCGTGCCTTAGAAATAATGTTAACGTAGAAACCTTCTACTACTACTATATCCTTAAGAAGCAAGTCTTCTATATATAGGCTATGCTTTCTATATAACACATTTTTAAATAAATAAGCTCCTTATTCTACTACTAGAAACGCTTATGTGCCTACCTCTATAGTGTTAGTAGAGTTAGCTAGGCGAAATAACCTAGGTATAAGCTAATCTGCGCTGTTAACTAAGTGCGTAGCTGCTCTATTATCTAAAATTATACTCTCTAAGAGCAGATAAGTATTAAAATCTATAATGTTGTAAACCCTAGGTTTCTTAGCTAGATTGCGTAGTTGTATTATTTTTAGATTAATTAGAGCAGCCTGTATATTGCTAGGAAACTTAACTTTAGGTAGGATACCTTTTGCTAGTAGAGCTGTTATTGCTAATAGAGCTTTTAGAGTTTAATTAAGCTGCTTAATTGCCTTCCTAGTATCTGTATACTCTTAGCTCTTAAGCCTCTAGAGAGTATCCTTATAATAGCTTTTGCTTATATAGATAGGCAGTAAGGAGCTCCCTCTAACTACTGTCTCTAGGCGTTAGTAATTAGTTAGTTTCTACTTATAAGTCTCTTCTTTTTATTTATAAGGGCAGGATTACCTACTTAAGCTCTTAGAGTTAGTAGCAGGAGCTTAAGTAGTATCTGTTTAGCTTCTAAATGTTGCAAATACTTCTAGGTTATCTTTCCCTACTCTTATAGTATGCTTATGTATTAAACTACTAAAGACCCTACTTACTTTATCTAAATTAAGTAAATTAAGCCCTAGGATACTATCCTAGATAATCCTTTAGTTTATAGTACAAGCCTAATCTAGGGTAATCCTATAACTTAAGGCATCTAAGAAATCCTGCATAGTAAGCGCCCTATTAACCTCTAGAAGCTTGTATAACTTAGCTCTTCTATAGAGGTATAACTACCTGTTGTACTAGTCTTATAGAGCAGCTCTTAACTATTTAGCTGCTCTAAGATGCTGTTAGTACTCTACCCTAACCTAGTTCTAGGTGCTAACATCTGTTAGAGCAAGCTCCTCTTTTAAGGCTTGTATAAGCAATTATAACGTTATAGTATTATTAGTAACAAGCTTTACTATTACTAGTAAGAGGATTAATAGTAATACTATTATATTAACCTAGTTCTAGATCTTCTAAAGGCGCTCTACTTTAGCAGCCTACTTGCTTGCTCTAATCTTGTATCTAAGGAGCTCCTTATTATAGTTCTTAACGCTTGTTTAGCCTATTAGAGGCTTATTAGGTTAGGTGCTCTAGCTTTAGGTAGATTAAGCTAGTAGTTAAGTAGGGAGTAAGCCTATAATAGGTAGTTTAGGCGCTTCTTTATGCATACCTAGGGCTTTTTAGCGTCTAGATCTACTATATCCTATATATTACAAAGCTTAGTGTGCTATATAAGTTAGATATACTAATTAGGCTAATTAGATCTTGTTTTAAGCTAATAGGATCCTATAGGGACACCTAAGAGAGCTTGCTTATTATAGTTAACAAGCTCGCCTATAGTAGCGTTTAGTAGGGATAGAAAGATAATTAGATAATTAGAGTAGTTAAGCTAAGTCTAATAAGCTTATTTACTAAGTGCGTAGGGAGATCTACTGTGCTTAGGAAGCTAGGCTTATAACTGTAACAGAGCTTATAGGACTATACTTAAGTAATTAATTAATTTAATTAGTATCTATTTTTCTATATAGAACGTATTGCTTAAATATAAATAAAATGTGTAGGCTATATAATCTCGCTTAATAAGCGTTTGGCTAGTATTAGGGCTACTTAGAACTAGCGTTGCTGGGGTAGAGCAGCTTAACTAAATTAGCACGCTCTATTAGAAAACAAGCTGCGTATGTAACTCTACGTGCTTAGTTGCGCAACAAGTACTAATGTAGGTAGTAACTTAAGCGTTATATAGGAAACTAGCCTCTTCCTAACTTATTACTATAGTGTATTTAATACTAATTAAAGGCGTATGCAGTCTATATAAGTGCAGTGTGCTTAGGATTCTAGACGTCTAGGCTGTACTATCTTTAAGAGTTTATATTAGCAATAAGTGTTTGCCTAAAGTTAGATTCTAACTTCCTAGGTAGATTTCTTTTACGCATATCTATATTTTCTTTATTATTAGCTTCTTATATTTTAAAGTTATTATTCTACTATTCTTCTTCCTTATGTTTTGTATTCTAGAGCTATAATTATAACGTAGGTCCTTTGCTTACTAGGTTCTTGCAGTATCTATAAGGCTAAAGGATAGTAAGTTTTTATTATTATTATTCTAACTCTTTTCTTGTTTATTTGTTATAGAGTTATACTTCTTATTCTGTTTGTTTATTTGTTTGTTGTAATTAACGTCTAGACTAGCTACTGCTAGAAACCTCTCTTAGGGTATTATAGATATACTTAGTACCTCTAGAGGTATAAGCAGCTGAAATGTATAAAACAAGTAGTGTATACTACCTTAGCGATAATAGATTTTCCCTTCTATTAGAAAATCTACTGTTAATAGCCCTTCTTCTCTCTAAGAAGCGACTATTATGTTTGTTATACTATACTAGGCTCTTATAAGCTAGACTTTCTTCCCTCTATAAAACTTTAAAGTAAATATAGATAATCTTGTACCTTCTAGAGTAAAACCTCTATAGGGAAAACCTCTAGAAGCTTAAACAAGTAGTGTAACCTAATCCTTCCTAGCAAGTTGTAGCTAGTAAACTAGAGAGGTCCTATGTCTCTAGAGTATAAAGCTATGCTTAGTAAGCCCCCTTCTTAAGACTGCTTACTAAGACTAAGTCTTGTAGTTTCCTGCATAAAATACAGGAGTAATTGCTGCTAGATTCGAACTAACGACCTTTTAAAAATTTGAAAAAGGCCAAGCTAGGTGTTTAACTACTACACTAAGCAACTGTTGTGCTTTAGTTAAAGACTGTAAACACTTCTAGGTTAGTTCTTAGGAGATAAGTGTAGTAGTAGGAGTAAAACAAGGTAATTACCTAAATAAAGCTTGTAATAATTAAACGTGTACTAGAGAGTATAGAATAAACTATCTATTCTAAGTACAGGTTAAGAATTCTAAATAATTAAATGTATTAATTAGGTAAAACTTATAGTTAAACACAAACTGTAAGAGTTTTGTTCCTACTAGACTATATACTGTATAAAATCCTAGAGCTTACTTATAAAAACGTAAGCTCCTAATACTAAGCTATATATCTTACAAAGCTTATTATAAGCTATATAAGCTAGTTATATACGTTAATCCTTCTTACGTACTTAGGCATAAGCTTACAGGTCTACTTATAAGATAATTATATAATCTACGTTGTGTGTTATTTGTTATTAGTTTGTTAGGGAGCTGTGTCTAGTCTTGTACAGAAATAATTAGCTGTAGAGGTCTAAGATTATAACAACTACTAATAAGCTTAGTCTAGAGTAGTTAAAGCACTTTAACGCATATATAAAGGAGCGTACTATTAGTAGCTACTATCTGCTAATAATTAATAGCTATAAGAGCTACAACTTGCTTAAATTCTAGTAATACTATAAGAATAACAAGATTATTACTATCTATATATCTCCTTACTTATTATACCTCCTACAGCTACTTAATATAGGTTGTTTTGCCTCTTTAAAGAAGGTGTATAGGCGCTAAGCTAAAAGCTTATACGTAACTAACTTAACTATATTATAAAGACTAAGTTCCTGCTATATTTTAAGGCAGCCTATAACACTGTAATTACTTCTAGTAATATCTAAGGAGGGTTCTAAGGCGCTAGACTAGTCTCTTTTAACCTATAATAGGTTATAATAGGCCTTAATATAAAGCTGCGCACTCTATTACTACTACTTACTATTAATAACAAGCCCTAGTAGTTGCAAACCCTAAGTAATACCCTAGAACTTAGATTGCAATTAACGCTTGTAAAGACAAAGATTTAGAGGTATATAGATAGCTCTCTAACATCTATAGTTAAAGCGTTTAAGAAGGTCTTAAAGGGAGCAGTAATAATTACACATAAGCTAGTGTTAGCGTAATAGGAAATTACTAAGCTTTAAGTAGCTAATAAGGCTACTACGTAACATAAATTACATAAAAGAAAGTAGATTTAGGTAGAGGAGACCCTAACAGTTAAGGATAGCCTATAATTAATAGCTCTAAAGGAGTTTAGGGCGCGTAGTAATAGGAAGAAGATAAAGAAGCAGGTGCGCACTAAAGGGGGTAAGTAAACCTAAAGGCGCTATAGACAGTGTAATAAGACTAGGCATAACTTGCGTATATGTAAATAATGCTTATATACTATAGACCTTGCTGGGACGTTGTCCTCTGAACCCCTATATATAACGTGGTGTTGATATACTGTGATTTAAGGTATGATTTTGGTGGGGTCTTGGCAAAAGTGGCCGACTCGCCCGTGGGGTACGTTACCGCTTACACGTGATCTGGCGGAGTCTCGGCAATGTTCAAAAACGCCAAAGTCCTCCAATGCCTGTCGTCACCATAACAAACGCGCACCATGAACGAACAAATGGTGTCAAGTGGAACACTGCCCGTTGATCTGTCAAGCTTCAAAATTCTAGATTTTCTCAAGACACCACACAATGCGCACCTGTACCAGGAGGTGCAGAAGCTCAAGAAGCTCATCAACGAGCATGTGGACTACCAGACCGCACACCCTCTGAATGAGAAGAGCCCCGCAGAAAACGAGAAGCAGGTCAAAATCGAGATTGAGAAGAAAGAGAAGTACATAAGGGCACAGCTCTCGATCATCAAGACCTTGTACCGACAGAGCGTGCTGCGTGTGCGCGAGGAGAAAGCAAACACTGCAGACGTAAAGGCAGTAAACGATGCCTTGATACTAGGACTGCACAACCTCAAGTATGAGGAGCAATCACTGCGGTCTGAGATCTCGGCTGCGGAGAACTATGAGTGCGTGCAAACCTGCAAGAACGCAGTACCCCTGAAGCTGACATGATATTGCACAGTCACAAATACATGAAAATACTCCTCATACCCGTCGAAGACTTCCTCGAAGAATTTCCTGAGCATAAAGACCTGTCCGAGCACGATCTTACTACGACACGCATCGAATACGAACACCAAGTCCGCCTCAAATTGGAAGAACGGAGACAAGAGAAGCTTAAACAGAAGCAGAAGCTTATTGCGGAGGTTAAGAAGGGCAAGGATGATCTCACCAAGCTGGACACCATGGTCGAGAAGTTCATTGAGGCCGCTGAGCCCATCAAGAAGGTTCTCGCCACTGAGTAACCGCTGCCACAACAACGAACAGAACTTGTTTTACCGCGTTTGATACCCTACACAGCGAACAAAAGTACATCTGACCTATTCAAATATCATTTGAGGCCCAAGCATCTTGTCAACGTGCACTTTGCAAGATAAGAGTCGTTTCTAGAGACATGTGTACTGAAATGCGTAGAGAGATGGCTCCAAACCCACTTCAAATCACAGGAGTTTATCCATAGTCAGTCTCCATCCTTGCTACACGTGTACAACATCCAGAACCATGTGCTGCATTAGTCTGACGGCTGCCTACCGGTGGGGCGGACCCCTGCTTATCGATAAACTAGCGGTCGTCCACGGCGTCCTTGAGCATCATCGCCCTCCACGGCCGCTTCTTCACCTGCAGCCGCTAAGTATGGCTTGCCTCCAGGTCGACGCCGAGGTCCTGGCTCTCAGATTGCATGTAACCAACGGACCTTCTGGAGCAAGCTCTGGCAGCGTATCGCTTTCAACGGCACCGAAACCCCAAGACGCTGTTTACAGCCTGGATACCTTAGATGCTCTTTTCGCAGCTGTAGCCACCCCGAACCATGGCGAAGAACGACCGCAGAAGAGGCGAAGAATTGAAAAAGAATGGTCGGACGAGGCACATCCCGCTTACTTTCCAGAAAATCGGAGTGTAGTCCTCGCAAAGATTTCTGTCAATCTGGTAAGAAACCATGTCAAAGCAATTGAGCATGTAGAATTGACAAGTCGTCAGAGCCCTGCTTCGAGCTTAGAAACAACTCGTCCATCACCACTAGTATCGGATACTGTAAAGCCCATTGTTCTGTGCCTGGAGAACTTCTTCGAACTCGATGCGAGCGAGTCTAGAATCGTGCTGTTCGACGTAACCACAAACTCGACCATCGACATCCTCGCCACCCTAGATACCACCGCTTTCCAATCGATCCGACCGCACATCAGGGCTGCTGCATCGCTCGCGTACAACACTCAACGCCGCAAATCTCGAACTAAGCCACGGGCCGCCTTCTCTCGCTGTCTGCTTACGCCTCCTACTGCAGCATCACATCTGTGTAAGTTGGAGATAGAGATTCGATGGCTCTTAGGGATATCGGTCGTAGAAGATCCTTTTGTGAGCGCCCATCACATGAAGGAAGACCTGCGCTTGCTCTCGACATATCTTCGTGGCGCGACCGCGCAGTCCAACACTTTGTGGGAACTTTCGGATTTCTACGACTCAGTTCACGTGCCGCCTGCCGATTTGCAAGTTTCTCCCCAGATTCAGCACAAATTGGTCGATACAACCCTTTATCCATTTCAACAAAGAGCAGTGGATTGGCTATTGCGACGAGAGGGTGTGACATACTCAGAGGCTGGGCTTCTTGTGCCTCTCGTTGAAGACGTGACACCTGCATCTTTCAGATTGGCTCAAGATGCGAATGGAACTGCGTGCTATGTCAGTGGGCTCCGAGGCATGGCTGTAGTGGACTTGAAGGCTGCGAAAGGTGATGCGCTGCAATTGCTAAAAGGTGGTATTTTAGCAGAAGAGATGGGTCTCGGCAAGACCGTCGAGCTAATTGCTCTGATCTCACACCACAAGCGGCCACATTTGGATGAAAAAACCTTTGACGCGGATACAGGAGCTCACATTCGGACATCCGGTGCTACGCTTATCATCACCCCTCCCAGTATTCTCGAGCAATGGCGAAATGAAATACACATGCACGCTCCAAACCTGAAAGTCTTCCACTACAAAGGCCTGCCGCCATCAAGCGCACCTAAGAAAGAACACGCGACAGTGACGGTCGAAGAACTGATGCGGTACGACGTGGTCTTGACAACGTACGGTGTGCTGTCAAAAGAGATACATTATGCCACGCCTCCTCCTAATCGATCATCTCGACATGAGAGACGCCATGAGCGTCGCAAAAGCCCGCTTGTCGCAATATCGTGGTGGAGAGTCTGCTTGGATGAGGCACAGATGGTGGAAAGTGGTGTCAGCAATGCGGCCAAAGTTGCTCGCGTCTTACCTCGATGCAATGCTTGGGCTGTTTCGGGTACCCCGCTGCGAAAAGACGTACAGGACTTGTGTGGTCTCCTGACATTCTTGAAATGCGATACCTTTGCTCAGAACAAGATTATATGGGGACGCTTGGATAAAACTTCGTTCCACACCATTTTCAATCACATAACTCTACGGCATACGAAAGAAAAAGTCCGCGACGACCTTCGTCTTCCTCCACAGAAGCGTGCCGTCATCACTATTCCGTTCACTGCTATCGAGGAGCAAAATTACGCCGATCTAGTTCGTCAGATGTGTGACGAGTGCTCGCTTGGACCAGAAGGAGAACCATTGGACGCAGATAGTGATCCTACCAACCCGGAAACTCTCGAGCAAATGCGCGAGTGGCTTGTTCGATTGAGACAAACCTGCTTGCATGCACACGTTGGACGCAAAAACAAAAGAGCTTTAGGTGCAAAAAACGGGCCTTTACGAACAGTCCACGAGGTCCTGGAAATCATGATCGATCACAATAGTACTAGGTGGAAGGCCGATGCACGTGAAATGATCCTGAACCGAATCAGGATGGGTCATGTCAAGGCATATGCTGGCAACGTAGAGAATCGTGCAGAGACGGCATTGCCCTTTTACGTTGAGGCTTTGGAGGATACGAAAGCGTATGTTTCTATGTGCCGACAGGAACTCGAGCAGGAGCAGATGAGGCTGGGCGTTTCAGTCGCACTTAAACGCGATGAAGACTCTGACGCTGAGGAAGGCTTAGAGAAAGACAGCCTAGGCAACATATCCTCCATTCGCAGAACGCTACGATCATTCCTGGAGCTTGAGCACATGTGCAAATTTTTCATCGCCACAACACATCACCAGATGAAGGATCACCTTGATGCCCAACGAGCAGACGTGGAGACCTCTCTTCGCGCCGAGCTACTTGAAACAGAGTGGTACGAACAGGCCAAGGCAGTTCGACGTGAACTACTGGCAGAGGTCAAGAATACTACTCAACGTCAGATGAGAAGGATCGAAACCTGGAAACCTTTTCACCAGCTGCCTAGCGTCGGCGAACTTGCGGACATAGGCGGAATTGAGAGCCACCGGATTCTGGAAACAATCGATGAGATCAGTGACTTTCTGAATGCGCAAGCTATAAAGATTCAAGAATGGAGGACAAAGATTATCGACATCTTGTTGATGCGTCTGGCGGACGACGATGATGACATGGAGACTACCGGAGAAGAGTATGAGACTTCTTTGAAAGTGCAAGACGAGCTGTATGTGTCGATCATGGCACTTCGTACTCTTGTAGCAGACCGAAACCTTGCAGTCCATGGGTTGCGAGACACTCTTGTTGACGAAGAATTCAAGTCCGCTGAGAAGAAAGCTCGCAGTACGGACCCCGAAAAAAGGTAATGACCACGCACCTGAGCTTCTACTTGAGTTTGCAGGACAACGCCGAGAGCTGATGTCGGCTCTGCATGGTAGTTCTCTGAAGGGCGTGATTGCAGAACTTCGTTCCAAGATCACTCCGTTGCAATGGAGGGCAGAGAACGAGGACAGCCGCGCTGCAACTGAATCTACCGTGCTTCAAAGGCATTTGAGCAGTGTTCAAGTTGTCATGACGCAACAGTCCAAAGCTCTCGTCGAGATGGAAAAAGAGCAAGAGTTATTCCGTGGTACAATGAATCAGCGTCTGGAATACTACCGCCAGTTCCAGCACATCTCCGACACGGTTGCTTCATACAAAGAGAAGCTGGATGACAAATTCGACCAGGCGGCATTCCAAGTGTTCGACTACCGGCGAGGCAAGAGTCTGGAGGCTGTGAACACTTTACGGGCAAAGCATGGTTACTTGCTAAACTTGAGAGCCGAAGACCAGAAGAGCGTGGCTGCAGACTGCATCATCTGTCAGGAGTCCATCGAGGTTGGCGTTCTCACGACCTGTGGACACAAGGTGAGCAAAGATGCTCTCTACGCCACGCTATACTAATGCTATTCTCAGTATTGTAAAGAATGCATTAACCAGTGGTGGCATGCGCACCGCACATGCCCATTGTGCAAGCAGAAACTGAAGAGTTCCGACTTCAAAGACATCAGTCTCAAGCCAAGTGAAATACCCGCGAAAGCAAACTCTCCAGTAGAAGAACCCTCTCCTCAGATGTCGACACCAAAACCCAAGGACATGGCTATATACTCCGACCTCAGTGACACAACACTCAAAGAGATCAAAATGATCGACCTGCCCGGCTCATACGGCTCCAAGATCGACATGATCGCAAAACACCTCCTTTGGATCCGCGCAAACGACCCAGGCGCAAAATCCGTCATATTTTCGCAATACCGCGACTTCCTCGACGTGCTGGACACAGCCTTCAAAGCGTGGAAGATCGGGGCCTCAAGCATCCGCGACAAAGACGGCATCTCACGGTTCAAGCAAGACGCGGGCACAGAAGTCTTCCTACTCGACGCCAAATCCGACTCATCGGGCCTGAACCTCGTTAACGCGACATATGTGTTCCTGTGCGAGCCGCTCATCAACCCGGCGCTCGAGCTGCAGGCCATTGCCCGTGTCCACCGCATCGGCCAGCTGCGCCCCACGACTGTCTTCATGTACCTTGTTGCTAATACCGTCGAGGAGGCTATCTACGATATCTCTGTCGCCCGCCGCTTGCAGCATATGAGGAGCGCCGACGACATATTCAGATCCACATCCAGCTCAACTACCCCAGGACTCCCCACCACACACGAAACCTCGCTAGACAAAGCAAATTCGGCGGAAATAGACGCCGCACCCCTCTCCCAGCTGCTCAGCAAAGGCGGCAGGGGCGAAGCAGTACGCAACGACGATTTGTGGAGCTGTTTGTTCGGCAAGCCAAGGCGGGATGGGCATGGGCAGGGCAAGCGTGGTGTGGTGCTGGAGACTGAGGCAGGTATGGGCAGGATGGTTGAGGAACAGTTTAGGGTCACGACTGGACTTTAGAGAGAGTGGTTGTGGGTGTGGTGCTGACATTAAGATGGAGGGTGAGGTGTTTAGGGATGGTATACCCGCCGTGCATGTTGCGTTGCGTTCCGTTCTGTTCTATCTTTATGGTGAGTGGGGAATTGTACTGTTCAGGATGGTTTTCTGCAATCTGACGACATCATTCCTCTTTACTCATTCCCAGACATATATGTATACCCCCATGCAATGCACCTAAGAATACAGCATTCCACGAACAGAACGGAGTCAAAAGCAAGCCTCGAACATCAATACCTCTTCCTACTCTTCCCGCTTTTTCGCCTCCTATCGCCATCTTTCCCGCCGCCGTGTTTCGAGCTGCCCTTGACCGACTTGCCACTATCAGCCTGTACACCAACATCGACATCAACATCGATATCGCCCATAGCAACGTCTTCATCAAGTGCAGCTGACAGCCTTTCGACTCTCGAACTAGATGCGCGAGGACTGAGAGTGGCCTCGGGGTAGCTGGCTTGGACGGGCGCTGGCACGGGGACGCGGCGCGGCATGGCAGTGTAACTACTCTCAGCGGAAGACACTCTTCTCGTGTACGTTGGTTTGGCCGAGGACTGTGCGGAAGAAGAGGAACTGAAGTTGTGGTACTGGTAGGGTTCTACAGGCATAGTCTTTTGTTTTGACATCTGTTTTGAGGATTGATTCCTGATGCCCAGGCCTTCGAATCCAGGCTCCAGGTCCCGCGACGAAGGATGAACTTCTTGTAGAGGGGTGGAAGAACGGTACAGGTGCGGAGAAGTGGGAAGCGCGCCTGGAAAGGCTCCTGGCATTTCTCTTAGAGCCGCACGCACTGGCATTGGAGGCTGTTCGGCAGGTAAAGGTGCTGGCTGAAGCGGCGTTACTGGATTGCGTGCCAGACTGGCCTGGTAGGCACTAATCGGCGTGTAAATGGGCTGTCCATCTGGGCCAGGTATCCTGAAACCCGGTGGAGGTGCGTGGGTTGCATTTGAAGGAGCACGTTTGCGACTGCTGGCCTTGTCCTTTTTAGACTTGGATGCTAACAGTGACGACCGTTGCTGCTCCTTCTTGCTCCATGAGCTGCTGGAGCTCTTCTTGCCAGCTGCGCTGGAATTTGCAACGCTTATCGTATCGTCTAGCGGTGAAGGACGAGGACTTTGTGGCGAGCGCGCTGCGGGGGCTTTGGCGCCGTGAAGCTTCGATTGGTACGCATCAAGCTCCTCCGGAGTAAGCTGCACATCGGGCATGTCTGCTGCTCTTGCTAAGCGGATCTTGTCGAGCACACGTTGAAAGAGAACTTCTTCGTATTCAGCTGCAGACATGAGTTCTCCAGAACGGTGGTAGTAGCCGTCGTCCTCTGGATAGCTGTGGTTGTTCCTATTCGGCGCACCACCGAGCACCGCTGTCTGTCTTTCCCATGCTCTTATATCCATGTCGTTGAAATACAGATCGTCCTTGCTTAGAAGCTGCTTGCCGTTGGAAGCTTGCTGGTGCCCATGGTCTACATTAACGCCGGTAATTTCGGCATCACTACCCACATCCTGAAATCTATACACGTCGTCTCCGCCCTCCATATATCTCCCCACACCCGGTCCCCCTAATGGTCTTCCCCATTTGGGCGAAGTATGAGGAGTTCGCGGCCGACCATCTAGACCGCCTCCTCGGAAAAAGCTGACTCGATGGGCTTGTCGAGGAATGCTGCGTGGCCAATGATGGTGACACCGGAGGCGCCGATGAGCCAGAGAACAGCGGAGAAGGGAGATGACCACAAGCCGAGAGGGATGGCGATAATGGCGAGGGTGGTGTAGAGCTGCGAGGTGGTGGCGCGCCAGCTGCCGAGCTGGAGATCGTTGCCCTCGAGCTTGCCGATGCCGTACATGCCAGCAATGACGAAGATGATGACGAAGAGCAGCAGCAGGTGGGTGAGCAAGCTGTAGATGCTGAGCATGGCAAAGACAGCGGCATAGTTGCTGGAGAAGTAGCCCAGGTTGTAGTTGACGCGGCTCTGGGCCTCGCCAAAGTTGGCGGGCTTGGAGATGCGCTTGAAGTCGAGGAACTCGCCAATAGGGCGCAGGTTGGCGAAGCGTGACGAGACTGAGGTAGAGCGCAGGCCATCGAAACGGCCTGAGAGGTCCATGCGGGACGTCAGGGCGGAGATGGGGATGTTGAAGCGCGACATGATGGAGTCGGGGCGGTTGTTTGGGTAGGTGTAGTGAGGTTGGGGCTGGGGCTGGGGCTGGGGCTGGGGCTGGGGTTGGGGCAGGTCGGGGGTGATGAGCGTGTGCTGTTGTTGCTCGAGGTCTGCAGAGGAAGTCATGGTTAGATGGTGTGCAGATTTTGGTTGGGGTGTGGTGGGGAAAGGGTCGATGTGGCCTCTGGGCGGTGCAGACGGACGCCGTATAGGAAGAGAATGGCTGTCTTACCAATACGAAGAGGATGACAAGAGAGGGTGGTGACGCGGCTGCGGAATGAGTGTGGGCGGAGTCGAGGACGAGGATGTGTTCACATAAAGAGTAACTTTGGTTGCCGGCACTGGGGGATTCGCGGCAGGGGCTGTTCCTGCGTAAGGAAGGGATGGGATTGGCCTGGGCCACAGTGCGCGCCGGAGCTTCCTAGTCGGTCTCACATGTCCGCTGGAAGGACAGCTGGAAGGACAGCTGGTAGGTTTGGGGTGCAGAACAGTACAGGGCAGTGCAGCACCGTGCACAACAGCTGCGCGGGCTTGCTCTGGAGATAGACATGTAGACGGAGAGAGGACAGGACAGCTGTTTCTAATAGGCGTGCCCAAGCCACTGTAGTTACAGCTACACACACCTGCCTCCATTTCACCCATTTCACCCGTCTCCAGCGGTTCGCGCTACGCAACGCACAAGCCACGGCACTTTCCCACCACTGTAAAGTCCGCCATCTGGCTTGAACTCGACTCAACCCTCCACCACCAGCCATGAGGTCTACTGCCGTACTTGCCCTGCTACTGGGCATCTTTGCGGCCTTTGCTGCTGCCTGGTCCAAAGAGGGTATGTCGCTATCTCTGTCCAATTGCTGTCCTCTCATGCATCCTGAACCGGACCTACTCCCCACGCACCCTGCGCCGACTGCAACTAACTCGTCACTACATAGACCACGAAATCTTCCGTCTGCGCGACGAGGTCATCAAGTCGGAAGGCCCCAATGTCACCTTCTACGACATGCTTGGCGTCAAGCCCAACGCGAACCAAGACGAGCTGAACAAAGCCTACCGTACAAAGGGCCGCGAGCTGCACCCCGACAAGGCCCGCAAGGTCTTCCTCGCCAACTATGCGAAGAAGGCAGCCAAGACCGGCAAGACGCCAGGCGTCAAGTCCACAAAGGGCCCCTCGAAGAAGGAGATTGACGCACATATGAAGAAGGTCACGGCCCGCTACCAGAAGCTGTCCGTCGTGGCAAACATCCTCAAGGGCCCTGAGCGCCAACGCTACGACCACTTCCTGAAGAATGGCTTCCCTGCTTGGAAGGGCTCCGGCTACTACTACAACCGTTTCCGTCCTGGACTCGGCTCCGTCCTCATTGGTGTCTTGATCGTCATAGGAGGTGGCATGCACTACTTTGCCCTGCTCATGGGCTGGAAGCGCCGTAAGGAGTTTGTCCAACGCTATATCCGCCATGCGCGCAAGACGGCTTGGGGCGACGAGACAGCCATTCAGGGCATTCCCGGCGCCGATGGTGCCCCTGCATCGATCCCCGTCAACGCTCAGCAATTCGACAACGGCGAGGAAGAGGAGGAGAAGGAGCCTGAATTCATCCCAAGAAACCGCCGCGAGGCTCGTGCTTGGGAAAAGGACCAGCGAAAGAACAACAAGAAGCCCGCGAGTGTCAAGAAGGCTCGCGCCGCTGGTATCAGCACACCTGTCGAAACTGAGCTGGTTTCCGGTCCTCAGGGTGCTAAGAAGCGCATTGTGGCCGAGAACGGCAAGGTCTTGATTGTCGACTCCGTTGGCAACGTCTTCCTCGAGGAGGAGACTGCAGAGGGCATGAAGGGCGAGTTTCTCCTTGACGTAAGTGAACCTACCACCCGCTCGTCTAATCTACATGCTAACAAGCAACAGCCTGATGAGGAGCCTGCGCCTACCATCTTCGATACGCTTCTGTTCAAACTTCCCAAGTTCATCTACAACCAGTCTGCGGGCCGTGTCCTTGGCAAGAAGGAGCTCATTGACGAGCCTTTACTCGAGGCCTCTGAGCTTCCCGAAGAGGAGGCAGCCATCCAGTCTGCCACGGCTCAGAACATCAACGGCGAGACAAGAAAGCGCAAGACCAAGGCCCAGAGCCGCGTCAGGTAGTGCGCTGGGAGATGGATGGGAAGAGAAGGGTAGAGTGACCCAAAAAGGCGTGTAAGATAGATACCTCAAAAGCATGAAATTGACCCCAAAAGCATAAAATTGACCCGAAAATGAGCGCATGTCGAGTGAAGCCACAGTGGCTGAACCCTACGTTTGGACGGCTACGTCATCGGGCGGACGCGACACCACCTTGCCTTTGAGCCTTCGCTTCAGCTCTACACAACCACAACCACCTACCCTGAACTTATCCTGAAAACTCCCCCCGCTAGCACTCAACCTACCATACTATACTGCCACCATGGGTAAGCCCGCCTCCACCACACATGCGCCCCGCTAACCGACACAGCAACCCAAGACTACTACAAGATCCTCGACGTGGACGCCAAAGCCAGCCAACAGCAGATCCGCGACGCATACAAGAAAGCTGCGCTGAAGCACCATCCGGACCGCGTTCCCGCCAACTCGCCCGAGCGCAGCACACGCACCAAGCGCTTCCAAGCCATCAACGACGCATACTACACGCTGTCTGACGCGACGCGCAGGCGCGAGTACGACGCCACGCGCTCATACAATAACTGGACGGGCAGCACGGCGACGCCGGACGAGAGCTGGGAGGACGAGATACCGCGCGAAGATGCAGATGCGGGGGCAGGGCAGTCCGGCGGTGCGTTTGGCGGGTTTCCATGGAGTGCGTTTGGTTTCGGCGGCGGCAAACCCGCGGGCAGCACTGAGGAGTCGCACAACAAGTTCAGCGAGGAGCAGTTTGGTGGGATTTTCGAGGAGATGCTGCGCGAGGAGGGTATGGCGGACCAGGACGCGGGGCCCACGGGCAAGTTCTGGAGCGTCGTTGGCGGGCTGAGCGGTGGCGCTATGGGGTTTATTGTTGCGAATTTCCCCGGTATGGTTGCGGGTGCGGTCGCGGGGAATCGGCTGGGCAGTGTGCGCGATGCCAAGGGGAAGAGCGTCTATGCTGTCTTTCAGGAGATGCCGCAGGCAGATAAGGCGCGGTTGTTGAGTAGTCTTGCGGCTAAGGTGCTGAGTTCGGCCGTTAGTGGGTAGGTCTGGTCTTGACTTGCCTTGACTTGACTTGGCTGGTGAAGGACATGATATGGTAGAAATTTTCTTGGTACGGTATGATATCCTATAATGACCACGGGGAGTTCTGGGTCAGTATATTCGACGTAGATAGACATCAAACAATCAAACCACCACAGCAATATCTGCACATGTGGTATGTATGTAATACTCTGTGCTGTTTTCCAGTACTCCTAAAACGCCCGGGATATCGTATATAAGCGCAAGTGCCCAAATCCAGAAGCCTCATCCAGAAGCCTTATCCATTCATTCATCCAATCCAACATGGCACAACAACAGCCATTCACGACCAAACTTCCCCTTTCCATCAGACCTTCCCCCTCCCTTCCCCTTCAAAACCCATGTCAAATGAATTTACTAGCCATCTGCGCCAACGACGCCAAATTCCCAATTCCGCCCGCCACGCTCTGAACATCGATGCCGCCAAAGACACCGCCTTCCCCACGTCTCGAGGGTCCAGATCCCGATGGAGGGCCGTAGCCTTGACTGCCATAATACCCCCACCTCCCGCACCATAACTTCCGCCACCGTGATTCCCACCCCTAGCACCGCCGCCCATATCCGGCAAGTTAACGCCAAACTTGCGCGCCAGCTTCGTCAAGACGCCGCCACTCACCAGCGGCATTATCACCGCAAAGAAGACTTTATACGGATGCCGCCGTGCATAGTGCACCAGGTCGCGCCACAGCTGCCGTAGCTTGCGATACAGCGATTGCAGGTAGCTGGCGCGCGGCTGCCGGTTGTACCGTGATGTCGGGGCCCGGTGCGAGGTGCTGTGGCTGCTGCCGGCGGAGCTGCGCGCGTAGGTGCTCCGTGGTCGGGAGGTGGAATGGCTGGAGTAGGTGCTGCGGGTGGGCGAGGTGGAGAAGGGGTTCCAGCCCATAGTTGCGGGTGCGGGTGTGGTTTTGTTGTGTTTTGTTGTGGGTTGGGAGGTTTGGTGATGCGGTTGTTGTGCGTTGCGCGAGAAGGCTGGCGAGGTTTTGGTGGTGCTGGCTGGAGCGTGTCTGGGGTGATGGATAGATGTATCCCACTACAATCTCAACATGCGCACAGTAAAATGCGAACTCCTCAACACCCTATGTGCTGTCGCCGTGTATGCGCTGTCTCAAATGACTCCTTCGCAGCTCCACAGCTCTCCAGATCCAGAGCAGGGCCAGAAGCTTTTGCGGCAACGCTTGTGTGGCGACGCTTGTGCGGCAACAAGTGGGTCGAATTGGGCCTCAACAGCGTTCAGTTCCTTGCTCCCCTGTCTGAATGCGCCTTGCTCGCTCGTTCGTTCCACAGGCACAGGCGGTGGCTCGGCCTTGGGATGAGGATCCGCAGCGTTGAAGCAACACGACGTCGAGAGCAGCGCGCGCAGGCCGCAATGGGAACGTCAATGTGAATGTGAATGGCAACTTCTGTCTGTCAAGACAATAGCACAGTTAGAGCCGCGGAGGGGATTTGAGGATCGGTGCGCGAACGTGTGGAGCTTACCACCTTACCCTACGAGCCAGGCCTGATCGTCGTTGCGTGCGTCGCGCGTCGTCCTACCACCCAACCCCCACGCGGCCGAAAGTATTCGCCGCACATCAAACCATCCAAAAACAAGGGAACACGACAAAGTCATTTCGTGCTCCGCAGACTTACACTCCAACAACGCTGTGGAGATTACCTTCAGAACACAGTCTTGTAGAGAACAGATTATTCTACAGTTTTGTCTAATTGGAATTACCATCTTACGGTGTTGTGGCGAGGAAAATCTGTTCAAAACAAGGGCAAGTCAATAGTGTGCGGGGAACGCTTTCGGCCGCGTACATACCGCTAATTCACCGCCTCCCGCCAAGACGCCACCATTCCTGCAATGCGCGCCGCGTCAGGCTGTCCGACGCCCGAAGCCGAGAGCCCGATGCACGAGTGCTGTGTTCTGCGTGAACCGAAACATTGGCGGCGGGATTGGTTGCGTATGCGCAGCTAGGTGCGAATAAACGAGCTGCAATGGTTTGACTGCTTTTGATGGCCTGGTTCTGCATCATCATGGCCGGGTTCTACATATATACGTTTGATGCAATCCTTAGACACAGCGGCACGCCCTCGACTTGTGGTGATGCGAGAGATTTGTGGGATAAAAGCGTTACGCTGCTCGAGTCGCAGGTTGAAGTGTATTTGATCTACCTATCCTATAAACTTGCCAACAGATACACAATGCTCGATATTAAATGCTCACATTCATCACCTCCTGAAGCTCGAGCTCAAGGATCCAAACGCATCAGGCGAATGCCGTCCGCCCATCAGTCCTGTAAAGTCCACGCTCTCGTTGCTGACATGTCTAATGCCACGTGTTTGGGACATGGCCGACACGGGTTTGGCTTGCGGGGCGGCTGGCGTGGGTGCTGCGCTTGTAAAGGGATTCGAGTGACCCGAGAACGATAGGGCATCAGTTGCCGCAGGCGCAGCGGGCGCGGCGGGTGCTTGTGCTCCTGCCCCCGCCTGGCCCATCAGCAGGTTTGGCATGGTCGCCGAACGCTGTGGCGCAGACTGCTGCTGGCTGTACTGCGAAAAGGCCGCGTACTTGTCGAATGGCGTATTGTTTTGTGGGTAGCTGGGCTGTTGAGTGGGTTGTTGCTGATACTGCCAGGGGTTGGGCGCTTGGGTCGTCGATGTTTGCGTTTGCGTTTGCTGGTAACTCGATCCCATGCTGTTGAACGGATTCGGAGCTTGTGTAGTCGGCGTTTGTGTCTGCTGCGGAGTGGTCCAGGGGCTGAACGCTTGCTGTTGTGACATTTGCTGTGGGGGCGTCTGTTGTTGCTGGAATTTCTGCGGTTGTTGGGCGACACTCGAGCCAAAAGGATTGGCGTTTGCTGAAGATGTGAATATCTGACTCTTTGAAGATTTCAGGAAGGGGTTTCCTGGGCTTGCTGGCTGAGACATGGACTGGTACTGAGGTTGGGGTGGGTAAAATGAGCTGTATTGCTCGGGTATCTGTGGCATCGGGGGTGGTGTGAAAGACTGCTGGAACGGATTTGTTTGCGCGAACGGTGGGTTGGGCTGGGCGAGTCCTCCTGTTCGGTTTGGAAACAATGGCTGTGCAGGTTGCTGTGACTGTTGATACTGCTGAGGCTGTTGGGACAGTTGCATACCCTGGAATGACTGCTCGAGACTCTGCTGCTGCTGCTGCTGCTGTTGCTGCTGAAGTTGCTGCTGCTGTTGAAGCTGTTGAGGTTGTTGCCCGAATGGATTGTAAGACTGGCCATAGCTCTGCTGTTGCTGTGGCTGCTGCTGATACTGCCCTTGCTGGCTGTAATTCTGCTGTTGCTGTGCTCCTCCCTGCTGATATTGACCTTGCTGGCCCTGTGACAAGAATGGGTTGTATGAGTTTGCCTGTTGATTTGACTGCTGCTGTCCGGCGTAGTTAAACTGCTGATTCTGTTGCTGAGCCAGAGGCGCCGCATCCAGCGCGTCGAACGGATTTGTTGAAGCCGCGCCTTGCGGGACATTGTCAAACGACAGGCCGTTCGCAGGGTTCTTGGCAGGCTGTGTTGGCGTCGTCCGCCCAGATATCCCCGAACCCTGCTCTCCCAGCCGGATCAACGCCTCGACGGTCCTGTCTAGATTGCCATTCAAACCCTTCAAGATGGTCGAGTTGCGCTTGTCGTCCGGGAAGCCCATGTCTCGCAGCGTCGCCAACTTCGAGTCTAGCCCATCGCCGGAGGTGTGGATGTTGGACCCAAAGACTCGAGACGGCTTGTTGACGCGCGGCGGTGAGGCTTCCTGTCCAAAGCCTAAGCCTGGAGAGGTGGGAGGCGAGAGGTTCTTCGAAGCCGACATCTTCCTCAACCCAAAGCCAAAGCGCCCTGTGGGCTTGGGTGGCAGCGGAGGCGGTCTGTCTTCGGAGCTGGTACTGCCCGTGTTGTGGCGCGTGCCCGGCTGGGGAGCATTCATGTATATGCGCAGCTCGTACTTTTGCCGTATGTAGCGCTCCATGGCGCCGTCTACTTCGTCGACATCGATGGGTATCTGCGCCTTCGTGTTGCGTGGGTTGTACGTCTTGTTCGACTCGGCGTTGCCGATGCGCTTCATATTCTATGGCCGTCAGTGCTGTCTCAGACGGGCCTGGTCGTGTCTCCTCACATCAACCTGCGCATTGTCCCACTTGTCCATGCTCAGGGATTTGACCTTGGAGATGTGTGTGCCCAGCTTGCGGTGCAGGGCTGCGCAGCGCATGCATAGAAAGATGCCCAACTGCAATCGTCCGTCAGTACTGGATTCGACGTCATGTCGAGACACGGCATGGAATTTACTGAGGACGTACACTCCAACTCGCCCATCCTGTATCCTTGTCAGCCGGGCTCTTCGAGTATGCACGCTCCCCTTACCTGGATTCTTTGCACCACAGTCGGCACATGTCCCATTGCCAGGCACCGTCTTGATCAGCTCCTGTAGGGTGCGCTCGTTGCGCGCCTGCTGACGTTTGTTCAGAGCGGAAGCCATGTCGTTGCGCCGTGAGCGTTACGCAGGGACCGGGGCTGAGCCAGTCTCGCAGGAGCGGTAGAACGTGCGTATCGGTATCGGTATGCGGCGGGGGCTCGAGGACGGGACGGCGAACACGTAGCACAGCACAGCGATCAATCTGCACGCAGCGACATTTCGACCGCGAGCTGGATTCAAGAGCAGAGAAGAAAGGGGACCGCGAAGAGCTGCTTAGTTCGCACACCATGACGAGTAATGCAACCCCGTTCCGCTTCAACTCATGGCCTCGCTCCATCCAGGACCCCGGGCCTAGCGTTGGCTTGGTTCAGCCTTGCCCCTGTTCGCGTTGATAGTTGCTGGGCAGCAGAGACGAGCCACTCGGTCTCATTGCATGTTGCCACGGTTCCTACCGAGGGCAGAGAGCGCTCAACGTCTACCCAGTCGTCCATCGACACTGCTCACCTCTACCAGGAACCTCACTTCTGAACCAGCTGGACATGGCCTCTGTTGCTGGTACAGGTCCAACTGGTACAACCAACATCACCCAGAGGTCCACAGCAAACTTCGGAGCCCAAGGCCTCACCAGCACAACAAGAAATAGGTATGTAGGGTCACGCAGGTGGCTCCAAGCGCTATCGAACTCCCTCAAATGAGAGAGCGTAACCAGCCCGAAGCCTAAAAGTGCCGTCTCACTCTAGGACGCAAATATGACAACCACGCGGTAGAGATACCCGTCGTGGCCGTTGATTAATCGTCCGTGTTTATGATTGTGTGTGAGGAGCGAAAAGGCACACGAGCGAACGCTTTGCAGATTTTGAGGCCGCTGTGCCAAGCCCCCGGCCCGACAGTGACGCCGCGGAACGCCCATGTCTTTTTGAATTTTTCTTCGTTGCCAGTATTACTTTCCACAACCACAACCATCAATCATCAACCAACACTGTGTTCGCAACAAGTGTGCTGTCCCAGGCGATTCATCTGTCGTCTCCAGCTGCTGGTACTTGCCCATTTGTGTTGTCTTGCACGTAGTCCAAATGACTGCATACCCCACGATTGCCTGCTCTCTGGATCTGCGCCCCCTGGCCAGAGAGCAACATATCCTTCTAGTGGGAGAGGAAAATAGGTTTTTAGCAGGACCGTGTCTACTCCACCCTACGCATTGCCGTCTTCATAGATGCGTAGGACTAATTTTATGACAAACATCTCTTGTGATACCATTGTTTTTTCTTGGAGAAAACAAGAACATGAAAAAAATTCCGTCTTAGATGCCATCCTTCCTCGAGTGGGCTGAGTATTGCACTGTATTGCTATTTGGTCATCTTGGGCGGTGCCAATGAGTACCCCAAACCGGGAATCATCTATTGCAGCAGCACCTGCCCATTCAATGCACACCACACCGTACGTACGTGCATCACGTCACCGCAGCACGAGGAACAAGAATCGGTGCACCAACCGCCCAATCATCCAATGACCACAAGTTCGCGGACCGCGATATGATGTCGTAAATTTGATGTGTAGCTCAATAAAGTGATACGCTTTGTACGTAGACTGTAGACCAAGCTGTTGTAACTCCATACAGCCTTCTATTTCACCCTTTGGTTTTAGCTTGTTTTTTCGTTGGATCAGATAAGTAGTGCTTGACTGCGTATAGGAATAGGCATATACAATATCCTCACACGCACGCTCACATACAAAGACAGCACGCTACTCGCTGCTTGCTACTCGCTACTTACTGCTTGCTGCTTACTTGCTAATAGTGTACAGCGTACAGTAGGTAGCACACGGGAATACACCGCAGATAGCACCACAGATCACAGCATATTGAACAGGTACCACGGCAGACAAAAAAACCAGAGAGTATGAAACCTACACGCTTCGCCTACACATCATCCACACATCACCCACACTACACCAATACACCCACACCCTTACATCTACACACAACAACACATCGCCAATGACCAAAAGAAGTCAGCACCAAAGCATTAAGAAAAAACTAATACCCACCTAGTGAGACGTCTCAAGGGGTGATTACGAACAATAACTATCAAGGTATCTATGAACAAGAACGAAACACTAAACAGAACAGTACAGAACTAAACAGAACAGTACAGAACTAAACAGTACAGAGCAATGAAGAACAATGCAGAGCACAGGACAGAACCGAACCGAACAGACGGAACAATGCAATGCAACGCAGTGCCAACCCAAACGGACAACTATGATGCAAGCAATCGTAAGATGAAAACGAACGACGTGCCACAGCCTCGTTTCGCAAAGGTGATACAGCGCAGAGCGCAACAGTGTACCATGCATACGCGCATGCCGCACGACCTCAACATAAAAGAAGGATGCCTAGGAACCTAGCAGCAAAGTGAGGGTAAAGAAAGCTGCTAAGTAAAATCATAACAGGGGCGCTGATCTAGGTCTCCTTCCATAGTTCCTCCTCTGCTGCCACAAGCATGCCGATTTGGATCGCTCCAGTGCTAGCTCAATGTCCCAGATACTTTCTCGACCCGCCATGTATACAAAGCTGTAGAGGTCGGCCGCATGAGCAATCAGAGATTGCGACCTCGATATCCTTTGCATCACGGGCTGTTGCTTGAGATCTCTCTAGAATCTCTCTTGGGAGCGCGGATCGCCGTGGTTCTCAAACAAGTCTTCAAGATACGCACTCGGCGCCCGGCCACCAGGCTCTGTAGTTCCGCCGGGCACGTTCAAAGACAAGTTGCTCATGGTGCCGTTGCCGTTGCCGCTGCCCTGGCCATAGACACCGCTTCTTGTGTTGCCTGGTGTGCTGAGAGTAGCGACGCTGTTGCGGTTGTAGTTCGAGAAGCCATCCCTCGACGGTGGAGCACGGTCGTAGCCGCGCGAGGGCGGGAGCGATGGCGACCCTGGGGGCGAGGCGCCAGATGCTCGGCTAAAGCGGTTGCCTTGAAGGGCCAGCGAGTTAGTTGATAGGTGGCCAGGGTGTGGGCCTACATGAGCCATGGGAGATCCGCCAGCGGGTGCTGCGTTGCCGCTGGCATAGTAACCTGCAGGCAGATAGTTCGACGAGCGGTTGCCTGGGGATGCGAGACCAGCAGCACCGCCTGCAGTAGGAGAGAAGAACAATGAAGATGTCGCCCGGGGAGTGGTGCCATTGGGAGCCTGAGCGAACGGTTTTTGGGGCTTTGAATGGCCAGTCGGCGCCGCAGCCAGGTGGTCCAGAGACATGGTAGAGCTACCACCCACGTGGGTGTACATTCCGCGCTTCTTGCCAGGTGCTGCTGACATGGCCTTCATATCAGCCAGGTTCTGCGCCAGAGCAGCGCGTTTGACGGATCGATGCAGCGACCACGCAACGAGAGCTCGCCACAGAAGCACGCAGGCACCGAGGAAACCCAGAATCGCGCCGACGCAGATGAAGACAGTTCCATCGGGAAGATCCGACTTTTGCATAAAGATGGCACCAGATGTGTCTGGGACCTGTTGGTTGGGTATACCCACGCCGGCAAGCGTGGGCAGACCGGACAATTGGATGATGCCTTGTGTGACGGTTGGAAAGGTGCCGCCGTTGTCAGCGGTGGCGGCTGTTGTTCCTGACGGTACTGCACTCGACTGTGGTGCAGATGTTGCTTGGGCCGAGCTGGACGCTGGCGCCGAGGAAGGCGCCGCCGCCGACGACGCTGCTGCGCTGGACGACGCTCCCTGTCCGTCCGGCTGTTGTATTGTTGACAACTGCGGCAGGTTGTTGTCGCCCTGCGCAAGAGCGGCAGGCGCTGCAACCAGCAGCAGACCCAGGAAGGCTATCGATGGGTGCATTCTGAACTGCGTACGACGTTCGACGGGGTTGTCGTGGCCTGGGGTATCGAGGGGTCCGCTCAAGGCCACAGCGTGGTGGAGGGTGAGGCCGGCCGATCGTGTCTCAGGGGCTGAGAGTGTTCGTGGACAGTGAGCAGCGTCGCAGGTGGGCCCAAGGCAGTGAAGTCTAGGTAGAGCGAGCGACAGAACAGCAAGAGGTGGAGACGGCCCTACGTGCTAGGCTGTTGGCCGAGGGAGAACGGGGCTGCAGGGGCGGACTTGAGGATCGAGCGCTCCGTTCGCTTGGTGTTTGGCACGGGCTAGCGATCGGAATGGGGAATGGGGCAGCGGGCTGAGCGAGAGACAAAGACAGACTTGCCGAGCTATCCAAGAAGAACGGCGGGAGACCAGAAAATAATGTGCCTGTGCCGTGCGCGGGACTGCTGCACTCGCGCATGCCTGGCTGTGGAGCTGGATACGCGATCCAAACCTTGATCGTGAACCCTTTGTCTGCTAGACTCGTCCCTGCGTGATGCAACTACTAGTGACTGTTTTGGGCCCGCCATTGCCCTGTCGTTGGCGTCGCATCGGTCGTTGCTTCCGCCGACAATTTTTCGAATTCTTGGCAGTCTGAACCGCTCCACGAAGAAGTATCAGCTCGTTATCGACTTTCGCAGCACGAACACACCACACCCTCTTGCAGCCATGGGTGTCCAGAAGAAGACGCGCAAATTTGCGCAGATGAAGAGAGTCATTGGTAAGCTTCAAGTATACGCCAGCAACGTTTTGTGCAGCACTGACTGTCCCAGGCCAAAAGGATGGAAGACTGTATGCGCCGCGCGCCTGCCACCTCTGTCTCCGGCACACTGACACGTCCTCGCAGAAAGAAGAACCAAAGCGACGGCGAGCTCGAAGCGAAAAAGAAAGCCGCGGCCGAAGTAGCCAAGCGCGAGATCCCCCAAGTCTCATCCGCGCTCTTCTTCCAAGCCAACACAGCCCTGGGCCCGCCCTACTCCGTGCTCGTCGACACAAACTTCCTCTCGCACACGGTGCACGCCAAGCTCGAGCTGGACAAGGCCCTCATGGACCTCCTGTACGCGAAAGCCACGCCCATCATCACAACCTGCGTCATGGCTGAGCTGGAGAAACTCGGCCCCAAGTACAGAATCGCTCTGCGCATTGCCCGGGATGAGCGCTGGGAGCGCCTCAAGTGCGATCACAAGGGCACATATGCCGATGACTGTATCGTGGAAAGGGTTATGAAGCACAGGATCTATCTTGTGGCGACCAACGATAGGGATTTGAAGAGGCGCATTAGGAAGATTCCCGGTGTGCCGATTGTGAGCGTGGCCAAGGGCAAGTACGTTATTGAGAGGCTGCCGGATGTAGCTGATAGCCGGTGAACAATGCGTGGAAGGATGGAAGCAAGGGAAACAAGGTCTGGTTCATGCATAGCGCGGCGTTTGGGATATTCATGGCACATCGCAAGATACGGTAGCACGGACGGCATCTCGAATACTCACTAAACGACTCTCACCACTGAATTTCGATAGGGAACGTAGTGTCACACGGAAAAAAAAAAAAAAAATCGTAAAAGGCATGCATTCATCTGTTCATTCCCTACTCTGACAGCAAACGGAGCCAACTACCATTCACAACCCACCCAGCCCATCCAACAACGCAGTCAACCCCCAATCCCCATCAAGGTCCCCACCGCCGCGCTCTTCCCGTGTTTTTTCCTCCTCGCCTCACCTTCCTTGTCGTACTGTCTCCTCGACTTGGACCTGCGTCTTCTCCGCTCACTACTCCCTGAGTCCGACGTCATTGAGTCGTCGTCATACCTGTCCGCCGGCCGGGGAACATGATACGACTGCCGCCAGAGTGACTGCGGGTTTGATGGGTTGGCGTAGAGTTGCATATGGGGCGGGTAGAGGTAATTGTTGTAGGGCGCACCGGGCGGTGGGTAAGGGTATTGCGCATTCGACGGCGGAGGGGGCATCTGCGGGGACATCTGTGGAGAATAGTGATTTTGCGGTGGTAGAGACGCGTATTGATTGCTGGGCGTTGGTACTGGCATTGCCAATGGGGCGTTTGATGTCCGCGAGTTGATGCTCGGTGGATATGGTGGTGGCGCGAACATACCTGGCCCTGGCATAGACATCGAGCGGTCCAGTGGCGGTGGTGGCGGAGGATAGGTCAGTGTACTTGATGAACGCTCCAGTGGCATCTGAGGCCTGCTTGCAGTCGGTGTTCGATCACGATCTTGGCCAGCCATCTTAGCCAGATAGCTTAGAGGCGGGCGAGGAGGGGGTTGATCGAAAGAAGTACGCCTGATGCGTGGCGGTGCGGGCGGCGGCGGTGTTGCTGGTACGTTCTTTCGGTATATTTCCACAGTCCGCTCAACCAGCTGTTTGACCTGATCGAACTTCAGCGGCTGCTCGATGCAGAAACACGTGTCAAACCTCGTTCTCCGCCCATCCTTTCTCTCTTTCTGCATCTGCGTGACCTTGTAGCCAGCTTCCTGGATGGCTTCCTTGCATACCCAGCTCGCCATGACTTCTGTCCAGTTCCGACGTTCTGCATATGCATTCGAAGGTGGTAAATCCGTATTCGAGTAAACGACTTTGCCGTCAATGTACTTCCATTCATATTTGGAAGTGCGGAGGGTCCATGGTATCCCAAGTTCCAGGTCTTTGTCTTCCTCTTTGGCTTCGACTGCTGCTGCAGCTTCTACAGGCAAACTGCCTATGCTAGTAAGACGTGATGCTGGTGTTTCGAATGTCGTACGGGAAGCTCTCGGTGATGCTGCTGGCGAGATGGGAGCCAATGACCCAGATTTCGAGGCAGGCACAGGGATGGGCAGAGTCGTGTCCATGAACAGTGGCTGCACGCTGCCAGACCGCTGAGGGGCGCCCCTTGATCGTTCGTCCTCCTCGCTATCAGATTCCACGGTCGCTTGCTGGTTCTCATGTTTTTGGGTGCGGGCTTTACGTTCCGCATCACGGAGGCGGTGATCAAAGTCTGGCAGACTAGTCCACCTCTCTAACAGCTGTTCAGTTCGCGGGCCAGCGATGCTACATACCATCGGTAACCACCCATACTCTGCAGACCCCGAGGTATCAAGACTGCCAATGTACTTGTCTTGGTACTGGAAGAGGTGACTTGGTCTAGGCGATGTTTCGGATCCCGTTGCAACAAGACTCTGGGAGCTGTCTGCTTCCATCAGAAATCGAGCATCATGACGAGGAATTTGCTCATGAAACATCGCTGTAGAGAGTATCGACATTTGCTGCTCAATGATGAGTGTTTGAAGCTGAACCTTCTCATTTTCTACCGCTTTTGCCGCTTGCTTTGGCGATACTGTAGGGCGAAGCCTGCAGGGGCTTGTCAGCAAAGATATATAGAGGTGTCGATGATGACCTGCTCAACTTTATACAGACGTACAAGAATGGAAATCTCAACTTACTTCGACCACATGATACTCTGGGCAGTATACAAAGTCTGCAAGAGAACGGCTAGTGTCAGTGTCAAGCATTCGAGATGTGCGGTAAGATAGGCCAGCCTTGTCACACTGGGCGACCGGCTTCGCGAGCAATTTTTCGATGACGGGACCCTATCTCCTTCGTCGCTGTGTTCATTTCTGCGAAGCTCGGTTTCATTTTCGATTTCTTTTAACACGGTTTGTGATTGCATGGTAGCATCTTCCAGAACATCCAGAGCCTGTCTACAGTGTCAGCCTAAAAGTGCACAATATACCATGAAAGTGCGAGTACGTCGGCTTTCTCCCCAGATTATCTATCTGCAAGAAAGCTTGTTTAGATATCGGCTCATCACAAACGTATTCTCAGCCAACCTTCCTTCAGCCAGACACGTCCGAACATGGGGTGGACGGTGGTATAGCAGGCATGCATGAACGACATACCTCGTAAGAAGGCAGACGATCGTCCTCCTTAATGATAGTTCCGACCTGCTTCAGAATGGAAGCAAAATTGTTGATCGTCTTTGCCACCTTCACAAAGTCTTTTGCCTCCCCGGGTGACGAAGCGGCGAATTGATACAGCTCCAGTGAGAGGCAAGAGCTGCGCGAGACGACGGGCAATATCGCCTCGAGTACTGCCATATTTGGTCAAAACCGAAGCATTCAAAGTCCAGGTTGAAAAGTGTTACGTGGAGAAGTCAAAAATTGCCGAATGGATCGTGAGGTTGTGATCCTCGTGTTCTGAGGTCATGGTACGTTTAAGATATGCAGAAACGCAGGGTCGCCGCTGACCGGGAGATCAGAGCATCGTTGATTGGCTGACGAGCGAGGAGGCACCGAATTTGCATACGCAGAGGGAACTGCTGAACTGCGGACCAAACTGCATGATCGGCGAAGATCCTGGCGTTGCCTGGCAAGCCGCGTTTGCAGTTTAGACTGGGTTCGTGCTGCAGTACGCCCATAAGCTGCGCTAAGGCATTGGACACATGATGCTGAGGGTGCAACGACGATTGGCCACGCGTTGAAGGATGAGGCTCTATTATGACTTTGGAAGTAATCCAGGGTTGACAAGGGATCCTGTACAAAGCGTCCGGTGAGAACTCATGTTCGATCATATTTGGGTGTGCACCTGCGAGGCTGTGATGTTCAAGGCTCAAGCTGAAGTTTTCGATACGCAATTTCGCAGCGCCCAAGTAACGATACCAAGCGCGACTGCAAACCAGTACTAGGCACATGAAATGTACGTACCGTACTGCACAGTTAAAGCAAGATTGCAGAGAAATACGCAAATGTTGAGGCAGAGAATCAGTGATGATAGAATCAGCACTAATTGCAGCCGCGCAACCTACGCAGGGACTATTCGTTGAACGGTACTAGCAGTACACATCCCACACGAGCGATGGTTCTACACATCTGCATTGCTGGCTTGGTTGAAATGACGCAGTGTGGTGGAGGGAGCATTTCTGTCATAGGCGTGACCAGCCACCTCGTTGGATCAGCCAGTAGCCTTGCAACGCAACGGAAAAATAGAGGGACGTAGTTTAAATGTGAGAACAAGCTGAATGTAGTGCAAAAGAGAGTACATATTATCGGCAATCAACTGTTGCCCGTAACAACAAGATTAAGCAAACGGTGCATCGGCGAACCGTGATGGATGGCTGCGGGCGAATGTCGACGGCGGACAAGGGCACCAAGTCCCTTGTCCGCCGTCGACAGAATCGAGATAGTGCCAAGCCTTTCGAGCCGTTCGTTCCACGATGCTCCCACGTGCCTTGCTGCCATTGAGGATGCTCGGTAGGGCAACAGAATGGTCAAAAGTGATTGTGTATGCACCTTTGAAGCTAAGATACACGCCTGCAGTCTGTCCGCTGTCAGCTCTAGTATGAACTCATGTTCCGTGCCTGGACGATGCCATGATATGCAGGGGCCGGGAAGCACCGAAGCAGCACCATGCTTCGAATTTGGATGCGGCCTCGGATGCGAAATTTGGATGACGAGCGCCAACACGCGAAAGGCGCCGTAGCTTACTCCACTCTCCCACCTTCTTGAATCGGCACTCTGCCGCTTACAGCACCGTCGCTCTCGGTCTTCCCTACTGTACATAATCTTGTAATTCTCTACGGCCAGCGCCTGTCCACTCCGCTCTCCGTCGCCATCCACGCTGCGCCATTGACTCCGCTCATTCGCGCAGAGAACGATCCACCAAGTCATTAGTCCGGAGTTCCCAATTCACTCCTTGACAGCAAGCCACCCAGCCAGAGAGCCTCTTTGCGCGCACATGCAAACGTCAGCCAGCTGTCTCGTCACGCAGTTAATCCCCAGACCTTCCTGATCTGGGACCGTTATCGATTGATTGGACCCCCGGCGACCGCGGCCCTCGCCACGCCTCCACCAGCCCCGCGCGCTCGTACATATCAATTCCACGCCCCTCATGCCGCGCTCCATGTCTTCTACGGCTGTGAGCACTGCCGTCATGGCCTCGCAAGAAGAGCCCGTCCAGCGTTTGCGCCGTCCTGGCTATGGCACGTTTGAGGAGCAACGCCAACGACGTCACTCATGGCATACCAAATCTTGCATCCAGGAAGCGGAAAATTTCCAACTAATGGTAGGCATCTCATTCTACGAACGCTGTCCCTATGGCTGACTCTGTGTACAGCTTCGCAACTTTCTGACCGACCTCAACTGCAGATTGGACTTTCTCGAAGACTACGGCCACCTCAAATACGATGCAGGCGTCGAATACGCATACACCACCCTCCTTACCGTGCGCGAATCGTGCTCCAAGATCTCCGACGGCGCACTCGAAGCTGGACGTCGCCAAGCCTCCGTCTTCGTCGAGACACTAGAGGGGCGATACAAAGAAGCGCTAGAGTCGCAAGAGACATTGGGCGAGAAGGTCATGGAAGGAATCCAGCTCATGGACTCGTACTTGACAGATTTTGAGACACGCGCCTATGCTTTGAGAGATGGTGCCATTGGCTCGTATGCCCACGACATGTACGAAAGTGGACGGAGAAAGATGGACGAAGGAATCGAAGCTGCCAAAGGCGTCGTCGACAGTGGTCTCGACAAGGCTCGCCGAGCTCGTGAAACCGTTGAGATCACAATCGAGCACGGTGTGCAACGCGCGCTGGCCCGCGCAAAGGAGCACGGCCTGATTCACTATGACGATCTACCCGAGCCCTGGAGAATCAACCCCCATATCTTGAAGGGCTACCGCTTCTCCGAAGGCAAGTGGGCCTGCGTGCGGTCTGTGTTTGGTTTTCACAACGAGCTCGTCAACATCTGGTCCCATCTCCTTGGTTTCATCATGGTCCTTGCCTTGGCCTTCTACTTTTACCCCTCCAGCGTCAACTGGAGCCAATCAACCAAGGCCGACATCTTCATTGCCGGTGTCTTCTTCTTCGCAGCATGCAAGTGCCTTGCTTGCTCGACCATCTGGCATACCATGAGCAGTATCTCGGAACAAACATTGCTCGAGCGCTTCGCCTGCGTCGACTACACGGGTATTTCACTTCTCGTCGCCGCCTCCATCCTCACCACAGAATACGCTGCTTTCTACTGCGAGCCTGTCTCTCGCTGGTCGTACATGATCCTCACTGGTGCTCTTGGTATCGGCGGCGTCATTCTTCCCTGGCAACCAACCTTCAACCGCGCCGACATGGCCTGGCTGCGTGTTGCTTTCTACTGCTCCCTCGCTCTGACGGGTTTCATCCCCTTCTTCCAGCTCTCTTGGACCCGCGGCCCCCAATGGGCGCTGTACTTCTATGCGCCCATCACCAAGAGCCTCATTGTATACATCACCGGCGCAGTGTTGTACGCAAGCAAGTGCCCCGAGCGCTGGTTCCCCGGGTTCTTCGACTACGTTGGCTGCAGCCACAACATCTGGCACGTTGCCGTACTGGGAGGTATCATCTTTCATTACATGGCCATGCAGGCCATGTTTACATCAGCCATGACTCGAGCACAGGTTAGCTGCTCTGTCTACTAGCTTTCCCTACTTTCTTTAACATCTTTTTTTGTGTCGTTGGTCTACAGCATTTGAGCGATTGAACTGAGCATTTGGTGCGGGTGCATGTAGACGGCCGTTTGTCTAGAGGAGCGCGTTGCGCTTTTGCATCTGCGCATACGTTTTAGAGTGCATTGATGACCGCTTTTCATTCACGTTATTACTATCCGATTGAGCAATTACTACACATGTCTCTCGTGGTGTTTGCTCTCCAATTCAAGGAGGACCAGGCACGGACTGTATACCGGCGGTGATACGGTCCTACAATATTGAACCTCGCCATACGCTGGTGTTTCTTCTACGTCGATCGCGGGAACTACTGGCACTTTGCGGTATCACGATCGAGTATATTCTAGCATCTTAACAGCGTCGCTATGCGAAAGGGGAATCTCATAATTTCAACCCGTCTGTTACACCATGGTGATACTGCATCTCGACACTGAGTAAGTATAGCCTACTGTTCCTCAACTTCACAAGTATGCTGCACAAATCCAAAGAGTACAAGTTCACTCAGGTAGCCACCACAGTCATAGAGCAGAGACTGGGTCGAGGTGTAAGACCAGCATCAAAAGACGGGTCCACCGACAGCGCCACAGGCGACACAAGTCCCCATCTTCCCGCCACCACTAACACACCAACTCACCTCCCAGAAAAATAATTCCCCTGCGGCCCACCCGGCATGACATTAGAATGCGAGCTCTGCTCCATCGGCTTCCTAACCGGTTTCTCCTTCCTGACAAAGCACTCACCAACAGGATGACCATCTTCACCAGAACAGATCCACTTTCCAATACCCATATCTTCAGGTGCTCTGCGGACGCCGCGACCTCCACCACCGACGATCAGATTGCCGGGGCGATACGCCGGGTCTGCGAGCATGCGCCTGATGACGCTGGAGTGGATCATGGCGTTGGCGGGAATGTCACGCGTCTCGCCTTTGGGTAGCGGCCATCGGATTGCTTTCCACGATCCGTCTTCGCACAGGTCCATACGTCGGAAGGGGAGGTATTCCATTATATTCCACGATACGACGCCCATCCTTCCGGCGCCGTTGTCGAACTGCAGGACGTCGTGCATGCGCCCTTGGGTCGCGGCGTAATGGAGTTTTCTGTGGAAACTGGTGTCAGGGTGCGTTTGGTGATGGGTTAGGTGTGCTTGTCGTCAATGATGATGTTGGCCGCTCCGTTTCCGTTAGCTGGATCATCGTCGACAGCGGATAAAACTGGATCAACGGCGATGGCGGGAACTAGGGTCTGACGGCGCGGGCCGCCAAATGTTCGGCCTTCGTGGCAGCAGTTCAAAGCTTCTAGTTTCTCGTCATCGAACTCTAATCCAGCTTTCTGTGCCTCGCGGACCATCCACACGAGGGGCACGTGGCTCAAAGCAGCTTCATGACCTGAGTCAAGAGGCCAGCCTCCGCCGATATCCTGATAGAAGTCAGACTGCGCATCTTTGAAGTCGTGGATCCGGAATTACCGCATGACAGCCTGGAAACCAAACCTCTTGGATGTCCTGTTCGCCCTCGTCCTCATCCCAAGAGTCTTGCGTGTGAATTGGATCCGTCGATTGTATCGATACGCCACTACACGAGTAGTTTGGGCTCAAATTACGCACTCCCAAAGTCTCGTGTGGATCTCTGAAGTTATGAGGCGGAGCGAGAGTGTCGCGACGCCCTCTAGGCTCTTCACTGTCTTTCTCGTTCTGACACGTTTCGTCGTCGTCATTCGTCTCGTCGCTATTAAGGAACTCTTTCATGTGATGACGCCGGTGGTGACGTTTGTAGAGCATCGCATGGTCCGGTTTTGCTTGCGAGATTAGATTCTGTCGAAACTTTGCACGTCGCTCATCAATAGACACGGCATGTCGTATCACACGTGCCGAACTTCGTGCAGTGTAGGGGAACCTGCTGCGCTGCATCCATGCGTTCTCGAAGTGTGGCACGCTGTTGACCGTGTCGAAGAGACCGAGGAAGCGGATCGCACGCACGGGGCGACTGAAGGTCTCTCTGAATGCGCACATGAATTCGAGGAGCTTCTTCTTCTCCTTCTTCTCTTCTTCGTCGCCTTCTAACCGGCACTGCCATTTTTGAAATGTTCTGTATTGCCTGTCAGTTTGGCAGTTTGTAGTGATATGTAAGGTACTTACTTCCAGGCAAAGTGGCACATCTCCTCGTTACCAGCCTAGGTGTATCAGTAACGGCATTGCTTCAGATGTGCTGATAACTCACTGATAGCAGACCAACATGATCAAGCATCTCCGCTAAGAAGCGAGCGGTATAAGCACCTCTCGAGAAGCCAAAGAAATATATATCATCTCCTGGTGTGTAGTATCTCATTAAGAACTGAATCAAACGTTAATTGTGAGCTCGAGACATTTTGCACTGTGATTCAGAGCTGCTCTAAAGGGCTGATCAAAGCCAACTTACTCGATAACCAGCCATAACATGGAGATCAAAAGATGTACCTTCAAATTCGTCAGTGAATGCCTTCTGAACATCGACCAAAAAATGGTAAGACTTACCGACAGCGCTGTCTTTCGCTTTTGCGTACCAGTGTTTGAACCTCTCGATTCGTCCCGTTTTGGACATGGAGCTGTTGGCCTGCGCAACATAGGTCCCGATACCAGGCTGGTAGTAATGGAATTGATCATCGCCATTGCGATCAAGCATGCGATAAATCTTGAGAATATTCGAGTCGGCGTCAGTGCCGCTGAACTTGTTACCTGTGCCATCAAAGCACAAGACGAACTGCTTGCGTATGCGGCTTCGACGTTGCATCGGGGCGGCAGACTCCATTCTGTCCTGTTGTGAGCGAGACACAGCACGCGACGGAATGCCATGAGGGTGTTTTTGTTCGGTCTCCTGCGGCCCCATTCTGCAAGGTTGGCAAGCGCGACAAGAAGGGGGTAGATAGCTGCAGTTGACAGCAAGGGAGCAGTAACCCGCGTAACGACTCATGTAAATGCTCCGTGGCAAGGGCGTGTACACAATGATGCCAAATGCAATTGTGGCTACTTATAAATCGATAACTCCACATCCGGCGATCCTTGATCAGCCACCATGCATCTGCTAGCCGATCACTCTCAAGGCCGCGAGCTTGCTAATCCTTCAACCTCGTAGAATTTCACATGTTACACGGATGTTGTGTGAACGTTCTCTGTGTTACACTGCAGCCGGTGCGTCCTTTTGTGACACATCGGTTCTAGGGTAGACGTATTCAACAACGGTTGTATATGCCAATAGGGTCTCTCGACGGCCACACCGAGCAGATATTAGAAGAGGGGAACTGCTGCACCCAGATTTCACGGCGTGACTGAAGTGGACGAGTGCAGCGGCCGTGATGCGCGTTTTCGTAACAACTCGTCTAGTGATTGGCTCGAGATGGAAACTTGCGTCTGCAGTGCCGTTGATCGATGATGCGGGTTTTGAGAGCAGCGACGTCGAAAGAAGTACTTCCTAATCGGGTGATGTGCCCCACCTCAGGAAGCGGCCCGCAATCGATCGCAAATCTGTTCCCACTTTCCACTCGAGCCGTGGCTCGGCACAAACCGAACCGATCGCATTGACATTCCACCAAATCTTATAATTATGCAGACCCCGGCATTTTGTGTCTCCCGCACAGAATCTCGTGCTGTGGGTTGACACCGGCTAAATTGGCAATCCGCTCTCGTTGCAGCAGCGTGCGCAGTGCGACTTAGCACGCGGAGCATCCTGGATTTCATGTGGTTCCCTAAAGAGCTAGGAACTGCTAACTTCGAGCATCTGTCAGACTGCCGTTCGTAAAGACCAGCACCTATGTCCTAGCCCATTCACCCGCAGTCTGCCATCGACCTACTGAGATCGACCGTCCGCATGCATAGTCACTACGCCTAGTTCGTAATGATCTCCCTCTGCATCTCCACCAGGGTTGGCAATATCCCGGATATCCCGGATATCCCGGATATGGTGTATATCTCGTATTTTTGAATATTGGATAAGCAAACTACACCAAAACAGGATTAACCTGTAATTGTGCACTGTCTTCCTGCTTTGCTACTCATCAACCTTACTTTTAAGGCTCTTAGTAACCCTTATTCATACGCTTATCGTCTCTAACCTTGTAAGTATTAAAGTATAGCTTACTCTTAGTCTTTAAGATTACTAACAAATTGTAACACGCTGCATAAGCGAGTTATCCTAGATAATATTCTGCGAATCTGGGATATCCAGTGGACATCCCGTTTTATCCATCCCGGTAAGCATCGACATGCCAACACTTATCTGCACACTTATTAACCAAGTACCACCCTTACATTCACTGCACGCAACGACATGTCGTACATTCACTGCCAGTCACAGGCAATTGGTGAGTACGAGATCGCCGCCACCAGAGTGGAGCTACCAGCTGGAAAGGGATGCTTTTTACTGATTAGTTCTGGTGTACGTGCCTCGCTTCTCAACTCAGCTTCTGTTAGCGAATGCTAACACGACAAGCTGCACTCAGCCAGCCACCGTCAGTGAAAATCGCTTCATTGGAGCAGTCAAAGCCTTGGCATGAGCATCCCAGCAAAACTCTAATGATATCAATACGAGCGTAATATCATGTGCACTGATGGGGTGAGGGTATGCAAGAGATTCCTTGACCAGCGCACTGCATGATAGTGCTTACTAGCGATCATCATGGACAGTGCGTCGCTCTTACCACGGGAACACTGTTCGGCATGCGCTGCATTCCCTCAAAGATGCTCCTGGCCCCAGGTGTCCCTCTACATCATTCAAACTCACTCCCACGTCATTCCTACACGTTCCTATCCCTACTTGTTTTGTCACCCATTGCTTGCCCTCGCACGTGGTGACCAGTGCCGTCCTTCAGTATGCCTAGCCAACTGCGATCACTGCTGGGCACTATCAGGAAGAAGCCAACCAAAGCCAGCGATGGCCGGTCGGCCGAAGCCTCGAGCGGTATGAAGAGTGATGAGAAGACAACAATAGGCCATGATCTCATGAACCTCGGTGCTAAGAACACAAAGTTCGCACTCGAAGCAATCACCACACTGGCATCTGGCGATCCTCTGGACGATAAGGACCTTTTGCTAGAGCATGGCGTCGAGATGCTGCAGGGGCTGCCACCTAATAGCGGACTTAGCCAGAGGGTTTCGGACGGCTTCATCACAATGTTATGGCACGATCTTCCACACCCAACGCCCACTATGGCTGGGCCTACGGCACGGTATCGTCGACATGATGGGAGTGGGAATAATCCTTGGAATCCAGAGATGGGTAAGGCAGGATCGCCTTACGCGCGTAATGTGCCACCGTCCAAGCCAAAAGGTATGTGTCAAAGTTTTTGCTAAGCATGGCAGAACTGATACAGTTATTAAGGCCCAACCCTCCCCGACGTCGAAGACGTCTACGAAGCCTTGCTGAAACGGGACGGTCCATTCCGCCCACATCCCTCTGGCTTAAACCGACTTTTCTTCTCGTTCGCAACAATTGTCATCCATGAGTGTTTCCAGACCTCTAGAGATGACCCTTGGATAAACGAGACTTCCAGTTATGTGGACCTGAGCACACTGTACGGTAACACAGGGGAGCATCAGAAGCGAGTTAGAACATATCAGAATGGATTGATATGGCCAGACTCAATCGCATCGGATCGTATCATGATGATGCCGCCAGGTGTCGTTGCAGTGCTTCTGATGTTTTCAAGGAATCACAACCATGTTGCCGAATCACTGTACTCGGTTAACGAAGACGGCAAGTACAAGCCCTGGAATCAGTTGAATGAACAGGAAAGAAAATGGTAAGCGTCATGATACTCAGTCTTCCAACACCGTACTCACCTACATGTCAGGCAAGATGAAGACATCTTCCAGATCACACGTAACATCAACGTTGGTTTCTTTGCATCAGTGGTCCTGAAAGACTATGTCGCAGCCATCCTGAACACCCCACGAGCCAATTCAGAGTGGTCCTTGAACCTCGGGAAAGAGATCAAGCAGGGTGGCTCGCGCGTCGAACGAGGCACCGGTAGTGCGGTGTCGGTAGAATTTGCCGTTCTCTATCATTGGCATGCCGCTCTCAGCGCTGCTGATGACCACTGGATGGAGGAGATCCTGCGCTTAGTGCACCCCGAGTTGGGCAGCATTGAGGACGTGACTGTCGAGATGTTCCAAGAGGTCATGAAGCTAAATGGTCACAAACTCTTCGCTCCTGGTACAAAGCCAAAGGATTGGACGTTTGGAGGCCTGCAGAGGGGACCAGACGGAAAGTTCAAAGATAGCGAACTTGCTGAACTCATGAAAAGCTGCATTGAAGAGCCTGCACATGCATTTGGTGCACATGGTACTCCGGCCAGTCTGAAGGTGGTAGACTTGATGGGCCAGCTACAGGCGCGCGACATCTTCAACGTTTGTACACTCAACGAGTTCCGACGGTATTTGAACCTGAAGCCGTACGAGACATTCGAAGACTGGAATGCGGACAAGAAGACAGCACGTGCTGCAGAGCTGCTCTATGGTCATATCGAGAACATGGAACTCTATCCCGGCTTGATGGCCGAATGCACCAAGCCCCCTATGCCAGGAAGCGGAGTGTGTCCGGGGCAAACCACTGGACGAGGTATCCTGGATGATGCCGTTGCACTGGTCCGTGGCGATCGCTTCCTCAGCTACGACTTCAACGCCAACACTCTGACTAATTGGGGAGCTGCTCTGTTGCAACAAACGACACCCGGTGCTTACGGCGGAGTATTCCCTAGACTCTTATTCCAAGGCCTCCCCGGTGGCTTTACCGGTACTTCGACATACGCACTCCTGCCTTTCTATACTCCAGAAGCGGCGAAGAGTATCGTGAAAGGCAACAAGGTCCTAGAGAAGTACGATCTCAAGAGACCGGCCAATGACCACGACATCGTTAGCATTCAGACACAAGAGGGATGCAAAACGATCTTCGACGATCGCGACAGCTTTGCAGTAATGTACCAGGCTGCTATTCGTAACTGTACTGCTGGGCATGACTTTATGATTGGTTGGGACGAGGCCAAGAAGCACGATGATCGCTCTAACATTCTTCATAAAATCTTCTTCGAAGAGGGTTTCGAGAAGAACATCAGCGACTTCTTTGGCGTCAATGTCCGAAATCAGATCCTGAAGAATTCTGTTAAAGGGCCCAAAGGAAGGCTTTCTATCAATGTTGTCCGAGATGTGACCAACATCGTGCCCATTCTTTGGCTTGCAGATCGTTTTGCACTGCCTTTGAAGACGCAACAGCAGCCAAAGGGACTACTCTCCCTTCATGAAGCATTCACTGCCTATCTTGTGCTCTTCATGTACCAGAGCTTCAACATCGTGCCGGGCAACGAATGGAAGCTTAAGGAAGGTGCCATTAAAGCTGCTGAGCCGTTGCGTTCAATCTTTGAGACGCATCTTAAGACCCAGACCGGTCGATTGGAGGGTTTTGTTGATTGGATGGCGAAGGGGAGCGCCTTTGAGGTCGGTCCCCACGCCGACCGCATATACAAGGCACTCGCCGACACAAAGCTGCCCATGGGAGACCAGGTCGGTGATTGCATTGGCATGGGTGCACCTGTTGCAGGCAACATTACGCAACAAGCCTCTCTGCTGATCGACCTGTATCTCAGCCCCGGCTATGAGAAGTATAAGGAGCGTATCATTCAGCTTGCACATATGGACCCCGCAACCTCCGACCGCGAACTGCAAGGGTTCGTATACGAAGGCATGCGCCATAGAGGAGTTGTACCAGGCCTGCCTCGCGTCGCGACAAGAGATGTCACGGTCATAGACGGTGCTCGCGGACCTGTGCACATCAAAAAGGGCCGCACAGTACTAATCGCCACCTCGAAAGCGGCTATGGATCCTGTTGCATTCCCGGACCCTGAGATCCTCAACCCGCACCGATCTTTCAAGGAGTACACCCTCCTCGGCCACGGCCTTCACTTCTGCTTCGGTGCCAGGCTTGTCGGTCCTTCGATCGCCGCGACCCTGCGCGAAGTTTTCAAGCTGAAGAACATCCGTCGCGCGCCTGGAAAACAAGGTCGCTTCACAACGACTGAGCACAAACTCGCTGGCATAACAATGCGGCACTACCTTGACGCTAGCTCAAATGAGAGCCCAATACCCACCAGTCTCACGCTGCATTACGACGATGAGACGGTGGTCAACGAAGTCAACGGCGGCAATGGAGCCAACAGGGCTAACGGACACTCCAACGGGCATGGTATAAACGGTAGCTATAATAGCTACGTGGATGGTGATGCGGTGAACGGGCTAACCACAAAAGATACCACGCACTAGGAAAGCAGTTCCAATCCGAGCTCCATGTCGAGGTGTGGAAGGCAAGAGATTGGTTCGAGCTGTGTCATGCCCAGGAAGACTGTAGCCAAAGCTGCTGACGAGAGGATCGCACAAAACTGGCTCACCAAGTACATGTAGTGATGAAAGTACTAAAGTTGAAACGGAAAAGGAAGTCCCGTCAGTCTCTCACTCGTCTCTTTACATACCCTATTAGTCAGAATGATATCAAACATACATACAAAGAAGTTTCGGTGATGAGATCGTCAAGGTATTGTGAACCTCAAGATGTGAAGAGCAGTGTAATAGATCGAAATGCACGATACTAGGGAATATAAGGTGTAAGGACAAAGTAAAATTAGTATCCTAATTATGCAGCTTCCTAAATTTTAGCTATAGTGAGGTTTCGTTAGCTTTAAATAAAAAGTTATTACTAAGAAGATTAATTAAGCAACTGTAATAGCAAACCTAGAAAGAAAAATTAAGATAGTTATAAGGCACCTAGCATAAATTAGCGTCTACCTCTAATCTAGGATAGCACTAAATACTGTTCTAGCAATAGAATTACTATCTAAGTAATTATCTATCTCTTCTAGTTTTCTTAGCTATAGTAAGCAGAGCTAGGTCCTAATAATAATTTAAGAGAAGAATAAATCAAGTAGCTATAAAGGTCTTGAGATTTATTTGCTAATTCCTTATATATTTTACTTACTTTTTCTCTTTACTCTAATACTACCCCTAATATTTCTATTTACATAGATGCTACAATATTTTAGAACTAATTAGTAAAGACTTTAAATAATATAGGCTAATTTATTTATTTAAAATATACTCTATTAGTACGTTAGATATATAGATATATAAGATACTCTACTAAGCTCTTACTAAAGCCTATAATTTTTTTCCTACAACACTTTATTATAGTTTAGTAGAGAGTAGTACATTATATAATACTTTTAAAAAGTTATTTATATAGAAATTAGTATACTCTATTAGTATACTTGTTATTTTACTAAAATCCTAATTATACCTTAATTTATAATATAATATTATAATAATAATAAAACTTAGAATCCTTATATTAAAGTAATACTTAAATTAAAGACTATAGGAGAAAATTCTATTAGTTTATAGAGATTAGCGTAAGATAGAAGAGGAGATTAATTATAAAAAATAGTATAGAATATACTATCTAGATTAGAAACAAGATAAAAAAAAAAAAAAAAATTTAATTAATAAGGCTAAATACAAACTATAATATATTATTATAGGTGTATAATATTTAAACCTTAGTCTACCTATCTATTAGATTACTTTATCTTTTTAGTAAGTGTAGCCTAGTAGGTTTAGACTGCGGCCTTAAATTTTATTTTCTAATAGTAGATAGATTATAGGCCTATATATAATGTATTAATTTGTAGAAAGGTAGTAAAAAGTAAACTTTGTAGTTTTGTGTGTTCTTTTTCTAGTATTTCTAGGGTATTACGCGCATAGACATAGTAGAGTCCTAACTACCTTTATTGCACATTGTAAGCATCTATAAAAAAACTAAGTAAGCAGATCTCGCTTACTATAGCTACAACTAGACCTACCTACACTCTTTATGCCTGCTACTATAGTAACACTTATTAAAGATAACCTGCATAATACGTGCAGAGATTTCCTAAGATAAATTCTAGAAAAGCTTGTACTTATTAGATTTCCCTACTAGCTATCTCTGCAGTCTAATTTATCTTTACCTAAGGATTCCGCTACTAGTGCCAAAATTAGAAGGCAATAATTGCGAGTTCTTGCTGTAAGCCTTAGTAGTAGTATCTTAAATTTTATATTCTAACTACTGCTTTTCTAAAAACCTTTAAGTGGCAACTTTCCGCTACTGCTACCCTACAAACCTTTTTCAGTTTGTAAGAGAAGATCTTAGTCTTCCCTAGACCGCGGCTCTAATAACCTACTAGTAGATCAGGTTCCGTATATAAATTAGGACCTGTGATATCTATAGGAAAAGCATAACGCTAATTATCTTAAGTTTAATAGTAGAGTACGTAAGGTTCTTTAATGTTACGTTGTGAGAGGATCTTACAGGCGCAGTGATCCTAGAAATAAGGCTAGCTATACCTTTTAATATACCCCTTTGTTAAGTCTCTTCTTAATACGCTAGATTGTACGTTAGAAACATATAAAAAGCTTAAGTAAAGGATATTTATCTATAGCCTAATTGTTTTAAGCCTTTCGCTAGACTTTACATTTATATATACTTGTAAATAAACAACGTTTCTTTTAGCAAGTATTCTATACGGGAACAAAAGAAGTTTAGTGTTTCTGTTAGCTTTCTTCTTGCTACGAAATTGAATTTTTAGGCAGGGACATCTTGCAAGTTCAATATTACAATTAATGCAATAGCGATATTCCTAATTAAAAAATAAGTCGCAGCTGTCTAATACAATTTTTTTAAACTAAAGTTTAGCGCATAGCAGTATTTAAAAGCACTCTATTAAGTTAGTAGCAGGTTAATTATAAACTACTTACGCCTATCGTGCTTAATAGGACTTTACAACTAACTTTGCCGTCGCTTCTAGTAACACTACCTAATAGTTAGCAGCTAGGGGATACCTAGAGAAGTTAGAAGACGTTTGTAAACGTTAAGTTTCCTTAAACTAACTAGGAGAATTAATAGAGAGCGTTGTTTAAAGGTCTCTAGACTTAATAATTAAGCAATTTAGATATAGTAAAACCTACTAGTCCTTCTAAACAATTGCTTACAGATGCTAATCTTACTGCTAAGAGTCCTCCTAAACGTTAAAAGATTAGAAAGAAGAACTATACTCTTTTAGGTACGTGTAAACTAAGGCCTCTGTTAAAGACTAGTAAGCTTTGTTACACGTTAAGTAGAGAGCATAAAATTAACGTATATAAGTAGATAATAGATAAGGTAAACTAGGTAGCTATAACGTTAGAGTGTATCTATATTTAAGAGAATTAGAAGATAGAGATAATTAATAGGTTACTGTAGTAACTACCTAACAACGCTAAGATTAGTAATTAATTTAGATTAACTACTACAATAGTTAGCAAGTAGTAGAGAAAAAGATATACTATTATTACATTAAAATAAGGCAGTAGATAGATACTAACCTAATCTAATCTAGCGTACTAGCTAAAGCGTAAAGAGAGACTATTAATTATTAATTCTTAGAGAGTGTTAAAGTTATGCTTTAGTTAAAGACTGTAAACACTTCTAGGTTAGTTCTTAGGAGATAAGTATATTGTTTGTTTGTTTATTTGTTGTAATTAACCTCTAGACTAGCTATATACTAGAAACCTCCCTTAGGGTATTATAGACGTGTTTAGTACCTCTAGAGGCAAAAACAGCTAAGATGCTTATATGCGTAGTAGTGTAAACTACTTATATATATAGAGGTTTCCTGTCTATTAGAAGCCTATTACTATAATATTTTAAGAACCTACTAGTAAGTTATAACCTACTAGTAAGTTAAAAACCTACTAGCAAATTATAACCTACTAGTAACTTAAAACCCGCTTGGTAAATTACAACCTACTAGCAAATTGCAACCTACTAGCAAGTTGCAAACCTACTAGCAAACTATAACCTGCTAGCAAGTTATAACCTACTAGCAAAACGCAACCTACTAGCAAATTGTAACCTACTAGCAAGTTACAACCTACTAGCAAGGGTTGCTTAGTGTAGTAGTTAAACACCTAGCTTAGCCTTTTTAAATTTTTAAAAAGTTATTAGTTTAAATCTAGCAGTAATTACTCCTGCATTTTATGCAGGAAACTACAAGACTTAGTCTTAGTAAGCAGTCTTAAGGGGAGGGCTTACTAAGCATAGCTTATACTCTAGAGACGTAGGACCTCTCTAGTTTACTAGCTATAACTTGCTAGGAAGGATTAGGTTACACTACTTATTTAAGCTTCTAGAGGTTTTCCCTATAGAGGTTTTACTCTAGAAGGTATAAGATTATCTATATTTACTTTAAAGTTTTATAGAGAGAAGATAGTCTAGCTTATAAGAGCCTAGTATAGTATAACAAACATAATAGTCGCTTCTTAGAGAGAAGAAGGGCTATTAACAGTAGATTTTCCAACAGAAGGGAAAATCTATTATCACTAAGGTAGTATACACTACTTGTTTATACATTTCAGCTGCTTATACCTCTAGAGGTACTAAGCACGTCTATAATACCCTAAGAGAGGTTTCTAGCAGTAGCTAGTCTAGACGTTAATTACTACAAACAAATAAACAAACCTACTAGCAAGTTGCAACCTACTAGCAAAGTCGCAACCTACTAGCAAAGTCGTAACCTACTAGCAAGTTGCAACCTACTAGCAAAGTTACAACCTACTAGCAAGTTGCAACCTACTGTTAAGTTTTACACTTTAGACAAAGTCTATAAGTAATTATTTAATTAGGTCTTAGGGATAAGTACGTGCAGAGGTTCTTAAAGGGGTAGTTGTCTAGTTAAAGACTGTAGCGACTAGGGTTGCAAGGAAGAGTATAGAGTAGACTATCTGTTTCGCAAGTAGGGTTTAGATATTCTAATAACAAAGTTAATTAATAAAGTTAAACACAAACTATAAGGGTTATATTCCTATAAACTATATACTTAATAATTATAGTAGTAATATAGACTAATTAGTATTATACATCTTCTAATTGCACTAAGCACTAATTATACTAATTGTGCTAAGCCCTAATTAAGTTACATGTCCCCTTAGCTGCTAACTAAGTGCTAACACTGTAATTATTACTTACTTATTATTTATTCTGTTGTTATAATTACTGTGCTACAACGACTATAATTAGATAAATCCTTCCTATATTCTATAGATTGTAACACTATTCCCCTTCTATCTTAGCTTAGTCTCTTAAGCTTATTTATATAACGTAGGGCCCTTTCTTAATTATCTAGTAGGTCTTAACAATGCTAAAACAACTAACCTCCTTAAGTTTAGCTTGCTGTTATTATCTATACAAATTTATTAAGTCCCTTAGAGAGATTATAGTGTAGAAATATAAAACCTATGTAAAGTACAACTGTATATATAAGGTTTACATCTAGTCTAGGAAATATAGCAAGTGTGTTTGCTTAGGGCAACGTTATAATGTAAAGGTAACTTAATCTAAGTTTACTTAATTAGTGTCTAAGAAAGAGAAGTTACGTATGTGTATAAAAGAGAGTTATAAAGCGCAAACTAAGGCGCTGCATATATCTAAAAAGGCTATAGAAGATTTGCGTGTAGCTTATATGCGCAAGGAGCAGTTGCAATAACAAATAGATTTGTTAGACTATTATACTAAGGAGGCTATTATAGTAGAGGAGCGCAGTATTAAAGAGCAGGAGCAGTTAGAGGTAGGGACTATTAAGTTAACTAATCTATCTAATAAGTTCTTATTATTGCCTAGTACTTAGAGCGCCTTTAAAGGCCAGTCCTTAAAGTACTAGGAGAGCAACGTAGCACTACCTAATTAGTCTCTTTAAATTATTTTAATAACTACTAGTAGTTTGTAAGGTGCGTAGTTAGTTCCTATATGTTTTCTAAGTCTAGGTATCCTAACTACCTAACTAGATATTTATCCTAGTTACCTTCCTTCTAGTGTTGTATTATTTTTTTAACTTCCTATTAGTCTTTACTATTAGCTTAGTAATAAAAGTTCTTCTAGATAGGCGTTATAGAGTTAGCTAGTTCTAACAAGGAGATGTAGAACACTAGGTAGATTCTTGCATCCTAGAGCAGATTAAGTCTATTGTTAACTAAGGTTATCTGCTTAGAAATAAAAAAGAGTCTAACTTTAACGTAATCTAGTTTTTTTGTTAGTCTTTGTGTTTAAAGGTTTTTGTAAGGAGATAGACTTTATCCCCTCTTTTTTAGCTAAGGTGCTATTTTTCTTTTCTAGTTAATATAAGAGATTGCTTATTCTTAAGCCTTGCTAATGTTTTCTAGTGAATTTTAGTGTACTTCCTTGAGTTTAGCTCCTAAGAATATTGCTAATTTAGTCTAAATATTTGTTTCTAGACTCCTTGTAAAGAGATTTAGATGTCTTCTATAATTCGCAAAGAACAGCGTTGTGCCTATTACTTCTAATAATTTATTGTTATACGCAATCTGTGCTATAGGTAACAGCAAAACCTAGTTATTCTGCTGCTAGTTGCTGTAAATCTATAGATATGTCTCTATAGTCTAATTTGTTCTTTTAGTCTATCTATCTATCTGCAGATAGTAGGCAGTTAATAGCTTCTTCTTAGTACCTATAGCTGCTAACAGTGTAGTCTAATAGTTTAATATAAAGAGTTTATCTTAATTGCTAATAATAGATTCTAGTATGCTATAGTACCTAATTACCTAGTCTAAGAACACTTAAGCTAGTTGTTCTGCAGTGTAGTTATAGCAGAAAGGTATTATCTTAGCGTACTTAGTAAATCTATCTACTTGTTAGATATAAGGGCAATACCTAGCTAAGGTAAAAGGTAGAAAAGGAGTTACACGCCAAGAGATAGCGTAGTAACTACCCTGCTATTATTAAAATTAGACCTTATAGCTAGACAAACACAATATAAACATTTAATAATACACACAATTATTATCTTAACCTATTAAAAACCTAATAATTAAGAGTCTTACTGCTAATACTAATTATTATAAGCAATTACTAGCAAAGAAGATAGCGCTACTAGGCTAGCATAACATACAGAAGGGTACAATCCTTACAGACTACTACTCCTTCTTAGTATAGTATTAGGCCTTTAAAGCCTAATGCATCTTACTAAACGTATAGGATATTATTAACCTAGACAGCACTGCAACGCTAGCAGAGAAACTAGTACTTCTAAGACTCCTGCAGATTGCTACATACAAACTAGCACTTAGTGCTATCTTATCTAAACAAATAAGGTAAGGCACGCTATTAACCAGCTATACACAGGCATTACTACCTATCTAAAAACAAGACCTATTAGCCTTAGGCTTATAATCTTACAACAAAGACATTAAGCTATACAAGCGTATGCTAGAAGAATACAAAATCTACAAAAGAACCTATAAAAAGGAATAGAAGAACCTTAACACTATTACATCTCTTATACAGAGTATAGTGTTACTATATCTATAAAAGACATATTGCTTACTATAGACATCTCTCTGCAAATAGGTAACTAGCCTCTAATAGAGGACAGGCACAAGTTTAGATAAGGAGAGAGTAATAGCTTGCAAATAATACTATAACGCACTTAAACTAATAAGAGCAGCAGGAAGCTAGGACACCTAGCTCCTTAAATATAACTACGCAGCTACTAATATAGAAGTAAAAAGAGTCCCTAAGGCTACTAATCTAAATACTGTAATAAGAGATTTTCTTAAGGCAGTAAGGAAGGTAGTGCCTAACTAGGCAGATAATTTTAAAGAAAACTAATTAAACCTAACTAGAATAAACTAGAAGGAGATAATAAAACGCTACTAAGAACGTATAAGCAAAGACTACCTAAGAAGTAAACCCTATAAGGGCACAGCCTTGATAGTAGATTACTTTAACTCTGCCCTTGCTATAGGTAGTGTATCTACTACAGGCACTAAGAGGGACGCCTTGTACAGTAAGAACTACGCACTATCTACCCTAGTCTACAAGACTAAGGGAAGACCTATAGGTTAGTAATTAAGAATACCTAGCTAAAGAGCTAAATCTAAGCGTCTAGAAGGCTTAGTAGAAACTAATAGTGCTATATGCTAAACATAAACAACCTTATAAGCTAGTTAACTGTTACTACGTCTTTAAAGAAAAGGCGCCTAAGTAGTAGACACCCTACCTAGGGACAGAGAGACTAGTAAGTGTCCTGCTTAAACATAATATTAACTTTTAAGAATAGGTAAGAGCAAGTAAACGCTCTAGAATATAGACACCTGTAATTAAGACGTTACATACACTAGAATAGTTACTTAAGTAACTATAACGTTAGCAAATCTCTATAATTAATATGTCTTTTTAGATAGAGCTATTAAATTACCCCCTAAAAGACTGCTATATCCTAGATTCTAGTTTAACTATACATATTAGTAATAACTAGAAGCAGATCTACAATCTTTACCCTCTACCTATAAATAATTACCTATAGGTTAGAAACTTATAAGTATAGATATAAGGGTATAGAATAATCTAGCTCTGTCTAGCTAGCTACAAAGGGGCAGCAATACTAGAGCTACAGAACATAGCCTAGTGCCTAGATATCCTCTGCAATCTTGTCTTATTCTAACAGCTACGTTAGCAAGGAATCTAGTAGGACACAAAGAGCAAACTAACCTAACTTAAATAACTAGATAATAGCACAATTACAGTGTTAATAGAGTAGTTTAGTTAATAGATTCTAGAGGAAGAGCTAACTAAGGCAGCTTTTACAGCATAAATTAATAGACAAAAGTTATCTAGCTTAAAAGCAGATGCACTATTATAGTATAAGCAAATAGGACACCTAGGGGCAGCAGCTATTACGCACCTTATCTACTAATCTAAGGGGGTAAAGATTAAGGGTATTATAACTGTCTAGTATAATATATACAGCTAAGCTAAGACAAAGAGGCAGATAAGCTAAAGGCTATAACAAAACAACAAGGGTCCTAGTAAGAGAATAGCTATAGACTTCTACTTATATAAAGAGGGAAGCTATATAAAGGAGAAGAGCTAACTCCTTATTACTAATAGGTATTCTAGCTTCCTATAGGACTTCTACTTTAAGGATAATTATCTTAGGAAGTTAATTATATACTACCTCTAAACACTTATCTAATTCCTTTATTATTAATATTAAATTAAAATTAAGGTAATTAAGTATAGTAGAGAAGTTATAATAACTAAGCTAGAGGTTGCATATTAGTACGCTGCCTAGTTAATCTAACTAGAGCCTTTAGCACCTAACGCATAAGCCTAGAATAGAGGTGTAGAACGATTAGGGGTGTAATTAAGGATAAGGCACGTACTATAAGACTAGACGTAAACCTACTATAGGAAATATAGCTAGAGATTATAAGAGTAGCAGTCTACCTATACAACTAAACACTAAAATTATCTAATAACTAGAGATTACTATATAACGTATTCTTTACGTTTGCAGCACAGTAGTCTAGAATTGCTATAATAAGAAGAAAGCTAAACTAGGCATACCTAAAGGCATATAGCTGTAAGGCCTTTACTCTTACAAGCAACACCCTGTAAGGGAAGGCACGTCTACAACGCCTAGACCCTAGAGCATAGGTAAGATACCTAGTAGGATACTAGTCCTCTAACATCTACTAAGTATAGATTCTATCTATAGCTAAGGTAGTTAGCACAAGAGATGTTACCTTTAATAAAAACAAAATCTTTAGTAGTAGAATAGAGGAGCTTATAGACAGCCTTATGCACAGCACTCTAGATAAGATTATAGTATAGATTAAGAGCGTTAATTTACTAGAGCTAACTTACCTAGAACTAGAAACATAATCCTTCTATAAGGATAACACAGTTATAGATTCTAAGACAATACTAGAACCTGTTAACTAACTAGGGTACTACTAAGGGAGAAAGATTAGAAACAATTATCTATATCTAACTCTACTATTAACTCCTCTACTAGTAGTGCTGCTTACAAGCTGCCTGCTAGTAGATTAAATATGTTAGAGCGCTAACTAATTAGGAGCTGCTAGGTGTTACCTAGTAAGTGCTAATTAGCTAGAATTAACACTAGCGCAAAACTAAAGAACTTTATAAATAATCTTATAGAAGGCAGCCTTTATAGCTAGTATATAAGGCAGGACTATTAGTGTTCTAGTAAGAAGTGCTTAACCTGTTGGTATGTAGAGGACAGAGGAGCTACATTACTGTGCAAGAAACTACAGATACAGGTTATGCAGATAAGATATAAACTTTATTTCTTTATAGTAGTATATAATAGTCTAGGAGGCTTTATCTAAACTTCCTATTATCCCTTTATATACTAGCGCCACTTACTAGCCTTAGCATCCTAAGTAACTGCTAAGGCAGTCACTCTGTGCACTAGCATAAACCTCCCCTACCTTAATAGCACGGCCCCCTTATACTTATAGAGGAGAGGCTAGTAAGTAAAGTGTTATATAGGAAAATAAGCAAGGGTAGAGTGTTAAATTAAAAGAGAAAAGGAATAAATAAAAGAAACAAACAAAAGAAATAACTTCCTCTACTCCTTTATCTGTCCCTTGCCCTTGTCCTTCTTTAGTTAACTACTTAACTAGGTAGTTAACTAAGCACTAACATCTTAGCAAGTAGAACAAGTGTTGTATTAGCTAACAGTAGCAGTTCCTGCTAAACCTAATAATCTAGTAACAACTGTTAACCTTATTGCCTTTAAGGTCTTTAGAGTTAGTAATAGATAGTGCTTATCTAATAATAAACTAGCGTCTACCCTAGCTACATCCTATCTAGTTAGAGAGTTAGGTTGCATATTTATCTTAGAGAACATCTTAGACAGTGCTAAATCCCTGCTGTGTTCTCTATCCTACTTTTTAGCACTATCTAAGAACTTAGCTAGATGTGATAATCCTGTGAAATACAACTAGTTAGGGACATCTAAGTTAGCATCCTCCTTGTATGCTCTTATCTTAGCTGTCTTAACCTATTCCTAGTGCTTCTTAACTATAGAAATGTTACTAGCACAAGTCTATTATATATAAGCTAGTAACTACTTTAAATCTATTTAGTTTAGTATTTTATCTATTTTGTCTAGCATAGGGACTAAGTTATAGCAAGCCTAGCAGTAAATTACTTTTAAGATCTATAACGTAAACTCTAGTAGAATATCCCTAAGAAAGGCATACAGTACTCCCTATATCTATTAGCGTGCCTAGAAGGAGATAACAGACCTGCTTATAGCGCCTAGTAAGATGCAGCAATTTCTGTATAGCTACCTATCTCTAGAATCTCTATAGTGCTGTAGTCTTCTGTTACTAGCACAAACTAAGAAAGAGCAGTGCGTTGCTGTTTTGTGGCTAGTCTAGTAGACCTATAAGGGAGCAGCGGGTTAGAGATTTGTACTTGCCCTGCCTTACATAGATACTTCTTCTATTTGCAACTAAGCTTGTCTTTAATTTCCTTTAGGTAGTCCTAGTTATCTAGTGCTAAAGAGCAGCTCGCTAGAACTTTTGTTAGCTGTTACTACTATCTATAAGGTAAACTGTGTATTTCTTTATATTAGTATATAGGTTAGGTAAATCTAAAATGCCTCTAAGGAGCTTAAGGAGAGGGTAGCTGTTGTTTTTAGAGTTACCTATAAAGGACTAAATGTCTTGTTTAAACAGCTGTATTCCCTTGCAAGCTATGCCCTAGTCTAAGGGGTTAATATACTTATCTTGCTTGCAACAGGGTGTGTAAAGTCTTTAGTACACAGCAGAGTTAATAAACTTAGCTAGGTATATAGTACCTAGTCTTGCTATGCAGTATGCAATGTTAGTTAAGCAACTATGCTCTATGCTAGAGGTAGGGCTGTAAGGCGCAATAATGTCGCTTATAAGTGTCTTTCCTTTAGGCAGTAATTTAATACGTGTTAACGCGCTACTTAACTCCTATATTCTCTTTTAGTTGTAGTTTGTAGCTGTAGCAATAGTAGGGTATTTACTCTTAAACTATGCAGCCCCTCTATATTATGCAATTAGGTTTAGTGTCTGCTCTATAACTAATAATACAAGGTGTATTATTATAGCAGCTTTGTTAAACTCTAATATAGCAGCTACTATCTAAGAGTCTAGTGCGTGTCTTTGTTAAACTAGGTTGTCCTAGGTTAGCTATGTAATAAACTTGCCTATTAAGATGTTATTAAGGTATAGCATACTAATACTATAGATAGACGTTATGTTATTAGAGGTAATAGCTTAAAGAGTAGCTAGCTATAACATATAGGTAGAGCCTGTTAAAGTTGTACTTTAAGCAAAGCTTGTAAGCACTAATTCTATTAGTTCTTAGAGATAAGTAATAGTTCTAGAACAGTAAGGGTAGACGCCTAGGTGAAACACCTAACAACGACTAGGGTAATAATAAGTAGTATAGAGGGGACTATCTAGCTCAAAGGTTAGGTTAAGATTCTAAAGACAAACTTAATTAACGAGGTTAAACACAAACTATAAGGGTTGTGTTCCTAATTGCTATATACTATATAAAATGCAAGAGCTTACTAAGCTTACTATAAGCTGCGTGAGCTAGGCTTAACGTAAGCTGCGTAAGCTATTACGTAGGATCTACCTAGCTTGCAATGCTAAGGGTAAGCTCCTCACGTAACCTTAGTAATTACTGTGCCTTTAACTGTGCTGCAGAGAAGCAGGTCTATAATTACTAGCCTAGTACGTTTGCGTACACTAACTATCTAGTTAGTAACTAGCTAAGCATAGGGTTTGTAACACTATCCCCCTCCTTTCTAGGATTTGTCCTAAATTCTGTTAGCTGTTCTTTATAAGCGTGCCCTGCTACTGCCTAGTGCCTGTAGCATTACTATGTCCTCCACATCCCAAAAGCAACTGCGTCTCAGCATTAAAATCTGTTACTATAATACTATTACTCCTATCTTCTATAATTATTGCTTTATATCTAGCTATAATTATTATATTATACCTTCTATAAATTCTTGTTTAAAGTGTTTAGAGTGCGTGCGCGCTAGCCGTCTATGCGTTAACTTGTCCTAGGAATCCTTAGATAAGACAAGGGCAGAATATAAAAAGAAGGTAGAAGAAGATAAAAAGTTACTGTTAGACGTGATTGCGCGTCTACTACAAAATAAGAAAATTCTAGTATAAGTAAAAGATAGAGCTTTAAAGAAGGCTGCGTGCCTTACAAACAAGTTAGTAGAGGAGAGCAAAGACGTTTAGGCTAAGGAAATTAACTGTCCTGCTGCTAACGCCTTAGTAGCTTATTCTCCTGTAATATAGTCTACGCTTAACTTCTTAGATACTGCTACAAACTTTAGAACTAGTTTAGCAGTTGTTAGCAGTTTGTAAGGTGTGTTACTAGTTCCTATATATTTTCTAATTCTAGGTATCCTAACTATTTAACTAGGTACTTGTCGCCTTTGCCTATGTTACAGTGTTGTATTATTTTCTTAACGTCCTACTTGTTGTTACTATTAGCCTAATAGTAGAAGTCTTTCTAGATTAGAGTTCTAGGGTCAGCTGGTTCTAACAGCGAAATGTAGAACATAGGGTGGATCTTTGCATCCTTAGGCAGCGCGAGTAGGTAGTTAACTAGGCTAATTTGCTTAGAAATAAAAAATAGTCTAACCTTAACTTTGTCTAGTTTTTTTATAGGTCTTTGCGTTTAAAGATTTTTAGTAAGGAGATAGACTTTATCCCCCTTTTTAGCTAAGGTGCTATTTTTTGTTTCTAGTTAATATATAAGATTGCTTATAACTAAGCTTTTGTAATGTTTTTAAGCAATTTCTAGTGTACTTCCTTTAGCCTTTCTACTAAGAATATTGCTAATTCTGTTTAAATATTAGTGTTAAATAACCTAGTAAATAAATTTAGGTGTCTCCTGTAATTTGCAAAGAACAGTGTTACGCCTGTTACTTCTAATAACTTATTGTTGTAAGCAATTTGTGCTATAGGTAGCAGCAAAACCTAGTTATCTTGTTGCTGGTTGCTGTACATCTGTAGGTATATTTCTATAGTTTAATTAGTTCTTTTAGTCTGTCTATCTGTCTGCAGATAATAAGCAGTTAACAGCTTCTTCTTAGTACCTATGTACGCTAATAGTGTAGTTTAATAATTTAACGTAAAGAGCTTGTCTTAATTGCTGATGATTAATTCTAGTATGCTGTGGTGTTAGATAATCCAGTCTAGGAACACTCGTGCGAGCTGCTCTGCAGTGTAGCTGTAACAAAATAGTATTATCTTGGCAGCTTTTGTGAATCTGTCCACTACAACAAAGATTAAGTCGTAGGCGTAGTCAGTAACAGGGTCCTTAGAGATTGGTAATTAGGTGACGAAATCCATCGTGATGTTCGTCCAGGGCGCCGTAGGCAGTTCCATAGCCTGCAACAGTTCTTAATAAATTTAGTAACCTTGTCTTTTATATTGCTAAACTTGTAATATTGTTTAATAAGTTCTATTGTACGCGTTATTCTAGGGTGTCTGTGTAGCAGGTTGTTGTAGTAACTAGCTATTATTTCTTCTTAAAGTTCCTCTAGTACTTGCAACAGGATGCGTTATTTCTGCTAAACTTGCATTATGTTGTTAAGTTGTTGCAATAGTCCTAGAGATCTATTATTATTAACTCCTAACACTACAAACTAGTTTATTGTTTTTCTCTAATAAGGTTGTGTTGTTAGCTAAGTGCGTTAGCTCTACTATTGTCTTTGCCTAGTGTATACAATATCTTAAATTTGTATTGTCCTAGCATTTCTAACTAATATACTTGTTGTTAATTTAGGACCTTAGTAGTAGTAAAGTATACTAGGTTCTTATAGTTAGTGTAGATAGTAAGTTCTAAGCAACTTTCCGCATACGCTCTCTAATGTTCTAGGGCTAATACAATTGTAAGCAGTTCCTTATTGTGTACGTTGTATTGTTCCTCTAGTCCTAAGAACTTACGTAAGTAGTACGCAATAGGGTGCTATAGTCTATCCTTTTCTTGTGTAATGCATGCGCCTAATGCAAGATCTAAGGCATTAGTTTCTATACGTATTAGTTTACTACTAGTAAACATAATTAACGTAGGTAGTGCAATACAGGCTTGCTTAAGTGCCTTAAATGCATTATCTTATTCTTTTCCCTACTTAAATAGCGTGTCCTTCTGCGTAAGCTTTATTAGCAGGATTATAATCTTAGAGTAGTCCTTAATAAAGTGTTAGTTAAAGTTAATAAATCCTAAGAATTCCTAGATCTACTTAACTGTCTTTAGTGTTAGCTATAATTTAACTACTTCTACCTTTGTTAGACTAATCTTAACTCTGTATTATCCTATAATATACCCTAAGAATTTAACTTCTTTCTAGTGCTAGTTGCACTTTTTAGGTTTTAGTTATAGATCTGCCCTTCTTAGGCATTCTAGCACTTTAGTTACGTGTTAAACGTGCTCTTCTAGTGTTTTTAAGTACACTAGGATGTTGTCTAAATATGCTACTACTGTCCTGTTAAGGTGTGCCCTAAGGACGTTGTTAACTAACTCCTAGTACGTAGCTAGTGCGTTTGTTAGACTAAACAGCATTATAAGGTACTTGTATAGTCTATATCTTGTTCTAAAGGCTGTTTTCTATTCTTCTCCTTCCTTTATATAGATAAGGTTGTACGCTCCTCTTAAGTCTAACGCAGTAAAGTACTAAGCTCCTGCTAGCTAATCCTGCAACTCTGTAATATTTAGGAGCAGGTAGCAGTTCTTAATAGTAATATTATTAAGCTTCCTAAAGTTAATGCAAGGTTATAGCTTGCTATTCTTCTTTAGAACTAATATAATAGAGTACCCTACAGGTAATTCTAATTGTCTAATAAATCCCTTTTTAAGGTTCTCCTAAATGTACTTGCGTAGTACTTTAAGTTCCTTCTCTAATAACTAATATAGCCTCTTAAAAGTTAGGTTCTTTCCTTCCTAGAGCTTAATCTTGTAATCCTAGGGTTTATACTTTAGTAGGGCTTTTGCTGTAAGCTCTTCTTTAAACATCCTAGCGTACTATCTATACACATCTAGGATAGCAGGAGGTGCACTGTTCTTATTCTCCTTAACTCTTACTTAGGGACCTATAGGGCATTTAGCGTCTATAGAGTTAACTACTCTAACTTAGCGCGTCTTATTTGTTAAAGAGATATTGTTAATCTCTTTCTTATCTACTAGCTGTGGCGTGCGCTGCGTAGGCTGTAATACCTTATTACTACAGGTACATTACTTTAATAAAAGCTATTCCTTCTTCTAGTTAATCTCTAGGTTATGCTTTTGTAACTAGGGTAGCCCTAATATAACATTGTGCGTAGCTATTGCAAAGACGTCTAAGGTTACTTCCTTATAGTATCTATAGATGCTAAGTAGGGCATTAGTTACTTTATGTGTAATCTCTAATTCCTCTAGCATAGGTTCTCTATTAGCTACTTAGAGTAGATAGGGTTTATCCTTGCGTTGCAGACGTAGTCTAGCTAGTACTACTGCCTACAAAGAGATGTAGCTTAACTGTGCTTCTAAGTCTAAGAGTGCCTGCATCTTTACTCTACCTATTATTATAGGGAGTTTAATTAGTTAGTAATTAGTCCTAATCTAATTAATAGATTAATCCCTAGCGCTCTTAAGCGCTATCCTAAAAAAGGATTAGTCTATCCTCTAAACCTATTAGCCTGCTTTACTCCTTTGTAAGTTATATAGCTAGGGTTAAGGTAGTGTTGCTATATCTAATTTATGCAGGTCCTATTAATTATTATTTGTTAGGCTCCTTTAGCTAATAATAAGCTATTTCTAGGAAAATAGCAGTTAACGTGTTTGTTAATAAGGTGCATCTTGTAGGTGTTGTTTTTGCAACATGTCTAGGTCTTCTTGCATAGCCTCTTCTACTTAGGAAAGAATACGCTTCCTATTTTTTCTAATAGATAGATAGTACATCTATTGTTGTAACACGCAGTGAACAATAGTACTCTATAGTGTAGATTTCTTAGATCTATGTTATACTGTAGTGTGCAAAACCTATCTATATAGTGTAGGTTTTCCTTAAATAACTGTTGTTTATACTAGTATAGGAATTCCTAGTAGTCTTTAATAGGTGTTGCAAAGCATTATTCTTAATACTTGTAGTAAGCCTTGTTGCACTAGTTCTCTAGTTCCTTGTTATCTTCTGTGCTAGGAATAATAAGATCTTAGCTTGTTTGTGCGTATGTGTTGTCTAGCGTAGGTTGTAGGTTCTAGCAGTTAAAGCTAGCCTATTATGCGTTCCTACGTTTCTTACAGTGTGTTTGTTGTTCCTTAGGTAAGTCTTATTTAAAGATCTTAGTGTTATTTGTTGTTGTAAGGCTATCCTGTTATTACTTAGCAATCTAGTTAAGGTTATTCTCTTAACTCTTAACTTTACTATCTGTTACTATTTATTAGTGTAGCGTAGGTGCGCGTAATTAGCGCTTATAACAAGACTTAATATAGTCCTTATCCTTAGAACTAGACTCTAGATCTTCTATAAGTTGTCCTATATCCTTAGTAATAATTTCCTATTTACTAGTATTAGCATCCTTAGTAGGCCTGCTAGTAAGCACGTTAAGCTGTCTAAAGACCTTATTCTTCTAATAACAGTTATGCGCAAAGTAGCCTAGTTTGCTATAGTTATAGCAGTCCTTTAACTTGCTACTATTGTTGTGCTTTCCTTGTTCTTGTTGTTCTAGCAAGCCAGCAGGGCTCCTAGTCCTTTGTTTAGGTTAGAGAGATCTATAGCTGCAGGGCTATAGTAACTACTGCGTGTGTTGTTATAGATACATTATCCTAAGTTAGGGCAATATTAGTTTGTACAATTAAGATTACTGTGCTATTAGTTGCGTAGTGCAGTAGGTTTAACGTTCCTAACCTATACCTGCAGATTATCTTACAGTTCCTGTTATAACTTATAGATTTTAACATTAATTTTAATTAACGTGTTAATAAGGTTATTAAGGGTGTTAGTGCTTGCGCCTATGCGCATAAGTTCTTCCTTAATTTTTAGTTTAAGACCTTGCTTAAACATTGTTATTAACGCAGTATTGTCCTAGTTAGTGTTAGCAGCTAATTGTTAGAATTTAGCTGTGTAGTTAGTAGCTAACTTAACTTATTAGATGCATTAGATTTTGCGTTATGTAATAGTAGGCTTGTTAGATACGCTAAACACTAGCTTAATCTTAAGTTTAAATTAGTTAAAGTTGCTAACCTATTTATCTACTTTATCTAGGGCGTTGCCTGCGTTATACTATTAGATAAAGGGCTTAATCTACTTAAATGCGTTGCTTCGCATGTAGCTAGCTACTAGAGTAACTTGCTTGTTCTTAGGTACCTTCTCTCCTTAGAAGAGGAAGAAGAGGTCCTATTACATAAGCTAGTTGTTAAGCTTGCTACAATCTCTATAATAGAGGTTAGGTTTGTTAACGTTTATAACGCTAGACCCTATAGTGCTAACGTTATTTATGTCTATGTCTCTAACACCTAAGTTGCTAGGGGTAGCACGTGTTCCTAAGGTATTACTTATCTTAGAGGTGTTTAAAATGTTAAAGTTGTACTTTAAGCAAAGCTCGTAAGCACTAATTCTATTAGTTCTTAGGGATAAGTAATAGTTCTAGAACAGTAAGGGTAGACGCCTAGGTAAAACACCTAACAACAACTAGGGTAACAATAAGTAGTATAGAGGGGACTATCTAGCTTAAAGGTTAGGTTAAGATTCTAAAGACAAACTTAATTAATAAGGTTAAACACAAACTATAAGGGTTATGTTCCTAATTGCTATATACTATATAAAATGCAAGAGCTTACTAAGCTTACTGTAAGCTGCGTAAGCTAGGCTTAACGTAAGCTACGTAAGCTATTACATAGGATCTACCTAGCTCGCAATGCTAAGGGTAAGCTCCTCACGTGACCTTAGTAATTACTGTGCCTTTAACTGTGCCGCAGAGAAGCGGGTCTGTAATTACTAGCCTAGTACGTTTACGTACACTAACTATCTAGTTAGTAACTAGCTAAGCATAGGGTTCGTAACAGAGCCTAGTTGCTCTTAGCTAGCTATTACTAGGGCTTAGGAGTCTAAGGCTATAGTGTAAGTGTAGTAACAGAGCTAGGTTACTTAATTAAATTAAATTTTTAAGTTTTATTGTGTATAGCAGGGTAAAGGAGTAATAGAGTAGCAGAGTAAAAGTAGCAAGCTATTACTTGTAGCTATATTAAGCATCTATTCTTCTTACTACTATTTTGCTACTTAATTATAGTAGGATTATAGCAGCAGGGTAAAGTTTACGCTAGTGTTTTTGCTTAACAGCCACGCAGCTAATAGGAAGCTATTAGGTGTAACTTGCTAGCTTCTAGTTAGTTAGATTTTTACTAGCGCTGCTGCTTGTTCTTTAATAGCTATATAGGCAAACTCTAGGGTTTTACTATTTCCCTACCTTATTAGTTATCTTATTAAGACATTTTTATAGTTAGAGACTAAGTCTCCTCTCCCCCTACTTTATTAAGCTAAGTAATGCAGTGCTTAGCTTATATTAGAGTCTCTGCTAGAGTTGCTGTTATATTACTTATATTATACCTTCTTGTATGTTGTAAGTTTCCTTAGTTGTATTACAACCTCTTAGTAACTGCTAATAGTGCAGTCTAGTACAGAGATATTATCTTTCCTAATATCCCTAACTAGGTCTATGTACAATCTGTTCTAGGCTTCCTTATTCTAGATCTTAATTAGACCTACGTGCTCCTCTATAATATCTTCTAGTTATTATTTAATAAATCTCTTAAGTCTCTAGCCTAGAACAGTGTAAGGTATCTTAGATCTATCTAAGTCTTCTAGTAGGAAGGTGCTGCGCTCTATTACTGTTTTCTCTTCTAAGACTTTGTATAGTCTAAGCTACCTACAGGCAAGCTTTCTGTCTCTTAACATATTAATCTCCCTAACTAAATCCTATAATAAGATAAGGTTGCTAGTGCTAATACTTTCTTTCCTAATTTCCTAATTATTATCTTAGTATTCTTTCTTAGATACTTGCAGTTATTTAGTAACACTAACAGCGTCCTTTAGAAACTAGTCCTAGAGATCTAATTATATAGCATAGATTGCTAATAACTAAGACCTATCTAAAACCTGCTAGTATAGTAATGTCTGCTAGGTAGGAATTGCTAAATCTATAGGTAGAACTAGGTTCTGTCTAGTAACTAATTAATATGTAGAGTACCTGTTAGATTAAATAGAGACCCTGTCTGCTAGTAGCACTGTTAGGAGGCTATCTACCTATAGTCTATAAAGTTTAGTAAGGGCATTAATAATTAGTTTGTATCCTCCTTTAACCTTCCCTATTACCTAAGGATTATATACTAAGGATTATATTTGCTAAATCCTATATATAACTGTAAGCTTTTTTACTACATTAGCAAAGTCTAGTCCTCTATTAACTATAAGCCTTCTTATTATACTTTATTAGTAAATAATATCCTTGTATAGGAATTTTGTAATAGTAGCAGATTTGTTATTATAGAGTAGCTAGGCCTCTACCTATCTGCTAAGATATTCTCTAGCAATAACTATATACTAATAGCCTTAGCATAGAGGCATGTAGACAACGTTAGCTGCTACTAACTCCTAGAGTGCGTAGGAGTATGTTATAGTTAGCATATCCTTTAATTATTTACTAGTCCTAAACTAGCACTCTAGGTAAGAGAATAGTGTAGTTTTAACCTTAGCATGCATGTAATCCTAGTAATATCTTTAGGCGAGTATAGAGTATACTGCGTTAACATCTCTATATCTAATTGTTTAATGTATTTCCTAAATTGCCGCAGTCCTAATGTTAGTATTGTCTACTACTCTCCTAATAGCAACATTGCGTAACGTCTTATAGAATAGATATCTATCTTAAATAAAGTAGTTAAGAGCTCTCTTTTTCTATAAACATAACTTCTTCCTAGACATTCCCTTAGGGATCTTTAGTGTCTAGAGGAATATAGTAATTTGTTTAGATAATTCTAAGTATTTGTCCCTAAGGATGCAGCTAGGGTGTCTCTATAGGAGCAGAGACAATAATTCTGCTGTTGCTACTAGGTTATTAATAAAATCCTTAACATCTAACTTAGGTTTGTCTAGAGCTATCTATCCTTTAGGCTTAGGGTATCTAGATAGAGCGTCTGCAACTATATTTCTTTTTCTAGGAATATATTAAATTTTAAAGTCCTAGAGCAGGATAGCTGCTAGCTACCTATTTATTACTAAGCCTAGGATATCTGTTAAAGAGCAATTAAGCTGTGCTATTAGTGTCTAGGTATCTGTTTTAATAATAAAATATACTCTATATAGCTATATCTAGAATTTCTTAAGAGCCTAGATAACTGCTTTACACTCTAGTTTAGTTAAGTGCTAGTTAGATTTAGCTTTTAACTAGAGTGTACTTTTAAATTAGCAAGGGTAACGCTTGCTATCTAGACCTATCTGTTCTAGACAAGCGCTAGCTCTCTTATTACTAGCGTCTACTAACATAAAGATAGTTAACCTACTAGTGTATAATATAGCTATTAGCGCTGGCGCGCTTATAATATAAGTCTTTAGAGCAGCTATAGCTTAGCGTTCTGCGTTTCCCTATTCCTATTCTATATCTTTCTTTATAAGCTTAAATAGGGGTTTAGCAAGAATAGTAAATAATAGGACCTAGATACAATAGTAAACACAAATACCTATAAACATTTAGACTTCTTTTAGGTTTTAGCACTCTAGCTAGGCAGTAATTTTTGCTACCTTATCTTAGCTAGGGAAGCAGCTATCTGCGCTAACTTTATAGCTAACTACAGTTAACCTGTTATAACCCTAGTGTCACGAGTGCTCTCCCCTAACAGGAGATACCTCGGCTAGGCCCTAGGCCAAGCCTAGAGACCCACTGGCTACACACGTATATAATATCCACGCGCCTTAAGACTTACCCTTTAAGGATTTGTCTTATCTTATCTTATCTCTTAAATATTATCTATTATTTGTCCTATCTCGCTCTGCTTAATTGCCTGCCTACAGTACCCTTACAATTTAAATCCTTTATACTTCCTCTTAGAACAGGCAGCTAATTAGCAGTAGAGGAGCGGGAAAAAAACTTAGCTATTAGCAATAGCTAGAGGACAACGCAACCTCTGCTTAACTATAAGTAATGTAGAGGAGTTGCCCCCTTGCGATAACCTTGGTTATAAGCTAGACGCTTAACGCCGCAACAACGCGCCTAGGGTATCTCTACTACCTATAGAACTACTACTTAACCCTTACAGGGGCGAGTTAGCTACTACAGCGGCAGGCATTGCGACGCTAGACGTCCCAACGCTACGCGTCACATAAATAGAGTTGCTACAGGCTTCTATCCTGTTATTGCTAGAAGCACTTAATAAGGCAGAATTGTCTAGCGCCCCTAAACAAGAAATTGAAATCTAGCAGCGGCAATTTAACTAGGCAGTTAAGACCCTGCAGCAGACGCACGTTAGACCTGCACTAGGTAGCTACTGTCTAGCGTTTAACAAGGCTGGCAAGATAATATAAGTCCTTAACAACGTCTAACCTAAGCTAAAACTTAGGACAGATAACAAGCCTCTATTAACTTAGCAAGTAGACTAGTAGATTAAGGATATAGACACAGCGTTCTAGTACGCCTAAGTAGTTAAAGACTCTGTTACCTGTACCTACTGGATTATAGGCATAATCTACTATAGTGTCTATTAAGAATTAATCTAACAACGTATTAACAAGGGATTAATCTAAACCTAGGCTAACCTCTATGTAGAGGAGGAGTAGCTTGTACAAGACCTAGTCTTTACTTAGTATAAGAACTACAATAAGTACTTTAACTATAAGTAGAAGGCTAATAATTCTATTAACACCTTCCTAATAAAGTTAAACAAGCAGGAGTCTCTACTGCCCTGTAACTTTGCTAAGTTTAACAACAGCATAGATAACTATAAGTTTAAGATAGCGTTTGTATAGAGCCTTACGCCCTACAAACTCTAACGTAAGATCTAGCGCAATAGCAGCCTAGAACATATTACTAAGTAGATAGAGTTTAAACAGGCCCTCTAAAACGTAGAGACTGTAACAGTCCCCTTGAACTTAAGCCTCTAGGCTAAAGGTAGTAGTTAAAACAAAAGACCTTACTCTTCTCTAAATAGGGGAGGATTAAAGAGGCACTGCAGTTAGGCCTTAACCCCCTCTAGGAGCGACGCCAGAAAGCAGCTAGGAGACTCCTAGCCAGTAACTAATAACGCTAATTTATTAGGCGGCAAGGGGTCCTATAGGGGCAATTACCACTAACAATCTAATAGGGGTGGTTATTATTAACAGTCCTAAGGCTAACCCTCCTAGGGTTATTAGCAACAGGGCTATTAGAGAGGCTGCGGAAGCGGTAATTAACAATCTAGTAGTAACTAGGGAAATAGCAAACCCTAGTTGCTAACCTTTCCTACCTATAACTAGGGTTAGAAACTAAAGGGAAGCAGACCTGCATAGCAGTTACTGTCTAGCTGATTGACTCTAAGGGCAACCCTAGGACTCTCTAGGCCCTATACAACTTAGGCTTAGAACTAAACCTTATTGCTAAGCAGGTAGCTAGAGACCTAGGGCTTAACCTAGCAGGGACTAACTAGTAACTAAATGTAGTAGTCCTGGACAATACAAAGCTATCGCTAACAGAGCAGTATTAGTTAACAATAGTCTGCCACAACAGCAAGGGAGCACTAAAAACAGTTAGGCTAACTAAATTCTAGTCTACACTATTTGTTAGATATAACCTAGTATTAGGTTATCTATAGCTAGCTAAAGCAGACCTATGTATCTGCTTCTCTGCAGGAACCTACAAGTAGTTCTTAGAAGACGTTAAAAGAGTCTAGCTAGTAACTGCTAAACAATTGTTTAGTAATCTAGAACTAGACAAGCAGCTATACCTACTACAGTCTAGAGGCCTAAACCTAGGCAACCTAACAGACGTCTACTAGACAGACGTTAGACAGACATAGGACGCAACCTATTGCGCTAAGTTCTTAAGAATTATAGTAGTAAGACAAGACAGCAACACTGTCCTAGGAGACAACGCCCTAGATATAGAAGAGCTTAAATACGTGCCTAAACACCTCTATTATAAATAGTTTGCGTTTAGTAAATAACAGACAAGCGTATTAGCACTATATTAGGAGTATAACTATACTATTAAAATTAAGGATAGAGCTAAGGTTCCTAACCTCCTAATCTACAACCTGTCCTGCAGGGAGCTAGACATCCTCTAGGGATACCTTAAGACAGCACAGGAGAAGGGCTAGATCTGTCTAAGCAAGTTGCTGGCAGGAGCCCCTATCCTGTTCGTCCCTAAGTCTAACAGTACTATAAGACTATGCGTTAACTACTAAGGATTAAACAAGGTAACTATTAAGAATTAGTACTCTATCCTGCTAGTTAGCAAGATAATAGACTGCCTGTTAAAAGCAAAGGTCTTTACTAAGCTAGATCTACGCGACGCCTATCACAGGCTCTAGATCAAGGAAGGCAATAAGTAGAAGACTGCGTTTAAGACACGGTATAGTTATTTTAAATACCTAGTAATGCTATTTAGCCTAGCAAACGCGCTAGCCACGTTTTAGTCCTATATCTATTAAGCCCTAGGAGGCCTCCTAGACAAGATCTGCGTAGTCTACCTTAATAACATCCTTATCTATTCCTAGGATAAGAAGGACTATAACAAGCACGTTAAAGAGGTCCTAGATTGCCTAGTTAAGTAGGGGATGTTTGCAAAGGCAAGCAAGTGCGTCTTCTCTAGTAAGTTAGTAGAATTTCTAGGATTTATTATTACACTAGACAGCGTGGTTATAGATCTAGAGAGGGTCTATACTATTACTAAATAGCTAGAGCTATTAAGCTACAAGGACATTTAGGTGTTCTTAGGCTTTGCTAACTTCTATTAGCAATTTATCTTTAACTACTTAGGAATTGTCTAACTGCTTATTAACTACATAACAGCCGCCTAGAGTCTAGCAGAGGACTAGGGGGTCTCTAGTCCAGAAGAGGGGAGGGCAAGACTAAAGAAAAGTTAAAAGGGACTAACTAAATAGTACAAACTATAGCATTAGCTAGAGGAAGCCTACATAGCATTCCTTACTATTAGGGAGAAGTTTACAAAAGCCTTAGTGCTATAACACTTTAACCTAAACAAGCCTATTATTATCCTTATAGACGCGTTAGATTTTGCTATAGCAGCTATCTTGTTACAGCTGCAGGCGTCTAACGTAGCAACAGAACAACACTAGAAGCTAGTAGTATTCTAGAGCTAGAAGTTCCAAGGTCTATCTATTAGATAGCATACCTATAACAAGGAACTCTTAGCAATTATTAAGGCCTTTAGGTAGTAGAGACACTACCTTAAACACGCCCCTATAACAATCTAGGTACTCTTAGACTATAATAACCTAAGGTACTTTATAACAATAAAGGAGCTCTCTCCTAAACAAGCCTGTTAGGCAGAGGAGCTAGCAAGGTTTAACTTTAAAGTTAAATACAAGCTAGGACTAGAAAATATAGCAGACAGTCCTTTAAGACGTCTAGACTACGCAGAAGGTCTTAAGGTTAGAGAACAGCAAGCCCTGTAGGATGCTATACTGCCTACCTTATAATAGAAGCTTTAGATCTAGGCAATTTAAAAGTCTAGGGCTTAAAAAGATGCACAGGCAACATCTAGGAGTGACGTACCTGTAGAAGACCTAGTAGAGGTCTAGTAACTGCCTAAAGCTGTCCCTAAGGAATTCCGCTAACAGCAAATTAGCCTTAGAGATTTGTCTCCCTAGCTCTTAACCCTCTATCTAATAGCTATCAGCGCTAGGGTCTATCTAAAGACACTAAAGCTAGGGGACTAAACTTTAACGTTGTAGAAGCTCTCCTTTATAGCCTAGACAATAGAGTTAGTGCCTCTACATACCTTGCAAACAAAGCTGCGTAGGGAGATTCTGCTTACGCGCTAGAAACCCTAGGACCCCTAACAGATTTTGTTAAGCAAGTCTAGCAGCAGGATGCAATATACCCTATAAAGCAGTTGTTAACAAACTAGATAGATAGCAGAGCAAAGAAGGGACAACACTACTAGGAGGTTAACCCTAGTAGGACCTTACGCAAGAGCAGGAAAGTTTAGATTCCTAACAATATTGCACTGCGCTACACAATCCTTTTAAGAAATTATAACAACTCTATAGGAGGTTACTATAGCATAGATAAGACTGCTAAAGTACTTAAAAGAAAGTACTATTAGCTAGAACTAATAAAGGACGTACACAAGTACATCTAAAGGTGTCCTGCGTGCTAACTACACAAAATCAGAAGGCATAAGCTGTAGGGACTACTTACACTATTACTAGTACTAGACACAGCCTAGCAGCACTTCTCCCTTAACTTTATAATAGACCTGCTAAAGTTAGTAGATACTAAGGGGAATAAGTATAACTTAATACTAGTCCTAGTAGACTGCTTTAGTAAGTACGTCTAGTACCTACCCTACACTAAGACAATCACTGCCTAGCGCCTAGCCGAACTGCTGATAGAGCAGAGCTTTTAAAGCAAGGACTACTAGATACGCTGTTGTCAGATTAGGGTTTAGTGTTTACTAGTTAATTCTAGTCTAATATCTGCTACTACCTTAAGATTAACCACTGATTAAGTACAGCTTTCTACCCCTAGACAGATAGGCAAACTAAACGCTAAAACTAGGAGTTAGAAACGTACCTCTGTATATACATAAACTACTAGCAAGATAACTAGGTAGACCTCCTGCTATACGTAGAGTACGCCTACAACTCTAAAGCTTACTCTAGTTATAGAGAATCTCCTATAAAGGTTGCCTTTAGCATTAACCCTAAGGGATTTAACAGGATGCCTAATAAGCATTAGCTACAGAAACCCTAAACTGTCTAGGACAAGGATAAGGCAACACTAGAACTACGCTAGCAGGTTGCTAGCTGTCTATCACGCTAGCATGATATGTAGAGGACAGTAAAGGAGGCCTTAGAGTACGCACAAAAGGGCAACGCCTAGTAGTACAACAAAAATAGTCTAAACAGCACTTTGCTAAGGGAGACTTAGTTCTCCTTTAGGCTAAGAACCTAATTACAAGCTGTCCTTCTAAGAAGTTTAACGCTTAATACCTTAGGCTGTTTGTAGTAATTAAGAAAGTAGGCAAGCTAGCGTATAAGCTGAAACTACCCTTATTAATAGACAGAGTGCACCTAGTGTTCAACGTGTTACTCCTTAAGCACTAGAGGGAACTACTCACAAGCAGCAGGTTCCAGCTAGGTCCTATTAGCATACTAGAAGATGTCTTACCTAGCAACAGGTTTAAAGTTAAAGGTATACTATCACATAAAGACACTGCTACCTAAGGAAGGGAGTACAGAGTTAAGTAGCTAGGTTAGCTAAATAAAGAAGCTACCTAGAAACTACTTAAAAATCTAGACTACTGCGATAAGATCCTTTGGGATTATTACTAATACGCTTAGGCAGGTAACCTATTAGCAGTAAGCTAGACAACGTCTAGCGAACTAGCGCTACTAAGGCAAAAGAGGGGACGTCCTTAGAAGTCTACCTTATAAACCTTACTCTAACATAAAAAAGGTAAGGATAGATTGCCCTAGCACTTGTGCAACTAGAGGCTAAAGAAGGCCTAGCGTCTATCTAATACATTACTAGCAAAGAATTGCACATTTACAGGAGGGGAGAAGTTCTATTACTATACACTATCTTAAGCAGCTAATCTACAACCTGCAGTTAGGCTTAAGTTATAGGAGGGGCTGCGACAGCAACAACTACCTAGGGTAGGCTTTATTAGAGACGCAGACATCCTCTTAAAAGGAGCTGCTAGAGCCTGCGTAGAAGAAGGCAGGTTAGTACCATAGTAGTACTACTACTTCTTAGCATTGTTAGCACTGCTAGTCTTCTAGAAGTGCTCCTTAATTATAGTATTAATTACAACGTTGTTAGGGAGCTTCTCGCTAACAGTCTAACTACAGCCTATAGCAAGTTAGCTCTGCTAAAAAAGAGGGGAGGGAAAGAATACCTACAATGTACTGCTTAAGGTTGTGTGACTAGGAAACCTAGCGAGCATAGGCGTACTTAGTCTTACTAAGGCTAGACTTGTTAATGTAGTAACAAACTACAGTATTATAGGCAACAAAGCTATTGTAGCAGGACTTGGCGTAGTTAAAAGCTGTCTGCTAGTACAACTGCACATAAGCAACGACCTAAGCGTTGTCTGCCTAGTTACCCTAGGCAGTAGTCTTGTTGTTGGTCTTGCGCAGGGCACGCTTAACTAGAAAGTTAAGTATGTTAACAGCTTAGTAGAAGATAGGGTTAATCTACAGGAATTAGCATAGACAGACACTAGAGTGACACAGGAGATACCTTAACACACTTCCCTTCCTTCGCCTCTACGCAGCTAGGATATACGCTGAAGTTGTCCTTGCAAAGCCTGTACCTACTAGGACAACAGAAGACGCGCATAAACAACATAATAGTGCTATTAGGGTTAACCTTAGAGGAGGTAGTTAAACGCTTGATGCTGCTACAGTACTAATATCGCGAAAGCGACAGCTGAGGCTACATATTGTTAGGCAGCTGGTAGACGTGATTAGGCAGGGCATAGTAGGAGATAAAGGACAGGGGAGGAGTTATAGCGTTAAAGGCAGGGGCTGGAAGGCAGGTGTAGATAAAGGTGTAGGGATAATAAGGCACTGTAAGCAAGCAGATACAGGCCTTATATACACTAGATCCCCTCTGCTCAGCAGCTCCCTAGTGACGTCCTAGCCCCTTACTACTCTCTTACCTAAGATTCACGTTGCAAACAAAACGCTAGGGCCTAGACTATACTGCGCAAGGGTTTAGGCAAGGCATTACGCATAATAAGGCTAACAGCTTACTGTTATAACTAGCGTATAGACAAGATCCCCTGCAAATAAGCAAATCCTAGACCTGTTTGCGCAGGAATAGGGCTGCAGGAGCTGCTAGCGATCCTCTTACAGACGTTACTAGTTAGGGACTTACTAATCTAGCCTATAAGGCAGATAACGTCTAACTACTTACGCCTCCAGCAGCCTTAGCCCTAGACTAAGGCACCTAATTACCTAGGAGATTGCAGAGAGTAAACAGCAGGCACGCCTAGGGCAACCCTTAGCCTAGTGCTAGGCGCTGCGCGTGCTATGCAGGGAGTAAACAATGCCCCTTATACATTACATACTTAGTGTACTATAGTTACGCTCCCTACAGCCTTAGCTACATAGGTTTTAGAGCTAACAACTACTAAGGCGTTGTTTACAGTAACATGTAGCAGAAGTAATAGCTTACTGCCTAGCTGCTAATAAAGGCAAGAGGGAAGACCTAGCCTTAACCAGTCTCTTACAAACAAAGACTTGTCTACCTAGTAGTGTATTAACGCTGCCCTAGTAGCTTACTAAGCAAACGTTGTAAGGATAGGATAGCTAGCGTCTAAACTAATTGCTTAACAGCTCCCTATCCCCTACAGACGCTAACTAATAAACCCCTACTAGCACTGCATTTCTCCTGCTAAGTTTTTCCCTCTACAAGAGGTTTTTCTAGAGCTTAATAACGTTGCTAGGAAATCTCTCTACAGTTTAGGACGAACCTTTAAAGAGGGGGCTATTGTTACAAGTGCTCTCCCCTAACAGGAGATACCTTAGCTAGGCCCTAGGCTAAGCCTAGAGACCTACTGGCTACACACGTATATAATATCCACGCGCCTTAAGACTCACCCTTTAAGGATTCGTCTTATCTTATCTTATCTCTTAAATATTATCTATTATTTGTCCTATCTCGCTCTGCTTAATTGCCTGCCTACAGTGCCCTCACACCTAGTAGCATTTCATCCCTAATACTGTAGCACTAGCCCTTTCTATATCAGCTAGGGCAGCATCTAGCTGCTAAATATGCTCTAGAACATAGCGTCTAACGCTAGGGAGTAACTCTTCTCTATTATAGTTAGTTTTTAGACCTCTACTAGTAACATTATCTAGAAAGGGTAGAGTGTTCAGCTAGTAATCCTTTAGTATCTTAATTATTATTCTTTAAAATACTGCTACTAAATTAGTAGCTCCCTAGACTAAGGTATATAACTAAAGTAGACTAACTCGTGTTATTACTGCTATTATGTCCCTACTATCTTTATAAAGGGTGATTTAGTTGTATCCTAAGAAGAAGTCTATTAGTAATAGGATTTTGCAGCCTACAAACTTCTCTAAGAACTTGTCTACTGTTAGTAGTGTTCTAGCATCCCTAATTAACACCTTGTTTATGTACTATGCGTTATTAATAAACTAGAAAGAGCTAGCCTTCTTTGCTATAAGGTGCTATAGGTTTCTATATTAACTGTTATATCTCTCTAGTATTCCTCTCTCTAAACGTTCTAGAAGCATCTTTACTAGCTCTCCTTCCTAGCTCCTTGCTACTAGGAATGCTTTAACCTACTAGGCTTTGTAAGGTATAGTCTTAATCTTATAGGAAGGTGTTACCTCCTTCTATATTTAGCCTGATTTAGAAAATGTAAAGGCAATAGCTACCTCTCTATTTATAATTATTTTAATAAATAGTTCCTTTTTGCAGGGAAGAAGCGCCTTACTAAACTTCTAGCTCTTTAGTCTTTCTAGATTAAGTCTTATACCTCTTAGGAATACTGCATGCCTTTGTTTAAATAGGTAATTAAAGGGTCTAATATCTAGAGGTTGCAAGCTATAGAAAAGTTCTTATTGTTTAATTGTAAGCTGCTTCTAGTCTTCTTAGCTAAGTTCTATTAGCTCTATTACCCTTAGCTTATTAACTAGCCTAACTTTCACCCCTACTCTTTTATATAAGGTATTAACCTCTCTACTATCTTCTTTCTACTAGCTTACTAGCTAATAATCTATATGCTCTTGTTATTTATCTAAAAGGCTTAGCTCTACTATTAACGTAGCAACGTCTTTGTTAAGATCTATCTAGCTTTTATCTCCTCCTAAGGAAATCTACCTAACTGCCTTATAATTGCTAGGGTTAAATATTCTTTAAGTAATATCTTTAATACTCCTGCTCTCTTTAGGATTGCTAGTATAGAGGTAGCTGTATCCTACCTATGCTAAGCAGCATAACTAGTTATTAGAATTAAGGTTTTCTATACTGCAGGTGCCTCCTGCCTTAATTAAGAGGGCCTCCTGTCTTTTCCTGTAGTAGATTCTACTAAAGTTAAGTAATAAGGAGCTAGATTAGACGCTATAAACGCAGTATTCCTTAAGCTATTATCTAATATAATGTAATAGGTAGAGCGTCTAAACATATTGTATTAAATAGCTATGTAAGAAGACGCACACTATAGAGTACTAAGTATTACTAACCTTATAAGGTTCTGCACTATCTAGAAGTAGGTAAGTGTAACTACTTTGCTAATCTTAACTAGGACGTTCTATGCTGTGCTAACAAAGGAGTCTATACTCCTATTAGCTATAATAACGCCCTACTCCTTGCTAGGAACATAGCTTATTTCCTTATAGACTAACCTAAGTGCCTGTAATGCACTAAATTAAAGCAAGTTTATCTAGGCGCCTATATTAATAAGGCAGTTAACGCTATAATTTCTAATCTACGCCTAGTACGTTGGAAGGTCTAGGTAGATAACCCTCTCTAATCTAAGCTCTAACATTAACTTAGCAATATTATTAGGTAGGTCCTTATTATACTAACTATCTCTATCTCCTTCTACTATATAATAAAGCTAGACAGCGTATTCTAATACTAGGTTGCAAAATCTGCTATTTGCTAGGGCAGATAGCAGGGCTAGCCCTGCTACACAGTGCCTTGCGCTAGCGTAGACCCTAGAATTTTTAAACTAATTAGGAGTTAGTAGGTTTAACCTATTATCTTCTAATTAGCTCTAGTATAGGGTTTAGCTAGTAGCTATATTAACACTTCTGCTTGTGTCTAGCTCTAGTTATGTCTTTCCTATAAGGTTCTATAGGAGAGTCCTAACTAATTCTTAGGAGACTAAATCTCCTATAGTAATTCCTCTTACTTCTTATAGTAAGATAGCTAAAGGAATCTTTAATAGCTTTAGGCGTAGAAGGCTAGCAAGCTCTTTGTTATTTAGGCTTCCCTCCTAGGTTTTCTTTCCTCTAGGGATAGTTATAGGTATATCCTCTATAACTCTTTATTGTAGTAGTAGTCTAACAATAGGGTATAGATTATTATAGGGTCTGCTCTAGAACAGGATAGTAAAAGGGTCCTCTAGCACCTTAGTAACACTAGGCTAGAGGTCCTTTTAGACTTAATCTTCCCTTACTTAGCTATATAGCTACTCTATTAATCCTTTGCTTAGCAGAGGGTTAGTATTAGACAATTGCTTTTGTATATTTCTGCCTTGCGTCTTATTAAGAACTTAGTTAACTAGTCTCTCTAATAGTTTTTGTAACCTAGTAGCTGCGCTAACTAAGGACTTAGTAGAATAAGCTCTAAGGACAATATCTTAGCTGTTAATGTAATCTAGACTTAGCACCTCTGTATAGTCTAGTCCTAGGAGTTTAAAGTTTCTTAGGGAAGACATAGAGTTAGGATAATACTAGCTATTGCTAGTTGCTATTAGTGTGCTAATGCTAGCACCTTGATTTAGCTGTCCTCTATTTTATGTAGACAATGTTACCTATTAAGAGCTATATGCTGTCCCTCTTAGTCTAGAGTCTACTCTGCTAAATCTATTAGGTTTAACTAATAAAGCTAGCTAGTCTAGGACGTCCTAGGAAACCTTAAAATACTTAAGGATTTTCTATTTTAACTAGCTTAGTTAATAAGTTAGTAGAACTAAACCTAGGATAGCGTCTAGCTGCTTATATACTAGACTAAAGTAGTACGTCCTCCTGTTGCTTTTATAGTTATAGTAGTAACTACACTATCCTATCCTAACTAAGGCCTAGTAGAGCTTATAGTCTTAAGATTTGTAATTTAGTTTGTTGCATATAGTATAGGAACTGTTGTACTCCTAGCCTTAGTAGTATAAAACACCTCTACTAGGATCTACATTCCTCTAGGAATAGGAGACAAATAACCTATTATTACGTTCTAAGACCTTGCCTGCCTTAGTAGCATGTGCTACAAAGTAGGCATAGTTAGTTAGGTTATATAGGATTTCCTTAATCCTATTATTAGAATTTATAAGAGAGCTAACCTTAGCAAGAGATAGTTTCTAACTATCTATAGCCTTTACAAGCTTATTAACACTTTTATCTACCCCTAGAGGTAGGGAATTTCTAGACACTATCTTACCCTCTGCAAGATATCTTTTAGCCTAGTCTACTATACTGTAGTAATCTACTAGGTTTCTAGTGCTATTTATTATACGTCTTACTTCCTTAGTCTAGCTATTGTCTTTTATTAGTAATAAATCTTAGAGACCCTATTGTTGTTCCTAGACTCTTTTATCAAACTAATATATTAGTTCTAACTTAAATAAAGATTAATCCTTTATTGCTAGGCTATTTAGCATGTTAAATAGGACTAGATCCTTGTCTTCCTTAGGGAGGCCTAGGAAGAAGAAGTAACCCTCCTTAAGGGTTAAGATTTGTTTATTCTTCTAGTAGGTATTACTATACACTACAAAGTTAGTGTAGTAGTTAGAGAGTCCTAGAAAGGATTAAGCAGTCTCTTGCACATATATCTCTATAAAAGCTTAGGTACCTATTTTCTAGGAGGTGTCCTAGTCTCTCTAATGTTCTTTTATAGCTAGTTGTAGTTTAATCTAGTCTCCCTCTAAGAATAGCTTTAACCTCTTTATAAATCTTTAATAGTAACTTTTATAGTAGTTAGGAAGGACCCTAACCTTTTGCTAGTCTGTAAGACCCCTGTTGTTTACTGTTTAATTAAAGTTATCTAGGAATTTAGAGACCTCTTCTCTATTAAATAGGAGGTAATTGGCTCTTCCTCTTATAGGAACTAGGACCCTATCTTATAATTAACTATCCTAAGATAGGTTACTAAGGCAGGGCCCCTTAGGAGTTCTATTAATTCCTAAGGGCAAAGGGATATATATAGACATAGTTTAAATATAGTAATAGTATTAGTTCTTAGGGTGCTTTTTCTTTTTCTTTCTTCTTTTTCCTTAGTTCCTAGAGTTTTGTATGCTCTTATAGAGCGTTAATTCCTAGGCGCATAAGCCCTAGGCTAGGACCCTGTTAGCTAATAATATATTTAGCTAATAGTATATGTAAGGGCACTGTAGGCAGGCGTTTAGAGATAGGACGAATAGTAGATAGATAGATAGATATAAGACGAATCCTTAGGGTGTAAGCCCTAAGGCGTTTAGGAGGGTTATATACATGTAGTCTGTAGGTCTCCTGCCTAGCCCTAAGGTTATCCTAGGGTCTAGCTAGTAGCCCTTAGGAGGAATACCTGTAACAGAGCCTCCCCCTTTCTTGCAGCTCGTCCCAAGCTGCTAGATCCCTAGAAGAAAATAGGTTTCTATTGTCTCTACCTACAGGTATTATTAAACTCTAAAAACCTCTTCTTTTTAAGGAAAATTGCGTTAGGAGAAATGCTATATAAGGCTTATAATTGCCTACGTAGCTACTAGGTCCCTAGGTCTACCTAAGCGTGCTCCTATAGGTTTCCCTGTACTAATTATAGGTTAGGTGTAACCTACTTGTTTGCTTGTAGCCTTGTAGGCAGGCTACTAACGTCTATGTAGGCGCTTAGCTAAGTAGGTGTTACTAGTTAACAGTTTGCTTATCCTGCTAGATCCCTATAGGGATCCTAGTAGGTCTCTAGTAAGGGTTATGCTCCTGCGCAAGACTAACTAGAGCCTAGCGTATATAGGGCAAACGTTTCCTCTGTAAGTATTAATATTAGTCTCTTAGACTAATGTTAATAGTGCCTTTGTCTTATTAGTAACTACGTAGTATTACCTATTTAACATTATAATATAGCAGGGAGGTAAGTAAATAATATTGCTTTACTATTAACTAATTGTAAGTAACTATTTACTAGTACGTGTGTTTCCTTACTAGTATATAATAGTGTGCATGTAGGCAGGTAAGAGTATAGTAAATAGTTAGAGCGTGGTTAGTAGCTGCCTAGGGGCTTACGTATAAGCATATAAACAGCTATCCTAATACACTTTTCTAGCTATTAATATTATAATTTTCTCTACTACACTTCTACATTAAGCATTACTATAACCCCACCTCCTGCCTACATTACTAACAAGGCTCTGCCTAACTTTGTGTACTTGCTACTAGACAATATAGCCCTATAGCCTTTGCTTACTAGGTTCTAGTGTTATAGCTACCTTACCTGCCTTATAACTAAGTTAGTAAAGGCACTTACAGGAACAATTAAGTTGTTTATTACAGTCCTCTGCTGTCCTAAGGGTTACTACACCTGCAAGAACAACTTTAGGGTGTGTAGTAGGTATATTAACGCAAAGGAGGGTAGTTGTGTTAAGGTACGTTATCTCTTAACTCTACCTAGTTTGCCTGCTAACTATGCTAGATTAACACTTATTTCTGCTAGGCTGTTAACATGCTTAACTTCCTTATTAACTATGCTGCCTGTAAGACAAACAAAGAGACTGTTAGGCTTAGTAATAGCGCCAGCAACAATAAGGTCTTAGAGAACACTTAGCAGTACTAGCAGACTGCCTTTAACTACGCCCTTAACTACTATACTAGGTTTATTAAGTATAATAGTATAGAGCGCTGCAAGATTAAGGAGTCTAGTATAAGTAAGCTTAAGTACTATAAGGCCTGCTAGACGTCCTACAAGCATAACCTTAAGCGCTTTAACATTACTCTTAGTACTATTAGTATAAAGGCCCCTACTAACACTGTTATTAATAAGGTAGTTAAAGACTACTTTAAGAAGAATAGCGTAGCTACAAATGCTAAGAAGCGTTAGTACTATTATAGTACTAACATCCCCTCTGCAGTAGACGCCTCTGCAGCCCCCTTTTAGAGGTTGTTATCTTCGCCTACTAAGCTGTACACCCCCTCTAGGCGTAGTAGCTCCTGTTGCCTTAGTAATAAGTATAACAAGGATAATAAGACCTTCTAAGTAGTTTTTAGATAGCCCTATAATCTAGCTATAAAGGTTAGTTGTAGTAGGTAGTAATTTATAGTAGTTAATAAACTCTATTACTTTTCCTATAACTATTTCTATTATAACTGCTATCCTTAGATAGTGTCTAGCTTCCCTTTAGTTTAGGGTTAGAGAGGTATTAGGTCTAATTGCAGTACACGCCTTATATTATTATAGGTAATTCTAGCTATACCCCTGTAGGTAGCTCCTATAGAGTAGCCTAGGGTAGCCTACGTGTAATCTATGCCTTATATTGTTATAAGTAATTCTAGCTATGTTCCTATAGGTAGCTTCTATAGTCTTCCTCTCTTCTGCCTTTGCAGAAGAGGTACCTAGCTTAGTAGAGTTATAGTGCTCTATTTAATACTCTTATAGTAGTCCTCTAGAATCTTATTATAATAATTAAGATTAGTAAGTAGTTCCTAGGTAGAGTTTGCATTTGTCTACCTAAGCTATTTTATAAGGTACTCTTATCTACAGGCAGATGTATCGTAATAATTAAGGATGCCTTTAACTTTGTACTAGTTTACAGCTAGTACTTTACTATTCGCTATCCCTACAGGGCCTAGTTAGAACCTAGTGCTAGCAGGTAGTATTATCTAAGGTTTAAGTAAAGATACATTAAACACTAGGTAGATCCTGCTTATTAATAGTAGTAACTTTAATTTATATGCTAGTTTCCCTATTTTCCTTATAACTGTAAACAGTCCTAGGTACCTTACGTTAAACTTCTTTAAAGGATAATTTATAGCTAGGTTCTTTGCCTAGAGAATTACTTTGTTACCTATAGTAAAGTGCTTCTCTATTTGCTTAGCGTTGTACTAGCGCGTTATGCCTTTCTAAGCATACTCTAGGCTTTCCTTTGCTACAGCCTACATCTTATACTACTACTCTAGGCAGCTAGCGACTTGCTAGCGTAGCTCTAGGGCTGCTGCGTCCTTTCCCTATACCTGTAGTAGTTGCCTTAGCTAGTGCTTATTAGGTACTCTGTTAAATCCCTTTAGGTTAGTCCTATAGGCAACTTTAATAGGTAATTCCCTATATACAGAGTAATACTTAGAGTTGTAGGCATACTCTGCGTATAGTAACAGGTCTACCTAGTTGTCCTAATTATAGTTTATGTATATATACAGGTATGTTTCCAACTCCTAGTTTAGGCCTTTAGTTTAGCTGTTAGTTTAGGGATAGAATGTAGTACTTAGCTAGTAGTGTATTTTAAGGTAGTAGCATATATTAGACTAGAATTAGCTAGTAAATATAGATCCCCTGTCTAACAGTAGGGTGTTAGGAGGACTGTGTTTTAGGAAGCACTATTTTAAGAGTAGCTTAGCTACGCGCTAGGCTGTTATTGTTTTAGTAATAGGTATATACTAGACATACTTACTAAATTAGTCTACTAACACTATAATTAAGTTAAACTTGTTCCTATAATTATCTCTTAACTAAGGTAAGTCTGTTACAAAGTTAAGTAAGTAGTGCTGCTAGGCTATATTAGGTACTAGCAGTAGCATAAGTAGTCCCTATAGTTTGTGCTAACAGATCTTGTTTAACTAACACGCTAGGCACCTATAGATGTACTTATATACGTCCTTAGTTAACTATAGCTAATAGTACTTCTATTTTAACACCTAAGTAGTTTTCTTAGTCCTATAATAGCCTCCTATAGGGTTATTATAGTTCTTTAATAGGATTGTTTAGTAGAGCGTTCTATTATTAGGAATCTACACTTTCCTACTCCTGCGCAGGACTTTACTTAGGTTAGATTCCTAGTATAGTTAGCCCTTAGCTGCTCTGCCCTCCTTCTAACGCGTTAGCAACTTATAAGCAGTATAGGCCTTATTACACTCCTAAGTCTGCCTAATGTAATTAATAAGGTAGTCTAGGGTTACTAGTACGTATGTAGTTTTATCTTGCGTAGCTTTGTTCGCAAGATATGTAGGAGAGCTAATTACTCTACCTAGGCTATAAAGGAGAGCCCTTAGGATATTTCTCTTAGTCTTCCCTAAGCTTTAGATTAATTAGTTTAACCCTAGCTATAGCTTGTAGAAGAGTAGTTAAGAGCTGTAGGAGACGTATCCCTATAACTAACGTATTAGCAGAATTCTATAGAGGTAGTCTTAGAGGTTATTATAGCGTCTGTTGTTGCCTCCTTATAGTCGCCTACACTATGCACTGCCTGTTTAGTATTGTAAGCCCTAGACGCCTAGAGAGTCTAGATCTAAAGCTTCTATTAGAGGGTAGGTAGCATTGCGTTGCAGAGTGCTTGTCCTTCCCTAATTATAAGTCCCTACGCGTAATCTAGACGCCTTAATAGGCTGTTAGCTGCGTTCTTAGGTCCTAGCTTGTACTTAACTTTAAAGTTAAACCTTGCTAACTCCTCTGCCTAGTAAGCTTACTTAGGTAAGAGTTTCTTTATTATTATAAAGTATCTTAGGTTGTTATAATTAGAGAGTACCTAGATTATTAATAGAGCGTTCTTAAGGTAGTGTTACTACTACCTAAACACTTTAATAATTACAGATAGTTCCTTATTATAAGTGTGCTATTAGATAGATAGACCCTAAAACTTTTAACTTTAAAATACTACTAGTTTCTAGTAATATTCTGTTGCTAGTTTAGTTATCTAAGGTTGTAGCAAGATAGCAGCTATAGCAAAGTCTAAGGCGTTAGTAACTACTATAATTAGTTTAGTTAGGTTAAAGTGTTAAAGTATAGGTGCCTCTATAAACTTCTTCTAAATTGTATAGAAGGCCTAGTGTACCTCTTTAGGCTAACTCTATAGTTTGTACTATTTTATTAGTCCCTTACAGCTTTTTACTAGTCTCTTCCCCCTTCTTTAGATTAGAACCCTTAGGGGCTAATGCTAGGTTCTAGGCAGCTGTTATATAGTCTACTAGCAGGTGTATAATACTAGAATAGTTATAGATAAACTGTTAGTAGAAGTTTACAAAGCCTAGGAACTGCTAGTTATCCTTAAAACCCCTAGGTTTAGGCTACTCTTGTATAGTTTGTACACGCGTTAGGTCTATAATAACGCCCCTAGAGGTTACTATAAAGCCTAGAAACTTAACTAATTTAGTTAAGAATTTGCATTTACTTACCTTGCAAAATAGACCCTATTTAATAAGGTAGTCTAAGACCTTCTTAATGTAAGCATTGTAATCCTCCTTATATTTAGAGTAGATTAGGATATTATCTAGGTAGACTACGCAAGTGTAGTCTAATAGGCCACTAAGGGCTCTATAAATATAGGACTAGAACGTTGCTAGGGCGTTTGCTAGTCTAAACAGCATTACTAGGTACTTAAAGTGCCTCTACTAGGTTTTAAATATAGTTTTCTACTTATTACCTTCCTTAATCTAGAGCCTATAGTAGGCATTACGTAGATCTAGCTTTAAGAAGATTACTACATTTAAGAGTTAATCTAATATCTTACTAACAAGTAGGATAGGATAGCAGTTCTTAACTATAAATTTATTTAGGCCCTAGTAGTCTACGTAGAGCTGTAAGGTACTATCTGCTTTAGGTACAAATAGAATTAGTGCCTCTACAGGTAACTTACTAGGACAGATCTAGCCTTTCTCCTATACTATGTTAAGGTATTCCTAAAGGATGTCTAGCTTACGTTGTAATAGGTTGTAGATTAGGAGGTTTAGTATACGTGCCCCCTCCTTAATCTTAATTATATAGTTATACTCCCTATATAGGTAGAGTACGCTAGTCTAATATTTGCTAAAGGCAAGCTACTTATAGTGTAGTTTCTTAGGAACAAATTTTAGCTCTTCTAGATCTAGCTTGTCTTTATTAGGTAGTATACATAGGGTATCCTTGTCTAACTTGTAGTTAGGGAGGATATAGGCAGTACCTAGAGGTAGTTTAGCCTAACTAGGGTTCCCTTTATGTATGCTTGCTACTATCTATTAACTAGCTTCCTAAGGTAGCTACGCTAGGTCTAGGTACTAAGACATATAGTGCTTAAGATGCTTAATTATATTAATTATCTTATTCCTTAGCTAGAGGATTCTACGTTTTATAAAATATTCTTTATTAGCAACTATATTGCTATTAGGACCTAAGGGCTAGTTGTGCCTAGCCTTGTCCTAACGCAGTTCCTGTAGGAACACGTCTTTAGTCCCCTAGGGTACTTAGTACGCTAGGTTTCCTAGGTAGAGCAAGTACACTTGCTTACCTAGTTGCATATCTTTAAAGAGGGTTTTAGCCTTACAGACCTATACTTATTCTATATTATTGTTAAACCAGCTATACTTACCTATAGAGAATTAGATATAGAGGTCTACTTCTATAAGCTATAGGTAACCTAGGATAAGGTTATAGCTAATAAAGTTAGCAGACTAGAAGACTTTAGGTCCTATAGTTTTAGTAGTGCTATTGCTATCTAGGCAGTCTATAGTAAGATTGTAGGGTCTTTAAATATTTAGCTAGTTATTATCTAGGAATAACGCTATAGGCTTCTAATAGAATAGTGCATGTTCTAACTTTAGTTAGTTAACAACTGCTTAACTTATAAGGTTAATTTTAGCCCTAGAGTTGTAGAGGCCTTAGAGCTATACTAGGGCATTATTGTGTCTATATAGGCCTACTATAACTACAATGCAGGTTTGTTTACCCTAGGTTTCTAGCTCTAGCTATAGTTAGGAAAGGTTAGTAACTAGGGCTTTGCGTTTCCCTTGTCTAGCATTAGTTTAGACTTATTACCCCCTTAGGTGCTATATAACTTATTACCTTAGGATTTCTAATAAGCATTCTAGTAGTCTTAGTCCTTAGGGTACTGCTAGTTGTTGTAGCCCTTTAGTTAGTCTTCTACTAGGGCGCTCTTAGATTAGTCCTAGGAGTAGAGTAGATCTTTATTGCGCCTTTTTAGTTTGTTATACAGTAGCAAATAGGTAGGGCGTTTTAGCCTGTTAAGACTTTGTAGGTTTGCCTTAGTGTTGCTAGCTGCTTCTACGTTCTAGAGGGTCTATTTAAAGTTAGGCTAAAGCTATATATGTTCTAGACTGCTGCTACGCTAGATTTCGCGCTAGAAGGCTAGTAGAGTCTTTACCTATACAAATGCAATTTTAAACTTATAGTCTTTGCTGCTATTATTAAACTTAAAGAAGCTCTAAGGTAGGAGGGACTCCTAATAGTTAAGCTTTATTAGAAAGGTATTAATAGAGTCTCCCTCTTACTATTCTATATTAAACAGTTTAGAGAAGTTCTTGTATTTAGTTAGGACAGGGTCCTATACTAGTTTCTCCTCCTCTGCGCAGAGGTTAGCCTAGGTTTAAATTAACCCCTTATTAATACAGGACTAGATAAGTTCCTAATAGATGCTATACTAGATAGTTCCTATAGCCTAGTGTATCCTAGTAATTAAGTTGTTAAGCACCTAGGCGTACTAAAAAGTAGTGTTAATGTCCTTAGCCTACTAGTCTACCTACTAGGGCGTTAGGGCATAGTTTTCTACACCTAGTTTAGGTTTTAGTTAGATGTTATTTAACACTCTTATAATTTTGCTAGCTTTGTTAAAAGCTAGGTAGTGCATTACTAATGTTGTTCTGCTGTATGCTAGGGCTTATACCTATATAGCCTGATTAAATTGCTTTTATTAGATGCTAAGCTCTGCTTCTAATGCCCTAGCGAGCTTAGCTGCGTTAAGGGCAAGGAGAGCTTGTTGTACTAGATTTTAGTACCTAATTGTAGGAGTTGGTTCTCCTATAGGCACCTGGTTTGCTCCTGTAGCAGCTGTCTAAGTCGCTGTATCTACTAGAGTTGCATTCTGCTGCAACAGGGTAGGCGTCACTGCGGATTCTACTAGAGTACTACCCTATGTGCTTGGGACTTTAGCAGGAGTGTAACAGAGCTAGCCTAGTTTAATGCTAGGGCTTAGCTAACAAGAGTTTTCCTCTAGCTCTATTATTGTGTTACAGAGGACGTGTTTTCCTCTAGCTATTTTAGTAGGGTTGAAAAAATTTAACTACTACTCTAAATTAACTATCTGTTCTAAGAAGGAGTATAAAGGATTTAAATTATAAGGGCACTGTAGGCAGGCGTTTAGAGATAGGACAAATAGTAGATAGATAGATAGATATAAGACGAATCCTTAGGGTGTAAGCCCTAAGGCGTTTAGGAGGGTTATATACATGTAGTCTGTAGGTCTCCTGCCTAGCCCTAAGGTTGTCCTAGGGTCTAGCCGGTAGCCCTTAGGAGGAATACCTGTAACATATAGCAGAAGAATTGTTTAGTATATCTATATAATCCTAAGATAGATATAGCTATCTTGTATTATTAGATAGCTATCTAGCAATTCTAGAGGTATAGTTTCTTTTAGGGTTAAAATAATGCCTACTATTAATACTAGTGTTCTAACTAGAGTAACCTGTAGATAGCTGCTATTTGTTACTTATGCCTAAGGCGTCTATTAGAGTGCTATAGCATAATAGTAGCTGTATTATCTATATCTTTATTATTTGTTACTTATGCCTTAGGCGTCTATTAGAGTGCTATAGCATAAGAGTAGCTGTATTATCTATATCTTTGTTTAACAATTAGTTCCCCTACATACTATACTGTTGCCCCCTAGTTAGGTTACTATTTTTGTTCTAGTAAGAAGTGCTTAACCTGTTGGTATGTAGAGGACAGAGGAGCTACATTGCTATGCAAGAAACTATAGATACAGGTTACGCAGATAAGATATAAACTTTATTTCTTTGTAGTAGTATATAATAGTCTAGGAGGCTTTATCTAAACTTCCTGTTATCCCTTTATATACTAGCGCCACTTACTAGCCTTAGCATCCTAAGTAACTGCTAAGGCAGTTACTCTGTGCACTAGCACATTAGCACCTACTAGGGAAAGATATTAGACAAGGCCTAGTTAAACTAGCTACTCTTGCAGGGACTAAACCTTTACTAGAGTTAGCTCCTACTATTACTAAGCGCGCTCTAAACTAGTAGACTATCTAATGTATAAGCAATTTAAGGATGCTAAACAAGAGCACCTACAGAGCTACTACTAAATAAAATCCTAGTTAGAAGCTCTACTTAATAAAGTCTAGGTATTAGGATATTAGATCTTAAGCTGCATGTAGGTGTACACATATAAGCTAGATAAGAACTACTACCTACTAAAATATAAAGCAAGACTAGTAGTCTAAGGCAATTAATAAAGGAATATAATATTAGAGGACACTTACGTAGTAACGCTAGCTAGTAGGTCCTTCTAAATGTTAATAGCAATTATAGCTGCCTATAATATAGAGCTAAAACAGTATAATATTGCAAATGCCTTTGTTTATGCTGCAATAGACTAAGAAATATACATAAGGATGCCTAACAGCTATTAGAAACTAGGTACAGTTCTACAGCTAAACAAGGCACTGTATAGACTTTAAATCTTACTACTCCTATAGCAGAGAGAATTTATATTAACACTTATTTAATAAGGCTTTAAAGTAGTTCTACATAAGCCCTACTATCTTACTAAGAGTAGAGTTATTATATTCTTCTATATAGACAATATTATTATAGCCTACAGACAGGCAAATAAGCAAGAAGCTGCCTAGGCATTAAAGATCCTCTAAAATAAGTATAAAATAACTAGAGGACATAATCTCTAATAGTTCCTAGGAATTAAGGTTATAAGAAACTAATAGAATTATAGGATCCTCTTATTACAGGCATTATATACTAACAAGATTAGCCAGCTAGTAGAGAGGACTAACCTTTGTTATAATACTCTAATATTAAACATTAAGCTAACACCCTATAATAGAATTGCAACAGCATCTAAGATTAACAAGTATTAATAAAAGATTAGATTACTACTCTTTGTAGTAGTTACTACAAGACTAGATGTTGCGTTTGCTACATCTAGGCTTGCTAGATTCCTTCCTAATTCTAGACTACTACATTATAATGCTGCAGATTAAGTCCTTCTCTACCTACAGAGCACCTAACAACTATTACTACAAATTAGAGGTAGTACAGGTCTTAAGATTGTAAGCAACGTATTATTTACAGATAATACAATAGATAGGAAGAGCTCCTAAGGATATGCTATAAAGCTATATAGGGGACTTATTGCCTAGAGAGCTAATAAACAAGACATAGTTATAACGTTAATAATAGAAGCTAAATTGCTAGCTCTATTATAGGTTACTTAGGAAGCTATCTTCCTCTCTTAACTATTAACTAAGCTTAGTATATAACTTCTAGAATTAACTATTACTATTTAGTGTAATAACACGCAGACTATCTAATTAATAAACAAGGAGGTATTAAAGCTCTAGACTAAACTTTAATATATAGACATCTATAATTACTAGCTTTAACAAGAAGCAGCTAAGAAGACTATTACTATTACTTACGTACTATTAGCGCATATGCTAGCAGATAGACTAACTAAAGCACTACTATAGAATAAGTAGAGGACCTTCCTATTACAACTTAGACTAGTAGAGCCTATAGAACAGAGGATCCTAGCTAAGATTTAGATAGACTTACTAAACTATAGGCAGGCACTAGCAGTAAACTAAAAGTAGATAAATCTAGCTTTAGGGCTGTATAGGGCTAAAGCTAAGGGGGTGTGTTAGATATAAGGGCAATACCTAGCTAAGGTAAAAGGTAGAAAAGGAGTTATGCGCTAAGAGATAGCGTAGTAACTACCCTGCTATTATTAAAATTAGACCTTATAGCTAGACAGACACAACACAAACAATTAATAATACATATAATTATTATCTTAACCTATTAAAAACCTAACACTACTATAACAAAAATTAAGTTATAGGTATATCCTATAACAGGGTCCTTAGAGACAGGTAGCTGTGTAATAAAGTCTATAGTAATGTTTATCTAAGGAGCTGTTAGTAGCTCTATTGCCTGCATTTCCCTATACTTTATATGCGTACTTATTAAAGTTGTACTTTAAGCAAAGCTCGTAAGCACTAATTCTATTAGTTCTTAGGGATAAGTAATAGTTCTAGAACAGTAAGAGTAGACGCCTAGGTAAAACACCTAACAACAACTAGGGTAACAATAAGTAGTATAGAGGGGACTATCTAGCTTAAAGGTTAGGTTAAGATTCTAAAGACAAACTTAATTAACAAGGTTAAACACAAACTATAAGGGTTGTGTTCCTATATACTATATACTAAGGAGATATACAATATGCTTAGTAGAACTAATTAACTAATTAGACTAATTACTAATTACACTAAGCACTAATTACACTAATTATTGCTAAGCCTTCTAATTAGTTGTTACGTAACGTCCCCTAATTAAGGAGGAGGCGTTGTCCTACCCTCTGCGTGTAATTGTCCCTACTAGTAATTACTGCTGTGCTGTACTAGGGTGTAATACTTATTGTAACCCTTTGTGTTCTGTAGATTGTAACACTATCCCCCTTCTGTCTTAGCTTAGTCTCTTAAGCTAATTTATATAACGTAGGCCCTACCTTATTTAACAGTAAGTTGTTTAATAATACCTAAACAACCCTCTAAGTTAAGTATAGTCTGTTGTTACTGTCTATACAAATTTGTTAAGTCCTTTAGAGAAACTATAGTTTAGAAGTGTTTAACTTGTGTTACACATTAGCGCGTGTGCAAGGTCTATATTTGTTTAGGAAAGTGTAGTAAGTGCCTAAAGCGTGGCTAGCGTTGCAACGTACGCGTAACTTAGTTAGAGTTTATGCAACTTACAATAGAGAAAGAGAAGTTATAGGCGTAAATAAAAAGAAAGTTATAAGGCGCAAAACAAAGCGCTTAAGGCCTTAGAAAAGGTGTTAGAAGAGTTGTAGGTTGCACGCGCGCGCAAAGAGCAGTTACGTTAACAAATAGATTTGCTGGATTATTGTGCTAAGGAGGCAATATCTGTAGAAGAGAGGAGTATAGCAGAACAAGAGTTAGGCAAGGGGACTATTACGTTTAATAGTCTGTCTAAGGGTATTACGTTGTCGCCTAGTACCTAGGGTGCCTTTAAGGACCTGCTACTAGACTACTAGCTTAACCTAAACGTAGCAGTGCCTAATTAGTCTACTTAAATTCCTTTAACTTTTACTAGCAGTTTATAAGGTGTGTAGCTAGTTCCTATGTGTTTTCTAAGTTAGGATATCCTAACTATTTAACTAGGTATTTAATGCCGCGTCCTTTCTTCTAATGTGTTATTATTTTTTTAACTTCCCCCTTGTCCTAGCTATCTGCCTAGTAGTGAAAGTCTTTCTAGATTAGCGTTCTAGGGTTAGCTGGTTCTAACAGTAAGATGTAGAATATAGGATAGATCTTTGTATCCTTAGGCAGGTAGAGTCTATAGTTAACTAGGCTTATCTGCTTTAAAATAAAAAATAGTCTAACCTTAACTTTGTCTAGTTTTTTTGTAGGTCTTTGCGTTTAAAGATTTTTAGTAAGGAGATAGACTTTATCCCCCTCTTTTAGCTAAGGTGCTGTTTTTTGTTTCTAGTTAACATATAAGATTGCTTGTAACTAAGCTTTTGCAATGTTTTTAAGCAATTTCTAGTGTACTTCCTTTAGTCTTTCTACTAAGGATATTGCTAATTCTATTTAAATATTAGTGTTAAATAACCTAGTAAATAGGTTTAGGTGTCTCCTATAATTTGCAAAGAACAGCGTTATGCCTATTGCTTCTAATAACTTGTTGTTGTAGGCAATTTGTGCTATAGGTAGCAGTAAAACCTAATTGTCTTGTTGCTAGTTGCTGTACACTTGTAGGTACGTTTCTATAGTTTAGTTAGTTCTTTTAGTCTGTCTATCTGTTTGCAGATAATAAGTAGTTAATAGCTTCTTCTTAGTACCTATGTACGCTAACAGTGTAGTCTAATAATTTAATATAAAGAGCTTGTCTTAATTGCTAATAATTAATTCTAGTATGCTGTAGTGTTAGATAACCTAGTCTAGGAACACTTATGCGAGCTGCTCTGCAGTGTAGCTATAACAAAATAGTATTATCTTAGCAGCTTTTGTAAATCTGTCTACTACAACAAAGATTAAGTTATAGGCGTAGTTAGTAACAGGGTCCTTAGAGATTAGTAATTAGGTAACAAAATCTATTGTAATATTTGTCTAGGGCGCTGTAGGCAGTTCTATAGCCTGCGCTTCTCTATACTTAGCGTGTGTGCTATGCTTATTCTATTAGCACTGTACACAGTTCCTAATAAACTTAGTAACCTTATCTTTTATATTACTAAACTTATAATATTGTTTAATAAGTTCTATTGTACGCGTTATTCTAGGGTGTCTATATAGCAGGTTGTTATAGTAACTAGCTATTATTTCTTCTTAAAGTTCCTCTAGTACTTGCAACAGGATGCGTTGTTCCTGCTAAACTTATATTATGTTGTTAAGTTACTGCAATAGTCCTAGAGATCTATTATTATTAACTCCTAACACTACAAACTAGTTTATTGTTTTTTCTCTAATAAGGTTGTGTCGTCAGCTAAGTACGTTAGCTCTACTATTGTCTTTGCCTAGTGTATACAATATCTTAAATTTGTATTATCCTAGCATTTCTAACCAGCGTACTTGTTGTTAATTTAGGACCTTAGTAGTAGTAAAGTATACTAGGTTCTTGTAGTTAGTATAGATAGTAAGTTCCAAGCAACTCTCTGCATACGCTCTCTAATGTTCCAGGGCTAATATAATTGTAAGCAGTTCCTTGTTGTGTACGTTATATTGTTCCTCTAGTCCTAAGAACTTGCGTAAGTAGTAAGCAATAGGGTGCTATAATCTATCCTTTTCTTATATAATGCATGCGCCTAATGTAAGATCTAAGGTATTAGTTTCTATGCGCATTAGTTTACTACTAGTAAACGTAATTAACGTAGGTAGTGCAATACAGGCTTGCCTAAGTGCCTTAAATACATTGTCTTGTTCCTTTCCCTACTTAAATAGCGTGTCCTTCTGCGTAAGCTTTATTAGCAGGATTATAATCTTAGAGTAATCTTTAATAAAGCGTTAGTTAAAGTTAATAAATCCTAAGAATTCCTAGATCTACTTAACTGTCTTTAGTGTTAGCTATAATTTAACTACTTCTACCTTTATTAGACTAATCTTAACTCTATATTATCCTATAATATACCCTAAGAATTTAACTTCTTTCTAGTGCTAGTTACACTTTTTAGGTTTTAGTTGTAGATCTACCCTTCTTAGGCATTCTAGCACTTTAGTTACGTGTTAAACGTGCTCTTCTAGTATCTTTAAGTACACTAGGATGTTGTCTAAATATGCTACTACTGTCCTGTTAAGGTGTGCCCTAAGGACGTTGTTAACTAACTCCTAGTATATAGCTAGTGCGTTTATTAGACTAAACAGTATTACAAGGTACTTGTAGAGTCTATATCTTATTCTAAAGGCTATTTTCTATTCTTCTCCTTCCTTTATGTAGATAAGGTTGTACGCTCCTCTTAAGTCTAACGTAGTAAAGTATTAAGCTCCTACTAGCTAATCCTGCAACTCTGTAATGTTTAGGAGCAGGTAGTAGTTTTTAATAGTAATATTATTAAGCTTCCTAAAGTTAATACAAGGTTGTAGCTTGCTATCCTTCTTTAGAACAAATATAATAGGGTACCCTGTAGGTAATTCTAATTATCTAATAAATCTCTTTTTAAGGTTCTCCTAAATGTACTTGCGTAGTACTTTAAGTTCCTTCTCTAATAACTAATATAGCCTCTTAAAAGTTAGGTTCTTTCCTTCCTAGAGCTTAATCTTATAATCCTAGGGCTTGTGCTTTAGTAGGGCTTTTGCTGTAAGCTCTTCTTTAAATATCCTAGCGTACTATCTATACATATCTAGGATAGCAGGAGGTGCACTGTTCTTATCCTCCTTAACTCTTACTTAGGGACCTATAGGGCATTTAGTGTCTATAGAGTTAACTACTCTAACTTAGCACGTCTTATTTGTTAAAGAGATATTATTAATCTTCTTCTTATCTACTAGCTGCAGTGTGCGCTGCGTAGGTTGCAATACCTTATTACTACAGGTACATTGCTTTAACAAAAGCTGTTCCTTCTTCTAGTTAATCTCTAGGTTATGCTTTTGTAACTAGGGTAGCCCTAATATAACATCGTGCGTAGCTATTCTAAAGACGTCTAAGGTTACTTCCTTATAGTGTCTATAGATGCTAAGTAGGACATTAGTTACTTTGTGTGTAATTTCTAATTCCTCTAGCATAGGTTCTCTATTAGCTACTTAGAGTAGATAGGGTTTATCCTTGCGTTGCATACGTAGTCTAGCTAGTACTACTGCCTGCAAAGAGATGTAACTTAACTGTGCTCCTAAGTCTAAGAGTGCCTACATCTTTACTCTACCTATTATTATAGGGAGTTTAATTAGTTAGTAATTAGTCCTAATCTAATTAATAGATTAATCCCTAGCGCTCTTAAGCGCTGTCCTAAAAAGGATTAGTCTGTCCTCTAAACCTATTAGCCTGCTTTACTCCTTTGTAAGTTATATAGCTAGGGTTAAGGTAGTGCTGCTATATCTAATTTATACAAGTCCTATTAATTATTATTTATTAGGCTCCTTTAGCTAACAATAAGCTGTTTCCTAGAAAATAGCAGTTAACGCGTTTATTAATAAGGTGCATCTTATAGGTGTTGTTTTTGCAACGTATCTAGGTTTTCTTACATAGCTTCTTCTACTTAGGAAAGAATGCGCTTCCTATTTTTTCTAATAGATAGATAGTACATCTATTGTTGTAACACGCAGTAAATAATAGTACTCTATAGTGTAGATTTCTTAGATCTATGTTATACTATAGTGTGCAAAACCTGTCTATACAGTGTAGGTTTTCCTTAAGTAACTGTTGTTTATGCTAGCGTAGGAATTCCTAGTAGTCTTTAATAGGTGTTGCAAAGTATTATTCTTAATACTTATAGTAAGCCTTATTACACTAGTTTTCTAGTTCCTTGTTATCTTCTGTGCTAGGAATAATAAGATCTTAGTATATTTGTGCGTATGCGTTATCTAGCGTAGGTTATAGGTTCTAGTAGTTAAAGCTAGCCTATTGTGCGTTCCTACGTTTCTTGCAGCGTGTTTGTTGTTTCTTAGGTAAATCTTATTTAAAGATCTTAGTGTTATTTGTTATTATAAGGCTATCCTAACGTTACTTAGTAATCTAGTTAAGGTTGTTCTCCTAGCTCTTAACTTTACTATCTGTTACTGTTTGTTAGTACAGCGTAGGTGCGTGTAATTAGCGCTTGTAACAAGACTTAATATAGTCCTTATCCTTAGAACTAGACTCTAGGTCTTCTATAAGTTATCCTATATCCTTAGTAATAACTTCCTATTTACTAGCATTAGCATCCTTAGCAGGCCTGCTAGTAAGCACGTTAAGCTGTCTAAAGACCTTATTCTTCTAATAACAGTTGCGTGCAAAGTGGCCTAGTTTGCCACAGTTGTAGTAGTCCTTTAACTTGCTACTATTATTATGCTTTCCCTTTTTCTTGTTATTCTAGCAAGCTAGCAAGGCTCCTAGTCCTTTGTTTAGGTTAGAGAGATCTATAGCTGTAGGGCTATAGTAACTACTGCGTGTGTTATTGTAGATACGTTATCCTAAGTTAGGGCAATATTAGTTTCTACAGTTAAGATTGTTGTGCTATTAGTTGCGTAGTGCAGTAGGTTTAACGTTTACAACCTATACCTATAGATTATCTTATAGTTCCTGTTGCAACTTGTAGAGTTTAACATTAATTTTAATTAACGTGTTAATAAGGTTATTAAGGGTATTAGTGCTTGCGCTTATGCGTATAAGTTCTTCCTTAATTTTTAGTTTAAGACCTTGCTTAAACATTGTTATTAACGTAGTGTTGTCCTAGTTAGTGTTAGTAGCTAATTGTTAGAATTTAGCTGCGTAGTTAGCAGCTAACTTAACTTATTAGATGCGTTAGATTTTGCGTTATGCGATAGTAGGCTTGTTAGATACGCTAAACACTAGCTTAATCTTAAGTTTAAATTAGTTAAAGTTGCTAATCTATTTGTCTACTTTATCTAGGGCGTTGCCTGCATTGTACTGTTAGATAAAGGGCTTAATCTACTTAAATGCGTTGCTTTGCATGTAGCTGGCTACTAGAGTAACTTGCTTGTTCTTAGGTACCTTCTCTCCTTAGAAGAGGAAGAAGAGGTCCTATTGCATAAGCTAGTTATTAAGCTTACTACAATCTCTATAATAGAGGTTAGGTTTGTTAACGTTTATAACGCTAGACCCTATAGTGCTAATGTTATTTATATCTGTATCTCTAACACCTAAGTTGCTAGAGGTAGCACGTGTTCCTAAGGTATTACTTATCTTAGGGGTGTTTAAAATATTAAAGTTGTACTTTAAGCAAAGCTTATAAGCACTAATTCTATTAGTTCTTAGGGATAAGTAATAGTTCTAGAACAGTAAGGGTAGACGCCTAGGTAAAACACCTAACAACAACTAGGGTAATAATAAGTAGTATAGAGGGGACTATCTAGCTTAAAGGTTAGGTTAAGATTCTAAAGACAAACTTAATTAACAAGGTTAAACACGAACTATAAGGGTTGTGTTCCTATGTGCTATATACTAAGGAGATATATAATATGCTTAGTAGAACTAATTAACTAATTAGACTAATTACTAATTACACTAAGCACTAATTACACTAATTATTGCTAAGCCTTCTAATTAGTTGTTACGTGACGTCCCCTAATTAAGGAGGAGGCGTTGTCCTGCCCTCTGCGTGTAATTGTCCCCACTAGTGATTACTGCTGTGCCGTACTAGGGTGTAATACTTGTTGTAACCCTTCGTGTTCTGTGGATTGTAACAGTTTAATCCTCTAAGCCTATAGAGGCTATAATTAATAGAGGTTCCTAGTTAAACTTAATATTAGCTACGCTAGTAAAGGAATATAATCTCTATATAGACCCCCTACTAAAGCTGCTAGCTAAAGGCGTAGATAGGGGCAAGTTAATAGTATATAGTACTATAATAGTAGACCTAACTATTACTAACTTACGTAGTTAACAAGAGACTTAAGGGATACTATTTGTAGTAACTAACCTACAAAGGTATAAAGTGTACCTAGGTCTGCTCTAGATTAATACGTATAATCCTAGGATTAGCTACGCTACTAGACGTATACTCTTCTAGAAGAATAAAGGTAATAAGGTTATCTTATTTACTAAAGTAGCTATAGAAGACGCTAAATAGTTTAAGAAAAGTATAAGAGACTCTACAGCAGACGTCTACGTATGCCTTATTAACTTTATAGGCTAAGGAGGGTTAGAAGGTAGCATTATAGGCTATTTACCTCTAGAATACTTAGAGTTTGTAGATGTAGGCTTAGAAGAAGACTCTAGGAGTCTCCCTAAGCATAGCAACTACAATCTAGCTATTACTCTAATACCTAGTAGTGTTCTACCTTATTAACTATTATATAATATCTTAGTTACTAAGCTTAAGATACTTTAAAACTATCTGCAAGAGTATATAGTAAGAGGATAGATATGTTAGTTAAAGTCTCTAGTAGGGGCACCTATACTCTTTGTTAAGAAGAAAGATAGCAGCCTAAGGCTTTATGTAGATTACTAAGGCCTTAACAAGGTAATAGTAAAAAACTAACACCTACTACCCCTAATTATAGAGTTACTAGAGAGGCTCTCTTAGGCTAAGTACTTTACTAAGCAACGTAAGAGAAGCCTACTATAGGATTTGTATTATAGAGGGAGATAAGTAGAAGACTGCTTTTTATATAAGATATAGACACTTTAAGTATACTATTATACCTTTTAGCTTAATAAATACCTCTACCTAGCTTTAAGTATATATTAACTATACTCTTATAGGACTAGTTAATACATGTTGCATTGTCTATTTAGATAATATCCTAATCTATTTAGGCATAAAAGAAGATTATATACAGTATATAAAGGATATACTATAAAGACTACGTAAGTCTAAGTTATATATTAAACTTAGTAAATGTAAGTAGCATATATAACGCACTAAGTACCTAGAATACGTAATTAGTCTAGAAGGAGTTACTATTAACCTAGAACAGGTAAAAACAATCTAGGAGTAGCTACTACTACAAACTATCTACAATATTTAAGTATTTATTAGTTTTATAAATTACTATTACTAATTTATCTACAGTTTCTCTAAATTAGCCTTACTATTAACTAAAATAACCTATAAGACCCTAGGTTTAGCTAGGAGGGGTCTAGTAATACAAAGAGAGGAGAGCTAGAAGATAGACATTAGAGAAGAAGGCTAAGCTACTTTCTATAAACTTAAGGACGCATTTACTTAAGTTCCTATACTATTACACTTTAATCCTTATTATAAGATAAAGGTAGAAGTAGACGCGTTAGGAGGTGCAATCTCTAGCATTCTAAGCTAATACGTCCTAGAAGACGCTAAAATATTATAATAGAAGCCTATTAGCTTCTATTCTTATAAATTAATCTAAGTAGAATATAATTATAACACTTACAATAAAGAACTACTAGCAATAGTTAAAAGTCTAGAACACTAGCGCTATTACCTTAAAGGTATATATTTTAAGATCCTTACTAACTATAAGAACCTAAAATAGTTTATAGATAATAAGACTCTTAACTACTACTAGGTTTAATCCTATCTAGCCTTAAGTTGCTTTAATTTTGTTCTTACCTATTAACTAGGGACTATAAACCCTACAGATAGGCTATTAAGGCGTCTAGACTATAAGGTAGAAATAGATAAACCCTTACTAAAGCATAATAAAGCATTTGTTTAACTACTTTAAGACCTTCTCTCCTCTAAAGGATAGAAAGATCTTTTAGTGTTAGTAGTAACTATAAGAGCATCTCTTAGGTCTAAGGAATAATTAGAAATAGTTAAAGCCTTTTATAGGTTCTAAGTAAAAGAAAGTACTACAACTAAGGATCTATATAACTACAAGGAAGAGACTATAGTTAAACTAGACTTAGATATTACTTCTAATAGATATAAGTCTACTATAAGCTATAACAGTCTAGATAAATCTATCTCTATAAATAATAGCTTAATAGCTCTTATTACTAGTAAAGAAAAATTAAAAGCCTTCTAAGAATGTTATAATAATCTACTTATAGGGCATTTTAGGGCTAAAAGAACATTAGAGAAGCTTTAACAACGCTATTAGTAGAAGGAGATAAGAAAGGACGTAGAGGACTACTGTAAGGACTATTTAGTATATAAGAAGTTAATACTAGCATGTTATAAACTATATAGTCTTCTTACACTATTACCTCCTCTAAACGTAGCTTAAGAGGAAGTTACTATAGATTTTATTATAGAGCTACCCCTAAGCTGCCTAAATAATTAGGTATATAATGCTATCTTAGTTATAGTCTATAGACTTACTAAGATGTCTTACTACATTCTAGCTAGAGCTAATTAGGATAGAAGTAATCTAGCCTAAGCCTAGATAAGAGAAGTAATATAGCTATATAGTGTTCCTAAAAAGATAATCTTAGATAGAGGACTACTTATAGCAGCTAAACACTAGGATACTTTCTAATATTACTTAAATTTAAGGAGGGTATTAACGTCTACTTACTACCTATAGATAAATAGACAGACTAAAAGACAGAACTAGATACTTAAACAATACTTAAGGTGCTATTATTACCTAGAATAAGATAATTAGAGCTTATAGATATTGTCGCAGCAGATATGCCTATAAATATAGCACTATTCTTAGAGTAAGAGTGCGCGTACCTTTTGCTCTATTTTAGTGCGATAGTTATAAGCCTAGTCTGCTAATGCTGCGCTAGCAGGTGCTGTAAGGATTCTAAGTTAGGTAGGTAACTAGAGCTAAGTCTTAGCTCTCTCCCTAAGTACTTGCCTAAGTCGTGCCGCAGCTGCAGGGGGTTGTCCTAACAGCTAGACAGAGCGTTAGGCCTGTCCCTACTATAAAAGTTAGTTAGCAAAAATACTACATAAGGGCTCTTAGACCTTACCCTGCAGCTACTTAGCCCTAGCATTTACTGCAATATCTCTACCTCCTGCCTCCTAGCTAGAGGTGAGGGGGTATGTCGCAGCAGATATGCCTATAAATATAGCACTATTCTTAGAGTAAGAGTGCGCGTACCTTTTGCTCTATTTTAGTGCGATAGATATTAATTGCAGAGTTTGCGTATAATAATAGCATATATATAACTACAAGCACTACTCTATTCTAAGTATATTATAGTATAGACCTTATTAGCCTAAACTAGCCTACTATGCCTTATAGTAGTAGAGAATTACCTCTAGGGGAACAAGTAGCTAGTAAAGTTATTGCTTTGCAACAAGAGTGTAAAAAGAAAATTATTACTATAAATAAATACTAGAAATTGTACGTAGATAAGAAACGCTTAGTATATATGTTTAAAGTAAGTAATTAAGTAATAGTGTTAAATTAGTATATTAGGTTAACAAGACCTAAGAAAAAGCTTAACTAGAAATACCTAGGTCTAGGTTATATAGTAGACTAGTATAGTCTAACAGCATTTAAAGTTAACCTTCTAGGGTTATAGAGCGTATATCTAGTCTTCTATATGTTATTACTAGAGCCTTATAATCTAAAAGGTCTTATTCTACACCTAGAGGTCCTAATTATAGACACGCTGCGTAAACATAGTAATAATGTCTATAAAGTAGATACTATACTAGATAGACGCAAAGGAGAATATAACTAGTAGGAATATCTAGTTAAATAGACTAGCTATAGAGACAAAGAGAACTCCTAGGAGCCTAGTTAAAATATCTCTAGTAACGTCCTTTAACAATTTTAGAAATCTAAAGGTATTAAGCCTAAAAGGAATATAAACAAAAAGGCTTATAAGGGCTAAGGGCAACCCCTAAAGAAGGAGGGGGATAAGTAAAGGTAAAAAGAGGATCCTAAGGAGACAACGTACCTTTACTAGTTTTCCTACAGGGTTTTTAGAGTGTTTAACAGCGTTATACTCTAGGATTACCTTAGCCTAACTTATAAGTATCTCTTAGTATCCCTTATTATCTATTATAGACTATAAGAACTTAGTCTAAATTATAATAGTCTAATCTATAATAGAATAGTAGTAATAGGGGTTATAACAACCTATTACGCGCTCTAATAAGATTACATTAGAGTATAAAACTTCTAATATTATAAGAAGAAAACATAGAATGTAAAAGTAAGTACTCTATTAAATTTAAGCTAAAGGCTTAGGTATATCTAGGATTTCTAGAGAAATCTAACTATAGAGATTATTTATAGTTATATTATTATATAAGCTATAATAGTCTATTAAGACCTATTATAACGCGCTCTTACTACTCTTAAACCTTGTTATACTTATCTAGCCTCTTCTATAGAGTCTTAATCTTCTTAGATAAGGACCCCTTCTTAGCGCTAGTAGTAAAGCTATTCTCCCTTACAAGCACAGCTATCTCTATAACTAAGGCATTACCTAGTTTCCTACGCTTAGAACTAGGTTTTAGAGTATAATTATAAACCTTAGCCTATAATAAGTTAGAATAGTTTATTTAGAAATAAGATAAGTATATATACCTACTTACGTAGTAAATTAGTCTCCTTAGCAACTCTATTAGTAATAGTAGCCTTAAGGGTGCGCTTGCTAGCCTTAGCACGTACTAACACAGCCTTCTTGCTACGCTAACGCTAGTCTAGGCAGAACTTAGAGCAAGGGTCCTTATCTTTAGCAATAGCACTAGTGTCGCGCAACCGAGCGCGTGGAGTCACATACGCAGCTCGTTTTCCAACAGAGCGTGCCAATTTGGTTGAGCTGCTCTACCCCAGCAACGCTGGTTCCGAGCGGCCCTAATACTGGCCAAACGCTTGTTAAGCGAGATCACGTGACCCACACATTTCATTTGTATTTAAGCAACACGTTCTACATAGAAAAATAGACACTGATTAAATTAATTAATTACTTAAGTATAGTCCTGCAAGCTCTGTTACAACTAGTGTATAGGTAGAGGTAGGTTGTTAGGGGCTTTCTACCTTGGGCATGCCAACCCTTGGGAACACCTTAGGGCGACTACAGTCACCCCTTGGAGCCTACACACACGTATATATTCCCCCAAATCCTTAGGGGCTCAACCCCTAAGGATTTGTCTTATCTTACCTAATCCTATACGTTTCGTCCTATCTCTCTTGCCTGCCTACAGTATCCTCACAATTTGAATCCTTCATACTCCCTCTTGGAAGAGGTAGTTAAAAGAGATATCTGATTTTTTCTATAACTATCACAATGGCTAGAAGTTAACGTTGAGCACGTGCTGCAGTTAACAACAACGCGTTAGGCTTGCGGCAACCTAGCCCTAACAGCAACCTAATAGACCCCTATAGGTATCCTATACACAATGTAGTAGCAAACTTGTTACTACTAGGCATACCCCTGTCTAGAAACATAACGCCTAGTGCATCTAACAACCAAGCGTTAGGTCCTATAGAATTAGGAGACGAACAGGCTTACAGCCCTACTAGTACTCTAACAGATGTACCTTCCTATTAAAGTTAGATGAACCTAGCGACTGGTTTAAATGCGGACCCGCTGGCCGCCACTAAGGCACCTAGGGTAGAACCTGTAGCTATCCTGACTACAGGCCAAACCTTATTTGTTAAGCAACTCCTTAGGAACCTTTTTGAGGCAGAGCTCGCTAGAGCTACTGAGGCCAAACTAGCTATCTGAAGGAACTAGATTAACCAAGCCTTACAGGCCCTAGGCTTAACCAAGGGCAGAAACTAGTTAGAACCTAACCAGCCAGCGTTTGATAAGGCTAGAAAGATTATCTAAGTGTTAAATAACATTTAACCTAAACCCAAGCTAGGCACTAAGAGCAGAGCTCCATCCCCCTAGCAAGTAGACTAGTAGATCAAGGACATTAAGACAGCCTTCTAATATGCCCAAGTACTAGAGGACTCTATTACAAGAACCTACTAGGCTATAGGTACTATCTAGTTTAGCATCTATCACAAACTAATCTAACAACAGATTAACTAAGGATCTATCTAGTTATAGTCTAACCTTAAGGCGGAGGAGGAGCAACTTGTATAAGACCCTGTCCTTACTAAGTATAAGAACTACACTAAGTTCTTTAACATTAAGTAGAGAGAAGGCAATACAGTTAACACCTTTCTAATGCTGTTAAATTACTAGGAATTACTACTACTGCACAGCTTCTTTAAGTTTAACAATAGTACTAACAACTACAACTTTAAAATTGCTTTTGTGTAGTCTAAAACCCTGCCTTATCTCTAACAGGAGATCTAGCGTAACAGCAGTCTAGACAATATCTAGCAATAGTATAAGTTTAAACAAGCTCTCTGTAACGCAGAGACAGCAGCTCGTCCTGCAACTACTTATAAGAGTAACAACGCTAACTATAGCAAGAGGCATGCTACATCTCCTAATTGGAAGGGGAACAAGAGGCATGCTAGTCGCGGAGGCACGCCTGCCTACAGCTAGGGCAACAACACCCCAGCGGCTACCTAGTTAAACAATAGCAATAATGGCTAAGGTTAGAACAAAGACCAGGGTAACTAGAAAAGCTATTAGAAGAACTATAGCTATAACTCCTACAAAGGAAACAATAACAGCAACTCCTAGTTAACAGGAGAGTTAGAGAAAGGGAAGCCCTAGTTGCTAACCTATCCTAACTACGACTAGGGCCTAAGACTAAGGGAAAGCAAACCTGCATTGCAGTTACTATATCCCTGCAGGACCCTAAGGGGTCCCTAACGCCGCTCTGAGCCCTTTACAACTCTAGAGCGGAGCTGAACCTTATTAGCCAGCAAGTAGTAGACAATCTCTATATTAAACATAAATTGTTCTATTAAAGGCTAGTAACTACATTCCTTAATAGCAACTGCCTAGACATCTAGCAACCCTACAATCTAACTATTAATTGCCTAGACAGTAATAGTATAGTTAAATCTGTAGGACCGCAGGAGTTCTAGTTAGCCGCCTTTAAGGGATACAACCTAGTACTAGGTTACCTATAGTTAGCATCTGCTAACCTATGCATCTGCTTCTCTAAAGGTATATACAAGTAGTTCCCTAACAACGCAGAAAGAGTACACCTTACTACTGCATAGGATCTGTTCCACTCTATAGAACTGGGAGAAAGGGCATACTTAATGCACCTAGGTAACCTAGTCTACTAAGTCCTAGAGGAGACAATCAACAACCTGTTAGAAAGTAACTAGGAAGGCAGTAGACAACTACTAGCCTAGGGGCTGAGCGGAGACGCTGTCCTTAACGCAGAATACTTCTACAATAAGGGACTCCTCTAGCTCTAGAACAAAATGCTTAAAGTTATTAACTACCTTTGGCATTGCGTTGCGCAGCACCTAGATCTATTATAGCTCCCTAAAGCTACAGGTAAGCGCATGGTAGCAAGCATCATCTACAAGCCCCTTAACGCTCCAGGATGCCGCCTACAGGCATAGCCCAAGCCCTCCTAGATAGCGACAAAGACTACCCTTTAGTTAACCCTGCAGACAACAAGCTAGACCTAGAAGAGCTTAAACACGTTCCCCTAGAGCTACACTACAAGTAGTTTGCATTTAGCAAACACTAGTCTAGTGTACTAGCACCGCATTGGGATTATAATCACTCTATTAACATTAAGCTAGGCAGCAAGATACTAAACATGCCCATCTATAACCTCTCTAGGAAGGAGCTAGAAATACTACAGGCCTACCTTAATACAGCGCAGGAAAAGAGTTAGATCTGCCTAAGTAAGTCCCCTGCTAGGGCACCTATCCTGTTTGTGCCAAAGGCTAACAGTACACTGCGACTTTGTGTAGATTACAGGGGCCTTAATAAGGTTACTATTAAGAACTAGTATCCTATTCCTCTTGTGAATAAGATGCTAGATAGGCTATCAAAAGCTGCTATCTTCTCTAAGCTAGATCTACGTGATGCCTATTATAGGCTCTAGATCAAGGAAGGCGACAAGTAGAAAACAGCTTTTAAGACTAGGTACAGTTATTTTAAGTACCTAGTTATGCCTTTTAGATTGGCGAACGCTCCAGCAACGTTCTAATCTTACATCTAGAGAGCCCTAGGAGGCCTTATAGACTGCACCTGCGTAGTGTATCTAGATAACATCCTTATATACTTAGAGCACAAGGAGGATTATTAAGCCCACGTTGAAGAGATCCTAGATTAACTTATTAAATAGGGGTTGTTCTGCAAGGCAAGCAAATGCTTGTTTATAACAAAGTTAGTTAAGTTCCTAGGCTTTATTGTTACGCCTAGTAGAGTAGTTATAGACCCTGTCTATGTGCAAACAATCCAAGAGTGGCCAGAGCCTAAGGGATACAAAGATATCTAAGTGTTCCTTAGCTTTGCCAACTTCTATCAAAGGTTTATCTTTAACTACTCTAGGATTATACGCCTGTTAGTAGACTATATAACCTCCGCCTAGAGGCTAGAGTTAGAGCTAGGAGGCTCTACTACAATAAAGGGGGAAGAAAACGCTAGTGAAAACCTACAAGGGCCTAATAAGATGGTACAAACTATAGAGTTAGCTAGAGGAAGTACGCTAGGCCTTCCTTACCATTAGGAAGAAGTTTACTAAAGCCCCTATGCTACAGCACTTTAATCCTAACAAGCTAATTATAGTCCTTACTAATACATCAGACTTTGCTATAGCTGCTATATTGCTGCAACTACAATTGTTAGAAGTATTAACAGAATAACACTAGAAACTAGTAGCGTTCTAGAGCAGGAAGTTTCAAGGCCTATTAATTAGATAGCATACCTATAATAAGGAATTGGCCGCAATTGTTGAGGCATTTAGGCAGTAGCAACACTACCTTAAGCATGCCCTGTTAACAGTCTAAGTACTCTCTAATTATAACAACCTGCAGTACTTTATAACTACAAAGGAGCTCTCCCTAAACAAGCACGCTAGGCAGAAGAGTTAGCTAGGTATAACTTTAAAGTTAAATACAAGCCTAGACTAGAGAACCCTACAGACGGCCCCTTAAGGCGCCCTAATTATGCCAAGGGACTGGTTATTAGAGAGCAGCAGGCACTACGTGACGCTATGCTACTAACTCTCCAGCAGAAGCTTTAAATATAGACTATCTAGAAGTCTAAGGCTTAAAACGTTAAACAGGCAACTAGGGTAACAGGCAGCCCTGGTGGGGGTCCTGCAGGATCCTAGCAACTCTCTAAAACTGCCCCTGAGGAATTCTACCCATTAACAGGTACTAGAGATGCGTCTCCCTCAGCTCTTAACCAGCTATCTACAGGCTATAGCAGCTAGGGTCAATCCAAATTATTTAAAGCTTAGGAACCTAGCTTTAACGTTGCAGAGGCTCTCCTTTGTAACCTTAATAGACAAGTTAGGTTACCTACCTACCTTGCAAACAATGCCGCGCAAGGCAAATCTGCATACACCCTAGACATACTAGAACGCTTAACTAACTATATTAGACAGGTTTAGGAGCAGGACGCCGCCTATAAGTTACTAACAAGTTAGAAAGCAGGCGGAGCGGCTAAGGGTTACCACTACTAGGAGGTTAACCCTAGTAGGATCCTGCGCAGGAGTGGGAAAGTGTAGATTCCCTAAGACGTAACTCTTCGCTAAACCATCCTTGCAAAGAACTATAACAACCCTATAGGGGTTACTATAGTTGTAAGAAGACTGCCTAGCTGTTAAAACAAAAGTACTACTAGCTAAACCTAAAGAAGGATGTACATAAGTACGTTTAGCGTTGTGCAGCGTGCTAACTAAACAAGATCCGCAGGCACAAGCTATAGGGGCTGCTGGTCCTACTCCTAGTACCTGATACACCCTAGCAGCATTACTCCCTAGACTTTGTAACAGACCTACTAAAGTCAAAGGATAACTAGGGGAATAAGTATAACTTAATCCTAGTCCTAGTTAATAGGTTTAGCAAGTATGTCTAGTATCTACCTATAACTAAGACAGTTACTTCCTAAAGGGTAGCTAAACTACTGCTTAAGCAGTGCTTTCTCAAACATAGTCCTCCTAATACCCTAATATCAGACTGTAGATTAGTGTTCACTAGTTAATTCTAGTCTAACATCTGCTACTATTTAAAGATTAACTACTGCCTTAGTACAGCCTTTTACCTACAGACTAATAGGCAGACAGAGCGCTAAAACTAGGAGTTAGAAACCTACCTACGCATCTACATAAACTATTAACAGGATAACTAGGTAGACTTATTGCTATACGCGGAGTACGTATACAACTTAAAGGCTTACTTAGCACACAGTAAATCCCCTATTAAGGTAGCATATGGGATTGACCCTTAGGGCTTTAATAGAGTCCTAGATAAGCACTAGTTACACTGTCCCCTAGAGGCCTAGGTAGACAGTAGAAAGGCACTAGACCTCTGCTGGCAGGTAATTAGACGACTAGAGCAGTGGCACAAACTGTAGGTAGCAGCAAAGGATAGCTTAGAGTATGCCTAGAAGAGCAATTCTTGTTAGTATAACACTAAGTAGGCAGACAGACACTTTGCTGAAGGCGAGCAAGTGCTACTCTAAGCAAAGAACCTAACAACTAACTAACTATCTAAGAAGTTTAACGCCTGTTACCTAGGTCCCTTTACTATTGTGAAGAAGATTAGGAAGCTGGCTTACAAGCTAGACCTACTACTATTAATAGACAGAGTGCACCTAGTGTTTAATGTATTATTACTTAAACTATAGAGGGAACTCTTTACAGAAAAGGGGTTCTAGCTAGGTCCTACACAGATCCTAGAAGACACTCTTCTAGCAGAGAGGTATAAAGTCGAAGGGATTCTGCAGCACTGTAACACTTAAGCCTGTAGGCGAGAGTACCTAGTAAAGTAGCTAGGTTAGCTAAATAAAGAAGCCACCTAGGAGCCACTAGAGAACCTTAACCACTGCAAGGAAATCCTTAATAAGTACCTTAAGACGACAACTAACGCAACACAGCAATCTACTCGCAAACGCAGGGCTAAGTCTAAGTTAGGTTAGGGCAATCCAAACCCGCATTAGCAGAAGAGGGGTCGCCTAAGGAAGTCCCCCTAGGATAATACTTATACTACAAAACTGTAGAAGATATGTTAACCTAGGGTCACTGTCCTAAGGCTGTAGATTAGCCTGGTAACTATCTAAGGTAGGGGACAAGGGTCTCAAGAGCATAGGGGTAGGTACAGAGGTTTATATAGGCATTACATTTAATCTATCGCTATATATTATCTAAAAAGCAATCTAAAAGTAGAAGGCCTTACAAACCCCTAGTAGGGCTGGGCTAGAAGTTAGGGCCACCTGTACAACAGCGCTCTAGAGTCCTCTAAGCGCCTAAAAACGCTGATTTAGTAGGAGAGATCGTCAACTGCTAGAAAGGCGCAGCTGGGGCGTTAGCGGCAGAAGGCACATCAGTGCTATAGTAGTACTAACGCTTCTCTGCACCCCTGGCGGCACTATCCTGCTGGAACACACGCTTAACCTCTATATTGATAACTACGTTGGACGGTTCCTTCTGGCCAACTGTACCTAAGGCGGCCTACACAGAAATTAGCCACAGTAAGGGCAAAGGGTTAGGGAAGAACTTATATTAAAGCGCTGCAGGTTGTGCTTATGTAAAACCTAACAAGCCTTGTTGTAGTTAACCTAACTTAAGCCTAAGTCCTTTATACAGTAACTAACAGCAGCATTGTAGGACACAAAGCTAAGACAATAAGCTTTAGCGTAGTTAAAGGTAGTCTGCTAATAGTGCTAGACGTTACCTAGGATGTCATCCTTGGTTGCAGCGTTACCTTGTTAGGTAGTCTCCTTATTTGTCTTGCAGATAGCACGCTTAAGAAGGAAGTTAAGTATGTTAATAGCGCGGCGGAAATAAGGCGCGATCTATATAGGTTAGTATTAGGCAGGCACTGGGCAGAGCTCTAGACTTACCTTAATGCATCTACTAACGTTGCTAGATGTGCACCTATTGCACACACTAAAATTGTTCTTGCGCGTGCAGTACCCTGTAGGGCGCCTAAAGACCTAAATAAACAACTTGATTAAGCTATTAGGATTAGTAGAGGACTTGGTAGTAAGCTTCTTTACATACTTAGGGCACTAAAACTGCGTAAGGGAAGGCTGTAGGGCTATATTATTAGGCAGCGCGTAGACAAAGTCTAGCAGCTTAGAGTTGTTAATGTGCAAAGGCAGGAGGGGCATAATAATAATAAAGAAGTAGAGTGGAAAGTATGTGGAGTGTAAAGTAGAGTGTGGATAAGGAAGACGAAGTTAAGGTATCTACTTGTTATATACCGCGACTCTCTTACCTCTGTCTGCTGCCTACTAACGTTCTGCTGCCTAACTACCTACTTTCTAAACAATTAAACGCCTATACTTTACATAGTTAGCAAGGAATAATGCGCGCCTAATAGGACACTTGCTATACGTCTACAAGGTATCCTAAGTCTAGAGCAAACAACAGCTAACAATATAACAAAGGTACTAGTTAACACTACGCAATTAACAGATAAACTCCTGTAACAGGAGCAATCTAAGCATAGGGTAACGCCTCTAGGCACTGTTATAGTAAACTACCTACACATAGCGTGTCGCCTTAGGCCTACTTGCGCAGGAGCAGGACAACCCTCAGGCACTAACTAGATACCCTACAGGGTACCTCTTAGGTAAAGGTAATAATATGTCTAGCTAAACCGCTGCGGCGATTAAGCAAACAAGTCTACGCCCCTAGCAACTGCAGTTGTTTAGACTAAGGGTAATAATGCCTCTGCAGAGCTTATAGACGAAGGGCCTAGACACTTAAGCAACCTATAGGGGACGAGTTGTTACACCAAGAAAACAGCCTAGGGTAGCACGTTACTGCACCTAACACCAGCTCCTAGGCGACTGCAGTCCCTAGACTTAGAGCAGTAGTGCCCTGCAGGGACTGCGGTGCAGCAACAGGTATCCTATAGGGGGAACCTGCCACAATTACTATACAGTTTGTTCTGTATCTTCTTTTTACTATGCTCCTAGAGGTTAAGGCCACTAGACTAAGGGCACTATATCCTTAAGGGGACTAGGGTAAGGCTGCAGACACCCTATAGGGCGGTACTGGCTAAACACTTATTTAGTAATCTACTGAACCATTACCTAACTCCCCAACAGCCTTAACTATAGGTTCTAGAGTCTTTGATCCTAAGGGATCTAAAGGTAAGGTTACCTAGCGAGCAGTAAACTAGTGCCAGCTGCACTCTGTAGGGAGTTGTTTATGCTAACGTAATTAATAGATTTAAGCACCTACTAACAAGCAAACTAGCTTTCTCTAACTATTTTCCTCTTACGTTAGAGGTTTTTTTTTAGAGTTTAAACTAGCAAGCATTAGCATATAGGGTTTAGCAGTCTAGGACAGACTGCAAGAAGGGGGCTATTGTTAGGGGCTTTCTACCTTAGGCATGCCAACTCTTAGGAACACCTTAGGGCGACTACAGTCACCCCTTAGAGCCTACACACACGTATATATTCCCCCAAATCCTCAGGGGCTCAACCCCTAAGGATTCGTCTTATCTCACCTAATCCTATACGTTTCGTCCCATCTCTCTTGCCTGCCTACAGTGTCCTTACATAGGTAGCGTAAGGGATGTAAGTGCTATTAGAGGTATAAGAATAACCTATAATAGACTAAAACTACTTAAGAGGACAACTTACTAGCTATAGGCCTAGGAGATAGGCTAATAGAGGGATATAAGCTTAAACTTAGACACTTTCTTCTCTATCTTAGTTAATAAGCGCTATAGGAGCTTACTATTTACTATATTCTAGTCTAGGTCCTAGACGCTAAACTCTAAGGCCTAGAGAATATTGTAAATCTTAGCTAGGTTACTGTTATACTTTAAATAAAGCTATTAGAGTTAGTTATAACCTATAAGGGGTTATAATTAGGCTAAAGGAGGGAATATATACAGCAATACACTCCTAGTTAGAAGAGAAGCACTAGAAGCAGTATATAACCTACTCTAACTTACCTAAGTCTATCTATAATAGCTATACCTTATACAAGTTAATATTAGTAGGGGTAATTTAGATATAGATATAACTAGTCCTGCTATAGTACTTAGGCTAGCCTACAGTAAAGCTACAGACGTATTAGACGTAGATCTAGAAGGACTATACGCTATTATAGGCTATATTGTTGCTAACAGCGTTTAGATCTATAATCTTAGTTAGTCTAGGCGTATAGCAGGCAGTGTAGTGTAGTGCAGCAGGCCTAGGGGCTAGGGAATATGCTTTTAAAATTGTTAGAGCCTAGAGAATCTAGTTAGCTGCCTGTAGAGTTATAACAACCTATAATAACCTATTAGGAGTTATCTTAGATTAGTAAAGGGGAACCTATCCTAGCTAAAGAAAAGCACTAACTTACTAAAAAGAGAGTAGAGTATAAGAGTAATAGACTAAAATAGGGGATAAGGTTAGGTATATCTAGGCACTGTACTAGCAGCGCGTTACTCTACTTATTTTCTAGGTAGTAGCGTAAATCTTAGGTAAAGGTAAAGGTAAAAAGAGAAAGTAAAGGTAGAGCTGCCTAAACCTACGTATAGGCTTAAGGGAATACCTCTAACTACTAAAGCACTACTCTCCTGTAACTCTGTTACTATCTAGTCTATAACAGCCTATAATCACCTACTCTACCTAAAAAAACCTATAATATTAGTTGCTTAGAGCAAGCTACCCTAGAAGGGGATATTATTAGGACTACTAACTCTAAAGGTTCCCTACAAGGCTAGTATAGCCTAATTAAGGAACAGGGGTGGCGTAACTATATAACACAAGTAAATTACTCTACTCCTTTAGTAGCAATTTGTCTATTCTTAACCTATAATACTATCCTCTACCTTCTAGTGCTTAATAGCATGCTACCCCTCTAAAAAGAAATCCTAATAATCTTATTCTTACGTTGCGTAAGCTCCTAATACTAAATCTAAGGCATTAGTCTTAATCTAAAGTAGCTTTCTACTCTTAAATATAATTATTATAGGTAGTTCTACGCATACTTACTTAAGTAACTAGAAGGAGTCTTCTTAAGCTTATTTCTATTTAAATAGAATATCCTTCTGCGTTAGCTTAGTAAGCAGTAGCGCTTTTATAGAGTAGTCTTTAATAAAGTATTAGTTAAAGTTAATAAAGCTAAGGAATTCCTAGATTCCTTTAATAGTTTTTAGCATTAGCTAATCCTTTACAAACTAAATCTTCTTTAGACTTATCTTTACTCTATATCTTCCTATAATATAGCTAAGGAACTCTACTTCTTCCTTATACTATTTGCACTTCTCTAGCTTTAGGCAGAGGTCTACTCTTCCTAGGCAGTCTAACATTTCCTTAACGTAGACTATATATTCTTCTAGTATCTTGCTATATACTAGGATATTATTAAGGTATACTACTATTGTTCTGTCTAGGTGCGCTCTTAACATGTTGTTAATTAGAGCCTAGCACATAGCTAGTGCATTAGTTAGCCTAAATAGCATAACTAGGTACTTGTAATAACTATAACAGGTTCTAAATGCTATCTTCTATTCCTTACCTTCCTTTATGCGTATAAGGTTATACACTCTACATAAGTTAAGTGTAGTAAAGTATTATACTCTACTAAGTCTGTCTTATAACTCCTTAATATTTAGTAGCAGGTATTAATTCTTAATTATAATGTTATTAAGCTTTTAGTAGTTAATATATAGGTGTAGTAAGGTATGTTTCTTAGCTACAAAGGTAATAGGAAATCCTGCTAGGGATTCTAATTCTCTAATAAATCCTTTCTTAAGGTTCTCCTTAATGTACTTATGTAGTACCTTAAGTTCCTTTTCTAAGAGTTTGTATATAGGTCTAAAGGGTAGTTCCTTCTCTTCCTAGAGCTTAATCTTACAGTCCTATAGTTTATACTGTAGTAATACCTTTGCAGTCTTCTTATACTAGAAGAGTTCTATATAACTCTTATATTTGTCTAGGATGTTAGGAGGTGCACTATTCTTCTCTTTAACTACTAACTATTATTTCTCTAAGTTATAGCTAACTACTCTATCTTAGCGCGCCTTATATATTAAAGAGATATTATTAATCTCCTTCTTATCTACTAACTGCAGCGTGCGTTGTATAGGCATTAGTACAGCTATATAGTGCTTATATCTATTAAATAAGATTTATTACTTCTTCTAGTTAATTTGTAGATAATACTCTTATAACTATAGTAGTCCTAATATAACATTATAGGCAGCTGTCCTAAGAATATTAAGGTCTAACTTCTTGTTATAGTCTTGTATCCTTAGGGGGCACCTTAAACTTTAAGCGTAATTCTTTCTTCCCCTAGTATTAGCTCTCTATTAGCTACTTATAATAGGTATAGTTCTTCCTTATACTATAGTTAAAGTCTAGCTTCTTCTACTACTACATAGGATATGTAATTTCTAGGCTCCTAAGTCTAATAATACTAATAGCTCTTTTCTATTTAGTATAATAGTGTAAGGACTTCAGCTCAAACCTACTAAGCTACACTGCCTAAAAGGTACAGTAATCTATTAGATAGATTAACTAGGGTTTGAACAGTATATACCTGTGACAGTATACCCCTCTCCTCTAAGGCTTAACCTAAGACTCTGCTTAGGCAAGCCTATCGCCCCTAGGCGCCGCCCTTGACGTGTAGTGCCAAAGTCTATAACGCCCCAGGCACTCCCCTTAACGCCTCAGCGCCTCTAGGGCTCCCCCTTAACAAGCTAGCTAACTAGTTAGGGGGTACCTACTAGAGCGCGCACGCTCCTTAAGCCCTAAGTAGGGTGGCTAAGCCAGCAGCCAATTAGGGTACGCCACGTTACATACTAGACCTCCCAGCAGCAACAGCGTAGCGACTAAAGAGCCTGCCTCACGCTTTAGTTAAAATTAACTAGCTTAGCTGTCTAGGAGTAGGAGCAGGTGAGGATTAAACCTACAACCTGCCACGCTCCTAGATCTAATAGATTACTCTGTAAGGACTTTAGCTTAAACCTACTAAGCTACACTGCCTAAAAAGGTACAGTAATCTATTAGATGGATTAACTAGGGTTTAAACAGTATATACCTGTAACAAATAGTAAGCTTAATAAGGCAATTAGTCCTAATAGAATTAATAGATTAATCTATAGCGCTCTCTAGTACTATCCTAAAAAAGACTTATCCTTAAATCTATTATATTCCTTATGTCCTTAGTAAACCTTATAGTTCTAATTTAGATAGTTCTACTAGTGCGCGTTATAGCACTGTCTATTAACTACTAACTATATCTAAATAATTGCTTAAGGGTTATCTATTCTAGGAAAGTAGGCATAGTTACGTTTGTTAATAAGGTGTATCTTATATAGGTTGTTCTTGCAATTGTACTACTATACGCAACAAGAGGTATATCTATTAGGAAACTATCTATTATTAATCTTAGCGTTATAGTATACTTTATACAGGTTATTGCTATAAGCTATCTACATAAGGTCTCTATGTCTAGGATTCCTAATATCTAGACTATACTAGGGTTGTAAGCTTGTTAAAGGCAACTATAGGTGTTGTTACATTTGTTTACTACTATACTATAATTCCTTCTTACACTATAGTTAGTCTTTAGCTTCTTTAAGGTCTTTTAAGTTATTATAGTAACGTAATCCACCATTGAGTTGGCTACCCTATCGAGTTGGCCACCTAATGCACCCCCTATTACTCCACCCCTGATATCTCAACACCACCGCAACTAATTTTGATAAAAAGTAGATAGAATTAATTGCCTAATGCAGCTGCACCTTTTGTGCAGGTTCTTTTGTTGTGCCCTGGCTCGCTGCATGTACTGCAGTGGGGAATACCCTGGCTGCTACTACTAGCTGCACGCCTCTCCTTACGCCTTACCTCCCCTGCCAGCACTACTGCGTCTCTCTAAGCTACTATATCCTCTGCTTCCTCCTGCGTAAGGGTCCCCCTCTCTATATACGCTTCCTTTTTCAGCTTCTACGCTTAGCTGTAGCAGCGTTAGCAGCTTGAAGCTTAACAATCTTACTAGCTAAAATAGTTCTAGTGTGCACTAGCATTTCTGCACCTTTCTGTATCTACTGTACTATAGTTATAAGTGCTGTTAGAGAGGACCTAGCGTAGGTTCAAATATAGTTCTTAATTAGCGTAGATTAGGCCTGTAATTCAAAGGCGTTGCTGGGGGTCCTAGGGTCCTAGGGGGTGGTAGGCAGCGGTAGTGACGGCGTTTAAGGCTTAATCTCCAGCTTTAATAGCACCGCTCCTAGGTCTAGGGGCACTAAACTAGTGGCTCTAAATCTAGCTTTGATATTATCTAACGAGAAAACACCTTAGTATACTGCTAGAAACGCTGCTAGGAATGCTAGCTTATTAATATAGTTAATGTAGCTGTTTGCTAGGGCTCCTACTTCCTTCTTGTACGCACGCTTTAGGGGAGAGAAGCACCTAACGTCTAGGGGTTGTAGGATATAGGAGGCGTGCGCAGGCATACAGAGGGTAATAATGTTATTCTCCTTGTAGATATCCTAGAATCTAATTAAGTTGTAGGACTTATAGCTATTAAGGATAAGCAGCTAGTAACTACTAACTGTACGCTAAGTAGTATGCTTAATAAAGTGCTAAAGCTAGGCAATCCCTACTTTATTAGTAGTCTAGCTATTATTAGATACAGCAATCCTCTAGTCCTTAGGATTATTGTAATACTAGGCTTAGTTATAGTTCTTTCCTTTAAAGATAAAGAAAGGTAGGACAAGCTAGCTACCTGCACTAACAGCAGCGATTAAGGTAACCTACTTACAATTACTAGGTTGGCGTCTAATAGGGTTAAGACAAATCTCTGCTGCAGTAACTACCTTAATAGACCCCCTACGCCTATCTAGAACCTAGTCTTGTTAAAGTTGTAGGTATCTTTATTAAGGATACTATACTTAGCTTTCACGCTAGCTACTAGCTTAAACTATAGCTTAATAATTGTAGGGTTGCTACACAGGACCCTACAGTAGTCCCTAGGTTGTAATAGCTGAGATTTGATTTGTAGTTGACGTAAGATAAAGCGTTCTACCTAGTTAATGCTAACATAGGTGCTAGCGCGTACAGCTAACAATTAATCAGCTATACTACATACTTTAGCGTAAGAGGGGGCAAATCTATGTAGAGATAGGTCCCTTATACGTGCAACAAGACTCTCCTCTTTGCTCTTAGTAAGATTTAATTAGTTAGGGTAGGTATCGCGTTAGGAATGCATTCTAATGCGTTGGTTTGTTAGGGTACTCTAAGACACCCTGTACACTAAAGCAACGTGCCTAAGGCTTAGTAACGCGTTAGATTTAAGTAATTAGATAGCAAGGATTACCCTCTCTTTATAGGAAAGTAATCCTATATCTGGTTGTGGTTGCATTGTAGGTAGTTAAGAAGTTTAATAGGTCTTGGCATTAAGTGGCTAACTTAATAGGGTGGCTAACTCGATAGTAGATTACGTTAGTTATTAATATCTTGTTTAAGTTGTCTAATAAGGCTATTAATTATTTAGTTATATTTGCTGTGTTTTAGGTCTTCCTTGTAATAGACAAGCTCCTTACACTACTACGCATAAGCTGCCTTATTCTATTAATATACGTGTTGTTCCCTACAATAGTTACGTTACTAGCGTTAAGTACTAGTTTCTTTAACTATTAAAGATTGTTAACTATCTAAGAGGTTATTTATCTTAATAACATTTCTATCTATGTAGCATTTAATTACTTTGTAGTAACAGTTACTATTAGTAACTATCTCTTCTTTATCTTCTATAGGGTTATAGTAAGGAGTTACTACATAAATAGGAGGTTTAATATATTTAGTATTATCCTTAGGACTAGACTCTAGGTCTTCTATAAGTTATCCTATATTATTAGTAACTACTTCCTAGCTACTAGCATCTGCAGTATTGTTATTATAGGTTAGGATATTAAGCTGTTAAAGAACCTTATTCTTTATCTTATAGTCTCTTGTAAAGTAGCCTAGCTTACTACAGTTATAGCAGTCTTTGCTACTATCCTTATAGGAGTAATATCCTCCTCTATCCTTTGCATTCTACTATCCTAGTAGCAGTTCTTTGTTAAGGTTTAAGAGATCTATAGCCTCTAGTCTAAAGTATCTACTCTGCGTGTTGCTGTAGATGCGTTAGCTAGTATTAGGCTAATAACGTCCTCCTCTCTGCCCTTAGTTTAGGTTATTACGCTATTAGTTCCTTAGTAGGCAATTACTAGTAATAGCAATAACGTATATCCTTAAGTTATTATAAAGCTCTTACTAAAGTTTATATAGTTGTATATTAATATTAATAGTAGTATTAATAAGGTTGTTAAGGTTATTAGTGCTTGTGCTAGTGCGTATAAGTTCCTCCTTAACCTTAGGCTTTAGTCCTTATCTAAATATAGTTATTAAAGTAGTATTATCCTAGTTAGTGTTAGCAGCAAGCTGCTAAAACTCTGCAGTATAATTAGTAGCTAACTTATCCTACTTAATCTTCTAAATATTGCGTTAAGTAATAGTAGGTTTATTAGAGACTCTAAAGGTTAGTTTAATCTTTTCCTTAAAGTTGTTAAAGTTGCTTATCTACTTATCTATGTCTTCTAGTGCGTTGCTAGCTTAGTACTACTATATAAATAGTTTAATCTATTAAAATGCTTTTCTACGCATGTAGCTAGTAATAAGAACTACTTGTTTATTCTTAGAAACCTTCTTGCCTTAGAAGGTAAAGAAGAGGTCCTATTAAATAAGCTAAATATTAAGCTTGTTGCGCTCTCTACAGTATTAGTCTAGTTTATTAATATTTATAACACTTAAGGTGTAGATAGTTCTGTCTGTGTCTACATCTATGCTAGAGCTGCTAGGGGTAGCGCAAGATCCTGTAGTACTTATCTTAGGGGTGTTTAAAATGTTAAGTTTTACACTTTAGACAAAGTCTATAAGTAATTATTTAATTAGGTCTTAGGGATAAGTATATATAGGGGTTCTTAAAGAGGTAGTTGTCTAGTTAAAGACTGTAGCAACTAAGGTTGCAAGGAAGAGTATAGAGTAGACTATCTGTCACAGGTATATACTGTTCGAACCCCAGTCAATCTATCTAATAGATTACTGTACCTTTTGGGCAGTGTGGCTTAGTGGGTTTGAGCTGAAGTCCTTACAGAGTAATCCATTAGATCTGGGAGCGTGGCAGGTTGCAGGTTCGATCCTCACCTGCCACTACTCCTAGGCAGCCAGGCCAGCTAATTTTGGCTGAAGCGTGAGGCGGGGCCCTTTAGCCGCCACGCTGTTGCCGCTGGGAGGTCCAGTGTGGCTACGTGGCGGACCTTGGCTGTTAGCCAGCTTGTCACTAGGCCAACGTTGAGGCTTAAGGAGCGTGCGCGCTCTAGTGGGTACCCCCTAACTAGTTAGCTAGCTTGTTAAGGGGGAGCCCTAGAGGCGCTAAGGCGTTAAGGGGAGTGCCTAGGGGCGTTATAGACTTTGGCACTACACGTTAAGGGCGGCGTCTAGGGGCAATAGGCTTGCCTAAGCAGAGTCTTAGGTTAAGCCTTAGAGGAGAGGGGTATACTGTCACAGGTATATACTGTTTAAACCCTAGTTAATCTATCTAATAGATTACTGTACCTTTTAGGCAGTGTAGCTTAGTAGATTCAAGCTAAAGTCCTTACACTTTCTTAGTTTGTCCCTCTGTTAGGTTAGTACATGTAATAGAGCTTGCAGGACTATACTTAAGTAATTAATTAATTTAATTAGTATCTATTTTTCTATGTAGAACGTGTTGCTTAAATATAAATAAAATGTGTAGGTTACGTAATCTTGCTTAACAAGCGTTTAGTTAGTATTAGGACTGCTTAGAACCAGCGTTGCTAGGGTAGAGCAGCTTAACTAAATTAGCACGCTCTATTAGAAAACAAGCTGCGTATATAACTCTACGCGCTTAGTTACGCAACACACTCTCTAGTTAATCCTATATTATAAATAACTAAACTAGAAGTGTATCCTTAGTAATTATAGGGCTCTAATCTTAGATTTTTATATTTCCTTAGATATCTAAGATTACTATACGCCTGCAGCGTACTCTAGGTACTCTTCCTTTTAAGAGACCTCTCTAACTTTTAGGCTACTATTACAAGCAGTTTGTTGCTAGTTTTAGTGCTTGTTTTTAATAGCTGAATTTTTAAAGCCTATAGCTAGCTACTAAGCTGCTTAGTTATAGTTAAGGTAAGCACTTCCTAGGTTAAGCATTTCTAGGTAGTAAGAGTAAGCGTAAGGACTATAATCTAGCAGCTTTACCTTTACTAACCTAGTTACTTCCCTATATAAGTATTCTACCTGCTTAATTTCTCTATTTCTCTAGTTATATCTATTAATATGCCTATAAGTATACTAAATTGTTTTCTACACGCCTAAGCACTTTCTAGCTAATTATTTCTAGCTTCTTAATCTGTTAATAGCTTTATTGTTAGACATTGTCTAACTAATCTTGCTATTAACGTTTTCCTAGCTCTTTTTAGAGGTTTGCTAACTTAGGTATAGAAATAAACTAAAACCTAGCGCTACGCGCGCACTGCTGCTGCCTCTACTGCCTAAGCTACTGCCTAAGCTGGCTAGCTGCCAGCCGCCTGCTCGCCCTCGCCTGCGCCTGCCCCTATGCCTGCGCCCACTCCCTCGCCCTTACCTAAGCCTATAGCTGCAGCTTCGCCTGCTCCTTCAGCAGTTGCTGCTGCTACCACCACTATAGCTGCTGCCACTGCTGCTGCCTACGCCACTGCGCTGCCGCTGCCTGCCCCCACGCTGCCTGCCCCCGCGCTACCCACCCCCACCTCAGGCGCTCTAGTGCCTGGTGCGCGCAGGTTGATACCCTGCGCGTACTGCGTGGACGCGCTGCTAGCAAGCAGCTTAGTCGCGCTATGCGTTAACAACGCTGCTGCTAGCTACTGCAGCAAGCGCTGCTAGCGTTGTGCCTTTAGGCACTCCTGCTGCCTGCTGTAGGTATTTTAAAAAAGAGTAGTTAAGTAGTAGACTAACAGCTTGTAGCCCCCTACCCTTAAGCTGCTTAGGCTTAAACTAGTAGAGGAGCTTACTTCCTCTAGTAGAGTAACAACTTTAGTAAGTAACTTAGTTTTTAGTAGATAACAGTAGCTAATAAGTGTTTAGCAGGCTACTAACCTATGTACTGCTATCTAGGTAGTAAAGGGCCTACTTGTAGATAGGTACAAATTTTAAGTACTTATTTATAAGTAGGTTCTTTAAGATAAAACCTATAGGGAGGAGGTTATCCTCTCTACCTATAGTTAATTTGTTTTTGTAAGCTCCTTAGCTGCTAGGCATGCGCTTAAAAGAGCTACTACTAGCAGTCTAGGGAGACTTATACCTATTTAGGGAGGGGGTTGTCCTCCCTAGCAATTTAAAGATCTTCTCTTTCTCTATTAACCTGCTCTTTTTCTGTAACTAAGTCTTTCCTCTCTTAACTAATGCTCTATAAGTTTAAATACAACAAAAAGCGCTTATAAGCTTGTCTAGGAAGCGCTTTTATAAGGCTGTTAGCTAGCATCTTACTTGTTTTAAGGTAGGTAACTTAGAGATTTCCCTTAGCGTACTCTTGTTTTAACTACATATTTTAGATATCTATATAGCGCAGCTAAGTAGTAAGCTACTTGCTCTCTTTAACTACTAGTTAGATAGTTTATTAGTTGTTATAGAAAATCTCTTATAGCACCCCTAAGTCTAGCTAAAGTTCTCCTAGGAATTGTTTTAGAGCTACTAACTCTTTAGCTACATACTCTAAAGCAAGTAATTTAGCCTTAGTAGTAGAAGTAGTTACTGTTAACTGCTGTGCAGCTTTCTAGATAATTAGACTACTAATAAGCTGCACAATATACCCCTAGGAAGATTAATAGGACTCTCTATTGTTAGCAAATAAGGCGTCTCTATATATAAGTAGATAACTACCTTTGTAAGCGCTGTACCTTATACCTAGATATTTTGTTCTATACAAATAAGCTAAAACCTAAGCAGCTGCCTTAAAGTAAGCAGCTCCTAGATTTATTAAATAATAAGATAGCTAAGAGGTAGCGTATACTACCTCTAGTTAAATTATAATTACTATATAGAGTATAGACCTAACTTATTCTTAAAACGCTTTAACCTCTTATTTTAAAGCTTCTCTACTATATTTAAGCAGCTCCTCTATAGGAAATAGGACTGTAGGGAAGGACCCCTTCTCTACTATCTTAAATTTAGTAGCAAGCTTATTAATATAGGAGTTATGTGCAAGAGTTATAGTACAAGCCTCTCTGTTTCTAATTATTTAAATGCCTAGAAACTATTCAGCAGCTCTATAGTCTTTAATTTAATACTTTTCTATTAACAAGCTTATTAGCTGTTTAGCAGCAGCTTAATTATTGTTGTAATAGGCTAGGAGAATATTATTAATATAGAAGAGTAGCACTATTTTCTATTTAGGATTATAGAAAAGGCACAGCTCTTCTTTTAATACTAAGAGACTAAGCTTCTAGAGCGTACTAGAGAGCTCTCTATACTATAGAACTAGCAAATTGCGTAACCTATATAGAGCTTATAGTAGTAGAATAACTTGCTTAGGTTTCTTAAATCTATCTAGTAATTTATAGAGCACCTAAGGTTTGTCCTAGCAGCTTGCGTTTAGAAACACGCTAGTTACGTTATACTAATAGAGCTCTAGGTTAAACTAGGCTGTAATTGCTACTATAGTGCAAAACAAGCAAGTAGCAAGCGTTATAGCGTAGGTTAAGACAATTAAATCCTTTGCCTATAGATCTCTACGTACGCAGATCCTTACCTTACATTTAAAGAAGTAGCTATCCTAGTTAAATTTGTAGGTAAAGACCTATTTAAGCAGCAGGGGCCTTAATAAGGCGCTTAATTAGTTAATTTCTCTCTACGTTTCCTTCTTAATAAGCGTGTCTATCTCTTTTTAGTAGGCCTAGCGAAAAAGAGCTCCTAGTAGGTAATAGAGTAGATCTTTCTATTTGCTTAGCAGTAGAGGGAGCTTGTCCCTGTGTAACTAGCGCTTGTTTTAAGTAACTAGTCTTTCCTTTTTTAGGGTTAAGGCAACAATTACTGCGTAGGTAGTAAGCAGCTCCCTTCTATCTATGCTATATTTGTTTGCATATTCAAACAGTAGGTAGATAAGCTAGGTGTATCTGTAATTATTTATAGAGCTTATTATAGAGTACTAACCTGCTCTGTTATTAGCAGGCTTGTTGCGCTTACAGTTCTCTATCTAGCAGCTCTGTCTTATAGGCAGGCCCTAGACTCTCTACTGGTACGCGTGTCTCCTGCCTGCCTTATCCACTTACGTTAATCTTTAAGAAGGTATTAGAATAAGCAGCAAAGCAGGTCTTAGTAGATTATTAAGATCCTTACTATCTACTAGCTCGCTCCCTTCTTCTATAGTTAAGTGCACTTCCTGTAAGCTACTAGTTAGATTATCCTCCTTATTAGGAGCTTCCTGCCTATACTTAACTACTCTAGTTTAGGCGTTTAGTTAGGGGAAAGTAAACCTGTTTCTTAGCGTTGTTCTGCACAGATCTCTAGCAGCTTGCTAGCTAAACTTACCGCGCGTGCAGTATCTATCCTAGGGGCTCCCTCTCTACTAGACTAGCCTTCTAGCAATTAAGGTTCTCACTAAGTGTTACCCTTAAGCTAGTGCTTAGTAGACAAGCTAAGTAATAGGTCTCTTTGTTTAAGGGGGAGCTCTATTGCTTCTCCTACCTCTATCTTATTAGGTTTATGTAGAATATCTACAACTACTTCTACTTCTTAGACTATAAGGGCTGTTAACTTATCTAATTTGTTATAAAAGAGCTTCTTATTAAAGGTCACGTTGCGCGTTATAATTACCTAGTTTAGTTTAGGGACCTATATATAGTATATATTAGAAGCTTAGTACCCTACTAAGTATCTAATATAATCCCTTAGAGTTACTTTAAAGCTTCTCTAATTACGCCTAGCTACTTATTCCCTGTTTAGGGGATACGCTCTGCAGCTATAGGCGTATATCCTGCTCTAATTAGGTCTTAGATTAGCTGTTAGTGCTCTTACCTACTTAGGTTTATACTAGTAGAAATAGTAAGTAAACTAGCAATTAAGCTCTTTATTTAGGCTCTACAGCTTATTTAAGTAAATTAGACTTATATTATAGAGCTATATTGCTGCTGCTACAACCTCTAGCTAAAGCTTCTTAGGTAGGTTTGCACTGCTCCTTATTTTAATAGATTTAGTAATTATTTCCTGCCCTACTCTTTCTACTGCCCTGTTTAGCTTGTGGGTATATAGAGGTATACGCTTAATATCTATTCCCTTATTAATCGCCTAGCGCTTGTATTAGGAGCTCCTTGCTATAGGAGAGTAGTAGTATTATTGTCTTAACTTATCTTGCAGATATAGAGCTTGTACTAGGTACGTACCTAGCTTAAGAAACTTATAAGTACCTGCAGTATCTCTACTTAAGTCTTCCCTAGCAGTAAGTACGTAAAGAGCTTCCTACTATAGTACTCCTTAATTAAAAGTATCTATAATTTGCTACTCCTTTCTATAGGCATATTAAACAGATCCTAGCTAATTCTCTAAAAGGGTTTAGTAGGTTTTTCCTATTTCTGTTAAGATATAACTTGCTTGGCGTAGGTTGTTAAGTAGACCTTATAATCTTTTTAGAGCGTGCTGTTAATGTGTACGCTGCGCGCTTGTTGTACTAGTGCTTTTAGAGCTTCTAGGCCTAGATAACCTGCTCTAACGTGCTAGAGGTGTTTAGCAGAGCTTTGTAGGTAAGACTTATACAATTATTTTATTACTACGTTAAGGATTAGAGGATAAGAGTAGTAGGAAAGTAGCTTATATTTAATAAAAGTAAGGTTGTTAGCGCGCTTAAGAGTAGCACATACAACGCTCCTATTTAGATTGTTAATGTACCCTACTTAGAGCAAGCTGTCCAGCCCTAAGTACTAAACTCCTTTCTCTTAGAGGCGTGCCTTAGAAATAATATTAACGTAGAAACCTTCTACTACTACTATATCCTTAAGGAGTAGGTCTTCTGTATACAGGCTGCGCTTTCTGTGTAACGCGTTTTTAAACAAACAAGCTCCTCGTCCTACTACTAGAAACGCTTGTGTGCCTGCCTCTACAGTATTAGTAGAGTTAGCTGGGCGAAATAACCTAGGTACAAGCTAATCTGCGCTGTTAACCAAGTGTGTAGCTGCTCTATTATCTAAAATTGTACTCTCTAAGAGTAGATAAGCGTTAAAATCTATAAGGTTATAAACCCTAGGTTTCTTAGCTAGGTTGCTTGGTTGCATTATTTTTAGATTAATTAGAGCAGCTTGTACATTGCTAGGAAACTTAACTTTAGGTGCTTTTGCTAGTAGAGCTGTTATAGCTAATAGAGCTTTTAGGGTCTAATTAAGCTGCTTAATTGCCTTCCTAGTATCTGTATACTCTTGGCTCTTAAGCCTCTAGAGAGTATCCTTGCAATAGCTTTTGCTTATGTAGATAGGCAGTAAGGAGCTCCCTCTAACTACTGTCTCTAGGCGTTGGCAGTTAGTTAGTTTCTACTTATAAGTCTCTCCTTTTTGTTTACAAGGGCAGGAGTACCTACTTAAGCTCTTAGAGTTAGTAGCAGGAGCTTAAATAGTATCTGTTTAGCTTCTAAATGTTGCAAATACTCCTAGGTTCTCTTTTCCTGCTCTTATAGTGTGCTTATGCATTAAACTACTAAAGACCCTACTTACTTTATCTAAATTAAGTAAATTAAGCCCTAGGATACTATCCTAGATAATCCTTTAGTTTATAGTACAAGCCTAATCTAGGGCAATCCTATAACTTAAGGTATCTAAGAAATCCTAAACAGCAAGCGCCCTATTAACCTCTAGAAGCTTGTATAACTTAGCTCTTCTATAGAGGTATAACTACCTATTGTACTAGTCTTATAGAGCAGCTCTTAACTGTTTAGCCACTCTAAGATGCTGTTAGTACTCTACCCTAATCTAGTTCTAGGTGCTAACATCTGTTAGAGCGATCTCCTCTTTTAGTGCTTGCATAAGCGATTGCAGCGTTATAGTGTTATTAGTAACAAGCTTTACTATTACTAGTAAGAGGATTAATAGCAATACTGTTATGTTAACCTAGTTCTAGATCTTCTAAAGGCGCTCTGCCTTAGCAGCCTACTTGCTTGCTCTAATCTTGTATCTAAGGAGCTCCTTGTTATAGTTCTTAACGCTTGTTTAGCCTGTTAGAGGCTTATTAGGTTAGGTGCTCTAGCTTTAGGTAGATTAAGCTAGTAGTTAAGTAGGAGCAAGCCTATAATAGGTAGTTTAGGCGCTCCTTTGTGCATGCCTAGGGCGTCTTTAGCGTCTAGATCTACTATATCCTATACGTTACAAAGCTTAGCGTGCTACATAAGTTAGATGTACTAATTAGGCTAATTAGATCTTGTTTTAAGCTAATAGGGTCCTATAGGGACACCTAAGAGAGCTTGCTTATTATAGTTAACAAGCTCGCCTATAGTAGCGTTTAGTAGGGATAGAAAGTTAATTAGGTAATTAGAGTAGTTAAGCTAAGTCTAACAAGCTTGTTTGCTAAGTGCGTAGAGAGATCTACTGTGCTTAGAAAGCTAGGCTTATAACTGTAATAGAGCTTACAGGACTATACTTAAGTAATTAATTAATTTAATTAGTATCTATTTTTCTATATAGAACGTGTTGCTTAAATATAAATAAAATGTGTAGGTTACGTGATCTTGCTTAACAAGCGTTTAGTTAGTATTAGGGCCGCTTAGAACTAGCGTTGCTGGGGTAGAGCAGCTTAACTAAATTAGCACGCTCTATTAGAAAACAAGCCGCGTATGTAACTCTACGCGCTTGGTTGCGCGACAGTACAGCATCCCCTAGTATAGTAGAGGCCTATTAGCACTAGTTTTAGTATAGCTAGGAGGGCTTAGTAGGCTCTCTATACCTGTGTTTATAGTAGTAGCTTTCCTTTATTGCGCCTGCGTTGTCTATATTATACTTTTACCTAGCTAGTAAGGGGGTAGTTCCTATCTATTGTCTGTAGGTGTATAGTAAAGCGCTAGCGTACCTCCTCTATTACTACTTCTATAGGTAGGACTCCTACCTCCCTAAGTATAATTGCGTTTAGTGTAGTGCGCTACGCTAGTAACACTGTCCTTACAGCACTTATAAGGACTCTGTTTATTATAGTAATATACTATTATGTCTAGGTGCTAACTTCTATTCTATTTACTCTTGCTTGCCTTTTTCCTTTATACTACACTTTAGCGCTGTATATTAGAGCTAGTAGGACGTAGGTTGTAACAGCTTTCCTTATATACTCTAGTAGGGGCCTATATACTATGTTTATTAGCCTATAAAGGTGTTAGACTACTTTTATAGCTATAGCAGCCCTTTTTATAACATACCTATAGAAGGTAAGCTGTTAGTTAAACTAAACGCCTAGCTAGCATAGGACTATCTATGTCCTATTTTGTGTTATAGGTACTAGGTTAATTTAGGTATCTCCTATTATAATTAGAGGATTTAGGTCTCCTCTTTTCCTTATTAGGTAGATTAGTTCCTACTTTTTAGGCGTAAAGGCAATTTTATTATTAGACCCCTAGTTGTAGATATCTCTTAGATTGTTACTTAGTAGAGTTTCTAAGAGTGTAGGGGAGGCCTAGTATATATATATATTATTAGCGTATCTAAAGCGTAGTTTCTAATCTTAGTTTAGTAGTTTAGCTAGGTATAGTATATAGAGCACTAGAGATAGTAGTAAGCCTTAGGGAGTACTGTAGGAGACTGTGTAGCAAGGCGTAGTTACTATACCTATATAAACCTATACTTATCTTCCTATAAGAAAGCTTTGCACTAGACAAATAAGGGTAGTAAGCTATCCTTAGTTTTCTATTTAGTGTAGTATTTAGTTCTATAGGAGTGCATTAAATGCCCCTTATACATTAAGTGTTACTATTAAAACCTACTTTCCTAGGGCCTAGGCTTATTCTATATTGTGCATAAAGCTAGTTACTAAGTTAGAGGCTGCCTAGTAGGGAGTGTACCCCTATATTATAGGCTAACGATCCTGTAGGTTATAGCTGCGTAGGCAATTTGTCTTGCTACTATTCTCTTAAGGCTTTTTCTTAGGCATAAGAGTAAGGTAATAGGCTGCTAGGATTGCAGGGAGCTAGGATCCTTTTTCCCTAGTTTTAGGATTATAGCTACCTCTGCTGTTTTCTAGGTAGTTAGGAAATAGCTGCATTTTAAGCAGCAGGTGTATATCCTGTAGAGATAGTTAGCAATAGAGGGCTAGCACGCCTTAAGCAAGCGTACTATAATACTGTCTGTGCTAGGAGATGTACTTTGTACATCTATTACGTTCCTCTTAATTTCCTCTAGGGGTATATAGGTGTCCTAGGCTATAGCTTGTTAATTTGAGTTGCTAGGACTCTATTCTAGCAGGTTGTTAGAGCTATTAAATTAGTCTAGTATTTCCTTTTGTAAGGCCTCTGCTTTTTCTATAGGGTTTGTTATATCCCCCTCTATATGTTAGATTAGGGTGTTCTGCTAGTTTGGCCTAAGTCTATACTATCTAACAACTTTGTACAGTGCCTGGTTAGAGTTAAGTTAGTCTATTCTGTTCTGCTAATAAGTGCGCTTAGCTTTGCGTACTATAGTAAGGAAGTTCTGGCTTTCTAGTGATAGTCTTGTCTGTGGGCCCTTGATGCTTTGTGGATACCGGCCTGACACTACATCACAGCCTGCAACGGACCTCCCAAATGTAAACTTTGTCAGCAAGTATGCGCTGATCCTGGCCCACTAGGTGCGAGGCCGTGGGACACGCTGATGAACCAGCCAGAATGTTCAACAAGCAAGACTATTCGGATGTCACCATTTTCATTCATGGCACTAAGCTTTACGCGCATCGCTTCGTGATTTGTGTGCAAAGTCGCTATTTTGCGAAAGCATTCCAGAACAAAATTTTCGCAGAGGGTCGTGAAGGCGAGATCAGGTTCGATGAAGGCAGTGCCATGGCTCACTGGAGAGTCTTTGAGTATCTGTACACTAGCGACTACACCGATGATCTCAAGGTTGAGGGTCTTCAAGGGAAGCGTCTCCACTCACATTTATGCGTCTGGCATGCTGACCTGAAGCCAGACGACTCAGCCATGCTGAAAGACCCCAGAGTGTATGCCTTGGCTGACATGTTCTTCTTGAAAGATTTGAAGATCCTCGCTCTGACTAAAATGAAGCACCGACTGAAGGTTGGTTGGCAAAGTAAGAGCTTCCCAGTCTGCGTCGAGGAAATCTATGCTATCACCAGAAGCTCCTGTTCTATGCGCTTAGCTGTCGCTCAAATAGCAGCTGAACACGGCAAAGACTTACAAAAAGAAGAAGCGTTCCTGGGTCTCTTACATGGGGGCGGTGAGTTTGTCGTTGACTTCTATAAAGCACTCCGAATCTGGTAGTCACATGGAAGGGTGGGCTCTGGGCGCAACGGCCCCAGTGTCAATGAGTCTCCGAGTTGGACTAATTCATTCTCATCCGAATCGTCGACAGATCCTTCCAGAGTGTGAACGCAAAGTTTTGAGCGGACGTTCTCGCGGAAGATGCGTGGATGATTGAGTAAGGCAGAATCTGTCTTCGATCCGCCTTTTATCATCCGTCAACATTCACGGAAGATGATCGGAAGAGTGCAAAGGTGCAGGGTCGGTGGGCTTCAGGATCAGACAGAAAGCTGACGAGGTGGAGAAAGCGAGTGGGTTCGCTTTGCCCCTCGACCCTGGAAGTCAAAGTCAAATGTAATTTGGATTGATTGGCGTATTTATATCGGTTACATGTCTCCGCATTACAGGACCGCATGGACCCTGACTTTTGCACGCGCCTAACATTGCGAACTGATGACGATGTCCATCACAAATACTCGTTCTCATCGAAATCATCGAAGATCCAGTGCTCATGTAGCATCAAACGCTCCTGTTCAGACTCAGCCGCCTCGAGTGCGTCGGCCTTGAGCTTAGCTTCGCGTTGCTTTACTTTGTCGTACTGATCTAAAGGTACCCACCCCTCAGGACCAATACCAATAGCATCCCTACAGGTCTGAAGCTGCTCATCTGCTTCGATCTGCGCAGCATTCAAGTGCAAGCAATCTTCCACCTCAGCTTCTGAGAATGTGATTGGACAAGAGAGCTTTGGATCGTGGTGTCGGCTCGAATCCAAGGCGGTGATGCTAGACCAGTTTCGTTGTAATTCGATCAAGTCGGCCTTAAGTGTGATGTTATCGCCTTCCCATGGAGAGCTTGCGTGATCAAACACTTTGCGTCGCAACCTGCTGAAGTTGTGAGTCAGAGCGTCATAATGGACCGGGTTGAATTTAGCCGTTGCTGCAACATAGAAGTAGTGAAGCTGACGCCGACGTAGTAAGACGACCTGCTCAAACTGCTTCTCTTCGCTTAATTCGTCGAAGTTCTGCGGTAGTTCAGGTGTAGTGAGCGCTTCCGAGATATCATCGCCGTAGTTCTGGAGACTGTTTGGAATGCCGCATTGGAGGAAAAGAGGTACTAGTGCGCAGTGCTGCCAGTCAATCAGACCAGTGATACTGAGATCGTCTGAAACGAACACGTTGTTAGGTTGAAGATCAGGATGCCTCAACGTTGGGCGGGTAAGAGTGGCATTGCCATTCGGTACGATGTGAGGCACAGCCTGCAAGTATTTGCCTAGACTCTTTACATGCTCAGAAGGCGATACTTTCTGGTAGTTGTATATTTCTCGGCGCAGACGCTGGAAAGGATAAAGCGGCCGGCCATATTTCGTCAGGTAGGCCATTTCCTTTTTAGCTCCGGCTGCAAGGACAGCTGCTGAATCTGTAACTTTGGGAAACTTAGTCAAGGGCACCGATCAACAGCGGAGCAATGAAAAACAGCGAGTACGAATAAGAGTTGATACATACATGGTCCGCGATCGACGTCCAATTGCGACCTTCTGCCATACCATAGGCTAAGTCTTGTATCAGGACCAACACAGAAGCAACTCTCGCGCGAGGTATTAGTGGTGGGAATTTCGATCTTCCTGGTTTCTACGTCCAGGTCCTTGGTGTAGTACAAGCTACCGCTTGCCGGAAACAGAAGAGTAAACAGTTGGTTCTCTAGTTCCACGAGTCGGGTGACGACGGTGATTCTGGCCTTTTCTGGTAGATCAAACCATATGTCGGCCAAGTTTGATCCCCGAACTAATTCCATAAACATGTATTCGGTGCCAGCAAGATTATCTGACGTGGTCGAGTAACCATAGATCTTTGGCACAGGTATGCCGTTCATACGGAGAAAGTCCATCGTTGCAACCTCGCTGGCGATGACTAATTGCTTTGGCTCGGTAGTGGGGTAAGGGATTCGCCCTACAAACTGAAAGCCATCATGCATTGTTATCAAGAACGTCCGGTTGAACCCGCCTTCGCCAAGCTTCTCAAACCAAGCCACATCTTCTACGCTCTTGTTGACAGCTGAGGCGGCAAGACGTTTCAGTTCTAAGACGTTGAAAACCCGTCTTCGTTCCGAATGCTTTAGGGTATCATTCCAACTTTACCCTCAGTCAGTGACATCAAAGATTTTAATGTAAACGAATTTGACTGACATCCATCGCCCTGACGTATAATCAAACAGCTCGGAAAGTTGCTCCATTGAGCAATCCGCAACAGAATGGATAGGCGATGAGATGATATACTTAGCTCTGAAGCGTGAGACTACTGGCGAAAAGCGACAATAGGTGGAAGTGACTGCCAAACGGCTGCTCGTGTGACGGAAGTAAGATGCCATAGGTTGATGGCACATCGATGGAAAGTCGCGCAGGGCAGGGTGGATCTACGGAACGTGCTGACTAAGTGCTACGCACGGGCCATTCCAAAGCTTTGACTGATTTAGGCAGGATAGTTAAGAAGGATCTCCATTTCGGCCTTCACATGCAAGTACTCAAAATTCCGGTTTGGCACAGCTTACTGCACTGCGTGTTTGTGCACATGAACCCACTGCATGCTGCAATGCTGGTAGCTTCGGCGCTTATGCAGTCTAACCTAGTCTGCACACGGTTCTCGCAAATTTGTCAACAACCAATCTAGATTGATTAGATTGATTGACTTAATTACAAATAACCAATTTAAGCAATTTAATCTTGTAGGCCTATTTTTTTAGTAATTTAATCCTTATAAGAACAATTAATTAGTTAAATTAACTTAATTCCTTGCTTAACAGAGTATGTGTATACTCTAGGATTAATTATCGCAATACTTTCTTAGTGTTATACTCTAAAATAGCTGCTAATTAGCTTACTTTCCTGTGTAAGTTAGTAGCTGCTAGCTATTATACGCGTACGTACGCGCTAATTGCTAGCTTATCCTATCTTTTAGCTTACTTAATACGCGTTATCCTATTACTATACCCCCTAAAGTAAGCTATTACGTACCTAAACGTAGTGTTAAGCTATCTAACGCAGCTAAATTGCTAGCTAAGCTGCCTACTAAACGTTGCTATAAGCTAACCTAGCAGCTGTTAGAGAGCTAGAGGCAACTTACACTGCCTCTAACCTAGCTAAGTTAGCAATTACAGCAGGCACAGTGTGCCTTACCCCCTAATTAAGCTATTATTGTTACTATCTCTGCGTATAAGCCTACTGTTAACAGCTGCCCTAGCAACTCTAGTAACGCTATAGGAGACCTAAGTACGTAATAATTGTTTAGCGAGCGCGTTAGACGTACTATTAGATAGCTCTACACGTGCTATAGAGGCCTCTAATAAGGTTAGTAATAGAGGAGAAGAGGCTTTTAATAACCTTACTAATAACTTTATAGGGCTTAACTAGGGTTAATTACCTAGTTTTATAAAGCTGTTAGCCTAATCCTATTGTAAGAAAAGCTAGATATATTGCTATAGGTATTGTGTAGTACCTACAGCTACGCCTACGCAGATCTACTTTATCTACTATATTTACTATTAACAGCGTGCAACTAGCAGCAAGTACAACATTACTAACGCTACGTTAGCAGCTGTAAGCTACCTCTTTATTACCTATTATGTTTTAGCTAGTAGTAAGGTTACGCCTGTTATAGCAAATAGGCAGCGCTCTGTACGTTAGATATTTGCCTCTAGGCAAGCGCTACTGCGTAATATTGCTAACTTACTAGGTAACTTTAACGTATAGGGTTTTTGTATAGCAGCTATATTATAGCTTATTAAAAATAACTATCTACTGCGCAAGTTTAAGACGCTAGCGTTTAGGCACATAATTAAGTTTGCTAATCTAGAGGTAGCAAGAGCCCTGTAGTTAAGCTATAATAGCGTGTTAAGGTTTGTAATAAAGGTCTATAGCTATATGCTACTACAGATTGCAGGGGCGCTGTCTAACGCTGTTAGCAAGATCTATATAAGCTTTAATAGTTAGACTATAAAAGGCAGCTACTACAGCTTTCTTAGTGTTATAGTACACTTTGCTAATGCCTCTAGCGTTATATAAGACTTGCCTTTAGGCTTACCCTAGCTTACTAGGCGCTATACTAGCAAGCAGATAGGTAAGGTTATAGTAGAAATCCTGTAGAAGTTTAGTGTACGTAGCTACTAAGTTAGCTGCTACGTACTTAATAACGCTGCCTCTAACAACTACGCTGTACTATAATTAGCAGAGCTGTTTAACTAAGATATAGAGGACGTACGCCTACGTTACAGCTGCTATATACTTAACTTAGTTAGGCAGCAGGTAATATTTAGTAAGGACAAAGAGAGCTATAATAACGCGCTAGAAGCTGTAGTAGATAAGGCAGCGTTTATAGAGTCTTAGCGCTGTAAGGGACCTATTAGCGTATTATTTGCAGTTATTAACTACATTAAAACACTACAATTGTTAGGGGCTTTCTACCTTGGGCATGCTAACCCTTGGGAACACCTCAGGGCGACTACAGTTACCCCTTAGAGCCTACACACACGTATATATTCCCTAAATCCTTAGGGGCTTAACCCCTAAGGATTTGTCTTATCTTACCTAATCCTATACGTTTCGTCCTATCTCTCTTGCCTGCCTACAGTGTCCTTACAATTCAAATCCTTTATACTCCCTCTTAGAAGAGGTAGTTAAAAGAGATATCTAATTTTTTCTATAACTATCACAATGGCTAGAAGTTAATGTTGAGCACGTGCTGCAGCTAACAACAACGCGTTAGGCTCGCAGCAACCTAGCCCTAATAGTGACCTAATAGACCCCTATAGGTATCCTATACACAATGTAGTAGCAAACTTGTTACTACTAGGCATACCCCTGTCTAGAAATATAACGCCTAGTGCATCTAACAACTAAGCGTTAGATCCTACAGAATTAGGAGACAAATAGGCTTACAGCCCTACTAGTACTCTAACAGATGTACCTTCCTATTAAAGTTAGATAAACCTAGCAACTGGTTTGAATGTGGACCTGCTGGCTGCTACTAAGGCACCTAGGGTAGAACCCGTAGCCATCCTAACTAAGGGCCAAACCTTATTTGTTAAGCAACTCCTTAGGAACCTTTTTAAGGCAGAGCTCGCTAGAGCTACTAAGGCTAAACTAGCTATCTAAAGGAACTAGATTAACTAAGCCTTATAGGCCCTAGGCTTAACTAAGGGCGGAAACTAGTTAGAACCTAACTAGCTAGCGTTTAATAAGGCTAGAAAGATTATCTAAGTGTTGAATAACATTTAACCTAAACCTAAGCTAGGCACTAAGAGTAGAGCTCTATCCCCCTAGCAAGTGGACTAGTAGATTAAGGACATTAAGACAGCCTTCTAATACGCCTAAGTACTAGAGGACTCTATTACAAGAACCTACTAGGCTATAGGTACTATCTAGTTTAGCATCTATTATAAACTAATCTAATAATAGATTAACTAAGGATCTATCTAGTTATAGTCTAACCTTAAGGCAGAGGAGGAGCAACTTGTACAAGACCCTGTCCTTACTAAGTATAAGAACTACACTAAGTTCTTTAACATTAAGTAGAGAGAAGGTAATATAGTTAACACCTTTCTAATGCTGTTAAATTGCTAAGAATTACTACTACTGCACAGCTTCTTTAAGTTTAATAATAGTACTAACAACTACAACTTTAAAATTGCTTTTATGTAGTCTAAAACCCTACCTTATCTCTAATAGGAGATCTAGCGTAACAGCAGTCTAGACAACATCTAGTAATAGCACAAGTTTAAACGAGCTCTCTGTAACGCAGAGACAGCAGCTTGTCCTACAACTACTTATAAGAGTAACAATACTAACTATAGTAAGAGGCATGCCACATCTCCTAATTAGAAGGGGAATAAGAGGCACGCTAGTTGCGGAGGCACGCCTGCCTACAGCTAGGGCAATAACACCCTAGCAGCTACCTAGTTAAACAATAGCAATAATAGCTAAGGTTAGAATAAAGACTAGGGTAACTAGAAAAGCTATTAGAAGAACTGTAGCTATAACTCCTACAAAGGAAACAATAATAGCAACTCCTAGTTAACAGGAGAGTTAGGGAAAGAGAAGCCCTAGTTGCTAACCTATCCTAACTACAACTAGGGCCTAAGACTAAGGGAAAGCAAACCTGTATTGTAGTTACTGTATCCCTACAGGACTCTAATAGGTCCCTAACGCTGCTCTAAGCCCTTTACAACTCTAGAGTAGAGCTGAACCTTATTAGCTAGCAAGTAGTAGATAATCTCTATATTAAATATAAATTGTTCTATTAAAGGCTAGTAACTATATTCCTTAATAGTAACTGCCTAGACATCTAGCAACCCTACAATCTAACTATTAATTGCCTAGACAGCAATAGTATAGTTAAATCTGTAGGACTGCAGGAGTTCTAGTCAGCCGCCTTTAAGGGATACAACCTAGTACTAGGTTACCTATAGTTAGCATCTGCTAACCTATGCATCTGCTTCTCTAAAGGCATATACAAGTAGTTCCCTAACAACGCAGAAAGAGTACACCTTACTACTACACAGGATCTGTTCTACTCTATAGAACTAGGAGAAAGGGCATACTTAATGCACCTAGGTAACCTAGTCTACTAAGTCCTAGAGGAGACAATTAATAACCTGTTAGAAAGTGACTAGGAAGGTAGTAGACAACTACTAGCCTAGGGGCTAAGCAGAGACGCTGTCCTTAACGCAGAATACTTCTACAATAAGGGACTCCTCTAGCTCTAGAACAAAATGCTTAAAGTTGTTAACTACCTTTAGCATTGCGTTGCGCAGCACCTAGATCTATTGTAGCTCCCTGAAGCTACAGGTAAGCGTATAGTAGCGAGTATTATCTACAAGCCCCCTTAACGCTCTAGGATGCTGCCTACAGGCATAGCCTAAGCCCTCCTAGATAGCGACAAAGACTACCCTTTAGTTAACTCTGCAGACAACAAGCTAGACCTAGAAGAGCTTAAGCACGTTCCCCTAGAGCTACACTATAAGTAGTTTACATTTAGCAAACACTAGTCTAGTGTACTAGCACTGCATTAGGATTATAATTACTCTATTAACATTAAGCTAGGCAGCAAGATACTAAACATGCCTATCTATAACCTCTCTAGGAAGGAGCTAGAAATACTACAGGCCTACCTTGATACAGCGCAGGAAAAGGGTTAGATCTGCCTAAGTAAGTCCCCTACTAGGGCACCTATCCTGTTTATGCTAAAGGCTAACAGTACACTGCGACTTTGTGTAGATTACAGGGGCCTTAATAAGGTTACTATTAAGAACTAGTATCCTATTCCTCTTGTAAATAAGATGCTAGACAGGCTATTAAAAGCTGCTATCTTCTCTAAGCTAGATCTACGTAATGCCTATTATAGGCTCTAGATTAAGGAAGGCAACAAGTAGAAAACAGCTTTTAAGACTAGGTATAGTTATTTTAAGTACCTAGTTATGCCTTTTAGATTGGCGAATGCTCTAGCGACGTTCTAATCTTACATCTAGAGAGCCCTAGGAGGCCTTATAGACTGCACCTGCGTAGTGTATCTAGATAACATCCTTATATACTTAGAGCATAAGGAGGATTATTAAGCCTACGTTAAAGAGATCCTAGATTAACTTGTTAAATAGGAGTTGTTCTGCAAGGCAAGTAAATGCTTGTTTATAACAAAGTTAGTTAAGTTCCTAGGCTTTATTGTCACGCCTAGTAGAGTAGTTATAGACCCTGTCTGTGTGCAAACAATCTAAGAGTAGCTAGAGCCTAAGGGATACAAAGATATCTAAGTGTTCCTTAGCTTTGCTAACTTCTATTAAAGGTTTATCTTTAACTACTCTAGGATTGTACGCCTGTTAGTAGACTATATAACCTCTGCCTAGAGGCTAGAGTTAGAGCTAGGAGGCTCTACTACGACAAAGGGGGGAAGAAAACGCTAGTAAAAACCTACAAGGGCCTAACAAGATGGTACAAACTATAGAGTTAGCTAGAGGAAGTACGCTAGGCCTTCCTTACTATTAGGAAGAAGTTTACTAAAGCCCCTGTGCTATAGCACTTTGATTCTAACAAGCTAATTATAGTCCTTACTAATGTATTAGACTTTGCTATAGCTGCTATATTGCTGCAACTACAATTATTAGAAGTATTAATAGAACAACACTAGAAACTAGTAGCGTTCTAGAGCAGGAAGTTTTAAGGCCTATTAATTAGATAGCATACCTATAACAAGGAATTAGCTGCGATTGTTAAGGCATTTAGGTAGTAGTAACACTACCTTAAGCACGCCCTGTTAACAGTCTAAGTACTCTCTAATTATAACAACCTATGGTACTTTATAACTACAAAGAAGCTCTCCCCTAAACAAGCACGCTAGGCAGAAGAGTTAGCTAAGTATAACTTTAAAGTTAAATATAAGCCTAGACTAGAGAACCCTACAGACAGCCCCTTAAGGCGCCCTAATTATGCTAAGGGACTAGTTATTAGAGAGTAGCAGGCACTACGTAACGCTATGCTACTAACTCTCTAGCAGAAGCTTTAAATATAGACTATCTAGAAGTCTAAGGCTTAAAACGTTGAACAGGCAACTAGGGTAACAGGCGGCCCTAGTAGGGGTCCTGCGGGATCCTAGCAACTCTCTAAAACTGCCCCTAAGGAATTCTACCTATTAACAGGTACTAGAGATGCGTCTCCCTTAGCTCTTAACCAGCTATCTATAGGCTATAGCAGCTAGGGTTAATCTAAATTATTTAAAGCTTAGGAACCTAGCTTTAACATTGCAGAGGCTCTCCTTTATAACCTTAACAGACAAGTTAGGTTACCTACCTACCTTACAAATAATACTGCGCAAGGCGAATCTGTATACGCCCTAGACACACTAGAACGCTTAACTAACTATATTAGACAGGTTTAGGAGTAGGACGCTGCCTATAAGTCACTAACAAGTTAGGAAGCAGGCAGAGCGGCTAAGGGTTACTACTACTAGGAGGTTAACCCTAGTAGGATCCTGCGCAGGAGTAGGAAAGTGTAGATTCCCTAAGACGTAACTCTTTGCTAAACTATCCTTGCAAAGAACTATAACAACCCTATAGGGGTTACTATAGTTGTAAGAAGACTACCTAGCTATTAAAACAAAAGTACTACTAGCTAAACCTAAAGAAGGATGTACACAAGTACGTTTAGCGTTATGCAGCGTGCTAACTAAACAAGATCTGCAGGCACAAGCTATAGGGGCTGCTGGTCCTACTCCTAGTACCTAATACACCCTAGCAGCATTACTCCCTAGACTTTGTAACAGACCTACTAAAGTTAAAGGATAACTAGGGGAATAAGTATAACTTAATCCTAGTCCTAGTTAATAGGTTTAGCAAGTATGTCTAGTATCTACCTATAACTAAGACAGTTACTTCCTAAAGGGTAGCTAAACTACTGCTTAAGTAGTGCTTTCTTAAACATAGTCCTCCTAATACCCTAATATTAGACTGTAGATTAGTGTTTACTAGTTAATTCTAGTCTAACATCTACTACTATTTGAAGATTAACTACTGCCTTAGTACAGCCTTTTACCTACAGACTAATAGGCAGACAGAGCGCTAAAACTAGGAGTTAGAAACCTACCTACGCATCTACATAAACTATTAATAGGATAACTAGGTAGACTTGTTACTATACGCAGAGTACGCATACAACTTAAAGGCTTACTTAGCATACAGTAAATCCCCTATTAAGGTGGTATATAGGATTAACCCTTAGGGCTTTAATAGAGTCCTAGATAAGCACTAGTTACACTGTCCCCTAGAGGCCTAGGTAGACAGTAGAAAGGCACTAGACCTCTGCTGGCAGGTAATTAGACAACTAGAGTAGTGGCACAAACTGTAGGTAGCAGCAAAGGATAGCTTAGAGTATGCCTAGAAGAGCAATTCTTGTTAGTATAACACTAAGTAGGCAGACAGACACTTTGCTAAAGGCAAGCAAGTGCTACTCTAAGTAAAGAACCTAATAACTAACTAACTATCTAAGAAGTTTAACGCCTGTTACCTAGGTCCCTTTACTATTATAAAGAAGATTAGGAAGCTAGCTTATAAGCTAGACCTACTACTATTAATAGACAGAGTGCACCTAGTGTTTAATATATTATTACTTAAACTATAGAGGGAACCCTTTGCAGAAAAGGGGTTCTAGCTAGGTCCTACACAGATCCTAGAAGACACTCTCCTAGTAGAGAGGTATAAAGTTAAAGGGATTCTGCAGCACTGTAACACTTAAGCCTGTAGGCGAGAGTACCTAGTAAAGTAGCTAGGTTGGCTAAATAAAGAAGCTACCTAGGAGCTACTAGAGAACCTTAACTACTGCGAGGAAATCCTTAATAAGTACCTTAAGACAATAACTAACGCAACACAGCGATCTACTTGCAAACGCAGGGCTAAGTCTAAGTTAGGTTAGGGCAATCTAAATCTGCATTAGCGGAAGAGGGGTTGCCTAAGGAAGTCCCCCTAGGATAATACTTATACTACAAAACTGTAGACAATATGTTAACCTAGGGTTACTGTCCTAAGGCTGTAGATTAGCCCAGCAACTATCTAAGGTAGAGAACAAGGGTCTTAAGAGCATAGGGGTAGGTATAGAGGTTTATATAGGCATTACATTTAATCTATTGCTATATATTATCTAAAAAGCAATCTAAAAGTAGAAGGCCTTATAAACCCCTAGTAGGGCTAGGCTGGAAGTTAGGGCTACCTGTACGACAGCGCTCTAGAGTCCTCTAAGCGCCTAAAAACGCTAATTTAGTAGGAGAGATTGTTAACTGCTAGAAAGGCGCAGCTAGGGCGTTAGTAGCAGAAGGCACATTAGTGCTATAGTAGTACTAACGCTTCTCTGCACCCCTAGCAGCACTATCCTGCTAGAACACACGCTTAACCTCTATGTTAATAACTACGTTGGACAGTTCCTTCTAGCTAACTGTACCTAAGGCAGCCTATATAGAAATTAGCTATAGTAAGGGTAAAGGGTTAGGGAAGAACTTATATTAAAGCGCTGCAGGTTGTGCTTACGCAAAACCTAACAAGCCTTATTATAGTTAACTTAACTTAAGCCTAAGTCCTTTATACAGCAACTAACAGCAGTATTATAGGATATAAAGCTAAGACAATAAGCTTTAGCGTAGTTAAAGGTAGTCTGCTAATAGTGCTAGACGTTACCTAGGATGTTATCCTTAGTCGCAGCGTTACCTTATTAGGCAGTCTCCTTATTTGTCTTGCAGATAGCACGCTTAAGAAGGAAGTTAAGCATGTTAATAGCGCGGCGGAAATAAGGCGCAATCTATATAGGTTAGTATTAGGCAGGCACTAGGCAGAGCTCTAGACTTACCTTAATGCATCTACTAACGTTGCTAGATATGCACCTATTACACACACTAAAATTGTTCTTGCGCGTGCAGTACCCTATAGGGCACCTAAAGACCTAAATAAACAACTTAATTAAGCTATTAGGATTAGTAGAGGACTTAGTAGTAAGCTTCTTTACACACTTAGGGCACTAAAACCGCGTAAGGGAAGGCTGTAGGGCTATATTGTTAGGCAGCGCGTAGACAAAGTCTAGTAGCTTAGAGTTGTTAATGTGCAAAGGTAGGAGGGGCATAATAATAATAAAGAAGTAGAGTAGAAAGTATGTAGAGTGTAAAGTAGAGTGTAGATAAGGAAGACAAAGTTAAGGTATCTACTTGTTATATACTGCGACTCTCTCACCTCTGTCTGCTACCTACTAACGTTCTGCTGCCTAACTACCTACTTTCTAAATAATTAAACGCCTATACTTTATATAGTTAGTAAGGAATAATACGCGCCTAATAGGACACTTGCTATACGTCTACAAGGTATCCTAAGTCTAGAGCAAACAACAGCTAACAAATATAACAAAGGTACTAGTTAACACTGCGCAATTAATAGATAAACTCTTGTAATAGGAGCAATCTAAGTATAGGGTAACGCCTCTAGGCACTGTTACAGTAAACTACCTACACATAGCGTGTCGCCTTAGGCCTACTTGCGCAGGAGCAGGACAACCCCTAGGCACTAACTAGATACCCTATAGGGTACCTCTTAGGTAAAGGTAATAATATGTCTAGCTAAACTGCTGCAGCGATTAAGCAAACAAGTCTACGCCCCTAGCAACTGCAGTTGTTTAGACTAAGGGTAATAATGCCTCTGCAGAGCTTATAGATAAAGGGCCTAGACACTTAAGCAACCTATAGGGGACAAGTTGTTACACTAAGAAAACAGCCTAGGGTAGCATGTTACTGCACCTAACACTAGCTCCTAGGCGACTGTAGTCCCTAGACTTAGAGCAGTAGTGCCCTGCAGGGACTGCGGTGCAGCAACAGGTATCCTATAGAGGGAACCTACTACAATTACTATACAGTTTGTTCTGTATCTTCTTTTACTATACTCCTAGAGGTTAAGGCTACTAGACTAAGGGCACTATATCCTTAAGGGGACTAGGGTGAGGCTGCAGACACCCTACAGGGTAGTACTAGCTAAACACTTGTTTAGTAATCTACTAAACTATTACCTAACTCCCTAACAGCCTTAACTATAGGTTCTAGAGTCTTTAATCCTAAGGGATCTAAAGGTAAGGTTACCTAGCGAGCGGCAAACTAGTGCTAGCTGCACCCTATAGGGAGTTGTTTGTGCTAACGTAATTAATAGATTTAAGCACCTACTAATAAGCAAACTAGCTTTCTCCTAACTATTTTCCTCTTACGTTAGAGGTTTTTTTAGAGTTTAAACTAGCAAGCATTAGCACATAGGGTTTAGCAGTCTAGGATAGACTGCAAGAAGGGGGCTATTGTTAGGGGCTTTCTACCTTAGGCATGCTAACCCTTAGGAACACCTTGGGGCGACTACAGTTACCCCTTAGAGCCTACACACACGTATATATTCCCCTAAATCCTTAGGGGCTTAACCCCTAAGGATTCGTCTCATCTCACCTAATCCTATACGTTTTGTCCTATCTCTCTTGCCTGCCTACAGTGTCCTTACAACAATAGTACAATTTGCTAGAGGAGTACTAGAACAAGGTTAATAATAGCCTCTTAACTAAGCTAAAGTAGAAGGTTTTAATGCCTATTAAGCCTGTTGTTACGCGCTAGAATAGCTATAAAAAAACTATTAAGCGCACTATACACCTCTACAAGTCCCTCTACCTCTATATTAACTACTATCTACGCTAATAAGCTAGCAATAATACCTTAGCAACTAGCTAAGGCTACAGTATTGTAGTTAATATACCTTTATAGATACACTCTAACAGCTTAACAGCTGTAGATTAGCAGGTACTTACTAAGTATTTGTAGGTCCTCTGCCTACTTAAACTAGCCTGCAAGAGGCTTAAAGGCAGAGGTATAGGTAGATTTAGCGCTATCTATAAAGTTATCCTAGTATTTAAGTATCTACTTACTGCCTATAATAGGCTTACAGCTACCTTTAAATTAGTAGACTTTAACGCCTACAACTACGCTCCTAAGGACTATCTTGCTATTAACGTACAAGCTAGCTCTATAAAGCTAGAGGCTTATTACAAGAAACTTACCTAGAATCCCTACTATTTTATTACTACGCTCCTCTACCTATACTATAAGTAATACTGCGATAATGCTTAGTAGGATAAAGGTAGCTAGTTATTAGACAGGCACGTAGCTTTCTAGCAGATCTAGCGTAAGTATAGGCCTTAATACTAGAAGCTGTAGCAGCTAAAGGTAGCTAATAGCTCTATTAACAACGCAATTAACGCTGTAGCTAACGCTAAAGTAAGCAGCGCTAGCGCTGTTAACAATAAGTATAACAGCTAGCGCAAATACAAGCTATAATAGACTTAGGAGTACTTCTATAGTAATAAGGCAGAAACTGCTATTGCGTATTAGCTACAGCTTATACCTAATTATCCTAACCTTGCGTAGTTAGCAATTAACGTACTTACTATCCCTGCCTCTAGCTGCAATTGCAAGCGTATGTTTAGTAAGCTTAGCAATCTACTTAAGCCTAAGAGGCGCAAGATAAGTAGTAAGTTACTAGCTGCTCTGCAATTGTTACGTGGCTAGATTTGGGCAGGTTTTAAAACACTAAGCAGAGCTAAGGCAGCTGTATTTACTGATGCTAAGATAGACGCTAAGTACAAGGTGCAGGACTAGGGAACAGTTGCAGGCTAATTTTGTATAGTAGGGCTTCTTCTGCAGCCAAAAAACTACTTAATCTGATCAATCAAGCAAGTTAATCAGAGCAAAATAGCCTATCAATCAAGTTAATCGACCTACGATTATACGCGACTTAATCTAATTCAAGCCAACGCCATGAGATTGATTGAATTGATTGTTGACAAATTTGGGTTCTCGAAACTCGGTCCCACCAATCCTCCATCAGAAACTCCAAATGGAATACAAAATGCACTTACAGGAAACGATGCTCACAGTACGAAGGATTGCTTCCCCAGCAATTAGAAAGATTAAACAAAGCACCCCCAAGAATATTGCGCCGCACTAGTCGCGCGGTTTGGACAATATAGCCAGGCGGCTACCAGACCTATGATGGTTTTGATCTCTCCTAGCCTCTCGGGTCGGTTCCACATGACTATATAAGCTATCCAGAGCATATCTGATGTGTTGCATCTTCAAACCCAACATCTACCACGGCGATCGTGGTCTCGAGCTTCTTTATAGAACATCTTAAAGCTCGTGCAGCACCTTGCGTTACTAGTGAGTAAAAGACTTCATTAGGAAAGAATGTGGCTTACAGCTGACATCCCAGATCCAGCCTTCAACTTCCACGATGAAGAAATCAATCAGTTCGGCGGTGAATAAAGCCGTTGAAGGCAATGTCTGGAAGAAGTTTACGGACGTCTCTGTTGGCCGAGGCAAAACCGTCTATCCCAAGGGCTCTGCGGAGCAGGAACGAGTTGGGGTCCGTTGGGACTTTGATGGTGAGGTCACCAAGGCAGATGGCGTGTACAACAAGTTTCAGATGCAGCCCAACGCCGGGAAAATCCCATCCTCTATCAAACAGTGGAGAGAACAAAACGGCGGCACTCATGCAGTTATGGCCAATGCACTGGTAAAGAAGGGAGGTACGCAAGATGATGTCAAGGCTGCCTTAGAGGACGCAGCAAAGTCGGTTTGAGTGTAATTAGAGGAAATACGACCAAGTCTTGATCTGCCTGAATGTATGCTCGACATGTTTCTCACAAGTCATACGTACATGAATGTCATTCGGAGGCCTTGTAGCGCGTCGAATCCAAGAATGTGATATACCTCTGCTCCAGGACCGAAGCTTAGCGGAGCTGCTGGTCAAACACTACAACGCGTCGTCTCAGAATAATGAGGTGGCGAGTTTTGTCCAATTGGACGGCATCGAGTAAGGTCAAGAAATTGTTTGTTATATGCGTGGCAAACCTGTTCTAAGCAGTGATCATAGCGTGGTACTTTATGATTTCGAGTGAGCTATGTAAGGCTTTTTGATTAAGAATCTGCGTAATCTGGTAAGCGCCATATTCATGTTTTCCCCGAAGCCTACGGAGGTTGATATTACCCCTGGACGTACCTGATAGTTGTGCTTGATATTAGTTGTGATGGTACGCAGTCGCAGAGCTGCTGTGGCTTGCGCGAGAGCCCGTTTTGAAATAGATACCTACAAACATCTTTTACATCAAGGCCCGAATAAAGCTTGGTGAAGCTAACAAATCACATCACGTTCTGATGTTAGCGCATGAGTGATATGCTACCTAATCACTTGGCACTGCTGTTCCTTATACCTCGTGCAATCCGCCAATGCAGTCTTGACAAATGTGGCTTCTCAACACGCGCACATTCAAGCTCGAAGAGTTCTATAGCAGCGTACCAAGCTACACCACCCTGTCCCATCGCTGGAAGGAAGATGAAGAGGGGTCCTTTGGTGGTCTGGAAGAGCCACGTCCGCACTCTAATCGGATCGATTTCAGGAAAATCTGCTATTCTGATGCTCATCCAGGGCTTGACGTGCAAGCAGCTGCGCCGGGAAGCTATCGTGATGCTGGTCGTTGGTAGCGTTGGGTACTTCTAAGATTGAGGATTTCCTAGTCAACTCTAGGTATTGTTTGGCGTCTTCACAAATTCGAAGACACTGCTTGGTGACTTCTTTCTCGTTGGTAAGATCGATGCCAGGAGTTAAGGAGCTTGAAATCGGAAAGTCTTCCAGTTTTTCATCGACTCGTTGCAGGTGGACGTTGAGACTATGCACGGTGTTCTGAACCATTTCGTTGTAGTCTTTCAGAGCTTCCTGGGACACCTTGGCCGCGCGCCTAACGAGTTATTAGCCAGGTCTACAAAAGCAAAAGGCTGAACGTACAGGGTGATAATGCCAAGACCAACGGCAATGGTCGATTTGTACCCCGATATCGTGTCAATGAATTCATTGATATCTCCTCGCATGAACTCGAGCTTGGCCCAGTCCCGCATGCCAGTCTTAGACTTTTCGCTGAAAGACAGCATTGACTGCTTGAACTCTTGGCAAACTTCGCTGCATCTTCCAACAGGTCCCTTAAGTAGCGCTGAGATAGATGCTTCAGCCAAGATCGCCTCTTTCAACGAAACCAAGATCCCGGAGACATCTTGCAGCTCATCCTGGAGCCTCTGCAATGTCCTGTCGCGACCTTCGTAACGTGCAACAGTGTTGTTGAGCGACTTTACTGACTGAACAGCGGCGGTAGCGATGGCCAAGACTGAGGCGGTAATACTTAAAGGGTCCGCCATCAGAGAGCGTGTAGGCAACGTGAGGAGTAAATTGGAGAGGGTTTCGGGATAGGGAAATACTGAGAAAGGATGGGTGGGTTGATACGCGGGAGTGCGGACTGCATTAAGTACACGCATAGCGGATAGTCGTGGCAATCTGCTACAGCTAACAGGCTAGATTAGCGCTGTGGCTTTGACGCAACCCATAAGTGTTTCGTATCGCGCCTACGCACGATGTTGGTGACATACTTTTCCAAGGCATTGTGGGGCTTCAGTAGCCCACAGAGGAGATATGGGCAAGCTGCAAGCTTGTCTTACATTATAAGGTTTTAAGTAAATCAACTCCAGCACCGTTTTCAGCCACCCCGCGATGCATTGAAGAGCTAACGAAGTACAGCAAAATACGCCACGCTCAATTAATGGAAGTACGTGTACACGCACGCAGATAGTCGCCCATTGCTATACACAGGTTGATACCGAACCGCGCGCCTAGCATTCTGAGGGTACAGTGCAGACGAATGTTATCTCAAGAAAGCGACACTCCAAGCATGCGAGGATAGCCGCCAGCTCTCTTCGACCAGACCAGTAGCGCTTATCTCACTAGCAGCACCTACTAATCGGCAATGCAGTCTGCCTTACGACGCGATGGCCTTGACCCAGAACATACTTAACTAGCCTCGCTCCCACGAGTATCCATCCAGTATATTCGCATTACTGCGACACGCATTACTGCGACACGCATCATTGCGATGGCCGACCCTATAAGCCTTGCTTCTGGCGTCTTTGACACTTGTTATTTTCGCCCACAAATCATGTCTTGCGCTCCACACAACGATACAAAGCATCCAAACCCATCCCAAACGAGTGCGCGACCTCATAAAAGAGCTAGGAGCACTCATAGGCGTTCTAGAATCGTTGGACGATACGATGAGGTCACACAAAGATGTAGATCTCCCTGCACTTGATATGCCCCTGCGACGATGTGGCAGCGCTTGCGACGAGTTCTTAGAAGAGCTCCAAAGATGTAGCTCACGATCTGGAGGCGATCGAAAAAGCTTTCGGGACTGGGCCAAGCTGAGATATATGGGAGACAACATCGACGATTTCAAGGACTCACTGGCAGCGTACAAGTCGACGTTCAACATCGCGCTCACGGATTTGCAGTTGTAAGTTATAAAGCTCTACACCCAAAATCAATTATGGACTCTCGCTAACTTCCTCCAGTCGCAGATCCTCAGTTGCTTTGGAGCGCCTTGGAGAGTACAAAGACCTTATCAAGACTGCAACCAACGATCTCGAGGCGCGACTCAAAACTATCGATGAAAAGCTCCAATCCTTGGTGGACCGCATGACGTCAAGCTCCGCATCGACGGAACTCCAAAATATAAAGGACGAGCGCTCAAGCACACAGAGATGCCTCGTCATCTGTGCTCAGTGCTCCAGGCTTATCAATGAGCATCCTGAGAAAATCACGAGCGATGGCATAGAAGAAAGCAGAATTAGTATGGCACAAACAGCTGCGAGGCTGGAAAGCCACATGCAGGAAACCTTGGATCGAATGCCGTCCAGTCCGAGCGGAACAATGACACAAGAGGATACGACGTACCTTGCAAGGTTGCGCGAAGGATGGGAGACTACCCTTGCTAAAGCAAACCCGCACATGGAAGAGAGCTCAAACGCTGCAGGCGATGAGACCCTGCAATCCCTGGTATCAAACAGTCAAGTGACGTCTTATGGCGACAATCGTGGACACGGAGCTCAAATCAAGAGAATTGGCGGCCATCCGAGTGACCAATCGATTCAGAAAATATCTAGTGGCTATTTCCAGATGAGCTTTGCAGAGCATAAGGAGAGGCTTTCGCCAACTCACCTGGGCACTTTGCCCATTTCAGATGAAGCCAGGAAGTTCAAAGTTGATTCCGGAGTAAGGACGAGCTCCAGTACCTCTGTGTCTACCCTGGGCCAATCGACCGATACCAGAATCTGGTCGACTGATGTTAACAAGGATAACCAAACAAAGCTCGATACCTTGGAAGATTTGATCGACGTCAAGAAAGCGGCTTTAGCGGGTCGTTCGGCGCGACAGCTCACTGATCTCATGTCAGACGCAAGCTTTCAAGCCATACCAGTAGTCGAACCGACATCAGCCCTCCAAGATACAAAATCTCCGAAAGTACAAAGACAGGACACCATACCAGAACAGTCTGAGCTGGCAGAAACACAGTCATCTGTCTCGAGTCCAGATACAGATTTTCAAGCTTTGAGTGAGCATGGGTTAAGCCTTGAAGGGTCGACACTTCTGGAGCAGATGTATATTACTGAAACTGCGCAACTTCAGACCAAGCAACACGAGAGCAAAGGCATTGACTACATGTCCGTGATATCGAATGATGAAGATATTGCATCCAAAGCACCAAGGTACAGAACAGAACCAGAACTCCTTGCTATAAAGCTTTTCGGCGCCTACTTCGCACTAACAATTGCCTCTGACCTCACAAAATCGCGTCCATCAATGAGAGACCTTGACCCTAGGTTCCAATTCGCTTCATGGCCTTCATTCCTGATTATCTAGGGCAAATGCATGACAAAGCTCGCTTCGACTCCGGGTTGAAGCGGGGTATACATGTAACACACGACATACCGCAGCACTCTGAATTCATTGCTTCGTCAAGGCTCGCCTCAGCCGTGCGGGCTAATGTAAACATACTCAGCTCTCGCTAGGTGCAGAGCAATCGAGCGTGTTAGATAAGGTTTGGTTTGTTTGAGTTTGATTCCTACTCGGTTTCAGCCGCGTTCTGCGCAGCTATGCCCGGATGCAAAGGATTGGCGGGCCGACGCTTTGCCGAAAAGATATCGGCATCGCCCCACTTCACCATACCAAAGGTACGGCCAGCTAGCCCGTCGCCCCTGCGTGGTCTGGCTTCTATCTACACCATGTGCCTATTGTCTCCAGAAGTGACGTGTCCATCTCCGTTCGTGTTTGTGTTCATTGAATCAATATTACCATGTGTAAGCCATACTCGAAGTCTTGTATCCTGTGATCTCATGGGATGCCATGAGCGTACATGGTGTAGGTACATTGCGCGGATGCGGGATGGGAGGTGCGGGGTGCGGGGTGCGGGGTGCGGGGTGCGGACGAGAGATGGTGTTGGTGAGGGTGATGGTGATTGAAGGTGATGTGTTAAAGGAAGCTGAGACAAGGAGCGAGCGGGTGGATCAAAGCGCACAGACATCACGCATCGGCACGTGTACGCTAACTCGACCGTGTTTTCAAGCCCTTCTCATCGACGTCGCCCCGATATCCTGTTGCACCGGGCTGTCGGTCTATCTCTCCAAGTTAAGCGATTCTACTCTTGCATCAATGCCTTTGTTTGCCGCTTTTCAGAGGAACATGCTCTGAGTCTCAGCCTGCCTGTCTCAGCTTGCCTGTCTCGTACCTCCAGCCGTTCCATCCCGAGTCATCTTTTCTCATTTTCCGAGACTCCCATGTATTCACACCTGTGCTCCGGCCACTACTGCCACACGGGACAGGCACTGACAACAGCGCGGTGCACGCACGCGTGGGCCGCTAAACCAAGCAACGGTCTACTGCCCCATCAGCCTCATTTGTTGAGATGTCTGGTATTGTTAAGTGGTGTCACGTGTTCAGTGCTCTAGGCTTGCCCTTCTACACATGTTTCACAAGCGTGACTCTTGATAGACACCAATGCATGTTGCTGCACTAAGATTATGCAGCGTGTCGCAGTAGGTCAAGCGCTACTATAAACATGCACTACTAAACTATAGCTGCAACATAGCTCTACTAGTCTTTTTAGTGTTAATGAGCTGTCACTCATTCTTATATATAAAGGAAGGCTCTTACGCTAGAGGCCACAAGCTAGCTGCTGCATAGTAGGCAAAGTGCGTAGACTAATGTTAGAATTTGTAAGGCTTAAAGGCTAGATTCTAGCAGCAAGATGGTGTCTTGTAGTGTCAGGCGAGGGAACAGCAAGACGTCGCTTCGATCTCATGAAATGCGCATCTCCTGCATCCATTGACTTGGCGCATTAGACCGTCCTTGAAGCGCAGTACTGTACTGCTGTACAGCATGCTGCTACTGTACAGTACAGTACTGTATTGAAGGCAGTACTGCACAGTACAGTACAGTACAGTACTACACGACACCAATTGCCTTTGTGGTCGTTGTTTGACATGCCAGCGTGATTTCTAGCGCGACACCAAGGGATGCCTTAATAGAGCTACTATCTTTTTGTACGCCTGCAAGTCTTGCGTGATCTCTAGCCTTTAGACTTAAACAAGGACCCTAGCCAGCGCGATTTGATGATGCCGCGCTAGAGCTGTCTTCACGTATAGCGAAAGGTTTCCAGCCTGACATGCAGAACCTATAGAGGCGTCATCGCCTACAGTCCATACTGCATAGTACTATACTGCACACTATACGCACTGTCTTTAAGCTATACTTCTGCATAGCAAGGTGTCCTTTTAGAAACATCTCTAACAAGCCCGCTGCTACCTTTGAAGCTAAACACGTAGACTACTATCTCCTCTAGACTATTAGTGTTATTTATAAGCGAAAGCAGTACGCTCTACAAAAAGCTATCTCTCTGCTCTAGTTACTATACTCTTGCTTCGCGGTTTACTAAGGGGAGCAGCTTAATCTTCTCCTTCTTTGCTCTCCTATGTTTCCTGTCTACAGCTTAGCTAGATAGCATAGTTTCTAATAAAGTAGTATAGACTAAGGTCGCAATTGTTAGGGCAGGCTTTAGTAGCCTAGGCATAGCTATTAAACTAAAGAGAGCTAGTAAAGATAATTTTTTAATCCTTAAAAAGTAATCTAATGTTAGTAGTGTCTAGTAAGATAATATATATCTAGGGTGTACTTACAACATGCCCTTGTATCTCTATTCCTTTTCCTTTGCGCCTTATTGTAGTGTGAGGGCACTATAGGCAGGCAATTAAGCAGAGCGAGATGGGACAAATAATAGATAGTATTTAAGAGATAAGATAAGACAAATCCTTAAGGGGTAAGTCTTAGGGCGCGTGGATATTATATACGTGTGTGGCTAGTAGGTCTCTAGGCTTGGCCTAGGGCCTAGCCAAGGTATCTCCTGTTAGGGGAGAGCACTTGTAACAATAGCCCCCTCTTTAAAGGTTTGTCCTAAACTATAGAGAGATTTCCTAGCAACGTTATTAAGCTCTAGAAAAACCTCTTATAGAGGGAAAAACTTAGCAGGAGAAATACAGTGCTAGTAGGGGTTTATTAGTTAGCGTCTATAGGGGATAGGGAGCTGTTAAGCAATTAGTTTAGACGCTAGCTATCCTATCCTTATAACGTTTGCTTAGTAAGCTACTAGGGCAGCGTAGATACACTACTAGGTAGATAAGTCTTTATTTATAAAAGACTAGTTAAGGCTAAGTCTTCCCTCTTGCCTTTATTAGCAGCTAGATAGTAAGCTGTTGCTTCTGCTACACGTTACTGTAAACAACGCCTTAGTAGTTGTTAGCTCTAAAACCTATGTAGCTAAGGCTGTAGGGAGCGTAACTATAGTACACTAAGTATATAATGTATAAGGGGCATTGTTTGCTCCCTGCATAGCACGCGCAGCGCCTAGTACTAGGCTAAGAGTTGCCCTAGGCGTGCCTGCTGTTTACTCTCTGCAATCTCCTAGGTAATTAGGTGCCCTTGTCTAGGGGCTAAGGCTGCTAGAGGCGTAAGTAGTTAGACGTTATTCGCCTTATAGGCTAGATTAGTAAGTCCCTAACTAGTAACGTCTGCAAGAGGATCGCTAGTAGCTCCTGCAGCCCTGTTCCTACGCGAATAGGTCTAGGATTTACTTATTTGTAGAGGATCTTGTCTACACGCTAGTTATAATAGTAAGCTGTTAGCCTTATTATACGTAACGCCTTACCTAGACCCTTGCGCAGTATAGTCTAGGCCCTAGCGTTTTGTTTGTAACGTGAATCTTAGGTAAGATTACTAGTTGCTCTTCTATACAGTTAATAGATATTTGTAACAAAAATTGTCCTCTTGCGTAGCAGCCTGCAACAGGTAAGAGAGCAGTAAGAGGCTAGGACGTTACTAGGGAGCTGCTAGGCAGAGAGAATCTAGTGTATATAAGGCCTGTATCTGCTCGCTTACAGTGCCTTATTATCCCTACACCCTTATCTACATCTGCCCTCTAGCCCCTGCCTTTAATGCTATAACTCCTCTCTTATCCTATATCTCTTGCTAGGCCCTACCTAATTACGTCTATTAGCTACCTAATAACATGCAGCCTTAGCTATTGCTTTTATAATACTAGTGCTATAGCAGCATTAAGCGCTTAACTACCTCCTCTAAGGTTAATCCTAATAGCACTATTGTGTTGTTTATGCACGTCTTCTGTTACCCTAGTAGGTACAGGCTTTGCAAGGACAACTTTAGCGTGTGTCCTAGCTATATAGAGGCAAAGGAAGGGAAGTATGTTAAGGTATTTCCTATGTTGCTCTAGTGTCTGTCTATACTAATTCCTATAGATTAACCCTATCTTCTACTAAGCTGTTAACATGCTTAACTTTCTAGTTAAGCGTGCCTTACGCAAGACTAACAACAAGACTACTACCTAGAGTAACTAGGCAGACAACGCCTAGATTGTTACTTATATGCAGTTGTACTAGCAGACAGCTTTTAACTACGCTAAGTCCTACTACAACAGCTTTGTTGCCTATAATACTATAGTTTATTATTGCATTAATAAGTCTAGCCTTAGTAAGACTAAGTATGCCTATGCTTGTTAGGTTTCCTAGTTATATAACCTTAAGTAGTACATTGTAGGTATTCTTTCCTCCCCCTCCTTTTAGTAAAGCTAACTTGCTACAGGCTACAGTTAGGACTGTTAGCAAGAAGCTCCCTAACAATGTTATAATTAACACTATAATTAAGGAGTACTTCTAGAAGACTAGCAGTGCTAATAATGCTAAGAAGCAGTAGTACTATTATAGTACTAACCTGCCTTCTTCTGCTTAGGCTCTAGTAGCTCCTTTTAAGAGGATTTCTGCGTCTCTAATAAAGCCTACTCTAGGTAGTTATTGCTGTCGCAGCCCCTCCTATAACTTAAGCCTAACTATAGGTTGTAGATTAGCTGCTTAAGACTATAGTGTTACGATCTACAGAACACGAAGGGTCGCAAACGAGTATTACACCCTAGTACGGCACAGCAGTATTACTAGTAGGGACAATTACACGCAGAAGGCAGGACAACGCCTCCTCCTTAATCAGGGCACGTCACGTAACAACTAATTAGAAGGCTTGGCAATAATTAGTATAATTAATAATTAGTATAATTAGTGCTTAGTCTAATTAGTTAATTAGTTCTACTAAGCATATTGCATATCTCCTTAGTATATAGCATATAGGAACACAACCCTTATAGTTTGTGTTTAACCTTGTTAATTAAGTTTGTCTTTAGAATCTTAACCTAACCTTTAAGCTAGATAGTCCCCTCTATACTACTTATTATTACCCTAGTTGTTGTTAGGTGTTTTACCTAGGCGTCTACCCTTACTGTTCTAGAACTATTACTTATCCCTAAGAACTAATAGAATTAGTGCTTATAAGCTTTGCTTAAAGTACAACTTTAACATTTTAAACACCCCTAAGATAAGTAATACCTTAAGAACACGTGCTACCCCTAGCAACTTAGGTGTTAGAGACACAGACATAAACAACGTTAGTACTATAGGGTCTAGCGTTATAAACGTTAATAAACCTAACCTCTATTATAGAGATTGTAGTAAGCTTAACAACTAGCTTATACAATAGGACCTCTTCTTCCTCTTCTAAGGAGAGAAAGTACCTAAGAACAAGCAAGTTACTCTAGTAGCTAGCTACATGCGAAGCAACGCATTTAAGTAGATTAAGCCCTTTATCTAACAGTATAACACAGGCAACGCCCTAGATAAAGTAGACAAATAGGTTAGCAACTTTAACTAATTTAAACTTAAGATTAAGCTAGTATTTAGTGTATCTAACAAGCCTACTATTGCACAACGCAAGATCTAACGCATCTAATAAGTTAAGTTAGCTACTAACTACGCAGCTAAATTCTAATAATTAGCTACTAACACTAACTAGGATAACACTGCGTTAATAATAATGTTTAAGTAAGGTCTTAAACTAAAAATTAAGGAAGAACTTATGCGTATAGGCGCAAGCACTAATACCCTTAATAACCTTATTAACACGTTAATTAAAATTAATGTTAAAATCTATAAGTTGTAATAGGAACTGCGAGATAATCTATAGGTATAGGTTGTAAACGTTAAACCTATAGTACCACGCAACTAATAGCACAATAATCTTAACTGTAGAAACTAATATTGCCCTAACTTAGGATAACGCATCTATAATAACACACGTAGCAGTTACTATAGCCCTGCAGCTATAGATCTCTCTAACCTAAACAAAGGACCAGGAGCCCTACTAGCTTGCTAGAACAACAAGAATAAGGGAAAGCACAATAATAGTAGCAAGTTAAAGGACTGCTATAACTGTAGCAAACTAGGCTACTTTGCGCGCAACTATTATTAGAAGAATAAGGTCTTTAGACAGCTTAACGTGCTTACTAGCAGGCCTGCTAAGGATGCTAATACTAGTAAATAGGAAATTATTACTAAAGATATAGGACAACTTATAGAAGACCTAGAGTCTAGTTCTAAGGACAAGGACTATATTAAGTCTTGTTATAAGCGCTAATTACGCGCACCTATGCTGTACTAACAAACAGTAACAGATAGTAAAGTTAAGAGTTAGGAGAACAACCTTAACTAGATTACTAAGCAACGTTAGGATAGCCTTATAACAACAAACAATACTAAGATCTTTAAACAAGATTTACCTAAGGAACAACAAATACGCTAAGAGAAACGTAGGAATACATAATAGGCTGGCTTTAACTGCTAGAACCTACAACCTACGCTAGATAACGCATATACACAAATGCGCTAAGATCTTATTATTCCTAGCATAGAAGATAACAAGGAACTAGAGAACTAGTGCAACAAGGCTTACTATAAGTATTAAGAATAATGCCTTACAACACCTATTAAAGACTACTAGGAATTCCTACGCTAGCATAAATAATAGTTATTTAAGGAAAACCTATACTGTATAGATAGGTTCTGTGCACTGTAGTACAACATAGACTTAAGAAATCTACACTATAGAGTGCTATTGTTCACAGCGTGCTACAACAAAGGATACACTATCTATCTATTAGAAAAAATAGGAAGCGTATTCTTTCCTACGTGTAAGAAGCTATGCAAGAAAACCTAGACATGCTACAAAAACAACACCTGTAAGATGCACCTTATTAACAAACGCGTTAACTACTACTTCTCTAGAAACAGCTTATTGTTAGCTAAAGGAGCCTAACAAATAATAATTAATAGGACTTGCATAAATTAGATATAGCAGCACTACCTTAACCCTAGCTGTATAACTTACAAAGGAGTAAAGCAGGCTAATAGGTTTAGAGGACAGACTAATCCTTTTTTAGGATAGCGCTTAAGAGCGCTAGGGATTAATCTATTAATTAGATTAGGACTAAGTACTAACTAATTAAACTCCCTATAACAATAGGTAGAGTAAAGATGCAGGCACTCTTAGACTTAGGAGCATAGTTAAGCTACATCTCTTTGCAGGCAGTAGTACTAGCTGGACTACGTCTGCAACGTAAGGATAAACCTTATCTACTCTAAGTAGCTAATAGAGAACCTATACTAGAGGAATTAGAGATTACACACAAAGTAACTAATGTCCTACTTAGCATCTATAGACACTACAAGGAAGTAACCTTAGACGTCTTTGCAATAGCTACGTATAATGTTATATTAGGGCTACCCTAGTTATAAAAGCATAACCTAGAGATTAACTAGAAGAAGGAACAGCTTTTGTTAAAGTAATGTACCTATAGTAATAAGGTATTACAGCCTACGCAGCGCACGCTGCAGCTAGTAGATAAGAAGGAGATTAATAATATCTCTTTAACAAATAAGACGCGCTAAGTTAGAGTAGTTAACTCTACAGACGCTAAATGCCCTACAGGTCCCTAAGTAAGAGTTAAGGAGAATAAGAACAGTGTATCTCCTGCTATCCTAGATATGTATAGACAGTACGCTAGGATGTTTAAAGAAGAGCTTACAGCAAAAGCCCTACTAAAGCACAAACCCTAGGATTACAAGATTAAGCTCTAGGAAGGAAAGAACCTAACTTTTAAGAGGCTATATTAGTTATTAGAGAAGGAACTTAAAGTACTGCGCAAGTACATTTAGGAGAACCTTAAAAAGAGATTTATTAGACAATTAGAATTACCTATAGGGTACCCTATTATATTTGTTCTAAAGAAGGATAGCAAGCTATAACCTTGCATTAACTTTAGGAAGCTTAATAATATTACTATTAAGAACTGCTACCTGCTCCTAAATATAACAGAGTTACAGGATTAGCTAGCAGGAGCTTAATACTTTACTGCGTTAGACTTAAGAGGAGCGTATAACCTTATCTGCATAAAGGAAGGAGAAGAGTAGAAAACAGCCTTTAGAACAAGATATAGACTATATAAGTACCTTATAATACTGTTTAGTCTAACAAATGCACTAGCCACGTGCTAGGAGTTAGTTAACAACGTCCTTAGGGCACACCTTAACAGGACAGTAGTAGCATATTTAGACAACATCCTAGTGTACTTAAAGACACTAGAAGAGCACATTTAACACGTAACTAAAGTGCTAGAATGCCTAAGAAGGGCAGATCTACAACTAAAACCTAAAAAGTGTAACTAGCACTAAAAAGAAGTTAAATTCTTAGGGTATATTGTAGGATAATATAGAGTTAAGATTAGTCTAATAAAGGTAGAAGTAGTTAAATTATAGCTAACGCTAAAAATAGTTAAATAGATCTAGGAATTCTTAGAATTTATTAACTTTAACTAACGCTTTATTAAGGACTACTCTAAGATTGTAATACTGCTAACAAAGCTTACGTAGAAGGACACGCTATTTAAGTAGGGAAAGGAACAAGATAATGCATTTAAGGCACTTAAGCAAGCCTGTATTGCACTACCTACGTTAATTACGTTTACTAGTAGTAAACTAATACGCATAGAAACTAATGCCTTAGATCTTGCATTAGGTGCATGCATTACACAAGAAAAGGATAGACTATAGCACCCTATTACTTACTACTTACGCAAGTTCTTAGGACTAGAGGAACAATACAACATACACAACAAGGAACTACTTACAATTATATTAGCCCTAGAACATTAGAGAGCGTATACAGAAAGTTGCTTAGAACTTACTATCTACACTAACTACAAGAACCTAGTATACTTTACTACTACTAAGGTCCTAAATTAACAACAAGTACGCTAGTTAGAAATGCTAGGATAATACAAATTTAAGATATTATATACACTAGGCAAAGATAATAGTAGAGCTAATGCGCTTAGCCGCTAACACAACCTTATTAGAGAAAAACAATAAACTAGTTTGTAGTATTAGGAGTTAACAACAATAGATCTCTAGAACTATTACAATAACTTAACAATATAATGCAAGTTTAGTAGGAACAACACATCCTATTGCAAGTACTAGAGGAACTTTAAGAAGAAATAATAGCTAGTTACTATAACAACCTGCTACACAGACACCCTAGAATAACGCGTATAATAGAACTTATTAAACAACATTATAAGTTTAGTAATATAAAAGACATAGTTACTAAGTTTATTAAGAACTGTGTATAGTGCTAATAGAACAAGCATAGCATACACGCTAAGTATAGAGAAGCGCAGGCTATAGAACCGCCTACAGCGCCCTAGACAAACATTACAATAGATTTTGTTACCTAATTACTAATCTCTAAGGACCCTGTTACTAACTACGCCTATAACTTAATCTTTGTTGTAGTAGACAGATTTATAAAAGCTGCTAAGATAATACTATTTTGTTATAGCTATACTGCAGAGCAGCTTACACAAGTGTTCCTAGACTAGGTTATCTAACACCACAGCATACTAGAATTAATTATCAGCAATTAAGACAAGCTCTTTACGTTAAACTACTAGACCACGCTCCTAGCAGCTATTAGTACCAAGAAGAAGCTTTTAACAGCCTATTATCCACAGACAGATAGACAGACTAAAAGAACTAATTAAACTATAGAGATATACCTACAGATGTACAGCAACTAGCAACAAGACAACTAGGTTTTGCTGCTACCTATAGCACAAATTGCTTACAACAATAAGTTATTAGAAGCAACAGGCGTAACGCTGTTCTTTGCAAATTACAGGAGACACCTAAATCTATTTACTAGGTTATTTAACACTATTATTTAAACAGAATCAGCAATATCCTTAGTAGAAAAGCTAAAGGAAGTACACTAGAAATTGCTTAAAAACATTACAAAAGCTTAGTTACAAGCAATCTTATATGTTAACTAGAAACAAAAACAGCACCTTAGCTAAAAGAGGGGTGTTATAGGCTTTCTACCTTAGGCATGCTAACCCTTAGAGGCACCTTAGGGCTACTACAGTAACCTGTTAGAGCACACATGCACGTATATATTCTCCTAAATCCTTAGGGGCTTAACCCCTAAGGATTTGTCTTATCTTACCTAATCTTATACGTTTTGTCCTATCTCTCTTGCCTGCCTACAGTGCCCTTACAATTTAAATCCTTTATACTCCCTCTTAGAAGAGGCAGTTAAAAGAGATATCTGATTTTTTCTATAACTATTATAATAGCTAGAAGTTAATGTTAAGCACGTGCTGCAGCTAACAACAACGCGTTAGGCTCGCAGCAACCTAGCCCTAACAGCAATCTAATAGACCCCTATAGGTATCCTATACACAATGTAGTAGCAAACTTGTCACTACTAGGTATACCCCTGTCTAGAAACATAACGCCTAGTGCATCTAACAACTAAGCGTTAGGTCCTATAGAATTAGGAGACAAACAGGCTTACAGCTCTACTAGTACTCTAACAGATGTACCTTCCTATTAAAGTTAGATAAACCTAGTAACTAGTTTAAATGCGGACCTGCTAGCCGCTACTAAGGCACCTAGGGTAGAACCTGTAGCTATCCTAACTACAGGCTAAACCTTATTTGTTAAGTAACTCCTTAGGAACCTTTTTGAGGCAGAGCTCGCTGGAGCTACTAAGGCTGAACTAGCTATCTGAAGGAACTAGATCAACCAAGCCTTATAGGCCCTAGGCTTAACTAAGGGCAGAAACTAGTTAGAACCTAACTAGCTAGCGTTTAATAAGGCTGGAAAGATTATCTAAGTGTTAAATAACATTTAACCTAAACCTAAGCTAGGCACTAAGAGCAGAGCTCTATCCCCCTAGCAAGTAGACTAGTAGATTAAGGACATTAAGACAGCCTTCTAATACGCCTAAGTACTAGAGGACTCTATTACAAGAACCTACTAGGCTATAGGTACTATCTAGTTTAGCATCTATTGCAAACTAATCTAATAATAGATTAACTAAGGATCTATCTAGTTATAGTCTAACCTTAAGGCAGAGGAGGAGCAACTTATACAAGACCCTATCCTTACTAAGTATAAGAACTACACTAAGTTCTTTAACATTAAGTAGAGAGAAGGTAATACAGTTAACACCTTTCTAATGCTATTAAATTGCTAGGAATTACTACTACTGCACAGCTTCTTTAAGTTTAACAATAGTACTAACAACTATAACTTTAAAATTGCTTTTATGTAGTCTAAAACCCTGCCTTATCTCTAACAGGAGATCTAGCGTAACAGCAGTCTAGACAACATCTAGCAATAGCACAAGTTTAAACAAGCTCTCTGTAACATAGAGACAGCAGCTTGTCCTGCAACTACTTATAAGAGTAACAATGCTAACTATAGCAAGAGGCATGCCACATCTCCTAATTAGAAGGGGAATAAGAGGCACGCTAGTTGCGGAGGCACGCCTGCCTGCAGCTAGGGCAATAACACCCTAGCAGCTACCTAGTTAAACAATAGCAATAATAGCTAAGGTTAGAACAAAGACTAGGGTAACTAGAAAAGCTATTAGAAGAACTGTAGCTATAACTCCTATAAAGGAAACAATAATAGTAACTCCTAGTTAACAGGAGAGTTAGGGAAAGAGAAGCCCTAGTCGCTAACCTATCCTAACTACAACTAGGGCCTAAGACTAAGGGAAAGCAAACCTGTATTATAGTTACTGTATCCCTACAGGACCCTAATAGGTCCCTAACATTGCTCTAAGCACTCTACAACTTAGGAGTAGAGCTGAACCTTATTAGCTAGCATGTAGTAGATAAGCTCTACCTAGAACACAAACTGTTCTATTAAATGCTAGTAGCTATATTCCTTAACAGTAATTACCTAAACATCTAGCAACCCTATAATCTAACAATTAATTGCCTAGACAGCAATAGTGCAGTTAAATCTATAGGCCTGCAAGAGTTCTAGTTGGCTGCATTTAAGGGGTATAACCTAGTACTAGGTTACCTATAGTTAGCGTCTGCTAATCTGTGTATACGCTTCTCTAAAGGCACATACAAGTAGTTCCCTAACAAAGCAGATAGAGTACATATTACTACTATACAGGACCTATTCTACTCTATAGAACTAGGGGAAAAGGCGTACCTTATGCACCTAGGTAACCTAGTCTACTAAGTTCTAGAGGAGACAATTAGCACCCTATTAGAAAGTAACTAGGAAGACAGTAGACTACTACCAGCCTAAGGGCCAAGTAGGGATGCTATCCTTAACGCAGACTACTTCTATAGTAAGGGACTCCTCTAGCTCTAGAACAAAATGCTTAAAGTTATAGACTACCTTTAGCATTGTGTTGCGCAGCATCTAGACCTATTATAGCTTCCTAAAGCTACAGGGAAGCGCATAGTGGCAAGCATTATGCAGGAGCATCCCTAACGCTCTAAGATGCTACCTACAGGCATAGCCTAAGTCCTCCTAGACAGTAACAAAGACTACCCTTTAGTTAACCCTGCAGACAACAAACTAGACTTAGAGGAGCTTAATTATATTTCTCTAGAGCTGCACTATAAGTAGTTTGCATTTAGTAAGCACTAGTCTAGTGTATTAGCACTGCACTAAGATTATAATTACTCTATTAACATTAAACTAGGAAGCAAGATACTAAACATGCCTATCTATAACCTCTCTAGGAAGGAGCTAGAAATACTACAGGCCTACCTTAATACAGCATAGGAAAAAGGTTAGATACGTCTAAGCAAGTCCCCTACTAGGGCACCTATCCTGTTTGTGCTAAAGGCTAATAGTACACTACAACTCTGTGTAGACTATAGGGGCCTTAACAAGGTTACTATTAAGAACTAGTATCCTATTCTCCTTATAAATAAGATGCTAGACAGGCTGTTAAAAGCTGCTATCTTCTCTAAGCTAGATCTACGTAATACCTACTATAGGCTCTAGATCAAGGAAGGCAATAAGTAGAAAATAGCTTTTAAAACTAGGTACAGTTACTTTAAATACCTAGTTATGCCTTTTAGATTAGCGAACGCTCTAGCTACGTTCTAATCCTACATCTAGAGAGCCCTAGAGGGTCTTATTAACTGCACCTGTGTAGTTTATCTAGACAATATCCTTATATACTTAGAGCATAAGGAGGATCATTAAGCCCACATTAAGGAGATCCTAGATTAACTTATTAAATAGGGGTTGTTCTGCAAGGTAAGCAAGTGCTTATTTATAATAAAGTTAGTTAAGTTCCTAGGCTTTATTGTTACACCTAGCAGAGTAGTTATAGATCCTGTCCACGTACAAACAATCCAAGAGTAGCTAGAGCCTAAGGGATACAAGGATATCTAAGTGTTCCTTAGCTTTGCTAACTTCTATTAAAGATTTATCTTTAACTACTCTAGAATTATGCGCCTGTTAGTAGACTATATAACCTCTGCCTAGAGGCTAGAGTTAAAGCTAGGAGGCTCTGCTATAACAAAAGGGGGAAGAAAACGCTAGCAAAAATCTATAAAGGCCTAACAAGATAGTACAAACTATAGAGTTAGCTAGAGGAAGTACGCTAGGCCTTTCTTACTATTAGGAAGAAGTTTACTAAAGCCCCTATGCTACAACACTTTAATCCTATTAAACTAATTATAGTCCTTACTAACGCTTTAGACTTTGCTATAGCTACTATATTACTACAACTGCAATTGTTAGAGGTATTAACAGAACAACACTAGAAGCTAGTAGCGTTCTAGAGTAGGAAGTTTTAGGGTCTATTAATTAGATAGCACACCTATAACAAGGAACTAGCTGCGATTATTAAGGTATTTAGGCAGTAGCAACACTACCTTAAGCACGCCCTGTTAATAGTCTAAGTACTTTCTAACTATAACAACCTATAGTACTTTATAACTATAAAGGAGCTCTCCCTAAGCAAGCACGCTAGGCAGAGGAGCTAGCTAGATTTAACTTTAAAGTTAAATATAAGCCTAGACTAGAGAACCTAGCAGATAGCCCCTTAAGGCGTCCTAATTATGCAAAGAGACTAGTTATTAGAGAGCAGCAGGCACTAAGAGATGCTATGCTGCTAACTCTCTAACAGAAGCTTTAAATATAGACTATCTAGAAGTCTAAGGCTTAAAACGTTAAACAGGTAACAAGGGTAATAGGTAACCCTAGTAATAGTCCTGCGGGACCCTAGCAACCCTCTAAAACTACCCCTAAGGAATTCTACCCATTAACAGGTACTAGAGATACGTCTCCCTTAGCTCTTAACTAGCTATCTACAGGCTATAGCAGCTAGGGTTAATCTAAATTATTTAAAGCTTAGGAGCCTAGCTTTAACGTTGCAGAGGCTCTCCTTTATAACCTTAACAGACAAGTTAGGTTACCTACCTACCTTGCAAATAATACTGCGTAAGGCAAATCTGCATACGCCCTAGACATACTAGAACGCTTAACTAACTACATTAGACAGGTTTAGGAGCAGGACGCTGCCTATAAGTTGCTAACAAGTTAGGAAGCAGGCAGAGTAGCCAAGGGTTACTACTACTAGGAGGTTAACCCTAGTAGGATCCTGCGCAGGAGTAGGAAAGTGTAGATTCCCTAAGATGTAACTCTTTGCTAAACTATCCTTGCAAAGAACTATAACAACCCTATAGGGGTTACTATAGTTGCAAGAAGACTACCTAGCTATTAAAATAAAAGTACTACTAGCTAAACCTAAAGAAGGATGTACACAAGTACGTTTAGCGTTATGCAGTATACTAACTAAACAAGATCTGCAGGCACAAGCTATAGGAAGTGCTGGTCCTGCTCCCTATACCTAATACACCCTAGCAGCACTACTCCTTAGACTTTATAACAGACCTACTAACGTTAAAAGACAACTAAGGGAATAAGTATAACTTAATCCTAGTCCTAGTTAATAGGTTTAGTAAGTATGTCTAGTACCTGCCTGTAACTAAGACAATTACTTCCTAGAGGATAGCTAAACTACTGCTTAGGCAGTGCTTCCTTAAACATAGTCCCCTAATACCCTAATATTAGACTATAGATTAGTGTTTACTAGTTAATTCTAGTCTAATATCTACTACTATTTAAAGATTAACTATCGCCTTAGTACAGCCTTTTACCTACAGACTAACAGACAGACAGAACGCTAAAACTAGGAGTTAGAAACCTACCTACGCATCTACATAAACTACTAATAGGATAACTAGGTAGATTTGTTGTAATACGCAGAATACGCATATAACTTAAAGACTTACTTAGCATATAGAGAGTCCCCTATTAAAGTAGCTTACAGGATTAACCTGCAAGGCTTTAATAGAGTCCCTAATAAGCACTAGTTACACTATCCCCTAGAACCCTAGGCTAACAGTAGAAAGGCACTAGACCTCTGCTAGCAGGTAATTAGACAGCTAGAGCAGTGGCACGATCTGTAGGTAGCAGCAAAGGATAGCTTAGAGTATACCTAGAAGAGCAATTCTTGTTAGTATAACACTAAGTAGGTAGACAGATACTTTGCTAAAGGCAAGTAAGTGCTGCTCTAAGCAAAGAACCTAACAACTAGCTAACTATCTAAGAAGTTTAATGCCTGTTACCTAGGTCTATTTACTATTATAAAGAAGATTAGCAAGCTAGCTTACAAGCTAAACCTACTACTATTAATAGATAGAGTGCACCTAGTGTTTAATATATTATTACTTAAGCCCTAGAGGGAACCCTTTGCAGAGAAGAGGTTCTAGCCAGGTCCTATGCAGATCCTAGAGGACACTCTCCTAGTAGAGAGGTATAAAGTTAAAGGGATCCTGCAACACTGTAATACTTAAACCTGTAGGCAAGAGTATCTAGTAAAGTAGCTAGGTTAGCCTAATAAAGAAGCTACCTAGGAGCTACTAGAGAACCTTAACTACTGCAAGGAAATCCTTAAAGATTACCTTAAGACAGTAACTAATACGCTACAGCAATCCACCTGTAAGCGCAGAGCTAATACTTAGGCAGGTTAAGGCAATCTAATCCTGCCTTAGTAGAAGAGGGGTCGCCTAAGGAGAGCCCCCTAGGATAGCACTCTTACATGCTACAAAACTATAGACAATATATTAACCTAGGGTTACTGCCCTAAGGCTGTAGATTGGCCTAGCAACTATCTAAGGTAGGGGACAAGGGTCTTAAGAGCATGGGAGTAGGCACAAAGGTTTATGCAGTTATTACATTTAATCTATTGCTATACATTATCTAAAAAAGTAATCTAAAAAGTAGAAGGCCTTACAAACCCTTAGTAGGGCTAGGCTAGAAGTTAGGGCTACCTATATAACAGCGCTTAGGAGTCTTCTAAGCTCCTAAGAAGGCAGACTTAGTAGGAGAGATAGTTAACTGCTAGAAAGGGGCAACTAGGGCGTTAGCAGCAGAAGGCATATTAGTGCTGTAGTAGTACTAACGCTTCTCTGCACCCCTAGCAGCACTATCCTGCTGGAACACACGCTTAACCTCTATGTTAATAACAACATTAGAAGCCTCCTTCTAACTAATAGTACCTAGAGTAGCCTATATAGAAGTTAGCTATAGCAAAGGTAAAAGGTTAAGGGAACTTATGTTAAAGCGCTGTAGGTTGTGCTTATATAAAACCTAATAGGCCTTATTATAATCTACCTAACCTAAGCCTAAGTCCTTTACACAGTAACTAACAGCAGCATTATAGGATACAAAACTAAGGTAACAAGCTTTAGCGTAATTAAATGTAGTCTGCTAGTAGTGCTAAGTAGCACCTAGGATATTATCCTTAGTTGCAGCGTTACCTTATTAAGTAGTCTCCTTATTTGTCTTGCAGAGAGCGCGCTTAATAAGGAAGTTAAGCATATTAATAGCACAGCAGAAGTAAGGCGCAATCTATACAGGTTAGTATTAGACAGTTACTAGGCAGAGTCCTAGACTTACTTTAATACATCTACTAACGTTACTAGATGTGTAACTATTACACACGCTAAAGTTGTTCTTACGTATACAGTACCCTACAGTCTGCCTAAAGACCTAGATAAACAACTTAATTATGCTATTAGGATTTTTAGAGGACTTAGTAGTAAGCTTCTTTATATACTTATAATACTAAAACTGCGTAAGGGAAGGCTACAGAGCTATATTGTTAGGCAGCGCATAGACAAAGTCTAGCAGCTTAGAGTTGTTAATGTGCAAAGGTAGGAGAGGCATAATGTTAAAGAAGTAGAGTGAAAGGTATATAGAGTGTAAAGTAGAGTGTAGATAAGGAAGACAAAGTTAAGGTATCTACTTATTATATACTGCGACTCTCTTACCTCTGTCTGTTGCCTACTAACGTTCTGCTGCCTTACTGCCTACTTTCTAAACATTCAAACGCCTATACCTTACATAGTTAGCAAGGAATAAGGCGCGCCTAATAGGACACTCGCTATACGTCTATAATGTATCCTAAGTCTAGAGCAAATAATAACTAATAATATAACAAAGGTAATAGTTAACACTACGCAATTAACAGATAAACTCTTATAATAGGAGTAATCTAAGTATAGGGTAACGCCTCTAGGCATTGTTACAGTAAACTACCTACATATAGCGTGTTGCCTTAGACCTACTTACGCAGGAGCAGAACAACCCCTAGGCACTAACTAGATACCCTATAGGGTACCTCTTAGGTAAAGGTAATAATATGTCTAACTAAACTGCTGTAGCAGTAAGGCAAACAGTCTACGCTCCTAGCGACTGTAGTTGCCTAGAACAAGGGTAATAATGTCTCTGCAGAGCTTATAGATAAGGGACCTAGGCAAACACTTAAGTAACCTACAGGGGAATAAGTTGTTATACTAAACAGTCTAGGGCAGCAAATTACTGCACCTAACACTAGCTCCTAGGCGATTGCGGTCCCTAGACTTAGAGCAGTAGTACCCTGTAGGGACTGTAGTGCAGCAATAGGTACCCTATAGGGAGAGCCTGCTACAAACACTATACAGCTTGTCCTGTATATTCTACCACGCTCCTAGAGGTTAAGGCTACTAGACTAAGAGCACTAGATCCTTAAGGGGACTGTAGTAAGGCTGCAGACACCCTATAGGGCAGTACTAGCCAGACACCTGTTTAGTAATCTACTAAACTATTACCTAACTCCCTAACAGTCCTAACTATAGGTTTTAGAGTTAAAGATCCCTATAGATCTTTAGGTAAGGTCACCTAGCAAGCAGCAAACTAGTGCTAATTGCACCCTATAGGGAGTTATTTGTGCTAACATAACCTAATAGATTTAAACACCTACTAATAAGCAAGCTAGCTTTCTCCTAACCTATTTTCCTCTTACATTAGAGGTTTTTTTAGAGTTTAAACAGGCAAGTATTAGGCATATAGGGTTTAGCAGTCTGGGACAGACTGCAAGAAGGGGGCTATTGTTATAGGCTTTCTACCTTAGGCATGCTAACCCTTAGAGGCACCTTAGGGCTACTACAGTAACCTGTTAGAGCATACATGCACGTATATATTCTCCTAAATCCTTAGGGGCTTAACCCCTAAGGATTTGTCTTATCTTACCTAATCCTATACGTTTTGTCCTATCTCTCTTGCCTGCCTACAGTGCCCTTACAGGGGGATAAAGTCTATCTCCTTACTAAAAATCTTTAAACGCAAAGACCTACAAAAAAACTAGACAAAGTTAAGGTTAGACTATTTTTTATTTTAGAGCAGATAAGCCTAGTTAACTATTAACTTGCGCTACCTAAGGATGCAAAGATCTATCCTATGTTCCACATCTTGCTGTTGGAACCAGCTAACCCTAGAACGCTAATCTAGAAAGACTTTCACTACTAGGCAGACAGCTAGGACAAGTAGGAAGTTAAAAAAATAATAACACAATAGAAGAAAGGACGTAGCATTAAATACCTAGTTAAATAGTTAGGATATCCTAACTTAGAGAACATATAGGAACCAGCTACACACCTTACAAACTGCTAGCAGAAGTTAAAGGAATTTAAGTAGACTAATTAGGCACTGCTACGTTTAGGTTAAGCTAGTAGTCTAGCAGCAGGTCCTTAAGGGCACTCTAGGTACTAGGCGACAACGTAATACCCTTAGATAGACTATTAAACGTAATAGTCTCCTTACCTAACTCTTGTTCTGCTATACTCCTCTCTTCTATAGATATTACCTTCTTAGCATAATAATCTAGCAAATCTATTTGTTAACGTAACTGCTCTTTGCGCGCGTGTAACCTACAACTCTTCTAACACCTTTTCTAAGGCCTTAAGCGCTTTGTTTTACACTTTATAACTTTCTTTTATTTTTTTGCCTATAACTTCTCTTTCTCTATTATAAGTTGCGTAAACTCTAACTAAGTTACGCGCACGTTGCAACGCTAGCTACACTTTAGGCACTTACTACACTTTTCTAAATAAACGTAGACCTTGCACATGCGCTAATATTTAATGTAAGTTAAATACTTTTAAACTATAGTTTCTCTAAAGGACTTAACAAATTTGTATAGATAGTAACAACAGACTGTACTTAACTTAGATAGTTGTTTAGGTATTGTTAAACAACTTACTATTAAACAAGGCAGGGCTAACGTTATATAAATTAGCTTAAGAGACTAAGCTAAGACAGAAGGGGGATAGTGTTACAATCTACAGAACACAAAGGGTTGTAAACAAGTATTACACCCTAGTACGGCACAGCAGTATTACTAGTAGGGACAATTACACGCAGAAGGCAGGATAACGCCTCCTCCTTAATTAGGGCACGTCACGTAACAACTAATTAGAAGGCTTAGCAATAATTAGTATAATTAATAATTAGTATAATTAGTGCTTAGTTTAATTAGTTAATTAGTTCTACTAAGTATATTGCATATCTCCTTAGTATATAGCATATAGGAACACAACCCTTATAGTTTGTGTTTAACCTTGTTAATTAAGTTTGTCTTTAGAATCTTAACCTAACCTTTAAGCTAGATAGTCCCCTCTATACTACTTATTATTACTCTAGTTGTTGTTAGGTGTTTCACCTAGGCGTCTACCCTTACTGTTCTAGAACTATTACTTATCCCTAAGAACTAATAGAATTAGTGCTTACGAGCTTTGCTTAAAGTACAACTTTAACATATAGTTATAGTTATTAAGACTCTCTACTTTAATAATAACTTTTAATAAACTAGTAGATAGTAGTAGAACTTCTCCCCTCCTGTAAATGTGTAATTCTTTGCTAGTAATGTATTAGATAGACGCTAGGCCTTCTTTAGCCTCTAGTTGCACAAGTTCTAGAGCAATCTATCCTTACCTTTTTTAGCTATGTTAGAGTAAGGTTTATAAGGTAGACTTCTAAGGATGTCCTCTCTTTTGCCTTAGTTGCGCTAGTTTGCTAGACGTTGTCTAGCTTACTGCTAATAGATTACCTACCTAAGCGTATTAGTAATAATCCTAAAGGATCTTATTGCAGTAGTTAAGATTTTTAAGTAGTTCCTAGGTAGCTTCTTTATTTAGCTAACCTAGCTACTTAACTCTATACTCTCTTCCTTAGGTAGCAGTATCTTTATATAACAGTATACCTTTAACCTTAAACCTATTGCTAGGTAAGACGTCTTCTAGTATGCTAATAGGACCTAGCTAGAACCTGCTGCTTGTAAGGGGTTCCCTCTAGTGCTTAAGGAGTAATACGTTAAACACTAGGTGCACTCTATCTATTAATAGGGGTAGTTTTAGCTTATACGCTAGCTTGCCTACTTTTTTAATTACTATAAATAGCCTAAGGTATTAAGTATTAAACTTCTTAGAAGGACAGCTTGTAATTAGGTTCTTAGCCTAAAGGAGAACTAAGTCTCCTTAGCAAAGTGCTGTTTAGACTGCTTTTTGTTGTACTACTAGGCGTTGCCCTTTTGTGCGTACTCTAGGGCCTCCTTTGCTGTCCTCTACATATTATGCTAGCGCAATAGACAGCTAGCAACCTGCAGGCGTAGTTCTAGTGTTGCCTTATCCCTATCCTAGACAGTTTAGGGTTTCTGTAGCTAATGCTTATTAGGCATCCTATTAAATTCCTTAGAGTTAATGCTAAAGGTAACCTTAATAGGAGATTCTCTGTAACTAGAGTAAGCTTTAGAGTTGTAGGCGTACTTAGCATATAGCAGGAGGTCTACCTAGTTATCTTGCTAGTAGTTTATGTATATATAGAGGTACGTTTCTAACTCCTAGTTTTAGCGTTTAGTTTGCCTATCTATCTAGGGGTAGAAAGCTGTACTTAATTAGTAGTTAATCTTAAGGTAGTAGCAGATATTAGACTAGAATTTACTAGTAAACACTAAACCCTAATCTAACAACAGCGTATCTAGTAGTCCTTGCTTTAAAAGCTCTGCTCTATTAGCAGTTTAGCTAGGCGCTAGGCAGTAATTGTCTTAGTGCAGGGTAGGTACTAGACGTACTTACTAAAGCAGTCTACTAGGACTAGTATTAAGTTATACTTATTCCCCTTAGCATCTGCTAACTTTAGTAGGTCTGTTACAAAGTTAAGAGAGAAGTGCTACTAGGCTGTGTCTAGTACTAGTAATAGTGTAAGTAGTCCCTATAGCTTATGCCTTCTAATCTTATGCAGTTAGCACGTAGGGCACCTTTAGATGTACTTATATACGTCCTTTATTAGTTCTAGCTAATAGTACTTTCTTTTAAGTACTTTAGCAGTCTTATCTATTCTATAGTAACCCCTATAGAGTTGTTATAATTCCTTAAAAGGATTGTATAGCGCAGTGTAATATTATTAGGAATCTAAACTTTCCTGCTCCTGCGTAAGGTCCTACTAGGGTTAACCTCCTAGTAGTGTTGTCCCTTCTTTACTCTGCTATCTATCTAGTTTATTAACAACTGCTTTATAGGGTATGTTACATCCTACTGCTAGACCTGCTTAACAAAATCTGTTAGGGGTCCTAGAGTTTCTAGAGTGTAAGTAGAATCTCCCTACACAGCTTTGTTTATAAGGTATATAAGGGCACTAACTCTGTTATCTAGGCTATAAAGGAGAGCTTCTGCAACGTTAAAGTTTAGTCTCCTAGCTTTAGTGTCTTTAGATAGACCCTAGCGCTAATAGCTATTAGATAGAGGGTTAAGAGCTAGGGGAGACAAATCTCTAAGGCTAATTTGCTGTTAGCAGAATTCCTTAGGGACAGTTTTAGGCAGTTGCTAGACCTCTACTAGGTCTTCTATAGGTACGTTACTCCTAGATGTTACCTATGCATCTTTTTAAGCCCTAGACTTTTAAATTGCCTAGATCTAAAGCTTTTATTATAAGGTAGGCAGTATAGCATCCTATAGGGCTTACTGTTCTTTAACCTTAAGACCTTCTGCGTAGTCTAGACGTCTTAAAGGACTATCTACTATATTTTCTAGTTCTAGCTTGTATTTAACTTTAAAGTTAAACCTAGCTAGCTCCTCTGCCTAACAGGCTTGTTTAGGAGAGAGCTCCTTTATTGTTATAAAGTACCTTAGGTTGTTATAGTCTAAGAGTACCTAGATTATTATAGGGGCGTGTTTAAGGTAGTGTCTCTACTACCTAAAGGCCTTAATAATTGCTAAGAGTTCCTTGTTATAGGTATGCTATCTAATAGATAGACCTTAGAACTTCTAGCTCTAGAATGCTACTAGCTTCTAGTGTTGTTCTATTACCACGTTAGACACCTGTAGCTATAACAAGATAGCTGCTATAGCAAAATCTAACGCGTCTGTAAGGATAATAATAAGCTTGTTTAGGTTAAAGTGTTATAGCACTAGGGCTTTTATAAACTTCTCCTTAATAGTAAGGAATGCTGTGCAGGCTTCCTCTAGCTAATGCTATAGTTTGTACTATTTAGTTAGTCCCTTTTAACTTTTCTTTAGTCTTGCCCTCCCCTCTTCTAGACTAGGGACCCCCTAGTCCTCTGCTAGACTCTAGGCAGCTGTTATGTAGTTAATAAGCAGTTAGATAATTCCTAAGTAGTTATAGATAAATTGCTAATAGAAGTTAGCAAAGCCTAAGAACACCTAAATGTCCTTGTAGCTTAATAGCTCTAGCTATTTAGTAATAGTACAGACCCTCTCTAGATCTATAACCACGCTGTCTAGTGTAATAATAAATCCTAGAAATTCTACTAACTTGCTAGAGAAGACGCACTTGCTTGCCTTTGCAAACATCCCCTACTTAACTAGGTAATCTAGGACCTCTTTAACGTGCTTGTTATAGTCCTTCTTATCCTAGGAATAGATAAGGATGTTATTAAGGTAGACTACGCAGATCTTGTCTAGGAGGCCTCCTAGGGCTTAATAGATATAGGACTAAAACGTAGCTAGCGTGTTTGCTAGGCTAAATAGCATTACTAGGTATTTAAAATAACTATACTATGTCTTAAACGCAGTCTTCTACTTATTACCTTCCTTAATCTAGAGCCTATAATAGGTGTTGCGTAGATCTAGCTTAGTAAAGACCTTTGCTTTTAACAGGCAGTCTATTATCTTGCTAACTAGCAGGATAGGGTACTAATTCTTAATAGTTACCTTATTTAATCCTTAGTAGTTAACGTATAGTCTTATAGTACTGTTAGACTTAGGGACAAATAGGATAGGTGCTCCTACTAGCGACTTGCTTAGACAGATCTAGCCCTTCTCCTATGCTGTCTTAAGGTATTCCTAGAGGATATCTAGCTCCCTACAGGACAGGTTGTAGATTAGGAGGTTAGGAACCTTAGCTCTATCCTTAATTTTAATAGAGTAGTTATACTCCTAATATAGTGCTAATACGCTTATCTATTATTTACTAAACGCAAACTATTTATAATAGAGGTGTTTAGGCATGTATTTAAGCTCTTCTATGTCTAGGGCGTTGTCTCCTAGGACAGTGTTGCTGTCTTGTCTTACTGCTATAATTCTTAAGAACTTAGCAAGATAGGTTACGTCCTACGTCTGTCTAACGTCTGTCTAGTAGACGTCTGTTAGACTGCCTAGGTTTAGGCCTCTAGGATATAGCAGATATAGCTGCTTGCCTAGACCTATCTTACTAAACAATTCCTTAGTAGTTAACAACTAGATCCTCTTAGCGTCGTTAGGGAACTACTTATAGGTTCCTAACAAGAAACAGATGCATAGGTCTGCTTTAGCTAGCTATAGGTAGCCTAGGACGAGGTTATAACTAATAAATAATGTAGACTAGAACGTTGTTAGCCTAACTGTCTTTTCTACGCTGTTACTGTTATAGCAAACTATTATTAGTTAGTACTAGTTAATTAATAGGAGTTCCTTTTTGTTAAGGACTACTACTATAGGTTGTAGGTTGTTTCTAGTTAGCATTAAGCTAAGTTCCTTAGCCTATGCCTCTGTAACTAGGTTCAGCTCTAAGCCTAAGTTGTATAGGGCCTAGAGGGTCCTAAGTCTGCTGTTAGCGTCTTTAAGTTAGATAGAGACTGCTATACAGGTCTTCTTCCCTTAGGTCTTAGGCCCTAGCTGCAGGTAGGAAAGGTTAGTAACTAGGGCTTCCTATTCCCCTAGTTTAGTTTGCTGCTAGAGTCTTGTTAGCTGCTTCTACAGCCTTGCTAATTGCTCTGCTATAGGTAGCCTTAGGACTGTTAATGTCCCTAACCTTATTACTAACCCTAAGGTTGTTAGTAACCTTAACTCCTTAGGGTCTATCTTCTATTTAACAGGTTTGCGTGGTAGTTAACAGGCTAGGAGTCTCCTAGCGTCTTCCTAGCGTTACTCCTAGAGGGGTTAATGCGTAGCTATTATGCCTTTTAAACTTTCTCCTTGTAGGAGAGGATAGCAGTCTCTTGTTTTAACTGCTACTGTTAGTCCTTACTCCTAAGTTTAAGGGGATAGTAGAGGTCTCTGTGTTGCAGAGGGCTTGTTTAAACTCTACCTACTTAGTAATATGTTCTAGACTACTGTTCTATTAGATTTCCTGTTAGAGAGTCTAGGGAGTAAGGCTCTACATAAACACTATCTTAAACTTATAGTTATTACTGCTATCCTTAAACTTTGCAAAGTTATAGGGTAATAGAGACTTATGCTTGTTTAGCTTTATTAGGAATATATTAATAGAATTATTAGACTTCTAGTTAAAGTTAAAGTACTTATTATAGTTTTTGTACTGTGTAAAGATAAGGTCTTAGACTAGTTGCTCCTCCTCTGTGCAGAGGTTAGCCTAGGTGCAGATTAATCCTTTATTAATACATTATTAGATTAATTTATAGTGTACACTGTAGTAGATAGTGCCTATAATCTAGTAGGTGCAGGTAATAGAGTCTTTAAGCACTTGTGTATACTAAAACGCTGTGTCTATGTCCTTGATCTACTAGTCTACCTGCTAGGTTAACAGAGGCTTATTGTCTGTCCTAAGCCTTAGTTTAGGCTAGACGTTGTTAAGGACTTGTATTATCCTGCTAGCTTTGTTAAAAGCTAGACAGTAGCTTCCTAGCGTCTGTCTAGCGTGCGTCTGTTATAGTGTCTTAACAGCTCTATTAAATTAACGTTGCTAGATTTTAATTTTGCGTTTAGTTGCCCCTAATAGCTTAGCCTTATTAAGCGCTTCTAGCAGTAATAGGATAGAAGCCTGTAACGCGTCTATCGCAGGCTGCGTAGCACGTAGCTTAGTAACGCCTAGGGTTGTAATACTTGCTGTAGCTGTGTCTAACTTGTCCCTAACGTAAGGGTTAGGTACTACTGTTACAGGTTTAGGTAACGTTCTAAACGCGTTGCTGCGGCGTAGGGCGTCTAGGTCTTAACTAGGGTTATTGCAAGGGAGTAGCTTGTCTGCGTTGCTTGTGTTTAAGCAGAGGTTGCAACGTCCTCTAGCTATTATTAATAGCTGCTTTTTTGTGCTCCTCTGCTGCTAATTAGCTGCCTATTCTAAGAGGAGTATAAAGGATTTGAATTGTAAGGGCACTATAGGCAGGCAATTAAGCAGAGCAAGATAGGACGAATAATAGATAGTATTTAAGAGATAAGATAAGACAAATCCTTAAGGGGTAAGTCTTAGGGCGCGTGGATATTATATACGTGTGTGGCCAGTAGGTCTCTAGGCTTGGCCTAGGGCCTAGCCAAGGTATCTCCTATTAGGGGAGAGCACTCGTAACATGTAGTTACACGCTGTAGTACCTGCTATAGTAAGATATCCTGTTATATCTATAGCAAGTTGCTACTAATAATAGGCTATAACAGCATCTTTAACTTAGTATTAAGGTTTTAGAGGCGCAATTCTAGTAGGGCAAGAATAATTAGGAGATATTAACTACGTCTAAAGAACGCATCTACGCTAATATTGTTATCTTTACTATTAGTTAGCTTTATACCCCTAACTACCCTAGTATACTATCTCTAAACAAGTTTTATAGAAACTTGTTTTACTCTACTAATTAGAATTATAACATTAACCTAAGAGATAAAAGAATTAGTGTTATTAGCACAGGATCTAGCGTAGTGTAGATGCTACCTACGCTTACATTAGTCTTATCTAAGCTTATAGTATACTAGCGCGATCTGCATTAGGTACTTCTAAAACCTAATACTGACTTTAGCTGCGTTGCATAGCTGCTTCTATAGATCCTAGGCGCGCATAGAGCTTATAGAAATGCACTTAGTTATAGCGCAGATATCTTACTATTGCCTGTTACACGCTTAGATACATAGCGCTATATTATTAAATAGTACGCTAGATAAAACCTGCGCTATTAGGTTTATAGAGAGGATCTTATTTAGAAGCTAATGCTATTACATCTAATTAGGAGTAAGAGGATTATCTTTAACAACTACTTCTATTCTACGCTAACACTAGATAATGTGCTCTTAATTATAGAACTAATTAACTCTATAACTAGTAATAGAATTAAGACTTAAAGCTAGAAGTTTATTAAGGATAACATTGTTATATACGCAACTAGGTTTAAGGTATTAGATTTCTTAGTGCTAGTATCTGTACGTGGCTGCGATAGACACTTACTAAACGTAGAGTAGGCCTTAGGCGTAGAAGTATTCCTAGGCCTTACAGTGTACAGTTACCCTAATCTCTTTATAATTGTAGGCCTAAATACTTTTAATCTAGCTAGTAGTAACCTAGGAATAAAAGAATTGCAAGTTGCCTACATTCCAAGATGTCTGCGTTAGAGGTAGCAGATTAGTGCTTAAGCTATTAAAGTCTGTTAGGAGGTTACAGAAGAGTATCAAACATGGCTGAAAGAGAAGGTAGAGAGAACTGTGTGGTTAGAGTTAGTGAGCAGCTGGTACAAGCATAAGAGTGGGAAGGTAACCAACCTGTAGCTGGTATTAAGAAAAGCTTTTGCACAGATGCTACGCAACAAGCCCTAACGTTTGTTCTATAGCTTAGAATTATGCGCTCCTTAGCCTAGATTAACGTATCTATACTAAGTGTTCAAACTAAGCAGCGCTGAGCAAATGCAAACAACTCCCAACTCTTTATCTTTGTTGATACTGTCGAGAGTGTGTGGCCGCCGTTTTGCTGCTTAGATGACAGTTATATTCAATGGCTGAGTAATACAAATATTTTTGTGCGCCAAAAGGTGCGCTTCTCGTATACTCAGCGGTCAAAGGTATCAATGCATAAAAACGCGAATGGTCCCTGTTGGTCTGAGAGAGAGGTACAGTTGTACCTGTGGGAGAATAATAACCGCCAGACTGAGCTGGTCCTTTAACATGCTTACTTATAACCTCCACCATTGTGCTATAATAAAATCCAATTGAGCTATTTGTATTGGTTCAAAACCCAGTGCATCCATTGTCGCCAATCCGCAGGCTAACGATCCGTTCAGGGGAGGCCACTGTATATCCGCGCATCACAGAGTAAACTTCTTAGTGCTCTAGACTATTTGCAATTTTCTAGAATTGTAGTCCGTTATTAGTGTACACATAAATTGTCCAGTATTGCCAGTAAGTCGCCCGGTCACTACGCTGGACGCACGGACCATGTAGTATGGTGAACACACCCAGCGCAGCACCTCTAACAGGCAATTTAGTGTTCTAAAAACAGAACTGCGTCGCACTCAACACTTTTTTCAAGCTACAGAAGCCGTTCACGAACTAATATAAGTCGCATTGCACTTGCTGCCCTGACCAAACAACACATGTTTGGACCAAGCAAAATTTCACCTGGAAATTAAATCTTTGGAGGCTCGAGACGAAGCTGTTTAAGCTCGCTAGGAAGTAGCTACTTTGCAATAAACGCTACTCTCCAGAATTTTGCCACGCTTAAGACCTAACAGAGGATCTGCGACTAGAGAAGCGAAATTAGCGAGAGTTGGAGGGTGCACAAGGCCAGTGAGGGTTAAGTTGAATGTTGATCTATAAACCTTACAGTTGCATATACATAAGTGCGATATTGACCGTTGACTTGTATGCTACCAACGAATTCTTGAAATCGTCGACGCTGCTCCCCAAGTACCTTAATTTGGTCAAGCCCAAGAACTTTCTTGAATTGCCCCCTGGCCTCATTACCGTGCACGGCAGCCGCTTTTACAAGATGGTGGAGAAAAAACGTTTAGTGACAGTACCAGTTTGAAAGTATTTTTTCAAATTCTTGCTGGATTAAGGTTAGTAGGCAACTAGGTAGCGGCAGCTAGGTGCTGTGGTTGGTAGGCAAACACTTTTTAAAATTTTATAATTGTTACCTAGGAACGGCGGAAGGAATGCCGTACGTTCAGAGGCATATCATCAACCATAACAATTACAAAGCTAACGTTATTGTCTATTCTCTAATTGTCGTTTGTTGAATGAAGTTGTTTCCACAAGTTAGTCAGCTTCAGCGCGGTTCCGCCTCCTAAGCGCCTTGCAAGATTTGTCCCTGAGGGTGGCCTGAATGTTCTTGTATGTTATGGAATTTGATATGGTTAGTATCGCACAAATTTTTGTACACATTTCCAGTCTGTGTGTTCGCGTATGGTATGTAAAGGATATTAGGGGATGCTATAAGTCTTGTCTGTACAGACCCTGCAAGAATGCTTTTCTTAGAGTTACCTCCTAACCACCCTTCTCAACGCGAAGCACTCTATTACCTACACTACAAGCTTACAGCATATCAACCACACAGAAAGAACTAACCTTAGCAGTAAATGTTAACATTACTAAGGACAGCAATATTATCTTAATAGTTAGCTAAGAGGAAAGAAGACTCTATATGTCTGCCTCCTCTCTTAGAAATGTCTCTAAAGTCTTCTGCACTATGTTTGATCCGCACTTCAGCAAGGGTTAGGATCTGAACAACACCAGCAGCGGTCCTAAGGAGGTGCATATGGTGGAAGATAACGCAGACGCAATAGAGATTATCTGCAGCATGATTCATTTCCGCAGTGTTCTACAGGAAGTTGTTGGAAGGAGGTTTCTACTGGTACCTATCACCTAATTAGGCTAGTTTGTTTACTTAATAGCTCGTCTTCTTACATTTCTAAACTATCAATTATACACTCTACTTTTAACAGGTTATAAGCCTAGCGCTCTACTACAACACTCTTTAACTGTTGTTACGCGCTATACTCTTATAATTCACATTGTTAGATACCTTTACAATTGTAATTCATATTATTGCACCTATAGAAGATTTGCGTGTAGCTTGTGCGCGTAAGAAGCAGTTGCAACAATAAATAGATTTGTTAGACTATTGTGCTAAGGAGGCTATTGCAGTAGAGGAGCGCAGTATTAAAGAGCAGGAGTAGTTAGAGGTAGGGACTATTAAGTTAACTAATCTGTCTAATAAGTTCTTATTTGTTACAGGTATTCCTCCTGAGGGCTACCAGCTAGACCCTAGGACAGCCTCAGGGCTAGGCAGGAGACCTACAGACCACATGTATATAACCCTCCTAAACGCCTTAGGGCTTACACCCTAAGGATTTGTCTTATATCTATCTATCTACTACTATTTGTCCTATCTCTAGTCGCCTGTCTACAGTGCCCTTATAATTTAAATCCTTTATACTTCTTCTTAGAATAGATAGTTAATTTAAGAGTAGCAGTTAAATTTTACAACCTTACTAAAAATAGCTAGAGGAAAACGTATCCTCTATAACACAACAATAGAACTAGAGGAAAACTCTTGCTAGCTAAGCCCTAGCATTAAACTAGGCTAGCGCTGCTACACTCCTGCTAAAGATCTAAGCCTATAGGATAGTACATTAGTAGAATCTATAGTAACAACTATACTGTTGCAATAGAATATAACTCTAGTAGACATAATAACCTAGTTAGCTGCTACAGGAGCAAACTAGATGCCTGTAGGAGAACTAACTCCTGCAGCTAGGTACTAGGACTTAGTACAACAAGCTCTTCTTACCCTTAACGTAGCTAAGCTCTTAGAGGCATTAGAAGTAGAGCTTAATATCTAATAAAAGTAATTTAATTAGGCTGTATAGGTACAAGCCCTAGTATATAGCAGAATAATATTAGTAACACACTACCTAGCTTTTAACAAAGCTAGCAAAATTATAAAGGTGTTAAATAACATCTAACTAAAACCTAAGCTAGGTGTAGAAAGCTATGCCCTAACGCCCTAGCAGGTAGACTAGTAGGCTAAGGACATTAACACTGCCTTCTAGTACGCCTAGGTGCTTAACAACTTAATTACTAGAACGTACTAGGTTATAGGAACTATCTAGTATAGCATCTATTAGGAACTTATCTAGTCCTATATTAATAAGGGGTTAATCTAGACCTAGGCTAACCTCTGCGCAGAGGAGAAGAAGCTAGTATAAGACCCTATCCTAACTAAATATAAGAACTTCTCTAAACTATTTAACATAGAATAGTAAGAGGGGACTCTGTTAACACCTTCCTAATAAAGCTTAACTATTAAGAGTCCCTCCTACCTTAGAGCTTCTTTAAGTTTAATAATAGTAGTAACAACTATAAGTTTAAATTATATTTATATAGGTAAAGACTTTACTAGCCCTCTAGCAGGAGATCTAGCGTAGCAGCAGCCTAGAGTATATACATCTCTAGACTAACTTTAAGCAGGCCCTCTAGAACGTAGAAGTAGCTAGTAACACTAAGGCAAACTTATAGAGTCTTAATAGGCTAAAACACCCTACCTAGTTGCTACTACGTAACAAACTAAAAAGGCACAATAAAGATCTATCTTACTCCTAGAGTTAATCTAAGAGCGCTCTAGTAGAAGACTAGCTAAAGAGCTATAACAACTAGCAGTACACTAAGGACTAAGACTACTAAAAACTTATTAGAAATCCTAGGATAATAAGTTATATAGCACCTAAGGGGGTAACAAGCCTAAACTAATACTAGATAAGGGAAACGCAAAGCCTTAGTTACTAACCTTTCCTAACTAAGACTAGGGCTAGAGACCTAGGGAAAATAAACCTGTATTGTAGTTATAGTAAGCCTATATAGACTTAACAGTGCCTTAGTATAGCTCTAAGGCCTCTATAACTCTAGAGCTAAAATTAACCTTATAAACTAAGTAGTTGTTAACTAATTAAATTTAGAACACGCACTATTCTATTAGAAACCTATAGCGTTATTCCTAGATAATAATAAGCTAAACATTTAAAGACCTTACAACCTTACTATAGATTGCCTAGATAGTAATAATATTATTAAAACTATAGGACCCAAAGTCTTCTAGTCTACTGGCTTTATTAGCTATAACCTTATCCTAGGTTACCTATAGCTTGCAGAAGCAGACCCCTACATCTAATTCTCTATAGGTAAGTACAGCTAGTTTAATAATAATACTAAATAGGTGCAGGTCTACAAGGCTAAAACCCTCTTTAAGGATATGTAACTAGGTAAACAAGCTTACTTAATCTACCTAAGAAACCTAGCGTACTAAGTACCCTAGGGGACTAAAGACGCGTTCCTATAGGAACTACGTTAGGATAAGGCTAGGCACAACCCTCCCTTAGGTCCTAGTAGCAATATAGTTGCTAATAAAGAGTATTTTATAGAACGCAGAATCCTCTAGCTAAGAAATAAGATAATTAATATAATTAAGCATCTTAAGCACTATGTGTCCTAGTACCTAAACCTAGCGTAGCTACCTTAGGAAGCTAGTTAATAGATAGTAGCAAACATACACAAAGGGAACCCTAGGCAGGCTAAACTACCTCTAGGTACTACCTGTATCCTCCCTAACTATAAGCTAGATAAGGACGCCCTATGTATACTACCTAACAAAGACAAGCTAGACCTAGAAGAACTAAAATTTGTTCCTAAGAAACTACACTATAAGTAGCTTGCCTTTAGTAAATATTAGACTAGTGTACTCTATCTATATAGGGAATATAACTACGTAATTAAGATTAAAGAGAGGGCACGTATACTAAACCTCCTAATCTACAACCTATTACGTTATAAACTAGATATCCTTTAGGAATACCTTAATACAGTATAGGAGAAAGGCTAGATCTATCCTAGTAAGTTACCTATAGGAGCACTAATCCTGTTTGTACCTAAAGTAGATAGTACCTTGCAGCTCTACATAGACTACTAGGGCCTAAATAAAGTTATAGTCAAGAACTACTATCCTATCCTACTTATTAGTAAGATATTAGACTAACTTTTAAAAGTAGTAATCTTCTTAAAGCTAGATCTACGCGATGCCTACTATAGGCTCTAGATTAAGGAAGGTAATAAGTAGAAAACTATATTTAAAACCTAGTATAGGCACTTTAAATACCTAGTAATGCTATTTAGACTAGCAAACGCTCTAGTAACGTTCTAGTCCTACATTTACAGAGCCCTTAGAGGCCTATTAGACTGCACTTGTGTAGTTTACCTAGATAATATCCTAATCTACTCTAAATATAAGGAGGACTATAATGCCTATATTAAGGAGGTCCTAGACTACCTTATTAAATAGGGTTTATTTTGTAAAGTAAGTAAGTGCAAGTTCTTAACTAAATTAGTTAAATTTCTAAGCTTTATAGTAACCTCTAGAGGCGTTGTTATAGACCTAACGCGTGTACAAACTATATAAGAGTAGCCTAAACCTAAGGGGTTTAAAGATATCTAGCAGTTCCTAGGCTTTATAAACTTCTACTAGCAGTTTATCTATAACTATTCTAGTATTATACAGCTGCTAGTAGACTATATAACAGCTGCCTAGAACTATAACAACCTGCAATAGAATTATTTAATGTTGTAGTGTTCTAGAGCTATTCTTAGTTAGTATTAGTCTTGCCCTTAGCAAAGCTGCGCAAAACCTACGCTGCTTGCTATCTTTAGGGAGACAAGTATTATTCTTGTTATTAAATATACCTATAGCTATCCCTCTACTATCTATCCCTAGTGTAAAGCAAGTACTATTGCCTATAACTAGAACCTTATATAATAATACTTTATTAATCTAATAGTCTAGAGATAGCTCTAACTACTTAAATAAACAGTTAGGGGCACCTACAAGAGAGATCTAACTACCCTTATCTTAAACCTAGCAGGAGGACAACTCTAGTAGGATTTCTTTAATTAATAAAGAGATCCTAACCCCTATAATAAGCGCACCTCTAACACTTTAAGAGCGTATTTAAGCTACTAAACGCTAACGTAATAAGCTTTAGGCCTTATAGCGCCTACGCTTACTTAAAGCTAAGATTAAATAACTAGAGAGCATAGAGAACTACACTACTCTAAGTATAGTAGAGACTATTAAGGGGACCTTAAGGACTAGTACGCATAAGCAGGATATATCTATAATGCTTACACCTTAACCTGCAAAGCGCGCACTTAAACCTAAAGACCTAGCTAAATATAGGGAAAGAATCTTAAAGAATATTATAAGTTCTTCTACTCCTGCAAGATAGCCTTCTAACTGTTACTATAAGAGTTTAGCAACCCTAAAGATAGGATACTCTAGGTAATGCAGTACCTGTTAGGGGACCTAAGGGAGCTTTAGTACACACACTTTAAGCGCACGTTTAGAGCATAAGAAGAGATACCTAGCTAGAGGTACTTTAAATAGTACTTACTAGACTTACTCTCTAATCCTATAAACTACACCTTAGAATTAGCTACAGCTTACACTTATGCTATATAGTAGAAGGACTAAACAGTCTATGCTTTTGCAACCTACTTAGAGGTCTTAGAGGATTAACTTACCCCCTATACTAAAGAATAGAGGGTCTAACACTTATTCTCTAAGCTTTAACTAGAATTATAAAGGGTAATTACTAATTACTATTAGGTACTAGCTACACGCAAAGACCTAGTAGCATTAGGCTCTATACTTAAGCGCAACCTATACTGTTTATTACTAACTTACACACCTAGCACACGCTATAAGGGTACCTAGAGGCATAAGAGGCAAAAGTAAGGAGATAATACCTCTACTAACAAAGGCCTATATAATAAGAGTAGTGTTACCTGCTTTAAGTGTAATAAGACTAGCTACTATACTAATAAATGTTAAAGCAGTAACTCTAACTCTAACTCTAACCCTAACTAGATCCTAGTTTAAATTAACTAGACAGGAAAAGGCTAAGCCTTACTAGCTACCTAGGGATAGTAAGGCGCATCCTAGTATATATTTTACTAGGTATAAAGCGCACGTGTAACGCATCTAGAGAGGTAACGCTAGAATAACAATTATAGGTTATTCTTAATCCTTAGGCAGATGTAAGCTTAATTAGCTAAAGGATTACTATAGAAATAGACCTGCTACCTATTAAGGAGGTAGAACTCCTGCGCCTAGGATAGATTAGCACGCAGCGCTAAAGCACGTATGCTATATATGCGCTATAGATACGCTTAACTAATAATATAGGCGTTAAGCGTTATACGTCTACTACTATGTATAGAGTTAATAAGGAAGGAACTCCCTTACTATTAGGGAACCCTTTCCTCTAATAAGAACATATCTATCTAGATTGTAGATTATAATCCTAGCGTTAGGGATATACTACAGCTAGTATCTAGCTAGTTACCTCTATAGAGTTTAAAGAAGCTAACTCTAATCCCCTCTTTTAGGAGTATTACAAGCTACTAGCGTTTATTTAGAATATAATACTTATATCTATAAAGCACACATAGCCTAGAAACTTTACATCCTAGACGCTTTAGTAGATTACATTAATATATTTAGTAAAGAAGCTACTACTACTCTACCTAGCTTTAAATCTTTAGACTATGCAATCCTACTTATAGAAGAGAAAGAACCCTAATATAGACTACTCTATAACCTCTCTTTACGTAAGCTAAAGCTGCTATATAAATACTTAGAATAAGCGCTAAGTAATAGGTAGATTAGGTATAGCATAGGTCCTGTAGAAGCACCTATACTTTTTGTTCCTAAGAAAGATATAATACTCTGCCTCTGTATAGATTATAGAGGTCTTAATACTATTACTATAAAAGATTGTTGCCTACTCCTACTAATTAGAGAGATACTAGACTGCCTGTTAGGCGTATGTTATTATATAACCTTAGACCTTTGCAACGCCTATTATTAGCTAAGGATTAAAGTAGGGGATAAGTAGAAAACTGCCTTTAGAACCTAATACAGTTACTTTAAGTACCTAGTAATGCTATTTAGGCTAACTAATGCTCCTGCAAGTTTCTAGGCCTATATTAATAAGGCTATAATTAAGCACTTAGACTATATCTATGTAGTTTACCTAGATAATATCCTTATCTATATAGGGAGTAATAATATTACGCTTTACTAGCGCGCTATACGCTTAGTACTTTAGTCCCTACATAAGGCAGAACTATTTATTAACTTATAGAAATGTATATTTATATTAGATATAGTACACTTCCTTAGTTTTATTATTAACATGTGTAGTATATGCGCTAATCTAGCTTAGGTAAGTACTATTACCTAATAGCTGTAGCCTACTAATGTTAAAGAGTTACAATCCTTTCTAGGGTTTACTAACTTCTATTAGCGTTTTATTAAAGGATACGCTAGAGAAATAGCTCCTCTTATAGAATTGTTAAAGAAAAACTAAGACTAGTAATAGAATAAAGCTGTAAACTGCTTATTTAAAGGGCTAAAGACCTGCTTCTTAAGCGCGCCTATCTTGCGCTATTTTAACACAGCGCTCCCTATCTAAGTAGAGATAGATGCGTCTACATTTGCTATATTAGGTATACTCTCCTAACTCTTTAAAGATAAGTAGTAGCACCTAGTTGCCTTTACCTCTTAAAAGCTATAAGCTACTAAGCTAAATTATAAGGTCTATAACCTAGAGCTACTTGCTATAGTATATAGCTTTAAGTAGTAGAGGTATTACCTTAAAGGCACACAGCACACTATATAGGTGCTAAGTAACTATAACAACCTACGTAGTATATATGCTATACAAAAGCTAAACCTGTAGTAAGCTAGATAGGCTATATACCTAGGGGCTTTTAATTTTAAGGTAGAACACTGTCTAGGCAAAATAAACCCTATAGATAGCCCCTCTAGAAGAGCAGATTACAAACAGGAGAACCTGTTACTAACCTAATTATTACCTACCTTATAGAACAAATTGTTAGTAATAGATATAGCTAGTAGAGCAAGCAGATCTATAAACAAGCTAAGCTTGTTAGGCATATATAAGACGCACGTTGCTATAGTTTATAGAACTAGGAAGGTCCCTACTACTAGCGCTATAGAATGCATGCTATGCGTGCTACGCTTACTAGCTAGGGTACTAGTTAGTAGCAAACCTGCAATAGTAGAGTCTTAATTACTTATTAAAACCTTGCACTAACTATAATAAAGGGACGCCTTTACTTAGAGTTAGATTATAAGTTTAATAAGTAAGGATAGCACTTAAAGACGTAGTAGAGTGTAGGTATAGCGCTTAGATAAAAATAAAGTCCTAAGATATAATAGTAGACTGTATGTTCTAGAGGAACTAGCTATTAGGCAAGAGATTTTATTCTAGAACTATAACATGTGTATAGCAGGCTATTTTAGCGCATATAGGACGCTTAAGCTAATTAAGAGAACCTACTACTAGCTAACCCTTAGTTAAAACGTCTAGGAATATATAAGAACTTATGCTATCTACTAAAAGAGCAAAGCTCTAAGACATAGCAAGTATAGAATACTATTACTATTACCTACACTAAAGGAAATCTTTAAAGAAGTTACACTAGACTTTATTACTAGCTTACCCCTAGCTAAGGATTCCTTAGGTTGCGCCTTTAATACAATCCTTGTAATTATATACTACTTCTTTAAGATAGCACTCTATCTACCTATATTAAAGACATAGGATGCAAAGTAGTTTGTAGAAGCCTACTTTACATATGTTATACTTAAGTATAGGATATAAAAGAGTATTGTATTAGATAGGGGAACTATCTTTACCTCTATATTTTAGATAGAAATCTGCTACTAACTACAGGTAAAGCGCAGGCTTAGCACAGCCTTCTATCTACAAACTAATAGGTAAACTAAACGCTAGAATTAAACGCTTAAGCAGTATCTTTAGATATTTATCTTAGAGTCCTAAGAGAACTAGGTAAAGCTACTACTAACTGCATAGTTTGCTTATAATAACTTAGTATACAAATCTACTAAAATAACTCCCTTCTATGCTATATATAGTAAACACCTACTACTTACTAAGCCTCCTATAGACAGTAGGCCTAAGGGGGAGGTACTAGATGCTGTTTAAAGGGTAAAGCAACTGCACAGCGCACAAGCAACGCTAGTAGAGCACCTAGAAAAAGCATAAGAGTACTAAACCTAGTACTACAACAAGAAATATAAGAACAAAGTCTTCTACCTAGAGGACCTAGTGTTACTTAGCACTAAGAACATTAACCTAGCCTACTAACTAAGCAAGAAACTCTTAAGCAAATTTATTAGCCTATTCTAAGTTTAGGAAGCAATTAGAACGCAGGCATACTGCCTACTTCTACTACCCTTATACTAGATCTATAACATTTTCTATATATTGTTATTAGAATAATAGAATCCTAGAGCTAAAGGAGAAGACAATACCTACCTACTAGAGGTAACCCTAGAAGGTAAGGAAGTATAGGAAGTAGAAAAGATTCTAGGAAACAAACTAGAAGAGGCTAACTATAATACCTACTCTGCTAGAAGAGCTATAATAAAACTTAGGATATATAGACTCTAGTATTAGACTTTAAAGACATAGATAATGCAATCTAAGAATATAAATTAGGTTAGAGATCTTTATAAACAAAGAGGATATTAAGATTATCTTAAGCGCGCTGTTATTGCACGTAGGGCACAATTTAATTTATTAGCCTTAGGCCTACTATAATATAAAAGGGAAAAGGACTTTTTGTAACTACGTACTGCCTACGCCCTAACCTTACGCTATTAGCGCCTAATTACTAAATAGTAAACTACTTAGCTATTAACTTGTTACTATCTACATTATTACTACTATTACTACTACTATTACTACTACTATTACTACTACTATTACTACTACTATTACTACTACTATTACTACTACTATTACTACTACTATTACTACTACTATTACTACTACTATTACTACTACTATTACTACTAGCACTACTATTACCAGCTACAGAATTATTATTAGCATTATTATTATTATTACTACTACTACTACCCTAAGAAGAGGTTAGTATGCGCCCTAGATGTGTTAAAGGAGCAAACTTACTATGCAAGACATGTGCCCTACAAGCTGCTTAAGGGCAGAGGCAATGCAGCGCTGCTCTACTAGGATTAGACCTAGGAACTAGGGGGATGTTGTAGGCACCTAGGTAGCAACATCTATAGGTGTACTAGTGTAGGCTGTAATATAGTAGTAGCTAGCAAGCTCTAAGTTAAACTAGCGCTAGCAACGCGCAAGCCTAGTGCCTTAGTTAATTACAGCTATATTAGTGTAAGGGACAGTAGTAGTATTAACAGCAGCATTATAGCAGTAGTAGAGATAGATAAGGTAATTTAAGCAGCTATTAAGCGCAGTAGGCACCTGTATAGATTAGCTAAGGCGCACCTACAGCGTGCTCCTACCTACCTTACCTTAGTGTAGCTACCTTAATTTCCCTTTATATAATGCTTATAGTAGTAGTACTTAGGCTTCTTACAGTCCTTCTTCTACTTTGTAATGTTTTATGCGCAGCGTAGGTAAGTCTCTACTATAGTAACATAGTCTATACGCTTGTTAGTATTAGGGAACATAACTAGCTATTAGTTTTAAAGGTAAGACTTCTTAATAAACTTAGGGTTAGGATAGTAAACTATAGTAGGAGTAAGGAGCGTGCAAGAAACGCGTGTAAAAGTATTATTATTATAGTATTAAGGAAGAGTAAAGGGAAGAGGTTTTACTACCTACTAGGCTACTAAGCTAAAAATTAGACAACAGTGCGTATAGTAATACTTTTACCTTAAATTATAATAAATATAAGGCGTATCTATAATAATTACAACATGTAGGTACTACGCACAAAGCACGCCTATAGGAAGCCCTAACTACCTACCTATAGACACTCTTTTTCCTCCCTTTAAGGTAAGGTTTTTATTAAGGCTATATAAGGTTACTGCTAGAGATAGCAGCTAGAGGGGGAGGTTCTATAACAACCTGCAATAGAATTGTTTAGTGTTGTAGTGTTCTAGAGCTATCCTTAGTTAGTATTAGTCTTGCCCTTAGCAAAGCTGCGCAAAACCTGCGCTGCTCGCTATCTTTAGAGGAGACAAGTATTATTCTTATTATTAAATATACCTATAGCTATCCCTCTACTATCTATCCCTAGTGTAAAGCAAGTACTATTGCCTATAACTAGAACCTTACAAGAACCTAACATTAGGCTCTAAGGGTCCTAACCTAAAGAAAGGGGGAAGAGACTAGTAAGAAGCTATAAGGGACTAATAAGATAGTATAAACTATAGAGTTAGCCTAAAGAGGTATACTAGGCCTTCCTTATAATTAGGAAGAAGTTTATAGAAGCACCTATACTTTAATACTTTAACCTAATAAAACTAATTATAGTAGTTACTAATGCCTTAGATTTTACTATAGCTGCTATCTTGCTACAACCTTAGATAACTAAACTAGCAATAGAATGTTACTAGAAACTAGTAGCGTTCTAGAGTTAAAAGTTTTAGAGTCTATCTATCTAATAGCACACTTATAATAAGGAACTATCTGCAATTATTAAAGCGTTTAGGTAGTAGTAATACTACCTTAAGCACGCTCTGTTAATAATCTAGGTACTCTCTAATTATAACAACCTAAGATACTTTATAATAATAAAGGAACTCTTACCTAAGCAAGCTTACTAGGCAGAGGAGTTAGTAAAGTTTAACTTTAAAGTTAAGTATAAGCTAGGACCTAAGAATGTAGCTAATAGCCTATTAAGGCGTTTAGATTACGCGTAGGGACTTATAATTAGGGAAGGACAAGCACTCTATAACATAATTGTCGCAGTAAATACCTACTTATTCGCAGAGTAAGAGGCTAGTCTTTTGCTCCCACAGTTATGAGCCCTTATTATCCGCACGTTTCTGCGTTAGCAAGCCTAGGGTAGATTTTCTCCAAAGTGGGTGACCTTAAGCGAGCTGAGCAAAAAGAAGTAGCGTTAAGACTATAAGACCACTCTTACAGCGTTGTTAGAGAGCTATCTGCTCTTAGCAAATTCCGTCCTCTGATAGTACGTAATCTGGGGGTGTGTTGCAGTAAATACCTACTTATTCGCGGAGTAAGAGGCTAGTCTTTTGCTCCCACAGTTATGAGCCCTTATTATCCGCACGTTTCTGCGTCAGCAAGCCTAGGTAGATTTTCTCCAAAGTGGGTGACCTTAAGCGAGCTGAGCAAAAAGAAGTAGCGTTAAGACTATAAGACCACTCTTACAGCGTTGTTAGAGAGCTATCTGCTCTTAGCAAATTCCGTCCTCTGATAGTACGTAATCTGGGGGTGTGTCGCAGTAAATACCTACTTATTCGCAGAGTAAGAGGCTAGTCTTTTGCTCCCACAATAATGCTATCTACCCTCTAACAGAAGCTTTAGATCTAGACTCTCTAGGCGTCTAGGGCTTATAATACTAAATAGGTAGTGCATAGTGTAGGCAACTATAAGGAGGTAATAATAGACACTATAATAACCTCTAAGACTGCCTCTATAGAATTCTACTAATACGTTAGTTATAGGGATACGTCTCCTGCAGCTCTTAACTACCCTTCTATAAGCTGTAGCTAGGGTTAAACTAATTAATCTAAAGCTTAGGAGGAGACTAAGAGAAACATCCTAAGGGCTCTCCTTTATAGCCTAGGTAGAGTAATTAGCTCCCCTATATATCTTGCAAACGTAGCTACGTAAGATAATACTGCATACGCACTAGTAACCTTAGACTGCTTTATTAATTATATTAGACAGGCTTAAGAGCGTAATAAGGCCTATACTACTTATAAGTTACTAATGCGTTAGAAGGAGGGCAGAGCAGCTAAGGGCTAACTACACTAGGAATCTAACCTAAGTAGAGTCCTGCGCAGGAGTAGAAAAGTGTAGATTCCTAATAATATAACGCTCTACTAAACAATCCTATTAAAGAACTATAATAACCCTATAAGAGGTTATTATAGGACTAAGAAAACTACCTAGGTCTTAAAATAAAAGTACTATTAGCTATAGTTAGCTAAAGACGTATATAAGTATATCTACAGGTACCTAGCATGCTAGTTAAACAAGATTTATTAGCATAAACTATAGGGACTACTCTTACTACTACTAGTACCTAATATAGCCTAGCAGCACTACTTACTTAATTTTGTAATAGACTTACCTAAGTTAGGAGATAATTATAGGAACAAGTTTAACTTAATCCTAGTGCTAGTAGACTAATTTAGTAAGTACGTCTAGTATATACCTATTACTAAAATAATAACAGCCTAGCGCGTAGCTAAGCTACTCTTAAAACAGTGCTTCCTAAAACACAGCCCCCTAACACTCTGCTATTAGACAGAGGGTCTGTGTTTACTAGCTAGTTCTAGTCTAATATATACTACTATCTTAAAATAGACTACTAGCTAAGTACTATATTCTATCCCTAAAATAACAGCTAAACTAAACGCCTAAACTAGGAGTTAGAAACATACCTGTATATATATATAAACTACAATTAGGACAACTAGGTAGACTTATTACTATATACAGAGTACGCCTACAACTCTAAGTGTTACTCTATATATAGGGAATTACCTATTAAAGTTGCTTATAGGACAGACCTAAAGGGATTTAACAGAGTACCTAATAAGCACTAGCTAAGGCAACTGCTATAGGTATAGAGAAAGGACGCAGCAGCCCTAGAGCTATGCCAGCAAGTTGCTAGCTACCTAGAGCAGTAGTATAAGATGTAGGCAGCAGCAAAAGAAAGCCTAGAATACGCTTAGAAAGGTATAACGCGCTAGTATAACGCTAAGTAAATAGAGAAGCACTTTGCTGTAGGCAATAAAGTAATTCTCTAGGCAAAGAACCTAACTATAAATTGTCCTTTAAAGAAGTTTAATATAAGGTACTTAGGGCTATTTATAGTTATAAAGAAAATAGGGAAGCTAGCATATAAATTAAAGCTACTACTATTAATAAGTAGGATCTACCTAGTGTTTAATATATTGTTACTTAAACCTTAGATAACACTGCCTGCTAGCACTAGGTTCTAACTAGGCCCTGTAGGGATAGCAAACAGCAAAGTACTAGTAATAGACTAGTATAAAGTTAAAGGCATCCTTAATTATTGCAATACACCTACCTATAGGCAAGAGTACCTTATAAAATAGCTTAGGTAGACAAATGCAAACTCTACCTAGGAACTACTTACTAATCTTAATTACTGCAATAAGATTCTAGAGGACTACTATAAGAGTATTAAACAGAGCACTACAACTCTACTAAGCTAGGTACCTCTCCTGCAAAAGTAGAAAAGAGGAAGATTACAGAAGCTATCTATAAGGACGTAGCTAGAATTACTTATAATAATATAAGGCGCGTACTATAAGAGAAGCAATACCTAGGCAATACTAGAATTGCTTATAACAATATAAGGCATGCACTAGAAGAGGAATAGTCCTAAGATATAGCTAAAATTGCTTATAACAATATAAAGCGTGTACTATAAACAGACCTAAGGCCTCTCTAACTCCTAACTAGAGGGAGGCTAAACACTATCTAACAGTAGCAGTTACAATAGAAAAGGTTATAAGAAGAATGCTAAAGTTCTATTACCTACTAAAAATTACTACCTACTGTAACTAACCTTTATAGCTAGATTGTAGGGCTACCTAAAAACTACTTAGAAGGTCCTATTATCCTTGTTATACTTGTTACTAAGGCAACAGGAGCTACTACGCCTAGAGGGGGTGTACAGCTTAGTAGGCGAAGATAACAACCTCTAGAAGGGGGCTGTAGGGGTGTCTACTGCAGAGAGGATGTTAGTACTATAATAGTACTAACGCTTCTTAGTATTTATAGCTGCGCTATTCTTCTTAAAGTAGTCTTTAACTACCTTATTAATAACAGCGTTAGTAGGGGCCTTTATACTAACAGTACTAAGAGTAATGTTAAAGCGCTTAAGGTTATACTTATAGGACGTCTAGCAGGCCTTATAGTACTTAAGCTTACTTATACTAGACTCCTTAATCTTGCAGCGCTCTATACTATTATACTTAATAAACCTAGTATAGTAGTTAAGGGCGTAGTTAAAGGCAGTCTGCTAGTACTACTAAGTGTTCTCTAAGACTTTATTATTGCTAGCGCTGTTACTAAGCCTAATAGTCTCTTTGTTTGTCTTATAGGTAGTATAGTTAATAAGGAAGTTAAGCATATTAATAGCCTAGCAGAAATAAGCGTTAATCTAGCTGTTACAATCCTAGACCTCTATAGCTAATTACTTTAGTAATCTCCTAACGCAGCCTACAGCAGGCTAGTAACAAATAATATATAAAACAGATTACGTAACTAACTTACAAGTAGATCTATAAGCTTACGCCTTAGCGTGTAAGAAGGATTAATATATGTAAGTAAGCTTACAAAGCTTATAACAAGCTATATAAGATTTACAGCTTAGTATTACAAGCTTACGCTTTAATAAGTAAGCTCTAGGATATTTCCTTAGTATATAGTATGTAGGGACACAACCCTTATAGTGTGTGTTTAACTTTAATAATTAAGTTAGTTTTTAGAAATTACTCCTCCTGCTAGTTAACCCTATTGTTAGCTAGTAATACTTCTAAGTTGCTATATTAGACTTCGTCTAGACGCATCTCGCCTTACTGTTCTAGATACTATACTCCTCCCTAAGAACTAACCTAACTAGTACTATTTAGGCTTGCCTAGGTATACAACTTTAACACTAGCACAGTTAGTAGGTAAACTAGATAGAGTTAAGGGACAACGTACCTTAATATAACTACCCTCCTTTGCGTTAACATACCTACTATATACCCTAAAGTTGTTCTTATAGGTGTAGTAACTCTTAGGACAGTAGAGGACTGTAATAAACAACTTAATTGTTCCTATAGGCGCCTTTACTAACTTAGTTGTAAGGCAGGTAAGGCAGCTACAACACTAGAACCTAGTAAGCAAAGGCTGCAGGGCTATATTGTCTAGTGGCAAGTATATAAAGTTAGGTAGAGCCTTATTAGTAATATAGGCGGGAGATAGGGTTATAGTAATGCTTAATATAGAAGTATAGTAGAGAAAATTGTAATATTAATAGCTAGAAAAGTGTATTAGGATAGCTGTTTATATGCTTATACGTAAGCCCCTAGGCAGCTACTAACTACGCTCTAACTATTTACTACGCTCTTACCTGCCTGTACGTACACTATTATATACTAGTAAGAAAACACACGTACTAGTAAATAGTTACTTATAATTAGTTAATAGTAAAGTAATATTATTTACTTACCTCCCTACTATATTATAATATTAAATAGGTAACACTACGCAGTTACTAATAAGACAAAGGCACTATTAATATTAGTCTAAGAGACTAACGTTAATACTTATAGAGGAAACGTTTGCTCTACACATGCTAAGCTCTAGTTAGTCTTGCGCAGGAGCATAACCCTTACTAGAGACCTACTAGGATCCCTACAGAGATCTAGCAGGACAAGCAAACTGTTAACTAGTAACACCTACTTAGCTAAGTGTCTACATTAACATTAGTAGCCTACCTATAAGGCTACAAGCAAATAAGTAGGTTACACCTAACCTATAATTAGTACAGGGAAACCTATAGGAGCACGCTTAGGCAGACCTAGGGACCTAGTAGCTACGTAGGCGACTATAAGCCTTATATAGCATTTCTCCTAACGTAATTTTCCTTAAAAAGAAGAAGTTTTTTTAGAGTTTAATAATACCTATAGGCAGAGACAATAGAAACCTGTTTTCTTCTAGGGATCTAGCAGCTTAGGACGAGCTGTAAGAAAGGGGGAGGCTCTGTTATAGGTATTCCTCCTAAGGGCTACTGGCTAGACCCTAGGACAACCTTAGGGCTAGGCAGGAGACCTACAGACTACATGTATATAACCCTCCTAAACGCCTTAGGGCTTACACCCTAAGGATTTGTCTTATATCTATCTATCTACTACTATTCGTCCTATCTCTAGTTGCCTGTCTACAGTGCCCTTACATTATTATTGCCTAGTACTTAGAGCGCCTTTAAAGGCTAGTCCTTAGAGTACTAGGAGAGTAATATAGCACTGCCTAATTAGTCTCTTTAAATTATTTTAATAACTGCTAGTAGTTTATAAAGTACGTAGTTAGTTCCTATATATTTTCTAAGTCTAGGTATCCTAACTACTTAACTAGATATTTATCCTAGTTACCTTCCTTCTAGTGTTATATTATTTTTTTAACTTCCTATTAGTCTTTACTATTAGCTTAGTAATAAAAGTTCTTCTAGATAGGCGTTCTAGAGTTAGCTAGTTCTAACAAGGAGATGTAGAACACTAGGTAGATCTTTGCATCCTAGGGCAGATTAAGTCTATAGTTAACTAAGGTTATCTACTTAGAAATAAAAAAGGGTCTAACTTTAACGTAATCTAGTTTTTTTGTTAGTCTTTGTATTTAAAGGTTTTTTGTAAGGAGATAGACTTTATCCCCCTCTTTTAGCTAAGGTGCTGTTTTTCTTTTCTAGTTAATATAAGAGATTGCTTGTTCTTAAGCCTTGCTAATGTTTTCTAGTAAATTTTAGTATACTTCCTTTAGTTTAGCTACTAAGGATATTGCTAATTTAGTCTAAATATTTGTTTCTAGACTCCTTATAAAGAGATTTAGATATCTTCTGTAATTTACAAAGAACAGCGTTATACCTATTACTTCTAATAATTTGTTATTGTACGCAATCTATGCTATAGGTAACAGCAAAACCTAGTTATTCTGCTGCTAGTTGCTGTAAACCTATAGGTATATCTCTATAGTCTAATTTGTTCTTTTAGTCTATCTATCTATCTGTAGATAGTAGGTAGTTAATAGCTTCTTCTTAGTATCTATAGCTGCTAACAGCGTAGTCTAATAGTTTAACGTAAAGAGTTTATCTTAATTACTAATAATAGATTCTAGTATGCTGTAGTACCTAATTACCTAGTCTAAGAACACTTAAGCTAGTTATTCTATAGTGTAGTTGTAGCAGAAAGGTATTATCTTAGCGTACTTAGTAAATCTGTCTACTATAACAAAAATTAAGTTATAGGTGTATCCTATAATAGGGTCCTTAGAGACAGGTAGCTGTGTAACAAAGTCTATAGTAATGTTTGTCTAAGGAGCTGTTAGTAGCTCTATTGCCTGCATTTCCCTGTACTTTGTATACGTACTGTGCTTGTTTTATTAGCAATTAACACAGTTCTTAATGTATTTAGTAACCTTGTCTTTTATATTCTTAAACTTATAATGTCTTTTAATAAGTTCTATTGTATGCGTTATTCTAGGGTGTCTGTGTAGCAGGTTGTTATAATAACTAGCTATAATTTCTTCTTAAAGTTCCTCTAGTACTTGCAATAGAATACGTTATTCCTACTAAACTTACATTATATTATTAAGCTACTATAATAGTCCTAAGGATCTATCCTTATTAATTCTAAGTATAGCGTGCTTATTAATTGTTTTTATTCTAGTAAGGTTGTGTTGTTAACTAAGTATATTAGCTCTACTATTATCTTTTCCTAGGGTATACAGTATTTTAAACTTATATCTTCATAGTAACTCTAACTATCTAACTTGTCTTCTGTTAAGAACCTTAGTTGTTGTAAAATAAACTAGGTTCTTGTAGTCTATACATATAGTAAGGTCTAAGTAGCTTTCTATATAGATTCTCTAATATTCTAGGCTTAATATAATTGCTATAAGTTCTTTGTTATACATATTATAGTTTTCTTCTAGTCCTATAAACTTCTATAAATAGTAGGTAATTAAGTGCTATAGGCTATCTTGTTCTTACGTTACGCAAGCTCCTAATACTAAATCTAAGGCATTAGTCTTAATCTAAAATAGCTTTCTACTCTTAAATATAATTATTATAGGTAGTTCTACGCATACTTACTTAAGTAACTAGAAGAAGTCTTCTTAAGCTTATTCCTATTTAAATAGAATATCCTTCTACATTAGCTTAGTAAGTAGTAGCGCTTTTATAGAGTAGTCTTTAATAAAGTGTTAGTTAAAGTTAACAAAGCTAAGGAATTCCTAGATTCCTTTAATAGTTTTTAGCGTTAGCTAATCCTTTATAACCTAAATCTTCTTTAGAATTATCTTTACTCTATATCTTCCTATAATATAGCTAAGGAACTCTACTTCTTCCTTATGCTATTTGTACTTCTCTAGCTTTAGGCAGAGGCCTGCTCTTCCTAGGCAGTCTAACACTTCCTTAACGTAGACTATGTGTTCTTCTAGTGTCTTGCTATACACTAGGATATTATTAAGGTATACTACTGTTATTCTATCTAGGTGCGCTCTTAATACGTTGTTAATTAGAGCCTAGCACATAGCTAGTGTATTAGTTAGCCTAAATAGCATAACTAGGTACTTATAATAACTATAATAGGTTCTAAATGCTATCTTTAATTCCTTACCTTCCTTTATATATATATAAGGTTGTACGCTCTATATAAGTTAAGTATAGTAAAGTATTATACTCTACTAAGTCTATCTTATAACTCCTTAATATTTAGTAGCAGGTATTAATTCTTAATTATAATGTTATTAAGCTTTTAGTAGTTAATATATAGGCGTAGCAAGCTATCTTTCTTAGCTATAAAGGTAATAGGAAATCCTGCTAGGGATTCTAATTCTCTAATAAATCCTTTCTTAAGGTTCTCCTTAATATACTTACGTAGTACCTTAAGTTCCTTTTCTAAGAGTCTATATATAGGTCTAAAGGGCAGTTCCTTCTCTTCCTAGAGCTTAATCTTACAGTCCTATAGTTTGTGCTACAGTAATACCTTTATAGTCTTCTTATACTAGAAGAGTTCTATATAACTCTTATATTTGTCTAGGATGTTAGGAGGTGCACTGTTTCTCTCCTTAACTACTAACTATTGTTTCTCTAAGTTATAGCTAACTACTCTATCTTAGCGCGTCTTATATGTTAAAGAGATATTATTAATCTCCTTCTTATCTACTAACTGCACTGTGTGTTATATAGGTATTAGTATAGCTATATAGTGCTTACATTTATTAAACAAGATTTATTACTTCTTCTAGTTAATTTATAGATTATACTCTTATAACTATAGTAGTCCTAATATAATATTATAGGCAGCTGTCCTAAGAATATTAAGGTCTAACTTCTTGTTATAGTCTTGTATCCTTAGGGGGCACCTTAAACTTTAAGCGTAATTCTTTCTTCCCCTATGTAAGGTTCTAGTTATAGGCAATAGTACTTGCTTTACACTAGGGATAGATAGTAGAGGGATAGCTATAGGTATATTTAATAATAAGAATAATACTTATCTCCTCTAAAGATAGTAAGCAGCGCAGGTTTTACGCAGCTTTGCTAAGGGTAAGACTAATACTAACTAAGGATAGCTCTAGAACACTATAACACTAAACAATTCTATTGCAGGTTGTTATAGAACCTCCCCCTCTAGCTGCTATCTCTAGCAGCAACCTTATATAGCCTTAATAAAAACCTTGCCTTAAAGGGAGGAAAAAGAGTGTCTATAGGTAGGTAGTTAGGGCTTCCTGTAGGCGTGCTTTGTGCGTAGTGCCTACGTATTATAATTATTACAGATACGCCTTATATCGCACCAAAATAGAGCAAAAGGTACGCGCACTCTTACTCTGAGAATAGTGCTATATTTATAGGCATATCTGCTGCAACACCTTATGTTTGTTATAATTTAAGGTAAAAGCATTGCTATACGCACTGTTACCTGATTTTTTAGCTTAGTAGCCTAGCAGGTAGTAAAACCTCTTCCCTTTGCTCTTCCTTAATACTATAATAATAATACTTTTACACACGTTTCTTACATGCTCCTTACTCCTACTATAGTTTACTATCCTAACCCTATGTTTATTAAGAAGTCTTACCTTTAAAACTAATAGCTATTTATATTTCCTAATACTAATAAGCGTGTAGACTACGTTGCTATAGTAGAGACTTGCCTACGCTACGCATAAAACATTACAAAGTAGAAGAAGGACTATAAGAAGCCTAAGCACTACTACTATAAGTATTATGTAAAGGGAAATTAAGGTAGCTACACTAAGGTAAGGTAGGCAAGAGCATGCTGTAGGTGCGCCTTAGCTAATCTATGTAGGTGCCTGCTGCGCTTAATAGCTGCTTAAATTACCTTATCTATCTCTACTACTACTACAATACTGCTATTAATACTACTGCTGTCTCTTGCACTAATATAGCTATAATTAACTAAGGCACCTAGCTTGCGTGTTACTAGCGCTAGTTTAACTTAGAGCTTGCTAGCTGCTGCTGCATTGCAGCCTATACTAGCACACCTATAGGTGTTGCTACCTAGGTGCCTACAACATCCCCCTAGTTCCTAGGTCTAATCCTAGTAGAGCAGCGCTGCATTGCCTCTGCCCTTAAGTAGCTTGTAGGGCACGTGTCTTGCATAGTAAGTTTGCTCCTTTAACGCGTCTAGGGCGCATACTAACCTCTTCTTAGGGTAGTAGTAGTAGTAATAATAATAATAATGCTAATAATAATTCTGTAGCTAGTAATAGTAGTGCTAGTAGTAATAGTAGTAGTAATAGTAGTAGTGATAGTAGTAGTAATAGTAGTAATAATGTAGATAGTAACAAGTTAATAGCTAAGTAGTTTGCTATTTAGCAATTAGGCGCTAATAGCGTAAGGTTAAGGCGTAGGCAGTACATAGTTACAAAAAGTCCTTTTCCCTTTTATATTATAGTAGGCCTAAGGCTAATAAATTAAATTGCGCCCTGCGTGTAATAATAGCGCGCTTAAGATAATCTTAATATCCTCTTTGTTTATAAAGATCTCTAACCTAATTTATATTCTTAGATTATATTATCTATGTCTTTAAAGTCTAATGCTAGGGTCTATATGTCCTAAGTTTTATTATAGCCCTTCTAGTAGAGTAGGTATTGTAGTTAGCCTCTTCTAGTTTATTTCCCTAGAATCTTTTCTACTTCCTATACTTCCTTACCTTCTAGGGTTACCTCTAGTAGGTAGGTATTGTCTTCTCCTTCAGCTCTAGGATTCTATTATTCTAATAACAATATGTAGAAAACGTTATAGATCTAGTATAAGGGTAGTAGAAGTAGGCAGTATGCCTGCGTTCTAATTGCTTCCTAAACTTAGAATAGGCTAATAAATTTGCTTAAGAGTTTCTTACTTAGTTAGTAGGCTAGGTTAATATTCTTAGTGTTAAGTAACACTAGGTCCTCTAGGTAGAAGACTTTGTTCTTATATTTCTTGTTATAGTACTAGGTTTAGTACTCTTATGCTTTTTCTAGGTGCTCTACTAGCGTTGCTTATGCGCTATGCAGTTGCTTTACCCTTTAAACTACATCTAGTACCTCCCCCTTAGGCCTACTGTCTGCAGGAGGCTTAGTAAGTAGTAGGTGTTTACTATATATAGCATAGAAGGGAGTTATTTTAGTAGATTTATACACTAAGTTGTTATAAGCAAACTGTGCAGTTAGTAGTAGCTTTATCTAGTTCTCTTAGGACTCTAAGATAAATATCTAAAGATAATACTTAAGCGTTTAATTCTAGCGTTTAGTTTACCTATTAGTTTATAGATAGAATGCTATGCTAAGCCTACGCTTTACCTATAGTTAGTAGTAGATTTCTATCTAAAATATAGAGGTAAAGATAGTTTCCTATCTAATACAATACTCTTTTATATCCTATACTTAAGTATAATATGTGTAAAGTAGGCTTCTATAAACTACTTTACATCCTATATCTTTAACGCAGGTAGATAGAGTGCTATCTTACAGAAGCAGTATATAATTACAAGGATTGTATTAAAGGCGCAACCTAAGGAATCCTTAGCTAGGGGTAAGCTAGTAATAAAGTCTAGTGTAACTTCTTTAAAGATTTCCTTTAGTGTAGGTAATAGTAATAGTATTCTATACTTGCTATGCCTTAGAGCTTTGCTCCTTTAGTAGATAGCACAAGTTCTTATATATTCCTAGACGTCTTAACTAAAGGTTAGCTAGTAGTAGGTTCTCTTAATTAGCTTAAGCGTCCTATATGCGCTAAAATAGCCTGCTATACACGTGTTATAGTTCTAGAATAAAATCTCTTACCTAATAGCTAGTTCCTCTAGAATATACATTCTACTATTATATCTTAGGACTTTGTTTTTGTCTAAGTACTATACCTGCGCTCTACTACGTCTTTAAGTGCTATCCTTACTTATTAAGCTTATAATCTAACCCTAAGTAAAGGCGTCCCTTTATTATAGTTAGTGCAAGGTTTTAATAAGTAATTAAGACTCTACTATTGCAGGTTTGCTACTAACTAGTACCCTAGCTAGTAAGCGTAGCACGTATAGCATGTATTCTATAGCGCTAGTAGTAGGGACCTTCCTAGTTCTATAAACTGTAGCAACGTGCGTCTTACACGTGCCTAATAAGCTTAGCTTGTTTGTAGATCTGCTTGCTCTACTAGCTGTATCTATTACTAACAATTTATTCTATAAGGTAGGCAATAATTAGGTTAGTAATAGGTTCTCCTGTTTATAATCTACCCTTCTAGAGGGGCTATCTATAGGGTTTATTTTGCCTAGACAGTGTTTTACCTTAAAATTAAAAGCCTCTAGGTATATAGCCTATCTAGCTTGCTATAGGTTTAGCTTTTATACAGCGCGTATACTACGTAGGTTGTTATAGTTACTTAGCACCTGTATAGTGTGCTGTATACCTTTAAGGTAATACCTCTACTACTTAAAGCTATATACTATAGCAAGTAGCTCTAGGTTATAGACCTTATAATTTAGCTTAGCAGCTTGTAGCTTTTAAGAGGTAAAGGTAACTAGGTGCTACTACTTATCTTTAAAGAGTTAGGAGAGTATACCTAATATAGCAAATGTAGACGTATCTATCTCTACTTAGATAGGGAGCGCTATATTAAAATAGCGCAAGATAAACGCGCTTAAGAAGCAGGTCTTTAGCCCTTTAAATAAGCAGTTTATAGCTTTATTCTATTACTAGTCTTAGTTTTTCTTTAATAATTCTATAAGAGGAGCTGTTTCTCTAGCATATCCTTTAACAAAACGCTAATAGAAGTTCGTAAACCCTAGAAAGGATTGTAACTCTTTAACATTAGTAGGCTACAGCTATTAGGTAATAGTGCTTACTTAAGCTAGATTAGCGCATATACTACGCGTATTAATAATAAAACTAAGGAAGTATACTATATCTAATATAAATATATATTTCTATAAGTTAATAAATAGTTCTACCTTATATAGGAACTAAAGTACTAAGCGTATAGCGCGCTAGTAAAGCGTAATATTATTACTCTCTATATAAATAAGGATATTATCTAGGTAAACTACATAGATATAGTCTAAGTGCTTAATTATAGCCTTATTAATATAGGCCTAGAAACTTGCAGGAGCATTAGTTAGCCTAAATAGCATTACTAGGTACTTAAAGTAACTGTATTAGGTCCTAAAGGCAGTTTTCTACTTATCCCCTACTTTAATCCTTAGCTAATAATAGGTGTTACGAAGGTCTAAGGTTGTATAATAACGTGCGCCTAATAGGCAGTCTAGTATCTCTCTAATTAGTAGGAGTAGGTAATAATCTTTTATAGTAATAGTATTAAGACCTCTATAATCTACACAGAGGCAGAATATCCTATCTTTCTTAGGAATAAAAAGTATAGGTGCTTCTGCAGGACTTATGCTATACCTAATCTACCTATTACTTAGCGCTTATTCTAAGTATTTATATAGCAGCTTTAGCTTACGTAAAGAGAGGTTATAGAGCAGTCTATATAGGGGTTCTTTCCCTTCTATAAGTAGGATTATATAGTCTAAAGATTTAAAGCTAGGTAGAGTAGTAGTAGCTTCTTTACTAAATATATTAACGTAATCTACTAAAGCGTCTAGAATATAAAGTTCCTACGCTACATGTGCTTTATAGATATAGGTATTATATTCTAAATAAACGCTAGTAGCTTGTAATACTCCTAAAAGGAGGTAATTAGAGTTAGCTTCTTTAAACTCTATAGAGGTAACTAGCTAGATGCTAGCTGTAGTGTATCCCTAACACTAGGATTATAATCTACAATCTAGATAGATATGTTCTTGTTAGAGGAAAGGGTTCCCTAATAGTAAGAGTTCCTTCCTTATTAACTCTATATATAGTAGTAGACACACAACGCTTAACGCCTATATTATTAGTTAAGCGTATCTATAGCGCATATACAGCGTACATGCTTTAGCGCTGCGTACTAATCTATCCTAAGTGTAGGAGTTCTACCTCCTTAATAGGTAGTAGGTTTATTTCTATAGTAATCCTTTAGCTAATTAAGCTTACATCTGCCTTAGGATTAAGAATAACCTATAATTATTATTCTAGCGTTACCTCTCTAGATGCGTTACACGTGCGCTTTATACCTAGTAAAATATATACTAGGATGCGCCTTACTATCCCTAGGTAGCTAGTAAGGCTTAGCCTTTTCCTGTCTAGTTAATTTAAACTAGGATCTAGTTAGGGTTAGAGTTAGAGTTAGAGTTACTACTTTAACATTTATTAGTATAGTAGCTAGTCTTATTATACTTAAAGCAGGTAACACTACTCTTATTATATAGGCCTTTGTTAGTAGAGGTATTATCTCCTTACTTTTGCCTCTTATGCCTCTAGGTACCCTTATAGCGTGTGCTAGGTGTGTAAGTTAGTAATAAACAGCATAGATTGCGCTTAAGTGTAGAGCCTAATGCTACTAGGTCTTTGCGTGTAGCTAGTACCTAATAGTAATTAGTAATTACCCTTTATAATTCTAGTTAAAGCTTAGAGAATAAGTGTTAGACCCTCTATTCTTTAGTATAGGGGGTAAGTTAATCCTCTAAGACCTCTAAGTAGGTTACAAAAGCATAGACTGTTTAGTCCTTCTACTATATAGCATAAGCGTAAGCTGTAGCTAATTCTAAGGTGTAGTTTATAGGATTAGAGAGTAAGTCTAGTAAGTACTATTTAAAGTACCTCTAGCTAGGTATCTCTTCTTATACTCTAAATATGCGCTTAAAGTACGTGTACTAAAGCTCCCTTAGGTCCCCTAACAGGTACTACATTACCTAGAGTATCCTATCTTTAGAGTTGCTAAACTCTTATAGTAATAGTTAGAAGGCTATCTTATAAGAGTAGAAGAACTTATAATATTCTTTAAGATTCTTTCCCTATATTTAGCTAGGTCTTTAGGTTTAAGTGCGCGCTTTGCAGGTTAAGGTGTAAGCATTATAGATATATCCTGCTTATACGTACTAGTCCTTAAGGTCCCCTTAATAGTCTCTACTATACTTAGAGTAGTGTAGTTCTCTATGCTCTCTAGTTATATAATCTTAGCTTTAAGTAAGCGTAGGCGCTATAAGGCCTAAAGCTTATTACGTTAGCGTTTAGTAGCTTAAATGCGCTCTTAAAGTGTTAGAGGTGCGCTTATTATAGGGGTTAGGATCTCTTTATTAATTAAAGAAATCCTACTAGAGTTGTCCTCCTACTAGGTTTAAGATAAGGGTAGTTAGATCTCTCTTGTAGGTGCCCCCTAACTGTTTATTTAAGTAGTTAGAGCTATCTCTAGACTATTAGATTAATAAAGTATTATTATATAAGGTTCTAGTTATAGGCAATAGTACTTGCTTTACACCAGGGATAGATAGTAGAGGGATAGCTATAGGTATATTTAATAACAAGAATAATACTTGTCTCCCTAAAGATAGCAAGCAGCGTAGGTTTTGCGCAGCTTTGCTAAGAGCAAGACTAATACTAACTAAGGATAGCTCTAGAACACTACAACACTAAACAATTCTATCGCAGGTCGTTACACCCTAGCATTAGCTCTCTATTAGCTACTTATAATAGGTATAGTTCTTCCTTATACTATAGTTAAAGTCTAGCTTCTTCTACTACTACATAGGATATGTAATTTCCCTAGGCTCCTAAGTCTAATAATACTAATAGCTCTTTTCTATTTAGTATAATAGTAAGCTTAATAAGGCAATTAGCCCTAATAGAATTAATAGATTAATCCCTAGTGCTCTCTAGCGCTATTCTAAAAAGACTTATCCTTAAATCTATTATATTCCTTATATTCTTAGTAAACCTTATAGTCCTAATTTAGGTAGTTCTACTAGTGCGCGTTATAGCACTATCTATTAACTACTAACTATATCTAAATAATTGCTTAAGGGTTGTCTATTCTAGGAAAGTAGGCATAGTTACGTTTGTTAATAAGGTGTATCTTATATAGGTTGTTCTTATAATTATACTACTATACGCAACAAGAGGTATGTCCCTTAGGAAACTATCTGTTATTAATCTTAGTATTATAGTATACTTTATGTAGGTTATTGCTACAAGCTATCTACATAAGGTCTCTATGTCTAGGATTCCTAATATCTAGACTATACTTGTCACGGGTATTTATACTGTTTAAACCCTAGTTAATCCATCTAATAGATTACTGTACCTTTTTAGGCAGTGTAGCTTAGTGGGTTTGAGCTGAAGTCCTCACAGAGTAATCTATTAGATCCTAGGAGCGTGTGCAGGTTGCAGGTTTAATCCTCACCTACCACTACTCCTAGGCAGCTAGGCCAGCTAATTTAGCTGAAGCGTAAGGCGGGGCCCTTTAGCTGCTACGCTGTTGCTGCTGGGAGGTCTAGTGTAGCCACGTGGCAGACCTTAGCTGTTAGCTAGCTTGTTACTAGGCTGACGTTAAGGCTTAAGGAGCACGCTCTAGAGGGGTACCTACCTAACTAGTTAGCTAGCTTGTTAAGGGGGAGCCCTAGAGGCGCTAAGGCGTTAAGGGGAGTGCCTAGGGGCGTTATAGACTTTAGCACTACACGTTAAGGGCAGCGCCTAGGGGCAATAGGCTTGCCTAAGCAGAGTCTTGGGTTAAGCCTTAGAGGAGAGGGGTATACTGTTATAGGTATTTATACTGTTTAAACCCCAGTTAATCCATCTAATAGATTACTGTACCTTTTTAGGCAGTGTAGCTTAGTAGGTTCAAGCTAAAGTCCTTACAATACTAGAGTTGTAGACTAGTTAAAGGTAACTATAGGTGTTGTTGTATTTGTTTACTACTACGCTATAGTTCCTTCTTACACTATAGTTAGTTGTTAGCTTCTTTAAGGTCTTTTAAGTTATTATAGCAGTTAGTAATATCTTATTTAAGTTGTCTAATAAGGCTGTTAATTATTTAGTTATATTTGCTATGTTTTAGGTCTTCCTTGTAATAGACAAGCTCCTTACACTACTGCGCATAAGCTGCCTTATTCTATTAATATGCGTGTTGTTCCCTACAATAGTTACGTTACTAGTGTTAAGTGCTAGTTTCTTTAACTATTAAAGATTGTTAACTATCTAAGAGGTTGTTTATCTTAATAACGTTTCTATCTATATAGCATTTAATTGCTTTATAGTAACAGTTACTATTAGTAATTATCCCTTCTTTATCTTCTATAGGGTTATAGTAAGGAGTTACTGCACAAATAGGAGGCTTAATGCATTTAGCATTGTCCTTAGGACTAGACTCTAGGTCTTCTATAAGTTATCCTATATTATTAGTAACTACTTCTTAGTTACTAGTATCTATAGTATTATTATTATAGGTTAAGATATTAAGCTATTAAAGAACCTTATTCTTTATCTTATAGTCTCTTATAAAGTAGCCTAGCTTACTATAGTTATAGTAGTCTTTACTACTATCCTTGTAGGAGTAATATTCTCCTCTACCCTTCGCATTCTACTATCCTAGTAGCAGTCCTTTATTAAGGTTTAAGAGATCTATAGCCTCTAGTCTAAAGTATCTACTCTGCGTGTTGCTGTAGATGCGTTAGCTAGTATTAGGCTAATAACGTCCTCCTCTCTGCCCTTAGTTTAGGTTATTACGCTATTAGTTCCTTAGTAGGCAATTGCTAGTAATAGCAATAACGTATATTCTTAAGTTATTATAAAGCTCTTACTAAAGTTTATATAGTTATATATTAATATTAATAGCAGTATTAATAAGGTTGTTAAGGTTATTAGTGCTTGTGCTAGTGCGCATAAATTCCTCCTTAACCTTAGGCTTTAGTCCTTGTCTAAACATAGTTATTAAAGTAGTGTTGTCCTAGTTAGTGTTAGTAGTAAGCTACTGAAACTCTGCAGCGTAATTAGTAGCTAACTTATCTTACTTAATCTTCTAAATATTACGTTAAGTAATAGTAGGTTTATTAGAGACTCTAAAGATTAGTTTAATCTTTTCCCTAAAGTTGTTAAAGTTACTTATCTACTTATCTACGTCTTCTAGTGCGTTGCTAGCTTAGTACTACTATATAAACAGTTTAATCTATTAAAATGCTTTTCTACACATGTAGCTAGCAACAAGGACTACTTGTTTATTCTTAGGAACCTTCTTGCCTTAGAAGGTAAAGAAGAGGTCCTATTAAATAAGCTAATTATTAAGCTTGTTGCGCTCTCTATAGTATTAGTCTAGTTTATTAATATTTATAACACTTAAGGTGTAGATAGTTCTGTCTGTGTCTACATCTATGCTAGAGCTGCTAGGGGTAGCGCAAGATCCTATAGTACTTATCTTAAGAGTGTTTAAAATGTTAAGTTTTACACTTTAGACAAAGTCTATAAGTAATTATTTAATTAGGTCTTAGAGATAAGTACGTGTAGGGGTTCTTAAAGGGGTAGTTGTCTAGTTAAAGACTGTAGCAACTAGGATTGCAAGGAAGAGTATAGAGTAGACTATCTGTTTTGCAAGCAGGGTTAAGATATTCTAGTAACAAAGTTAATTAACAAAGTTAAATATAAACTATAAGGGTTATATTTCTATAAACTATTTACTTAATAATTATAGTAGTAATATAGACTAATTAGTGTTGTATATCTTCTAATTGCACTAAGCACTAATTACACTAATTACTAATTATACTAATTGCGCTAAGCCCTAATTAAGTTACGTGTCCCCTTAGCTACTAACTAAGTGCTAACACTATAATTGTTGCTTACTTGTTATTTATTCTGTTGTTATAATTACTGTGCTGCAACTACTATAATTAGACGAATCCTTCCTGTGTTCTATAGATTGTAACACTAGGCAGTACAAATGCTTTAGATAGAGCTTTAGGCAAGAGGCTTAAAACTACCTAAGTTAAAGGTAGACTATGTAGCGTTATTAGACTAATTAATAGTAGAGATAAAGGAGTATAACAGGAAGCAGGTAATAGATCTAGCAGAGGTTAATAGTGTAGTTGTTGTTAATTAAGCTAAGCTATACAAGGAGCCCTAAGGACCTTCTTACTAGAGACGCTTACATATACAGCAAAGCAAGGCAAAAGACCTTTACTATTACCCTTAAGAGATTAAGGCTAGTAGCCTTATACTGCGCGGCAGAGCACAAGTTATACTATAGCAGAGAGGAAGGTACAATCCGTTAGTATGTAGGGGATAAAAAGGAGGAAAGAAGTATAGATAAAGTAAAGAGATAGATTTGTAGGTAGGTTAGGGAGTGTAGGTTGGTTTTAGAGTATCGGGCGGATAGATCGATCTTATATACCCAGCATCTAGGTATCTACCAAGGCAGCTACCCTGTGCACCGGCACAATACTAGGGCCTTAATGCCTTCATTCACTATTCTCTCTTCTATCTAAAATTGCTACCTTTACACGCCTTATATAACTTATAGGTGTCTGAATTGCTACAACGTTGTCAAAAACTACAGTATACGTTATTAACCTTAAAATTAGCTGCTGTTAGGGTAATCGTAGGTTGTAACTAAGGATGGGGATAAGCTAGGGCAGCTAATATGGATACTATTGTGCTCACAAACACTCCTACAGTTATCTGCAACCATTTTTAGATCACTATTTTGGCTGCAATTGATACTATTGTGATGCTAGAGAGTGACTGTAGGAGTGAGGTTGAGCGGTGGGTAACTACTAACAACCCGATTGGCCCTCGGCGGCTTCCCAATTGAGCCTAGAACAGACATTGTTCAGCAAAGAATGCGGTACTACGCAGGCACACAGTGGAGAGTTGCTGCTCGACGCCCAAAGGGGCTAGCGGCCATTATCCCATAGGAAGGCATGAGCGATTGCTATCGAGACCGCGTGAGGCATGGCGGCATTCTATCCGACAAATTCATTAGTAAGATCCGTGGCCTATGATAGTGCTACAAGCTAACCACTCCGCCTCTAGAGTTCTGGTGGGAAAATGGTGTTGCTAGAAACCAGTACGGCAAGTCAGGCCGATCAGCTAAAAATTTGGGCATCGATACTCTAGATGGCGATCTCGACGAAGCAACCCTGCTTTCCAATCGAAGGAACCAAATGGATGATACAGCGGCGCACCGCTTCCTTGACGAGGAATACTACGCCAGCCGTAACTTCGAAGCCGAGAACATCGAGGTCCCACTCCTCAGCGTGGCCAACTGGGTAAGAGCTCTTGCTACCACAAGGAAGCACCGCCACTAACGGAATCAATTAGGGTGGGATTCTTCTTCATCTTCGTGGTAACGTTCTTGGCTGGATGCTTGCCTCCTCACCGTTCAAATTTTTACACTTCATCGTTGGCAGACACGACCTACCCTTCTACTATGACCACGCCGCGAAGCTACAATTGTCTTTCTTCGATGCCTTCCTGAAAGACAATGACTATGGTTGTTGGAAGACTGGCGAGCAGCCGCGCGTTCAGCTGTGCTTGAGGAAGGGAGACTGTGGCGTCGATGATCCAGAGCGCGAACTCGCGTTCCCAACCCGAGGAGAAGTAGACTGGCCGATTCCTAAGAAAGGCTCGGAAGTCTTCTATACAGGCACCATGGGAGACCCCGTCCCGCTCGTCAAGGGCTAGCAACGTCTGTCGCTGCGGAAAACAGATCCTTCTCACCACCTTCACCGCCCGTACCTCCCATATCGCAACTACTTCTCGTCTGATGTGCAAGAAGTTAAACAGGGCCAGGTATATGAAGTCGACGTAGAGGTGTGACCCACGAACGTGGTTTTGGAGGAGGACGAGACGCTAGTCTTGGAAGTAGCAGGACACGATACCCAGGGCGTGGGTAGCTTCTCGCACGGGCACGCAGAAGATCGAAAGACGGAAGTTTTCGGCGGGACAAATAGCATCCATGTGGGCGGTGAAGCCAGCTGGTTGCAATTACCTATCATGCCCACTAGGTCCTAGATATCGGTCTATAGCTTTACATACAAGCTCTGTCTGTAGCTACGAACAGCAACATCACCACCTCCTAAATTTCAATCTCTGGCTCTGTAATACTACCAGAAGAGTCTGGACTTGATGAGTACATCATGTACTAACTTTTACCTTTACCTTGAGTTCTGAAGAAATATGTAGATAACATTCCCAATTGAAAAAGTGCTTCAATCAAATCCTGTAATTTTACTTTGAATCCAAGCATGTGTATCGTTCCAAAAACCCTACAATCAAGATAATTACCTCACGATTGCTAGAACAGTCCACATTGCAATTCTTCCTATATGTTGAATCTACATCACGGTGTAGAAGGTCCAGAGTCCACTACACATGCTAAACTCGTAATCATATGTGCTGCAAGTGTTCTACATCCCATGAATGCTATTAGGGGGAACTCTGAAGCCGAAGCCATTCGCCGAGATATGGCAACCAGCAACAGTAAACAGGCTTTCTTTGATTTGAATCGCGCCTGCTTGAGATGCGGTGTCGTTTTGAGAAGACAGCAACGGGGAAATGCAAGGAGAGACGTGGCTTCCTCGTCGGGGATCTTGAATTTCCGAATCCATGTATACGGTGAGTGAACGGGCATCTGGTCGTCGAGACGGAATGTCGACCTCGGCATTGGATAGGATAGTTTTTTCCCAATATCTAGATGGCAGAGCATGGAATTGTGGTCAGCAGTGTTTTGTTCGAACCTTGACAATACCCACCCTGGGAGACGCTCCAACTTTGGGTTTTGTTGCGATATACCAACGTTGAGTCTGCGATGGTAGTGAGATGCATGGAGTTTGACCAGGTCACGGAGGGGGTACCGTAGGAACAACGTCACTGGCGGATGATGACGACTGCAAGGCCCTGAGCTTCTCGAACCAGAACCGCTCAGGCACAATAGAAGGCTTTGGGATGTTTGAGCTGTGTGTAGCCTAGATAGCTGGTCCGACATGTTTTGCGTAATGGAAGAACGCTTGGTCGCTTTCCGCAGTTGCAAATTGGCAGAAGGTGATTAGAATCTAGGACATCGTTGTCAAATTTTAAGAGAGTTGTAATGTTGCTGCAAAATAGTGGCACATTCCATTCAAAGGACTGAATCAAGCCCCCAGCCAAGTACGCACTCTGACGTACTATGTAAGAGGTCGCAGTACTCACCTGCCAGGCGGGCCGTCCCATGGCTTGCATCAGTCAAGCTTTTGAGCTTTTCTCCAACAGCGGCATCTAGCCACGAGCTTAAGATCAAGACACCAAACCAAACAGCCCCACCTTCGAAATAAGAGGGCAGTACACAAGAGCAAGAAGGATTGCACCGCGCAGAAAACCTACCAGACTAGCCTTATTCAGTGCCGTAGCACGGGCGTCCCTCAAGCTCGTTACAGACCGGCAATTGTAAATTTCAGATCGCTCTTCACCCGCATGCCACCGACGGCTGAAATTCCAAAAGCCATGCACCCACAATGTCTTTCCCTCTCCCCAACTGCACAGCAGCAAGCAGCCCGTGCTACATCCCAGCAGTCGTGTAACTGTGGAGATGCTGTGCCCTAGCCCCGTCACTCATCCAAACCACGTACGTAGCTGGTCGGCCATGTTCCTCGTCCTTGCGAAGCTCAGTGCCATCACCATCGCGCTTCCGACGGTGCAGGAAGACTTCGCCATCGCTGTCGGCAACCTGTAATGGACCATCTCTGCCTACGCGCTGACGTTCGGCGGGTTCCTTTCCTCCTGCTGGGCGAGCGCGGGGGCGATGTGTTCGGGTGTGAGTGGACTGCGGATTTTGGAGCTCCCGAGCGCGGCTAACGGCGAGGATAGGCATTGTTGCGTTTTGCTCTTTGGCATGGCTTTCTTCAGCCTGTTTGGTTTGGTTGGTGCCGTGTTGTCGACTTTCGTGGGGCTTGTTGTTGTGAGAGCTTTTCAGGGATAGGCGCCGCTTTTACGATTCCGTCGGCGCAGGCACTTATTGCTATTCATTTTAGCAAGCCGACGAAGAAGGCAAAGGCACTTGGGATATGTGGTGCTGTGGGCTCTTTGGGATTCATCGCTGAACTTATCCTTGGTGGTGTCTTCACGGCGTTCCTGGGCTGGCACTGGATCTTCTGCCTGTTTTTGATTGTCTCGGGGATCGTCACGCTGGCGACATACGTTGTTCTTCCACAAGTTCCCTCTCCTCGTGCCGCTACGCTGCCCCGAGGAAGCGTAGGCGACAGCGCACCGGCGTCATGAATGAGACTTCTACAGTCGGTTCGTGAGCGTCTAGTTCGATTCGACGCTCTGGGAACCTCTCTAGGCATCCCGGGTATTCTCCTCCTCACTTTCGCACTCACAGAAGGATGGGACGACGCTGAGACCATCACCACTCTGGTGGTATCCATCATCTTGCTTGCCATTTTTATCCTGCATGAACGCTCGGCTTTTCATGCAATCCTCGGCCCCCATTTGTTCCGCAATACCTCCTTCAACCTCACGTTGATCCTCGCTATCAATACCTACGCCGTACGACAAGCATGTAACTACTTCCTCACAGTACAGCTCCAGTCCTACGGCGCTAGTGCTATACACACGTCAGTCCTCTTCGCGCCACTCGGCATGAGCGCCCTCTTCTTCAATACTCTCTCAGGCTGCCTTGTTCCTGTTCTCGGTGCGAGCGCTATTGTGAGGCCTTTTCCTCTCCTCCCTATTCACCCCGTCTTGTTGAGTCGATGCGCTGACTTTCTTGCGTTCGTCCAGTAGTTCATCATCGGCTGGCCTCTTTTCCATTCCCGGCATCCTCCTCTTCAGCTGCATCACCGAGGACACTTCGTGCTGGCACCATACGTTCCCGGGGATGATTCTTTACATCGCGGTATGGGCGCCGTCTACACCATGGCTGACTTTTTCATTGTCTCTGCCGCTTCAAAGTCCGACCAGGACGCCGCTGCCGGCGTCTTCAACGTCGCGCTGCAGGTCGGCAGCAGCGTTTTGGACCTGGCTGTACTAACCGCCATCGCAGAGAGCGTCGAGAGGATACACGATGATGCGGGTATTCCTCATGGTGAGCTTAGTGGCATTGCGTACAGGAGCGTATACTACAACTGCGCAATCTTGAGTGGCATCGCGCCCTCCCTGAGCCTTTTCGCGATCAAGGTGCCATACAGCGTGCGCGGATCGATTTGGAAGAAGAATATGGACACAGGTTCCGTTGCTGAGACGTCTTCGTTTCACGAGCGACAGCCCACCCAGTCGCGGTGTAGTTGAGTATAGCATGTTGGCAAGTGTATCCACGGCCCACAAATGATGGCACCACCTATTGCTCCGGATGTTGCGAGCTGGAAGGACCCCGTGTAAGGAATTGCCTAGATGATCACAATGCAGCTAAGGAAAAGCACCCCCACCGCGATGCGGGGTTTCCAGTGCAGCTCTCCCACCTCGGGCATATATCATCACCCGAGGAGCTAGCCACGTGATATGCACTGCACATGGGCAAGGCCGTATACATGACGAGCATAAAACCCCGCGTTTCCAATACATACACATAGCCCAGTATTCCTCTTGCTCACCATGCACCTACTCGCAGCCCTCGGGTCCCTGCTCCTCCTCAGCACGCCAACCAGCGGCTCCGCCCCTCCGACGCCCGGGCTCGAATACCTGTACACGTCCTTTGTCGTGTGCGCGCCGCGGATCTTCACTACGCAAACCCCCAAGGGCCTACGAACCGCGATCCCCATCATCGGCGGCAACTTCACGGGTCCGCGCCTCGCAGGGACCGTCCTCGATCTGGGCGCTGACTGGGGTGTGACGGATCCGCAAACGGGCTTGTTCAGCGCCGACACGCGGTACAATCTGCAGACGCACGATGGCGCCGACATCTACTTGCAGACATCCGGGTCGCGCCAGCCGGACGGGGCGCTGCATTTGAGGATTGCCATCGAGACGGGCGATAAGTTGTACTACTGGCTGAATTATGTCACGGCCGTTGGGATATTGCGGCGCGTTGAGGAGTTTGAGAATGGGACGTATACCCTGCGTATTGATGTTTGGAATGTAGGTTTTCTTTGGTGCGTGTGGGTGATTAAAAACTGACGGGTTTTTAGCTGGCCGATGAATGGCGGAATACGACGTTTGTGAACGGTACGACTTATTAGTGCTAGCGTGTACAGCCTTCGCGCTAGGATTGTGGCACGGCGCAGTTAATTGAAGTTTGACCTAATAGGACAGGCCTTTTCTATACACCAAAAACCATGGTGTCTGCTGATCTAGGTGGCTAAGACTAACAAATCAATACCACTCGTATTTTTCGTGCTTCTGTGTTCCTATTTCCATCTGCGCTGTGAAAAAAACGCCTTGTCAACCATCACGATGAGCGACAACTAGAATGTATAAACAAAACTTACTTGGGCAGTACTATTAGCCTGTATAACAACTGTGATTAGACTTGTTAGTATCATATTGCTCCTTACCTGATACACTACCAACGTTGTTTCAACACAGCAGTACAACACTTCACAACGAATACGGACCAAGATCTAAATTGGACTGCTTACTACCTACTCACTACAAACACCACAACCGCCAAGGAAATAGCCACTACAGGAGACTTTTAAACGCCACGTCGCCGCCCATGTCAATCTGACCCACAGCGCGACCGAGGAAATGTGAGGGAACAGCACCGTCGCCATGCAATGCAAAGAGATGCGTTTCGTAGGGGATCGTGACGGCATTAGCTAAGCGGCTGACGGCTGGCGTTCAGGGCGGAGAGGTCGAATTTGGGCGCGGCGGGCTGATGCAGCGCGGGGGCTTGGCGGGCAGGTGCGCGGGTGTGCCGTACTTGGCGATGCTACTGGCGCCAGAGGGCACGCGCGACGAGGGCTGCTCGCCACTTTGGGATGCGATCCTGTGCATCCCTGCCGAACCGTTACCATGCATGCTTTGAGGAGAGCCGTAGGACGGCGTGCTGGCGGCCGAGGGGCTCACGCGCTGCATCGGGCCTGCCATTGGCGGCTGGCCCTGCATTTGGAACCCGCCATAGCCGTTCATCTGAGGCGGCTGCATTGGGAAGGGCATGTTACGGCCGCCCGGGATGAAAGCCTGACTCTGTGGGTTGAACTGCTGGCGGTTGTAGCTGCCGGGTATGGGGTGTTGGTTGCGGTTCGGCTGACCATTGTACGGGTTCGGCGGGAACTGTCCATACGCATAGGGCTGGGGCTGGGGCGCGGACATGGGTCGGTTGGATGGCGTGAACGGTGGCACTTGACCCATCGGATACGAAGGCTGCTGGTTCATCTGTGGCCAGCCCTGGTTCGAGGGCATGTGTTGCGTCTGTTGGAAAGGCTCCTGGTATGGCGCCATGGGCGTGTTCGCCATCTTGGGCGTCACCTGCGAGGGCATCACAGGGCTCTGGAAAGACATGCCACGTTGGAAGTCGGCGGACAGGTCATAGCCAGGCTGTATCTGCGCATACGGCTGGTACATGGTGGACGCACTCTGCGGTGGGAACTGCTGGCCGCTCCACCCGTACTGGGACTGTGCCTCTGGAGACGCCATGGCTGGGTAGGGGTTGCTGTAGGCGGTGGGGGAAGCTCCGGAGTCGACACTCGCATACTGTGCGTTTGGTGCGGGGCCTGGGTAGCCATCGTAGTAGACGGCATTTTCAGCCGCATACCCTGGCACTGCATACTGCTGGGGGTAGTAGACGTTGAAACGAGACCTAGCCTGGAAGTCGTCATCGTCGTAGTTGCGCTGCTTCTTGCTCTTCTTCTTGCCGGACGCGGAACTCGATCGTGACATGACTTTCTCCTTGTCTTCGCCCGACTCGGCCGTGTCAGCTGCAGGAGACGCTTCGCTCTCGACGCCAAAGATGCGCTGGCGGGCCTCTCGGTAACGTGCCTCACGCTCTTCACGCGTCATTGCGGCCTTGTCTTTGCCGTCGTTGCTGCCATCGCTTCCATCGACTTCGGATGTCGTCTTGGACGGGTTTTGTGAGTTGAAACCAGGGTTGGCGCCTGACTTTGCGTCTTCGCGACGCATTATTTTGCGGGCAGGGAGCTCGACAGGCGGTGTGTCAGCGCCTTTGGTGGCATCAACCATCTGCGACAGGGGGTGGGCTGTCAAAGTTAGAAAAGGCTGCGTAATAGTGGAAATCGTCACTCACATTCTACAGTAGGGAGTCCGTGTGATCTTGACGCCCGTCATGGTAGAGTCGACAACATGGCCGAGCAGGTAGTAGTCGGCAAGACGATGAGCAAGCATCCTGTAGAATGTGTTGCAGTTGGGCAAAGAGTACTCGCTCTCCCTGTCACATGTTAGCCAGGGCGCCGTAGGGTAGTGATAGACGCACCGAGAATCTTTGATGAAATCGATAAAGTCCTGCTCGATCTTGACAACAAACAGTCGGTCACGCGGAGACTGCAGGGCTTCGATGAGCTTCTCGTCTGGGGCAGAGGGCAGATTGGGGACGCCGTTGATCGAGGGCATGCCCGTTCCCGCAGGCTGGGACATGGGTCGGCCGCCGTTCAGGGAATGGTTGGGGTCGAAGAGCATGTGTGGGCCGGTGGGAATGCTGGGAAAGCGGCCCGGGGAACGCCGCGGTGGGACTGGGGTTCATGACTGCAATTTCGTGCAGCTGGTCGCGAAAGGCACGAGCGGCGCCATTGTCCGAGCCTTGGCGCGAGTCGGCGACCACCGAGTCTGGAGGAGACGTCACGTCTTCCTCCTCGACCGCTCTCAAACTGGCGCTATCGTCGGGGCGCAGCGACTCTTTCTCGTCGAGTGCAAAGGTGGTGGCCGAGGCAACGCTCTTCCCGTCGATGCTGGGAGGCTTGGCCGAACCGTCCGAGGAGGACAGCTGGGTGCTGCTGTCTTCGGCGGCAGAGATCTTGACGAGTGCAATGGACCGCGGGCGCTCAGGCAGCTCTTGCTTGACGTCCGAAGACGGGGCAGCCGACTGTTGGGCAGTGTCGGTCCATTGGCCGGTGCGGTCTGCAGTGTTGCCCGCGGCTCCGTTGAGGTGGGCCTCTCTCTTCTCGACGAGTTGCGGCGGCCCGGTGTTGGCGGGGACAGAGCGCGCAATCGGTGGCTGGGTCAGGATCCTGGGGGTCGCGACAGGCGGCTTTGGCTTGGCGCTGGTGTTCTGGATGGGTGTGGGTGGCTTGAGGGCGGATGCGGCGACCTGGTGAGGATTAGCGTGGTCCATAGGATGGGACATGTCGACGGACCTTGGCAAAGGAGAGCCTTGCCTGGGCCTGCTCTTGCGGCGAGGGCGTTGCAGAGGCCATGGCAGCGGCGGGGTGTGGATGAAGGAGGCGCTGGCCGCGCGGAGACAGGGTGCTACTCGAGTATTTGCGCCGTGGCACGCACGTGAATGCTCAGGTGCAGGGAAAGACAGGCGGGCGAGGCGCGGCGGCGCGGGCGGGGGTGCAGCGAAAGAGAGAGGTGGTTGATCTTCAAGAAATGGGATGCTCAAGGAAAGTCGCGGTAGCCAGGGCCAGAGAGCTGGACATTGTGGTGTGCCGACATTCGACGCGTGCGGTGGAGTGGTGAGTTGTGCTGGGCTGTGCGTGGTGCGGTGTGCGTGCTGAGTTTTGCGGTGCCGTGCTGTGGGGGTTGCAGTTTGGAGAGCAGCCTCGGCGAGGGCGGGCGGTGGGTTGGTGGGTTGGTAGTTTGGTGGGCTGGTGGCTTGGTGGGCTGGTGGCTTGGTGGGTTGGTGCGCAAGGCTTCGGCGCGTGGAGGGTGCAATGCAATGCAGACACGCGAAGCAGGCGACAAGCGGGCGACAAGCAGGCGACTGGCAGGCGACTGGCAGGCGACTGGCAGACGAGCGTAGCGGCGGGGCGAGGCGAGGCGAGGCGAGGCGAGGCGAGGCGGGCAGAGGCAGCGCAGCGCGAGGCGGGCTGGTGTCGTGCGGGGTGCGAGCGTGAAAGTGGAAAGTCAGTCAAAGTCGAAAGTGAAGAGCGCGGTCAAGCTGGTGGGTCGAGTCACGTGCGGGAGCGTAGGTTGGATTCTTTGAATTCCTCACGTGTGACCTCATCTTGGGCCCGAAAGACAGCGAAACAGAACCGAGCTCTCTTGGCAAGCCGTCTGACTAGCCACTGACTAGCCAGTGCACACCACACGTTGACTGGGTACTCCCGTCGCGGACGCTGAAGCGGAGGCTGAGCTGCCATCTCCACGACACCATGTTCCGGCGTGCTGGCACGGGCGCGTCCAAGGCCTCGGCGACGACGCTCTGCCAAAAGTGCCTGAAGCGCGGGCACTACAGCTACGAGTGCAAGGCGAGTGCGCAGGAACGGCCGTACAAGTCGCGCCCCTCGCGCACCCAGCAGCTGCTCAACCCGCAACTGCAGCCCAAGCTCACCACCGAAGTGCCCAACGACTTGGTGCGCAACAAGGGCGTCGCCGACGACATGCTCGCCAAGAAAGACGAAGCGCGAGGCCGCACCGCCGGCCGCAAGCGCTCGAGGTCGGCGTCTGTAGACTCGGTGTCGACCATCTCGACCAACCGCTCGCCATCCCGCTCGCCGCCGCCGCGACGCCAGAAACACAGCCGGCGCTCAGCATCCACCGACTCGCAACGCAGCCACAACGCCGACGGAACGCATGACCGCAACACACGGCGGCGCAGGAGCTCCTTCAGCCCGGAGCAGCGCGGACGCAGAGGCCCACCACGCGACGTCTCACCGCCACACTCAGGACCGGCCAGGACGAGTCCGCGCCGCGCAGTCCAGCGCACTCCCAGCCCGTACGCGAACCGGCCTGGTGTGAGAGAGGCACCGCCGCCTGCGAGAGAGGCACCGCCTGTGAGAAAGGCACCGCCGCGGGAGACGAGTCTGAGTCCGTTCAGCAAGCGCGTGGCACTGACGCGGGCAATGAATGCGGGCTAGTCTTTTCTCTTGACTTGTTCTGTTGTTTCTGGAGACCCTGGCTCGACTGTACCATAGCTCTGCATACCCACCATAGTCCAAACTAGCCTGGCATTTGTAGATTCCTCTCGTGTGACCCATTCCTTGTCCCACCGATTACGACTCCTCCCACCCGTCCTCTCCAACATGCCTCCCACCCGTCTTCGTCGACATAGCTGCCACCCGTCCTCGTCGACATGCCTCCCACCCGTCCTCGTCGACATGCCTCCCACCCGTCCTCGTCGACATGCCTCCCACCCGTCCTCTCCAACATGCCTCTTCACCCCTCGTCCTCTTCGACATCCCTCCTCCGCTCCCTCTCGTCCTGCACCTCACGCACGCGCATCGCCTCGACCAACTCGCCGCCCTCCCACCCCACCTCTTCTCCCCCTTGGACCGCTCCTCCCGCTCCGCCCTCTGCGCCGCCACTCTCTCCCTCACCAACCGGGCCAGCGCATTCTCCGTCGCCCTCTCAACCCACCCTCGCGCATCTTGTCCTGCAAATCGCGCTTGAGATCCCAATTGGGCTTGCGCGGCTGCAGCGTCAAGAGATGGAGCGGCGCGTCTGCGTTTTCTTTTTCCTGTGCGGCTTTGCTTTGCAGCGCGAGTTGGGCCGCTTTGTACTCGAGTGTGCTTGTGGACGAGGCGGTGGGCGGGTTTTGGAATCCCAGGCGCACGTTGCGCGTCGTGGGGTCGAAGTTGCGGCCGGAGAGGTAGGATGGCGTCGGCGTCGGCTCGTTTTCTGCTGGCGGGGGAGGGTGGTGGGAGAGTCGGTTGCAGCGTCGTCCGAGGGCGTGTGTTTGCGCTTTAGGGATTTGAGCTGGGCGAGCCGTGTTTTGCGGTCGTTGGAGGCGGCGGAGAGCTTTTCGTGCGAGGACATGGTGGTGTGGTAGTGTGTGTAGAGTGGTAGTGTGTGTAGAGTGGTAGTGTGTGTAGAGTGGTAGTATGTGTAGAGTGGTAGTGTGTGTAGAGTGGTAGTGTGTGTAGAGTGGTAGTGTGTGTAGAGTGGTAGTGTGTGTAGAGTGGTAGTGTGTGTAGAGTGGTAGTGTGTGTAGAGTCTGGTAGTGTGGTGTAGAGTGGTGTAGAGTCGTGGTGTGGTGTAGAGTCGTGTAGAGTCTGGTAGTGTGGTGTAGAGTGGTGTAGAGTCGTGGTGTGGTGTAGAGTCGTGTAGAGTCGTGGTGTGGTGTAGAGTCGTGGTGTGGTGTAGAGTCGTGGTGTGCATAGACTGTATTAGTTGGCTTGGATGTGTTGGTCAGAGTGAAGGCTGCGGAGCCAAAAGTTCACGCTCGGAGGTGAGATGCGGCGGGCGGGCCAGACCAGGCGTGCAACACCAACTTTTCCCGCGACACCACGCCCACGCACGCACGCCCATGCCCCATCCCCCTCTCCCGTCATGGCAAGGTGAAGGCTGCCGCATCTCCCCCGCCCATGCCCCGCGCCCGCATCCCCCATGTCAGCCTCGTCGCCGGCGCCGATGCCCTCGTCCTGCCCTGGCTCGCCCCGAGAGCCGTCGCCGCGCCGCCGTCGCCGTCGCCGTTGCCGTCTCCGGTCGTGAGGCGTGGGCCCAGTCATGCAGCCCCCACCGCCAGGCGGGACATGGGCCACGCGAGGACGGCGAGGACGACAAGGGCATCCTCGACGCGTGGGCCATGTCGAGCCCCGACTGCGCTGGAGCTGCGATACGCCGACATGGCCTTGTTTGCCCACCGTCACGCGAGACGCTACACCACGGCAACCTCGACCCGCGAACCAGCCCGCACGGCCAGCTCTGCGCCCGACCCCGCCGGCGGCAGTCGCTACTCCCGCCACTCCCGCCGGAGCTCCTGGAAAGACGAGCTGTCCAAGCTGGCCGCGGACCTGACGCCCGAAAAGGCCGGGCGTGCGCGACAAAAACACATTGCCGTCGCCGAGGCCCGCCTGAAGCGCCAGGTCGAGCGGCTGCAGCGCGACCGCGGGCGCTTCCGCAACGCGCTGCTCTACGACGGCCAGTACCGCTCGCTGCGCCGCTTCATCCTCGGCCTCAAGCGCTGGCACGAGACGACAGAGGACGTGCGCAAGGACAGCGCCATCGACCCACACGACGAGCCCTGGATCCTCCGCACCTTTGCCGCCCTCGACCGCTCCACCTATGCCCACACAAGCCTGCTCACCAAGCCCCTCACCCTCCAGCACGACCCCCGATGTCGCCCTTACACCACCACCCTGCTGCACGGCACCGACCCACACGGCCCAGACCGCATCTGGTCCAACTGGCAGGACTTTGGCGACTCAAGCACTTCTTCGAGAGCCTGCTCGTCTACCTGCTCGACAAGAAACCGGGCCACGCCCAAGACTTCATCCCCGTCCTCGCCGCCGACCCCTCACTGCCGCCCGCCAAGTCTGTCCTCCTCGCAGACGCTCTCGCCCACCTGGCCAAGCTGCACGTCAAGGGAGAGTACCCCGCCGGCCAGGGCTGGCACTCGACGCCTGACGCCAACCCCCGCAACTTCATCTCGACATTCCTCCTCTGCACCCGGTTCGTCGACACCGCCGTCTACTCGCAGGACCTGCTGCACAGCCTGGCCCTGTTGGCGGACACGGCCGACCTGCGCAACATCTACGACACGCTGATCGAGTCGAGGACGCGTCTGTCCGTGGGCACCACCTTGCACTACGCGAGCGCCTTCGGCGAAGCGGGCGAGTTCCGCTATGCGCTGCAGTGTCTGGAGCGCCGTCTCGCCGCCTTCAAGCACACGGACCGCGCCCTCGTTGTCAACTCGGAGCGCTTTCGATGGACCTGTGCGGCCATCCTGCGCGGCAGCATGCGCCAAGCAAACAACTACCACGAGACACCAGCCATCGTAGCCGCCTTTGTCGGTTTCGGCGTCAAGATGGACCTCCTCCTCTACGACGTTGTCATGCGCAATGCCATGGACGCCGGCGACTTTGCCACTGCCTTCAAAGTCTACAACGCGCTCGACGAGAACGGACTGGTCCCGGACAAGTACACCTTCTCCATCCTGCTCCACGGCTGCACCAAACAGAGCGACCCTGCCATGTTCAAGGCCTTCGCCCACTGGTGCCTCAAGAAGGCAAAGGAGCTGCGCGATCCCTGGCTGGCTACCGACTGTCTCTACTATGCCTACATCTGCGAGCAGAACAAGGTCGTTTCGGCGCGCGACACAGGCTTGCTCTGGCGGACCTACCTCGACCTGTTCGACCTGACGCCACTGGAGCCTTTTGTTCGGTACGGGAGCCGCCCGATGAAAGATGCCATCGACCAGCACGTCGACCCAGCCATCGACCAGCACAGCCAGCCGGCCATCGACCAGCACAGCCAGCCGGCCATCGACCAGCACAACGAGCCAAAGAGGCACAAGCTGGCCCCCACCCCCATGGCACTCTACCTCATGCTCCAGACCGAGATCCAGACGACGCAAACATTGGGGATCCACTACCTCGAGCGCCTCTACAAGACCTTCGGGCATGCCCTTCTCAAAGGACCCCATCCCACCCTCGCGGCCCTCTCCCAGACCCCGGCCGCCTGGAACGCCTTCCTGCACGCCTTCTGCGCGCAGAAACAATACGCGTCAGCCTCGCAGGTCATCAAAGACATGAGCGCCCACGGCGCCGCGCCCAGCGTCTACTCGTGGAACATGTTCATGCAGTCCTTCTTCAAGACCGGCCAAGTTGCCGCTGCCGAGCGCGTCTTCGCCATCATGCGCGCGCGGGGCGTCGACCCGGACTCGTACACGTACGGTGTCATGGTGCGCGGGTACGCCAAAGCCCAGCTCGTCGACCGCATCGGCGAGCCCATGCAGCACATTGACGACGAAGCCCAGCTCGACCCAGACCTGCTGCGCGCCCTGGCCCAGGTGCAGCGACGCCAGGACCTGACCGTCGCCCTGGAGCGCAGCCGCCTCGACAAGGAGAAGAGGGCTGCCGAGGCGAGGGAGATGCGGGAAAAGGAGGAGCAAAAGCGCTTCGAGACACCCCGCTTTGCCTCGCTGCTTACGAATGCCCTGCGCTTCAGGCCCGCGCCGCATTGGGATAACGGGGACGTGAGCGACGACTTCATGGAGCCGGATGACGAGCCCGTGGAGAAAAATCCAGCGTCTCAGACCACGGTAGACAGACCCCACACGTCGACCTCGGAACCCACCTTCAAGTCGCTGCTCAGCAGCCGCACTTCAGGCGTTGTTGCCAGGTCACTACCCCCGTTCAACACCCCACCAGCCATGGAAGCGAGGTCCAGTAGCATGCAGGGCAGCAACAGCGGGGAGAAGTAAGACAATGTACACTTGTATATAATAGTCTAAGCAAGTTCACCATCTTAAACCACCCCGGAGCACCACCATGCTAGTTAAGAAGAAGCTAGTGCAATGTCAACGTAGAAACATCTCGCTCTTACACTTGTATCCTGCGTTGAGTGGCTACCGAGTAGTGGCTACCAAGTAGTGCCACGTTAGGCGTTGCTGCTAGTACCGTACCGTCTGGCAGCGCCCACGGTCGTCATGGAGAGTAGATGAAGAGATATTCATACCCAGCAAATGCACATCTAGAAAGAAGGAGTATGCTACATTGCATATATAGTAATTCAAAAGGCATAGAAATACTACAAGGCGCGCATGCTCAGACTCAGCCAGTGCAAGTAAGTAGATAGAGAGAAGGCACAAGCGCATGCTCCACTTCACTTGTACACATATTCTCGGCACAGCAAGTAGCATGAAGAGTAACCGCTCACCGCGCAATATGAAGCGTGTGAAGAAATACAAAACAGTCAAGGGCAACAGCAAGCCTGAGACGAACTGAGCATGCGCGATGAGTACTAGGACAACGGCCTCCGACTACGAATGGGCGGTGATGAAGTGCCAACGTGATGCAGTGTGAGCCCTCGATGCATCGTCAACGAACGAGTATTCAATCGAGTGGGGTGCGTAGGCTGTATCCGCTGATCCTCGTGGATTTCTCAGCTCAAAGTCCGTTTCCATAGTCGGTGGGAGCATCAGCTAGTTTGACTTGCCCCATTTGCCCTGCTTTCAAACCTGACATGCTCCATCTTCGCGGAGCATCGCACACACGGGCTCCGGGATACTCGGGCGGCGACGCAACGAGAAAATACTCAAGATGGCTCCATAAGCCGCTTGATATCCAAGTACGTCTCCACGCCCAACTAGCCAGGCAAAGCGGAGATATCCGAGCGGTCTCGGCGTCCGTAGTCAGACAGCGTATCCACGGTCCAGCAACAGCGGTCGATTGTTGTGCCCTCTCTTTCCTGGTCGAGTAGGTAACAACACCAGAGGCTCTGTCGTCTCGCTCTGGCTTCGGCTTCGGCAGTTGCTCTTGTGTGCCGCAGATTGTTCATCGGCCCACTTGTATCCAACGCAGCGTCTCATGCGTCAGCGTGTGTCCGGACTCGTGGTTCTGCACGACGTCATTCTGCGTTGCAGACGCACCAAGAACACCCGAGGATGCCGTCGAAGATTCTTCGTCTCTGTCGATCTCCTGCTGCGTGCCTTGGTGCCCCACAACACTCATCCGTAAGCATGCATGCACCCGCAAAGCCCGCGCGTTCGCTGTTTTTTTTTTTCAGTTCCCGTGATGATGGCCATTGTGCCGGCTTTTGTATGTACGAGCGCGTAATGGCAGCGCTCGCGGGGGTCTCGTGATTTGTAGAATTTTGCGAGAGGAGGCCAACTAGGCGACCGGTTTTTGCGTAGACATGAAACACACAACGCAAGGCGCTGTGCTGCACAGATACCGCAGAAGCAACCGGAGAGTAAGTTGGCACTGTCTGGTCTGGTACCGAGCCCTGTACCCTGGACAGAATCAGAATCTTTCGCAACCTCGCGCACCCCGCAAAGAAATTCTGTGTGACGAGTCTCGGTGACGTCGGTCCATGCACCCCACAGAGCCTCATGTGGGCCGCCGAGCAAGGCCCGCACCAACAGGATTTGTGCGGAGCTTAGCATGCTCAAGCCTTTTGCGGGTGTGGCTTAGCCTAACTGACATCAACGTCGGTGGTGCGATGACGTCTTGGAGCAACGCGCACCGGCTTCTAGCGAACGGTAGCGCTGCAGCATGATAGCGTAGTTGTTGCGCGAAGGGGAAGCCGTGCCGACAATGGTGACAGCATTGGGGGTTCAGAGGATCGTTGCCGAGTCCTGGAGTGGTGGAACGGGGGTTTATAGAGCCCATGGAGTCCCCGTGTATCTCCAGATTCACACCATCCTCTTGGGTTTTCGATAGCACCATGGCTGCCACAACAGATATCAAGGATGAAAGGCCCTCGCATGATTCTTCCATGCGAGACGTCGAGAAGAAGCCAGTCATGCTTTCTGGCGGCGCGAAGCAGATCTTCCGCCCCAGGATCATTGCCATGGCGTGTATTGTGTCCATGGGTGGATTCAGTAGGTGTCTGTCCACACTGACGTGGGAGCAGTTGGGTTAACCATTTCTCAGTCTTCGGATATGACACGGGTCAGATCTCGGGATTCCTCGAGATGCCAGACTTCCTCCTGAAGTTTTCAGACGACACCAACGAAGACGGTTCCCTCAAGTTCAGCAACGTGCGATCTGGACTGATTGTGGCCCTGCTATCAATCGGCACTCTGGTCGGTGCTCTGATCGCTGCACCCATCTCCGACAAGTTCGGCCGCAAGTACTCGATTGTCTTCTGGAACATCATCTTCTGCGTCGGCGTCATTGTCCAGATCACTACAACCGACACCTGGTACCAAATCGCCATCGGCCGCTGGGTCGCAGGTCTAGGAGTCGGTGGTCTCTCCGTCCTCACGCCCATGTATCAGTCAGAGACGGCGCCTCGCTACGTCCGTGGTGCGCTCGTCTCGTGCTACCAGCTCTTCATCACGCTCGGCATCTTCGTCGCATACTGCATCAACTTTGGCACCGAGGATCAGAACAGCTCGCGCGCCTGGAAGCTGCCAATAGGCATTGGTTTCATATGGTCTGGTCTAATGGTGCTAGGTATCTTCTTCATGCAGGAATCGCCTCGCTGGGAGTACCGCCAGGGCAAGATCGACAACGCCCGCAAGACCATTGCGCTCACATACGGCGTTAACGAGGACCATGCAGAGGTGCAGCGCGAGATCAGGGAGATTGAGTTGAAGATGGAGGCTGAGCGTGCTGGCGGTGGCAAACACCCTTGGTATGAGATCTTCACGGGTCCAAAGATGGGGTATCGCACACTGCTTGGTATCACGCTTCAAATGCTGCAGCAACTTACTGGTGCAAACTATTACTTCTACTACGTAAGTCATCGTATTGACAAGAATCCACTAAACCAAAATTAACCCGCCCAGGGAACAAGCATCTTCCAGTCCATCGGCCTGTCCAACTCGTACGTGACCAGCATCATCCTCGGCGCTGTAAACTTTGGCTGTACATTCCCTGGTCTCTACATCGTGGAGAAGTACGGTCGTCGCCCCGCGCTCATCTACGGCGCGCTATGGATGTTCATGTGCTTCCTTGTCTTCGCCTCGCTCGGCCATTTTGCGCTGGAGAACAGCGACGGCACACAGTCTCAGGGCGTTGGATACGCCATGATTGTCTTTGCTTGCCTCTTTATCGCCGCGTTTGCATCTACCTGGGGTCCTATCGTGTGGGCTGGTGAGTGACTCCCCACCCCATCTTTCACCCATACTAACTACCACCACAGTTGTTGGCGAAATCTACCCGAGCCGCTACCGCGCGAAGTGCATGGCGTTAGCAACTGCCTCGAACTGGACATGGAATTTCTTACTTTCCTTCTTCACGCCCTACATAACCTCCGCGATCGATTACCGATACGGGTACGTGTTCGCAGGATGCTGTTTTGCAGGCGCACTGGTCGTCTACTTGTTCGTGTGCGAGAGCCACGGACGCTCGCTCGAGGAGATCGATACCATGTACATTCTCGGCGTCAAGCCGTGGAACAGCAAGCACTGGGTGCCCACTGAGGGCGAGGATCTGCCGAATCTCGATACCACCTATCTCACGCCTGGCGCCAGGGGCATTAATAAGAAGGGCGAGGCCAGAGTGCCCGAGCACGCCATGATGGAACGTGTCCCTGAGAGCGAGATGCAGAGTAGTGGTGCTGCTACTGGGGCGAGGTAGGAGGTGTGAGTCGCCAGTATGTTTAACACTACATGTGAAGCATTCAGCGTGTTTTCCACTTTCAATAGTAACATTTCGAACTCTATGTTCTGCAGAAGCAAACATTCAGTTCCATCCATCTCCCGTACTCGACGTGTGCGTGACGGAAGCTGACCTAACGCTCCAAACAACATGTCAGCACATCCAGTCAACCCTGGCCCAGCCATACAGAGCTCGACCCTTGCCTTTTCCGCCCTGGTCATGGTCGGAAGCCATATCGTCCTCGGATGGATAGTGCATTTCCTCGTCGTATGCGTCCTGATCATCTTCTGGGTATTTTCTATTGTCTGTTTACTCGCCATCGTCATCATGTGTTTTGAGTGTTGTCTGCTTGCTCTTCGTCTTGGTGGTTGAAGGCTCGCCCTTCTTAGGGCCTGCCATGCTGAACAGTGGCCGACCGACTGCGAAATGGAAGAGTGGCGTTTGCACGTTTGAATGCCGTGCTCAAAGCGTCCTAGCATGGTGCCCTCACAGTGTTTCTATAGCCAATCCATTGTGTTTGTTCTATCCTTTCATGGTTTCGGCTCTACGATTTCGATTACTACGTTTTCTCTTCGTCCGTTGTGCGCCCCAGTTTTACAATCACACTCAGTTATTCAACACATCTACTAGCGACAGCATTATCAATCAGTCTTTCACCAACGCTCTCAACAACGCCTACAGACTTCTTGACGAGGAGCGACTCAGGAGTGCCACGCAGAAGCTATCAAGGTTCTGGATGATGCCGCTATACCAAGGTATCATCGCATGAAAACACTTACACTGCTAGGATCAATCCTGGCCAACTGGGAGGAGGTAAACAAGTGTCGCGTCGATGCATGGGCACTGTTCAAGCTAGTGCGACACTGGCATCGCAAAGGCAATGGCGCAGAGATTGACGAGGCCTTGGACTAAATACGCGAAACGCTTGAAGAACTTGACATGGCGCTCGAGGCCGAAGTACTAGAGGGCCTGGATAGCGACGAGGAGGCCAAGGCTACGAATATCGTCCAGGCCAACGTAGAGGAGGATATCGAAGAGACGAGGGCACAGCTAGGAGTCTACACTATGGACAATGTCGCACGGCCTAGCATCATCGCTGCTCCTGCCGAGAGCAAGATGGAAAAGGAGGCAACCCCAGCGAAGACTAACAAGGCAGGCGACTTGTCCCAACTGCTCTTTTGACGCCTTTTTAAACAATGACAGTGCACGAATCCAAACTGGCTCACACTCGCCCTGTCCATGGCGCCTGCAAAGAGCGACGATGGCACATAAGTTTCCGCTGTGCCTCGGACGCTGTTCGGATCTGCGTCGTATGCTCAGGTCGCTACGCCCGGATTTGCTGGATCAAACTGTAAGAATATAGTTCTTAGCGCACAGCATAGGCTAGTGTCCACAGGGCGATCTTCTGACGCAGAGAAGTAGATGCGCAGAAAACCTGGTCGTGAAGCGGCAGGTACAATGCTGCAGACTCTGCAGTACGTTAATGACAAGCGAGCGAGCCTCTTGCTGGCCAGGCAAAAGTATGGACCAAGGGCAGCCGGAATTTCGGGGCTTTAATCGAGAACACAAAGCGGTCACATAGCGAAACTGCACTGGTTAAATACGTTTACTGACTATCCTTATTACGCGCTCTGTGCACTGCTGCCAAAAAGAAATCTTAGAGCGTGAAATTATGCCAGCCTACTAACTTGCAATTCCTACTAAATAACCTCAACAAATATAAACGCACCAACTACAACGCTTCCCAAACAATGCACATCGACATCGTTATCCCCGTCCACACACCACTGATACCAAGCCTTTAGTAGTCCGACCCAACCAACTGGTCAAGCCCGTGATCAAACAGGCCCGTGGTCACATGCGCGAACCAGCAATTCAATGCAACGGCTGAGGTACTAATTGCTCTGCAGTCGTACCGAATAGTTACTGATACCGTTTCTCTGCACACTTGGGCGTCTACGCAGTATTGGATAGTAGCGATGAGCGAGCTTTTGCCTGCTCGGCTGCTGTTGCTGCTGAGTATTACTTTCCTGTATCACTTTCCAACATGACATGACATGATATGATTAGAGTAGAAAAATACGCTTAAGAGGTCGAAGCGCCGTATGAGGTAAACATGTATTAGGGCAATGTCAAGAAGCACGTGCAGGGGAAATAGTTGCAGATGGCAGAAACAACGCCGAGGCGATGCGATGCATACGTGTTGAGAATAATTACAAGTAATAAGGGTGTATGCGTGACACGTCCAAGTCTCCGCTCTTTTAGAAGCGTACCAGAGCCCAGCAGCCCGCATGTATCCAATGTCAAGGTTAAGAAAGCACGTTGACGTCGCGGCGAGGTGTGTGATTGCTTGATGTTTCGAGCTTGATAATTATTCCAGCTTCGACAACCCTGCCATGCAAGCTTGCATGTTGTGCCACGGCATATGGTCGTACACGGGACGATCGGAGGTGGGGCCTGCATACCCTCACCGGACCCCGTCCCTGCAGCGGAAGAAAAGCGATGCGATGCAGAAGATTGATGAAATCCAGGACTCCAGAACGCCACCGTTTGGATATATGGTGTAAATCAGAGAGCGAGAACAAGGAAACTGTACAAAGCGATAGTAATGGTGTGCTTAGAAGTTCTGCGCAATGCCAGAGTTTCCTTGTTGCGGGAAGACCGAGGGTTCTCGATCCTAGTGTTGCGCCGCGCTGACACGTCCCGAATGACGGGCTGCTGACCTGCGCCGTACGGATCTGTATTGCCGTAGGGGCCCGTCTGGTAGTAGCCTTGGTTGTCGTAGTACTCGTTGGCGTTGTTGCCCATGCCAGGATACTCGCCCGAGGCATCGGACCGGTTGGCGGCAGAGTAGGACGAAGATGCGTTGGAAGGACCACGTTGCACGCCAGCCTGGTTCTGCGTCGAGTTGGGTGCCGCGCCTCCGATAGCACCAGCGCCGAGTGCGCCAAGACCATCCGAGTCCATCGTCTCGCGGCGGCCGTTCATCAGGGGGTCGTTGGATCCTTCCGAGTAGGCGGCGCCAGTGGGGAGTGTGGTGTATTGTAGCCTCCAGGGTTGCTGTTGCTGTCTGAATACGTCATGCCACTGGTGAGGGTGGTAGAAGCCTTGCGGTTCGAGCTTGTGGCGGTGTTGCCCCATCCTCGGTAACCGCTCGAGTCTTCGGCCATCTCGGAGCCTAATACACCACCGACCGCGGGAAGTGTAGGATCGTGGTTGGGGTTGAAGCCATACTCCTCGACCTCCTTCCGTCGCTCCTCCTCGTTGTTCTGGCGCGCCTTGCGTTTCCTCCACAGGATAATACCTGCCAGGAAGAGCAGGGCAACGACGACGACGGGCACGACGACAGCAATTGCAGTCTTGCCGCCGGAACTGAGACCTTTCTGGGTAGCTCCATCGGCGGATTTGGGTTCTGCGGTGCTGGTGGTCGAAGATCCGCGGGTAGTGGCCGTCGAGGCTAGGCCTCCGGTTCCAGTGGTTGCGACAGGGCCTTCACGGGTGACAACAGAGGTGACGATGATAGGGGTGGGTGTCTCTCCGGCGCGGGTGGCAGAGGGAGTGACGGTGACAACTGACGTCGCAACCTCGGTCGTCAAGGGCGGCGCAGACGAGGCAGTGATGACTTGAGTGGTTGCAGGCGCGGGTGTGCTTGATGAAGGGGCGGCCGACGGCGGTGCGGCCGACGACGGTGCGGCCGATGAGGGTGACGGTGCGGCCGACGAGGGTGGCTGTGATGGTGGTGCTGCTGCTGAAGAGGTTGGAGGAGCAGCCGAAGATGCTGGCGGGGCGGCGGACGAGGTAGGCGGAGCGGCGGACGAGGGCGCGGGGGCCGACGACGCTGGAGCAGCTGCAGAGGTCGCAGGCGGCGCAGCTGAGGAGGCGGGCGGCGCAGCTGAGGAGGGCGTGTTAGGAGCCGCAGACGACTGCGCAACAGAGGGAGTAGATGGCGCGGGCGCAGCGGACGACGGCGCTGGCGAGGCTGCCGACGGTGTTACACTCGGTGCAGGTGCAGAGGAGGCGGCGACTGAGGGGGAGGCAGGGGAGGAGGGCGCTGCCAACGATTGAGTTGGCGCCGATGAAGGAGAGACAAGGGAGATGAACGTACTGGCAGCAGTGTTGTTCACTGACGACATGTTGACGGTCGCAAGGCACGCAGGCGGCCAGGCAGAAGAATATCAAGTCGCCGAGGGTGAGGGTGAGGGTAAGGATGAAATGGCTAGTGTCGCGGGTACCGGCAGTGCTGGTTTCTTGGTGCGTCCCAGTGTTTGGTGATGTGCGGGTCCACTGTCGGTGTTCGTGCGGCAACAGGCGGTGGGACAAGACAAGTGATGATGTATGGCTAGGGCAGAGCCAGCAGAAACGGGGATGAGGCCCTGGGTGGTGAGTGGAGGAAAGCGAGCGAAAGAGGAGGTGATGCAGAAGGGAGTGGAGCGCCGCGGGAGGAGACTGGCGATCCGAGCTTGGTTTGATCCACCGCAAAGAAAGGGCTGCCTTATCTGGCCAAGCTGAGCGGCGCGAGGTTGCGTTGCTTTTGAGCGCACTGTGGCCACGGCGCACGCTGGCAGCTCAGCTATTTTGGCAGGTAGCGGCACCTAGCTAGACAGAAACCAGCGCTGCATAGCGGAGACGCTGGGCCGAATCGCAATTAGCTGCCTCTGTTTTGGGCACCTTGAATGCGCTTATGCGCCGCCTAGGGGAACGCGGAAAGCTGTGGCTGAGTGCAGCGTCTCAAACGATGGACACTGGCCTACACGCCTCCATTGGACAGGCGGACGCAAAGATGCACCCAAATCCCCTCACGCTCGAGGACAAACACCACGACCAGGCTGGCAGCCGTCGTGCGACACGCTGGACGCAGGTGTGCGCAGATTGCTCTTGCGTCATGCCATCGCCCGTCTTCCCTGCTCGTTCTCGTGACATCCTGGTCGTCGATAGCATCATTCTTTGCGCGCTGCTCGTTTTCGATAGTGGCCCGTCCGGGCGCCACTGATTGGCCACTCGGCCACTCTATAATTACAGTCTGAAGTCAGAGTCGCGCCGGGACGTTGCATACCGCTCCCAGACAGTGGCAGCGCCCCAGAGACCACCCACTACCTGAACGAGGCAGTCTACTCGTATCTATCTACAAACACTTTTTGTTCGAGCAATTGGTGCCAGTGCCCTTTCGCATTCCGGTCAGCTATTCCCGTGTTCAACCCATTAAGCTTCTGAAGTTCTTCCCTGTCTGCCAGGATGCCCTGCATGACGCCCCGCTTCCACCCACCACTGACAGATGCTTTGCCTTTTGCAAGGAGCGTGGACCTTGCTGCAGCATCAGCCTAGCAATTGATTGAAATGCCGCCGAATTATTTGCTGTGCGTGAGCAGAGTTACCTGAAACATATACGGTCTCCGGGCTGCATGCTGACTGGTTACGGCTAATGCCGCAGCCATTGAATTCACATGTACATGGTAAACATGGATCGTAGCACACTTCTAGCCTACAACTAGGGCCTACACGAGACCTGGAATCACAGCCTTTCGATTTCCCACCTTGTCCTCGCCAAATTTCTCCACATACCACCGCTTGCCCTGCAGTGCGCGGGGCAGCATCGTGCTGACCTCGTTGATAAGGAACGTGCGGGCTGGCTGACATTTCAGGCCGCCAATCATCCACCAGCCAGCCCACTCGATCCATTCGCAGAAGTAGTGAGCGTACAAAATGTACTTGAACAGCCCATTCTTCGGGAGCATGTACACTTTGTCTACGCCCTCGATGGGCTTGCCTTGCTCGGCTGCATCTTTGCGCTGCCGGCGCTCGGCTGCTCGCCTGATCTCGCGCAGGTCGTCGTCGTGGAACATGTTACCCAGCAGTCCCCAGCACCATATCACGAGGCCCAGGAAGCTCCACCCTGCGCGGCCCTGCCAGTCGTAGATGGTCGTCGGCCCGTACCCTGAGAGGTATCCGCCAATCGAGATTGCGTTGGTGACTTGGAATGCGAGCATCATCAGGCACACAACGGGGCTCATAGGCGACATGCTTGGATTGAGGAACAGCGGCGAGATGATGGCGCGGTAGACGTAATGTATCACCTAGAGATTTCATCAGCCATGTTGCGTCACTGTTCCGAGTTCTCGACCTACGAAGCAGCCGACCATCGTCCAGTTACCCCACGGCAGCTCCTCAATGCCCTGTTCCTTTGGCAGCGTGAAGAAGATGTACAGCAACGTAATGGGGCCTGCCGACTCCATGGTGGCCCATCCTATCTTGCCCGGCACATTCCACCAGGCCTGTGTCGACGTCTTGCCCTGGGGGTACCAGTCAAGGACCCATTGGAACGCCGTGATCTGTAGGAACTTATGTTAGCTAGGGTACTGCCGGACGCATGATGTAGCTCACCAGAGGAAAGAACTGCCAGACGTAGCTGACCCACTCCCAGTTTTCGCGCGATGGAGGCAGCCAGTTCTCTACGACAGCCATGTTGTCTTGTCAGTGCGCGAGCAACGTTCAATGTTGTAATTAGGGTACCTGGTAGCCGCGTGCTTCCACATGTTCGCAGATATGTCATGACGTCGTTTAGTGCAGCGCTTGGCGATCTAGTCTTTTATCTATTTCTCGCTGTTGGTGATTAGCGCACAGCAGCCCACGCACTAAACTCTAATAATGTTTTGGATACAGAAGGTTGCCAGATGAATGGCTCTTTGGATCTCCCCTCTCCCGATACAGTTGGCCAATTTTAAATGACATTATTTTCATTTTATTTTGGTTTACCAATATCAAAATAATCCAGTCGCTTTAGCTCACTTGGGAGAGCGCCAGACTGAAGTTCAGTCATTAAATCTGGAGGTACTGTGTTCGATCCACAGAAGCGACAATAGCTTCGGTGCCTAGCGTGTCTAGGATTCCTCGATTCTTTTTGCCTTTTTTGTTCTTGTATCATTCCTTCTCGTCCGAGGGATTGTACCATATATGTAATGAATGACAGTTGTCCCTGAGTGCAAAGATAAGCCCTGGTTCAAGGTGAAGGTAAACACAGTGTTTAATGTGACGATGACGTTAAAGGCCTTTCCAGTGGCTTCCACATCTGCTGTTCACTCGCGCAAATTAGTATGGTTTCGAACCACGCCGTTACAGTCTCACCCATCTACCCAACAGTACGAGCGAGGCATTACAAACGCTGCGATTAGGGGTGCCGAGCATGCCTTCAAGTAAGACCAAGCGAATATGGGAGATTTCAAACACAGTTCTGAAGCACTCTGGTGGTAGCAGATGGTTGGGAAGTACTGTGCTTGCATCCTCGACTTGCCTCGAACTTTTCTCTTTTCAGCTATATACATAGTTCAATGTATTCCTTCTCGCCACCACTTGCCGTACTTGTCTTCGGTTCTTTCTTTACTCAACACCTAGAGCTCCTCGACAGCTCTTCCCCGCTCCAACACCCATGCTACTGCTCTCTTGCAACCATGATGATATAGTCAATAGCGAATGTACTCATGCTCCAGCAGCTAGTCTCCAGCAGACGTTTATGAGCGCGCTTGTTGCGCTAACATGTGCAACTGTCCTTGGGAGCGCAATGTTACCCAGATACATCGGGTAGTGGACAAGCAGTTTCGCCATGACATGGAATCCAAGCAAATTCACAATCTGTGCATCGTTGGGGGCAAGCACTTGAGCGAGAGCCGCAGCAAGGGCGAAAGCTATGCAATCTGTTAGCTTCGCTGTTTCGTTCAAGTGGTTCAAGATACAGGAGACGCACCAGGGAAATTCTCCATGAGCGCATAATGTGCGCTCCTCAGCCTTAGCGGAAACCCGTCGAGCTCACCGACGTGTTTTCGCGGGTGTTCATTGTCGAGGCCCTCCTTGCGCGCCACAGCCTGTCCTGCAGCTGATGCAGCTCCCGATGCACCGAAGGTCCAAAATAAGTACAGGGCTGAAAGAGCGGGGATGGCGCGCCCAGAGGTGATCGATGATACGCCAACCCCGGGAAGAAGCTTGATCAAGGCGTGTGTCAAAGACTGGCAGATGGAGTCAGGGTTTGTGAGGTACGATGTCAGAGGTACCATCGCAAGGTACATGGGCGCTACTGCCAGTACAAGCGCTCCTGAAGGGTTGATACTTTGGCTATCATCAGCATTCGGATCGAAATTTCAATGGAAAAATACATACACGCCATTCTCAGCAGCTTCGCGCATAGCCTGTTGTTTCTTGTCTTCTGCCATTATTGTTGAACGTGGGTCGTTTTGACTTGATGCTTCGCTTGACGAACGAAAGTTAAACCTGACCTACACGCGGTCGAGGGTTTCACATGAGGCTGCGTATGAATGCACAACCGAGGATCAAGTTGAACGTATCAATGACGTGCATATCTATAGGGCGCTGTTCCTGAAGTGGGATGGCTATCTGGAATTGCGTGTAGTAAAAGCGGGGTAGGGGTGATGCATCCGGACGGCTGTTCCCGCCTCCAGCCCGACGCTGTATAGGACTTCGAACAAGTTGCCAGAACTGTCGTCTACACCAGGGAATTTACTTGGACATGCCAGGCTCATGCATCGACCGCGATTATGTGCTGTTGAATACAAATACGAAGAGTTACTCGTCCGATCACGCTTTTGTCATCTCCAACCTTTCCTTCCTTGCAGTATTTACTGCGACTCGGGGATTACCAGTTGAACCCTCGAGGAAAGCCTGCGAATCTGTAGGTGCCGTTGCGCGTCTTTATCAAAACGACACATCCATTCTCACGAAGCTCAGAGGATTGTGGTCGCAAAATGCAGAGATTGGTCACGATGACACTGTTTTTTACCGTAAGGCTTAGGCTTTATATGCCCCAAGTGCGCTCAACATAAATCGACGATTATAACAGAGTATACCACATTCACTAACTTGCTCCCCTTCGATTACTGACCTTGACGCGATCGGATAAGGAAGCCGACACTAGCTTTTGCAGCTGTCAAGCACTCATACTCCCGGTGAGTGGCATAAATTATTAGTAACCCCCTCTCGTTCTGTATCCAATTCATTGTAGCACGTTGTGGTAGAGATAGAGCATAGGAGATTGCGGGTTTGGAGGCGTTTGAGCCAAGCGGTGAAACCGACCAATCATTCAAGCACGTGGATCACATACATCGCCTTTTCTGAGCAATCCTCAGTGATGTTTCTCGTTTAATTAATTATCTGTCCAAAGCAACGACTGGGGATAGTTCTCGTGCACTCGATTCTATCTTCATCGGTCATCTCATGATGGAATTTCAATCTTTATCTGGCGACAAAAAGGCCCGTTCCGTTGAACACCGCAGTCCTGACGCCTTGAGCCTGTTGATAACCGTCTCAATACGTTCCTCGACTGCATGCTGACTTTAAGGAAGGCTATCCATAACAACTAGGCAACAGTTCCTACACCGCCGCGTCTTCCTTTAGCCTGATATACCCATCCTTAATACCTGCGTTTCTGGAAAGCGTGCAACGCGCGACACTCAAAATGCTGCAGCAGAACATAGCACCTAGCCCGGAAGACCACTTTGCAGATAGCTTAGGCGAATATGCTACCTTGTATGGGGGACTGCAGTGGGACTACACCAGTCCCACGAAGTTGGCATCGGCGACTGTTCAGGAGCTGGAAGCCTCTCCATCCTTGCCTTTGACAAGGGAACTACAGCCAACGATATCGAGGTTTGCCAATACTTCTTACGAACTAGCTGCGCGTGTACCACAGTACCGTAGACTTGCTGAAGGGCTTCAACTCGCGAACGAGCTTCCGCCGCGAACCTCATCATGCATGTATTCAACAGACTTAATAGTCGATGACCGGTTCCCAAAGACACCCATGGGCCACTCAGCATCATCATTCAACACTATCCCGTCACCCTACTCCTCCACAAACTATGTCCTTCCGGAAAGATTGTACTGTTCATCACAGATATCTACTCGAGTACCGCAAACGCCTCCATGCTTGAACGTTCCGCAGCCGTTGAAGTTCAAGAGGCCAACAATGATACCTGCGACACCGCCATTGTCAAACAGCAGAAGTAGCGAAAATGAAATTTACGATTCGATGCAGTCCCTCAACCTAGGCGGACAGCCGGCCCCTCTCCGATTGCCCATCAGTCCAAGAAGCATCCCGCCAGCCACACTGTCTCGAATGGGTACTGTGAGCAGCACTAAAAGCAGTAATGTTAGTTCGGTAGAAACACGCTCGCCATCAATCAGCCCATCCTCGAGACCTGGGTTCTCAGTTGCTGCCTTCACGACTAGTACGTGTGAGACACCCGACATGACCTCAGATTAAGCCAATACTGAGATTGCGCGCCGTGTTAAGGAGAAGGACATTATATCAAGCAGAAAAAGTTCGACAGGCTCATCAATAAAGATAGGCTTTTTACGCAAACGATCGAACATATCAGAAACCACCAACGGCGGCCCCTCGGCAGAAACACTAAATCAGGTTCTCGAAGACGTAGCACATGAGGGTATTTTGTCATTGGTAAAGGCTGTGGTATCGATGGGAGCGGATCCTGCGTCAAGAACAAAGAAGACCAAGCATGAGGCCCTTGCCAAGGCAACAGCGGCAGGACACACAAAGGTAGTTGATTTCTTGCTCCGTAATGGTGCGAAGTATGGTGATGTCCGCCTAAAGGTTAAGTATACTCCCACTGATTACGCGCTTCTGTCTGCTGCATACAAGGGCCATGCAGAGATTGTCGGCTTACTTATCGCTTCTCATGGCGGTAATCCCCTGACTGAGCGATGGCCACGGGAAATTGAAGACACGCAATACTATTGGGCGCAAAACCAAGTGCGCCTACCAAAGTCGAGCGTTTTAGATGCAATTTCCCGTTGGGATAATGTCGAAGATGGTATGGGTATCGTTAAGTTCATCATGGGCAGCTCAAGATTGGATCCCACAGCCCTTGTGTCCGGCTTGTTCGACAGCAAAAGCGAACTACAGTCCGCAAATTATCAATACCGACCTTGGCAAACAACCTATGAAATTTCTGCACTGGCCTGCTTTGCAAGCGCTGGCTGGGCTGATACAATAGAAGAAATGCTGGCTCTTAATGGCGTCCCCACAGAGTATGAGAAAGAAGATGATGTACAACAACACCAAGAAAAGAGGACTCGTTTCGTGTCACCAGTCAATGCAATTACCAAAGAGACATGGCGAAAGAGACCAGAAGACGCACTTCGTATACTCCATCTACTTGTTGGTAGAGGCTTCAACATCAGCCTTGTCCAGCGTACGCCGACTGATATGGGCCAAAGAACGGCACTTGGCAGAGCAATCTCAGCAGATGCAGCACAAGCTGTCGAGCTCATTCTCCAAAGCAAACCCTCGTTGGTCCGAGAAGAGATCTATTTCAGGCGCAACAGGCAGGAAACCAAAGCCCTGCCATTTGTTGCAGCTCTCTCGTTGGATAGGCTAGAAGCTGCGAGGGTTCTACTCCACTCCGGTGCACACCCTCGAGATCCTGCTATTGAGAATATGAATATTCTGCAGTTCGCCGCAAGCGAAAGTGGGGGACATCAACAGCTATGTTGCTCGACATGCTCTCACTGGCTCCGGAGCTGACCTACGACGCACTTGACATCGCTATCAAACGCAACAACACAAACAACGTGCATGTGTTACTCGAATTCATATCTGCAGCTGCAAGCCGTGGCGAGATTGCAGCCTTGCCACCCGCATACGAATCGATTTTACTCTGCACAGATACGGACAAGGATGTCGAGACCAAGGTTAGGTATGTCGAACTTATCGACATGGTATATCAGTGGGATGCAGGCTGCGCTCTGTATCGACCACAGCTTCCATCAGTCCTCAATGCCATTCGGAAGGACAATTACGCTGGGGTGGAGAAGCTCATGCAACTCGACATCGTCAACGGAAAGTCTTTAGTATTGAACAGCAAAGCACGACCCATTGGAGAAGCTGGAGAATGGACAATATTAGAGTGCTGCGAGATGACGAAGAGGAGCTCAGATTGGCTTGCGCTGCTGAGATATCATGGTGCCCCGCTGTATTGATTGGGATTTGAAGCTACGGGGGTCTTGGCCTGGTTGTTTCATCATAAGACTTCATTGGAGGCGCCTGGAATGGGTTTGCTTATTGTATACTTAATAGAGTTGCATCTGCTTTGGCATTGGTGACGCGTCGCCCTCGTTGCTCATGCATTATTAGCATACAAAGCTTTTAGCAAGAGCAGATGCTATGTGCCGCATAAGTGCGTCGATTTGTGTAATATTGACCATAGTACATAACTTCCTTCCATCTAGTACCGACATCATCATCGAAAGCTTGAGTGTGTTTTAAGGCGTTCTGCGCTGTTGACCTCGCAAACCTCGGCGACTGTACTGACCCGAATCGCTACGCCGAGAAACGAAGTATTAGCAATGCGCCTGCATAGTGAGGGCAATCATTCCAATTATTCCAAAAAGGTAGGCATCTCACCTCGAGATTTTATGATCATGCTACAAGGTAGTATCCGAGGAAGCGGTATCTCACTTAATGCCATGTTAGGGAGCCCGCGCGGGTATACTAATCGAGACTAGTGCGCGTGCTAAAATCCAATTGTCAGCGCCTGCCAATCGCCAGCTATGACACTTCATGCGAATGCATTCACACCATCAAGTGCAGAGCTCGTAGTTCGTCCGTAGTGCTGTACCCTAAAGCATTTACAGGCCCGAATTTTCTTTTGGCGGCATAATGGTTGCTCCGGGAAAGGGTTCGAAATTCTATAAAGCGGACGTGTTTCTCTCTAGTAGAGACATTCTCACCAGCATCTTCCACTTAGCAACAAACCACTGAACACGAATTAGCAGCTTAGAACTCCCCACAAGAAGAATATCATCACCGATTTCCTCTGCTCTACCAACACGTTCAATTACCAGCCACTCAAAAGGATCATAATGGTTGTCGTTGCAGTCGTTGGCGGAACCGGAAACGTGGGTAGGACCATAGTCGATGCCTTCAAAGAGGATGGAGAGCACGAGGTGATTATTCTGGCTCGAAGGGTAAGCATTTTCTAGGACCAACGGGGTCTGCGAACTGTTTTGACCTTCCCAAGGCCACTCAAGGCGATAATACTATCCCAGTATTTGCTGTCGATTACAAAAACATCGAACAACTCACCCAGACTCTCAATGAGAACAAGGTTCATACTGTTATCTCTACAATCTCCATGTATGATCCTGTTGCAGCACAATCAGAGCGCAACTTGATTGCCGCGGCAGCAAGGTCCGCCTTCACGAAGCGTTTCGTGCAAAGCAACTGGGGGATAAGACGCCAAAGGATGAGTGAGACTTCCTCACAAAGGCTAGAGAACCAAATTGCTGACAGCACCAGAACGCTACGGATTGCGCCTAACATCTTCCGAGACCAAAGCCTTGAAGCCCTCCGCAATACCGATCTCGAATGGACCCAGGTCCACAACGGGCTCTTCCTTGACTACTACGGGATGCCCCATATCGAGACCTACCTCAACCCGCTTGTGATTTTCGTGGACATAGGCCATAGGACGGCCGCTATCCCAGGTACAACCGGTAATGAGATGATCAACTTCAGCTATACAAAAGACGTGGCAAAATTTGTAGTCGCGGCGCTGAGCTTGCCAAAGTGGGACGAGGACTTGCACTGCTACAGTGACCAGGCAACGTTAAGTGAGATCGTAAAGTTTGCAGAGGAAGTGACTGGTAAGTGCTAAAACATCCGCCGATGTGAAAAATTCTAACGTTTTATAGGCGACAAGTTCAACATCACGTATGACTCGGTCGAGAAGCTCCAGAACGGTGAGATCACAGAGTTGCCCACCCACCCATATCTGTATAAGTTCCTCCCCAAGCCGCTTCTCGTGGAACTCTTATCGAATTTTGGTCTCTGGGCTGTCCATGGCATTATGTTCGATCCGAAAGAGGGGTCGCTGAACGAGAAGTTTCCGGAGATCAAAACAACGAGCATCAAGGAAATCGTTGGCGCTTGGAAAGGCCACTAGATGATCGCTGTAGATACGCGATACAAGCATTGGTATCTGAGAGAGGTACAATAATGGATGAGGTCTGTTAGTGGCGCAAAGTAGCGAACAACTGAAACAAAATGATTGAACTTAGCGTGGTGCTCAGACTAGCAACATCGGAGATCCCAGAATGGCAAAACAAGATGCGAGGTCCCAGCTTTCACGCGGTCTGTTCTGCCACACCCTTTCCATTATCTCTCTTGCATCGTTCAGCGCTCCAGCCGTGTGAACTCGGCCTAGTTTTGAGACTAGGGTTGTGAAAAAGGCCTTTCATGTTCTAGAGCCAAGCAGCCAGCAATACAGAATGGCCAGGCCAGAGTGCGCAGCTGATCAGACGGAATGGTCCGAAACAATTCGGTTATTTGAGAAACGTTAGTTCTGATTCTGGTATCTGTGAGTTGCCAGCCGTCGAAGGCAGTTGAGAGGTATAGTTGCGCTGCAGCAGCCCATATTAGGTTTGGTACCGAAGAGCACGATGGCTTAAGACCTAGATTGAATGGGCTGCGATTGAATGGGGTGTCACAGTCGCCATACGGCTTCACGCCGGCAGTAAGGCAGTTTCGAATGTCTTCCAGATCATTGGCAATTTTATGGGGGTGATCGACTACTTCCATATCGGGAAGATGGTTGGGTGTCTGTTGTGAGCGCTTCCACGAGACTAGTGTTGATATGTTGGCGATTGACCTGACGACCCCATTACGGCAGCCGACAATGCTGGACAGTCGGACTCTTGCATCCCCGATAGCAGGTAGTCCATCGTCAACTTCTGAAAGGACCTCTGAATGATAGCGTAGAAGTCGCGGTGTCTCTTGAGTGGTTGTGCTTGCGATAGCGTCCATGAAGATCAACAAGCCGGCACATAATCGGAAACCAGCCTGCTCTGTAGACCATATGTGGTTGCTTGGCCCCGGATTAGTCCAGAGAGGTTCTCCAATCCCCAAAAGTATTGAGGCAAACTTTGACTGAGGTTGACCTCGGTACATCAGGCGAGCTTCAGAATTGACCATGATCTCTTCGAACAAGGTAATCGCAGCAGAGAGATGGGTGTTCCAAGGCGAGAAGCTTCCAACTGTTATCTCGAAGATGACAACTTGGATTATGCTGCTAATCAACTCAACTTTTTCCAATATCGTGACGGACATGTCTCTTGAGTTAAGACTCAAAACTAATACTTCGGCCCGCAAGCTGTCGAAACACTTTCCGATCTCTTTCTCCACCTCCTCCCACCGCAACTGTTTGCAAGCTGCATGTTCTGTGCCTTCTTCCGCGTCGGTAAGCGCTAGAGTGAAGTAGTAACACGATAAGCTGAGTGTAGCATGGTAGGCAATCCTGCTCTTTCTCAACAATAACAGTAGCCAGCTTCTACCCGACTCGAATAGGTGTGATTGATGAAACGGGAATAGAGCTGGGAAGACGAAATCAAGATACTTCATAATGAAGTCAATCTCACTAGCAGAGGCCCCTTCCAGGGTATTCGAGCGTTGGTGTTCTTGATGACTCCAAGGTAACGAGGAAATCAGCGTAGGTTCGCAGCTGGCCGCTTCATGAATTTCTGGGGCCGACATCCATTCGCTAGATCTTGTAGGAGGCGTAGGTTGACTATTTAACGTGTCCCCTGGTATCGTCATATCAGAAATGACATCGAACTGGTGGGTGGCAGCATTGGCTGCGGTTTCATCAGAGATATGCGCCTTTTCTCTTTTATGTGCTGCGTTACGCTTGATCTCGTTCTTGAGCGTTGCAGTCTTCCGTCTCTGTCGATCTCCTCCGTCCATCCACGAGGGCTTTGACCCATAATTGCATTCGATTTTAAGGGTGTCGCAATTACCACATGACGGGCGGATCTCATCGCATTTCTTGCGGCGAGCTTTGCATGTCCAGCAGCCCCCGCTCTCTGCTCTCCTTTTGGGGGCATTCTGGTACCTACTATCGCACTTCACGACTACCAATGCCGTCGGGTACACCCATTGGCTTGAAGGCGAAGTTAAGGTGTGACAATATTGACAACAACAATAGAACAAATATTTTTGCAACGAGCAACGTAAATAGGTGAGATCAGGTATATTGAGACACGTAAAGGGGATAAAGGGGCTGTGAACGAGGTCAGATTCGAGGTTGCCCAGCAATGACGTCACGCTCGCTGTTTCGGCTGTTGTCGGTGGCCGGCATCCTTCAACGCACGCATTTGGCGCAATTCAAAGTTCATTGACACCATTAAACCATTGGTAATCTGCCTATTCATCACTGCTGCCCTTGCTTCCAGAGCCAGGATAGCTCCTTTTCACCACATAGTGGCTGGCCTGCCACTTCTACTCCTTGTCAGCATTCCTTGGTTACTAGTAATCAGGAACAACTTACCACAGCCTTCTGTCCTTCAAAATACTCTGACCACTGAGGTATATTGTCTAGCGCGAATAACTCGCCCCAGGGCCATTCTTCGCAGTTCATCTCTGCGATCGATATGTAGGTATGAGGGGCCTCCCTGCTCAGTGTCTGGTCTGAGTCCGCTATCCGTAGCGATGTATCCTTGACTTTAAACCATCGCAATCGTAAAATCTCTGCTGCCATAGAGAATAGGGGACCAATATCAGATTGGTAGAAGTCCACAACTTGCTGTTCGTACCCTTCGAGAGGCTGCCATTCGAAAAGCAAAATCGAGGCGACGTCGGCACCATCTGGTTGTTCAGTTCACGTGTACAATAACAACCCTCTGGGCACAGTTAAGACATACCTCCATTCCAATCTCCATCCTGCCATATCTTGACTTCTTCGTACGTTCTTGCATCGAAACTCGAGCCGTCCAATATCTGCTGATGTTTGCTTTCGTCGAATCTTGCGGGTACAGCCTTCTGCACATCATCGATTTCGTACATCGCGAAACTCGTCCATTGCAGGTCTCTTTCCACTTCCTTATCTAAGGGCGTTTCGATAGTTTCACCTAGCAACGCCTTCTGCGAGCGAGAGGACATCATCTCCGGTATGTACTCGTCCTCGTACCATTTTTCTGAGGAAGCCGGTAGGTCCGCGACCCATACGCAGAGGACACCAGACATGGTTACTATATATTTGTATCAATGTTTAACGAATGTTGTAGAGTGTGGAGAGAGTCAAGGTACAAACTTGGTACACGTAAGAGTAGGCTCCCATCAACTACCCAATTAAGCACTAAATCCGGGCCGAGGATTTTCTTCGTATTAGTGTCCGCCTTGACATGATTGACACCAGCAAGAGGGCTGGACTCTGGCAAAACGGGCCTATAATTGGGTTCCACTGCTGCTAGCGGCGGGGGAATTCAGCCTAACGCGCAACGTCAACAGCCGTTTTTGGTGCGATGTACGGAGGAGCATTTCAAAAGTCTTTCCCCCAGTCAACGCACGGGGCAGTCAGGGTAATCAGCCCGGCTTTCAATGACGTGTTCTCTTTCTACTTTCTCTCTTCTATCCTCCTCTACCCCACCTACCCTATCTACTCTATCTACTCTATCTACTTCTATTATGCCACTCTTTAATCTTGCAACTTATGCTCTAATTATAGCCTATAAGGCTAATAGGAAGACAAATTTAGAGATAACTTAATTAACTAGTGTTAAGAAGCGTACAATTAACTTAATCTACACACAAGTAATTAAGAGAGGCTTTAATCCTGCTGTTAGGCCTATTTAATTAGAAAACAAGCACGTTAAAGATATACAACAATCTAGGAGGTCTTTAAAATAGCAGGAGGCCTTTAAGAAGGTTGTAAACCTTATAAGACAGGATTGTTATAGTAGAGAGAAGACCTGTGCTAATATTGCTAGCAATCTTAGTTAAGATAGCCTAGACATCTCAGCCTCTATAGTGTAGAGAGTACTTAGAAAATGTCAGGGGCTTTCTACCTCAGGCATGCTAACCCCTAGAGACACCTTAGGGCTACCCTAGTAACCTGTTAGAGCTTACACACACGTATATATTCTCCTAAATCCTTAGGGGCTTAATCTCTAAGGATTTATCTTATCCTATCTAATACTATACGTTTTATCCTATCTCTCTTACCTGCCTATAGTGCCCTTACAATTTAAATCCTTTATACTCCCTCTTAGAAGAGGTAGTTAAAAGAGATATCTAATTTTTTCTATACCTATTATAATAGCTAGAAATTAACGTTGTCTACGTGCTGCTAGTAACAACAACGCTACAGGCTTGCGACAGCCTAGCCCTAGTAGTAACCTAATAGATCCCTAGAGGTATCCTATACACAATGTAGTAGCAAACTTGTTACTACCTAGCATACCCCTAGCTAGCAACACAACGCCTAGTATATCTAACAACTAAGCGTTAGGTCTTATAGAATTAGGAGACAAACAGGCTTGCAGCCCTACTAGTACTCTAACAGATGTACTATTACATTAGAGTTAGGGCAACCTAGTAACTAGTTTAAATGCAGACCCTCTGCCTGCTATAGGGACGCCTAGGCTAGATCCTGTAGCTATTCTAACTATAGGTTAACCCTTATTTATTAAGTAACTCCTTAGGAACCTTTTTAAGGTAGAGCTTACTAGAGCTAGTAAGGCTAAACTAGCTATCTAAAGGAACTAGATTAACTAAGCCTTACAAGCCCTAGGCTTAACTAAGGGTAGGAACTAGTTAGAGCTAAACTAGCTAGCGTTTAACAAGGCTAGAAAAATTATCTAGGTTCTAAATAACATTTAACCTAAACCTAAGCTAGGTATAGAGAGCAGAGCTCTATCCCCTAGTAAGTAGACTAGTAGATTAAAGATATTAAGACAGCCTTCTAGTACACTTAAGTATTAGAGGACTCTATTATAAGGACCTACTAGGCTATAGGTACTATCTAGTTTAGTATCTATTATAAACTAATCTAGTAATAGATTAACTAAGGATCTATCTAATTATAGTCTAACCTTAAGGTAGAGGAGGAGTAACTAGTGTAAGATCCTATCCTTACTAAGTATAAGAACTACACTAAGTTCTTTAATATTAAGTAGAGAGAAGGTAATATAGTTAACACTATTTTAATGCTGCTAAATTGCTAGAAGTTACTATTACTGCATAGCTTCTTTAAGTTTAATAATAGTACTAAGGACTATAACTTTAAGATTACCTTTATGTAGTCTAAAACTCTACCTTATCTCTAACAGGAGATCTAGCGTAACAGCAGTCTAGATAATATCTAGTAATAGCATAAGTTTAAACAAGCCCTCTATAACGCAGAGATAGTAGCTTGTCCTATAACTACTTATAGGAGTAATAACGCTAACTATAGTAAAAGGCACGCTACATCTCCTAATTAGAAGGGAAATAAGAGACATGCTAGCTGTAGGGGCACGCCTGCCTATAGCTAGGGTAACAGTACCTAGTAGCTACCTAGTTAAATAATAGCAATAATAGCTAAGGTTAGAACAAAGACTAGGGTAACTAGAAAAGCTATTAGAAGAACTGTAGCTATAACTCCTATAAAGGAAATAATAGTAGCAACTTCTAGTTAATAGGAGAGTTAGGAAAAGAGAAGCCCTAGTTACTAACCTATCCTAACTACAACTAGGGCCTAAGACTAAGGGAAAGTAAACCTGCATTATAGTTATGTCGCGGTATATACCTACTTATTCGCGGAGCAAGAGGCTAGTCTTTTGCTCCCACAGTTATGAGCCCTTATTATCCGCACGTTTCTGCGTCAGCAAGCCTAGGGTAGATTTTCTCCAAAGTGGGTGACCTTAAGCGAGCTGAGCAAAAAGAAGTAGCGTTATGGCCACAAGACCACTCTTGCAGCGTTGTTAGTGAGCTACCTGCTCTTAGCAAATTACGTCCTCTGATAGCATGTAATCTGGGGGTGTGTCGCGGTATATACCTACTTATTCGCGGAGCAAGAGGCTAGTCTTTTGCTCCCACAAGTTACTATATCTCTCCTAGGCCCTAATAGGTTCCTAATATTACTCTAAGCCCTCTACAACTTAGGAGTAGAGCTAAACCTTATTAGCTAACGTGTAGTAGATAAACTACACCTAAAATATAAACTATTCTATTAAAGACTAGTAGCTATATTCCTTAATAGCAACTACCTAGACATTTAGTAACCCTATAATCTAACTATTAATTGCCCTAACAGTAATAGTATAGTTAAATCTATAGGCCTGCAGGAGTTCTAGTTAGCTGCTTTTAAAAGGGTATAACCTAGTACTAGGTTACCTCTAGTTAGCATCTACTAACCTATGCATACGCTTCTCTAAAGGCATATATAAGTAGTTCCCTAAAGACGCAGAGAGAGTACATATTACTACTATATAGGACTTGTTCTACTCTATAGAACTAGGGGAAAGGGCGTACCTTATACACCTAGGTAACTTAGTCTACTAAGTCCTAGAGGAGACAATTAACACCCTATTAGAAGATAACTAGGAAGGTAGTAGACTACTACTAGCCTAGGGGCTAAGCAGGGACGCTATCCTTAACGCAGAATACTTCTATAATACAAGACTCCTCTAGCTCTAGAATAAAATACTTAAAGCTATAGACTACCTTTAGTATTATGTTACGTAGCACCTAGACCTATTATAGCTCCCTAAAGCTATAGGGAAGCGCATAGTAGCAAGCATTATTTAGGAGCCCCCTTAACGCTCTAGGATGCTACCTACAGGCATAGCCTAAGTCCTCCTAGATAATAATAAAGACTACCCTTCTATTAACCCTATAGACAACAAACTAGACCTAGAGGAGCTTAGGCACGTCCCTCTAGAACTGCACTACAAGTAGTTTGCATTTAGTAAGTACTAGTCTAGTATATTAGCACTGCATTAGGATTATAATTACTCTATTAATATTAAACTAGGAAGTAAGATACTAAACATGCCTATCTATAACCTCTCTAGGAAGGAGCTAGAAATACTACAGGCCTACCTTAATATAGTATAGGAGAAAGGTTAGATACGTCTAAGCAAGTTCCCTACTAGGGCACCTATCCTATTTGTGCTAAAAGCTAATAGTACACTACAACTCTATGTAGACTACAGAGGCCTTAACAAGGTTACTATTAAGAACTAGTATCCTATTCCCCTATAAATAAGATACTAGACAGGCTGTTAAAAGCTGCTATCTTCTCTAAGCTAGATCTACGTAATACCTACTATAGGCTCTAGATTAAGGAAGGTAATAAGTAGAAAATAGCTTTTAAAACTAGGTATAGTTATTTTAAATACCTAGTTATGCCTTTTAGGTTAGTAAACGCTCTAGCTACGTTCTAATCCTATATCTAGAGAGCCCTAGGGGTCTTATTAACTATACCTATGTAGTTTATCTAGATAATATCCTTATATACTTAGAGTATAAGAAGGATTATTAAGCCTATATTAAGGAGATCCTAGATTAACTTATTAAATAAGGGTTATTTTATAAGGTGTTAGGACTAATAAGTTCTAGTAGTTCCCTACGAGGCCAGCATAGCCTAATTAAGGAACAGGGGTGGCGTAACTATATAACGCAAGTAAATTGCTCTACTCCTTTAGTAGCAATTTGTCTATCCTTAACCTGTAATACCATCCTCTACCTTCTAATACTTAATAGCGTGCCACCTCTATTAAAAGAGAACCTAACATTTAAATTGCTTACTATTACACGTTATTAAAATGCAGACTAGACAACAGAGCTAACAAGTAAGCTAGTCTGAAAGTGGTTAACCCTTAGGTACACTGGTACGCCCTAGATTTATTGTTAAGGAAGACTCTGCTACCGCTTGCATCCAAAGCCTACCTTCCTTAGTAGAAAGGGACGCTGCAGAGAACTCTAGACTAGCTGAAGGTGGAGCGAACAAGCAGAGACTAGGAGGCTAGTTAATAACTCCTCCTAGACTACAAACACCTACAATAGTCTAGAACGCTTTACCACGTTCTCTAACAGACTAGGAACTAGAAGACCTCTGCGCCTAGTTAAAAAGGGCCTAGAGGCAAAGCGAGATTAATTAACTCTGTTAACTAAGGGCTAAATATAAGTTAGGAGACACCTTAGTGCTCCCTCTAACTTTAACTCTACTAAGGACCCTTACAACAACATCCTTAGGCCTATTAGCTAACCTTCTAAAGCTAGACCTACCTTAAAGGTACAACAAGAAGTTAAGAGCTAAATACAACTGCTAGGAACGCAACTGCGAGTTGTATTTCCTACATTTGCCTATAAACTTTACTAAAGAATACTAAAAGGTAGATTTTAGGGCAATGTACCTCTCTAAGCTACTTAAGACTCTATAGAAATTGTATTACACAACAGAACAGACAAGTTCTCTATCCTAGCAACTAACCTAGGAGATACTTAAAACTGTTATGTTAAACGCTCTAGGAACGCTGTTAGAACAGAAACAGCAAGCCTATAAAACTCTTAAGCAAATCTAGCAAAAGCTAAATTAGTTACCTACAGATCTGCTAGATGCCTTTTAACCCTTGTAGGAGGAAATAGGCTTAGCCTAAACTCTAGAGCTTTAAGTAATAGAGTACATTTTATCTCTGCGCGAAGACATCCAGAGAGACCTGTTCCTACTCCTAGTTAATAGGCGCAACACTCTACTAATAGTAGAAGAACATGCTAACGTTATCTACTGCAGAAGGAATCTAGATAAGGAGGCAAAAGTTACTCCTACAAAGAGGTGGCTACTAAAAGGTAGCAACAAGAGTGACAAGATAGGGGGACATAAAAAACCCCTAAAAAGACAAAAATAGCCTAAAAGGGACTATAACAGACTATCTTTACATAAAACTGCAGGTACCTAAGGCAAAGGTAGGGGTCTAACCTGTTATAACTGCAGAAAGCCTAGTTATACTACAGCTAAGTGCTAAAGCCCTCTAAAGAACAAGGATGCTATAGCTAACTAGAAGGAAACTACTTTAGAATTAAAGGAAGGCTCAAACCTTAGTTTAGGAAAAGGGAAAGAGCAGGAGGATTAATTCTATATCTTTCTGCCTACATAGCTTTAAACTAGGAAACATAGGACCTAGGGAAATTAAGGGAAGCCCTTTACCCCTATCTCTCTTAGTTATTAACTATGCAGTGCACAGTTTGATCCTCTAAGCCTATAGAGGCTATAATTAATAGAGGTTCCTAGCTAAACTTAATGTTAGCTACGCTAGCAAAGGAACATAATCTCTAAGTAGACCCTCTGCCTAAGCTGCTGGCTAAAGGCGTAGATAGGGGTAGATTAATAGTGTATAGTACTACAACAGTAGATATAACTATTACTAATTTACGTAGTTATAAAGAGACCTATTAAGTACTATTTATAGTAACAGACCTTTAAAGATACTTAGTGTACTTAGGTCTTCCCTAGATTAATATGTTTTATCTAAGGATTAGCTACGCTACTAGACGTATGCTCTTTTAGAGGAACAAGGACAATAAGGTTGTCTAGTTTACAAAGGTAGCTACAGAAGACGCTAAGCAGTTTAAGAGCAGTATAAGAGAACCTAATACAGACATCTATGCGTGCCTTATTAACTTTGTAGGCTATAGGGAGTTAGAAGATAACCCTATAGGTTATTTACCCCTAGAATATGCTAAGTTTGTAGATGTAGGCTTAGAGGAGGACTCTAAGAGTCTTCTAGAGCATAGCTACTACAATCTGTCTATAACTCTAACACCTAAAGGTGTTCTACCTTACTAACTATTATACAACCTCTTAGTAACTAAGCTAGAGATACTTTAAAACTATCTTTAGAAGTATATAGTAAGAGGATAGATACGTTAGTTAAAGTCTCTAGTAGGGGCACCTATACTCTTTGTTAAGAAGAAAGATAGCAGCCTAAGACTTTGTGTTAACTATTAGGGCCTTAATAAGGTTACAGTTAAGAACTAACACCTACTACCCCTAATTACAGAGTTACTAGAGAGGCTCTCTTAGGCGAAGTATTTTACTAAGCTTAATGTAAGAGAGGCCTACTATAGGATTCGTATTATAGAGGGAGATAAGTAGAAGACTGCTTTCTGTACTAGATACAGACACTATAAGTATACTGTTATGCCTTTTAGCCTAACTAACGCCCCTGCCTAGTTTTAAGCATACGTTAACCATGCTCTTACAGGATTAGTTAACATATATTGCATTATCTATTTAGACAATATCCTAATCTACTTAAACATAAAAGAAGATTACATACAGCATGTAAAGGATGTACTACAAAGACTACGCAAGTCTAAGCTATACATTAAACTTAGCAAGTGTAAGTAGCACACTTAACGTATAGAGTATCTTAGATACGTAATTAGCCCTAAAGGGGTTAGTATTAACCTAGAACAGGTAAAAACAATCTAAGAGTAGCTATAACCACAAACAGTCTACAATATTTAAGTATTTATTAGCTTTATAAATTACTATTAATAATTTATCTACAGTTTCTCTAAATTAGCCTTACTATTAACTAAAATAACCTATAAGACCCTAGGATCTGCAAGGGGGTCTGGCAATAAGAAGAGAGAAAAGCTAGAAAATAGACATTAGCAAAAAGGCAGATCTACTTTCTAGAAGCTTAAAGACGCTTTTACCTAAGTTCCTATACTCTCCTACTTTAATCCTTGTTAGAAAACAAGAGTAGAGGTAGACGCGTTAGGAGGCGCGATCTTAGGCATATTAAGTTAAAATGTGCTAGAAGAAGACAGAACAGGTTAATAGAGGCTAATTAGTTTCTTTTCTTGTAAATTAATCTAAGCAGAATACAATTATAATACCTATAACAAGGAACTGCTAGCTATTGTTAAGAGTCTAGAACACTAGCGCTACTACCTTAAAGGTATACACTTTAAGATCCTTACAGACTACAAGAACCTAAAATAGTTTATAGAAAATAAGACCCTTAACTATTGCTAGGTTTAGTCCTATCTAGCCTTAACTTAGTTTAACTTCATCCTTACCTACTAACTAGGGACTACTAATCCTGCAGATGGACCCTTAAGGCGACTAGACTATAAGGTAGAAACAGAGAAACCTTTACTAAAGTACAACAAAGCTTTTGTACAACCCCTTTAAGATTTATTCTCCTCTAAAGGAAAGAACAACTTCCTAGTGTTAGCTGTTATAACACAGGCATCTCTAAGGTCTAAAAAACAATTAGAAATTGTTAAAGCCCTCTAAAAATTCTAAGTAAAGGAAAGTACTACAACTAGGGATCTGCTTAACTATAAGGAAGAGTCTATAGTAGAACCAGCCTTAGATGCAACCTCTAATAGATACAATACTAAAACAGACTATAAGGACCTAAAACAATTAGTTACAGTCTATAAGGTGTTAAGGCACTTAACTACTCTAGAAGAGAAGTCTAAGGCTCTCTAAGAATGCTATAACAACCTACTTAGAGGACATCTTAGGGGTAAGAAGACAATAGAAAAGCTTTAACAACACTATAAGTAGAAGGGAATAAGAAAGGATATAAGAGACTATTATAAAAGCTGCCTAGTATATAAGAAGGCAACTCTAGCGCGTTATAAGCTATATAGTCTCCTAGCACCCTTGTCTCTACCAAACGCAGCCTAGGAGGAAGTTACTATAGATTTTATTACAGAATTACCTCTAAGCTGCCTAAGCAACTAGGTATACAACGCTATCTTGGTTGTAGTGTGTAGACTTACTAAAATAGCTTACTACATCCTAGCTAGAGCTAATTAGGACAGTACAGACCTAGCCTAATCCTAGATAAGAGAAGTTATACGCCTACACAGTGTCCTAAAGAAGATAATCTCTAATAGAGGCCTACTTATAGCGGCTAAACACTAGGATACTTTCTAACACTACCTAAACTTAAGAAGGGTGTTAACTTCTGCTTATTATCTACAGATAGATAGGCAGACTAAAAGATAAAACCAGACACTTAAACAGTACCTACAGTGCTACTGTTGCCTAGAATAAGACAATTAGAGTTTATAGATATTAGTTGCAGAATTTGCGTACAACAATAGCATATATGTAACTACAGGCACTACTCTGTTTAGAGCATACTATAGCATAGATCCTATTAGTCCTAACTAGCCTAGTATAGCTTATAGCAACAGAGAATCGCCTCTAGGGGAACAAGTAGCTAGCAAAGTTATTGCTCTGCAACAAGAGTGCAAGAGGAAAATTATTACTGTAAATAAATACTAGAAATTATACGCAGACAAGAAACGCTTAGCATATACGTTTAAAGTAGGTAATTAAGTAATAGTGTTAAATCAGCATATTAGGTTAACAAGACCTAAGAAGAAGCTTAACTAGAAATACCTAGGTCTAGGTTATATAGTAGACTAGTATAGTCTAATAGCATTTAAAGTTAACCTTCTAGGGTTATAGAGCGTACATCTAGTCTTCTATACGTTGCTGCTAGAGCTGTATAATCTAAAAGGTCTTATTCTACACCTAGAGGTCCTAATTGTGGACATACTGCGTAAGCATAGTAATAATGTCTATAAAGTAGACACTATACTAGATAGACGTAAGGGAGAATATAACTAGTAGGAATATCTAGTTAAATAGACTAGCTATAGAGACAAAGAGAACTCCTAGGAGCCTAGTTAAAATATCTCTAGTAACGTCCTTTAACAATTTTAGAAATCTAAAGGTATATAGCCTAAGAGAAATGCAAAGGAAAAGCCTTATAGGAGTTAAGGGCAACCCTAAAAAAGAAGGGGATAAGTAAAGGTAATAAGAGGATCCTAAGGAGACAACATACCTTTACTAGTTTTCCTACAGGGTTTTTAGGGTGTTTAACAGCGTTATACTCTAGGATTACCTTAGCCTAACTTATAAGCATCTCTTAGGATCTATAATTATCTATTATAGACTACAAGAACCTAGTCTAAATTATAACAGTTTAATCTATAAGGGCACAAAGCTTCTAATATTATAAGAAGAAAACATAGGATATTAAAGTAAGTACTCTATTAAATTTAAGCTAAAGGCTTAGGTATATCTAGGATTTCTAGAGAAATCTAACTATAGAAATTGTTTATAGTTATGTTGTTATACTAGCTATAATAGTCTATTAAGACCTATTATAACGCGCTCTTACTACTCTTAAACCTTATTATGCTTATCTAGCCTCTTCTATAGAGTCTTAATCTTCTTAGACAAAGAGCCCTTCTTAGCGCTAGTAGCAAAGCTCTTCTCTCTTATAAGCGCAGCTATCTCCGCAACTAAAGTATTACCTAGTTTTCTGCGCTTAGAACTAGGGTTTAGAGCATAATTGCGAACCTTAGCCTATAATAAGTTAGAATAGTCTATCTAGAGACAAGATAAGCATATATACCCGCTTGCGTGGTAAATTAGTCTCCTTAGCAACCCTATTAGTAACAGCAGCCTTAAGGGTGCGCTTGCTAGCTTTAGCACGTACTAACACAGCCTTCTTGCTATGCTAACGCTAGTCTAGGCAGAACTTAGAGCAAGGGTTCTTATTATTAGCTATAGCACTAGTGTGCAGGTAGAGGTAAGCAGCATAAGGGATGTAAGTGCTACTAGAGGTGTAAGAATAACCTATAATAGACTAAAACTACTTAAAGAGGACAACTTACTAACTATAGGCCTAGGAGATAGGCTAACAGAGGGACATAAGCTTAAACTTAGACGCTTTCTTTTCTATCTTAGTTAATAGGCGCTACAGGAGCTTATTATTAACTATGCCCTAGTCTAGGTCCTAGACGCTAAACTCTAAGGCCTAGAGAATGTTGTAAATCTTAGCTAAGTTGCTATTGTGCTTTAAATAGAGCTGCTAGAGTTAGTTATAACCTATAAGGGGTTATAATTAGGCTAAAGGAGGGGAATACACACAGTAATACACTCCTAGTTAGAAGAGAAGCATTAGAAGCAGCGTATGACCTGCTCTAACTTACCTAAGTCTGTCTGTAACAGCTATGCCTTGTACAAGTCAACATTAGTAGGGGTAATTTAGACATAGACACAACTAGTCCTTCTATAATGCTTATGCTAGCCTACAGCAAAGCTACAGACGCATTAAACACAGACCTAGTATAACTGCACGCTATTGTGCGCTATATTGTTGCCTACAGCGTTTAGATCTATAATCTTAAGTAGTCTAGACGTGTAGGGGGCAGTAGGGTGTAGTGCAGCAGGCTGGTAGGCTAGGGGATATGCTGTTAAAATTGTTAGAGCCTAGAGAATCTAGTTAGCTGCCTGTAGAGTTATAACGACCTATAATAACCTATTAAGGGTTATCCTAGACTAGCAAAGGGGAACCTATCCTAGCTAGAGAAAAGCACTAACTTACTAAAAATTAGAGTAGAATGTAGGAGTAATAGACTAGAATAGGGGATAACGTTAGGTATATCTAGGCACTGTACTAGCAACGCGTTACCCTACTTATTTTCTAGGCAGCAGCGCGACTCCTAGGTAAAGGTAAGGTAAAAGGGAAGGTAAAGGTAGAGCTGCCTGAACCTACGCATAAGCAAGGGAATACCTCTAAATACTAAAGCACTACTCTCCTGTAACTTTGTTACTGTCTGGTCTATAATAGACTATAGTTACCTACTCTACCTAAAAGCCTGTAATATCTGTAGCTTAGGGCGAGCTACCTTAGAAGGGGGATATTATTAGGACTAATAAGTTCTAGTAGTTCCCTACGAGGCTAGCATGGCCTAATTAAGGAATAGGGGTGGCGTAACTATATAACGTAAGTGAATCGCTCTACTCCTTTAGTAGCGATTCGTCTATCCTTAACCTGCAATACTATCCTCTACCTTCCAATGCTTAATAGCGTGCCACCCCTATTAAAAGAGAACCTAACATAAGGTAAGTAAATGCTTATTTATAACAAAATTAGTTAAGTTTCTAGGCTTTATTATTACACCTAGTAGAGTAGTTATAGACCCTATCTGCGTGCAAACAATCTAAGAGTAGCTAGAGCCTAAGGGATATAAGGATATCTAAGTATTCCTTAGCTTTGCTAACTTCTATTAAAGGTTTATCTTTAACTACTCTAGGATTATACGCCTATTAGTAGACTATATAACCTCTGCCTAGAGGCTAGAGTTAGAGCTAGAAGGCTCTACTATAACAAAGAGGGGGAAGAAAACGCTAGCAAAAACCTATAAGGGCCTAACAAGATAGTATAAACTATAGAGTTAGCTAGAGGAAGTACGCTAGGCCTTTCTTACTATTAGAAAGAAGTTTACTAAAGCCCCTATACTATAGCACTTTAATCCTAATAAGCTAATTATAGTCCTTACTAATATATTAGACTTTACTATAGCTACTATATTACTGCAACTACAATTATTAGAAGTATTAATAGAACAACACTAGAAGCTAGTAGTGTTCTAGAGCAGGAAGTTTTAAGGCCTATTAATTAAATAGCATACCTATAATAAGGAATTAGCTATAATTGTTAAGGTATTTAGGTAGTAGTAATACTACCTTAAGCACGCCCTGTTAATAGTCTAAGTACTCTCTAATTATAACAACCTATAGTACTTTATAACTATAAAGGAGCTCTCCCTAAGCAAGCACGCTAGGTAAAGGAGCTAGCTAGGTATAACTTTAAAGTTAAATATAAGCCTAGACTAGAGAACTCTATAGACAGCCCCTTAAGGCGCCCTAATTATGCAAAGGGACTAGTTATTAGAGAGCAGCAGGCACTACGTAACGCTATACTACTAACTCTCTAGTAGAAGCTTTAAATATAGACTATCTAGAAGTCTAAGGCTTAAAACGTTAAACAGGCAACTAGAGTAATAGGCGGCCCTAGTAGGGGTCCTGCAGAATCCTAGCAACTCTCTAAAACTGCCCCTAAGGAATTCTACCTATTAATAGGTACTAGAGATGCGTCTCTCTTAGCTCTTAACTAGCTATCTATAGGCTATAGTAGCTAGGGTTAATCTAAACTATTTAAAGCTTAGGAACCTAGCTTTAATATTATAGAGGCTCTCCTTTATAACCTTAATAGATAAGTTAGGTTACCTACCTACCTTATAAATAATGCTGCATAAGGCAAATCTACATACGCCCTAGATATACTAGAACGCTTAACTAACTATATTAGACAGGTTTAGGAGCAGGACGCTGCCTATAAGTTACTAACAAGTTAGGAAGCAGGTAGAGTAGCTAAGGGTTACTACTACTAGGAGGTTAACCCTAGTAGGATCCTATGCAGGAGTAGGAAAGTGTAGATTCCCTAAGACGTAACTCTTTGCTAAACTATCCTTACAAAGAACTATAACAACCCTATAAGGGGTTACTATAGTTATAAGAAGACTACCTAGCTATTAAAATAAAAGTACTACTAGCTAAACCTAAAAAGGATATATATAAGTACGTTTAGTGTTATACAGCATGCTAACTAAACAAGATCTGCAGGCACAAGCTATAGGGGTTACTAGTCCTACTCTCTATACCTAATACACCCTAGCAACACTACTCCCTAGACTTTGTAACAGACCTACTAACGTTAAAGGATAACTAAGGGAACAAGTATAGCTTAATCCTAGTCCTAGTTAATAGGTTTAGTAAGTATATCTAGTACCTGCCTATAACTAAGGCAATTACTTCCTAGAGGGTAGCTAAACTACTACTCTAGCAGTGCTTTCTTAAACATAGTCCCCTAATACCCTAATATTAGACTATAGATTAGTATTTACTAGTTAATTCTAGTCTAATATCTGCTACTATTTAAAGATTAACTATTACCTTAGTATAGCCTTTTACCTATAGACTAATAGACAGACAGAGCGCTAAAACTAGGAGTTAGAAACATACCTACGCATCTATATAAACTACTAACAGGACAACTAGGTAGATTTATTACTATATACAGAATACGCATATAACTTAAAGGCTTACTTAATATATAGAGAGTCCCCTATTAAGGTAGCTTACAGGATTAACCTACAAGGCTTTAATAGAGTCCCTAATAAGCACTAGTTATACTGCCCCCTAGAACCCTAGGCTAATAGTAGAAAGGTACTAGACCTCTGCTAGCAGGTAATTAGACAGCTAGAGCAGTAGCACAATCTATAGGTAGCAGCAAAGGATAGCTTAGAGTACGCCTAGAAGAGTAATTCTTGTTAGTATATGTAATAACCTGCGATAGAATTGTTTAGTGTTGTAGTGTTCTAGAGCTATCCTTAGTTAGTACTAGTCCCGCTCTTAGCAAAGCTGCACAAAACCTGCGCTGCTCGTTATCTTTAGGGGGACAAGTATTATTCTTATTATTAATATACCTATAGCTATCCCTCTACTATCTATCCCTAGTGTAAAGCAAGTACTATTGCCTATAACTAGAACCTTACAGTATAACACTAAGTAGGTAGACAGACACTTTACTAAAGGTAAGTAAGTGCTACTCTAAGCAAAGAACCTAACAACTAGTTAACTATCTAAGAAGTTTAACGCCTATTACCTAGGTCTATTTACTATTATAAAGAAGATTAGCAAACTAGCTTATAAGCTAGACCTACTACTATTAATAGATAGAGTATACCTAGTGTTTAATATATTATTACTTAAACTATAGAGGGAACTCTTTATAGAGAGGAGGTTCTAGCTAGGTCCTACGCAGATCTTAGAGGATACTCTCCTAGTTAAGAGGTATAAAGTTAAAGAGATCCTGTAGTACTATAACACTTAAGCCTATAGGCAAGAGTACCTAGTAAAGTAGCTAGGTTAGCTAAATAAAGAAGCTACCTAGGAGCTACTAGAGAACCTTAACTACTGTAAGGAAATCCTTAAAGAGTACCTTAAGACAGTAACTAATATGCTATAGTAATCTGCTTATAAGCGTAAGGCTAATGCTTAGTTAGGTTAAGGCAATCTAAACCTACCTTAGCAGAAGAGGGGTTGCCTAAGGAAATCCCCCTAGGATAGAACCCTTACATGCTATAAAACTATAGATAATATATTAACCTAGAGTTACTGCCTTAAGGCTGTAGATTAGCCTAGTAACTATCTAAGGTAGGGGATAAGGGTCTTAAGAGTATAGGGGTAGGCACAGAGGTTTATGTAGTTATTACATTTAATCTATTGCTATATATTATCTAAAAAGTAATCTAAAAGTAGAAGGCCTTATAAGCCCCTAGTAGGGCTAGGCTAGAAGTTAGGACTACCTATATAACAGCGCTCTAGAGTCCTCTAAGCTCCTAAGAACGCAGATTTAGTAGGAGAGATTATTAACTACTAGAAAGGCGCAGCTAGGGCGTTAGTAGTAGAAGGCATATTAGTACTATAGTAGTACTAACACTTCTCTACACCTCTAGCAGCACTATCCTGCTAGAACACACGCTTAACCTCTATATTAATAACTATATTAGATAGTTCCTTCTAGCTAACTATACCTAAGGTAGCCTATATAAAAAAGTTAGCTATAGTAAAGGTAAAGAGTTAAGGCAGAACTTATATTAAAGCGCTGTAGGTTATGCTTACGTAAAACCTAACAAGCCTTATTATAGTTAACCTAACTTAAGCCTAAGTCCTTTATATAGTAACTAATAGTAGTATTATAGGATATAAAGCTAAGATAATAAGCTTTAGTATAGTTAAAGGCAGTCTACTAATAGTGCTAGATAGTACCTAGGATGTTATCCTTAGTTACAGCGTTACCTTATTAGGCAGTCTCCTTATTTGTCTTATAGATAGCGCGCTTAAGAAGGAAGTATATTAATAGCGTAGTAGAAGTAGGGCGCAATCTATATAGGTTAGTATTAGGCAGGCACTAGGCAGAGCTCTAGGCTTACCTTAATGCATCTACTAATATTGCTAGATGTGCACCTATTATATACACTAAAGTTGTTCTTGCGCGTGCAGTACCCTATAGGGCGCCTAAAGACCTAAATAAACAACTTAATTAAGCTATTAGGATTAGTAGAGGACTTAGTAGTAAGCTTCTTTATACACTTAGGGCACTAAAACTGCGTAAGAGAAGGCTATAGGGCTATATTATTAGGCAGCGCGTAGATAAAGTCTAGTAGCTTAGAGTTGTTAATATGCAAAGGTAGGAGTGTTACAGGTATTCCTCCTGAGGGCTACTAGCTAGACCCTGGGACAACCTTAGGGCTAGGCAGGAGACCTATAGACCACATGTATATAACCCTCCTAAACGCCTTAGGGCTTACACCCTAAGGATTTGTCTTATATCTATCTATCTATCTACTATTTGTCCTATCTCTAAACGCCTGCCTATAGTGCCCTTACAATTTAAATCCTTTATACTCCTTCTTAGAATAGATAGTTAATTTAGAGTAGTAGTTAAATTTTTTAACCCTACTAAAATAGCTAGAGGAAAACGCGTCCTCTGCAACACAACAACAGAGCTAGAGGAAAACTCTTGTTAGCTAAGCCCTAGTATTAAACTAGGCTAGCTCTGTTACACTCCTGCTAAAGTCCTAAGCACATAGGGCAGTACTCTAGTAGATTCTGTAGTAACGCCTACTGTTAGGACTAGACTCTGCCCACCTAGCCATAGCAGCTAAAAAGGTACGAATAATCACTCTGATGGTGATAACGTGGCCAGAACAGTACTTATTGCCAACTAGGTCAGAGGTGGTCGCTGCCACATGCCTACCTTGGCCCCAGCTTTGCTACTCGTGACACCTACCCTATTACAGCAGAATGCAACTCTAGCAGATATAGCAACTTAGGCAGCTGCTATAGGAGCAAACCAGGTGCCTGTAGGAGAAATAACTCCTACAATTAGGTACTAAAATCTAGTACAATAAGCTCTCCTTGCTCTTAACGCAGCCAAGCTTGCTAGGGCATTAGAAGTAGAGCTTAGCATCTAACAAAAGTAATTTAATTAGGCTGTATAGGTACAAGCCCTAGCATACAGCAGAATAACGTTAGTAACGCACTACCTAGCTTTTAACAAAGCTAGTAAAATTATAAGGGTATTAAACAACATCTAACTAAAACCTAAACTAGGTGTAGAAAACTATGCCCTAACGCCCTAGTAGGTAGACTAGTAGGCTAAGGATATTAATACTACTTTTTAGTACACCTAGGTGCTTAACAACTTAATTACTAGGACGCACTAGGCTATAGGAACTATCTAGTATAGCATCTATTAGGAACTTATCTAGTCCTGTATTAACAAGGGGTTAATCTAAACCTAGGCTAACTGTTACAAACCCTATGCCTAGCTAGTTGCTGTCTAGATAGTCAGCGTACGCAAGCGTACTAGGCTAGTAATTACAGACCCACTTCTCTGCAGCATAGTTAAAGGCTTAGTAATTACTGCAGTTACGTAAGGAGCTTACCCTTAGCATTGCGAGCTAGGTAGATCCTATATAATAGCTTACGCAGCTTACGTTAAGCCTAGCTTATGCAGCTTATAGTAAGCTTAGTAAGCTCTTGCATTTCCTATAGTATATAGCAAGTAGGAACACAACCCTTATAGTTTGTGTTTAACCTTATTAATTAAGTTTGTCTTTAGAATCTTAACCTAACCTTTAAGCTAGATAGTCTCCTCTATACTACTTATTATTACCCTAGTTGTTGTTAGGTGTTTTACCTAGGTGTCTACCCTTACTGTTCTAGAACTATTACTTATCCCTAAGAACTAATAGAATTAGTGCTTACAAGCTTTACTTAAAGTACAACTTTAATATTTTAAACACTCTTAAGATAAGTAATACCTTAGGAACACGTGCTACCCCTAGCAACTTAAGTGTTAGAGACATAGATATAAACAACGTTAGCACTATAGAGTCTAGCGTTATAAACGTTAATAAACCTAACCTCTATTATAGAGATTGTAGTAAGCTTAACAACTAGCTTATGCAATAGGACCTCTTCTTCCTCTTCTAAGGAGAGAAAGTACCTAAGAACAAGTAAGTTACTCTAGTAGCTAGCTACATGCGAAGCAACGCATTTAAGTAGATTAAGCCCTTTATCTAATAGTACAATACAGGCAACGCCCTAGATAAAGTAGACAAATAGGTTAGCAACTTTAACTAATTTAAACTTAAGATTAAGCTAGTGTTTAGTGTATCTAATAAGCCTACTATTACATAACGCGAAATCTAACGCATCTAACAAGTTAAGTTAGCTGCTAACTACGCAGCTAAATTCTAACAATTAGCTGCTAACACTAACTAGGACAATACTACGTTAATAATAATATTTAAGTAAGGTCTTAAACTAAAAATTAAGGAAGAACTTATGCGTATAGGCGCAAGCACTAACACCCTTAATAACCTTATTAATACATTAATTAAAATTAATATTAAAATCTATAAGTTACAACAGGAACTATAAGATAATCTGTAGGTATAGGTTGTAAACGTTAAACCTACTACACTACGTAACTAATAGCACAATAATCTTAACTATAGAAACTAATATTGCCCTAACTTAGGACAACGTATCTATAATAACACACGCAGCAGTTACTATAGCCCTGTAGCTATAGATCTCTAACCTAAACAAAGGACTAGGAGCCCTGCTAGCTTGCTAGAATAATAAGAACAAGGGAAAGTATAACAATAGTAGTAAGTTAAAAGACTACTATAACTATAGTAAACTAGGCCACTTTGCGCGTAACTATTATTAGAAGAACAAGGTCTTTAGACAGCTTAATATGCTTACTAGCAGGCCTGCTAAGGATGCTAATACTAGTAAATAGGAAATTATTACTAAGGATATAGGACAACTTATAGAAGACCTAGAGTCTAGTTCTAAGGATAAGGACTATATTAAGTCTTGTTATAAGCGCTAATTACACGCACCTACACTGTACTAATAAATAGTAATAGACAGTAAAGTTAAGAGTTAGGAGAATAACCTTAACTAGATTGCTAAGCAACATTAGAATAGCCTTATAATAATAAATAACACTAAGATCTTTAAACAAGATTTACCTAAGGAACAATAAACATACTGCAAGAAACGTAGGAACGTATAATAGACTAGCTTTAACTACTAGAACCTATAACCTACGCTAGATAACGCATATATATAAATGCGCTAAGATCTTGTTATTCCTAGCACAGAAGATAACAAGGAACTAGAGAACTAGTGCAACAAGGCTTACTGCAAGTATTAAGAATAATGCCTTACAACACCTATTAAAGACTACTAGGAATTCCTACGCTAGCATAAATAATAGTTATTTAAGGAAAACCTATACTGTATAGATAGGTTCTATACACTAAGGTATAATATAGACTTAAGAAATCTACACTATAGAGTGCTATTGTTTACTGCGTGTTATAACAAAGGATGTACTATCTATCTATTAGAAAAAATAGGAAGCGTATTCTTTCCTATATAGAAGAAGCTATGTAAGAAAACCTAGACATACTGCAAAAATAACACCTGTAAGATATACCTTATTAACAAACGCGTTAACTGCTACTTCCCTAGAAACAGCTTATTGTTAGCTAAAGGAGCCTAACAAATAACAATAAATAGGACCTGTATAAATTAGATATAGCAGTACTACCTTAACCCTAGCTATATAACTTATAAAGGAGTAAAGCAGGCTAATAGGTTTAGAGGATAGCCTAATCCTTTTTAGGACTGCGCTTAAGAGCGCTAGGGATTAATCTATTAATTAGATTAGGACTAATTACTAACTAATTAAACTCCCTATAACAATAGGTAGAGTAAAGATGTAGGCACTCTTAGACTTAGGAGCACAGTTAAGCTACATCTCTTTACAGGCAGTAGTACTAGCTAGACTACGTCTGCAACGTAAGGATAAACCCTATCTACTCTAAGTAGCTAATAGAGAACCTATGCTAGAGGAATTAGAGATTACACACAAAGTAACTAATGTCCTACTTAGCATCTATAGACACTATAAGGAAGTAACCTTAGATGTCTTTACAATAGCTACGCACAATATTATATTAGGGCTACCCTAGTTATAAAAGCATAACCTAGAGATTAACTAGAAGAAGGAACAGCTCTTGTTAAAGTAATATACCTGTAGCAATAAGGTATTATAGCCTACGCAGCGCACGCTGCAGCTAGTAGATAAGAAGGAGATTAATAATATCTCTTTAATAAATAAAATGCGCTAAGTTAGAGTAGTTAACTCTACAGACGCTAAATGCCCTATAGGTCCCTAAGTAAGAGTTAAGGAGAATAAGAATAGTGCACCTCCTGCTATCCTAGATATATATAGATAGTACACTAGGATATTTAAAGAAGAGCTTACAGCGAAAGCCCTGCTAAAGCACAAACCCTAGGATTACAAGATTAAGCTCTAGGAAGGAAAGAACCTAACTTTTAAGAGGCTATATTAGTTATTAGAGAAGGAACTTAAAGTACTGCGCAAGTACATTTAAGAGAACCTTAAAAAGAGATTTATTAGACAATTAGAATTACCTATAGGGTACCCTATTATATTTATTCTAAAGAAGGATAGTAAGCTACAACCTTGCATTAACTTTAGGAAGCTTAATAATATTACTATTAAAAACTACTACCTGCTCCTAAATATTATAGAGTTACAGGATTAGCTAGCAGGAGCTTAATACTTTACTGTGTTAGACTTAAGAGGAGCGTACAACCTTATCTACATAAAGGAAGGAGAAGAATAGAAAACAGCCTTTAGAATAAGATATAGACTATACAAGTACCTTGTAATGCTGTTTAGTCTAACAAACGTACTAGCTATGTGCTAGGAGTTAGTTAACAACGTCCTTAGGGCACACCTTAACAGGACAGTAGTAGCATATTTAGATAACATCCTAGTGTACTTAAAGACACTAGAAGAGCACATTTAACACGTAACTAAAGTGCTAGAATGCCTAAGAAGGGCAGATCTACAACTAAAACCTAAAAAGTGTAACTAGTACTAAAAAGAAGTTAAATTCTTAGAGTATATTATAGGATAATATAGAGTTAAGATTAGTCTAATAAAGGTAGAAGTAGTTAAATTATAGCTAACGCTAAAGACAGTTAAACAGATCTAGGAATTCTTAAGATTATTAACTTTAACTAACGCTTTATTAAGGACTACTCTAAGATTATAATTCTGCTAATAAAGCTTATATAGAAGGACACGCTATTTAAGTAGGGAAAAGAATAAGATAATGTATTTAAGGCACTTAAGCAAGCCTATATTGTACCACCTACGTTAATTACATTTACTAGTAGTAAACTAATGCGCATAGAAACTAATGCCTTAGATCTTATATTAGGCGCATGTATTACACAAGAAAAGGATAGACTATAGCACCCTATTGTGTACTACTTACGCAAGTTCTTAGGACTAGAGGAACAATACAACATACACAACAAGGAACTACTTACAATTATATTAGCCCTAGAACATTAGAGAGCGTATGCAGAGAGTTGCTTAGAACTTACTATCTACACTAACTACAAGAACCTAGTATACTTTACTACTACTAAGGTCCTAAATTAACAACAAGTACGCTAGTTAGAAATGCTAGGATAATACAAATTTAAGATATTGTATACACTAGGCAAAGATAATAGTAGAGCTAACGCGCTTAGCTGTTAACACAACCTTATTAGAGAAAAAATAATAAACTAGTTTACAGTGTTAGGAGTTAACAATAATAGATCTCTAGGACTATTATAATAACTTAATAATATAATATAAGTTTAGTAGGAACAACATATCCTATTACAAGTACTAGAGGAACTTTAAGAAGAAATAATAGCTAGTTACTATAACAACCTGCTACACAGACACCCTAGAATAACGCGTATAATAGAACTTATTAAACAACATTATAAGTTTAGTAATATAAAAGATAAAGTTACTAAGTTTATTAAGAACTATGTATAGTGCTAATAGAACAAGTATAGCACACACGCTAAGTATAGAGAAGCGCAGGCTATAGAACTGCCTACAGCGCCCTAGACAAACATTATAATAGATTTTATTACCTAATTACTAATCTCTAAGGACCTTATTACTAACTACGCCTACAACTTAATCTTTGTTATAGTAGATAGATTTACAAAAGCTGCTAAGATAATACTATTTTGTTACAGCTACACTGCAGAGCAGCTCGCACAAGTGTTCCTAGACTAGGTTATCTAACACTACAGCATACTAGAATTAATTATTAGTAATTAAGACAAGCTCTTTACGTTAAATTATTAGACTACACTATTAGCGTATATAGGTACTAAGAAGAAGCTATTAACTACTTACTATCTGCAGACAGATAGACAGACTAAAAGAACTAACTAAACTATAGAAACATACCTACAGATGTACAGCAACTAGCAATAAGACAACTAGGTTTTACTGCTACCTATAGCACAAATTGCTTACAACAACAAGTTATTAGAAGTAATAGGCGTAACGCTATTCTTCGCAAATTACAGGAGACACCTAAATCTATTTACTAGGTTATTTAACACTAATATTTAAACAGAATTAGTAATATCCTTAGTAGAAAGGCTAAAGGAAGTACACTAGAAATTGCTTAAAAACATTATAAAAGCTTAGTTACAAGCGATCTTATATGTTAACTAGAAACAAAAACAGTACCTTAGCTAAAAGAGGGGGATAAAGTCTATCTCCTTACTAAAAATCTTTAAACGCAAAGACCTACAAAAAAACTAAACAAAGTTAAGGTTAGACTATTTTTTATTTTAAAGCAGATAAGCCTAGTTAACTATAGACTTAACCTACCTAAGGATACAAAGGTCTATCTAGTGTTCTACATAAGCTTGTTAGAACTAGCTAACCCTAGAACTCTAATCTAGAAAGACTTCTACTATTAGGCTAATAGCAACAACAAGTAGGATGTTAAGAAAATAATACAACACTGCAACATAGGCAAAGGCAACAAGTACCTAGTTAAATAGTTAGGATACCTAGAATTAGAAAACACATAGTGTAGTAGAGAAACGTAGTATTAAGATCTAAGTAGCAGTTAGAAGCCAGTTATATAATCTATAGGTACTGTACTAGGGTTAAGGAAAGGTAATTAGGGGGCAACAAAGTAACCAACAACAACACACTAATAGACTACTTTAACTTATTATGTTGTTTCTCTAACCTAGTATTAAACTACACGTGCCTAAGATGTATTTGCATAATACTCCTCTACAATTAGCAACTAATTAACAACTCTAATCTACAGTATTACCCTTAGGAGGGCTGCGCGCTACTATTGTGCACACTTAACAATTACTTCTATAGTAATAGCTATGCAGAAGGTGATGAGTTTTTAAGAAAGCTAGTAACAAAGAGTTTAAGAGGGACTTGCTAGAACCCTAAGAAGAGCTATAAAGCCCCTAACAAGGCTATAGAAGGGCTGATTCTACGCAAGAGCAAAGACACTACTACTACAAGGAGTAATTGCAGAGATAACAAAAGGTTATTAAAAGCAATAGGATAGTTCTTAGAAAAAAGAAGAGATGCAAGTTACAAGACACAGCGAAAGCAATTCAAAAGAAGAGGAATACTAACAACTGCCTATGCAATAAGAGATTAGAGAGTAACTAGATAAGTTTCTAGGAGTACCCTTAAGTGTTGCGATCAGCACTTCTAGTAGTCTTTCTACTTTACTTCTTAGAGCACTAAGTTGCTCTTGCTTTTAGTTAACTCCTATCTTTTATTACTGAAACAGTTTTAGCAGTCTTTACTTTAGTTTGTCTTTTTACAGTACTATTCTACTTCTTTTTCCCTACTAATAGGATGTTAGGAACTAATCTAACGCATCTGTTGCTTTTAGGGAGGCCTATTAAAGGCATTTTAAATCAAGGCACGCCTTCTAAAGGTGCCTTAACTAGTAATTTTGCGTCCTTCCTACCCCTAATAGCTAGTTTAACTTAGGCACACTAAGAATAGCGCAAGCCTAACCCTAAAGCCTTATTAATTACTAAAGATAAGAATATAAAGCTACTGTAGAAGGCTTAGTAGCAGAACAACGTTAACTTAGAAAGCATAAAGGCTTTTATAGGAAGTATTGTAAGCGTAATTGCAATATTAGCCTAAGGACAAGCAAAGCTTAATTAGGCACTATTCCTAACTAAATACGTACCTAGCTTCTTAGGGGCTAACGTAATAGTCTTCCTAGAATGCTACAAGGAGGTTGCGCTACACTATAGCTTTACTAACAATAATAAAATCTAAAGGATTATTACCTATTGCTAGGAGAGGCAGAAGCAAATTATCTAATACTTAGAGGAGTACTAAGAGGCTCTCTAAGACTATAATTAGGAGAAGCTCTAAGAGGGTCTTAGACATAAGTTTAGAAGCAATAACAGTGCCTAGCAAGAGGAACAACCTAAGTTTTTCTAACAGTGGCTGCGTGATTGCTAATTAAGGGATAAACTAAACATCTAAGAATACCTTTAAGAATACTTAATTAGAGTAGAGTAATGCATTGCTGCTGGCATAGTAGAGCTAGATAACAAGGGTTTCTACCTAGTTAAGGGACTACTGTTCGCCTATTTAATAAAGATCCTCTAGAGGTTTAACCTTTCTTTAAAAAGACCTTAGGAATTTAGCTTTAAACAGATTAGCTAGTACCTTAGTTACTAAATAGACATTAAAGAAGAGGCCTGTATGCTAAACCTAGCAGAAGCTATAAGGAAGTTTAACCCTGTACAAGAGTTTAAGCCTCTTGCCTATAAGAAGGTATTGCTGCCTTTAGTTACGCCTAATAACGTTCTTTACCTAGTAGTAGTAGCTCTAAGAGCACCTTGCCTGTTTAAACCTGCTAAGGCAGCAAAAAGTAAGCGTTAATCGCCACTAGGAGTTCCACCTACTTAGCAGGAGGTTAACTACCTTACTAAGAAGCTCTTGCAACTAAAGCTTAGTAAGGCTGACTTTATATTAGTTTAATAGACCCTAAGGGAGGCTAAACTCCTCTTGAACTAGGCTGTAGTAATGCACGCTTAGAGACTATCTAATAAGAAAGTTGCTACTGTTAATTTAACCTAGCAAAACTAGAGTAATAATTAATTAGCTGCACTATATAATAATAGCAATTAGAATAAGCAATTGCAAAGCAATTACTAGCCCTAACTAACCTTTGCCTGCTTTGTCTGTAATACTACTGGCTATAGCAAATCAGACTGCCTAACTATAAATCAGCTTATAGAGCGAGGCTGGTGCTATTAGGACAGTAACTAACAGCTTATCTAGAGGACCTAAGATAACCCTTAGGGCAGGGTACTTAACCTTAGACCTTGTAGATAGCTAGAAACTATCCTTTCGCACATTAAGCAGAGCTAGCTAAAACAGGACATTAACCCCCTAGTTACAAAGGCTAATTAGAACGCCTACCTAGGCAAGCTAATACAGAACAATACTGTTACTACTATATTTGCTCCTAATTAAGACTTAGGCAAGATTATAGCAGAGGACTACTATGCCTTTTAGGAAATCTCTAAAGAAGCTGCAGAGGATATTAATAACATATTAAGTGTTAATGCAATTATAGGAGCTACAGTAATCTAGAAAGATTCTGCTATCTGTAGGCTAATTAACAGAAAGGTCCTTAGAACTCCTAAGGTTGCAAAGCTAGTACAGCTATTAATTATAAAGCAGACAGTAGAGAAAGTATTAATTCAGCCTAGAAGGCAGTACTAAGACGTGCCTAAGCAGCAGGTACAGCCTATAGTTAATTAGGAAATGCTTAATGTAGCTATGCGCAAGTTGTTTAGAAGTCCCTAGTGCAAGGAATTAGCACTAAAGAAGATTTGCTATACTAAAAAGATACTAGCTTTAATAGATAAAGTTATATCTAGGATCTTGTTAATATAAGTGTCTCTTCTAGTAAGCACGCTTATTAGGAACATAGTAGAGGTAAAGAAGAAGTTGTTCCTTAACACTTACCTCTAAGAAGACTTTAAAGAGATGCAAGTTAACGCTGCAGGGGAAGCATCTAATAGTAATTCTAAGGAAGAGATAAGCTAACTAGTACTTAGACTAAGAGTACTTAGCATAAATGCTTAGCTAGTTTCTAATTATGTGCTAGTAGAAGGATAGTAGGGAAGAGTTGCGCGCTGCTTTTAGATGTTAGCAGTACACTAGACTAATCTAGAAGTTAGTAATGTTTAACAGATAATTAAAGATGCCTATAAAGAGTTAAGCCTAGTAGAGACTAAGCTCTTATTAAATACTACTAATTAGAGAGAGTACAATAGACAAGCAGGGATTAAGCACATTCGCTAAGACTGTCCTAAAGTACCTGTTAATATAGGCAACAGTTACTTTCTCTACCTACTAGACTTAGGAGCAGAACTAAACACTATTTAGAGGGAGACTATAGATGCAGCAATGCTACTAATAGCTACTCTTCTGCGTAAGATGCAGAAGGCTAAAATAGTTTTAGCAAATAGCACCTCTAGAGGCTTTGCAGGCATAGTCTAGGGTGCACTAGTATAAGTTAGCTTAATTGTTATCTGCACAAACTTCTTTGTTGTAGAATACTGCATAAACGCAATTATCTTAGGGAACCCTTTCCTAGCTAACGCCTAAGCAAGGATTAAATATACTGTAAATAGTTTAACCTACTGCTAAATATAGAGCAAAGAAGGAGACTTAAGTACTAGGTTTGTCTATACAAAGGGCAACTAAGTTAACATTAAGGGAGTAGCAATTAACACTCTAGGAAAAGACATTAGGGTGCAATAACTAGCGTTGCCCCCTGCGATAGACAAGCGCTAGGCTATAAGGTTAACATAGCAACGCTCTAAGAGGAGTATAGCAACAAGGCAAGCGCACTTAGATTAGTATCTAAGTAGCTTACAGAGAAATAGAAGAAGGCTACAACAGGCCTTTAGATACCCTCTTAAACAATCTTCTTTACCTAGAAAGGCTAAGGCACTCTTAGGCAGGACAAATTAGGTAATATACTGTTTTAGGACAACAAGGGCCTGTATATTGTAGCACACAAGGACCTTACTTAAAAATTAACGCAGAGTGTCCTAGCATTAATAGTATCTATGCTTAGAACAGCCTACAAATGCTGTTTGGCTAAGCTTTTCTAGACAGACTTCCTAGGTAAGGATAAAGAGCTATTAACGTCTGCTGTACAGCTTTAGTTTTAACAGCTACTAGCAAGTAGCGCTTAAGTTAACACAATGCACAAGCAGAAGGGTGTTAAAGTAGAGCCTGTAGATAATTCTAGTTAGCAACCCTGATTAATTCCTAGGTACCTGGACTAGAAGCAGCAAGCAAAAACGCAGCAGAAGCTAAACAGGGATACTTATTAGGTTCTCTTCTAAAAGTATTTTAAGCTACAATATGCAGACTTCCTAAGAGGTACTTAGCTTACATAACAACAACTAGTAGATATAAAGATCTCTAATAAGCTTTAGGAGTAAGAAAAAGACATGTTAGTTAAACTACTGTTCTGAAGGGAAGCTGCCCTAGCCTAGGACTTTACTAAATTAGGGCGAATTAGCTATAACATTATGCCTCTAGTTACTATTAATATAGTACTGCATTAGGCCTAGCAAGCTAATTAGTTTCCTATACTAAAGAAGCTTTAGGATGTAGTAATTAAGATAATCTAACAAAGAATTAACTAAGGGACTCTTAAGTTATGCAAGAGTTAATATAGAAATCTATAGTTCCTAGTAGCAAAGAAGGACAAGGGGTACTAATTAATTAATAATGCTTAAAAGATAAACAAAGTTACTATTAGGGACGTAAACCTACTGCCTAACCCTAATAAACTAGTAGAAGAATTTACAGGTTGTAAAGTTATATTGCTACTAAACTTCTTCTTAGGATATAACTAGGTAGAGCTTAATATTTAATTGCAGGACATTACTGCCTTTTACACCCCTCTTAGCTTAGTTTGCTAGTACACTCTACTAATAGGCACTATAAATTTAGTTGCTAAGTTTGTTAGGGTAATAACAAAGATCTGTTAAGAACATATACTGTATACCTACATGCCTTACCTAGACAATGTCTGTATTAAGGGGCTAAAGACTAACTACTAAGGGGAAGAGATAGAACTAGGCATCTAAAGGTATATTGCAGAGCACCTTGTAAACATAGATAGTGTGCTTACAGACATTAAACAAGCTAGCGCAATAATATTAGGCTACAAATTAGACTTTTGTTACCTATTAATGCTTTTAGTAGGCTATTAGGTAGATAAACATAGCAGATACCCTAACAATTAGAAGGTCTAGAAGATACTTAACTAGCCTGCCTGCTCTAATATAAAAGAGGTTTAAAGCTTCTTAGGAATCTGTGTCTACTACTAAGTATAGATTAAGGGATTTGCTATAATAGCAGAGCTGCTCTTTAACCTATTACAAAAGAACATTAGGTTTAACTAGATAATGCCCTATACAGAGGCTATAGCAGAACTAAAGAAAGTACTATGTTTACTGCTAGCCCTAGTATTAATTAACTATTTAGAACCTCTCTAATTAATTATCCTAGTAGTAGATAGCAGTAAGAAAGGGTAGGGAGTAGTCCTTATGCAACTAGACCTAAATAGCTATTAGCATCCTATCTAATTTAAGAGTAGAGTGTAGTTAAAGCCTAAGAGAAACTAGGATGCTACTAAGCACAAGTGCAAAGCGCTGCTTTTAGGCATTAAGAAGTTTAGGGCATACTTATATAGTGTCTAATTTACTATTAAAACAGACGCAAAGACACTAATTGCCTAACTACAAAGAAGCGCATTAGAGATGCCTAGAGCACTTATTACTTGCTAGCTGGCCTACCTTAATACCTAGGATTTTAACATTATTTATGTATTAGGAAGAAAAATGTTGTTACTAATGCACTTTTAAGAAAGCTAGAGGAACCTAGGTAGGAGCTGCCTAATAACCCTAAGGAGGAGGTTAACAACTTTATTAATGCTGCCCTTAACATAATTACTCTTTAGTATAAAGAAACAGCGCTAAAGTATAGCGTATGCTCTGCAGACATATTATTTAGCAAGCACCTACTTGCTAAAGAATACTTAGAAGAGTTACAAGAGCTAGCGCGCTAGATACTATTTAGGAAACGCCCTAAACACCTATTAGGCTACTAACTTATAAGATTTAAGAAGAAAGCCCTGTAGTTTAAAGTCTGCAATAAGCTGCTTTTTTAGATCCCTTCTAGAGGACGTCCCCTCTGCAGGGTTATTAATAACAAGGCCTAATAGCAGAAAATTCTAACAGCACTATATAAAGAATTAGGCTATTAAGGCAAAGAAGGCACCTAGCGTAAGGCTTAGTTGCAGTACTACTAGAAAGGCCTCTATAATAATATAAAGACTTATATTCGCACCTGCGTATAGTGCTAATTGCACTCTAATACTTGTTTGCAGGAAGCTCTTTACCTAACAGTGCCTCTAAACACCCCCTAGGTAGCAATTACAATTAATGTTGTCTATATGCCTAAGATAAGGAATAGCAAACAGTTTCTAGTAGTAGCGCGCGATTGCTGTTCGCAATAGCTAGAAGCAAAGGCGCTGCCTAAGAATAATTCTAAATTAATAGTTAAGTTTATTAAGGAGTACATCTTTTGTTAATAGGGCGTTCCCCTCTAAATGAGCTGCGATAGTAGACTAGAGAACTAGGGCCTCCTAATTAATCTTTAGAGACAATTTGGCATTACCTAAGTAGTATCTAGCGCCTACTACCTATAAGGACAAGGTCTAATTAAAAGAGGCTATAAGGTTATTATAGCAGCGTTAAAGAAGATAGAAGGCAGCTAGGCAGATAACCTAAACTAAGTCTTATAGGCTGATTAGGTAACAGTAAAGCGATTAACTAGCAAAAGCCTAGCCTACCTTATTGGAGGAAGGGAGCACGTACTCCTAATTGAACTCTCTATACCTACCTGGCAGGTATTGCCATAGACACAGGTTACTAATACGCCTTTGCTGCTTGCAACAAGAGCTTAACAGTTTAAAGAAAGAGACTATTGCCTTAAGGAAGCTATTAACTGCACTATCTAGCTGCGCTAGGCAAGTAAAGAGTACTTTAATAACACAAAACGCATTTAGAGGGAGAAACTAGCAGTTAGAGACCTAGTACTGCTCTAAGACTCTTTTAACAATAGCGATATGTTACAGCTTGCTAAGTTTAAACCTAAGTAGAGAGGTCCTTTCTAACTAGCCTTTGTAGGTGAAAAAGGCTAGTATAAGCTATAAGAACTAGATAGAACAGACATGTCTAGAAGCGTATTAGGCGATTGGCTGAAACAGTTTTATCCTAGGACTAAACAGGACCTAGAAAGAGTAGATGTAAGGGAAGCCCTTGCAGAAGTTATAGAGGCAGAGGCACTAAACTAGCAACCTAACACTATATATAGCTAGGATATACTAATTGCTACGTAGAGAAACCTATAAGTTACAGTCTCTTACCCCCTAAATTTTAACCTAGGGAATATAAACGTTATAATAACGTTGCAGAGCAAAACTAAATTAATCTTAATTAATAATAGTTAATCTGCTTAAATAGGGGAGAGGTAGTATATAAATTGTTAAATTTCCTAGTGTCTTATATGTTTTTCCTTTCTAAGTTTAAGTTACTTACTTAATTCTTATATTTTAGTTAGATACAATAGATTATTACAGGCAAGAGGAGGAAGTATTAGTAATAGACTACTATTATTTTTGTTGTAGTAAGTTGCAGCTAAACAACTATTAAGGAGGATAAAAGTGACCTTAGCAGAATAGCTACAAGAAGTCCCCTACCTATAGGCAAGCGGAACTAGAAACCCTAGCAAGAAGCTATTAACACTACTTAACTAGAGAGCTACTAGACAAATGTATCCTAGGACTAAAGGTGTGCTAGTAACAAAGCATTAGAGAGTAAAGTGCTCTACTTCTTAGAGCAGTGAGCGTGGACAGCAGCTAGAATGCAAGCAATATTAGCAGTAGTAACCTAGGCAGGAGCAGTACTAGCAGTAGGGCGGCCTATATTAAGAAAGAAGTTAGCACTAAAGCACTATTAAAGGAAGAAACTTATAGTAGAAGGAGTAGGTAGCATAGTTGCTATCTATCTAATAGCTGTTGCAGGCACTAAAGTTAAGTAGCTGGCTATTGAGATAGGTCTGAACGCAGTTATTACTAAACTTCTAGCTGTTAGTGCAGTAACAGCAGCAATAAGCACTCGCAACGTTAATAGTAGAACAAGCTGCCTGCTACATAACAGCTAGCAGGTTAGCATTATAGTAGCTGCGCGCAGTTCCTAGGCTAAACATTTAAGCAATAGTAAGACTGCAAGGGTTAGCAAAGGCAGCAATAGCTATGTTAGACTTAGCATTATACTAATTAACACAAACCACACAGGCAGTCTTACTAAGAACAATGCTATTTATAGCAAGGCTATAAATGTAGTCCTAGAGCTGCTTAAGAAGCTAGCAGGTAACAACAATAGTAGCGCAGGCAGTTACTGTAAAAGTTAGCTCTATTAGCAAAGCGCAAAGGTATTAGAAAGGGAGAATTAACTTATACTATAAGAGAATGTACATCTTAGCAGAAGCAGTCTTTAGGTAGAGGTAGACTAGCGAAGCGGTATTAGGGACACTACTACCTAGAGGACCACTACCTAGAGGCGGTGGAGCGCTGGTACCTAAGGCGACTGTGGCAGATATAGTAATTATAAAGAAAGAGTTAGAAGTGCTTGTAGTTAATAAAAGCAGCTTAGTAGAGCAATAGAGTTAACAAAGTTAGTAAAAGAAAGATAGAGGAAAGCGCACTAAAGAGCCTTATTTATAGAAGGTTGCAAGCTACTTAGTAAGCAGGCTTAGTAACTCGCAGTAAAGGAGACTCTAAATTAGGTAGCAGCGTATTTCTGCTGCAAGAGTTGTAAGTAAAAGAATTATTTCTTCTGCTAGACAGTTAGAGGTAAAGTTAGCCTAGTTTGCTAGTTTCTAATTAGCTAGTAGCTTTAATATTCACTTGGGTACCTAACTACTACTAACCTTAATTAACAATAGTTAATCTGCTTAAATAGGGGAGGGATGTAGTAGAGAAACGTAGTGTTAAGATCTAAGTAGCAGTTAGAAGCCAGTTATGTAATCTACAGGTACTGTACTAGGGTTAAGGAAAGGTAATTAGGGGGCAACAAAGTAACTAACAACAACACACTAATAGACTACTTTAACTTATTATGTTGTTCCTCTAACCTAGTATTAAACTACACGTGCCTGAGATGTATTTGCATAATACTCCTCTACAATAGGAACTAGTAACGCACCTTATAAACTGCTAATAACTACTAAACTAGTTCTAAAGTTTGCAGTAGTATCTAAGAAGTTAAGCGTAGACTATATTGCAGGAGAATAAGCTACTAAGGCGTTAGCAGTAGGACAGTTAATTTCCTTAGCCTAAACGTCTTTGCCCTCCTCTACTAACTTGTTTGTAAGGTATACAGCCTTCTTTAAAGCCCTATCTTTTACTTACGCTAGAATTTTCTTATTTTGTAGTAGACGCGCAATTACGTCTAATAGTAACTTTTTATCTTCTTCTACCTTCTTTTTATATTCTGCCCTTGTCTTATCTAAGGATTCCTAGGACAAGTTAATGTATAGACAGCTAGCACGCACGCACTCTAAACACTTTAAACAAGAATTTGTAGAAGGCATAATATAACAATTATAGCTAGATGTAAAGCAATAATTGCAGGAGATAGGAGCAATAGTATTATAGCAATAGATTTTAATGCTAAGACGCAGTTGCTTTTAGGATGCAGAGGACATAGTAATGCTACAGGCACTAGGCAGTAGCAGGGCACGCTTATAAAGAACAGCTAACAGAATTTAGGACAAATTCTAGAAAGGAGGGGGATAGTGTTACAAACCCTATGCCTAGCTAGTTGCTGTCTAGATAGTTAGCGTACGCAAGCGTACTAGGCTAGTAATTACAGACCTGCTTCTCTGCAGCACAGTTAAAGGCTTAGTAATTACTGCAGTTACGTAAGGAGCTTACCCTTAGCATTGCAAGCTAGGTAGATCCTACGTAATAGCTTACGCAGCTTACGTTAAGCCTAGCTTACACAGCTTACAGTAAGCTTAGTAAGCTCTTGCATTTCCTATAGTATATAGCAAGTAGGAATATAACCCTTATAGTTTGTGTTTAACCTTATTAATTAAGTTTGTCTTTAGAATCTTAACCTAACCTTTAAGCTAGATAGTCTCCTCTATACTACTTATTATTACCCTAGTTGTTGTTAGGTGTTTCACCTAGGCGTCTACCCTTACTGTTCCAGAACTATTACTTATCTCTAAGAACTAATAGAATTAGTGCTTACGAGCTTTGCTTAAAGTACAACTTTAACACTAACCTCTGCGCAGAGGAGGAGAAACTAGTACAGGACCCTGTCCTAACTAAATACAAGAACTTCTCTAAACTGTTTAATATAGAATAGTAAGAGAGAGACTCTATTAATACCTTTCTAATAAAGCTTAACTATTAGGAGTCTCTCCTACCTTAGAGCTTCTTTAAGTTTAATAACAGCAGTAAAGACTATAAGTTTAAAATTATATTTGTATAAGTAAAGACTCTACTAGCCTTCTAGCGCAAAATCTAGTATAGCAGCAGTCTAGAATATATATAGCTTTAGCTTAACTTTAAATAGACCCTCTAGAACGTAGAAGTAGCTAGTAACACTAAGGCAAACCTATAAAGTCTTAACAGGCTAAAACGCTCTACCTATTTGCTACTACGTAACAAACTAAAAAGGCGTAATAAAGACCTAGCCTACTCCTAGGACTAATCTAAGAGTGCCCTAGTAGAAGACTAACTAAAGAGCTATAATAACTAGTAGTACCCTAAGGACTAAGACTATTAGAACGCTTATTAGAAATCCTAGGGTAATAAGTTATATAGCACCTAAGGGGGTAACAAGTCTAAACTAATGCTAGATAAGAGAAACGCAAAGCCCTAGTTACTAACCTTTCCTAACTATAGCTAGGGCTAGAAACCTAGGGTAAACAAACCTATATTATAGTTATAGTAGGCCTATATAGACATAATAATGCCCTAGTATAGCTCTAAGGCCTCTATAACTCTAGGGCTAAAATTAACCTTATAAGTTAAGTAGTTGTTAACTAACTAAAGTTAGAACATGCACTATTCTATTAGAAGCCTATAGTGTTATTTCTAGATAACAACTAGCTAAACATTTAAAGACCCTATAATCTTACTATAGACTATATAGATAGTAATAGCACTACTAAAACTATAGGACCTAAAGTCTTCTAGTCTACTAACTTTATTAGTTACAACCTTGTCCTAGGTTACCTATAGCTTATAGAAGTAGACCCCTATATCTAATTCTCTACAGGTAAGTATAGCTAGTTTAATAATAATACAGAATAAGTGCAGGTCTATAAGGCTAAAACCCTCTTTAAAGATATGCAACTAGGTAAGTAAGCGTACTTGCTCTACCTAGGAAACCTAGCGTACTAAGTACCCCTAGGGACTAAAGACGCGTTCCTATAGGAACTGCGTTAGGATAAGGCTAGGCATAACTAGCCCTTAGGTCCTAATAGTAATATAGTTGCTAATAAAGAATATTTTGTAAAACGTAGAATCCTCTAGCTAAGGAACAAGATAATTAATATAATTAAGCATCTTAAGCACTGTGTGTCTTAGTACCTAGACCTAGCGTAGCTACCTTAGGAAGCTAGTTAATAGATAGTAGCAAGCATACATAAAGGGAACCCTAGTTAGGCTAAACTACCTCTAGGTACTGCCTATATCCTCCCTAACTATAAGTTAGACAAGAATACCTTATATATACTACCTAATAAAGATAAGCTAGATCTAGAAGAGCTAAAATTTGTTCCTAAGAAACTACACTATAAGTAGCTTGCCTTTAGCAAATATTAGACTAGTGTACTCTGCCTATATAGGGAGTATAACTATACAATTAAGATTAAGGAGGGGGCACGTATACTAAACCTCCTAATCTACAACCTGTTACAACGTAAGCTAGATATCCTTTAGGAATACCTTAACATAGTATAGGAGAAAGGTTAGATCTATCCTAGTAAGTTACCTGCAGGGGCACTAATCCTATTTATACCTAAAGTAGATAGTACCTTACAGCTCTATATAGACTACTAGGGCCTAAATAAAGTTATAGTTAAGAACTGCTATCCTATCCTACTTGTTAGCAAGATGTTAGATTAACTCTTAAATATAGTAATCTTCTTAAAGCTAGATCTACGCAATGCCTACTACAGGCTCTAGATTAAGGAAGGTAATAAGTAGAAAACTGCATTTAAAACCTAGTACAGGCACTTTAAGTACCTAGTAATGCTATTTAGACTAGTAAACGCCCTAGCAACGTTCTAGTCCTACATTTACAGAGCCCTTAGAGGCCTGTTAGACTGCACTTACGTAGTCTACCTAGATAACATCCTAATCTACTCTAAATATAAGGAGGATTATAATGCTTACGTTAAGAAGGTCTTAGACTACCTTATTAAATAGGGTCTATTTTGCAAGGTAAGTAAATACAAATTCTTAACTAAATTAGTTAAGTTTCTAGGCTTTATAGTAACCTCTAGGGGCGTTGTTATAGACCTAACGCGTGTATAAACTATACAAGAGTAGCCTAAACCTAGAGGTTTTAAGGATATCTAGCAGTTCCTAGGCTTTGCAAACTTCTACTAGCAGTTTATCTATAACTATTCTAGTATTATACACCTGCTAGTAGACTATATAACAGCTGCCTAGAACCTAGCATTAGCCCCTAAGGATTCTAATCTAAAGAAGAGGGGGAAGAGACTAGCAAAAAGCTGTAAGGGACTAATAAAATAGTACAAACTATAGAGTTAGCCTAAAGAGGTACGCTAGGCCTTCTATATAATTTAGAAGAAGTTTATAGAGGCACCTATACTTTAACACTTTAACCTAACTAAACTAATTATAGTAGTTACTAACGCCTTAGACTTTGCTATAGCTGCTATCTTGCTACAACCTTAGATAACTAAACTAGCAATAGAATATTACTAGAAACTAGTAGTATTCTAGAGTTAAAAGTTTTAGGGTCTATCTATCTAATAGCACACTTATAATAAGGAACTATCTATAATTATTAAAGTGTTTAGGTAGTAGTAACACTACCTTAAGCACGCTCTATTAACAATCTAGGTACTCTCTAATTATAATAACCTAAGATACTTTATAATAATAAAGGAACTCTTACCTAAGCAAGCTTGCTAGGTAGAGGAATTAGCAAGGTTTAACTTTAAAGTTAAGTATAAGCTAGGACCTAATAACGCAGCTAATAGCCTATTAAGGCGTCTAGATTACGCGTAGGGACTTATAATTAGAGAAGGACAAGCACTCTGCAACGTAATGCTACCTACCCTCTAATAGAAGCTTTAGATCTAGACTCTCTAGGCGTCTAGGGCTTATAACACTAAATAGGCAGTGTATAGTGTAGGTAACTATAAGGAGGTAATAATAGACACTATAATAACCTCTAAGACTACCCCTATAGAATTCTGCTAATATATTAGTTATAGGGATACGTCTCCTACAGCTCTTAACCACCCTTCTACAAGCTATAGCTAGGGTTAAACTAATTAATCTAAAGCTTAGAGGAAGACTAAGAGAAACATCCTAAGGGCTCTCCTTTATAGCCTAGGTAGAGTAATTAGCTCTCCTGCATATCTTGCAAACAAAGCCGCGTAAGATAAAACTGCATATATACTAGTAACCCTAGACTACCTTATTAATTATATTAGGTAGACTTAGGAGCGTAATAAGGCCTATACTACTTATAAGTTGCTAATATGTTAGAAGGAGGGCAGAGCAGCTAAAGGCTAACTATACTAGGAATCTAACCTAAATAGAGTCCTGCGCAGGAGTAGGAAAGTGTAGATTTCTAATAACAGAACGCTCTGCTAAACAATCCTATTAAAGAACTATAATAACCCTATAGGAGGCTATTATAGGACTAAGAAAACTGCTTAGGTATTAAAATAGAAGTACTATTAGCTATAGTTAACTAAGGACGTATATAAGTACATCTATAGGTGCCTAGCATGTTAGTTAAACAAGATCTATTAGTATAAACTATAGGGACTACTTATGCTACTACTAGTACCTAATACAGCCTAGTAGCACTACTTACTTAACTTTATAACAGACTTGCCTAAGTTAAGAGATAATTATAGGAACAAGTTTAACTTAATCCTAGTGTTAGTAGACTAATTTAGTAAGTATATCTAGTACATACCTGTTACTAAAACAATAACAGCCTAGTGCGTAGCTAAGCTACTCTTAAAACAGTGCTTCCTAAAACATAGTCCTCCTAACACCCTACTATTAGATAGGGGATCTGTGTTTACTAGCTAATTCTAGTCTAATATATGCTACTACCTTAAAATAGACTACTAGCTAAGTACTATATTCTACCCCTAAACTAACAGCTAAACTAAACGCCTAAACTAGGAGTTAGAAACATACCTACGTATATACATAAACTATAATTAGGATAACTAGGTAGACCTATTACTATACGCAGAGTATGCCTATAACTCTAAGTGTTACTCTATATATAGAGAATTACCTATTAAAGTTGCCTACAGGACTAACCTAAAGGGATTTAACAGAGTACCTAATAAGCACTAGCTAAGGCAACTACTGCAGGTATAGGGAAAGGACGCAGCAGCCCTAGAGCTACGCTAGCAAGTTACTAGCTGCCTAGAGTAGTAGTATAAGATATAGGCTGCAGCAAAGGAAAGCCTAGAGTATGCTTAGAAAGGCATAACGCGCTAGTATAACGCTAAGTAAATAGAGAAGCACTTTGCTATAGGCAATAAAGTAATTCTCTAGGCAAAGAACCTAGCTATAAATTGTCCTTTAAAGAAGTTTAATATAAGGTACCTAGGACTATTTATAGTTATAAGGAAAATAGGGAAACTAGCGTATAAATTAAAGTTACTACTATTAATAAGCAGGATCTACCTAGTGTTTAATGTATCTTTACTTAAACCTTAGATAACACTACCTACTAGTACTAGGTTCTAACCAGGCCCTATAGGGATAGTAAATAGCAAAGTACTAGCTACAGACTAGTATAAAGTTAAAGGCATCCTTAATTATTATAATACATCTGCCTATAGATAAGAGTACCTTATAAAATAGCTTAGGTAGACAAATATAAACTCTACCTAGGAACTACTTGCTAATCTTAATTATTATAACAAGATTCTAGAGGACTACTATAAGAGCATTAAATAGAGCACTATAACTCTACTAAGCTAGGTACCTCCCCTATAAAGGTAGAAGAGAGGAAGACTATAGAAGCTACCTATAGAAACATAGCTAGAATTGCTTATAATAATATAAGGCATAGATTACACGTAGGCTACCCTAGGCCACTCTATAGGAGCTACCTACAGGGGCATAGCTAGAATTGCTTATGATAATATAAGGCGTGTACTACAAACAGACCTAATGCCTCTCTAACCCTAAACTAAAGGGAAGCTAGACACTGTCTAAGGATAGTAGTTATAATAGAAATAGTTATAGGAAAAGTAATAGAGTTTATTAACTACTATAAATTACTACCTACTATAACTAACCTTTATAGCTAGATTATAGGGCTACCTAAAAACTACTTAGAAAGTCCTATTATCCTTGTTATACTTGTTACTAAGGCAACAGGAGCTACTACGCCTAGAGGGGGTGTATAGCTTAGTAGGCAAAGATAACAACCTCTAGAAGGGGGCTGTAGGGGCGTCTACTATAGAGGGGATGTTAGTACTATAATAGTACTAATACTTCTTAGCATTTATAGCTGCGCTATTCTTCTTAAAGTAGTCTTTAACTACCTTATTAATAATAGTATTAGTAGAGGCCTTTATACTAATAGTACTAAGAGCAATGTTAAAGCGCTTAAGGTTATGCTTGTAGGACGTCTAGTAGGCCTTATAGTACTTAAGCTTACTTATACTAGACTTCTTAATCTTACAGCGCTCTACACTATTATACTTAATAAACCTAGTATAGTAGTTAAGGGCGTAGTTAAAGGCAGTCTGCTAGTACTGCTAAGTGTTCTCTAAGACCTTATTGTTGCTAGCGCTATTACTAAGCCTAATAGTCTCTTTGTTTATCTTATAGGTAGTATAGTTAATAAGGAAGTTAAGCATGTTAACAGCCTAGTAGAAATAAGCATTAATCTAGCATAGTTAGTAGGCAAACTAGGTAGAGTTAAGAGACAACGTACCTTAACATAACTACCCTCCTTTATATTAACATACCTACTATACACCCTAAAGTTATTCTTGCAGGTGTAGTAACCCTTAGGATAGTAGAGGACTGTAATAAATAACTTAATTATTCCTATAGGCGCCTTTACTAACTTAGTTATAAGGTAGGTAAGGTAGCTATAACACTAGAACCTAGTAAGCAAAGGCTATAGGGCTATATTGTCTAGCAGCAAGTACACAAAGTTAGGTAAAGCCTTGTTAGTAATGTAGGCAGGAGGTAGGGTTATAGTAGTACTTAATGTAGAAGTATAGTAGAGAAAATTATAATGTTAATAGCTAGAAAAGTATATTAGAATAGCTGTTTATATGCTTATACGTAAGCCCCTAGGCAGCTACTAACTACGCTCTAACTATTTACTACGCTCTTACCTGCCTGTACGTACACTATTATATACTAGTAAGAAAACACACGTACTAGTAAATAGTTACTTATAATTAGTTAATAGTAAAGTAATATTATTTACTTACCTCCCTGCTATATTATAATATTAAACAGGTAACACTACGCAGTTACTAATAAGATAAAGGCACTATTAATATTAGTCTAAGAGACTAATATTAATACTTATAGAGGAAACGTTTGCCCTATACACACTAGGCTCTAGTTAGTCTTGCGCAGAAGCATAACCCTTACTAGAGACCTACTAGGATCCCTACAGGGATCTAGCAGAACAAGCAAACTGTTAACTAGTAACACCTACTTAGCTAAGCGCCTACATAGACGTTAGTAGCCTGCCTATAAGGCTATAAGCAAACAAGTAGGTTACACCTAACCTATAATTAGTATAGGGAAACCTATAGGAGCACGCTTAGGCAGACCTAGGGACCTAGTAGCTATGTAGGCAATTATAAGCCTTATATAGCATTTCTCCTAACGCAATTTTCCTTAAAAAGAAGAGGTTTTTTTAGAGTTTAATAATACCTGTAGGTAGGGATAATAGAAACCTGTTTTCTTCTAGGGATCTAGCAGCTTGGGACAAGCTGCAAGAAAGGGGGAGGCTCTGTTACAGGTATTCCTCCTAAGGGCTACTAGCTAGACCCTAGGACAACCTTAGGGCTAGGCAGGAGACCTACAGACCACATGTATATAACTCTCCTAAACGCCTTAGGGCTTACACCCTAAGGATTCGTCTTATATCTATCTATCTATCTACTATTCGTCCTATCTCTAAACGCCTGCCTACGGTGCCCTTACAAGGAGAGGTATAATAATAATAAAGAAGTAGAGTAGAAAGTGTGTAGAGTGTAAAGTAGAGTATAAATAAGGAAGATAAAGTTAAGGTATCTACTTATTATATACTACAACTCTCTTACCTCTATCTACTACCTACTAACGTTCTACTGCCTTACTGCCTACTTTCTAAACAATTAAACGCCTATACTTTACATAGTTAGTAAGGAATAATATGCGCCTAATAGGACACTTGCTATACGTCTATAAGGTATCCTAAGTCTAGAGCAAGCAATAGCTAACAACGTAATAAAGGTACTAGTTAACACTACGCAATTAATAGATAAACTCCTATAATAGGAGCAATCTAAGTATAAGGTAACGCCTCTAGGTATTGTTATAATAAACTACCTACATATAGCGTGTTGCCTTAGGCCTACTTACGTAGAAGCAGGACAAACCCTAGGCACTAACTAGATACCCTATAGGGTACCTCTTAGGAAAAGGTAATAATATGTCTAACTAAACTGCTATAGTAGTAAGGTAAATAGTCTACGCTCCTAGCAACTGCAGTTATCTAGAACAAGGGTAATAATGTCTCTACAGAGCTTATAGACAAAGGACCTTAGGTAAGGACACTTAACAACCTATAGGGGAACAAGTTATTATACTAAATAGTCTAGGGTAGTAGATTACTGCACCTAACACTAGCTCCTAGGCAATTGCAGTCCCTAGACTTAGAGTAGTAGTACCCTATAGGGACTATAGTGCAGCAATAGGTACCCTATAGGGAGAGCCTGCTATAAACACTATATAGCTTGTCCTGTATATTCTACTACGCTCCTAGAGGTTAAGGCTACTAGACTAAGAGTACTAGATCCTTAAGGGGACTGCAGTAAGGCTACAGACACCCTACAGGGCAGTACTAGCTAGACACTTGTTTAGTAATCTACTAAACTATTACCTAACTCCCTAACAGTCCTAACTATAGGTTTTAGAGTTAAAGATCCCTATAGATCTTTAGGTAAGGTTACCTAGCAAGCAACAAACTAGTGCTAATTACACCCTATAGGGAGTTGTTTATGCTAACATAACCTAATAGATTTAAACACCTACTAATAAGTAAGCTAGCTTTCTCCTAACCTATTTTCCTCTTATATTAGAGGTTTTTTTTTAGAGTTTAAATAGGCAAGTATTAGGCATATAGGGTTTAGCAGCCTAGGATAGACTGCAAGAAGAGGGGGCTATTATTAGGGGCTTTCTACCTTAGGCATGCCAACCCCTAGAGACACCTTAGGGCTACCCTAGTAACCTGTTAGAGCTTACACACACGTATATATTCTCCTAAATCCTTAGGGCTTAACCCCTAAGGATTTGTCTTATTCTATCTAATACTATACGTTTCGTCCTATCTCTCTTGCCTGCCTACAGTGCCCTTACAGAAAAGCAGACTATAAGAAGACAAAGCTAACAAGGAAACCTAGGTTAACAAAACAGATAAGGAAGGAGAGGCTAGCGTAGTGTCTTAAGCATAAAGATTAGACTATTAAGGACTAGAAGAATGTTATCTAGACTAATAAGACTGCTGTAGTACTCCTTTATTAATGTAGGGGGTACAGAGTCTAGAGAAAGGTAGATAAGGCTATTGTTAAAAGCTATATTTAGGAGAGATAGAAGGCTACTCTAAGTTTATATTCTAGGGTTGCTTTACATATAAGAAGAAAGGTCCTTGTTACTGCTAGACACCTAAGACAAAGTAAGAGAAGGAAGAGGCTATAAGAGAGATTAATAAGTTAAACTAAGAGATAGAGCCTTTAATAAAGGAGAAGTAGGAGCTTAAGACAGGTATAGTAAGGCTTAGTCTACGTACAAAGCTAGGTAAGAAACCTTAATAGAGATAGAATTAAAAGAATAGCAAGCTATCACAAGGCAAAGGCTTAGGTATAGACTAGTAGCGCTACTAGTCTATTATTATGCGGCTAAAGCTAATTTCTTTTGCAAAGGAGTGTATAAAAGAGATGTAACGACACAGGATGATAGAAAGCTCCAGAATGCGTGTGTATCCGCTACAAGGTGTATGGGAGCACTAGGATAGGTAACACAGAGACAATTCTATTCCTATAGGTCTTGTACAAAGAATACTCAAAAACTATCTATCTACGGATGATTCTCCTTGTGCCTTTATACTGCTAGAATACAGGGAAGTTTGGAATGCTATGACCAAGTTACGGGCAGGAACAGAAACGTAAAGGAGCTAAGTCAGAGGTGAATTGGGGTGTGACACTTTTTAGAGACCAGTGCTTTACACTACCCCCTCCTGTGTAGGCAGATTGTCCTAGATACGCGTAAGTAATAACAGTTGTTGTCCTGTAGCGTTAGTGCGTTAATTTAGCGTCTGTTCTAGGTTTTTAGTTAACTTAGGTTATTGTTTTAGTGTTTTGTTGTTGTTTTTATCTAAAGTAAAGACAACTTTTTTGTTTGTTAACTCTGCTGCCTAAATCTGACGTGACAACAAGCTATATCGTGACTTAATTAGAGGGAAACAGGTTTGCTATTATTGTTATATCCAATTTCTAGGACGCGTCGCGTAGGTATATAAATAATTGATCCTTACACCTTTCCTAACTCTAACAGACACTATTTCTTGCTGTAAGTATCCTCACGCTCTTTTGATTGTTCCTATGCTAATGCTCCCAGGCTTGTTAATCAGTTACTATGCTAATACTAGTCCTGCCCAGAGCTCTTGCGGTAGCCTATTAGGTTATTTGCCTTTGTTTAATTTAGGCCTTTGCAAGGGGGAGGAAGGTAGACTACGCCTTTAACAAGGCGTCGTCGTCAAAGTATGCTTATTGCACACTTTAAAATAAGAAGTGTTATCTAGTAACTAGACTTTTCTTTACTCCTGCTCTCTGACTAATACTAATAGTTATAGGTTCCAATTTACGTTAGTCCTAAGTATGCTACTTTTTATAACAACCTTGTTATGTAGGAGGAGGAATCTAGGGGTAAGGCAGCGGGAGAGGCGGCGGAGGAGGTAACAGAGGCAGCACTAGAGGCATGGCGTAGCCTTATAGCATCAGCAATGGCTCTAGCAAGTGTAGTGCAGGTGGCGACTGCGCAGCTCAAGGGAGTTACTGCTAATAACGTGTTGCTGCATTAGTACCACGCTAGTACAGCGCAGGGCTAGGTAATAGAGGAGATAGTAGAGGGTTTGTTAGTGTTGACTAGGGAGGTCATTAAGCTGCGACAGGAAATAGCCCTTCGTAGCTCTAGAGTTAGAGGTAAGTTAGTAAAGCTAGCTCTGCTTCCAGCACCTAAAAAAAAGGGTACTCCTAGGTTGTTAGACAAAACTAACAACAGTAGCTCTAAGGAGATAAGTAACATCAAGAACCCTTAAAAAAGAAAGGGTTTCTCTAGCTGTACAGTAAGGAGGATTTCTTTTGTTGTTATCTATTGTATAAACGCAGTTAGAGGCGTTTTAGAGTTAATAGATTTCCTTTGTCCTTTTCTAAATTATAATGTCTTTATTTGCCCTACAATTCTTAACCTTCTTCCTATGCTGTAATCTATTTGTTTAATGCCTTTGGTAGACTAGGCTGCTCTAGGTACTTGTTGTGATACGCCTTTAGCTTATAGGGTGCTCCTGTAAAGTTTTTCGCAGGATACTAAGTTAGGTCTAGGTTATAGCCAACCTAGCTTACACAGTACTTGAGACTACAGCAGACCAACCTACTAGCTAGGATTTCTTAGACCTCCTATTCCTCTACTCCTTGAATAGGAATACCTACAGGTTTTAGAGCTTCCTAACTAGGCAACGGGTTATCTAGATCCTTATACAGAACGTCAGGTGCAAATACGTTGTGTATTTTTGAACTAGGGGAAGTTTTAAGCGATATAAGTAACCAACCTGTTCTAGGACCTTGAAGGGACCTTCCTACTTGTTAGATAGCTTTTAGCTTAGTCGCTCACTTATTAAGTTTTTAGTAGAAAGGTACACTTTGTTACCTACAGTCTAGTTAACTAGGTTGCGATGAGCGTTAACTGCAGAGCGCATGCAGTCTTAGGCTTTCTCTATATTCTCCTTAGCTACCTTCTAGGCGTTGTGCATACAGGTTGCTAATGCTAAGGCCTCCTTATAGTTAAGTTGTTCCATAGGGGTTACTGCTGTATCAGCTCCTTTCTAACTCCAGCTCTGTTTAGGTTAGCTACCATAAATTACTTAGTAAGGTGATATTCTAATCAAGGAATGTAGCAGAGTAAGTTAGGCACGATCTATAATTAGTAGGAGTTTAGACTAGTTATCCTAATAGTACAAGACAAAGGGACGGAGCTGTTAGTCTATATACTTATTTATAATCTCCGTTTAACTATTAGTTTCCTTGTAATAGGCAGTAGATAGCTTAACTTTCACACCTATAATTTGACAGAATTCTGTCTAGAAAGTAGAGATAAACTAGGGGCCCCTGTCGCTTACTATTAACTTAGGGGTGTGTCTAAACTAATACACCTATTATATAAACAAGTTTGCTATCCTGCGTGCTATAATTGTTTTATAGCATAGGATTGTAATAGCTTGTTTAGTTAGGCAATTAATAATAACTATGATCTAGTTATACCTAGCTTTGTCCTTAGGAAAATCCTTAAAATTAATGCACAAATGTTGCATTAGTTTGTTAGGTATTAGCAAGGGATGCAAGTACCTACAGAGTTAGGTCTGTCTTGGATGGCCTCAGCGACATAGGATGCAGTTTCAGACATATCTTTTACATGTAGCACTTATACCTTTCTAGTGATACTGTTGTAATAGCAGTTGGTAGGTCTTCTTGGCACTAGGGTGAGCAGTTGATAGTTGGTTATAGGCTTCCTTAATTAGGCGTGTGCATAGGGTTAAGTTAGCAGGGACACAGAGTTAATTATAGTAGAGAAGGAGTCTGTTTTGGATCTAATACGGAGATAGCAACAACAGTCGTTCTTGTCTAAAAGATTTCTAGTTTTCTTGTATCAACGCCTTAATTAGTTCTAAGGAATCTAGTTTTATGATAGGCTGTACTGAGCGGATAGTAGCTATAACTAGGTTAGTCTTAGCTAGATATGTCTAAGCTAAATTAGAATTAATCTAGTTGTGTAACCGCTGTAGACCTAGTAGGACTTGGGACTAATTGTCTTCTTAAGCAGACTTTAGATTTGCAAGATCCTGTTCTTAGCAACTTAGGATATTAGCACGCTTATTGTTCTTGCCTGGCGTGTATTTAATCTTGAAGTTGAACAGAGCTAGAGCTTCTGCCCATTGTGCTTGTTAAGCATTTAAGATTTTAGTTGTTATAAAGTACTCTAGGGATTAATAATTAGAGTAGACTTAGATCTGTTTTGTAACTAAGGTAAGTTTAGCTCTCTACTTATTAAAGGCTTGTAAAATCGCAAACAACTCCTTATTATGTATTTCCTAATTAAGTTTAGCTCTAGAGAGTACTTAGCTGTAGAATGCTACAGGGTACTACTTATTGTTAAGGTGCTGCTGTAACAAAACCCTAGCAACAACTCTATTAGAGGCATTAGTTTCAATCTTTGTATTGTAGTTAGGATCAAAATAGCATAGAGTTAGGATAGACAACAAGGCTTCCTTTAGGTTTTTAAAACTAGATTAGCATTAAGCAGTCTATTTAAATAGATTTGCTAGGCTTTGTAAGGCAATGAGGGGCTTAGCCACGCAAGAGAATTTAGGTATAAATTATTAGTAAAACCTAGTAAAGCCTAGGAACGATTTCACACTGGTAACAGTGGTAGGAGGGATCCAGTTCCTAAGGGCTTGTACCTTCTTAGAGTCCACTTTAATTCCTTTGTTAGTTAGGATGTAACCTAAGTACTTAGTACAGGTAACGTAGAACTTGCTCTTCTTAATGTCTACTTGTAATCCAGCAATACAGAGTTAATCAAGTACTAGCTTGATATGTTGTTCGTAGGTCACAAGGTCTTTAGAGTAGATAAGGATGTTATCTAGATATGCGATACAGAAGTTGTCTAGATATTTGATAAAAACATTATTTATATATTATTAATAAGTGGCTGGTCCATTACATAGCCTAAAGGGTAGAACCTTGCACTTGTAACTACTGTAACGTGTATAGAACGTAGTGTACTCCTTAGAGGCAGGATCTATACAAATTTAATTAAAGGCATTCTAGATGTTAAATTTGGTGAATACCTTAGCCTTAGACAGTTATGCTAACAATTTGTCTATGCGCAGTATTAGATAGGAGTCCTTTCTTGTAAGGGCGTTGAGTTTACAATAGTTAACACAAATGCGCAAATTCCTGTTTGGTTTTCAAACACAGAGTATAGGCGACGCGAAGGGGCTCTAACTATATTCAATCTAGCTGTGCTGTAGTTAGTCTTGCACAAACTTTTTAGTAGCTTCAAGTTCCTTAAGATTTTGTTTATACAAGGGCGAGTAGGAATTTAGCAATTAGCCCTCTAATATGATTTTGTGGTTATAGGGGCAGTGTTCTAGAAGGGTTTTAGCTTCTGTTTTGCTAAACACATTAGCATATTGAACATATTTGTCTAGCAATTATTTGTTAAGCAGCTGAGCGTTCTTAGGGTTGTCTTAGGTACAACAGTAGTTAATAACGCAATCAATCTTGTATAGACTAGTAGTAAAAAATTTGTTCTGTGGTTTTTTTATAGAAAAGTGAAAAGCATTTAATAAAAGTAAGGAAATGCGCGCCTCCCTAGGAGGTAGCGAGTTAGAGGCTTTTTAGGTTAGGATTGTTAGTAAGGAACAGCATTTTAGCAATTAAATAACACCTCTTATACAATGTATTGAGTAATTTAGACTTTGGCGACGTTAGTACTCTGCAGCTTCCTATAGGTTGTCCCTTTGTTGTACATCTTGTAGGACGTAGGCTTATAGCAAAGGTTAATGTAGGGTTATTATTAATAGAGGGGCAGGGTCGTACAACCTAGGGTACCTTGCTAGCTATATAAGCTGAGATCGCTCTGTATTAAGTTAGAGTTTAAAACGTTTTAACTATTTAATTCTAATGATGTATTCCTAGGATCCTAGATTAACAATAACAAAGGGGCAGTTGCGTATCTTACGCCTATTAATAGTTAAGTGCAACTGAATGTACTGGTTCACTAGAGTCGTGATCTGATCCTAGAATCCTTTAACTTAGACCTTAAAGGGCAACCTTTAGATAGGAGTCCTAAGTGCAGCAGACACTAAAGTAGCGATGTTAGAATTCAAAAATAAAAATCCTTAGGCACTAGTATTAACTAAGGAGTTAAGTCGTACGCCTAGCCCTTAGTTTAATAGAATAGAAGAAGTAAGGAAATAGGGGCCACTAAACAAATAAGATAAAGAGAGGTTAGATAGGTTATATTAGTTTAGGCCTAGGTGAAGTTGTCCTCCTAGGCAGGGCCGTTTCCCTTAGGTATTGGTTCCTCTTTAAAATCTTCTTTAGCGTTAACATATTCCTCTGTATCTACTTGGATTTCTTGTACCTAGGGACTAGGGCAATCTTTTGCAAAGTGACCTATCTTGCTACAGTTGTAGCAGTTGCCTGGGGTAAGCTCTCTTACGGGTGTGGCTTGGGACAGTGTAGTCCTAGGTGCTAGAGTAGGAGTAGATATAGGAGGTTTCCAAATGCTAGGTGTAGGCTGATTTAGAGGTAGGTTGTTAGTCTAATGCTAATTATTAACAGTTTAGGGTTGGGTCCAAGGCAGTAAGGTATTAGGTAGGGCATAACCAGGATGTTGTTTTCTTTCTATGTTATACGCTGTAAGATGCTCTACTATAAGTTCAAACAAGTTATCCCACTGCCTCTTAAATCCTAGGTTAGGACTTTAGAGGGTAGGGGTAACCTTTATCTACATGTAGTGAAACTATTCTAACTTAGGTACTTGTCCCTAGATAGCAGCACTTAGGAAGCGCGCTTTAAAAAGTAGAAACGTGTTATCTTTTCCTATTTAGAGTTGATCGAAAACAGCCTAACTTTCAGCTCTCTTATTCCCTGTAATAAAGTAGGAGCGGAGAAGCGTTATTATTTCCTCTGCGCTCTAGAACTAGTCTGTTTTACAAGACAAGTATTAGGGCTCTAGGTATTCCTTAGCGAGCCTAGAAGTATATCCCTATACCAGAGCTATACAAGCTCGTTCCGTAGGATAGTAATCTGAATTAATGTTAAGTTAGTCCTGAATCAAGGCTTGCTACTGTCTGAAAGTAGGGTCTTTTCTATTACTTAATTTGTTGATAGCTAGTGTGCGTTTACTAAGCCTAGGGTAGTAGACTAGGGTCTTAGACTGGAACCTTTTAGGAGGTTGCTAAGATTGAACAAGGGGAGACTCTGTGGTAGGCACAGGTACATCTTCGTGGGGAAGGGATTAGGCCTAAAGCTAGGCTACTTCAGCCCTTAGTTAGTTAACTAACTTATAAAGATTTACCTATTCTAAGTCTAATTTAGTATCGCTCTTGCTAAGCGTCTAGGTGTTGGTTAATCCCTTAGCAGGCGCTGTCGCCTGTCCTTAAGTAGATTGTCTAATAGGTTCCTTTGAACCAGGGTTAGTGGTGCCTGATATTAGTAGTAATCTGATTTAGGTAGGTTATTAATAATCTCTAAGTCTTTATCTTGGCGCAATCTAACGCAACTTTTCTAAAGTAATCCTAGAACAGTAAGTCGCAGGAAGTTCTAAACCTAAAGGCTTTAGTTGTTAGGAGGTCTCTAGAATCCTAACTGTTAGATGGACGATAATTGGGACCTGTATAGTTCGTAACTGAAAGGGGTCCAAATCTGCTTGGTACATAATAACTAAACAAACTTGCGATATTATTTAGAGGCTGTCACTAGCTAGGACAAGTTTTTGAGTATAATGTAACAACACAGGATGATAGAAAGCTCTAGAATGCGTGTGTATCTGCTACGAGGTGTATAGGAGCACTAGGATAGGTAACATAGAGACAATTCTATTCCTATAGGTCTTGTACAAAGAATACTTAAAAACTATCTATCTATAGATGATTCTCCTTGTGCCTTTATACTGCTAGAATACAGGGAAGTTTAGAATGCTATAACCAAGTTACGGGCAGGAACAGAAACGTAAAGGAGCCAAGTCAGAGGTGAATCAGGGTGTGACACTTTTCAGAGACCAGTGCTTTACAAGAGAGGCCTAGCACTCTAGTTTAAGAGGACAAAGCACCTGCTTATAATTACTATATACAACGTATAGTATATAGCTAAGAGCACGTAGCACAGCTACTTTAGTGTAGTAACTTACTAGATCTAAATGCTATTAAGCCTTGTTAGTTCTAGATAAAGAGACATACAACAAGGAAAGGAGCACCTAAGAGTAGAGCTTAGTCTATTTAGGCATAGAAACAGTGTTAGGATAAACTACCTTAAGAAAAGATTTAGAGTTAGATTAAATGTATCCTAATTCATATTTAAAAGATCATTAAGTTAGAAGGAGGAAATGAGTATAAAGAGGGCAGAGATGTACGTAGGACTGATTGAGATGAATTGAATCAGGCCTATTACCCCTGACTGCCCCGTGCGTTGACAAGGGGGAAAAGACTTTTGAAATGCTCCTCCGTAATTAAATGAGAGAGCAAGTACATACAGCATTATGAGTTGTTTCTGTGCCACATGATTAGCTTGCACATACTATGGTAGCTGGCAAAAGTATTTTAGTTGGATCCCGCTGTGGCTGTGTGATAAGCAACATTCACTTGGTTTTTACCAGACGAAAAGGGGGTGCAGCAGAGGCAGTAAGCAATCTAAAGCTCTCCAATTAGTTGCGCTCTCGGTCAAGCCCCCTGTCGCCTTGGCCCATCTACACTACTAATATATGTCAGATATCATAGTAGCTGATGCGCTACTTCCGTAGGCTACCTCCAAAGAGACTTCTAGCAAACGCATACCTAAAGCATCGTGGTTGCCAGTTTTGCTAGAGTCACCACAGAATTTGCGGAACCACAGTTTGATTGCGTGGACAGTCGGACCGAATCCGACGCATGATGATGCTATCTTCAAGGAAACATGCGCGACGGAATTGATCCATTTCTGGGATCAGAAACGGTAAGGTTGAACTTTAAATACAATTGAGTCTAGCGCCCAGCTTTTTAAAATTGATAATCTGACTTTTTTGAACACGGAGAAATTGTTCTAAGGTGTCTCTTGCGCTTTGAGAAAGCGGCCTTGGGCTGACGTAACTTTGTTGTGGCTTACCACTGAAGCTATCCACCGCCTTGTAGCCACCCACTCAGCTATTTGGGTAACTCGGGGCAAACCAAATTTCATGATTAGAATATTGATGAATATACGCATCTCTAATATCACAATTTGCTTGCCAAAACATCCTGTTGCGCCAGCGGAAAACGGGGTCATACGAATAGCGTTTGGGTGGAATGTATTATGACAATCCAGCCACTAGTGTTGAAGTTGTGGGAACAGGTCATACTCTGCTTGGTTGTACCGTTCGGAACGCATGTAGGGTCGATATTGTGCGCAAATGCTTTTGTGACGTTCTCGAGTGAATCTCTTCCGGCACATTCGGCATGCTTGCATAGTTGGAGAGGGAACCTGCTGTCAATAGCACCAGCGGTGTATGTGCAGGTACATCATATCCTCGCTCACTACGGCTTTTATGCGGTTGTTGAACTCGTCGAGAGAGCTCTCGTTACCAATAAAGAATGGCATCAGATCAGTGATGCAAGTATAACCTTCGCTTCCCAGCACTTTGCTCTATTTGATCGAGAAGGTCAAGGATCTTCGCACAGCGCAGCTTTGTACGCAAGCCTCACTTCATTGCCAAAGAACGTATTAGAATACGTAATATGGCATCCACTGATTTCAAAACTTGCTTCAAGAGTTGCTATGTTCTTGCCAAGCCACTCTTTGCTTAGATGAGCAGGGATAGAGAACTCTAGCTTCTCGTCAGTTGAGTCTAACGCAGGTGCAGACACTGTGAGAGTGTATGTCTTCTTGTCATAGGACGGCTGGATAAGCGTAGTTCTGGCATTCTGGCGTATAGCGAGAAATTTCTAATTCAAAAACGTCACCCACATCCGCTGGTGTCTCTAAACGATTCAATAAACGAGTAGGGTAGGAACACTAAGTTTGGGACTGGTGAGAAGAAGTTTTGCATATGTGCCGGAGATACCATAGCATGACTTGATTGGATGCTCGTAAAGTGCTGTGATCTAAGTCACTCTGGGAAGTGACTTTGCCATGAGACATTGTTGTCTGGTGCCTCTGTAGGATTATGCATAGGCGAGGTCTTTAGGAAGAGAGCCAAGCCGACAGCGACTGGTCGAGAGATGTTGAACATGATCATCATTCTGATGTGTAGCAATGCGATGTAGCGCTATCTGTGACAAAGCGGCGCTTTTAGGTAATCAGTTCTTCAGCTTCAAAACGTGAGACAAGAGCCTGAGGTATATTGCTGCGAAACTGATTAGGAACGGGCCAATGGAGTGACGTGGGCCTTGTACCAAGCAAACGCGTCGGGAAATATCAATAAGTGTCCTGTCGTCCGAACCAGATATGATAATCAGAATCAACTAATCAGGTCAGCAAGACGGCACTTGCTCCTTAGCATGGCGTCCACCAATTTCTAATTACTTGAATTTACAAGTAAGAAGGCAGTGGCCTGCTTGTACTTGAATGTCTATTAGATTTTTAACAACAATGTGTAGTGTTTGAGAGGTTGCTGCTTAAAGTGATCCCTTATTTCCGAGTTTCACGTTCGGATGAGAGGTGTGGGTGTTTGTAGGTGCGGGGGTCCGATCTAGTGGGGTAAGCGGCTAACCAAATGAAGTAGGTTCAGGCGTTATCTCTTAGCGCGAACGCAGCGAGGACCATGAATACTAAGGTCTTATCCCTTCTACCGCAGTCGTCTGGGCTAACCTCTGAACATTGCACGAAGTGCATCTCAGACTAAAGCCCTTCATTCATTGTTTCTACTAGCTTGTGCAAGAAGAAAATGGTTGCCAATTGGGAGCAGCTTGCTGCAGACAAACGAACTCGTATCTCCAACTCAATTCCCTCGGAATGGGTGATACGGGATCTTCCCAGGAACGACAAAGGATTCAGTTTCCCGAAAGAATCAGGACTACTTTCTGCGCAAGAGCTGAAGGTGACCGAATCTTCGGCTACTGAGCTCGTTGCACAGTTGGCTGAGGGGAAACTAAAGTCAGTCGATGTCACACTCGCATTCTGTAAACGAGCTGCGTTGGCACAGCAATTGGTAGGATTGAACTCATTTCAATTTCAAGTTCATAGGTTAACAAATGCTTGCAGACGAATTGTATACATGAGTTCTTTCCCGAAGAGGCTCTCGCACAAGCTCAAAGTTTGGATGACCATTACGCAAAGCACAAGACGACTGTTGGACCTCTACATGGTCTTCCCATTTCATTGAAAGATCAATTGCGAATCAAAGTATGGCACATCCCTTGTATTATCGTATACAATCAGATGTCTGTAAGCAAGACGACTGACGTGTTACCATTAGGGAAAAGAGACATCTATGGGATACGTATCTTGGCTAGGAAAGTATGACGAAAACGACTCTGTGCTTACAGCGCTCCTTCGTAAAGCAGGTGCCGTCTTTTACGTCAAGACGAGCGTTCCTCAGACTTTGATGGTCTGCGAAACAGTCAACAACATTATTGGCAAAACGACGAATCCACGCAACAAGAACTGGTCATGCGGCGGAAGCTCTGGAGGAGAGGGAGCTATGATCGGGCTTCGTGGGGGATCATTGGTGTCGGAACCGACATTGGAGGCTCTATCAGGATCCCTTCTGCATTCAACTTTTTATATGGCATTCGTCCAAGTCATGGTCGGATGCCCTATGGCAATATGGCAAATAGCATGGAAGGACAAGAGACCGTGCACAGCGTTGTTGGACCTATTGCGCACTCGGCATCAGGTAAGTGAATAATACATTACAACCTTGTCTTCCCTTGAGACTGACTGTCAAGACTTGAGGCTCTTCCTCACGTCAGTACTCCAGGAAAAGCCCTGGAATTACGATTCCAAGGTTGTCCCTTTGCCTTGGAGATATGACCAAGAAGATGCACTCAAAGCAAAGTTGAATTCGTCAGGTCTCACCATTGGATACTATAAGTGCGATGGCAATGTGAGTCTCCAACAGAAAATCTTTGCAGTTTGCTTTTGCTAAGAGCCCAGGTTCTTCCACATCCCCCGGTCCTGCGTGGAATTGAACTCGTTGTGGATGCCCTGAAACAAAATCACCACAGAGTTTTACCCTGGGTTCCATACAAGCATGGATTCGCCGTTGACCTTATCAACCATATATACGCTTCAGATGGATGCACGGTAAAATTTCCCCTTCTTTAATCTTACGAAGTTTCATTGAACATACCAAGTCAGCTGACAGTCAGACAGGATGTGTTGAAGAACATCAAAGCCTCGGGAGAGCCAGTGATCCCTAACATCAAAGATCTGCTCAACCCTAATTTGCCAAAGGTTGACATGAATGAGTTGTGGGATGTCCACCTTCAAAAATGGAACTATCAGATGGAATATCTGTCCAAATGGCGAGAGGTCGAAGCAGAGCTTGGATGTGAGTTGGACTGCATTATTGCGCCCATCAGTCCATCGGCTGCTATTCGGCATGATCAGTTCAAGTACTACGGCTATGCGTCTACCATTAACCTGCTTGACTTTACAAGCGTAGTCGTCCCCGTCACATTCGCTGACAAGGCAGTTGATGATAAGGCTGCAGACTTTGTGCCGTTGAATGATCTCGATGCCACTGTTCAGGCTGAATATGATCCCATCGCATACGATGGGGCCCCAGTTGCTGTTCAAGTTATCGGGAAGAGACTCAGCGAGGAGAAGACGCTAGCAATAGCTGAGGAATTAGGAAGGCTACTAGGAAACTCAGTGACACCTTGAGCGATGGTAAAATACATTTTTATGTGTTAGTGTCAGTAAATAAATGCCATTAGAGATCAGACCAGGCACATGTTTCCCCAGCACTGTGACAAAAATCAGGTAAAACATCAGCTACTATCTCAAAGTACCATTGCTCTGAGAGGAGAACCAGTGTTTCAGTGAGGATTTGTTTGTAAATTGGTCCTACCAAGCGGGAAATCCTCCATTAACGACTGCAGCGCTTGTTTAAAGTTGCTCTTCATACCATGCAACTCTTCCATGCCATAACTCACATAAATGAATCTTTGATCAAATCTCCGATCAATCACGGCCCGTCATTCCATCAGACTCTCCACCCGTTCACGGCTTGTGGCAAGATGAAAGACACACTCGACTGAGTAGCCGCTTTTCATGATTTCTTTCTTTCATCTAGATGCAAGACATAGACTTGAAACTGCTGAACATCTGCTTCTGTAGCCATCATTCGCCCAGAGCAACTCGCTGAAGAGATGTATGCTCAAGTCTATAGTGTGTTTTAGCAACACAGAAGTCTCGTTTCTGCATCTCTTGTTGCAGCCATGGATCGAGTTTGGTACAGGTTTCACATTGTTGCCTTACACGAAGATAGAGAGTGTGAGTATAATGCTGACCTATCCAGCTTTCAAACCCACCCATAATTTTTCCTAGAACCATGCGCTCACTGTAAAAGGTTTCACCCAGCCTTATTCTACTCGCACAAGATGAACGACCAGAAAACCACAAAGCATGTCCGAGCGGTCGCTGACGTATTTGGTACCACTTTAAAACACAATATCGGGCCCATACTTTAGCGGGGCATATAAAGGCGGAGGACCAAAGGCCGAGTCGACATTTAGGTGGGCACCCGCTGCCCGTGCTTTGGCGGCGTGAAAGTCAAGATTCGGAGCTTCGCCTGTGGGATTGAGCAGGGTTTCCATATGCACGAAATCTCACACTTCAAGTTGATCGAGGCCTCGGTGTGAGCTTTTTGAGGCCTGAACATCGATGATACTGTAAATCTCATGATATCATTCAGTGGCGATGATACATTTAGGTTTAGGAGCATGAAAGGCTGCAATACCATAGTAGCACGAGAGATGCCTGCCGAAAAGGCTCTTCAATAGATGCTCCAAGCGGTTCGAGTTCGGTTTATTCTCGGGCATATGTATACCAGTGAAGAGGTACGTTTGGCTGTTACGCGGCAATCAGCTATCAGATAACAGAGAAATCAGTGAACCTCATACACATCTGTTTTCCATTGGGATCAGATTTTCTGTGTCGCGAGAATATCAGTAACTTACAGCAACATGCACTGCTGGGGCAATTGCTCGATGAGGGCTAAAATTTGTCCTCCTAAATGGAATTAGTGGCGGGTGCCATATCTGAAAGGGCATTCTTCAGAACTTCTGCTGTTAGCACTGTCCATCTTTGGTGACTTCATTCAATTTGAGATATGCTCAACTAAAGTCTATTAACGATTAGGTGGTAGAAGGACCTCTTCAGGCCATGGCCACCAATTCGACCATGCTCCCTGCTCATTCAGACTACTGCCTACTTCTGCGAAGAACTCTGTCAACAGTACGCTCGGGGTTGGTGGGTCTTCTTGTGTCATCTCTGCCAGGTCCATACCGCTTGTAGACGTCGATGCACCTGCAGCCTGATTTGCCCCGTCAATTTCTATACTGTACTGGTCTGACCTATCTACTGCTCGAAATTCGTTCATCGATTGATGGAGAGTGTCGAAGTCAGCTCGTGATCGTCCGCGATAACAATCCATAGTTGCCGCCCGTTCGTAAAGAACAGAGGCATGTTGAATAGTTTTGATCTGTTTCTGCGTTAGAACTTCACTCTTGTAAGGCAATGGAGTGTGGAAGTCTGCTTACCCATCCTTCTGCAATGATCCAAACGTGCCGAAATTCCTCGAGAAAATCTAAACATATGTTTAGACACTCCTCCGCGGCAGGACTGCGGTTCAAGTTCATCTTGGGAAACCATCGAACATAAGCGCACATGTAGCCTGCTGAGAAGGCACAAAACCCTATGAAAGGTGTCACCATAAGTACACCGGCATCAGAGGCCTCCTCGAGTATCCGGGCGATGTTCTCTGCTGCCCCGAAGATTTCGGTCGAGCTCTCGTTCCACCAATCGGCAGGAGCTTGGGCTTCCAGAAGTGGTGGATCAACGGGACCGACAGGAGTCGAATCTGGAGCTGGAAGAAACGGTATGTATTCGCGGTAATGCACGAGAACACTAGGAGTGTCTGACGTTAGCAAGATGACCTGGCTCATCAGGACGTGAGAGAACTACCTTACAAAATAAAGCAGATTCAGGTAGGTAAAAGTCTCCCCATAGCCTAACATCGTATGCATAGCAACGGATGAATTTGGATAACGTAGAGTCGGATGTTGCTTTGCTCGCCACTCCTTAAGATTTTTGCAGATGTTTGACCAGGGGGATCCGGGAACCCATGGGCAATTGCAGGAGAGCACATGTCGACAGCTTTGCGCCCATCTTGGAAGACGAACGACATGATTTGCGTCCAAACGCCGAAACCACCGACAAGGATCTCGGTACCATGGATGCTATTGAGGGCTGCGGGCATGCCCCAGTGGAGAGAACTAGCTGTTTCATGAAACTCTGAACCGAGTGCAAACTGCATGGCGTTCAAGGGTCGTGGAATCCTCAGTCTCTCCATCTCCGACATGGGAAGCATAGGTGGATTATATGTTCCTGCATTAATCATACAGTCCATGATGAAGCAAGCCCAATAAGTACGATTCTCGACGGCTAGGGTAATACTTTTCAGATTGTTACCGTCCGAGTGTAGTGATGGCTCAAGAGGGTATGGAGCAATACGCAGACTATGAATAGACTGCATGATACGTATCGCGATCCCTGCGAAGGTTAGACGTTGATGGGCATCTGCTTAGCGGACAAGCCTACCGCAGTATACCCAAGCCCTATGAAAATGCTTGGACCCCCAATCATGCAAACACATGATCAGTAACGTTTGGACGACTTCAATTCTAGGTGGACCAAGCATGGATACAGAGAGTTCTTCCCGGACATAGTTTGCATACTTAGCTGACGATAACAACTCATCAGCCCATGGGTCGCATGCTACCGCAGGTTGGAGCTTGACAACCGCTAGGATAGCACCAATCAAGACTTTCGTCTCCTGTGTGTATAAGGCGGGCTCTGGTTCTCCCACCAAGGTCGCCACATGGAGGAACGGAAGCTCGAGAAATTTGTTGTTCAGGATGTCAAATGCCTTGAGCATAACCCTCTTAGACAGCGATGAGATGTGTTGGTTGATCGCCTGCTTTCCTGGAGATTGGCCCTGTTCAAGGCATCTCACTAGAGGATCTGTGGTCGACGGTATGCTCAACGGAGGTGTGGAAAGCGCCTGTTGTGACGAGGGATCGCGCGCCACTTCGTGATCCCGTTTAGTAACACGTTTTCTAGTCCCTGAAGATCGTGGCCGTATCAACACACACTCTGTTATGCCGATTCGATCGCATCTGCGACATGGGGGTGGCCCGAGTGTTCGCATTTGATTTTGGACTTCCTACGGCAAACAAGTTATGCCATGATTCTGTAGTAGTGACGGGAAAGCGGCCATGGAGGTTGTCGGACTTACCGGCAAGAACTACATGACAGGCTAGTTCGCATTTTGCGACATCAGGTGTGTAATAACCACACGAGACGATGATTCTCTGACTTTGATGAACGGTTTTCGGTACATTTTCGTCGGAGGGGCAAGGCTAGCATTCCTCGGTTATCGGGTTTGAAATTGGTTAGTCGGGTATCGACGGCTCTGACGAATCGGCCCATGAAATTCAACGGCTTTAATCTATAGGTATTCCCGAAAGACCAGGTACACCCCGTGGCTTGAGAGATGAGAACGAATCACGTCCAAAATCGATAGGTTTTTTTGGGGGTTTTTTTGGGGATTTTTTTTTGTTTAAATTCAGTAAGTTTTGCTAAACCTGTGGGCGGGCAAAAGGAACACCTCTACGCTACAATTTACTATGGTAGGGCTCTCTCTCTATGCGTGAAGGTGCATATGCTGTACAAAGTGATATCTAGCTTCTTGGCCTGTTCACGCGTAGCAATATTAGAACTACGCATGGGAACTCGCTCAGACTCTAAATCACGAAGTGTGTGCACATGGTCTTTCTTGAACAATCGATTCTACGTTGAAAGATGGTCTACTGCTAAGTAATCCTGATGAGTAGCTTGAGCAGGTCACTGGATACTCCCATCGCCGTGACTGGTCCACCAGCTCCTGCGCCACGGATAACTAGAGGTTTCTTTCCATACCGCTTTGTGAAAAAGCTGATGATGTTGTCACTCCCTTGCAGCAATGCAATGGGATCGGATGCGTCCACCCACTCCAAACCAACTTTAGCTTCCTTGGAAGAAATATCGACGCGTCCAACAAAACGCACCACTTTACCGGCCTTTTGAGCAGCAAGTTTGTGTTGTTCCATTTGGTCGTCAAATTTTGGAAGCTTCTCAAGAAACTCTGTGCTGGTCGAAACACTCTCAAGCTCCTTAGGAACTAAGCTCTGGACCGGAAATGAAGTCGGGGATTCAATATCAAGTCCAGCAAGTCGGCCAAGGATTGTAATTTTCCGGGCAACGTCGAGACCATTAAGGTCATCTCGTGGATCAGGCTCCGTAAAGCCTTGCTGTTTCGCTTTAATAACCTCTTCCGACCATTTGCCTCCGTTTCCTTTAAGCGGGGCAAACGAGTTAAACAGATACGACATGGTACCACTGAACACCCCCTCAATTTTTGTAACCTCATCGCCAGTCTCGACAAGGTCTTTCAGGGTCGAGATGATAGGCATTCCTGCACCAACCGATGATTCATGGTATGCGTACGAATTCCCCTCCTTTGTTGCCTCCTGTATCTCTTGCCACAGTTGATAGGACCCGGAAAAGGCTTTTTGTTTGGGGTGATAATACTGATACCGTTCCGCAGTAGCTGAGGATAACTCTCGGCAATGGACTGCGAACTGGTATTGTCGATAAGGACAACTCTGCGAGAAGCTTTCGATAGATATTCGATTGTCTTTGAAAACGGTGGTGGGTCGGTTCCATCTCTTTCAAGTTCCGATAAAGCTGTGCCAATGTCGATGCTGCGGTAATCTTCATGGAACAGAGCTCTATCGATGATCGCAAGATAGCAGAGCCTGAGACGCGGCGTCTGGTGCTTTTCCGACAGGTATTTCAGTTGTTCAAGGAAGCAGGCACCAACTCCTCCTGCACCTTCATTTTAAAATATGACATTAGACAACTATTGTGGTATGCACAATATGGACGTAAGTGGTACTCACCAAGGATAGCGATAAAAACTTCTTGAGATGGGCTTGACATGATGTAATCTGCTAGGAGAATATGGACCGGGAGAGGGATTGATATAAGAAAGCGGAGAAAGACCGTTCAAGTAGAAGAATCTACCTAGCAATGAGTTTAGGACTTAGGTTAAGGAAGCGTCGGCTTAATGAAAATTCCCGAGCTGCTTAAACCGAAACCCGACGAAGACCTCGTGAGAGTAAACCCCCTAACCCTGCATGGCCTTGCCCAGACTGCAGCCTAATATCTGTGACGATGTGCCATGCGGGAATATGCCATCGGGAATGCTGTCAGGTGGTGCGCCGACCAAAGCCGATTTCCTTGACATCCTGAGACTCGCCAATTACGTAGACTGGAGATCTAGCGAACGAGGCCCCGTTACTAATATCCACAGCTCGGTTAGTTATAAGAAGCTTCTTCCTTCAATGATAACGAGGGCTCGAAACTAGAGCTCGATACGTTGTCAAAAAATCATCTTAACTCAATAATCATGACACGCCAACTCCCATTCAAGGTACATTCTTGCTCCAACCACATGTATACCAAACTATACTGATAAGACTTCAGTTGAATGACCCGTCGATTTTCCATGAAGCATCGTTGAATAATGGTCAGTGGATCCAGGCAGGGTCCTCAAAAACCTTTGATGTGGAAGGTAAGTCATACCAGACGCCACTCAAAATGTTCCGAGACTAACAAATTATAGACCCAGGAACCCAGAGAGTTTGGGCATCTTGCCCCACAAGTGAAGTCTCAGACGTAGACCAGTTTGTCGAATCATCGCATGAGGCATTCCAGAGTTACCGTCATGTCAATCCGCGAGAGCGTGCCAAGATCCTTTTCAACTGGCATAAGCTCATCAGCGATGCCCGCGATGACATCGCAAACATAGTCGTCTACGAGACTGGAAAGCCCTTAACTGAAGCATTAGGAGAGATAGACTATGCTCTCGGCTTTGCTTGGTGGTTCGCTGGTGAAGCGGAACGGATACGAGGTTCTGTTGCGCAGCCTTCTGTGTCAAACCGCCGCACTTTTGTTATCAAACAGCCAATCGGGGTCTGCGTGGCACTCGTACCGTGGAACTTTCCTGTCGCCATGATCATTCGAAAGGTCGCAGCTGCACTAGCTGCAGGATGCTCAATGATTGTCAAGCCCTCGCCTGAGACTCCCTTGAGTGTTCTGGCTCTTGCTGATCTTGCTATGCGTGCCGGCCTTCCTGCTGGAGTTTTCAACGTAATCTTGACCGACTCGGTCAATACGCCTACTGTCAGCGAACGACTCTGTAAACACCCGCTCGTTCGTAAAGTCACATTTACTGGCAGCACAACAATAGGAAGCCTCATTGCAAAGCACTGCAGTGAGGGCCTGAAGAAGGTTACGCTAGAGCTTGGTGGCAACTGTCCTTTTATCGTTTTCGACGATGCTGATCTCGAGCAAGCTATAGCTGCTCTTATGATCCTCAAATGGCGTACCGCGGGCCAGGCTTGCACTCATGCTAATCGAATCTATGTCCAGAAAGGAGTCCACAGCAAGTTTGTCAACCTACTACTCGAGGAGACGAAGAAAATTGTGGTTGGACATGGAGCAACAAGTGGAACAACTATGGGTCCGCTCACGACTGGTCGTGGCATCGAGAAGCTACAACGACATGTCGAGGATGCAGTGAGTAAAGGCGGAAAAGTTATATGTGGTGGAAAACAAGTCCAGAATGTTGATGGCTTTTTCTTCGAACCGACCATCATTGCGGATATGAAGCCAAGCATGCTCACGAGCCAAGAGGAGATATTTGGCCCCTTGCTGGGGATTTACACGTTCGACACGGAGGACGAAGTTGTCAAATTGGCTAACGACACCTCAATGGGTTTGGCCTCCTACTTCTTTACTAACGATGTGAGTCGGACATGGAGGATGTGCGAGAGTCTCGAGGCAGGGATGATTGGTATGAACACGGGTAAGCTTCCCTTCTCGATCTTTGAGTGCATAATTCTTGCTAACCATTACTCAAGGTAATTCATCTTGCGCAGAGTCTCCATTTGGAGGAATAAAGGCATCTGGCTACGGAAAGGAAGCAGGGAAAGATGTTGCTATAGAGGAATATCTTATCCAAAAGACAGCAACCCTGACAGTTGCCGATCAATAGGTGTAGAGCTTAGGTTAATAGATCTCAAATACTCAGATACTGAAGTTCAAATGTCGTTACTACTTTTTACTACTTGTTGGGACCTTAGATCAACTAATATTATTGCTATTTGGATGCTATTACTGATCATCCGCTCTTTCATTTCCATCCCAGCGTCTCGCATGCCCCAAATTCAGGATTCCAGCCATGGGCGCATATGATCCAAAGTGCTTTGATGAACATTCCCAGTCATTTCTATGCAACAGATAGCGATGCTGCAAGCATGGCCAGCGCACCAAGTTCGTCCATGCCCGCGCACCACTCCCGCCAATTGGCCGCGCTTTCCTCATTGTCGACACCCAGGGGGAAATTGATTTCGTTTGCCAGAACGGTCTGTTGCTCTTGAAGCCTTACCATTTTGCCTCCTGTAAGGACTGCAAACACGCTCGGAAAAGGGCCGTCGAGAATCTTCTCCGTTGCCCATGATCGCGCATCTGCAGCTTCCCATATCTGTTTTCGGGACGGCAAAGGGGCGAGTAGGAAACCATCAGACTCTGCGCAGGAAGTTGCTGGGTCCAAAGAATATAGCATCTTGAGAACCTGATAAACCAGAGCAAGCCTGCGAGTAAAGTGAGTTCACGTCGAGGAATACGCCCGGTAGTACTGACCTTCGCCTTGATTCTTCGAAAATCCATTCTCCCCGGTCTGATCCATAGTACAGACCAGATCGCGCGATGCAGAGACCAAAGTTGACCTGCTGGTTCAAAGCACAGGCCACAATCTACCGCCATTCAGCCACGGTAAGAATGCGTGATTCATCTTTAAACTTACCCAGAAAGTGGACAAGATCAAGACGTCGTGATTGTTGTCTGGCGTTTCTCCCTCTTGTAGCCTGACCAGGATGTAGACCGTCAATGCTTGCATCGCCGACAATAGATTCCACTTGTCGAAGGTGAGCATCTTGCATGGTTAGTTTGTGCCTTTTGATGTTGAAAAGATATGGAGATGTACCTCAATTCGTAGCCTCTCGCACTCAAGCCTGACATTTTTCCAGAATAGTTTTCGGCTACCAGGTGCGCCACTAGAAACCATCTGCATCAGAGTCACGCAGGTTGTCAACGACTCGAAGCCCCCGCTTGGATTGTTTGAGTCTTGGCCCAGTGAGTAAGGGTGTATGAATGGTGGTAAAGACCCTGGAGTGTACATAATTCTTGGATATGAGGTCAATATATGGGTCATGAGTGTTGCGCTGGCTGAACTTCGACCCATTACCGCTTTGCTTTGGGCGAAAGATCGGAGGTGATAGGTGGGCATTCTTAGGATTAGATGGTCTTGTAGCGACTCTGCCGTACGTAGGTGGTCTGTCGATCCAGCGCTTTGGCCGGATTGGGGCGGCACTGGAATGAAAGGAGGGTCGATATGTCCGAATTGGCTATGGTTTTGGTCGTCCTGAAAGGTCACTGATAGATTCCAATCAATTGATCCAGACCCAAATGACGCGAAGCTGTGGCCCAGAAGACCTATATTGCCTTCGATGGACTCCGCAGACTCATCCGAAGATATTGCAGCTGACGAGGCATTGAACGAGTCCATGATCTCGGCACCCAATCTATCCACTGCAAGCAGACTTGTAGTACTGCTTGCTTTTGGTTTCATGATACTGCCAGGGTAATAACAAGGAACATGCCGTGCTGCACATCTGGCGCAAGAAGGGCGTGCAGTATCGCATCGCGTCTTCGCTTTTATGCAGACTATGCATGACCGCATTCGGGCCCTTCGGGTAGAACTTTTCTTTTCACGGCAGTAATATACATGTCTTCGTAAAGACGCTTCTGCAATATCGTCAGCCAATGAAGCGGCACGCGAGGGCGAAGCGAGCCCGCCGTCGATGTCTGCATCGACCTACCCTTGTCAAAAGGTTTGCTACAGAGCTCACATCGCAAAACTTCGTGTGAGCTCGAAGATTCCATTTTTGCGAACGAAAAATCCAAATTGAATTGTCCGAGTGGCATTGTCAGACCAAAACTAGACATGTCAGCGATTCATTTGTCAGCGCTGATCTTCTCCACCTTAGCGCTAGCCTTCGGACGGAACATTTTGTACAGTGTTACTTCACAACTGTCTGCTTCCGTAGCCCATTAAATGTGCTTTAGATAGTCGTACGAGGCAAACCCAGATTGAAGAACTCCGTCGCTGAAAAATCTTCTGATTTTCGAGATGGAGTCGAGAAAGATAAAGTCCTCAGCTTACCTGAAGGTTATCAAGTCATCATTCAGGTGCGCATCAGATTGTATTGAACCTTTTGCGATTATCTCTTGAATTAACCATGTCTGCCCAATCAGCCTCTTTTACCAAGACCTACCACAAGGCACCCTACCCTTCGATTGATCCAACCCGGCCTGAACTGTCGGCCAAAGGCAAAGTTGTTGTAGTGACGGGGGAGGCACTGGTATCGGGGCCGAAACAGCGAAGTACTTTGCAAGAGCAGGTGCGTCGCGCATTGTGATACTCGGCCGTCGCGAACAGCCTCTCCTCAGTACCAAAGCTACCATCGAAGCTGAGAGTCCATCCACTGAGGTCCTTGCCATTTCCACGGACATCACCGATATCGCCTCCGTCGAAGCAGCTTTCGCGCAGGGTGCTCACAACTCAAAGATCAACATACTGATCAGCAATGCTGCTGCCGTCGGTACCAAGGCGCCCATTATCTCGCAGACGAGTTCTTCCCTACTTTCTGGAATCATCACAAACATCGAAGGCAACTTCAACGTAGCAACCACTTTCCTCAAGTACGCGGCCGCAGAGCCTGTCATCATCGAGGTCAACTCCGCTGCGGCGCATCTCAACATCGCACCTGAATTTGCAGCATACAACATCGCCAAGATGGCCACTGCGCGCTTTTATAGTTCTTTCGCATTCGAGCATCCTGAACTTGCAGTATTCTCCATTCAACCAGGTGCCGTGGAAACTGAGATGAACAAAGGCGCAGGATACGAAGAGAAGAAGGAAGGCGAAGATTGGGCATGGAAGGAAGGAGGGGGTGCGGCAGATATGTTAAGCCAATATGATGATGCGGGCTTGCCGGCGGGTTTTATGGTTTGGCTTGCGAGTCCTGAGGCGAGGTTCCTGAAGGGAAAGTACTTGTGGGCTAATTGGGACGTTGACGAGCTTAAAGAGCGGGAGGAGGAGATTGAGGGGACGAGCCTTTTGGAGCTTGGACTCATTGGATGGCCTTTCCATTAATACAGCCATTTTCGTAGGGTGAGGGTCTAAGTACTATTGTCACGAATATTGTCAGATTCAATTCGATAAAAGATTAGTGGACTGATTTGATAATGGGCAAAAAAAGGTGCAAAAACATACAACAGCGGGTATTCGCTAGTGGCCGCCCACCTAACTACTAATCTGCCGATGTTGCTTAAATAGGGCTGAGCGAACGGGAAGCCTTGTTGTCTCATGTTACCTATCAGCCATTACTGCGCTTACATTCTCAGTCGTTAGAGTTGTTCAAAGACGATCCATCGACCTGAAGGAGCACCATCAATCTCCGAAATTGCATCCATATAGAGAAGGCGACAGAAAACCAGCAGCTAGGTATTGAGTCTGTCTGGAACGCATGTAGGATTTGCTGTTAATCAATATCTCACGCCCTTCGTGAGTTTGCGTCAACATTTGAAAACAGCAGGTATCGCAAGACTGTAAAATTGCAAAAGCCAAAGGATTCTAGTGCTAGACGCCCTTTTTACAATTCTCTAGGTGATATAAATTTAGAACTAATCTACGTGTTCTTAGAACGTTGCTTAGCTTCTGTTGCTTCACGCTTATTCGTTCGCGTTATCTCTATACTTTATGGAAGATGCTAAGACCTATGTTCTCGTCCGTTGTATTGCCTTCTCTGGCGCTCACCTCCTTAGTCACTAACTCCCGCGGTCTTCACTGTTGAGAATGCGGCTTCATGTGGCCAGCTATTGATGGCGTTACTTGCTCCACTATGTTGCACGACTGGGCCCTGGACGAACAGTTTTTCTGAACCATAAACCTTGGGGTGGACTGCTCGAAGCTTGAGCCCGGAAAGGAGTATCGTATCGAATGGCAGGGCCCATTGCCTTCGCTTCCCGTCGTCGCCTCCACCCCTTTCGTGGCAACAACGCTTTCGAGCACCACTTTGGTGACAAAGACCAGCTTCGCTCCTTATATCAGGCCTGCTACACCTTCTCCAGTACAGGAAGGGATCGTTGCAAATTATAAGTCTAAGAAAGCTCGTATGAACCTCCTATGTTTTAGCGCTAACAAAATAATTGCTTAGGCTAAAAATGGTACCTTGTTAGCGGCAGTAGTGATTGCCAACAGGTTTTTAATACCTAGTAAACTTCTATCTCAGACTAATTGTAGGTTAAAGAGGATTATTGTAGTAACAAGCCCTCTAACTCTAAATAAACAGCTACTAGCAGATTCCTGAAGTTAGCACAAGTATGTCTTTTCTAGTGCACAGTTCTATTGAAATACACTAGCTTACAATAGGCTACAGCGCTCTCTTGTTAGATTACTATGTCTGTGTTGGTGTGCCTGGCACACCTACCGCTGCACCTAAGGTATCCACTACTACAACCAAAGCCCCTACTCCTCCCGCTCCGAATGGTCCTCCAAAGCCCTGCCTATGGAACCCTTCTAAGGGTCAGTATGACATGTGCTCTCATCCATCATATACCCAGCTAACAACGGCTGGCCCAACATGACTCCTAAAGTCATGGGATGTCTGGGCAAAGACCTAGAAATCATATCTCTGCTGCGCCATCTGCCATTTCCAGATGACTAACTCTGAATAGCGCGGCTATAATGTTTGCCCAGCTACCAATTCTATGCCTAGAAGGCTTCTGTGGACAAGCTGAAGGAGGAGATTGATAATAGGGAATATTTTCTTCTTAAGACGGAGAGTGAAGAGTACAAATTTAGCAGTAGAATTCTGAAGTATTGCGTGGGTCTTACGGCTGCTCTTAATCACAGCGCAGATGTAATGCTGTTAGATATCAATACTGGGCTGCTATATTGGATGGACTGCCCAAAGGACATTTGGAGGCGTGTGACCCCTCAGCCGTCACGACTGGTGTATTCCTTAGAGGTTGAGGCAGAGGCGGAGCAAGACAGAAGCGTCGTCGTTGCTGCTGCAGAGCTTGAAATTTCGAACAGAAAACCTGGGGATGGAATGGCTGCGGCCTCCTTCGACCTGACTTCAAGATGTGCATGAGTAGTAGCAGCCCACTAATGCCTGCTAATTTTTCGATGAATCACTATTATATACATGTGCCAAGGCTGATATTGGATGGTTGCGCTAACAAATTTTTCTTTACAGGATGTCCTATAAGAGTTATCATCCCTAGACACGACACTATTCAGACAGCCGCAGGGATTTTTAGATGAATAGCACTGCACAGCTTCCTGCTTGAACTGGCCTAGCTATCCTAAGTCCATGTTCATTAAACGTTTGCTGTAACGTTTGGGGCTAATGTGGCTTGACAGATGACTTTATGTTGCTTCCAAGTCCTCCACTGGAGCATCTGGCACTTCTCGACGCAAAAACGGATGTAATTAACTCTTAGGAGCACTAATACTTACAGGTAAGGTACCCTCGACTTTACCTAGATGCATGTAACCTGTGGCAATCATGTTGGTCTGCAGGCGAGTTGTTTGCGGGCAGCTGACTGGGTCTTAGGTATCCGTAATTGCGGCCGGAACATGATCAAAGTTTCTACGCCAGCAAGCAAAATAAAAGTTGCGTATCTTGAATCATGGAATTTCAATCGCAAGTGCTTGACTATCAGCATCAATCAGATCAACACAACAAAGTATACACACATTCACTTTGGATTCCCGAACGTCACCAGAGAAGATTTCAGTTTCGAAATTACGGATTCAAGTGCCAAAGAGCGGTTTGAGCTCTTCAAGAGCATATCTGGTATTAAAAAATTGTTTCCTTAGGGGGCTGGGTATTCAGTAATGAGATACGAACTTTCTTGATCCTTTGCGAGGCAACTCAGCCTGCGAACCGCGAGACCTTTAATTTCCTTTACGAGCAAGTACAACCTTGACGGCATCGACCTGGATTGGGGATATTCAGGACTAAGTCAGCCTACATTAGAATCACAACGCGGGATTGCTAACGTGTTTTCGCTAGCTCCCGAGTACGTTTCCCTATCAATGTATCTCGCAATTAGACCAATGCTAACAATGTTAGGTAACATGCCAGAGATTCCGGTCGACGATCCAGTTAATGGCTTGAACTATTACAGACTTCTCGCGAGTTTGAAAACCTTGGTTAGGTCTTCCAAGACGATGTCTTTCCAGCGTGTCTAACAGGACGTACTACGGAAGGGAACGGTTACAGGATACGGCCGTACTTATAGTAAGTAACAGTAATTATCTATTGCTGTAAGCGTAGCAGGACGTAGCTATACATAAAGCTGTAGTACTGCAGTACTACAGCAAAGTTTAGTGTTGTAGATACTTTCACTCTTGCTATTATATATACAATTAAGTGCTCTAATATTTTATATTACTATAGTTATACAACCTTGTAGTGTAGTTGTTATAATAGCCTTATACCTTGTTACATGTGTATATTGTTACTAATTACTAGAAGTGTTATATAACGTGTATAATAGTGTTTTTGCTACAAGTTTAACCCCTAGCAGCTTCTTTTTTTACTAAGGTGCATAGGCTACTATTACAGAAACTTAACACTACACCTAACGTAAGGTCTCTATAGTATTATTACACACTCTACAACTACACAACAACGCAATTATTATACTTTTTTTAGATATTAACGCGCAAAATAGTAAATTAAGCCTATAGAATATGTTTCTAAGCGCAATTTTACTCTAAATTAGGCGTGGCAGCGTACATAAGATACATTACTAGGTACTATAACCTCTACTCCCTTAGTTACTATAGCAGCCTTAAATTTGCTACAAATAACGTACTAGCGCCTTACTAATTAATAAGTTATCTAGTTAGCGTTAGCTAAGCTACTAATAGTTATTAAACTATTGCTACAACACTACAACGCCTATTGCCTATTACTAATATAACGCCTCTGCCTCTACACCTACACCCTATAAGCTCTAATTCCTCTACTATTACATGTATAACGCTAGGATAATTTAGACACCTAATAAAGGAGAGTAAATCTAGAGCTTTTTAAGGTATCTTAGCCCTAGTATAACCTACGCTCTGCTGCGCAGTATAAGACTAATAGCAGCTAGCTTTGCTAGTGTTAGTAAAGGTCTTTTGCTAAGCTCTACTGTATATATTAGCCTCTAGTAAGAAGGTCTGTTTAGCTCCTTGCGTTAGATCTATATTATCTATTAACCTTAGCGCTATGTAAGATAGCTAGGCAATTAGGTAGCTAGAAAGGAGATTTCTACGTAAGTTAGCCTATATATCCCTCTACCCCTCCCTACCTAAGTCCTCTATTAATATTGTTTAATAAGTAGTTAATTATGCCTTATTAGAGTTAGCTTACTAACGTTATTAGAGTGCCTGTATACCACTTAGCAGGCTTAAAGACCCTTAGCAAGATAGCCTATGCCTTATTATTAACCTTAGCTAATACTTAATCCTTATTAGTATTACTGTCCCCTATCTATTAATTAAAGCTAGTAACTTATCTTAGGTATACCCTGCTAAGGCAAGCTGCGTATATAGAGTTAAATTTAACGTTAAATTCTACTAAGTCTATTATAATAGTAAACGCCTTAACACTAGCTAGCTAGGGTATTAGGTACGCTACAAGGCTTAGCTAGCTAGCAGGCGTAAGAGCGCTGCTTATTAGTTGTATAGAGTTAAGTTACAATACATAGAGTCTAACAGCTCTATTAGCAGGTACTAGCTTTGCTGTGCCTGCTATAAGTTAATAAGTACCCCTAACGCCTTCCGCATTAACAGCACAGCGCATATTACTAACTACCTTATTTGTAAACACTAAATTAACCCTAGAACAGGCCTAATACCTAACAGCTAACCTACCCCTAAGGACCTATAGGACGCTGCACGCGTTGCTAGCTCCTCTACCTTTACTACACACACCCTATAGGAGGAGGATAAGCTGCAGTTAGCGCTTGTTAATTAGGCTATTGTTAATAATATATTGTTTGCTACAGTAACGTTACAAGCTACACAAGGCTTAATATCCTAGAATTAACAAAATCTACTCTAAGCCTTGCCTAATTCTTGTACAACAATGTTGTTATATGTTACCTATTAACTCTAACTACGTTAGGTAGAGGTAGCAGCTCTCTTAGAGAAGGCTTAGAGTAAGATAAGTGTAAGTGTTAACGTGTAGACGTTACGCAATTACTACAGCTTTCTTGCTGTAGTAGCTTACTTTGTTAATGCCACGTATTAGCAATAATGTTAGGGCCTCTTTTTATAGGGGTGGCACGCTATTAAGCATTAGAAAGGTAGAGGATAGTATTGCAGGTTAAGGATAGACAAATCGCTACTAGAGGAGTAGAGCAATTTACTAGTGTTATATAGTTACGCTACCCCTATTTCTTAATTAGGCTATACTAGCCTTGTAGGGAACTATTAGAGTTAGTAGTCCTAATAATATCCCCCTTCTAGGGTAGCTTGCCCTAAGTAACAGATATTATAGGTTTTTAGGTAGATTAGGTAATTATAGGCTGTTGTAGACTAGATAGTAATAGAGTTACAGGGGAGTAGTGCTTTAGTAGTTAGAGGTATTTCCTTAAACTTATGCGTAGGTTTAGGCAGCTCTACCTTTACCTTCCCTTTTACCTTTACCTTTACCTAAGGGTTACGCTACTGCCTAGAAAATAAGTAGGGTAACGCGTTGCTAGTACAGTGCCTAGATATACCTAACATTATCCCCTATTTTAGTCTATTATTCCTACACACTACTCTAATTTTTAGTAAGTTAGTGCTTTTCTCCTGCTAGGATAGGTTCCCCTTTACTAATCTAGGATAACCCCTAATAGGTTATTATAGGTTGTTCTAACTCTACAGGCAGCTAACTAGATTCTCTAGGCTCTAACAATTTTAAACGTACATCCTCTAGCCCCCTAGCACGCTGCACTACACCTTACTGCCCCCTATACGTCTAGGCTACTTAAGATTATAGATCTAAACGCTGTAGGCAATAATATAGCATATAATAGCGTGTAGTTATTCTAGGTCTATGTTTAGTGTATCTGTAGCTTTGCTATAGGCTAGTATAAGCATTATAGCAGGACTAGTTATGTCTATGTCTAAATCACCCCTACTAATATTAACTTATATAAGGCATAGCTGTTATAGACAGACTTAGGTAAGTTAGAGCAGGTTATACGCTACTTCTAGTGCTTCTCTTCTAACTAAGAGTGTATTGCTGTGTATATTCCCCTCCTTTAGCCTAATTATAACCCCTTCTAGGTTATAACTAACTCTAATAGCTCTATTTAAAGTATAATAGCAAATTAGCTAAGATTTATAATATTCTCTAGGCCTTAGAGTTTAGCATCTAGGACCTAGACTAGGACATAGTTAATAATAAGCTCCTATAGCGCCTATTAACTAAGATAGAGAAGAAGGTGTCTAAGTTTAAGCTTATATCTCTCTATTAGCCTATTTCCTAGGCCTATAGTTAGTAAGTTATCCTTTTTAAGTAGTTTTAGTCCCTTATAGGTTATTCTTACACCTCTAGTAGCACTTACATCCCTTACGCTGCTTACCTCTATCTATACACTAGTACTATTGCTAATAATAAGGACCCTTACTCTAAGTTCTGCCTAGACTAATGTTAGCGTAGTAAGAAGGCTGTGTTAGTACGTGCTAAGGCTAGCAAACGCACCCTTAAGGCTGCTGTTACTAATAGGGTTGCTAAGGAGACTAATTTACTACGCAAGTAGGTATATATACTTATCTTACTTCTAGATAGACTATTCTAACTTATTATAGGCTGAGGTTTGTAATTATACTCTAAACCCTAGTTCTAAGTATAGGAAGCTAGGTAATGCTTTAGTTACTAAGATAGCTATACTTATAAGGGAGAAAGGCTTTACTACTAGCGCTAAGAAGAGCTCTCTATCTAAGAAGATTAAGACTCTGCAGAAGAGGCTAGATAAGTATAATAAGGTTTAAGAGTAGTAAGAGCGCGTTATAATAGGTTGTAATAGACTATTATAGCTAGTATAATAATATAACTATAAATAATTTCTATAGTTAGATTTCTCTAGAAATCCTAGATATATCTAAGCCTTTAGCTTAAATTTAATAGAGTACTTACTTTAATATCCTATATTCTCTTCTTATAATATTAGAAGCTTTATACCCTTATAGATTAAACTATTATAATTTAGACTAGGTTCTTATAGTCTATAATAGATAATTATAGATCCTAAGAGATACTTATAAGTTAGGCTAAGGTAATCCTAGAGTATAACACTATTAAACACCCTAAAAACCCTATAGGAAAACTAGTAAAGGTATATTATCTCCTTAGGATCCTCTTATTACCTTTACTTATCCCCTTCTTCTTTAGGGTTGCCCTTAACTCCTACAAGGCTTTTCCTTTATATTCCTTTTAGGCTATATACCTTTAGATTTCTAAAATTATTAAAGGACGTTAGTAGAGATATTTTAACTAGGCTCCTAGGAGTTCTCTTTGTCTCTATAGCTAGTCTATTTAACTAGATATTCCTACTAGTCCTGTTCTCCTTTTATCTATCTAGTATAGTGTCTACTTTATAGATATTATTACTATACTTACGCAGTGTGTCTATAATTAGGACCTCTAGGTGTAGAATAAGACCTTTTAGATTATAAGGCTCTAGCAGCAACGTATAGAAGACTAGATATACGCTCTATAACCCTAGAAGGTTAACTTTAAATGCTGTTAGACTATACTAGTCTACTATATAACCTAGACCTAGGTATTTCTAGTTAAGCTTCTTCTTAGATCTTGTTAACCTAATATGCTAATTTAATACTATTACTTAATTACCTACTTTAAATATATATGCTAAGCGTTTCTTATCTATATATAATTTCTAGTATTTGTTTATAGTAATAATTTTCTTCTTACACTCTTATTGTAAAGCAATAACTTTGCTAGCTACTTATTCCCCTAGAGGTAATTCTCTGTTGCTATAAGGCATACTAGGCTAGTTAGGACTACTAGGATCTATGCTATAGTATACTCTAAACAGAGTAGTGCCTATAGTTACATGTATACTATTATTATACACAAACTCTGCAACTAATATCTATAGACTCTAATTGTCTTATTCTAGGCAATAGTAGCACTATAGGTACTATTTAAGTGTCTAGTTCTATCTTTTAGTCTACCTATCTGTCTGTAGGTAATAAGCGGAAGTTAACACCCTTCTTAAGTTTAGGTAGTATTAGAAAGTATCCTAGTGTTTAGCTACTATAAGTAGGCCTCTATTAGAGATTATTTTCTTTAGGACACTGTGTAGGCGTATAACTTCTCTTATCTAGGATTAGGCTAGGTCTATACTATCCTAATTAGCTCTAGCTAGGATATAGTAAGCTATTTTTGTAAGTCTATATACTACAACCAAGATAGCGTTGTATACCTAGTTGCTTAGGCAACTTAGAGGTAATTCTATAATAAAATCTATAGTAACTTCCTCTTAGGCTATGTTTAGTAGAGGTAAGGGTGCTAGGAGACTATATAGCTTGTAACGCGCTAGGGTTGCCTTCTTATATACTAGGCAGCTTTTATAATAGTCTCTTGCATCCTTCCTTATTCCCTTCTACTTATAGTGTTATTAAAGCTTTTCTATTATCTTCTTACCTCTAAGATGTCCTCTAAGTAGGTTATTATAGCATTCTTAGAGAGCCTTAGACTTCTCTTCTAGAGTAGTTAAGTGCCTTAACACCTTATTATCTATAACTAATTATTTTAGGTTATTATAGTCTATTTTAGTATTGTATCTATTAGAGGTTATATCTAAGGCTAGTTCTACTATAGACTCTTCCTTATAGTTATATAGATCCCTAGTTACAGTACTTTCCTTTACTTAGAATTTCTAGAGGGCTTTAACAATTTCTAATTATTTTTTAGACCTTAGAGATGCCTGTATTGTAACAGCTAACACTAGGAAGTTGTTCTTTCTTTTAGAGGAGAACAAATCTTAAAGGGGTTGTATAAAAGCTTTATTATACTTTAGTAAAGGTTTCTCTAATTCTGCCTTATAGTCTAGTTGCCTTAAGGGTCTATCTGCAGGATTAGTAGTTCCTAGTTAGTAGGTAAGGATAAAGTTAAACTAAGTTAAGGCTAGATAGGACTAAACCTAGTAATAGTTAAGGGTCTTATTTTCTATAAACTATTTTAGGTTCTTATAGTCTATAAGAACCTTAAAGTGTATACCTTTAAGGTAGTAGCGCTAGTGTTCTAGACTCTTAATAATAGCTAGCAGTTCCTTATTATAGGTATTGTAATTGTATTCTACTTAGATTAATTTATAAGAAAAGAAACTAATTAGCCTCTATTAACCTGTTCTATCTTCTTCTGTTACATTTTAACTTAATATGCCTAAGATTGCGCCTCCTAACGTGTCTACCTCTACTCTTGTTTTCTAATAAGGATTAAAGTAGGAGAGTATAGGAACTTAGGTAAAAGCGTCTTTAAGCTTCTAGAAAGCAGATCTACCTTTTTACTAATGTCTATTTTCTAGCTTTCCTCTCTTCTTATTGCTAGACTCTCTCTAGCAGACCCTAGGGTCTTATAGGTTATTTTAGTTAATAGTAAGGCTAATTTAGAGAATATGTAGATAAATTATTAATAGTAGTTTATAAAGCTAATAAACACTTAAATATTGTAGACTGTTTGTAGTTATAGCTACTCTTAGATTATTTTCACCTGTTCTAGGTTAATACTAACTGTTAAAGTTGTACTTTAAGCAAAGCTCGTAAGCACTAATTCTATTAGTTCTTAGGGATAAGTAATAGTTCTAGAACAGTAAGGGTAGACGCCTAGGTAAAACACCTAACAACAACTAGGGTAACAATAAGTAGTATAGAGGGGACTATCTAGCTTAAAGGTTAGGTTAAGATTCTAAAGACAAACTTAATTAACAAGGTTAAACACAAACTATAAGGATTATGTTCCTACATGCTATATACTTAAGATATGTTCTATGCTTGTTCTATTGTTCTAGTGTTGTGCTAAACTAGCACATTATAGAACATTATAGGATTCCTTAGAATAACACGTAACTTATTCTATTATAGCGTTCTGCTAAGACTTTAGAACATAAGGGGTTACGTTGTTATTAGTCCTAAATGCTAACCTTCCTAAAGACTGTTAAGTTGTCCCTAAGTGTTATTAATTCTCCTCTTCCTTATCTTCTGCTGTGCCCTATCTTAGGTTCGTAACACTATCCCCCTCTTTAATCTTTATGTCCTTATAAACTAACCCTATAGTTTCTAGAAGTACTGTATACTGTTACTCTATTAGCAAACGTATTAACTATACTAGACAACTTGCAATAGTGTCCTATTAGTACTATGCAAAGCAAGGCCTTAAGTGTTAAATAGCGTTATTAAAGAAGGAGTGTAGGAATTGTTATAGTGTAGGCGGCTAGAAGTATGTTCTAGTAGAGGTTCTAATTCTAAACTTTAACTAGATAGATTAGGAAATAAGCTGTCTAGAATAACAAGAGGTAGAAGCAGATAAAGCTAAGTCTGCTGCCTTCTAAGCTATTATAGCTGCGTGTGCAAAGAAAGATTACATTTAAAAATAAAAGAAAATGTTACAATATTGTAAGCAATAGTAGGTTAATAAAGCTAGTTAGTATGTTAAAGATATTAAAGCTCTTAAGGCTGTTAAGGGCATTAACTAGGACGTCGCTTAGCTAGAAGACAGCCTAATGCCTAGTACTCTAGCTCTTAATTAGAGCGCGTTTATGCTATCTATACTAGAGGGCGATCTAGGCTTTCTGTCCTTTAAGAATACTAGAGCAGAAGCTACTAGCAGTTCTTAAGGTGCGTAGTTAGTTCCTATGTGTTTTCTAAGTCTAGATATCCTAACTATTTAACTAGGTATTTAATACTGCGTCCTTTCTTTTAATATATTATTATTTTTTTAACTTCCTACTTGTCCTAGCTGTCTGCCTAGTAGTGAAAGTCTTTCTAGATTAGCGTTCTAGGGTTAGCTAGTTCTAACAGCAAAATGTAGAACATAGGGTAGATCTTTGCATCCTTAGGCAGCGCGAGTTAATAGTTAACTAGGCTAATCTGCTTAGAAATAAAAAATAGTCTAACCTTAACTTTGTCTAGTTTTTTAGTTAGTTGCTGTGTGCGTAGATTTTTTTGTAAGGAGATAGACTTTATCCCCCTTTTTAGCAGAGGTGCTGTTTTTTATTTCTTGTTAACATAAGAAATGCTCTGTAACTAAGCTTTTGTAATATTTTTAAGCAATTTCTAGTATACTTCCTTTAGTCTCTCTACTAAGGATATTGCTAATTCTATTTAAATATTAGTGTTAAATAACCTAGTAAATAGATTTAGGTGTCTCCTGTGATTCGCAAAGAACAGCGTTACGCCTATTACTTCTAATAACTTGTTGTTGTAAGCAATTTGTGCTATAGGTAGCAGCGAAACCTAGTTGTCTTATTGCTAGTTGCTGTACATCTGTAGGTATGTTTCTATAGTTTAGTTAGTTCTTTTAGTCTGTCTATCTATCTGCAGATAGTAAGCAGTTAACAGCTTCTTCTTAGTACCTATGTACGCTAATAGTGTAGTCTAATAATTTAACGTGAAGAGCTTGTCTTAATTGCTAATAATTAATTCTAGTATGCTGTGGTGTTAGATAACCTAGTCTAGGAACACTTGTGCGAGCTGCTCTGCAGTGTAGCTATAACAAAATAGTATTATCTTAGCAGCTTTTATAAATCTGTCTACTACAACAAAGATTAAGTTGTAGGCGTAGTTAGTAATAGGGTCCTTAGAGATTAGTAATTAGGTAATAAAATCTATTGTAATATTTGTCTAGGGCGCTGTAGGCAGTTCTATAGCCTGCGCTTCTCTATACTTAGCGTGTGTGCTATGCTTGTTCTATTAGTACTATACACAGTTCTTAATAAACTTAGTAACCTTGTCTTTTATATTACTAAACTTGTAATATTGTTTAATAAGTTCTATTGTATGCGTTATTCTAGGGTGTCTGTGTAGCAGGTTGTTATAGTAACTAGCTATTATTTCTTCTTAAAGTTCCTCTAGTACTTGCAACAGGATGCGTTGTTCCTACTAAACTTATATTATATTGTTAAGTTATTGCAATAGTCCTAGAGATCTATTATTATTAACTCCTAACACTACAAACTAGTTTATTATTTTTTTCTCTAATAAGATTGTGTTAACAGCTAAGTGCGTTAGCTCTACTATTGTCTTTGCCTAGTGTATATAATATCTTAAATTTATATTATCCTAGCATTTCTAACTAGCGTACTTGTTGTTAATTTAGGACCTTAGTAGTAGTAAAGTATACTAGGTTCTTGTAGTTAGTGTAGATAGTAAGTTCTAAGCAACTTTCTACATACGCTCTCTAATATTCTAGGGCTAATATAATTGCAAGCAGTTCCTTATTATATACGTTGTATTATTCCTCTAGTCCTAAGAACTTACGTAAGTAGTACGCAATAGAGTGCTATAGTCTATCCTTTTCTTGTGTAATGCATGCGCCTAATGTAAGATCTAAGGCGTTAGTTTCTATGCGCATTAGTTTACTACTAGTAAACGTAATTAACGTAGGTAGTGTAATATAAGCTTGCTTAAGTGTCTTAAATGCATTGTCTTGTTCTTTTCCTTACTTAAATAGCGTATCTTTCTGCGTAAGCTTTATTAGTAGAATTATAATCTTAGAGTAGTCCTTAATAAAGTGTTAGTTAAAGTTAACAAATCTTAAGAATTCCTAGATCTGTTTAACTGTTTTTAGCGTTAGCTATAATTTAACTACTTCTACCTTTATTAGACTAATCTTAACTCTATATTATCCTATAATATACCCTAAGAATTTAACTTCTTCTTAGTGCTAGTTACACTTTTTAGGTTTTAGTTGTAGATCTGCCCTTCTTAGGCATTCTAGCACTTTAGTTACGTGTTAAATGTGCTCTTCTAGTATCTTTAAGTACACTAGGATGTTGTCTAAATATGCTACTACTGTCCTGTTAAGGTGTGCCCTAAGGACGTTATTAACTAACTCCTAGCACGTAGCTAGTGCGTTTGTTAGACTAAATAGTATTATAAGGTACTTATATAGTCTATATCTTATCCTAAAGGCTGTCTTCTATTCTTCTCCTTCCTTTATATAGATAAGGTTGTACGCTCCTCTTAAGTCTAACGCAGTAAAGTATTAAGCTCCTGCTAGCTAATCCTGTAACTTAGTAATGTTTAGGAGCAGGTAGTAGTTTTTAATAGTAATATTATTAAGCTTCCTAAAGTTAATGCAAGGTTATAGCTTACTATCCTTCTTTAGAACAAATATAATAGGGTACCCTACAGGTAATTCTAATTGTCTAATAAATCTCTTTTTAAGGTTCTCCTAAATGTACTCGCGCAGTACTTTAAGTTCCTTCTCTAATAACTAATATAGCCTCTTAAAAGTTAGGTTCTTTTTTTCCTAGAGCTTAATCTTATAATCCTAGAGTTTGTGCTTTAGCAGGGCTTTTGCTGTAAGCTCTTCTTTAAATATCCTAGCGTACTATCTGTACATATCTAGGATAGCAGGAGGTACACTATTCTTATTCTCCTTAACTCTTACTTAGGGACCTGTAGGGCATTTAGCGTCTATAGAGTTAACTGCTCTAACTTAGCATGTCTTATTTATTAAAGAGATATTATTAATCTCCTTCTTATCTACTAGCTGCAGTATGCGCTGCGTAGGCTGCAATACCTTATTACTATAGGTACATTACTTTAATAAAAGCTATTCCTTCTTCTAGTTAATCTCTAGGTTATGCTTTTATAACTAGGGTAGCCCTAATATAATATTATATGTAGCTATTATAAAGACGTCTAAGGTTACTTCCTTATAGTGTCTATAGATACTAAGTAGGACATTAGTTACTTTGTGTGTAATCTCTAATTCCTCTAGCATAGGTTCTCTATTAGCTACTTAGAGTAGATAGGGTTTATTCTTGCGTTGCAGACGTAGTCTAGCTAGTACTACTACTCGCAAAGAGATGTAACTTAACTATGCTCCTAAGTCTAAGAGTGCCTATATCCTTACTCTACCTATTGTTATAGAGAGTTTAATTAGTTAGTAATTAGTCCTAATCTAATTAATAGATTAATCCCTAGCGCTCTTAAGCGCTGTCCTAAAAAGGATTAGACTATCCTCTAAACCTATTAGCCTGCTTTACTCCTTTGTAAGTTATGTAGCTAGGGTTAAGGCAGTGCTGCTATATCTAATTTATGCAGGTCCTATTAATTGTTATTTGTTAGGCTCCTTTAGCTAATAACAAGCTGTTTCTAGGGAAGTAGCAGTTAACACGTTTGTTAATAAGGTGTATCTTGCAGGTGTTATTTTTATAGTGTGTCTAGGTTTTCTTATATAGCTTCTTCTACGTAGGGAAGAATGCGCTTCCTATTTTTTTCTAATAGATAGATAGTGCATCCTTTATTATAACACGCAGTAAATAATAGCACTCTATAGTGTAGATTTCTAGAGTCTATGTTGTACTATAGTGCACAGAACCTATCTGTATAGTATAGGTTTTCCTTAAATAACTGTTGTTTGTGCTAGTATAGGAATTCCTAGTAGTCTTTAATAGGTATTGTAAGGTATTATTCTTAATACTTACAGTAAGCCTTATTACACTAGTTCTCTAGTTCCTTGTTATCTTCTATGCTAGGAATAACAAGATCTTGGCACATTTATGCGTATGCGTTATCTAGCGTAGGTTATAGGTTCTAGCAGTTAAAGCTAGCCTATTGTATGTTCCTACGTTTCTTGTAACGTGTTTGTTGTTCCTTAGGTAAATCTTATTTAAAGATCTTAGTGTTATTTGTTATTGTAAGGCTATCCTAACGTTGCTTAGTAATCTAGTTAAGGTTGTTCTCCTAACTCTTAACTTTACTATCTGTTACTATTTATTAGTACAGCGTAGGTGCGCGTAATTAGCGCTTATAATAAGACTTAATATAGTCCTTATTCTTAGAACTAGACTCTAGGTCTTCTATAAGTTATCCTATATCCTTAGTAATAATTTCCTATTTACTAGCATTAGTATCCTTAGCAGGCCTGCTAGTAAGTATATTAAGCTGTCTAAAGACCTTGTTCTTCTACTAACAGTTACACGCAAAGTAGCCTAGTTTGCTACAGTTATAGCAGTCCTTTAACTTGCTACTATTATTATACTTTCCCTTATTCTTGTTGTTCTAGCGAGCTGGCAGGGCTCCTAGTCCTTTGTTTAGGTTAGAGATCTATAGCTGCAGGGCTATAGTAACTACTGCGTGTGTTGTTGTAGATGCGTTGTCCTAAGTTAAGGCAATATTAGTTTCTATAGTTAAGATTATTATACTATTAGTTGCGTAGTGCAGTAGGTTTAACGTTTACAACCTGTACCTACAGATTATCTTGCAGTTCCTGTTGTAACTTGTAGATTTTAATATTAATTTTAATTAACGTGTTAATAAGGTTATTAAGGGTGTTAGTGCTTACGCCTATGCGTATAAGTTCTTCCTTAATTTTTAGTTTAAGACCTTGCTTAAATATTATTATTAACGCAGTGTTGTCCTAGTTAGTGTTAGCAGCTAACTGTTAGAATTTAGCTACGTAGTTAGTAGCTAACTTAACTTATTAGATGCGTTAGATTTTGCGTTATGTAATAGTAGGCTTATTAGATACGCTAAACACTAGCTTAATCTTAAGTTTAAATTAGTTAAAGTTGCTAACTTATTTGTCTACTTTATCTAGGGCGTTGCCTGCGTTGTACTATTAGATAAAGGGTTTAATCTACTTAAATGCGTTACTTTGCATGTAGCTAGCTACTAGAGTAACTTGCTTGTTCTTAGGTACTTTCTCTCCTTAGAAGAGGAAGAAGAGGTCCTATTGCATAAGCTAGTTGTTAAGCTTACTACAATCTCTATAATAGAGGTTAGGTTTGTTAACATTTATAACGCTAGACCCTGTAGTGCTAACGTTGTTTATGTCTGTGTCTCTAACACTTAAGTTGCTAGGGTAGCACGTGTTCCTAAGGTATTACTTATCTTAGGGGTGTTTAAAATGTTAAAGTTGTACTTTAAGCAAAGCTTGTAAGCACTAATTCTATTAGTTCTTAGGGATAAGTAATAGTTCTAGAACAGTAAGGGTAGACGCCTAGGTGAAACACCTAACAACAACTAGGGTAATAATAAGTAGTATAGAGGGGACTATCTAGCTTAAAGGTTAGGTTAAGATTCTAAAGACAAACTTAATTAATAAGGTTAAACACAAACTATAAGGGTTGTGTTCCTACATGCTATATACTTAAGATATGTTCTATGCTTGTTCTATTGTTCTAGTGTTGTGCTAAACTGGCACATTGTAGAACATTGTAGGATTCCTTAGAACAACACGTGACTTGTTCTATTGTAGCGTTCTGCTAAGACTTTAGAACATAAGGGGTCACGTTGTTATTAGTCCTGAATGCTAACCTTCCTAAAGACTGTTAAGTTGTCCCTAAGTGTTATTAATCCTCCTCTTCCTTATCTTCTGCCGTGCCCCATCTTAGGTTCGTAACACTAACCCCTTTAGAGCTAATTACGTATCTAAGATACTCTATGCGTTAAGTGTGCTACTTACACTTACTAAGTTTAATATATAGCTTAGACTCTTGTAGTCTTTATAGTACATCCTTTACATACTATATATAATCTTCTTTTATACTAGAGTTAATTAGGATATTGTCTAAATAGATAATGTAATATATATTAACTAATCCTATAAGAGCATAGTTAATATATACTTAAAACTAGGCAGGGGCGTTAGTTAGGCTAAAAGGTATAACAGTATACTTATAGTGTCTATATCTAGTATAGAAAGTAGTCTTCTACTTATCTCCCTCTACAATACAAATCCTATAGTAGGCCTCTCTTATATTAAGCTTAGTAAAATACTTTACCTAAGAGAGCCTCTCTAGTAACTCTATAATTAGGGGTAGTAGGTGTTAGTTCTTAACTATAACCTTATTAAGGCCCTAATAGTTAATATAAAGTCTTAGGCTGCTATCTTTCTTCTTAACAAAGAGTATAGGTGCCTCTACTAGAGACTTTAACTAACGTATCTATCCTCTTACTATATACTCTTAAAGATAGTTTTAAAGTATCTCTAGCTTAGTTACTAAGAGGTTGTATAATAGTTAGTAAGGTAGAATACTATTAGGTGTTAGAGTTATAGACAGATTATAGTAGCTATGCTCTAAAAGACTCTTAGAGTCTTCCTCTAAGCCTACATCTGCAAACTCTGCATATTCTAGGGGTAAATAACCTATAGGGTTATCTTCTAACCCTTTATAGCCTACAAAGTTAATAAAGTATGTATAGATGTCTATATTAGGTTCTCTTATACTGCTCTTAAACTACTTAGCATCTTCTATAGCTACCTTTGTAAACTAGATAACCTTATTATCCTTATTTCTCTAAAAGAGCATATATCTAGTAGCGTAGCTAATCCTTAGATAAAACATATTAATCTAGGGAAGACCTAAGTATACTAAGTATCTTTAAAGGTCTATTACTATAAATAGTACTTAATAGGTCTCTTTATAACTACGTAAATTAGTAATAGTTATATCTACTATTATAGTACTATACACTGTTAATCTATCCCTATCTACGCCTTTAGCCAGCAGCTTAGGCAGGGGGTCTACTTAGAGATTATGTTCCTTTACTAGCGTAGCTAATATTAAGTTTAGCTAGGAACCTCTATTAATTATAGCCTCTATAGGCTTAGAGAATTAAACTATACACTGTATAGTTAATAACTAAGAGGGATAGAGGTAAAGGGCTTCCTTTAATTTCCTTAAGTCCTATATTTCCTAGTTTAAGGCTATATAGGCAGAAAGATATAGAATTAATCCTTCTACCCTTTCCCTTTTCCTAAACTAAGGTTTAAGCCTTTCTTTAATTCTAAAGTAGTTTCCTTCTAGTTAGTTGTAGCATCCTTATTCTTTAGAGGGCTTTAGCACTTAGCTATAGTATAACTAGGCTTTCTGCAGTTATAACAGGTTAGACCCCTACCTTTGCCTTAGGTACCTGCAGTTTTATGTAAGGATAGTCTATTATAGTCCCTTTTAGCCTATTTACGTCTTTTTAGGGGTTTTTTATATCCCCCTGTCTTATTACTCTTGTTACTACCTTTTAGTAGCTACCTCTTTGCAGGAGTAACTTTTGCCTCCTTATCTAGATTCCTTCTATAGTAGATAACGTTAGCATGTTCTTCTACTATTAGCAGAGTGTTACGCCTATTAACTAGAAGTAGGAACAGGTCTCTCTAGATGTCTTTGCATAGAGATAAAATATACTCTATTACTTAAAGCTCTAGAGTTTAGGCTAAACCTATTTCCTCCTACAAGGGTTAAAAGGCATCTAGCAGATCTATAGGTAACTAATTTAGCTTTTACTAGATTTGCTTAAGAGTTTTATAGGCTTACTGTTTCTATTCTAACAGCGTTCCTAGAGCGTTTAACATAACAGTTTTAAGTGTCTCCTAGGTTAGTTACTAGGATAGAGAACTTGTCTATTCTGTTATATAATACAATTTCTATAAAGTCTTAAGTAGCTTAGAAAGGTACATTGCCCTAAAATCTACCTTTTAGTATTCTTTAGTAAAGTTTATAGGCAAACGTAGGAAATATAACTTGTAGTTATATTCCTAGCAGTTATATTTAGCTCTTAACTTCTTATTATACCTTTAAGGTAGGTCTAGCTTTAGAAGGTTAGCTAATAGGCCTAAGGATATTGTTGTAAGGGTCCTTAGTAGAGTTAAAGTTAGAGGGAGCACTAAGGTGTCTCCTAACTTATATTTAGCCCTTAGTTAACAGAGTTAATTAATCTTGCTTTACCTCTAGGCTCTTTTTAACTAAGCGCGTAGGTCTGCTAGTTCCTAGTCTATTAGAGAACGTAGTGAAGCGTTCTAGACTATTGTAGGTGTTTGTAGCCTAGAAGGAGTTGTTAACTAGCCTCCTAGTCTCTGCTTGTTTGCTCTACCCTTAGCTAGTCTAGAGTTCTCTGCAGCGTCCCTTTCTACTAAGGAAGGTAGGCTTTAGATGCGAGCAGTAGTAGAGTCTTCCTTAACAATAAATCTAAAGCGTGCTAGTGTACCTAAGGGTTAACTGCTTTTAGACTAGCTTACTTATTAGCTCTGTTATCTAGTCTGCATTTTAATAATGTGTAATAGTAAGTAATTTAAATGTTAGGGCCTCTTTTTATAGGGGTGGCACGCTATTAAGCATTAGAAAGGTAGAGGATAGTATTGCAGGTTAAGGATAGACAAATTACTACTAGAGGAGTAGAGCAATTCACTAGTGTTATATAGTTACGCCACCCCTATTCCTTAATTAGGCTATACTGGCCTCGTAGGGAACTATTAGAGTTAGCAGTCCTAATAAATAAGACGTACTTCTTGCCTTCTGCAACCTTATTAGAGACTACTTAGGGGTGCGTAAGCTACTGTTATACTTAACGTTATCTGCTAATACAACTTTAAGACCTAATTTAACTGTTTTATTAGTAACAACGCTACTAGTAACAACGCCTTACTGTATAATAGGCTTACTAAGGGCTCTAATATTCTTAACTTAGACTCCTGTTACTGCCTCTGCTGCACTGGCTATATTATTAACCTTATTGTTAAGGCAACACTATATAGGGATAGCGTTAGTAGGTTTAAAGAAGCCCTTGCTAAGGCAGGCCCTATAGATTAGTTTAAGCTATATTAATAGTATAGCGTTGTTAGCAAGCTACATAACTTTGTTAACGCTATTTATACCTTATATAAGCGTTATAAAGCGTTTAAACGCTGCTAGAAATTGCTATTAGATAACAACGCTATATAGGGCTTCTTCACGCTTAACCTTGTACAAGCTAGAGGTGTACGCTGGCACTTAACATACCTTATGTTACTCTGCTGCCAGGAGCTCTAGGAGGCTATACAAGTATATTAACGTTAACTACGTTAATTAGATACCTCCCTAGCGTTAGCAATTAACAGAATTACTGTCTCTACGCTTAAAGATTAGATTACTAAGGATAATTAGGAGGAGGTTAATTAGCTTATTAACTTTCTCTAAGTACTATATAAACTTATAAAGCGTCTTAAGGGCAACAATAGCTAATTAGGCTTTAGCTTGCTATAGCAAACTATACCTAATTTACAGACTTTATAGTATTTATACTTAGAGAAGGTAGCTAAATTAGAGTATACCCCTAACACCTACCTTAAGAAAGGGGTTAATTATAGCCTTACAAAGCTTAACGTGTACTAGGGCAAGCTTGTTAGCAACCTAGACGTTAGCTACTATTGTATTACTATAATGCTGCACCCTAAACTCTACTAACAGTAGTTTAAAACCTATTAGAGCCATTTCCCTACGTACAGCAAGAAGGCTAATAAGTTAATTAGGGGCGTCTACAAGCTTTACTAGAAGAATAATAGGCTAATAGACTTTAACATAGATTCTAGTAATAATATTAATAGTTAGCTAAGCTGCTGTAAGGTCCCTAGTAATAGGGTAACTTAATTTGACGATATTATAGTAGTAGACCTCTACCTGCTTACTAATTAGAAAGGGAACAAGAGGTAGCAGCTGCGTAATAAGCTGTAGGAGTATTATAAAGCTATTACAGTTAACCTCTAAAATAACAATCCTAAGTATTAACACCTTCTTAACAACCCCTAGTAATAGTAGGTTATTTAGAGGCAGCTTAAATACCCTATGCTTTTTAAGATAGCCTGTAATTTCCTCTCTATCCTAAGTACTAGCTGCGAGTGCGAGCGCTGCTTTAGTGTTGCCAGGCGTACAATAACTAACAATTAGAACTAATTATAGCTAAGTGCTATAGAAGCTATTTAATTGCAGAAGAATTGGCTGCGTTATAGGCTTATTAAGAGCTTATATACTAAGATAGAGAGGTTGATAATAAGGATGGAGAAGAAGCAGATAAATCTAGGGGTAACAGCGTCCCTTAAGTGCTTGGAGGCGTCACAGGAGGCAGCTCCTTCACTATTACTGACGGAGCTAGACTATAATAGGCAATAATACTACTATACTGCTGCAAATACAGCTATTACAGTGCTACAGGCGTACTTTTGGGAAGGTATAGTAATAGATAATTGCCGTTACGTACGGCAATTGACCTTTGCCGTATGCCGTTCCCTACGGTTGGACACGCTGTGTCTTTCGCGGCGCCTGCGTCATTCTGGCACCTCAAGTCATTTCCCATCGAGAACATAACCACAGCCCTAGACTACATCATCTATATAAGATACGACCTATACCGCCAGTAGGGCTATGGTAGCAAATAGTCCACACCCGGGTGTGATGCCGGTAACTGTGCAAGGTCTCGCGTTAGCAAGACTGAGACGAAGGACGCTCTCTCCATGCCCACTAAGGCTGGCGCTCTATCTAACAAGACAGTTTTCGGTGTCTCTAGCTATGGTCGCTCGTTCAAATTGGTTGAAATAGGGTTCGACTCTGAGAACTGTAAGTTCACAGGTTCGTCTCGGCAGTCGAATGTTCGAAAGGGACACTGACAGATAGTGTAGGACACATCTCTAACGCAGACATCAACGAAATCGTCCAGTAAATCGGTCACAGCAAGAAGTAGACCAAAAAAGGCTTTGATATCTTGGTTTATAACGACACTAAATGGGTTGATGACGAGATTTCTGTTTTTCCGGCACCACTGACTGGGCAGTTGATTCACAAAAATTCACAGAGTAAGTGCTTCTCGCATCGAAGGGTATAGATTTACTTGCTCGCCTTTTTCAGTGGAAGTGGTGGGGATGGCCATGGAGGTTATGAGGATCTGAATTACTGGTCTGAACTTATGAATATGTTATATATAGCGCTTACTTTAATATTACTCCATTGGAAATCTAAAGAGGGTCTTAATTGATAAAAACAGTGTCAATGTAGATCACTCGTTCTTGGTCAGAATATCGCAGCTAACGTAAAGCCACCTGAAGATGATCTGTCAGAAGCAGCCGGCCACCTTCCAGTTCCAGAGGACAGACACGCTATGAGGTTTCCCATCAGAGACGCGTTCTTCACTTGGTTTCCCAGCTGTTCGCGCATCCTATTCTAACCAACCATAAAAAACAAAGTGTCGTGTCGCCATGAAGTAAAAATCAAACATGACTATTCAACCAACCTTGGTTAGTGCGAATCCTGTCATAACAGTGGGAAGCACGAGCAGAACGTCAAAGCAGCGTACGCCATGGAAGAAGCCACGAGTTGGTCGAGGAGGAGCGAAATCGAACTAGACGTTTCTAGGACCTGCTCTTTCTGATGGGTCGGCCCGGCAGTGCATTTCGCGGTTGTGATGGTACCTGCACGTCAACATCGATACCACGTTAACATAAACGTAAACAACGGGTGGTTTTGGTTGAATATCTTCTCTTGATTCTGCTTTATGTTTGCATTTTGTCTTGTTACATGTACACACCATCACCTCTCCCTCTTCCGCCTTGTCTACCTCTCTCTCTCTCACACACATCTCCTACGCCACCACCACCACCACCACCACCACCTACTCCTGCAAACGATATTTCCAGGAGAAGAATATAAATTAGACATATTAACGCCGTGCCGTTGCCGCTGAATCGCAATCGCTGGAGCTTGGGGAAAAAAGAGAAGAACCAAACGAAGAAGAGGCCCTATGTACACTACGGTGGGGCGCACAAGAAGAGAAACGAACGGGGAATGTGCCAGTCAGTCGGTCCAAGAAGAAAGGGAACGCGTCTATGCCATAGTCATCGTCGATGGTACTTGATGAGTGAGCTGTGGCTCGGGCCAGGGAAGCTCAGCCAGTGAGCTGGAGGGAGGTTCCATTGTCGTCAAAGGCGTATGTGCCGGGGCACAGTCATCGAAGTGGGACTATGCCTTGGCTACCAGGCTCATCTGCGGCCGCAGCTGACCCATGATGTCGTCCTTTGTGGGGACGACGCCCTTGGGTATCCTGCTGACACGGTTGGCACCGCTGCGGATGGCGTACTGTGCGTTGTTGGAGATGCCAGAACGGTTCGAGCGGATGGAGCCGGCGTCTGAAGCGCGGGAGGAGCCGGGCTCGCGGAACTTGGGTGGCGGCGCAAAGTCAAGCGCTGTGAAGGTGCCCGACTTGCGGAGAAGATGGGGGCTGGGCATGACAGCCAGGTCGTCGTAGGAGCTGGCCAGCGGCGTGTGCGGGTGGACAGCGGGGCTGAAGGGCCTGGGGGCGCCGAGCGGGCTGTCTGGACGCATGCCGTTTTGCCTGTCGCGGTAGGAGATGGGGGTGCGAAGTCGGCGGCATCGAAAACCATGGAGTTTTCCGTGAGCTTTCCGGGCGTGGGCAGCGACGAGAGGGCAGACGGCGGCGGCAGAGGCTTCCTGGGGGCAGGGGCGGGCAGGCGTCCGCTCATCGACGACATGTTGCGGGGCGGGTACTGCGACAAGGAGCCGTTGGACATGTGCGGTGTGCGGGTGCCGGCCGTGTTGCTACGGAAGCGAGGGGGCGCGCGAGGAGGGGGCGTCATGGCGCGGCGGGTGATGGGCTCAGCAAAGGGGGCGTTGGGCTGGGCGACAACGAAGCCCCTTGCGTGGGGGTCGAAGACGGCGCCATCGAGATACTCGGAGCTGTAGTCCTCGTGGTAGTCGGTGTACTGGTGGCCGCCGACGGGCTCAGGCTTGAGTCGTCAAAGTACTCCTTGTAGAAGGAGCGGATGCGGTTGGCGCGGTCCTCGGGGTTCTCCTCGGGGTCGTCGTGCATTGGGGGCATGGGCCGCAGGCTCATGGACAGGCGGCTGGTGTTGTGGCCAAATTCGTCGACGTTGAGGCCGGCATGGGAGGGCTGGGAAGGGAGCGGGGTGGGGTGCTCGTGGATGGTGGGCTGGGTCTGGCGGGGCGAGGGCGGTGTGATCTGGAAGGCGTCGCCGTAGCTGGAGGTGCTGAGGATGCTGTTGGAGGGGCCGTGGGAGACGACGGCCTGCTGGGACTGGATGCGAGGGGAGGGTTGCGGCCTTTTCGACGGGCGACTTGTTGACCGACTTGCTCCTGACGTCGGCGTCCGGGATCATGATCTTGGGAACGTCGGTGATGGGCTTGAAGGCGGCATACTGCTCCTTGATGTCGGGCGAGGCGACGCGCGGTGGCTGTGCAGGGAAGGGGTGCTGGTCGGTGGCGCGCGGGTTCAGCGGGCTGAGGGGCAGGCCGGCAGGGTCGGGCAGGTGGAGGGGCGAGCGGGAGCCGTCGGGAGACAGGGACTCGGCGCGGACGGGGTGCGAGGTGGACATGCGCTGGGCGTTCTGCAGCAGGCCGAGGCCGTCGCCGTTGGGGTTGGGGCTGCGTCCCCTGGTGCCGGCGCTCGACGACGTGTACAGCGAGCCGTTGTCCTTTCCGTAGGCGCGGCTGGAGCTGTGGATGCTGGCGTTGTCCGTCATGAAGGTCACGGGGCGGTAGGGGTCGTGGGGGTCGTGGTTGGAGCGCGACAGCGAGTGGAACGACTCGCGCGAGCCGTGCAGGCCGACGGGCAGGATGTACGGGCTGCCGTGCTCCAGCGAGATGCCGCGGTCGTGCGTGCCCTTCATCTCCTTGTCCACGTCGCTGACGCTCATCTCGGGGCCCTTGTTCGCGCCCAGGCGGCCGCCGGGCGCGCCTTTTTGCTCCAGGCCAAAGTCCATGGAGCGATACTTGTCCTTGTCCTCCTCGGCCAGCTTCCTCTGGTTCCGGCGGTGCAGGAAGAACAGCACAATGGAGATGCCGACGACGGGCACGCTGTGCATACAGTTAGCGTGGACGGGGCAGCCGTGTCAGACAACCTACACAATGGCCAGGGCAATGGCGAGCGTGGGCACCTGCGTGGGCTTGGTGCAGCCCGGGTCGCTGTCGTTGGTGCATGTCGAGCTGGCGCGGGCGACGAGCACCCGGCTGGCCTCGTCCATGAGTGTGCGGCTTGCAGGGCCGGCGTGGGCTGCTCTCCCCGCAAAGCGATGCATCTGGCGGTGCTGCATGTTTTCAAGGGGCTTCCAAGATGTCTTGAATCTTTCTCCTCCTCGGCCAATCCGGGGCTGCTGCCACTATATGCGAGGCCGATCGGAGCCACGGGGTGTCGCGGATTGTCGTGTGCGCTAGAGGTTCCAGCGTTCCAGTGTTTCAGTGTTCCAGCGTTCCAGCTGCGGTGTGAGATTGAGTATTAACGGCGTGAGGTCGTAATGCGGTCGTATAGGGCCAAGCGAGTGTATGTATGTATAGTGTGGGCGTGTGTTTATGCCGAGGTTTATGTGTGTATGTGTATGTGTATGTGTATGTGTATGTGTTATGTATGGGTATGGGTATGTGTATGGGTATGGGTATGTGTATGTGCAGGCGTATGTGCAGCGTGGCGGTCACAACAAACGTCTCCGGCCCAAAAAAGAATGACTGGGGTAAGATACGGACTGCGAGCTGATAGACGCTGGAGGAGGAGGATTAGAGAGAACGAGCGGCGCCCACGAAGTGAGGTGAGGGAAGAGGAAAGGCCGGGCGGCAGCAGTAGATGAGGCGCCGCACTTTGCAAGAGGAGCTTGGAGTCCGGTACCTCTGCATAACAGCCGCCTCCTATTGGTACAAGTGGGCCGTTGCACGGTCACAGCCTGCCGGGGCATGGTGAGCGATGAATCGCACCGTCAGCCACCGTGTTTGATCTGCTTGGTGCATTCTTGGGCCACATACTGTGTACTGTGGACTAGGTAACTCGTTGTTACTTGTGCATGCAGCGTGCGATGTGCACACAATCGCCTTGTTCTCTTCCACGCTGCTCCTCAGCGACCACGCCTTCTCGTCTGCAGCCCGCCCTCGGATCGTCCCAGCAGCTCGCATCCGCTGCACAGGCGCGTCACTTCACTTTCCAGCCGAAGCTCCTGAATGACCGAGTGGCTGCTACGCCGTGCCGTTGTTTAGAAACAGCGAAGATCCCGTGCGCTGCCAGCGCACTAACGCAGGAACGATCCTAGCGGTACCTCATTGGGACGGTGCATGGCGCTGATTGGCCAGATGCCCACTAACATCAGATGAACCACAGGGTTGGCTGTCACCACTCAACAACACCCTGAAGCGCCCTGTCTGTCTGCCTGTCTGCGTCTGCCTGTCCGCCCGTCCGCCCGTACTTGCCCCTGAGGCACATCGGCGGTCATGTGGCAACACGTGAAAATCGCTGCTGCTACTCTTCTTTCAAAGGATCGGGGTATCGCAGATTCTTCAGGTTGCCCGGAGACACTGTCCCTGGGCCGTCGCCTCGGGCCAAGTGCATTCCTCCCCTATTCCAGCAAAGTGGGCTGTACCCAGTCCAGAACCCCCGACCTGCGTGGCTTCATTTCCCATCTCCACAGGGCCGCCACCTCACGCCCAGTTGTGCACTTCGCACCGCGGGCCAGCCGTCTGCATCCAGTATCCCCGAGCCTGCTGCGGTCTGCGCAGCGAGACGTTGGAGCCAAGCACCTGTCTGCGAGCTTCTTCTTAGATTAGCTTCGCCGCTCTTGGTTTAGGCTTCCCAACGGCCAGTCGGCGATTGTGCACTCGACGAAGTTATGCAGCTTCGTCCGCCTTTTCGCACCGTCGCACCGGGGAACATGACGCGATAACCGAGGGCAAGCAGACGGCGATACGACTTCTCCACGACTGCGGTCGGTGGGACGCGTTCTTTATCGATTCGTCGGCGGGGGCGCGACAGGGAAGCCTTGCACATGGCCTGGCACGCGATGCACGCCGTCAGCACCAGGCAAGAAGGCAAGACCCCAAGGAAGAGCAAATCTCGTTGACCGGCCGCCGATCAACCAGGGCATCCCCTTCATCAAATCCGCAAATTACCGCCATTTCTCCAAGATTTTCTGAAAGACTTTTGCTCTGCAATGGCCAAAGTGGATGCCATCCGTCCCACGGCAGTCTAGAGCTGGCTCCGTGGACATGGCAGACTTTTCCTCGCTGACTAACATGAGCTGTCACCGTCACGAACAGTCAACAGAAGCATGGATAAGCGTACGAACATGGCAAGTGTGGTTGTGGTACTTGACGACATGGAAATGGGTGAAGTAACCTGAGGAACCCCAAGTAGATTCAATGATTGTCCACCCTTCCCTCCTTGCCCTGCTGGCCGTCTCCAAGACGTACCCACAGGTCATTGAGTAACAAGCTCGCCAAAAGCTCCTCGTGTTACTGTGTAGGTTGCACGTGCTCGTGCCTCGAGTTGTGCACCCCAATGGAACTCAGCTTGTATGACAGGTGGTGAGAGGGTGAAGCAACCTCGCAAAAGGAGAAGGCGCCAAGAGGATGGTGAGTACAGGAAAAGCCAGGTCTTGTACGAGACTTCCGAAAGTTGCACACGTGCAGGCTCGGGTGGATGTCTTGGCGAGCAAGTATGTTGTAATGGTGTTTGTCGTGATAGCGTTTGTGGTGTTGCATTGTGCGACTCACCCAATGCGGAAGCGGCAGTGACGACGTACGTTGTTAGCCGCAGTCTGGAGACAAATCACCAGCGTCCAACACAGAGATGCAGCACAACACAACACACAACACACGAAACAAACACACAAAACACACACACAAAACAAACACACAAAACACACACACAAAACAAACACACAAACAAACACACAAAGCAAACAACACAATACAATCCACTCCACTCCACTCCACTCCACTCCACTCCACTCCACTCCACTCCACTCCACTCCACACCCGCCGATTCGCAATTCCTCACGCAGCGCGTAGCTCTCCCCTCTTCCTCACCAGCGCTCATCCACGACCGAAACCTGCGCAAGCCCCGCACAGGGTCCAGTCTCCCAGTCTTCTATCCCTCGACACTCCTGTTCCTCACACAAACCACCCCGCAAACCATTCACAATGTCAAACGAACCATCACGCACCGCAACGCCCTCGCGCGACACAGGCAGCCGCACCACCGAAGCAACGCGCACCCCGCCGTCCGCCTCAATGCTCCATCCGGGGTTCTGCGTCTGCGCGCCCAGCCTGATGAGCGCAGACATATTCAGTGGGCGGAAGATGTAGTGGACAATGAGGGCATGGGCAAGAAGAGCAGCAAAGGTTCGTCCCACCTCGCCTACACACAACAAGACCAACCACCTCCCATTTCTCTCATGCAGCCCCGCTAACCAGTCCAGTGTGCTGCATCTACCACGCGCCCCGCGAAGCCGGCGAGTCGAGCGACGAGTCTTCCGACAGCTCCTCTGATGATGACGATTCGGACAGCGAGCCGGATAACAGCTCAGCCCGCCCTAGCGGCCGCAGCCGCAAGCCGCAGCTGCACAGCCACGACCATGGAGACGGCTGTGCCCATGACCATGCTGCCGAAGAGGGGAGCGGCGCGCAGAAGAGGCGGAAGCAGAAGCGCGCGCCCAGTCCGAATGCGTATGAGAAGATCCCCAAGCCGAAAAAGTGAGGAGCATGTTTGGGGGATACCCGTAGAGGATATCGAATGGGTCGTGGAGGTGGTATGGTGAAGGTAAGAGCAGGATACATGGACTTGGTGCTAGACCTTAGACTCATCAAGACACCTATCTAGCCACATGCCCGCCTTCGCAACCCCCACCATCTCAATCTGCCCGTGTGGACTCGCACGTTTGCAGTTCTAAACCACAAATCCTGCTCACACCGCCTCGACCCAGCACTCAACACTTCGTCCCACCCAACACCCAACACCCAACACTCAACACTCAACACTCAACACCCAACACCCAACACTCAACACCCAACACCTCGCCCCACCCAAGCACTCAAAACCTCGCCTCAACCTTCCGCTCCGTATCCTGCAGCGCCCACTCGCTCCTCGCCTTCCTACTACGCACCGAGTCCACCTGCGCGCTGGTAAAGCCCTTCGCCTGGGTCGCAGGATTGTACCCAAGTCCCGTCAACTCGGCAACCTGCTCATCACTCTTATCGACGGCGCTCTTCCCATCGCCGCGCTTGTACACGGTGCAAACCACCGCACCGCCCAGACCGAGATTATGCTGCAGCGCAACCTTGGTATCAGGCACGCTGCGATTGTTCGCCCACCCGCGCAGATGCCACACCAGCTCCGCACACTGCGCCAACCCTGTTGCACCGAGTGGATGGCCCTTTGAGATGAGTCCGCCCGAGGGATTGATGACGAGTTGGCCACCATACGTGATGCCACCCGCGCGCACCAACTCATGGGCTTTCCCTTGGGGCGCGAGGCCGAGTGCCTCAATCGTGACCATCTCATTCGCCGAGAAGCAGTCATGCAGCTCGCACACACGCACATCCTCCGGGGCCGTACAGGCCTCGGCCAGCGCCTCGCGCGCGGCCAGCTGGCTCATTCCAAACCCAACCAGTTCGATGGCCGAGCGGTTGAACAGCTGCGGCGTATCCGTTGCGAGTCGCTGACCCGCAATCAGCACAGCCTGGTCTTTGAGGTGCGGGCGCGCGTCCAGAAACGCCTGCGAGCACAGCACTGTCGCGGCCGCGCCGTCGGACGTCGGGCAGCATTGCAGTTTCGTCAGCGGCGCGTGGATCACGGGCGAGTTTGCGACCTGGTCTAGCGTGTACTCAGTCTGGAATTGCGAGTAAGGGTTGTTCTTCGAGTGGGCGTGGTTGATGCGCGCGATTTCGGCAAAGTCGCGCGCCTCAGATCCGTACCTAGTTGGGCAGTCAGAATCTTGAAATCAAAACGGTTGCAGACAAGCCAGACGCACTTCTCCATGTGTTCGCGCCCCGCATTCCCAAACAACTGCGCAGCCCCCGGCGCGTTGGTCACGCCCCTCGTATCCTTCATCACCGCATGCGTCGTCGCCGTCGGGTTCGTGCGGTCCTGGAAGAAACTCTGTAGCGAGCCGGGAAACATCTTCTCGAAGCCGACCACCAACACGCAATCCGCCGCGCCGTGCGCTATCATGTTGCGCCCCATGTACAGCCCCGTCGAGCCCGTCGAGCAGTTGTTGTTCACGTTGTACACGGGGATGCCCGTCATTCCGAACTGGTAGAAGACGCGCTGTCCGCACGTCGAGTCGCCGTAGCAGTAGCAAGCCACGCCTTGCTCGACATCGTCGTAGTTGATGTGCGCGTCTAGCAGCGCTTTCACGCCTGCTTCGAAGCCGAGTTCCGGGTAGTCGACTTTGCCGCGCGGTTTGATGAACTGCACACGCTCAGTTACTGTCCACAGCACGACTTGGGCGGTGGTTTCACCTTGGTCATGCCCACGCCGAGCACGTAGACGGGTTGCTTCTGGCCGACCATGGTAGCGATGTGGGGGAGCAGGGATTCGTAGAAAACGATCGACCCGTGCAGCGGAATGAGATGAAATAGATACACTGGGGATCGCAAGGGAAAGAGCAGCGTCCACACTACCTATAAAGCCAGGACGTGTGGCGTGCGTCTGTCATACCTTGGACCCCACACGAGACGGGAACGAGTCGCCTCGTCTTCCCCAGAACCAGCCATTCGCGGCGGGGGGAGGTGGAGATGCCGAGGTACGGCAACACGAAGCCGCAGCTTGAGCAACACACCTCCCGCCCACGCCACTACCAACTGAGCCAGACCGAAGAACCCAGAATCCAGAACCCAGAACCCAGAACCACATGCCACCTACCCAGCATCAACAAATCCAGCGACAAACCACCGCCGCCCAACCACCCGCAGGACACATTCCCCCACCGACCGCCGAACCAACCGACAAACTTCCTGACACGTCAAGCTCTAGTCAGCTACCAACAACCCCCACCGCCATGCTTGGCTGCCGACTTTCACATGAAGTGTTGTTCCAAGCCGGAGCGTACTCTTTTGCCGTCCATGGCAGTAGACAGGCTAAGTACCAACCTGTGGAAGAAGAAGTTGACGAAGGGACAACTTGACGTCTTATCCAGCATGGGATGGATAGAAGTCACCTGACGGTTTATCGCGCGGTGCTTACTGACTTGTACCGAGCCTGTCCTGTGTGCATGGACAGACGGACGTCAAACTGTCGATACTCGTTACGCGTGCCTTTGGCTTACGACGGGCGCGAAAAGAAAAGAAGAAAAAAAAAAAACGCAGCCTGGGAAGACGGTTGTTAGCCGGCTGTCGTTGCGGAGCATACGTGAGAGAGACGTGCTTTTGCCTGGTCTTTTCTAGCCACTCGACCAAGGGTGAAAGAAAGTGCACAGGACCGAGATTGGTAACAAAGCAGCATAGATTGATGCAGTGGTATAATAGGGCTGTCATGGCAGAAACGACTAGCTACCCGCGAAAATCGCTCAAAGCGCATACAGGCAATGCAATGAGAAGTACAAAATCAAGCAAAGAGCCACCCATGGTATCGATCGCCCGTAACGCCGTAACATAATGCATGGATTCGTAACTCATACGCCATCACCGCGCGGGAGTCAATGAGCTGCTGATCGAACTCCCTCTTGGCAAAGCGTGCGAATGCCTTCGCTGTGGCGTGATGTCGAGACTTCCTGGTATTGGTGCAAGCCCTTCGGGCCAGCTGCGTCGCTCCCGGTGCTCAACGGAGGGCAGCGCGCCCTTCTCTTGATTGCCAATGCTCAACCTGTTCTTCACCTTGCTCCAGGTCCTGGGCTTCATCTGACCCATCGACTCTCTCCGCTTTTCCTCGGCCTCGGACTCGCGCCTTGTCTGCTCGTCTCGGTGAGGATCTGACATCTGTCTTGTGACGGGTAAAGCGTTGAGCCAGATGGGGTAGAGTGCGCCGGCAGCGTACGCGGTGGTAATGACACAAAAGGCGTACCGTGCGTGGTGGATCTTCAAGGCAGCAAACATCATCGGAGGGAAGACTGCACCACCACCAATCGCTGCCGTCAAAAGTACCGAAGCATCTTTGGTGTGCTTGCCCATTCCACGAATACCCTGGGCGAAAATCTGCGGAAACAAAGGGCCTTCGAAGAACATAACCATGACAAGCATGACGGCGCCGGTGGAGCCTGTAGTGTTCATGGCTGCAGCACAGAAAGCGATGGCGCCGAGGTAGAAGAATAAGAGACTGAAGCGCGGCTTCACCCAGATGTCGATAGCAGCCGCCAGAAACCGAGAGACGGCAAACGCTGTGTGACCGATTGCTTGGTGGGAAACATAGTTGACCGAAGGCTTGACTAGTGCAATATACTCTGCGTAAGACGTCGATGTCGACTCCTGACCACCAACATAGCAGAACTGAGAGAAGACAGCGAGTCCAAGGGTGATCCAGATCACTCTGACAGGCCAGGGGCCGATGTTGATGATAGTGTCTCTCGGAACAGGCAGTCGTCTGCTGGCATTCTCAAGCTCCTCGTTGGTAGCTTCGGGCAGCGGCACGTAGAAATAAATCACGGCCAGGGCGATACTGAAGAACGAGATGCCCAGGTAGGTCCACTGCACATCAATCAAACTAGAAGCGTTGGCGGTGAAGAGAACCTTCTTAGCAAGAAGCGGCGAGACGATGGTGCCAACCGCCTGCACACCTTGCGAGAGGTTCAGGCGTACCTCAGCATACTCGGGTGGGCCACAAAGAGCAATGAACGGGTTTGCAGCAAGCTCCAGGGTCGATAGACCAGCGCCGACGATGAAATTCGACACCAAGAACGCTGGAAAACTCGTCAGGACGGCCGACGGCCAGAATACTAAAGTCCCACAGGCATACACCGCGAGTCCAACCATGTAGCAGACCTTGAAGCCCCAGACTTGGAAGACGATGCGTCCAAAGGTCAGTGGACCCACAATATAGCCAACATAGTAAGCGCTGTGTTGGCCGACCGTCTGCCAATCGCTCATGTTTGCAATCTCCTGGAACCGCGAGTTGAGTACGTCCAAGAAGCCGTAAGCGAAACCCCAGACAAAGAAAAGAATGGTAACCATCAACACGGGATATACAGATTCGCGATTGCTCCTCAGCGTGATGTTCTTCTTCCGGCCCGTGTCGACAAAGTCGAAGAATGTCATGGAGCTGCGCCTTGCGCTACGCGTCGTCGGTGCCATGGTGGCTGCAGTACTTGTGCGGTTCATTCGCGACAAGTCCTCCATGTCGGGTGACGTAAGGAAGTCCATCATGCCAAGCGGCTCATCATTCCCTCGCAAGGCCTGTTGCGCGATCGGGGGCTTGCTCAAGGGTGACTCGGGTGGAGTCTCTTGGTCCGATCGGTGGCGCGAACCCTCGATGATATCTGGGTGGAACTGCGCTTCGTCGCTTGCGTGCGTGCCAGAGTTACCGCGCGATATTGTGTGGTCAATGACCCAGCTTGGAAGGAAGCGTCGAACCAGTGGCTTCATCGCAGGAACGCAACCGCACATGATGCCCAGGTTAATCTCCACCGTGCTCCACATGAAAGAGAGCGAGGCATACCACGAGAAGTCGCTCATGTTTCTTTGGTTCGCACCACTCTCAGCGCGGTCGGCTTGCGCAGCGAGAAGAGTCGCTCGCTGGGCGTTTTGAAGGTAGGCAATACGGATGACATCGACAATAGCTACAAAGATACCGAATCCAAAGGTGATGACCAAAATGATCTTCTGCTTCTTCGGTAGTCGCATGCTTGTGAGTATGGGCATGGGAAGGAAGAGGATAGCCAGATCGGTAATGATGTTGAGTGGCGCAGAGGAGAGATAGATAGTGACGATGTTGGTGCAGTGTGCAGTAGTAGGAATAGGCGACATCCAAGCTGCGTTGATAGGCCGGCACTGGGCTATGTTGAGAATAGTCAGAGCCAGTCCACCGACATTGACTACGACAAGAGTAGAAATGGTGGCCCATCGAAATATCTTCTGCGTCTTCGAGAGGGAAAGATAGAAGATCAGGATCGAGGTCTTGGTTGCCATCAGGGCTGGGTTGTACAGCACGGAAAAGGCATACGCAGACTGCTGCATCTGTTCCAGCCATGGCTCAGGGATGTGGTCCTGATATCGCCCGAGTCCTCTGGTGGTACCGAAGATGATGGACAAGGATGCGCCGAATGCCAGCAGCCATGCAGCGATCATGGTGTAGTCGTCCCATCCAGGCTTCTTCACCACGAAGAAGCGCGATATCAGTCGCAGGATGACGAAGACGAAGCAGAGCACGAGCGTCGCAGCTGAGGTAGCCCTCACGGCAGGTCCTCGCGATGGATAGTCATCTCTAGAAACGGGGGAATCCATCTGTGCGCGGGCGATGGCGTGCCATGCACTGGAGACGATGTTTCTGCCAAGGAACGGTGATTTCAGAGGTGCTTCGTGCTATCTCGGTCGCGGTCGTCGTGGAATCGCAACTTCAAGCCACAGCATGTTCATTCACCAGCCTGGTCGATGGGAAGGATGTGGTGCGGGGTGGGTGACGGATGTGCGAGTGCGGTATTTTGGACGGGGTGAGGAGAGGGAAGAGACTACGGACGTTGCGGTGAAAGGGTCTGGGAACCCCAGAAATACCGCACTGTTCAGCTGCAGGCTGGCAAGGAAGAGGTGGAGTGAAGGGCATGCTGCGGCAGAGCAATTGGTAGTAGTACGGGCAGATTTTGCGCCGGCGAGGAACCTAGGTTGGCCATTGGCAGAGGGATGGCAGTGAACGATGTGGAGGTGGGACGCCATTCCGTCATGCATTGGCAGGCTGCCAGGCGTCCTGCCACGCCGGCCGGTCACGGAGGGCGAAATTTCAATCCATAACTCGGTCTGACACTCTCTGCGCCTGGGTCCGAGTCATCGCCACATTGTCCGAGACTCTAACACGTCTCTTGAGGGCGAGGCTGCAAAGTGTTGCAGACAGATGTCGTCTGCGCAGTCGTGACTTGCTAAACCCAGCACATCATCATTGGCACCTTCATCATGGTCATCATCATCCCTATCGCCATCATTATTAGGCAAGCCCCAAGCAACGTGCCACGCACAGTCCCAGGCGTCTCCAGACGCCTTGCCGTTGTTTTGCCTCACTTGCTGCAGAGCGCCCAACAACCTGGGCTGAGATTGCGGGGAGTGTGAGTGACAGCGGCTCATCGCTGAACGAACCTAGCTCGGCGCTGATCCGGCGACCGCTATCATTGACCAACGAGGTGGATACCAAGCAGTCATGTGCGTCGTATCTCAGAGCCTCACGTGTGCGAGGGCAAGGCTGAGTGTGCAGGATGACCCCAGGCGGGTGTCTGCACCACCTCCGGGGAGCCATGTGTCGTCAGTCTCGCTATACCCCCTTACAGCAGGCCAAGATGAACACTTGAATGTTCGCTGGAATTCGTGTTTTTCGTTGGGAGCCGGGCTGGTAATCGCCATCAAAGTCCAGCTTCCGTGTGAGATGATGCATAGCCACGTTCGCCCTGCGCTGCATGTACGGTACCGTTTGGTTAGCGGCATCACCAGAGCGACACAACAGTCTCCGGCACAATTGACCAACCAGGGCAGCGTATCTCCATAGACAACAGTCTTTGGTCCATCTCATCGACCGTCTTCTGAAACACTCAGGACCTGTCGAATAACCATACTCAGGGATCTATACATGGGTCTTCAGATGTTGAATGCGATCAAGTTCAGTAAAGCGGTCAACACGCTGTCACCGTCCCCATTTCCAACCACTTCACCGGCGGTGTGATTCAACAATCTCCAACGTCGTGTGCCAGCACGAGTCAACAGCTCTGAACGGCTCCTAGGTACAGCACACCAAATCTCTCTACCTTGACGATCTTTCGAATGGAGTCCACGCTCATTTGCAAAGTGCATATCCCACACCATCCAATCTACCCCTTGCGCGCATCATCTCCCCACCAATCACGGAGCCTCACCACCCGACCCGGAAACAAACATCGTCTACCTACTGCCCGCCTTCCATTTTACAACCTCACTCTCGACACCGTGACAGGTCATGCGTGGCCCTCTGTGTACGGAAGCGCGGCACCCACCCTGTCTGCAGTAGGCAGCGCTCGGTCTGCGCAGCCACACCCCCACTCTTCAGAGGCAAAAGAGCTGTCTAGAAAGCACCGCAGCTGGAGTCCATCTCGAAGCCAATGCACCTCCCGCCTAAATTTAGGGGGCGTCTCAGGTGTACCAAGCTCGTTCGAGGCTCGCACCACGACACTTTACCACGGGCGGGCAAGCGGGGCGCTGGATTCGTGCTGGTGTAGCAGCGCTGGGTCAACTCTGCGGTGCGTGCCACGCTGTTCGATTGTTTACTGCAGACGCGGACGTCTTGGTGGCACCAGCACTGGGGAAGGAAGGGATGGGGGAGTGATGAGATATAGGGTGACTAGACGTGCTCCTTTTTTTTTTTCCTCTTCTGCATTCCGAGTCTTCGCTCGTCTTCGTCTTCTCGTCGTCCACACCCGTCCGTATCTTCTTCTTTTCTTCTTCTTCTTCTTCTTCTTCTTCTTCATCGTCATCTTGTTTGATCGAGAACTCATCATTCGCTTTGAGTCTGGACATTCCCATACACGATTACACCTCTTAATACCTCGTCACCGCCACTATGCGTACCACGACCGTCCTCGCATCCCTCATCGCTCTTAGCAGCACCGCGCTCGCCGCATCCAGCGACGAATGCCAAGCGCAAAACATTGTCGACGCGTGCGTCTCGGGCTACAAAGCCGGATCGATGCATGCAACGAAAAGGCCAACGACTGGATCTGCATGTGCGACGTGTACAGGGACGTACTGACGTGCTACAACAACTGCCCGGACAGCAACGAGAAGCCGCCCGTCCAGAATCAGGTCACGCAGTACTGCACTGCTGCTGAGCCGTGAGTTCCTCTCCCCGCACCAAAGCACCTGCTCACTTCTCGGCCTGCTCATCTGTCCATCGACTCACCACTTGTCACACTGTGCTGTCCGTGCTAATATCTCACAGTCTCCGCGCTGCGGAATCCTCCTCCATTGCCTCAGCCGCCAGCGTGGCCAAGACGGCCACGACAGCGTCGCCCACCTCGGCCTCTGCCACCACGACAGATGCATCGGCATCGGCAACAGGCTCGGGCGCCGTAGCAAGCGTGTCAGCCTTTGCGACAGGCGCAGCCATGTCTCTCACGACGCCCGCCGGCGCTGCTGTCGTGGCGCTGGTCGCTGCTGCGGGGCTGATTTAACGTCTTGGCCTGCGGTGCATGGTAGTCGGGTAGTCTGGTAGTCTTGGACAGTGGAGTGGGACATACATAATACCTAATCGAATCTTTGGAGCTCATCTCATACTGTAAATTCGTCCATGGTGCGGGAGGGGCGACCACGAACCGTGTGACTGACCCCTATCATTCTACTCACCCACACAGCACAGCACAAAAAAAAAAGAATATAGCACCAGTACCGCTATCTTCTTCGTTGCGTCCCGTCTTGCCTCTGGATGTTTACAGATAAGAGAAATTTAAGGAAAGAGAGAAAGAGAAAAGGGGGTCGGGGGTCATCAAGAAATACAAGGCGTCGAGTCGAGTGGCTCGTACAGCATGCAAACATAAACAACCAAGCGTGGCCCCAACGCAGAATAGATCGCGTCGTCCAGGAACCGTCACAAGCCAGACATGCACAGCAGAGACTGTAGTTTGCCATGGTTCCCATTGCGTCGCTTTAACAAAAAAGCGCTATCCTAATGACACGATAGACACTTTGATACCAACGCCAAAGACCCCCTTCCCCCTCCCTCCCTTCCTGCCTCTGATCTTGCATGCGTGCGGACCGGCCCGTGACTGCTGGCGCGGGGGGCTCAGAGATGCTCATTCATGATACTAAGAATATACGGCCTCGTTCACGCTTGTTCCCTCATTTTTATACACTACTGATGCGGCGTGCTCGGCAGCGCCTGCGGCGCTTACTCCTGTCCGAAACCAACTGTCTCCTCGACGGCAATGGTGAGCTTCTGGTTGAGCGCCTCATATGTCTTGTAGGGGGCAGATCGAGACGGTTGAAACTGTGCTGGTTAGCCGTTGCATATCAGTACAGCGTGACGGGACATACCATGTGTGCGACTTGGGCAGCTGATTCGGCTCGCCAGCCTTCTCAATCGTAAATCTCCTGGGCCCATCGCTGCCCTGCAGATCCTTGAAGCCGTTGACCGGGATACGTGAGGTACCGGTGGCGAACTGCAGCAGGCGCGACTTCTGCTCGGCATCCCAGCTGCGGATGCACTTCCAGAAGTTCTGGATCACCTCATCGTTCTCCGTGTACCCGCGGTAGTCGGTGTGCTTCTTCCAGTCCTCGACGTCAATGTCAGCGATACCACCGATGAGCAGCTCGAGCTCGCGCTCGTCGAAGACGTTGACGAGTTCTGGGGGAATCAGCTCGTTAAAGCCGCTGAGGAAGGCATTAAATTGCTCCTCGACCCGCTTCTGAATGCGCCACTCTGTGATCAATCTGTCCAAGTTAGCGGCAAACACAAGCCACATACATCAGACACTTACTCGACGTATTCGTGCTTGTTCTCGTTTGTGACTTCAATGTCGTCTCCGCCCGGCTTCAACTCGATGCTGACCGTCTCGCCAAACCTCTCGTCATCAGTAGCAAAGGTGAGCTCCAGCGCATCGGTGATGTCGTTGTTCAACATCCATTCCAGGTTGCGGTGGAAGTCAGCGTCAACACCCTCCATATCCTGCAAAGCGACCTTTTTCCGGAGAATCATCTTGTAGAAAGCTCCAATAAAGAAGGCGTCCAAGAAGCGACGGTGGAAAATGGACAAGCCGACCACACGTCCAATAAACTTGAAGTAGTTCAGGTGCTCGGGGTTGATGCCCGAATGGGGGTTAATTTGCAGGGTGTAGTTGTCGTGTGCAGAGTACTCGAAGAGGCAGTAGAAGGGGTTGAACATCTCGTGGGACAGCAGGAAGAAGAATTCACGGGATAGACCGCCGTAATCCAGACCGTCTTCTCCATCGAACTTGATCATCAGTCGCTTCTTCAGGTCTGCAGCAGATTGCCGCATAATCTCGTGGTACGAGTCCTCGAAGATGTGCGTTCGCCTGACCTTGACGTGGCACTGCCCGCTTACGATGCGCAGGGCCGGTTGCGAGCGGAAGTAGATGAGCTTGCGACGGAAATCACGCTTGTACTGCGGCACGTTCTGGTCGAGGGAAGACGGCAATCGCGGATCGTCCCAGGTGGTCGTCTTCGTGTTGTGGTCCACAAAGTACACCCTGGCCGTGTTTGTGAGCCGCATTTCCCACCCTGATGGCAGGGGGCCGAGCTGGGAGACGGGCTGCTGCTGGATGGTGCTTCCGTTCGCCGCCTGGCCGCCGTACATGCGGATGTACTGCTGTCGGCGGGGATCGACCCAGGTGGTTGTGCGCGTGTTGTGGTCGACAAAGTACGGCCGTCCTTCTGGCGTGTGTCGCTGCTCCCAACCGGAAGGCAGCTCTCCTGTCCCGGCGGTGGTAGCACCGGTCGCCATCATGCTCGCAGCGTTGGCGGACGCATTGGGTGGCGAGGACTGTCGCTCGGCCAGCGTGGGGGAGTTTGCTCCGGTGCGGTCTTCCGGCAGCATGCGGTTCTGGTGTCGCACGCGTTCCTGCTGCGTCGATGCTGCGACGGCATTGCGGTTGTCCGTCTCGTTGAAGCCGGCACCCGGCCTGATCCAGGTCGTCTGTCTTGTGTTGTGATCGACGTAGTAGGTGCGGCCCAGATGGTCTTCGCGACGCTCCCAGCCGTTGGGGAGCCGGCCCTGTGCATCCTCGAACGCGCTGTACCCGGGGTTCTGGGTGGCTCCGGCTGGCGGTGCGCCATTGGCTGAGGGTGGTGGGGCTGTGGTGGGCGGGCCCGTGGCGCCAGCTTGGCTGAGCCTCTGCGAGGAAGACTGGGTGGTCGAGGTTGGGCGCTGGCCCGGGTACATGTTGGGATTGAGGCTCTGGGCCGACTGGTGCGGTGTCGAGACAGCGGCGCCGTTCACAGACGGGTGGTTGGAGGGCGAGGGCCTAGGCGCTGCAGCGCCGGCCTGGTTGCTGATGGGGGCCTGCAGGTTGGTGGAGAGGTTCAGGATGAGCTTGCCGTGGACGACCATGTTGTCGTTGGACTTTTTCAGGTCGCGGGTGAGCATTTCTATGAACATGTCAGTACTGCGGTTGGGCAGGAGGAATGCAGACGAGGGTACCGTCGCCGCCTGCATCGAGGTCTATGACGGAGCCTATGCGGACGTTGATGACGCCGAGGAAGCCCTGGTCCTTCTTCTTGAACTTCTTCTGGTCGAAGATCTGGACGGCGAGGACGCTCTCTTCGTTGACACGCCTGGGAGTGTCAGCAGTGGTATGGGGGTGTGGTGGCAGCGTGGTGGGTAGGTAGGTAGGTAGGGTGGTAGGTAGGGTGGTAGGTAGGTAGGTAGGTAGGTAGGTAGGTAGGTAGGGTAGGTAGGTAGGTAGGTAGGTAGGGTGGTAGGGTGGTAGGGTGGTAGGGTGGTAGGGTGGTAGGTAGGTAGGGTGGCAGCGTAGTGGGTAGGTAGAGTGGCGGCGTGGTAGGTATGGCGGCAGGCAAGACGGGTGAGGAAGTGGGACGTACATGTCAAAGCTCTCATTCCAGTAGGGGTTCAGCGTCTTCTTGATGACGCTCGTGGTGCGCGTCTGCTCGCCGTTGATGGTAGCGACGGCGAAGGGGTCCGGGAAGCCTAGAGAGCCTGTCAGCGGGCCGTGGGATTCGTCGTGCCGTGGTCGAGCAGAGACATACGGAAGACATCGCGCTTGTACAGGCCATCGGCGGCAATGACTGCAGGCTGTTAGCTCGGGGCTGCGTCGCGGTGACGGGTGACGGGTGACGAGTGACGGGTGCTGGCGGGGGCGGACGCACTGGTGATGCGCAGGTTGGGCTGGCCCGCTCCGTCCATGATGACGATGATGGGGGTGGTGCAGCGCAGACAGCGCAGGCTGGCAGGCGGCGGGGCTCGTCGAGGGGCGGTTGGGTGCGACGGGGGCGGCTCTCAGAGCGCGCCGGTGTGCGAGAGGGCTATCAGCGCGGGAGTCGTGGTGGGCAGCAGGCAAGCTGGCTAGCACGGGTCACGGCAGACAGGCTGCTGCGTCGTCCACGGCCAAGGTACCGTGCAGTGAGGAGGCTGTGCACGGCCGGGACCAACGAGCGCTGCCGCCACGCCGTAGAGCTAGAGCGGAGCTGACCAACAATGCGCTGAGGAATCCTGCCACCCGGGAGTGCGAATGCCCTCAGCCTGCTGTGACGTTCTGGCGCGTGCCTTGGCCGAGCTGCCCCGCCAGATCAGACGTCGCGAACGTGCAGAGCACTGCGTGCAGCCTACCCTGGCCCAACACGACCGTCCTGATACCAGGCCCTCTGCACCAAGCCGTCCCAACCCTCTCCCAGCCCTCTCCAAACACAACCTGAAACCTCCACACCTCCAACCCTCGCCAGAAAACCAGAACAGCCACCATCTACGTAAAAGCACCGTCTCGCCCCGTCTTGTCCACAACCTCGGCCAGCCCGGAGTCCAGACCCTTGGTAAGCGCGTCGTCTTTGCCTTTCCTCATTTGGTCTAGTACGAAAGAGACAGGCCACTACCCTTTACCAAGACACACTCAACGCTCTGAGAAGGGAAAGCTGCGTGCTTGACGGCAATGCACATGTATTATAACATGATATAGCATGAACAAACATGACATGACATGACATGAATATACAGCATGACATGAGCATACAACATGACATGAGCATACAACATGACATGAGCATACAACATGACATGAACATACAACATGACATGAACATACAACATGACATGAACATACAACATGACAGGAACATAAGAGTACAGTGCAAGCCACAGCAGCAACATTCAAACACCAACCACGTCTACTGCCAGAACAACAGCATCCAAAGCAACATGGAACCAGCCAACGCAACCCAACGTACCTCTACTTTCCGAGGCGACTTGCCAAAGGCCGTACTGTACAGTGTAGATATCCATGCATCCATGCATCCGCTTCACTCCCTAAAACTATCCCTCACACCCCTCACCGCCCCCGTCCCCAATACTGCCCTGACCCTCAGCAACGCCTCAAACCCTTCCAACCGGACGACAACACCAAAATGTCGGCTCCACGCACGTACCCACGCGAACAAATTCCCCGGCCAGAGCACACTGCCACGCCTCTGTATTTGCTCGACCGCCTCCTCGTACACGGTGCGGCTGGCGTAGCGTGCGAGGATCAGGAAGGTGCGTAGGGGCCCGCGGCGCGTGTGCAGGTTTTCGTCAAGGCTGCGTGCTGGGTGGCGTGTTAGTAGTAGTTTGCAAAAATGTAGATTTCAGTCATGTAGAAGAGGGAAAGAAAAGGGAAAAAAAAAAAAAAAAAAAAAAAAAAAAAAAAACCTGACATACTGAGATCGTTCGTTTTTAGAATGAGCAGGATGACGCGGGGAACTTGGCCGAGGAGCTGGATTAGGTTCTCCAGTAGACCCTCGCCCAGGGCGTCGCCGATGACTTTCTTCTCCGCGCTGGTTCGGCTGCTGGCTACGCCACCGGTGTCCTTTTTGGTCAGCACCGTGTAGTCGCGCCCCGTGATGGCGGATGCGAACAGCGGAAAGTGCTCGTCGCTAATGCCCGCCGTCTCATAGGCGTACTGCCGCATCCGCGCTTCGTCGCCATCCAGCACCGCGAGCCACAGCTTGGCGTACGCCCGCCGCAGCGGCATGGGGATGTCGCGGTACAAGCCGTGGTCGTACAGCACCACGTCGAAGTTGGCTTTCCCCAGCGCGTGGGGTTGTGCCGGATCGCAATGTTGCCGCCGTGCGGGTCGCAGTGCAGCGGGGCGTCACGGCCGAAGATCATCTCGTTGAAGATGCGGGCCAGCGCTGCGCTCACTTCGTCGCGGTCGATGCCGTGGGCGTCGAGGTAGGCCAGGTCGTCGGGCCGGGCGCCCGAGATAAACTCCATGACCAGGATGCGGCGCTTCGCCCACATGACCTGCGGGATGAGGACGGGCGACGAGGGGACGTGGGAGAAGTAGGCGCGGGCGCGCATGGCGTTGCGGCCCTCGAGGGCAAAGTCGAGTTCCTGCGGCAGCGAGGCCTCCATCTCCTCGGACAGCCAGGTCAGGTCGTACTCGGGGAACCAGCGCTTGAGCGTGTTGAAGGTGAAGGAGGTCAGGGCGAGGTCGAGTTTGGCCCACTCGTCGAGGGCCGGGTGCTGCACCTTGACGGCGACCTTCTGGCCCGTCTCGCGGACGGTGGCGCGGTGCACCTGGGCGAGCGAGGCGGCGCCGATGGGCCGCTCGTCGAATTCAGAGAAGAAGTCGGACAGCTCGCGGCCCGTGTCTCTGCGCACCATGTCTTGGATGGACTCGAGCGACGAGACGGGGCACTTGTCCTGCAGCGGGACGAAGGTGTCGCACCACTCGTTCGGAAGCAGGTAGTTCATGCTGCTGAGGTGCTGGCCCAGCTTGATGAAGATGGAGCCGTTGCTCTCGAGCGTGCGCAGCGTGCGTTTGGCGCAGCGCAGGTGGCATGCCTTGAGCTGCTCCTGGTAGTCGGCGTCCGAGTCGCGCTTGAGCGTGTCGCGGTAGCTGTCGCCCCGTCAGTGCGTGTCCACGGCAGAGAGCCCTGGCCGGGCCGTACTCCCTGATGTTCAGTGCCAGCGTAGCCGCGACCCTGTACGTCCTCTGCGCCGCCGACCATGCATGCTTTGCATCCTCGCTGACCGTCACCACCGCTGCACCGACAACCACGCCGCCGCCCAGCACCAGCAGTCTCCTCCGCCTCCTGCCGTTCTTCACCACCGGCCGTGCCACCGCCTCCACGTTACTCGCAAACCCACTCCGCCGCTGCACCGTCTGTCGCTGCGACCGGAGACAGGCACGGCAAACCCAAGGCACCGCATCGCCGCGGCGAAAAAGGGTGTCAAGGCAAAAGCCGACATTACTCAGACATGGTATCGTCTTGTTCAAAAGCACGGGTCTAGAAGGAGATGTCTACAGGTAGATGTCTATTAGCTAAGAAAGCCGGCGAGTGGGCCGCGATGGACCGCCGCAACGTCGTGGTTGTTGGCTCCGACATTTTCTCGAACCAGTGCCGCTAACCCATCCCAGAGCCAGATCCCTGCATCCAGTCTCCCTCTAGCTTCACATGTGCATGCCACGGGTTTTGATATATACACACGCTAATACCTTCACATGTGCATGCCACGGGTTTTGATATATACACACGCTAATACCTTCACATGTGCATGCAACGGGCTTTGATATATACACACGCTAATACCTTCACATGTGCATGCAACGGGCTTTGATATATACGCACCCTAAAGCAGCAAATCCCGCACACCTACAGTCCTCTGTTTGTAGGTAGAATTGCCGTCATGCTATAAACATGTCGTATCCTGGTCGTCACCTGTCTCAGCCTCGTTACTCCATAGCCTGCAGCTCGGCTCAAAATAAAGACACACCCTACATGTCCACCGTCTCGTTGAAGCAAAGCACCCCGTTCCCCCTCAAAAACCCGTCGACCCCATCCGGTGTGGCTTGTCTCCTGGGCTGCGCAACATACAGGCTTCCTGGCGTCCCGTTGTCCGCTACAGAGTCGGTGATGTCCGAAACAAGCACGAGGCCCGCCGTCTTGATCGATTCGATGAGTGCTGGAGCGAGGTCGAGCAGACGCGAGCTGCACATCAGGCCCATGAAGTTGTTGTCTCGTGCGATCTGGACGGCCTCCTTGACAGATATGGTAGTGCGGCCGCTGCTTTGTATCGTATGTGTTCGGCCCGAAGGTGACTGCGCGCTGTCTGCGCCGAGCTCGTTACATAGGAATACCGGGTCTGTCACTGTCAGCATACCAATCAAACAATGCTTCTTTCAGATTGAACTCACAGTTGGGTTGCTTCCAGTTGATGACGGTGCAAATGTCCTGGTTGAAAGAAGTAAACACCACACTTCGTAGCGAGCCATCAATCTCCCCAGCACTCCGCTCCCTCAGTGCTCTGGCGTGCTCAAACACGACCGATAGAATCCTGTCCGCGAACTCGTTCATGTCATGTGTAGGGCCAAGCTTGAGGCGTTCCTCCTCGAGCCTCGAAGGGAACAGCACATGCAACTCCACGTGAATGTGAGCGGGCAGCAGAGACAGCGCCTCCTTCAATGTGATAAAAGACGATGCCAGCGTCTCGTAAATTGGAGACATGTCGTTAGAAGTGGCATTCTTCAAACCCGAAAGCTGAGCCGCCGTCGTTGCGTTTTGTTGTGCGCCGATAGCCGCGAGCTGTGAGTAGGTGAGAATGTTGACCGGTACCTCAAGACCCGCGTGGTTGATCTTCCACCTTGGGTACAACACCGGGACCCCGTCGGCCGTAAGCTGCACAAACAGGCGCACATATTCACCAGATAGACTTGAGCCGGTAATCAGGGTATGAGGTTGGTTGTCATCCTGACTCGTAGCCTTCCAGTAAGTAGCAAAGTGTGTGATTTCCAACGGGATACCGTGGAAAGGCTTGACGACCTGGAAGTCAAAAGCAATCTGTCCAATGGCTCGTAACCGCGGATCAAAGAGCTCCAAATGCCATCTTCCAGTGCTCTTTGACCGTTCTGTAAACACCTTTCGAGACGCAACACTACGCGCAATGACCTTCGACCCGATGGTTGGGTAAACATCGAAGTCGATGGAGAAAGCTTCCAGGTTTTCGATCTGGAACGAAATAACCTTGAACTCGTCCTGGATGGGAAGGAGTATATTCCTGGGTATGAGGTCTGAGCTCTTCGAAGAGATGGTGAGCCGTGCCGCTGGGTACTTTTGATCGTTGTAGAACCGTATCGCGTCTTTCCCAACCTTCTCAAAGCTGATGACTACGAACGTCTTCGTGTCTAGGAAGTTATGGCCGTACCTGCGGAAGGGTATTATGGGCGGTGGAAGGATGAACTCTGGAATACCGTCTGGGTCGCCTAGCTCCAGGTCCATTGGACCAGGCGCTGTGCTGGACATCGGCTGCAGAGTGTTTATGCGCGGCGACACTTGGTTTTGTGTCTTCAGGCCCACTCCGCGGCCGACAGAAGCAAGCAGCCTCATGCATTCCAGGTGCCCTTCCCAAGTGGCATAGTACATAGCGGACAGACTCTTCTCATCCACAATATCCACGTCCACTCTACATTCAAGGAGCGTCTTGAGACACTCCACATGCCCTTCGCTTGCTGCATGGAACAGTGGCGTCCACTGATAGAGCTTGTCCGGCTGGTTCAGATCAGCTCCGTATTTCTGCAGCAAAAGCAACATCTGAGGCGTCTTCCCAGAGCGAGCTACTAGATGTTGTGGATACAAACCTTCCGCATCTGGAAGCATTTCGCCCGACCGTTGGAGAAGCAACTCCATAATGTCCAGCGAGGCGTACTGACAACATAGGTTCAGCGGAATGTGCTCACCCGGGCCAATGCGACTCATGTCGGCACCTCTTGCCAGAAGTATTTGCACGCATGGTAATTGTGAGCGCACAATCGCGTGTATCAGTGGTGTGAAACTGTCCTGGTCGCGGAGGTTTACTGTATCCGGGGCAGCATCGATCAATGCTTGAACAAGATCGACGTAACCGTGCATAGAAGCATAGTGCAAAGGTATCCGCCCGTACACATCTGTTGCATGTACATCAACGTTCCTCGACAGACCAAGCCGGATAATCTCGAGCCGTCCACTAATAGCCGCCTTGTGAAGGCAATTGCGCTCATTTATCTCATCCTCTTGGTCCAGATTGACGAGATTAGAGTTCAGCACGATTTGCAATGCTGCTTCTGGTGCCTCTGCTACTGTGCTCAGGAAAGCGCGCGAGATGTGCTCCTTGGCTTCGGGTAGGTTTGACAATCGTGTAAGGCATTCTTGGATTTTCGAGGTGTTGGATAGGTTGATGGCCTGGATGAACTGGTTGTCGAGCTCGAGATTTGCCTCGATTAGAGGTTCGAATATTCTTGGTTCTGCGGTCGGTTGTGGTGCGTGTACTCCTTCACCCTCTGCCCAACCAGAGAAGTCGAGAAGTGCTTGTGTCGCTTGATCGGAGAGGGTGCTGATGACTTCGCGGTTGAAGCATGGCTGCACTTCGACGGCTCTAGATAGATAAAGCTGCTTTTCTCGAGACTACCACTTGATCAGTAACCATTCACTCCAGATGTGTGCGGGCGACAGCAGACCTTTGACGTTTTGTCCCACTGTGCATGTTAGCTGTTGGTCTGGTGTTGTTGTGGGGAGAAGTACAAACCTTCTTCAAAATCTTTGAAAACGCAGTCTCGTTCACTTCGACAAATTGCTAGTACCGGTTAGCTCCACAACTCAATAAGCCGGAGACCAATCACCTCAAGCTTGTTAAGGTCTGTGCTAAACTGCTTTAGGCCTTCTTCAAGCGCAATGTACCGTGAGGACGTCTTGGAGACTGATTGCGGATGCTGTTGCATGACCCGCTTCTTGTCCAGGAGGGTGGTTAGCCGCAGACGCAGCTCGGCCTCTTTTTGTAGGTAGAAGGTGTTGACCTTCTCCAGTTCGCGCTCCTGGATGGTTTCATAAGCAATATGTCAAGCGCAAGATACATCAGATGCATACCACTCGGAAGAAGAAGGTGGCCTTGTTCGCCTGCAGAGAGGTCTGTGGATCTAGTGTTTCGTGCCCATGGCTGCTGTCGCCAAGGGCAGGAATCACCGGCGTACTACTGAGCTTCTTGATGAGCTACAAACGCATTAGCACGCATAGACAGCCATTTTACCCGACTCCGGTTCACCTTCTTGAGTGCCTTGTAGTCGACGAAGCTGGCGGCATACTCTGGAATCTCCAGCTGTCGCTTCTGGATGTGCTTGCCAAACTTCCTAGAAAAATGAGCTGAGTCAGTAGTGTCATCTTTGGAGGCCAAGCTGGTGCTCCAAGCAGTCTTCCGCACGACACCCCGGGGGCGGAGTTGAAGGGTCTCCATATGAGGGGCGTGACATACATGGTGGTAGCCGCAGGAGATAATTGAGCAGCGGTGTTTCCGTAGCTTCAACGGCGATGCGCGTTTACTGCACAAGCGAGGAAATCCTAGTACAGTATGGGTCTGGGTGCAAATCTACCCATACAGGGTGAGTAATGGGCAAAAGTGTGAGAGTACGGGAGTCAGCAGACGCCTATGCGGCAGGGGGTGGGCAAAAGCAAGGACTTCGCAGTGAACACGATGAGGCTCCTTGGACGCCGGCAACCAGGCGGACGTGCGTTGTTGGTAGAAGTCAAGAAGTGAAGTCCGCCCAAGCTTGCAGCAGGGTGCCGCGTCAGATCGGGCGGCGCTATTCAGAGGCTCGCGTGGCGCTGGTGGTACAAGCAGAATTAGCTGAGATGTGGCAGATGGCGAATGAGGGGTTAGGCTTCGCTGTGGTGCCAGTGGTATATTATAAGAGGGCCACGAGGTTGTGCATGCTACTGTTCACGCAGTCGTTGGAGTGCACGCCGCAAACGGCCAATGAGAGGGCTGTGTGCCAGCACGGGGCTCAGGTGCGCTCGCAGAGCGGCATAGGAACACGCAGAGACATGCTTGACCAGGAAGCCGTCGAGAGACCCCACTATGCAAGGACAGAGCCTCCGCGTGCATGATCCGCTGCCTACTAAGCGAGAAGAGCCTCGCCGTCTACCATCGATGCCAATGGCAACTGTAGCCTGTCGAGCGCGCTGTGCACTTCTTCACCTTCCGCCTCGCTACGCCGCTGCTGTATTACGTAAGGGGAAGGCCCTGTGGCTGAGAGGCTGCGAAAGGTAGTTGCTAGCCTCGATGCGCAACTTGCGCCGTCAAAAGAAGCCTTTCTGCACGCACGACATCAGGCCCACCACGACTATAACCGTACTCTCTAGTCTGATGGGTCCTTCCTGAGCAGCACATCAAGCAGGCTGGCGCAGAAAGAGACAAAACGGAACCAACTGACCTCTGCCGTCGACAGAGCCCCGATCCAAACCCCCATGTTGTTGTGCCCATGGTCCGCCAACGGGTCAGCGAGCCCCACAATCGAGGTTGCAGAATCCCCATGTCACTGTGCATGCGCCATTGGCCGCAGAACATCCCGCAGTATGACGGCATCAACTACCGACATGCTGCGTACTGCATTGCTACCCTGCATGCTCACCACGACATCACGTAGCGGGCCGTCCCACTGCTGCTCATCCGGTGCATGGACAACAGCTTGGAGTTCACCCAAGAAATACTAGCCGAGTTTGTGTGATTTCATTCCGTTTCATGCGATTTATCGTCCGCGGGACAGATATCTAAAATACCCTTCCTGCACCATCCCCACTCCCCACCCCCACACCCCCTCCTATGCTTTTATCGTCCACGCAAACCAAGACCGATCCTCCCATCCTGCTACCCGCTACATGCCAAACAAGAAACAGAAACGTCTATTGGGTATGCGACCGCTACATCTGAGAGCATCATTGGTGGGAAATCAACAACGCTACGCAACGATATGTTCGCCTCTCCTATGCACAGAAGCCATCAACGAAAAGCCCCTCGTGCGCTACAGGCAGTCGGCCCACCAGTCATCGGCCCCGTTGGAGTCGACGGCTTGCGTCGAGGCTGGGTTACGGTCGAAAGGCGTGCGTGTCGCTATGTTCGCGTCCAACTCAATGTTATGTCACAACTCATCGTCCTCCATCTCTGAAGGCTTGAGAAGACCGCCGACCTTCAAGGCACGCTCGCGCTCCTCGTTCTTCGCTTGTGTCGCGGCCTGCTCGCGCTCTTCTGCAAACAGCTCGGCATTGTCACCCGAAAACTCCTTCAGCGAGATGAGGAAGTCACGTAGAATCACCTTGAACCGATTCAGGTCAGAGTTGGTGGCGAAGAGTCCGTCAATGAATGATGCGATCTGCGCCGTCTGGAGGTTAGGGAAGGCAGTTGCCAGCAGATTGCCGACGAAGTTTCGCAGGAACTCGCGGTTCGATGTCCCCGCCGGGGCCATGTCTGGTGAAGTGTAAATGGGCCCTTGGAGCTTATCCGAGTCGACTAGCCAGAACATCTTAGCCAGAAGCATAGCTTGCGATTTGAAGCCAGCCTTGTGGTCGCTGTCCGTTACGACGAAGAACACGTCCTGCAGGATGGTTGTGAAGAATGTCTGGAAGAATGCGTTGCACGTCTGCTGATCCGTCTCAGACATGTTGGAGACAAGCTCGAAGCACATGGAAAGACCTGCGCTCTCAACTTCGCGGTTGTCGTGCTTGCTGGCCCACATACACGAGTCGATGACAAACTTGAATGAGCGGGCATCCAGACGCAGCAGAGCCGGGAAGCAACGCAGGTTAATGGTCCGGAGAAGCTTGAAGAACTCGACCCGGTGCTCTGGGTACTCGGAGAAGTCCTTGTTGATCATCTCAAGCGTGCACTCGAAAACGCTGTCCATGATGTTGATGATCTGATCCTCCATCATGCTCTGTCTAACGTTAGCATGCGGCTCGTTTGTGGCGGAGCGAGACCAACAAAGTGTTTGCTCGTTTTGGGTGTCCAACGTACATGTAGCTTGTTGATGATCGTCGTCATGACGTTCAGTACCTCGGCCTCACGAGCATCGGGCACGTTGTTCTTGTAGTCAATCAGAACAGCCTCGAGCAGCTTGGGTACGATATTGTTGTGGATCATCTCAAGGTCGTCGGCCTTCTCAACGTAAGTGTTGATGAGCTTGAGAATCTCCTTCTTGATCGTGCGCAGACCGCGGACCTTGGGCATCTTGGTCGCAATGTTGCCTTCACGCTGAACAGCCTCATCAATCAGCTGCGAGCTGGCGCGGTACATTGTCAGCATGTCGAAGTATATCCGCCCGATCTGAGGGTAAAAGTAGGATCCGATCGAGCCACAGGCTGCGACATTGGTCTTCATGATGTTACCGACAATCTTGATGACCTCTGAATCTTGCAAGCAAGCAGGGTTTTGGTTGGCTTGGGCGATGATGTTGTCCCACTGTGTTTGGTTAGTAGTGTTCAGCAGCGCACGGTCAAGAAACTTACAGCTGAGTTAGGGAGCGCCATCAGGTCGTGAATCAAACGCTCCTGCATCCCCTTCTGTCCCTGTGCGCTGATCATGTACCCGCAAGCCTCGTAAAATGTGTGCACCTGTTGAGGAGAGAGGTCTGCAGTAATTTTTCGCAGGTTCCGTACAATCTCGTCGATGAACGGCTCGTTCTCGCCTGGCTGGAGCGCAACGAAGTGTCGCCGACACTTATTCGCAATCTTAATGAATGTGTCGCAAGCCATGTCCTGAACACCCTCGTGTGTCTCGTGCATGAATTCAAAGAGCTTATTGACCACAGTCTTGAGGAACTTCCAATGGGCCTTGAGGAAGCGTGGGTACTGACCAACAATGTACATGATGTTGCTCGCGACGACGGCCTTGTTGTCTTTTCCTCGCTTCATCTCCGTAAGACCAAGGAGATCCTTGATGACCGTAACCAAGAATCGCTTTTCAGTTTCCTCGTTCATAGCACCGGAAATGGAACCAATAGCCCAGCAAAGAGTGTTGCAGTTTGCCCATGACCACTCTGAGCCGTCGACTTGGCGTGCCAGCTTCTCGGACATGATTTGTTCGGTGTCATTGACATCCAAATGCGTCAGGAAAACCAAGCACTCGCGAGTTGACTTGTAGAGCTGGATCGTGTCGCTTTCCTTGACAAACTCGCGCACAATTTCACCCTCGTCGTTCTCAACAATGAGCACTTCCTCGGGCCTGACCATCTTCTCAATCATCACCGTGCGCAGGTTCGACAAGATCTCGGTATACTTGTTCTTACGCAGAGGATAGTTCGCCATTATCGAGGGGTCGCGATTGCCGCCGGTGGTGATGCCCATGTTCAGGAGAGGATTCATGTCTGTGATTGGGAGTGCCTGCATCTCATCGTAGAGCTCAGAAACGAGCTTTGTCCAGTACTCTAAGCAAATCTTGAAGATCTCGCGATCGTCGATCTGGCTGATGCGGATGAGATAGAAGTGGCCATGTGTGAGGAAGTCCTTGTTCATGAGATTCTCGATAACAGCCAAGTGCGACGTGAAGAAATTGGTCAGAAAGAGTGCAAGGTTGAGCACAAATTCCTGGTCTCTGCTGTTGCTCGATGCGTACGTTTGCTTGAGGTCCAGTGACAAGGGGATGATCTTTGAGATGGCGGTCAAAGTTTCTGTGAACATCTGGACAAGCTTATCGTCGTAGGCGGGCTCGGTATGGAGGCCTGCGATCTCAGTCAAGCACTTCAATGTAATGTTGCGGAACTCGGGAACTTCGAGGAAACGGCTGCGCAACGTCTCTATGAGGCTCTGACCGCTGGGCGGTGTCTCGAAAATGTAACCCAGAGGAATCCAGTTGAGGAAGCGCAGCAATGTCTCGAGGGTTGCCTTGATGAGGGAAGCTTCGGTTGCTGTGCGCAGAACCTCGGAGCAAAGCTGATAGATGGAGGTGAATTCGTCGCACATGCTCTGTTTGAGCTCCCTCCGCTTTGTCGATGTCATCTGCTCTTCAGAGTAGTCAAAAACTTCTTCTGAGAGAAGTCTCAGGATGACCATGTTGTTTTCGCAGATACCCAGCCCGCTATGGCATGATGAGATGATCTCGTTTATGAATGTTGGCCAGTTGTGGGGCCACTCCTGCTTCAGTACAGATACGAGGACGAGGTTCAGCTTGTTGAGGAGGGTGCGCTCGGAGCGGCGGCGGTCGTCGTCGTTTGACAGCTGGATGATGAAGTTGACGATGAAGTTACGAATGCCTGCAAATGTCAGTGGAGTCCAGAGTGGCTGTGCGTGCGCAACAAACCTTGACATTGGTCGCGGGGAAGGACCTTCCATCTTGTCATGATAACATTGTCGAGCACCTGCAGGCCGAGGTCTACCTTGCGTTAGTAAGGAAGCCAGCCGCTTCTCCAGACAACGGAAGCTTACACTTGGTCTGTGGATACTGGGCATCCGAGAGGATCTTATCGACTAGGAGCCAAGCATCCGGGTTCTCTTTGAACTGTTGCACTGTTAGCGGATTGAGCGGGCGGCACGGTTGTGATGGGGCAGCCCTACCTGGTTCAGCGTCGCCTGCGCTTGTTTTTGCTGCGAAGAGGGGGCGGTCAGCTTCCAATCCATTGTATAAGGCGCACGAGGCAGCGTGGCAACATACTGTATCGCCGCGACCCTCATAGAAGGCGCGCACTGTGGCGTCGAGCTCTTCAATAGACAGGGACATGGCGGGCTGCTTCGCGGAGGGAACAGCTCCTAATCGACTAGACCGTGTGTTGGCGGCGCCAAGAGGCTCTGCAGCAGCCGTGAGCTGTTTCGTCGTTGTGGTGGTTGTGGTGGTTGTGGTCGGTGCGGAGAGGGCGTGCGAAGCTGGCGCGCGTGGGTTGGTGTTGGGTGCCTGCAGAGGTGCAATAAGACAATGGTGGGGCACGGCGGCGGCGGAGCGAAGGTGCGGGCACCGAGGATGAGCAAGACTGGGGCGTTGGTGGGCGACGAGGGGGAAGAGAGCTTGGCAGAGAGAGTCCAATGCGAGACTGTACAGCTGGCTGCTTGTCGTCTCAAAGCTTTGTGTCGGTTGGCGTTGGCTGGCGTGTTGAAGAGTGTCGCGCTCGAGCTGGCCCGTCCGAGAACAGCTAGGCGCTCACATCACCCGACCCACGCTCGACGCTGTATACTCACCGCACCTCTTCAAGATTTCACAGAGTCCCACAATATTATTAATGCTTTTCACTGCACCTTGTATCTACATTCGTGACAGAGAGCTGGGTATTACTCAACCTGGCACTATCCAAACTCCGACAAAACGCCGTCTATGTACTGTAGCGGAATCATCCATTTACGTGGGGTCAACCTCGACAAATCGCCCGTATTTGGGCCGTCTCTGAGGTTCCAGGCTGCCTCTGTACGTCCCATCGTTGAGCAGCGCTTGTACATATCCCGTCTCGGCTTCACCACCTACCGGAACAGGTTGAGCGTAGAACTGTGTGGGTGTGGGCATCGTGCTGGCCCGTCGCTGCGTCGGAGACGCCTTATCGTCATGTTGCTCAGGTGTATAAGCCCCGTAGCGGGACAAAGGGGATATCGTTGCTTGATAGCTTGGCTCTCGCGGCGGTGGGTAATAGAGCTGCGCTTCTTGTGGAGCGTACGAGAGATGAGAAGGCAATATCGGCGAAGATTGACCTTGTTGTGAATACCGTGAATCTACAGTGGAGGAGAATGGTGTGTGCTCCCAGGTAGGCGATCGAGGATGCGTGTTTTGAGGATATGCCGGCTGTGCATAGCTAGCATTATGCGGAGAGCCATAGGGGGTCAGGTGGGGTGGGGATGCGGACACTAATGACTGTTGTGCATGTAGAGAGTGAGATGAGTGTAGTAACGTGGCTCCAGAATAAGGAGACATGTGTTCCTGTTGCTCATACAATGGCATGTACTTGCCCATGTCAGGCGTCGGCATCTCTTGTGGTGGAGTAGTGACTCCCAGCTCGACTGGAGGTGGCAGTCTGTTCTTCTCCTTGTTGGCCTTCTTCCGGTGATGCAGGCAAAACAGTATCAGGCACAGTATAGCAATGAGCGCGGCAAGGCCCCCACAACGCCGCCCGCAATTGCACCTACTTTAGTCTTGTTTGAACCTTGAATCGATGGAGTGCCGGTTCTTGAAGGCAAGATACGTGTTGCTGTTCGGGAAAGGGAGGGAGCTTTCAATGTGTAGTACACGGCTAAATCAGGGTTGTCCCACGAGACTGGAGCTTTTACAGTGGCTCCACCAGTAGGCCTGCGGCGTGGTTAGCAACTTGTCGTCGGGACAGAGAAACCAGCGAAACCTACCCTCCTCCAATTGCAGAAATGACAGGTGTTGGCACAAGGTAGGTGGAAAGCGTTGGATCGTATTTGTCCCATAACGCCTGCTTTTCGCCGTTGAACCCTAAGTTCATCAAATGCTGGCCTTGTACTTGAGGGGAATCGCATTCGTCATATTCGGGAAACCAACCCCCAATGATCAGCATCTGGTCTCGAGTCACTACGTTTGAGCTACAACCTCCGTGAGGATACTCTGCGGTATTGTTGTCGGTAGGAAACACTTTTATCCACTTGAAGGACGGAATCGAAAGGATATAGGCATCATCGAAGCCGTTCGAGTCTCCGAAGCCGTATCCACCGTACAAGTAACTGTCCTGTGATCAGTGCTGATCGAGCTTGCGACAACCTGTGTACTCACACGTTGTATGAGGAATGGTCGTCAGCCCAGGTGGTGCCTGCGCAGAACTGCCGGCGAGCTTCGGGGATGCTGCCGGAAGCAGTCTGGGTGTACCACTTGGACGAAGCAATATCGTATATATGGATGCTCTATCTTGAATCAGCAACAAACATGAGAGTTTTGGCGCCGAATCCTACACATACACTCATATTTGCCTGAGAGAACCGCGTCAGTGAATGCTCATGCATCAGCTATATTGGTTTAACACAACTTACTGGTGTGCTGGTTCCATTCTGGTGCTGATCTTCAATGCCACCAAAGTACACAAGCAGACCGCTGTCCGATACGGGGAGGTAGACCATCTGTCCCTCTGCTCTTCCCATATTATCTTCAGGCCCGCTAGTGTTGTATAGCAACCCGGTGTTGTACTCGAAGCGAATTAGGTCAGCCGTTGCGACTGCAGGGCCAGTCCAGTCCGGACTTGTCCGATTACTCATCCACCCTCCCAAATAGAATCCTAATCCCAAGCCCTCGATATGTGTGCCAGCGCCATAAGCTACTCGTTGTGTGGTGGAGACACCAGCTGCCTTGTTGCCAGTCAGATTCCACTGGTCGAGGAGCACGTCGTAGGTGTGCATGCTAAATTCACTGGGCGGTCCGGCTGTAAACTCCCCCAAATTGGTAGAAGCACTTGTTGGTTTCGTCGGGCCAAAGAATGCCCCCAGAGACACTCGGAATATCAGCAGGCTTTGAGAGATTTGCATATTGCGGAGGCTGGCCGAGCCCTGGAGTTGAAGCATTAAGATCGCTAAATAGTAACCATGTGTCTAAACAAATGTAAGTATTAGCAGAATGTGAAGATAAAATGCTGCCTCACTTGTGTAGTTCATGGTCCCCGAATTCCAGTTTACCATGCCGCCGTCAATGTACAACCTCCCATCGACCTGTGCGGTTTGATGAGCCCATCGTCGACAGCTGTGCGAACGTCAGCACCGAAAGCTCGACAGTGTTGGAGGGTTCGGAGGGTTCGGAGGTGTCGGCGGGTTCACTGATCGGTCCCAAACCGCGCCACACTGGATGATGGCTACTTACAAGTCAACGATGGGGTCTTTCTGGTAAGACAGCCCAATGAGACTGAATGCTACAAACAGGCATCGTCGGAGACGTGCCATGATACGCATTCATGACGCTTTGGGGTGTATAGGCATGCGGTGCACGTTGCGGAGAGTCGAGGGTAATGGAAAGGAGACGCTTCTCGACTGGGAGGTTGATCTGCGAGCGTCAAAGCGAGCCGTGGCAGGGCTGAAGAGTGCCTTAGCGGCAGACGCGAAGCTCATCTGCCATTCGTAGCGCTTTCGGGCAGATCTATCGATTGCTGACCGTTGCGCGAGACGCCTTCATGGCTGCTGGGCTTACTCCGCTTTAGCCACGCTGCTGGCTGTGAGACATCTGCACCAATAGCGCCGTGTCAAAAGGGATACGAGCTCAGGAAGCTCGTATCTCGAGCCTTGATGCATCATAGCATAGGGGATACGAGATTGGACCACCTGGTGACGGCGGCTTGGACCTCAAGCTGGCGGACCAGGATAGCACCTGCGAGACCGCATTTGATAAATTGGTCGGCGAATCAACTGCTAGTGGGCGTTCGGAAGCAGCTAATTGTAGCGCGAAAGTAATGTTGAGTTGGGGGCGCCGCTCATCAGCCGCTGCTTGCGCATTGCGCTTCCAAGCCTCTTCTGGGGTTTCGCACAGGCCGGAAATGCGGGGAGTTAAGAAATCTGCCGGACTTGTCGCGTCTGTGAAGCACTCGCTTCCAGCCACCTGGACTTGCAGAACGCTTCTTCTGTCGTGTCTGTTGATTGGTGTCTTGATGGAGGCAATCTAAGACAGGCCGTTTGTCAGATTGCGAGCAGGCGACATGATACGCTTCCTGTGCCAATAACAGGGATGCGATGTCGTCTCCAAACGACCAAGACAGGCCTGTCTGTCATGCTCATCTCGGACTGTACATAGACGCGCAACTGACATGGGCAAAGATCACAACAGATAGCAGAGAAATGTGAAAGAGTATGTTGGCCTAAAGCGAACCCGGAGCTCCAATACCGACTCGAAAGTCGACGCGAGCGAACTTCAGGATTAGAACGGCTGTGCAATTTCTCTGGGTTCTCCTGGAATTAAGGCATTTTCCATGTAGTTGGGAATAACCTTAGGGTTATAGGAGACCGTTGACAATATGTTGAGGAAAAGGAACACGCGTCGAATTCGAGCTTTTCAAAGGAACTCCCGAGAAGCTTGGCAGCGCTAGACTCTAAGCGTCATCGCTCACGTCTCAGGTCTCGAGGCTTATGGTTATGCAAGGATTCGAGGAGTGCATGAACATGTGCTGTAAATGCTCCTCGGCTTGAATTCTTGCTAACAATCTCTACCCGTTAAACCTCCCAGCAAGTCTCTCAACGTCCTCAGGTATGCGACTCAGTGGTGATGTGTGAGGCATTGTCTATGCATCGACCTGACCAGGGATACATGGTGCCGCTAGATGCATGCCCGCACACATTTCGTGGCATACTTATCCGCGAATCGACATGGAGCTGCTTCGTCTCATATAAAATTGCATGCACCCTTTCTGTGCGCGTTGGGGTTGAGTTCTTTGACTTCAGGAAAGTTGTGTTGGCACATCTTGAAACTTCACTCTGCTGCTGCTGCTCCGGCGTTGGCCTGCTCAATTACAGCAGGTGCATGCTGAGTAGGGATGCGCACAAGGGTTTGCGGTAATGGTGGCTCCGGCTCTTGCTTCGTCTCTGCATCGTCCTCATCCTTGGGCTTGGGCATGATAGCTGTTCCTGTCAGGCCTTGACTGCCCTTAGTTTACACGACGGAGAACTTACTGGATGCCATGTTGATCGCACGGAGCACGTTGTGCCAGTTTGAGAGTACCGCTGCAACAGCTGCAACAGTGCGTCAGCGTAGATACATGACTTGGTTCTGTGGGGTTGTTTTATTGCTCATGGCCAGCAACGCTTACCTTCTGTGCCGTCCGAGAGGGTTCGCAGTTTGTCAGCCAGCATTTGCATCTGGTCTGCCAGGCCACCACTCAGTGCCTGCAGGTCTTTGAGGTTTGCGAGCTCGGTTTTCTTGTCGGCGATCTTCTGCTGCAGGAACGAGGACTGCTGCGACGCGCCCATCGACTGGCCACGCAGATGCGACGGCAGTGGGCGAGAGAAGCCAGACATGGGGATCGAAGTGAGACTTGGTTTTGCGTATGTCCTGTTGGAGTTGCTGTTGTCTCGAAACTGTTGACCCCTCACGTGTTGGCGGGTCGCAAAAGTGGAACCGGGCAACACAAGCGGCTAGACCCGCCGTTGCTAGGTAAACAACGCCTCAGCTTTTCGACTATGACGAAGACCAGACGAAGACCAGACGGCAACAACGAACGATACACGTCCTACATCTTCACAGTACCGCCATCGTACACACATTGCACCCCATCTTCAGCCTCCACATACCTATCCAGCGCTCATGGCGCGCTTGAACGAGCCGCCGGTTGCTCCTCAGCCGTCGGCCGACAACATGGAAGTTGTCAAGCGTCGCTTTTTGCGACAGAACCGCGAGCTTGCCAAGTATGCTGCATCTGTGGGCTGACTGATGGGAGCATGCACTGATTGCGCTGCAGGACCAACTCACAGCAGTCGATGCGCATCCGCACCCTTGAGAGCGACTGCTCACGCCTCCTCGCCGAGAATCTTGCCCTCCGCGAACGCGCAATGCATCTCCAGCACACAGTCGACAAGCAGTCCAGCAGCCTTTCGTTCGAAAACATTGACGCAGTCAAGTCGCAGTTGGAAGCCAAGATGCAGGAGCTTGGGAACTTGGTGGCTTCACTGGGGCAACCAAAGCAGGGCGAGAAACGGCGCAAGAGCCAACAGTTGGCACGACACCGGCCGCAGGAGAGGCTTTTCAAGAGTGGGCTGTGCATACAAGAAGTCGAGGACCGGATGATGCCCACCATCGACGAGGGCAAAGACTACCCGCGACGCACTATGAACGCCGATGAGATCCGGAACATGCTGGAAGACCCTGAGAGCCAGTCACCTGACATTGGCCCTCCACCTACTTCGAGCTTTGGGGCCGAGGAACCTATCGCGTTTGATCCCATTCCTACCCCAGATGAACATATGCAAGATGTGGCGACAGAGGACGAGCCTGCATTGCCCATTAATCTAGAGACGCGAAAGAAGCGCAGAGAAAGCGGGCCTAAGCCAAACATCCGTCGTGTATCTGTATTCGAATCGCCAGAAGAGACCAAGGAGCAGATGGCCAAACCTGTGCGCACTGGAGCTAAGAGGAAGTTTAGCGTACAGGAGGACGAAGACCAACCAGAAGCACAGGACGAACAATTCAGCTTCAACCGCAAGAATTCGCACGAAGTAGAGACAGATGCAGTGAATGAAGAGCCTAGAGCTGTATCGCCAGCGCGGCCAGTCCTCAGCAGCAGTGAGTTCCCCCTCTTTTCGAATCCAAACAAAAACTAACTTGCTCAGAACCTGTCAATACCGATCCAGTGCTTTCGCCGAAGAAACAACGATCGTCTGTAAAAGAGCAGGAGAAGCCGCAGAAGAAAAAGCTACACAGCGTAAATCCTCGTGGACGCCCACGTCTCGCAGTCACTCGAATCATCACCCCGCCTGAGATTCCAATGCTATCCGCCCCTAAACCTGTCCCTGTTGCTGAGATCAATCTCGACTCTCTTCCTCCGAAGACGCCTGCGGCAGACGCTACCTTCTCTCCACCCTCCACAGAGCCTTCAACATCGCGGTCAGGCAACAAGGACACTCCTCCACCGGGCGATGTCAGCTCAGGAAACCAGACGGGACAGGCCGGACGACCTTCACGAAGAGCACGCCCACAAGTCAGCTACAAAGAGCCTAGCCTGGCCGTTAAAATGCGTCGTGATGGCAAGATGGCTGACGCTATTGTACCTCAGTCGGACAGGAGGACGAGCGTGGAAGTGCAATTGGCGCCTCTTACAACAGGGAGAGTGTCGATCAAACGTGAGGTAGGAGAAGAAGAGGTCGAGGTTGGAAGTCCACTGCGACAGAAGCTCGATAGACGTGATAACGCGTCACCAGCTGAGCCATCTCAGCCGAACACATCCACAACATCCAAGGCCATTTCGGCCCTGATCGATGAGACAAGCACAGCAAGACGAAGGGTATCCTTAAATTTTGTCAAGAAAACCCCAGACGAGCTAACGTCTGAGTCAATCGGGTCCAGCGCGCCACAGGAGCCAGTCATGAAGGAAGAGGTAGCCGAGAAGGACAACCTTGCCATTTTCGACTTCACCGAGTCCTCGCCCGTCGACACTGCATGCCCACGGACCACCGATCTTGCCAAGGTAGCGCGCAACGCTCGACGGCACTCATCTGTGCCCACCTCGGCTAGCAGCGAGCCTGAAAAGCCAGAAGGCACACTCCCATCTCTGCACAAGCACACAGGAAGTGGGACAACCAAGAGCGGAGGCGCCACCAGTCTGGCAAAGAGCACATCAGTTGCAAGACTGAATGCCAAGAAAGTGTCTGCATCAGTGTCTACGAGTGCAAAGGTCGACGGTGCGGCAGCAGCAACAATCAATGCTGAGAAGGCGAGTGTGACAAGCACGCTTAGAGCGGAGAGGATAGCTAGTCGAAGAAAGAGTATGATGCTCTAGGAGGGCGATACTTGCGTTCGGCTAGATGAGGATGAGGAGAAGACCATACAAAGTACCATCGTACACTTCGGTTTTAAGAAGATCTGACAATGATGAAGTTCTGGTGTAGAGGAGTTCAAAAGGGCTAGTTGTTTTCACGCGCGATACCTAGACCAAGATGGTCATCTTTCGTATGCAATATACCAATCACTTCAACGACTGCACGAATCAAGTTTAACAAGAGGCTCATAAATTGAGGGGTTCTGAATCATGACCGACTGGCCAGCTGTTGCAGCGCGCTCATATCCACAACTCTGAGCTCCCGTCTCGCCCACAGCAAAACCGTCAGCACCAGCCCAGGCAAATACCCGCCCCCAACCATCATACCATCGCTCCACCCCCTCCCCTGTACCACCTCCGCTACAGCCAAGACACCACACACCACCCCATTGGCGGGCACAATATACCGCGCCAAACCCTCTTGGATCTCATCTGGCAACCAGGAAACCTTCTTCTTCTCCACCCCCTCTCGCATTCCCCCACTCCCCGCAACTTCCTCCCATCGACCACAATCACCGGGCTGGTCGGCGCTAGCGGCAGAAAGTACAGTGTATACGCACTCGCGGCCAGACTCACAAGCACGAGCAGACTCGGTATAAATTTCGATGCGCTGAAGAGGTCGGGTAGTGTGAACAGCGCTATCGTGGCGGGGAACGCGAGGAGGAGCAGCGTGTATGTGCGCGTCGTGGTCGTGTCGTGGGTTTGCAGCGTGCTGAGGAGGTGCGCTTGATCTGGTGGGTTTGTTAGAGATGCGCTTGTTATGGAGGCGTGAGGTGTAAGGTGAGGTACCTTGCGCGTCCAGACCGGCTTCTACTGTGTCTTCATCGTCTGACGAGTCTGGGTACTGGAAGGTCTTGCGGAGACGTGTTGCTGCCATTTCGGTTTTGGGTTTTGCAAAACTGGGGGTCGAGTGCAGTTTTAGGTATGACTGTAGGAAACGTGAGGGCAAGATAGTGCACGTGGTGTTGCGCGCAGGCAGTTTTGTCAGTGTTGGAGCGTTTTCACATGCGATGACGATATTTGGCGTGAACCCTAGGTTTAGCGTGTTTGTGCCTCATTGCTCACAACCTTAGGTATCACAGTGCCTTCGCCCTACCGAAACACCGTCTGTCTTGAAGTGTATATATTTTCAGTCGAGGCTGTAGTATTACTGAATAGTGCTGCTCTGTCGTCCAGTCTTCTGATGGGTTCGGCGGATCGATGGATAGATCGACATGCAGGCGAGTGGGATGTTGCTGCAGCCTAATTCCTCCTCACAGTTTTTTTGAGGTCATTGTCTCAGATGGATCCTAGATACATCGTACACTAACTTACCAACACATTGTTCCCTAGAACCTTTGTTTCATCAAGATGCCCTCTTACCCCGCCATCTACGACACTCCCTATGATGAGCTGCCGGACAAGAAACGCGTCTGGGTAGGCACAGCGGGTAGCCACGAGGAGGGTCTAGGAAAGCTTGCGCTTCTCACATCCTCCGTTGTCGCCAAAGCAGCATCCAGTGAAATACGGACCGGCAAACGCATCTCCCTGAACTGGGAACTGCCCAAGCTAGAAACAGCAGGCTTCGGCCGCCAACCTTTCGAGCACAAGATTATCCCCTGTTATGATGGCATTTTCTACGACGACACGTATGCTTTCAATCCCCAGCAGGGTAGCCAATGGGACGGACTGCGCCACTTCTCCCAAGCCGTACCTGGGACCGAGGGGAAAGGGCCTGGACAGAGAGTCTTCTACGGCGGTACAACGGGCGCGGAGATTGAGGACCGCAGTAATACTCGCATTGGCATACAGCACTGGGCCAAAGAAGGCATTGCTGGGCGCGGTGTGCTTATTGACTATGCGTCCTGGGCCGAGAACAATGGCGTGAAGTACTCCACGCTAGCGAATCACGAGATCAAGCTGGAGGTCATCTTGCAAATCGCCAAAGAGTGTGGGATCGTGTTTCAGAAAGGCGATGTTCTGTTCGTCCGCACCGGGTTCACAAAGGAGTGGGATACCACCTTGACAGCAGATGACAAGAAAGTTTATGCAGAAAACTCTGTGACGATGCAGCATGCAGGCGTGGAAGCCACGGAAGATGTTCTGCGCTGGATATGGGATGAAGGCTTCGCTGCTGTGGCAGGTGACTCGGTGGCATGGGAAGTGTTCCCTCCTTCGAAGCCGGAGCCTGTACTGCACGAGTATCTGCTGGCAGGCTGGGGCATGCCGATTGGGGAGATGTTTGATCTAGAGGGGTTGGCTGAAATTTGTAGAGAGGAGAAACGGTGGACATTCTTCATGACAAGCTCGCCATTTAACATGCCGGGGGTGTATCAACTCCACCGAACTGCATGGCGTTGTTTTGAGCTTGTACTTGATGAAGCAGCTGTCTCTGTCGAACAGGGTTTCATTCGGTGTGGATACAAACGATGGGAGGGTTGACACACAGTCTGAGCTTCATTCTTAGTCTAAGACAAGTAAGAAGCAAGCACCTTCGCCGGCACACAGGCCTACAATAAGTCCATCTTGCCTATGCAAAAGTATATCGCTTTCATCACATCTTGTACACCTTTGCCTAGCTTGCCTATCGAACAGCCTCGAAGGCTTTTATAGTGTAAATCTAAATGGTTATGATATTAACCAAGAAGTCCTGTTCATCCCGCTCGATCTCGGCTCGACCCGACGTCTGTGGCTGGTGGCTTTTCACAATGCACAACCCGGGACCGGCAAGCCTCATCAGCCTTATGCACTCGCTTGCAATTTTTCCGCACTGCAGTCCCCAAGAACATCGTCAGTGTCGATCATCCGCATCCCCTTTGGCATTCCCTGTGAAGATCCTATAATGAGTCGTCGTTGTGTCAGCAATCGACCATGTGAGTTGCCGACACGCAATATTGCTTTTGGCCGCACGCTTAGCCGGCAGCTTGGTGTCTAAACAAAGAAGTGCGACGTCACCACCAGCCTCAGTTTTACGCGTCACTCTAGAACTTCTCTCAACGCTCAGCAAGCGTCTTCCCTGAGCACGCCGGTGCGCTTGTCAACCAATTGTTGGCGCAGCTTCGGTCCTCTAACCAGTCGCTTCGACCACTCGGCGGCTTGCGTGTCGTCGTCGCGCAGCACCTTCCCAGGGGCTCAGACGTCATAGCTTGTTGGCCTAAGTGCATCTCCATAAAAATCGCGACCGCCCCAACAACCGCGCGTATGAGGTTGGGAGCCCCCAGATTCAGTATTCAGGGTACCGATTTGGTTTTACAACAGTCTCTGCTCGTCTTCTCGCGACTTTCCACTGCTGGTATTGTTTGCTATATTGTCGCCAGTTCCTGAACATCACGGGGAGCTACCATGCTATTCTTCGGTCGCCGCCGGTCAGAGAACTCTGCTGTAACCGCAGTCGAGCAGGGCCACCCTGAACTCTCTAAACCACAGTTGAAGCGCGCAACGCGGACGCGCAAGACCTGGGCCCTCATCACATCCTTCTTCCTGTTTGTCGCTGTCATCTTCCTTATTCTTCTACAAATCAGCGGCACATACAACAAGCACCTCATCCGCGACTGGTACTTCATCCGCCTCGATCTCAGCAATATTGTCCCGTCGTCGGTGCCCAACTTTGCCCTGATCAATACCATTGCGCAGACGCTGGGTCTGCACGATTTCTACCAGGTCGGCCTATGGAACTTCTGTGAGGGCTACCAGGGCGAAGGCGTGACCTACTGCTCCAAGCCCGAGACGCTGTATTGGTTTAACCCAGTTGAGATTCTGCGTAATGAGCTGCTCGCTGGAGCGTCGAGTAAGTGCCCTGGTCCCTGTTCTCTTCACCGCGACTAACACGTTCTAGTCAACCTGCCTGCCGACATCAACGACATCCTCGATCTGATTAGGCTCGTGTCGAACTGGATGTTCGGACTCTTCCTTACCGGTACCGTCCTCTCCTTCGTCCTCATCTTTGTGATGCCCCTCTCCGTCTTCACGCGCTGGCTGGCCCTCCCCGTCGCCATTCTCGCCTTCCTCAACGCGCTCTTTGTCACCGTCGCCTCTGTCCTTGCAACCGTCATGTTCATCATCTTCCGCAATACTATCGGTGGTGTGGCAGAACTGAACATCAGCGCCGATATCGGCACAACCATGTTCGCGTTCATGTGGGTTGCGAGTGCTATGACTATCTTTGCTTGGTTGGTGCAGATGGGACTGTGCTGTTGCTGCGCTAGTCGACGAGATGTCAAGACGGGACGCAAGAGGGGCAACGAGAAGGCGTACTCCATGGATGGCGGCGCAAGGGGCGTGAGCGATAGTGCAGCCGACCCTGTCGTTGCGGAGACGGAGCCCAAAGTCGCTCATCCCGCCCGCGGCGTCAAGTTCTGGAAGCGTCGCTAGCTGCTTCGCGAAGCACGCTTTGAATCTTTATTTTTGCTGAACGCTCCGAAGTGGTAATACGAGTTTTAGAACAAACTAAATCTCATTGTTTCTGCATGCATTTTTCTTTAAGCAAGCGCGGCGTTGGCTTCGGTAGAACGGAACGACGGGCCCTTCAAGGCCCTTGGGTCTGTATGAACATGTCTCGAAACATACATTTGAATAGACGCTTATACAACACACCCGTCCACAACGACGCTCAACCTCTCTTTGCGCTCTTTGTACGCCGCATTTCTTTTATCCTTCACACACATCGTAAGGTCATGCTGCCTGCTGGTGATGGTACACTTGCATGTTATGTATACAAAGCATCCATATCTTGACATGTCATGTAGTATACTTATACTCCATTATGAAATGGTTTGAATTGGGGGCTATGGTCCTTACAAGCTTCTGCAGTTTCCTTGGGTTCGAAGCAGTGATGAGTGTAGACTTACAGGAGGGCAGCTTCTTTCGGAGGTGTATTTTCCTTCTTTCTCTGACGGTTTTTAGTATGTGCCATGGCATTGTGCTGTGGTGAGAAGACATTACGCAGGTCGATAGGTATCATTGCTATTTTCGGTGTGGCATGCTATGGGAGTCACCACACGTCATTGGAGATCCGAAAGCAGCGAGCTGTTATATTTTATTTGAATGCCAGCGTCGGCAATATCGTATTGAATACCCCTCTCTGTCTTTACCTACGTCTGGTCAGGTCTGATGGTTCTGTGCAGATGCGCTCCAAAGGCCAAACTCTCATTCACCTCACCCACAGGCGCAAGAAATACGTCATAGGGATCTAGACTCTCTGTCTCACTTCTCACAAGAAAATCGTTTGCTTATCGACTTCCTGTCCTGTATTTCCCCGCCTTCAGTCTCGACAAGGTCACAGCACTCTTACAATCCCAACAATGGCAACAGTTGAGAAGGCAAAGATGAAGCGACTTGGGTGCGTAGCTTGATTTCATTACAATCCAGTTACTGAATTATCGGCAGGGTGGCCGTTCGCGGTGGTGTCATCGCTGTTGAGATAGGATCTGAGCGGGTGAAGTACTACATCCACAAAGCATTACTTGAGAAGCATTCCGAGTACTTCAAGAGAGCTCTCAATGGGTCTTGGAAAGAGGCCGGGGAGAAGAACGTCTGTCTTGACGATGTCGAGTGCAGCACTTGTAGGTCCACGATCACAGTCTGTCACTTCAAGACCTGCTGACGTATCGGTTTCTAGTTGAGGTGTTCGTTGACTGGCTTTGCCCTCGAGACCTGCCAGTTGGGGAAATTGGTTGGATTGAGGGAGATTATAATCGCGGGAAGAAGGATCAGTGGCCTGCTACGTTGCAGATTGAAATGATAAAGGCGTGTGCGTTTGCTGACCGTATGTTGTCCCCGAACCTTCGCTGCGCTCTGGAACGCGAATTGATCGACCATTTCGGATTCAACCCATACTACCAAGCCATTATTTATGCATTCGAGACCCTACCACCCAAAAGCCCAGTCTTGAGGGTCCTGGTAGACGCACATGGCCACGGCTTTCACGAGGCGATTGACAATGAGAAGAATGGCGAACTGGATCTTTGTACCCAACTTCCAAGTGTGTTTTTGGTGGGCGTCATGCTAAGGCAAGCGAAACTTATGTCAAAGGAGCAGCCGAATCTCAACCGCTGCGACTATCACGAACATGCGTCAGAAGATGAGAAGCAGGAGTGCCAGAACAGCGAGTATATATTTGACTTTGACTAAAGCGTATCTTTCATGAGAGTTCATTGCGGCACGAAGCGAAGCTGGTCAGCGATCAGGACACAATTGAGAAGAGATACATCATCGAGGATCCCAAGAGCTTTGAATGTCTGGCACTACACAGAGGCGGTGCAAGAACTGGCGGTCATAGCAGAATTATATTTACTCTCTCTCACATTGATATGCCGTCTACATTTGTTTGCCCTTCGATATGTTTGCAGCGAGTAAACAAGGATTTCGAGTATGATGCTCAATTTTTAAGCTCAGAAAAAATCGCTTCTGCCTTTACCTTCAGTCAAGATTAAGCCTACACACATCCTACCTTCACTTTCCTCACACTACTCAAACCTTATCTTCTTCAGCGTTAACATCTGACTTTATCCAAACCATACTACAGACCGATAAACTTCTACACTCCCTTCGCCATGAGATCTCCAGCGCAGCGCCCCAGGTAACTACCATAAAGACTAACCGAAGTACACCCATCCCACTAACCGATTCTGCAGCTCTTCAATCCGGAACAGTACCCTCGCAATCATCAATGTTGGGTCTGACTTTGCCGTGTATAGAGTACACAAAGAGCTACTCGTACAGCATTCAGAGTACTTCAAGAGAGCATTAAAAGGATCATGGACGGAAGCACAGGAATGTGTTATCCGTCTCGAGGACATCGACGGTAATACCAGTACGTACTCAGCGCACATAACGAAGCTTTTACTGACCACACCAGTGGACATCTTTATGGACTGGCTATAGATGCAAAAGCTGCCATCGAAGGCCATAGACTGGGTACCAGACGACGAGCAGCCTGAATGTGACCTCGAGCCCTATGCCGAGGACGCATTCATGACCGGAGAAGTCGTACGCAGAGCAAAGCAGCTATCGCAAGCGAAAAGCGTACGTATTTGGTGATCGGTTCACAAGCCCACGCTTAAAACAAGCCGTCTACAACATATGCCTCGGAGAATTGGGCGAGTCGGACGCGTTGCCATACTACCACGTCATCAAGTACGCTTTCGATAATCTGCCAGAAGAAGATCCTTTCCTAAGGTTTCTGGTTGATGCGCATTGCCACCATTCCTGGAAGGAAGTTGACAGTCCGGAAGATGTCGAAGATAGCAGGCAGCTGCCACATGGGTTTTTGGTCCGCGTTATGCTGAGATACAGTAATCTTGTGGCGAAACACCGTCTGGAGCCGCTCAACGCTGGAGACTATCAGCTGGGCGGTGGGCAGGACAAAGACTGGAAAGCGGAGTTGATGACAGAGGTAGACGAGGACATATATAGGAATATGGACAGGGGCATAGACTGGGACGTGGACGGGGACATGTAGGGATATATGGACGGAGACCTGGACGAAGACGAAGAAGCGAAACCCAATTTGGCAGAGTGCTGATAGGGTGTGTGTGCATAATTCAGAACGTGCTGTATATTCAGATAAGATCGAAGCCTCTATACTATACTATGTGTTGCAAACTTGCCTTCACCTCCGTCATGCACAGACCTCACACGCACCTTCTACCAAAGCAAATTCGAACCCAAACCCCCACCCAACCTCAGAATAACATCCTCTCAACACTCCAATCTCTCACTGAAGCGATCCATGCACACCATGGACGCACAACAGCCACGCCCAAGGTTCGCACGGCCCACTCCTTGAGCGCGCGATATCACTAACCAGATCACTAGCGCCGCAGCTCGCGAAGGCGCCATGGTAACCATGATCCTCGAAACCAAGAACATAGAGTACAAGGTGTACAAAGTGCTCCTGGTCGAACACTCCGAGTGCTTTAAGAAAGCGCTCATGGGCCCTCGGAAGAAGGCTGATGATTGCATTGTCAGGATTGCGGATGTTGAGAGCTACACTTGTATGTTGATGTAGCTTTATCGTGATGGTGGGAGAGAAGCTAATGAAGCCAGTTGATGTCTTCGTGGATTGGTTGCACACGCAGCGACTGCCTGTGTCCGACCAGCACTGGTATATCGACCCCGAAGATGGTAGAAAGACAATTATGGCTTACGTTCGGGCTTATGTCTTCGGAGACCGCTTTGAGGCTGTAGGATTCAAGGAAGCTGTGGGCCAGAGGTTGTTTGATGAGTTCTTTCGACAAGTCCCGTTCTACGAGACCATCACCTACGCCTACACTCACCTGCCGGAACACGACGCCCTCCTGCAGCTGCTGGTGAAAGTCTAGTGCGCGTATTGGACTCCCGGAGTTGATACGGATCAGGAGATTGAAGACCGCAAGAGACTCCCGAACGATTTCTTGGTTCGTGTCATGATACGCTTCGGCGAGCTTGGTACAAAGGTGCCACTGCTTTGGAACAAACGTTAACATGGTAAAAAAGGCTGTAAAAGGCGAGGATAAATAGGATACAAAATATTTACCTTAAAGGCGGCTTCTGATACCTAGAGAAGACGGGCAGATTAAATAGTAGGTCATTTTGATGAAGGCCCACACTGATGAGCAACACCCACAAGGCGTGCATCGTTCACCTTCACCTTCACCGCGTACTAACCTCAACGCTTACCAAACCCATTTCTCCACGCTCATATCCTCTTACACCCCATCCAACACCAAAATGGCAACCAAAGCCTCGAACCCCGCTGCAGCGCTAATCGAGGACACAACACTGCGCTACGGGTCAGTACCTGACACATTACCACCACCAGCAGACACAACCTAACTCATCACACCGAATGCTGATGCGCGACGACGTAGTAAATATCGAGATCGGGCCAGCCCGTATAGAGTACTTCGTCCACCCAGGTCTCCTTCTCGAGCACTCGGAATACTTCAAACGGGCGTTGACCAGGTCGTGGAAGGAAGCTGCAGAGCGTCACTGCTACTTCTGGAACGAAACTGCAGACAACGAAGAGAACGGAGAACGGAGAACTACAGCTTCGATCGCAGCTCCCGCACAGCTTTCTGCTTGGTGTTGCGTTGAGATACATGCGGTTGCAGCATGGTCGAAAGAAACGCCTAAATCGCTGCGATTATCACGGACATGGCCCGGAAGACGACAGAGGGGACAAATGTCAGGTAACACATCTTAATGGATTCACTTAGCGAAGAACTTCATAGCCTGAGACGAGGCGAAAGGGCCAGACGTGATAGGTATCTCAGATGACCTCACACTGGAGTGAGGGCGATACGAGCAGGCGGGAAAAGGGTGGATGAACAGAACGGCGAGGTAAGGTTAGTGTCGACCGAATAAGAGTGTGCACCGTATTCAATCCTATGCTGTAAAGAGGAACCCAATCAACGCTACCTTACATACCATGTGTGGTGCCCATATAACTCCCCAGTGCTCCTATGTTCATACGCCTACTCCGAATCCTATGCATGTACAATTGAAACCATAGATCAGACTAGACCGTGCTAGATCAGTCGACGCCTTCGTCGTGCCTGCGGAGAAGCTCCTCGTCGACGTCCATCTGATTGATGCGTTTCTTGGTGAACTCAAATGCAGTAAAGAAAATGGCGTTGACTACGCATGAGCGGGACATCGAGACACCTAGGCCTGCGAAGAGTCAGTTGAACCTAAAGAGATGTTGAATCAAATATGAGACGTACCTCGATACATTCGTGGGTTAAGGAACTGGATTTTGGGTCTCGTTTGCTTGTCTTTGCCTCCTACTAGACAGTTGCGCTGGTAGATACTCTTCGCAGTGTCAATAGGGAAGATCTGTCCCTTGGTCAGCAATCTTGATCTTGTTCGAGGACAAGAAAGGGAGCATACACAAGCCCAACTGACAAGACCACACAGTCCTCCAGCTATCACCACAGCCAAGGGATGTGTGGGTGAGGTGCCTCGTGCATTTGCTAGGATCTGCTTCACGCTTTCATACGTGACGAAATAGATGCCGGTACCGATCGAGTCTCGTACTGCTTTGTGTCAGCTTTCGTCCAGCTTGACAATCACAGTACTTACGCAGGTGCAGATGGAACCCAGAATACAGGCCTGACCACCCACGATGTCTGACTAAATTCTGGGCTGTCTTCCACGTCCCAAGATTCTGATAGCTCTTCCTTATCGCATCGTTCTGTTTGCAGCCATCGTTGCGGTCGGCCATCAGCACAGAGATCTGGGCGCTCAGCTTCGTCAACTCGAACGGACCTTTCTGCGCGTTAGCGCTACACCAAAATATCGCTATTGTACAGCTTACAAGCAATAGCTGTGATTGTGGCGCCAGCAGTCGCTCCTGCGATTCCAAAACAGGCGATGGTCGAAAAGGTAGGCCATGCACCTCTGGTGTTCGCAGTGACCAGTGGCGAGCTTCCGGTCGCTTGATATATCCAGTCATCGATTGTGTATTTGGAGCGCTGGTATATGGAGAAAGACACGGTTCGGACGAGGGTGATGCTGGCCAGGGAGACCAAACGCCTGTCGAAAACAGTGTTGATTAGCAGCGCGCCCAAACAGCGTCTTACTGTGTTATTGTGGAACACCATACCTCGCCAGAATCCATGCAATCCCTCGGTTTGGTATGTATGGCGTACGCAGTCGCTGAAAGAGTTGAACTTGTAGCTGTGGAGGTCAGCAGTGCTCGTATAGTTGTATGACGCGCACGTACGCTTGGAGGCGTGTCTTGACAGAATCGAGGGGATACTGGTAGTTGTCAGCTGCCGGCTCTCAAGGTCATGTCCTAAGCAGGTGCGCATACTGCGACAACCGTGGACAGCAGGCTGCTGGAGCTCGCTGCAACCTCAGTCCTGTACCTCTTGGTCCATCGTTTTGCCTGCTCGCTGCGCAGTACAGCTCGCGACACGTCGGTAAGGTCTCGCGGCGGGCCGGAAATAGTGCTGAGCTGCTGTCTTCTCTCTTGCTCGGGCATACTGGCTATCGCTAGCTGTGGAAGACGCAGTGTCTTCCTACGGCAATCGCGACTGGGCCAGTACCCCCAAGCTCCATCAAGACCGCGGTGAGGGCGGGCTGATATGGGCGACAGGGTGCGCGCGACGGCGGTAGAGGGTGCAGGTATTTGGGCTCGAGGACGATTGGACAACAATGGCTGAGGTTCGGCTACGCTGCGTACTGAGTTGGGGGAGCACGATGATGCTGTGGTGGGGTCGAGCTCTATGCTTTGTGCATCCAGAAACGCTCTAAATTATTGCTATTGGCTACGGCGCGGTGATCTACCAACTACATGTCTGTTGACCGGACGCTTCAAAGTGCTTATGCAGCAAAACGCGCACTTTACCCACTACTGCTGGATCGCAAGTCAGGGTCTGCAGGCGCATGGCAATGTCCGACTTTGTGGTCGAACACTGACTGCAACAGCTGTGGTTGGAGAATGCGGGGTTTAATGACGGGCATATGAAGCGTGAAGCGTGAAGCTACCACATCTACTGAGCTTCAGCGAATCACAATGCGGCGAAACAGTTGCAACGACACATCGAATGGTCTTCTCTCTTTTTGGTTCGCTACACTCTTGCGCTTTAACGTCGTGTGCGACATTTGTTTGCTGATGTCTCGCAGCAGTGAATGAGATGCATCGTGTCAAGCTCTGTTACAAAGCTGTCGTGTACGACATGACATGAGCTACCGGCCGCGGAGGTGGCACCCAACCATGGTTGCCGCGGCTCTTTTAAGTTGATCTGTATCATGCCATCTCCACCTGATTGCAGTGCCAAGTCTGGTACCGACAGGAGAACGGTATATCGAATGCACTGCACGTGGCAGCGTTGCCCGACCTCATTGTCCTGCGTCTCACCCCATAGTTGATCTTCGTCTTCACGAAAGCACAGGTGTTGTACGTGAAACCCAACCAGGAACGCCAAGTTGAGCAGCCTCCCAGAGTTGTTTCAGTATTTCAAGTCCACGTACTCATCTTATCAGTCTTTCTTGCCCATGAGCTTACGCAGCTCCTCCTCGTCTTTTGATCGGTCTGTCCGCAGCTTCTCTTCAGTTTCAGAGTCTTTGCGCTTCTTGCTACCGGAGAAGCTCCCAACGAACGCCTCTTTCAAGGTACTATTATCGTTGTCCAGACGTTCGAGCTGCCCGTGCCGCCTCAAGCTCTCCTTGTGCCAGCTAATCTGACCGCCATCTGCCTCTCTGTGTTTCTGAGCGTTCAACTTGGCCGCGCGTATCGATGTTCTTGCGTATACGAAGAGGAGTCCGGCCATGGTAAGAGCAGCTAATGGTGCCATGACGGTCTGTATGAACTTAGCGCTGTGCATGTGTTGCTGTGGTTCGACTGTGCTCACCCTGCCGTTGATGATGCCGCGACCCCGCGAGAGGCGGGCAGGCGCATTGTTTGAATGCGGCTTCGAACTCTCGTTTATGCCATCTGCTCCCTTCGGCGTTGATAATCTTCCACCCATATTGATGGAGTGATCGAAGGTGGTGGTGTGGCGTAGTGTAGTTGCTCTACAGGGTCAATGGAAAATATGGGGTGATACAACAATCATCGGTGAGCATACTTCCGCTACTCACAATGTTCCAGCTGTCGTGTGTGTAGTAGTTCGGCAGCTCGATGCGTGATCATACGAGCTGTTGTGAAGCTCTTCGATGAGGTCAGTGCGGGAAGGAAGAGCTATCCAAAGCGGCTTAGTGTCATGTTCCGCAATCAACATTCGCTGCTCCGTCATCGCCATCTCGAAAAGTTCGGTTTGCTCGCAAACCGCGTTTCCTGCGTGTTGACCACAAGATAAGTTGCGCAGCGCGTTGTGCAGCAACGAGCTAGATTCCTTTGTCACTTGTACATTCATTTATTGTTCTAGAACCAACGTTCACTGATTGCTCACCAAGCAGTAGAGCCCATCTGCATTCGGAGCGCCGGACGAATAGGCTTACTAAAAAATCAATTGCAAATCCGACTCTAGCTGTCTTTGCGTCATCTTATAAGTTGGGGCGGTACCCCACTTGCTGCGTTAATGCGTAGAACAATCATCTGTAGGCTGCGAGCTCATACACCGAGTCTCTCTCACAGTACCCCTCCTTCTGCAAGCTTCCTCCCACGGTCCCACTTCCAAGCGACCGCAAAAGTAACACTGGCTTCTGCACGTCTGTCAAACCTCTCATCCCACTTCTCCACCTCAACGCCCACCATGGCTCCTGTCAACAACATCGAAGAAGCCGACTACCTCGTCCTTGGTATCGGTAGCGGAGGTATCGCTTCTGCACGACGAGCTGCGAAGCACGGCGCAAAGGTCGTCGCCGTCGAATCGAGCCGCTACGGCGGTACCTGCGTAAACGTCGGCTGTGTACCCAAGAAAGTTACATGGAACGCTGCTGCGATTGCAGAGACATTCAAGGATGGAAAGGCGTACGGTTTCCAGGTCAAGGAGCAGCCAGCGTTCGATTGGCCCTACTTCAAGAACAAGCGCGACAACTACATCAAGCGTCTGAACGGTATCTATGAGAGGAACCTCGACAAAGACGAGATCAAGCACATAAGGGGGCGAGCCAAGTTCGTCGCTAAGAACGAGGTTGAGATTACGCTTGAAAATGGAGGCACCCAACGTGTCAAGGCGAAGCACATCCTCATCGCGACCGGCGGCCGACCAAAGAAGCCTGACATTCCCGGCAAGGAGCTCGTCATCGACAGCGATGGCTTCTTTGACCTTGAACAGCAGCCAAAGAGCATTGCAACAAGCGGTGCCGGATACATTGGTGTCGAGATGACGGGTATGCTGCACGCATTGGGTTCCAAGACACACTTCTTCATTCGTGGCGACAAGCTTCTGCGAACATTCGACCCCATGATTCAGGATGCCGTTACAAAGGAGTACGAGCGCCAGGGCATCAACCTGTACAAGGGCACGTCGATCACCAAGGTTGAGGATATCGGCAACGGCATGAAGCGCGTCACCTACCAGGAGTCTGAGTCCAAGAAGGAGTCCACCGTCGAGGTCGAGACCGTTCTGTTCGCAACTGGCCGCGATCCTGAAATCGAGGACTTGCACATCAAGGACTTTAACATCAAGCTCAACGATAAGAACCACATCGTGACCGATGATTTCAGAACACTTCCCTTGAGAACATCTACGCCATCGGCGACGTCTGCGATCGCGGCTATGAGCTGACTCCGGTTGCCATTGCGGCCGGTCGCCGTCTTTCAGACCGCCTCTTTGGCGGCAAGAAGGACGCACATCTTGTCTACGAGAACATCCCCAGCGTCGTCTTCGCGCACCCTGAGATTGGTTCCATTGGTTTGACAGAGCCTGAGGCGCGTGAGAAGTACGGCGACAAGGTCAAGGTCTACAAGACCGAGTTCACAGCCATGTACTTTGCAATGATGGAGCCCGAGGAGAAGCAACCCACAGCCTACAAGATCATCTGCGTTGGCGAGGAAGAGAAGGTTGTTGGTCTGCACATTCTGGGCCAAGGTAGCAGCGAGATTCTGCAGGGCTTTGGTGTGGCGATCAAGATGGGTGCTACAAAGCAGGACTTTGACAACTGTGTGGTAAGTCGGACCCCTCCCATGCCCTTTCCTCCCTTCCCGTGGCCACATGGGCTGCGTACTTCGCTTGCGGGCAAGGCGCATGGTAATGCCATGGCAAGCACGAGCACCACAACGATAAGGCCATGATTGCGGGTACCGTGCCGCAATGCTCAAATTTTGCTAACCCTTCCCTTTTCTAGGCCATTCATCCCGTCTCAGCTGAGGAGCTGGTCACCATGACCTAGGCTCTCTAGTTGTACATCATACTTGTTAAGCACGCACGATGTAGATCAGGCGCACAAACCAAGACGAGTTCGTATAGATCAATGCAAATACCAACTTCCGTGATAGCCGAGCCTGACGATGAAAACAACGCCCCGGTTCGCAAGTCGATGTATAGCCAACGAGACGCTTTGGTGTGCCACACTATCAAATCCTTATGCGTTTTCATGCAAACTAACATCCCGTCACCATGAAGCAAGTGCACCCTACAGTACCACACCGTCTCCATTCGCATCCATCTCCCAGGCTCAGCTACAATCCTTCCGTCTACCGACATGAACGCTACGAAAAGCAATTACCGGCCCTGCATGAGGGACGAGCTTTCCCCGCGCTTCGCTTGCAACCGTTGTTTCGCAGTGCATGCATGTAATATTGCCCTTCCTGCACGTCGAACATCATGATTCGACTCATCGTGTAGTGCGGTTAGTCATTGGCATTGCTTGTGGGATAGCGCGTATGAAAGCAGTACGCAAGCAGATACAGTCACCTCCACATCCGCACTACTAAACACAAACCATGCTTCTACAATACACATAACCGCGATGTACTAACATAGTATTATGCTTCAACAAGCCCGAGGGTCCACGCCCCCGCGACTTCCAGAAGCCTTATGCCCCCGTTGATCAAACATACCCACCCACAGCCCTACCTACATTCCCCGCGAAGCGCTACGGTATCGCTACTCCGTATCGCTTCCGTACTAGCGCCTCCGCGCGCCCTGATGATCACTACCCCATCGTCCAGACCCCGCCACGGCCCACGAGGTGTGCACGCAGGGACAATGTGTGGCTGCTTCCGGTGAAGTGCATGGTTGAAAGTTCCAGCGGATTTGCATGTGCTCGAGGCTATGTATGATTGTAATGGAGCAATAGCATGGGTATTGGGAGCGTGCGAGATGAGCCGGGGGTGTATGCACATGCATAGAAAGAGATACACAGCTACCTACATTACCTGGGAGAAACAAGCGAGCAAAGCGCAGCATCGCAGGTAGTTCTCAGTGGCTCGGGACCAGTTCAACTCCCCACTGGCGCACGAGGGAAGGAACCGGTTGTCCAAGTAGGTAGATATGTTCTGATGCAACGCCTCCTCTCTATGCCTGCCTACTACACACTGCCATATCTACTGGTAAAACACATCCATACATTCCTTCTGTCTATTCTTTCCACTTTAGCCTCAGCAGAGAACGCCCCACCTCTGCCACTGCCAGCAAACGCGTACCCACCCATTACCACCTAGCTATCCCGCAATCGCCTAGCACCCCAGCACCCCAGTACGTCAGCACTCAGCACGTCAGCACTAAGTACAAGTAGATACGAGTACATAGATAGATGTCCAGGGTCGTATGTAATTAAGTCCGTGTCCGTGTGTGTGTGTGGTGCGCTTGGTCGAGCAGATCTAGCTGGTCCGTGCGTTCACTCCGCCAGAGTGACGAAGGCTCCAGAGTCACCGTCACTCCATTATTGTTCAGGGTTTAAGTTGTTCCTTTCGTCCAGCACCCATTCCATCATACATACATATAAGCTCACAGCTGCGCTAGCCGCACTAGGCTTTCTCCGTGGCGGACCGGCTGCGCTGCCATGGTGGGCAGTGGCTCCGGTCGTGAGTGCTCGTAGCCACGATACGGGCTGTGGAGACGAACATGGCGGAGGGTGGGGAACCCCAATCATGAATCAAATCACACATGTGGTGTGGCGTGAGGATAAGTGGGTCAGTGCTGCCGCGCCGAGGTCCTTGTACCTGGGTACCCATGGCTCCGCTCTGGATGAGCTTATTCCAAGTTGCAGGACTTGCAACACCGGTGTAGCTAGGTACATCAAGTACGTTGCAATGCTAGTTGCTGCAAGGTAATGATGCTCTCTCATTATACAAATACAATATGTTATGTAGTGTAGCCGTGGTGATCACCACGACCAATTTCCCTGTATGTGGTTCCATGATGCTGTGTCAATGATTCATGCACAAGCTTCCAGAACCCCCAAGCGCCTTGCTGCCGTTCGAAAAAAAAATGATGACAATACCTGTTCTTTTGTTCTGGCCTGTGGCTTCCCTGAAAATTCCATGCTGTAGCTTTCAAAGCTAGTACAATATTTACTGAAGCGAAGTGACGATGATGAAATGCGATGCTGATTTGCTGCGATGGGGAACTGGTGACAAGTACCGCGGAAGCTGTCGCGGCGGTGGTTTCCTCTTCAGGCAGTTGTGAGAGATCATCCACTCTGCCCACTCAAAAAGAAGTCCAGCTCGCTGGGTCCACCGCGGCTAACCTCATTCTCTGCGAGCTGCTCCAGTAGACTGAGAAACGGATCCTTGCTATCTGGATCTGTATGCACCGATGCACCTGACGTGCTGCCAGCGCCAGGCGTCGGCTGCTGATCGTAGGGTGTCGGCATGCTAAGCATCGGATCGAAATGTGATACTGAGGCATCGTTGTTCGAGGAATTGAGGTGCGCTGCGCGTGGTACTGGCGATGGTGCAAGGCTTGCAAACTGCGGTAGGGGCGAGAACGAGAAGTTCGGACTGAACGGAAGAGCTAGACCACCACCCTGACCATTGCCGGTACCATTAGCGCCCGGTATGTTCGTTGCACTGTTCGATGGTGGTGTGAAGGGTGCGTTAGAAGGATTCGTCGCTTCGTTAACCCTTGTATTACCGGGGCTTGGGTTCGAGGTTGTGTCGGAAAGGCCGGCATCAGAAGGTCGTGAAGTCCTGATGTTCGAAGAATACGTCGTGGACGTAGGTGTCGACAGAGGTGCCGACTGTATTTGTGGTGTAACCTTTGCATTAGTAGCTCGGCGCCTCTTGTTTGGCTGACCGTTCGAATAGTGTGGTTGCTGTGCTTGCTGCGCTTGAGCAGGCTGCTGCTGCTGATAACCGTGAGAGTTGCCGACTATGCCGCTACTCATGTACATGTTGTTGCGCTGCTCGATGCTATATGTCGCAAGGCTATCGATGTGTCAGCGTAGAACCGCCACTGTACACTTCTGATGCTTACCTCTCATGGATGGATTCGACCTGGATGTCTGTAAATGTAACATGTGATCCGTCGAAGATCTGGCCTGGGTACCTGTCGAAGAAATCCTCGAGCTGGAACACCGGCGAGAAGCGCATTGGGTTGCTGGCTAGTGATGTGACAAGCTCGGTGTGACATCCGTATATTGTCTGCAGGGTCTCGCGTTGATGTTGTGCGCCAGCCCAGATGAATCGTAGCTCAGAGAGCTGTTGCATCTCACGAGAGAGAAACTCTGCGCTGACAGAGAACACTTCACCCTCTCGGACAGGATAATGCGCACCATGTACATGAATCGTTCCAGCTGTGCACACACAGTAGCCCACGAAAGCTGGCCAATCGATAATGGAGGAAGCTCGCCCAATTTCGACTAGTTCAGCAATCGCATTAGCATGTAGAAAGCACAAGTTCGTTGCCTCGATCTGCCAGGGCTGATGCTGTGAGGTCCCTGAGAGTTCGGCCAGATCAACCGGTAGGAATGGTCGGTATATCAGGCAATGTATCAGATGATACACTAGCTTGGAAAGAACCAGTATGGTGCTGTCGGGTTGACCAAACAGCGCTTCAATCGAGGTGAAGGTGTCCTGTGTTTCTGAGGCCCAAATGTCCAGCTCCTGGCGGATCTTGGACAGGTTTGAAAGCGAGTGCCACGGAAAGTGCGAATCACCCTTGACACCTCCGGCCGCAAGGTAGCGGTTTGTTATCCCCAGGATTCTTGAAATCCCGATGAGCATGCCCATGCTGCCCTGTCCCCCTTTCCAGAGCCACCCATATATTGCAGGTTTTGTCCATTGGGGAAGTAGTCGCCCTCTAATAGCATTGTGCCGGGATGCAGCTGCCAGCTCGGTAAACGTAGCACGATCGATTCGTCTGGTACTAGGGAGGGTCGCTTGGAGCCAGTGGCTGCGAATCGATCCATCAGGTAGCATGACCAGAACAGTCGTCGTCGGCCTTCTCGTTCGGCGGGCGTAACTTTCATGCTCTGGGGCAGTTCGCGGTGGAGATCAAGGGCAAAAGCCATGCTTGTTGCAGCATCTAAACCTGGTATTAGCTGACTGCTTGTCTCAGGGTTGGGGCTGGATCGTACTGAGCAACATAAATGTCTTTTTGCCTTTCCCTAGTTGGAAGCTTGCCTGTGCGAGTAGCATCAATGTTTGCAGGGCTTCAATTGAGGGCTCATCAATGTCAAGTTCCATCCGCGCTCGTCGAGAATACTCTGAGCCAATTCGGACAGCGGCATTGTAACCGCCAAAATGAGGTGCATATCTGGATGGGTCAGATGCCGAACCCTTGCATTGGGGATGAGTTTCATACCTTGCGCTCACGGCGTAGATGGCGTAAGCTAGATACGAGGGTAGTTGATTAGCTTGTAATCTCTGCCGTGTTGTCGTCTCGTCCAGCACATGGTAGGGTTTTCCGTGTATTCTGGCGAAGTAGGTGTCGAGAAGGAGATCTGGGGAAAGGGCTGGTGTTTGTACGCTACTGGCGGTTAGTATGTGGGGGTCACAGAACAGGGCCGTTGCAGGGCGCACCTTGGCTCAATAGGCGACATCAACTGGCTTGCGAGGTTTGCGCTGGCGTGATTGACAGCTGATTCAACAGCCGTTCGTGTGTTTGGCGAGGCTTTGGTAGCTTTGGAGTCCTCGGCAGCATCGTGAATGGCAGACGAGAGCTCCTCGACGAGCTCATCGCTCTTTCCTTCCGAATGAAGGCGCTTTTCCAGGCCATCAACACGCTTCAACAGTGCTTCGAGAACATCTGTTTTGGGCCCTCTCTTCTTGGGCACTGCGTCTGGCGTGGTGTTAGCCCATGATTGCGAGCATGCTTCGGCAAGTGGAGCTTACCGTAGATGCACGGAACAGCAAACACTTGACACGCTTCACATGTTGGCCGTGTACGGTTGCACTTGATCTATAGACATCCTGTCAGCAGGGTCGTAGCCACACGAAAGAGCTACACCACCTTTCGCTTGCGACAGCTCTTGCAGTTCATGGCCTCTCGCGGCTCGTTCGAGACCCGGCGGGCGGGCAGGCGGTCAATGCCAATCTGAGGTCTCGACATTGCGGCTGCCAGTGACTGCGAGACCTCGGTAGACATGATGACGCTGAAGAGCAAGAGCAAAGAAGCATGATCTGGCGGCCAGCAAGTGTGTTAATGCGAACAGGCCGTTAGGAAGAAGAAAGCTCACGGCAACGAGCATGCGCAGCGCTGGCTGCAGTACTTCAAATTAAGGCCTCTGGCGGTGGAGACGCGCAGGGGGCTCACGGACGGCAAGGCTTGATGAGCATCTGCGGGAGCGAGCGTCCTCTCCGACTGGAACGAGTTTCGCGTGCTTGAGTCGCAGGACAAGGCCAGAGAGTGCTACCTAGCCAGTCCCATTGCGAGTGCCAGCCAGTGCCAGCCAGTGCCAGGTAGTCAGGGCCCGCCAGTGCCAACCAGTGCCAGGCAGAACGGCTGGGGACGACTGAAGCACCGCGTGATGGCTGATCTCGGGCTATCTCCGTTGACCGTTGGGCCGAGGACAGTACGGCCTGCTGGACGCTGCCGGCATACGTGTGGCCATGGCGCATCGAAGCAGTCAAGGCGACAGGCCGCGAGAGCCAAGTGCGGAGAGGGCAGCAAAACTGAGTGCATCATGAGGGCATGGCCGGGCGGAGGCAAGCGGCCAGTCATGCACTGATTCCTTTCGTCCCTCCCACTGCAGCACACCCTGCCTCGGTTGCCGACTTGGAGCCCTGGCAAATCGCTGCAATTTAGGCGTTAGATTGCATGCGTCTCACGCATTATCCTGCGCGCGGCATAGTGCCATCCTTTGGTGCCGGAGCACGAATTGCACGTACACGTTCGAATCTGGGGTAGAAGTGCAAGCGAGCCAATCCAGACTCTGCGCAACTGCCAGCCTGTGGTTGATGCATTGTGCGGTACGCTGGTACCCCGGTGCACGGCACCCACGAGGAGCGAGCCCTTTTGCTTTTGATTTCTGGCATTGCCGCGGCAATCTGCGCTAATGGTTGGCGTTGAATGTGTGCAATGTGCATGAAGCAGGACTGATGACCATATGACCGGGACTGGGTATGCCGCCCTACACGTTGCTCACACAGTCACAGCGCATACAAAGTACCTCCTACTCTGTGTAAAACTTGTCTTGATTACACTACGCTAAAAGAGACCTCTCCCAGATGCTAAACGTACGAAATCGTAGCACACGTTCTGCCCAACAAGCTGCCTGAGCGTTTCGACCGTGGTCCACGCCGAGACATCACTAATCCCATATGCAGTCCATCCCGCCGACGTTGCAATTGCCAGTGGGTCAGCTTTACGGGGCCCACTGGCCAAATCGACGAACACCTTACCTGCAGGCTTCCCTACTGCGCTGCCATGCCCGTTTGTGCTGCCATTACGCCCATCAACCCTGTAGTGCTTCAACAGAGGAATCACAAGCAGCGACTTCTCAGCGGGAAGTGCCGAGATAATAACAAACGGCTGTTCTAACCGTTTTACATCGTCTACGGACCGTACCGGTTGCACATCGGTGGACAGTGGACCGCTCGACCGGAATCCAATCGTGTAAATAGGCCCTATGCCCAGACTCTTCAATGCGAAAATGGATGCCGATGCGTCAGCCTCACTGCTGGCCAGGAGCAGTGCCGCTGCACCGCTGTATGCTGATGGTACAAAATCCCGGGTTAATGTTGCGCGAATGCCCTTCCATCTCGCATTGTCGCCAATGAAGGACGGACTGTTCGTCCCCGGCCGGACCAGCACTGTGTCCACCTGTCCGATCGCCCGCGCAGCATTGGACAGGGAGGGCAGATATGCAGCCGAAGATGCAGCTAATGGAGGATTGATGTAAGCTCCTCCAAAATTAGGACGTCGAAGTATGTGCTCGATCGAGGCCTTTGGCGCTCTTGGCGCGAACATGAATGAATGCGGCAGGCTAAGCTCGTTGAAGCACTTTTCGAAGAACATTGCTTGTGACGTGGAACGGACACTGCCAATGCCATAGATGTCCTGTTTCGGTACTTGGCCCATAGTGTGCAGGGCTGCGTTAATCTCCGCGGCGCTTAGTTGGCCAGGCGCTGCAATCATTGGCAGCAATGGGTGTGTGATCGGGGTAAAGATCTTGTTCATGGTACGCGACAGCTGCCCAGTCGGGCCCATGTTGAGTCCAGAGAAAGGTGGGTGTGGGTACTTTGTCTGGATGGTCGATCTGAAGTACTCAAGCTCGTAGTTTTCCTGCATGGAATTTACTAGCGCGTACATCTTGACGATGTCTCCGTACACCGCTCCTCGTTCAAAGAGCCTTTGTGTCTCCGGCGCTGTCCACTGAAACGTGCCCGAGAAGTCGTGAAACGCAGAGATGATTTTACTGCAGCCCTTGTTCTCTGCCAACTTCCGCCTAATCTCCTCTGGCAACCACAGCTCCACATCAATATATTCGCAACCCCATTGTATCGCGCGCGCCAAATATCTGTAGAAGAGATTGGGATCGTCCATGGGAAATCGGCCGTTCTCGTTGGTGCATCTTGTCGTATAGATGATGGGCAGCTCTGTGCGCTGGCGCAGAATCATGACCTGCTCCCCCACATATTTCAGGCTGGGTACCTTACTGACACCCCCGTCTGCCAGTGGTTCCTCCAACAAATCCACGCGAATCTCTATGGCATCTGCGCCAACTGACAGGATATCGAGGTTCGGCAGGGCGGCGTGTACGTCGGGGAAGGTCGTAGAGATCAGTGTCGTGCGCGCCTTCTTCGCCAGGTCTCGGTGAGGTGCAATCTGTCCTAGGATCAGAGACAGAAAGCGCGAGACATCGCGGCGGAAGAACGGTGTGCGCGTATATAGGTATTCGTAGTCGCAGCGGTCAGTGAGGGCCTCGTCCAGGGCATGCCCTCCGTCCACGCGGTGTGTGTTGATCAGCAGTCTTGAACGGTCCCAGCCCTCCAACTGTGCTCCAGCAAGCCCATTCTTCAGTCCGTACACCGTTTCTGTTCGCCCTGCCTTTACAGCGTCGATGGAGGCAGTAGATGCCCACTTCTGGCCAAGTACGTCGGCAAAGACACCGACAATGTCCTCCTCTCCTTCATTGTGGAGGATTAGCAGCGACGGCTTGGTGGCGCTGGGAATCTCCTGAACGTCAATGGTAAGCTCAGGAGTCTTGAGGTGCGTCGTGACCACGCTCTCAGCCTGCACCATAGTCACCATCTAGGCCTGAGGTCAGCGCTGAGTGTCGCGCGCTACTCGGAGTGTGTTGTGTTAACCGTAGGTGTTGAAGCCGTTGATGCGGTGTTCAATTTCGGCGAGGATGCGACGGACGGTATACAACTGACAAATCCTAACGACCGCTTCTACCATGTCTCCGTGTCGTCGACGAAGACCCGGTGTGTGGGGCAGTGTATGGAAGAAGCAGGCCTCTCAAACAGAGGGTGGCTGCAGGTCTACCCGTCTGGTGCAATATAAAACAAGTTGAAGATTGATCGCCGTGCGTCTGAAGATTGATAGAGAGATAGCACCACATCCAGCCCGAGTGTAAGCACCAAGCTTCCGTAAAACCCGCGCGTTCGTCTCCCTCTAATTGCGTCCTATGGCTGGACAGTCAATATGCCGTTAAAATGGCCGCTAAAGTCACATCTTCTGGGGGAGTTGGGCGCATGCGGGCCAGAGCGGGAAGCGTGGTACGTCCGCCGACTACTGGGCCTTGCATTTATCCGTCGGTTCGTAATCGGTCGCCAAGCCAAGAATTGTTGCACCAATCATATATCGTGTTTTTGCCCGTCATTCACCATTGCCATCTGCCCCCTCGAGGCCCATCGACAAATTGCTGACGGCTAGCCGTAGCGGCTTGTGACAAAAGTGCGGGGATTGGTGGAGAATGAGGCTTGGTATGTGTCGTAGAGTAACATCTTCAGGTGCCCCGAGCCTTCAGGCACCCTCTGAACAACGTCCTTCAGTTCGAGACTCCGATAACAACGCGGGAAGCAGCAGCTACGAGCTCGGCGGACGCCATACATTGATGAGGGCTGCATTCCAAGAGTGCCACTCGCCTGAGAATGCTCAGAATGCCTCGAGTAGGGGTCTTCAGCGTCTTCGACGTCTTGAAAGAGCTTGAGGCCTTGCCTGAGTTGCTTCACTCGTGTCGGCCTCAAAACTGCATCCTGGCTTCAGGAATGACAACAATTACCGGGCAGATGCGTTCAGCTCCTCTTTTTCTCCTCACAAACAGCGAGTTGACATAGCAAAAAGAGCTATATCGGGCCGTCTTAAGCAGAATTCAGGCCATGGATACCACAATGAGCCGCGGCAATTGAACTTTAGCACTATATATCGGCAATAAGCCAGATCGCGGTTACAACCCCATCTGCCGGACGTCGCTTCACGTCCATGAGTCTCATGACCACATCGCTGTTGAAGATGTGCAGATATTGCATTCAGTTCTGCAAGTCAAGAATTTCCGTCAAAGTCTTGGAAGGCTTGGAGGGCTTCAACATGTCTGCTCAGATTTATCCGGCGACGAGACGGCACATGTATGAAGAGAGATTGGAAAGGCTTGGTGCTTTAGATGTAACGTAGGGGCGGACGGTGCCGCTCGACTGTTGTATGGCAAACGCAGCAATCTGGAGAAATGTCAAGCTAGAACTGCAGCAACGAATTTACCGTTATCACACCATCAACCTAAATTTCATTCGACAGTGGAATCACGTTTCACAAGCGATCAGAGTAGTATTCGTTGTTACATTTGTCCTGGGTTTGTCTTTCGTGAAGAGATACGTCCCTGCCCTTGTATACCATGTTACTTCACCCAAACTACCCTCAAGACCAACATTCAAGCTTGCTCAAGGTAGAGTCGATAACGTTCTCATACTATGCTCTATCATATGTCTTGTTCAAGCCACATTTGGCCCTAAAATCCAATTATAGCCGAGCAGACCGCCTGTTCGTCCTGACTTGCATGTCTATGACAGTCGCATGCTTGCAAGCAGGACTTTTCGGGTTCCTTTGTTTGGCCATAACTGTGTACGACGCGGAGAAGGAACTCATGTGGCAACCTATTCTCAACTTTATGACCTTCGACGTGTGCATCCGGTGTAGACTTGACAGTGTAGTACCTGACATGTTGATCGATGAGCATCCCAAGGATGGAATCGTCGTTTTTCAGTAACTTGAAGGCGCAGTTGATGACCTCAAAGGATGTTGATCTAAACCATCTTGCGCGATGCGCCCATTCTGCAAGGTATTTGTCAACGAAGTACTTCTGCATTGCCTTTGCAAAGGCCGGCGCCAGGAATCGAGCAGCAAGGACCATTGCCGTTAATTCCATAACATCGCACGTGTCGTCGCCGCTGGTATTGCCACAGTAATTGTCCTCTTAATACAGCCAGTCGACGAAGATGTTGACTGCAGAAGTCAGGATGTTTCTCCTCGCAGTCAAGCTCCGAAGTATAACTCACACGATCCGCCTTCCACATCGTCGAGACGCACGACACCCTCATGAGCTTCTTTCCTCGGAACGTTCAAGGCCTTCATGAAATACTCGCTGTGTTAGATCAACAACGCTCGGGGCAGATGGTGCTTCACGCCGTTAGCAATCTCGATAACCACGAAGCCGCCTTTGCTGGTCATGGTGCTGGGGTCCAAGTTAGTCAACGTCATTGACAGCTTGCGCCAGTGGGCAAGGGAATAAGCCTGAGGCGGATCATCTTTCCGACCTTATTTGCTACTGATGTCTTTGGACAGTGTAGTGGGTATGTGCAAGCCTGGTGTTTGATTGTGTGGAAGAGCTATAGACCTTAAAGATAAGGTGAAGGTAAATAGAGCACGGCGTCGTCACTTACTCTTACTTTGGCAGACCCAATACTAGTAAATATACTTGAATAGTCATTTGAGCTTAAATGCGCTGTGTTGAGTGACATCAACCTTCCAGAGTGAATATTATTGGCACAATACAATTGCGATTAGGCCTGCCCATATGTTTATGGCTATCTAGCCCCTCATTGTGCAAGGTCTGCTGCAAATAGCTGCGTTCTATAAAGACACTATTGGGTAAGATATTGATGCTATGGGCAAAAGAACGATCACTTATAAACAAATTGCAGCCAATTTCACGGTTACTTTGACACTGTTTTACTACAAAAAGGCCGTGTCGACCACTTGCAAGCTCTACTGGATATTCTATCGAAGACTGTACATCTTGAGCAAGACGAATTGCTTCTGGTCATTACTTGTGATAAAATCTGATCCGTTTGTGCCCGTTTTTAGAATCGTAGGGTTCGCCGCGGTAGGTCACGTCACGTCGTGTTTACAGTGCTTCGGAAAAGCTTGGTTTTCCAGCCTATAAAGCCTTTTTCAGAATGCAATGTTCAATATCGAGAATCAAACAGGCATATGTTCGCGCCCGGGAAAATTGTGCGCTGCGACAGCTGCGGTCCAGTGAACATGTGCGCTAGGAGAGGGTGTTTGTATATTGTGGGTGTCGAGCATGCACGCGAGAAGGTGCAAGATTTGTGTAAAAAAGGCACAATCCTTGAAGACTGCTTAAAGTTAGCCTACCTTCTTCAATGGGTTATCTTCTAATGTGTAATATATAGGAGAAGATTTCGTAGGCGGTTTGCTATCGATATCTCACCACCACCAGTACCCCGCGGATCCTGCAGAACCACACGATAGCAGCTGATTCAGGCGAAACAAGCCGCTTTATAGATACTGTCTGGAACTTGCATAGAGGATGCAAATCCACGAGTGCGATGACGCTGTTCATGGGACACGAGGATGAGTCACCTTGGTATTGGCTATACGCAGGCAACTTGCTACCAAACAACGGATTGGCGACGGATTTGGTTGTCGGCCCCAAACTAGCGTCAAGTAGATGTAGAGCGTTGATTCCAGACGTTTACGTGCCTGTTTACGACATGATCCGTAAAAACTTTGATAACTCGTGAGTATCTCTTGGATTGACCGAAGTCTCACTTAAACGGCAGCAGCTAGTACCCTTGGATGAGGGATACAACCTTGATAATCATGATCATCTTGCTAAGTCGCCGGCACCTGGAATATTTATTTTTCAATTTCATTCGTTTCTTTCTTACTTTCGGTAAGGTTGTCTCAAAAACTGCCACAGCTGCATCAGTCTATTGATTCGAGCGCTTGCACTTCTCAGGATGCCACCATTGTTTGACCCACTATGAATGGCTGTGTAGAATCTGAGAGCTTCATTACCTGGCCTACTATCCATGCAAGCTGAAGTAGTCAGGCTGTGACACTCTGCGCCGACTAGTGGATATTCTCTGCAGGCTGAAGCGATCTGGCTGTGCCGTTCCACGCCACTCAGCTGGCAACCTGAGTGGGTAGTGCGTTCGAGAACTTACAAAATCACAGTTACCTACACTTTCGGTATATCTGAGTCACCATCAGTCCTCCATCCCTTCGCAGGCTACTCTTCCCTCAAGGCTTCTTCAACATACTCTCTCGCGAGAGCGCTGTTGTCCATGCAGACATTGTTCGTCCAGTCCCTCCGCTTGGAGGAATAGATCTGGCACCGGTGATGATGCACGATGAAAATGACTTCCCGTCCTTTCGACAGGAGTTTCGGTCAAGTCACAAATGTCTATGAGATTTCTCAAGGGACACGGATATTGAAACATACATTTAGAGTCACCAACAAAGTAGTACACACATTACTTGACCCTTAGCACATAGTTTTAGACGTTTCGTCAGATGATTTTACCCCTCCAACAGCCCAGCATATATCATTGACACATCCCGCTGGAAGCGTTTCGGTGGTCCCGTCTCTACACTGGGGTACAATGGCAGTGTAAAAGACACTGCGTACGTGTATTTAACACCGCGTATGTGGGTAAATCGCTGTATTACACCGCGTTGTAGTTGATTTACCTGCATACGTAGTGTACAATACCTAGACGTATATATCCATACATACGTTGCTCCCAATCTAAAGTATTATACATCTTATAAGTCATTACTACTACTATAGCACGAAGTTAGGACAGCTAACATTATGTAATATTTGTATCAACTATTGCTATTACTAGATGCTAATATAACCTCCTTACTTAATTTGCTTGCACTACTAATCTTAACAGGTCTCTAAGCCTTCTACTATAAATACGTGCGCTTTGCTTTACCTCTATTAGAGATAGCTAGTAGTAGCACTCTAGATTTAAGTAGTAACTAGCGTAGAGCAAAGTTTACTTCTCTAGAGTTAGTATTATTATTGTCTAGTCTTTGTAATACCTAGCTTAGCTGTAGTACCTAAGTGTTAGCTTTAGTGCTAGTAATAGTGTTAGTGTTAGTGTTAGTGTAAGTAAGTCTTTGCTGCCCCTAACTTAACTACAGTACTATAGTATTAGTAATATTCTTACTCTCCTAGCTGTTGTTAGATACGTTTAGAGTCCTATACTACTCTCTTACCTATGCTAGAGTTATCTAAGCGTCTACAATAGACTACTATGTTTTAGCATTAGACTTCTACCTCCTTATCTTTACTAACTCTACAAACTTTGTATATATCCCCTAGCGTTGTTATATGCTTTAGTACTCTCTAGCTATAGTTTAGAATATCTGCAGGACACCTATAGGCTACAGTATTCCTAGTTTCAGCTAAAGTGTAGTTAGAAAGACCTCTGCAATATTAGACACTCCCTAAGCGCTGCATATGTCTGCTATACACTTAGTTACTGCTGCTATAACTAGATAGAGTGTAATAGGAGTAGAGCTATTCTTGTCTTTAGTTTTAGAGGTGTCTTAAGCAACATTGTCTTCTCTAGTATCCTATACTAGTAATATTAATTTATAGTTTGTTGCTTAGACGCAGTATTAGAGGTCTTAGAGAACTAAGTTATATTAGTTTTGTAAAAGATTCTGCTACAAACTAGTTAACTCCTAAATAGTTTTACTAGTTGCCTAGTTGCGTAGCAATATATAATCCTAGCTATTAGGTGTGTAACTACAAAGTGTAGCGTTAGTACGTCTCCTATAACCCCTATAGTTTAGTTTAGTAACACTATATATACTTCTTCTACTTAGGTACTATCTAGTATTAGAATATGTAGTAACACTACCTAGTAGTACTGCGTAATAGTTGCGTTAACAATAGATGCTTAACAATACAAGTTCTAGACTAAGGCGCCTCTGCACCTATTAGCGAACCTCCTAGGATAGTAGAACTAAGGTTAGTTACTCCTGTGCAGGAGATGTGCTCTCCTAGGTGCAAGGTAGTCTACTATCTAATTGTTAGCAAACCTCTAGTTAGTCTTTAGCTATAGACGTATTCCCCTAAGAGTAAAGTAGTTTACTGCGTAATTATAATACAGGTAATAGTAACCTTCTACTATTATTACATTCCTTACATACACTAACGTAGTTCTCTAGAAACTGTTTAATATTAAGTATCCTTTAGCAACCCCCTATATAATATAGTAACTAACCTAGCTTTAACACTTAGGGACAACGTGCTTATTAAGGGGCTACTAACTTATCTTTATTGCCTGTTACACAAGATTGCTAACACCTCTAGAAGGCTATAGTGTAATTAGACATAGGATCTTGTATAGGACTATACGTATACTTACTCTCTCTATTCTAGGTATTAGCCTTCTTTTAGTTTGTCTATATAGTCTGTAAGGCCTACTTTACAAGCTATCCTCTATTAAAATATTTAGTAAAAGGCTAGGTATAGGCTACATACTTATTTATAATGTTATACTCCTATATAGGTATATTATTAAACTCTTAAACGTCTCTAACTTGCTACTCTATATTACATACTACCTAGAGTGTTCTCTTCTACTCCTTCTCTCTAAAGGGATGTATAAACTTAATATAGTCCTCCTTTAGTATAAGGGTACTAATATATACAGCTATATAGGCAGCAAGTAGTTTAAAGTCCCTAGACTTAGGACGCTAGCAACGTCTATGTAGCTTAAGAATCTTTAATTACCTATTCCTAGGTTTTAGTAGTTTAAACGTTAAGGGTAGAAGTCTTAAGTTTATAGTAGTAGGCATCTGCCTTAGTTTGCTAGAGGTATCTATATTCTTACGTACACATACAAGACAATATGCTAGCACTAGTTAGAGTTATTCTATATATTTCTCCTAGCTAGCAAGTAATAAGTTCTAAAGGTGCTACGTAATTATGCACTATGTTATTACTAATTAGAGTATATTGTAAATAAGGTTTAGGCTAATCTAACCCTACAGTCTCTACTAGCTGAATTTGTTTAAGACCTAGAGTCTAGCTGTTAATAATAGCTAGAGTACCTAGTAGTAGATAGTAGTTCCTTTGCTATGTGCGTTTATCTTAGTCTTGTAGAAAGTGCCTCTCCTATATTACTCTTTGCAGCTATACTCTACTAATAGTTTAAGGAATATACAGCCTACAGATAGCCTAAACATAGTATTCTAATACAAGTCCTCTCCTAAGTCCCTGCCTAGGTAAGTACTACTAAATGTTAGGGCTTATGTAGTGTTGTTGTTAAACTTTACTAGTAGGCCTACGCATTAATTAAAGGTAGCACAGAAGACGTACTCCTCTATCTATGTTAATATTATTATCTATTAATATATAGGTACAATACAATAGTAAGGTAAGACTATTTTAGCATAGGTAATAGTTAAAGCTATTATCTTTAATACAGTAGTTTAGTAATAACTAGGACTGTAATCCTATACATCTTGCCTAGTTCTTTTACAACTAGCAAGTTGTAAGGTTCTAGTTATAGGCAATAGTACTTGCTTTACACTAGGGATAGATAGTAGAGGGATAGCTATAGGTATATTAATAACAAGAATAATACTTATCTTTCCTAAAGATAGCAAGCAGCGCAGGTTTTGCGTAGCTTTGCTAAGGGTAAGACTAATACTAACTAAGGATAGCTCTAGAACACTACAACACTAAACAATTCTATTGTAGGTTGTTATAGAACCTCCCCCTCTAGCTGCTGTCTCTAGCAGCAACCTTATATAGCCTTAATAAAAACCTTGCCTTAAAGGGAGGAAAAAGAGTGTCTATAGGTAGGTAGTTAGGGCTTCCTGTAGGCGTGCTTTGTGCGTAGTGCCTGTATATTATAATTATTATAGATACGCCTTATATTTGTTATAATTTAAGGTAAAAGCATTGCTATACGCACTATTACCTAATTTTTAGCTTAGTAGCCTAGTAGGTAGTAAAACCTCTTCCCTTTGCTCTTCCTTAGTACTATAACAATAATACTTTTACGCGCGTTTCTTGCATACTCCTTACTCCTACTATAGTTTACTATCCTAACCCTAAGTTTATTAAGAAGTCCTACCTTTAAGGCGCTATTCCCTACACGTTTAGCAACAATAATAAGCGTGCAGACTAAGTTACTATAGTTAATACCTGCCTGCGCTGCGTATAGAACATTACTAACTAGAAGAAGAATTGTAATAAGCCTAAGCACTACTACTATAAATATTATGTAAAGGGAAATTAAGGTAGCTACACTAAGGTAAGGCAGATAGGAGCACGCTATAGGTACGCCTTAGCTAATCTATATAGGTGCCTGCTGCGCTTAATAGCTACTTAAATTACCTTATCTATTTACGCTAGCGTTACAATGCTGCTATTACTACTACTGCTACCCCTTACACTAATACTAACATAATTACCTAAGGCATTTAACTTGCGCGTTGCTAGCGCTAATTTAACTTAGAGCTATCTAGCTACTACTGTATTGCAGCCTACACTAGTACGCCTATAGGTGTAGCTACCTAGGTGCTAACAACTTCTCCCTAGTTCCTAGGTCTAATCCTAGTAGAGCAGCGCTACATTGCGTCTGCCCTTAAGTAGCTTATAGGGCATATGTCTTGCATAGTAAGTTTACTCCTTTAACGCGTCTAGGGCGTATGCTAACCTCTTCTTAGGGTAGTAGTAGTAGTAATAATAATAATAATACTAATAATAATTCTATAGCTGGTAATAGTAGTGCTAGTAATAATAGTAGAGATAGTAGTAGTAGTGCTGGTAGTAATAGTAGTAGTGATAGTAGTGGTAATAGTAGTAGTAATAGTAGTAGTGATAGTAGTAGTAATAGTGCTAGTAGTAGTAGTAATAATAGTAGAGATAGCGAGTTAATAGCTAAGTAGTTTACTGTTTAGCAATTAGGCGCTAATAGCGCAAGGTTAGGGCGTAGGCAGTGCGTAGTTATAAAAAGTCCTTTTCCCCTTTTATATTATAGTAGGCCTAAGGCTAATAAATTAAATTGCGCCCTGTGTGCAATAACAGTGCGCTTAAGATAATCTTAATATCCTCTTTATTTATAAAGATCTCTAACCTAATTTATATTCTTAGATTGCCTTATCTATGTCTTTAAAGTCTAATACTAGGGTCTATATGTTCTAAGTTTTATTATAGCCCTTCTAGCAGAGTAGGTATTGTAGTTAGCCTCTTCTAGTTTGTTTCCCTAGAATCTTTTCTACTTCCTATACTTCCTTACCTTCTAAGGTTACCTCTAGTAGGTAGGTGTTATCTTCTCCTTTAGCTCTAGGATTCTATTATTCTAATAATAATATGTGGAAAACGTTATAGATCTAGTATAAGGGTAGTAGAAGTAGGCAGTATGCCTGCGTTCTAATTACTTCCTAAACTTAGAATAGGCTAATAAATTTGCTTAAGAGTTTCTTGCTTAGTTAGTAGGCTAGGTTAATGTTCTTAGTGCTAAGTAACACTAGGTCCCCTAGGTAGAAGACTTTGTTCTTATATTTCTTGTTGTAGTACTAGGTTTAGTACTCTTATGCTTTTTCTAGGTACTCTACTAGTGTTGCTTGTGCGCTATGTAGTTGCTTTACCCTTTAAACTACATCTAGTACCTCTCTCTTAGGCCTACTATCTGCAGGAGGCTTAGTAAGTAGTAGGTGTTTACTATATATAGCATAGAAGGAAGTTGTTTTAGTAGATTTGTGTACTAAGTTATTATAAGCAAACTGTGTAGTTAGTAGTAGCTTTACCTAGTTCTCTTAGGACTCTAAGATAAACATCTAAAGATACTGCTTAAGCGTTTAGTTCTAGCGTTTAGTTTGCCTATTAGTTTACAGATAGAAGGCTGTGCTAAGCCTACGCTTTACCTGTAGTTAGTAGCAGATTTCTATCTAAAATATAGAGGTAAAGATAGTTCCCCTATCTAATATAATACCCTTTTATATCCTATACTTAAGTATAACATGTGTAAAGTAGGCTTCTATAAACTACTTTGCATCCTATGTCTTTAACGCAGGTAGATAGAGTGCTATCTTAGAGAAGTAGTATATAATTATAAGGATTATATTAAAGGCGCAACCTAAGGAATCCTTAGCTAGGGGTAAGCTAGTAATAAAGTCTAGTGTAACTTCTTTAAAGATTTCCTTTAGTGTAGGCAATAGTAATAGCGTCCTATACTTACTATACCTTAGAGCTTTGCTCCTTTACAGATAGTACAAGTTCTTACGTATTCCTAGATGTCTTAGCTAAGGGTTAGCTAGTAGTAGGCTCTCCTAATTAGCTTAAGCGTCCTACGTGCGCTAAAATAGCCTGCTATACGCGTGTTATAGTTCTAGAACAAAATCTCTTACCTAATAGCTAGTTCCTCTAGAACATATATTCTGCTATTATATCTTAGGACTTTGTTTTTGTCTAAGCGCTATACCTACGCTCTGCTGCGTCTTTAAGTACTGTCTTTACTTATTAAGCTTACAATCTAACCCTAAGCAAAGGCGTCTCTTTATTATAGTTAGTGTAAGGTTTTAATAAGCAATTAAGACTCTACTATTGCAGGTTTGCTACTAACTAGTACCCTAGCTAGTAAGCGTAGCACGTATAGCATACATTCTATAGCGCTAGTAGTAGGGACCTTCCTAGTTCTACAAACTATAGCAACATGCGTCTTACACGTGCCTAACAAGCTTAGCTTGTTTATAGATCTACTTGCTCTACTAGCTATATCTATTACTAATAATTTGTTCTATAAGGTAGGTAATAATTAGGTTAGTAATAGGTTCTCCTGTTTGTAATCTGCCCTTCTAGAGGGGCTATCTGCAGGGTTTATTTTGCCTAGACAGTATTCTACCTTAAAATTAAAAGCCTCTAGGTATATAGCCTATCTAGCTTGCTGTAGGTTTAGCTTTTGTGCAGCGCGTATACTACGCAGGTTGTTATAGTTACTTAGTACCTATATAGTGTGCTGTATGCCTTTAAGGTAATACCTCTACTACTTAAAGCTATATACTATAGCAAGTAGCTCTAGGTTATAGACCTTATAATTCAGCTTAGCAGCTTATAGCTTTTAAGAGGTAAAGGTAACTAGGTGCTACTACTTATCTTTAAAGAGTTAGGAGAGTATACCTAATATAGCAAATATAGACGCATCTATCTCTACTTAGATAGAGAGCGCTGCGTTAAAATAGCGTAAGATAGGCGCGCTTAAGAAGCAGGTCTTTAGCCTATTAAATAAGCAGTTTATAGCTTTATTCTATTACTAGTCTTAGTTTTTCTTTAATAATTCTGTAAGAGGAGCTGTTTCTCTAGCGTATCCTTTAACAAAACGCTAATAGAAGTTAGTAAACCCTAGAAAGGATTATAACTCTTTAACGTTAGTAGGCTACAGCTATTAGGTAATAGTACTTACTTAAGCTAGATTAGCGCATACACTACGCGTATTAATAATAAAACTAAGGAAGTGTACTATGTCTAATACAAATGTGTATTTCTATAAGTTAATAAATAGTTCTACCTTATATAGGGACTAAAGTACTAAGCGTATAGCGCGCTAGTAAAGCGTAATATTATTACTCTCTATATAGATAAGGATGTTATCTAGGTAAACTACATAGATATAGTCTAAGTGCTTAATTAGAGCCTTATTAATATAGGCCTAGAAGCTTGTAGGAGCATTAGTTAGCCTAAATAGCATTACTAGGTACTTAAAATAACTATATTAGGTCCTAAAGGCAGTTTTCTACTTATCCCCTGCTTTAATCCTTAGCTAATAATAGGCGTTATAAAGGTCTAGAGTTATGTAATAACGTGCGCCTAATAGGCAGTCTAGTATCTCTCTAATTAGTAGGAGTAGGTAATAATCTTTTATAGTAACAGCATTAAGACCTCTATAATCTACACAGAGGTAGAGTATCCTATCTTTCTTAGGAATAAAAGTATAGGTGCTCCTGTAGGACCTATGCTGTGCCTAATCTACCTATTACTTAGCGCTTATTCTAAGTATTCCTGTAGCAGCTTTAGCTTGCGTAAAGAGAGGTTGTAGAGCAGTCTATATAGAGGTTCTTTCCCTTCTATAAGTAGGATTGCATAGTCTAAAGATTTAAAGCTAGGTAGAGTAGTAGCAGCTTCTTTACTAAATATATTAACATAATCTGCTAAAGCATCTAGGATGTAAAGTTCCTGCGCTATATGTGCTTTATAGATATAGGCATTACATTCTAAATTAATACTAGTAGCTTACAATACTCCTAAAAGAAGGGGATTAGAGTTAGCTTCTTTAAACTCTATAGAAGTAACTAGCTAGATGCTAGCTATAGTATATCCCTAACGCTAGGATTGTAATCTACAATCTAGATAGATGTATTCTTATTAGAGGAAAGGGTTCCCTAGTAGTAAGGGAGTTCCTTCCTTATTAACTCTATATATAGTAGTAGACACACAACGCTTAACGCCTATATTATTAGTTAAGCGTATCTACAGCGCATATATAGTGTACGTGCTTTAGCGCTACGTGCTAATCTATCCTAGACGCAGGAGTTCTGCCTCCTTAATAGGTAGCAGGTCTATTTCTATAGTAATCCTTTAGCTAATTAAGCTTATATCTGCCTAAGGATTAAGAATAACCTATAATTATTATTCTAGTATTACCTCCCTAGATGCGTTATATGTGCGCTTTATGCCTAGTAAAATATGTACTAGGATGCGCCTTACTGTTAGGGGCTTTCCACCTCAGGCATGCTAACCCTTAGAGACACCTTAGGGCTACCCTAGTAACCTGTTAGAGCTTACACACGTATATATTCTCCTAAATCCTTAGAGGCTTAACCCCTAAGGATTTGTCTTATCCTATCTAATACTATACGTTTCGTCCTATCTCTCTTGCCTGCCTATAGTGCCCTTACAATTCAAATCCTTTATACTCCCTCTTAGAAGAGGCAGTTAAGAGAGATATCTAATTTTTTCCATACCTATTACAATAGTTAGAAATTAACGTTGCCTACGTGCTGCTAGCAACAACAACGCGCCAGGCTTGCGACAGCCTAGCCCCAGTAGTAACCTAATAGATCCCTAGAGGTATCCTATACACAATGTAGTAGCGAACTTGTTACTACCTGGCATACCCCTGGTCAGGAACACAACAACTAGTATATCTAACCAACTGTTAGGTCCTATAGAATTAGGAGACAAACAGGCTTGCAGCCCTACTAGTACTCTAATAGATGTACTACTACATCTAAGTTAAGTTAACCTAGCAACTAGTTTAAATGCGGACCCCCTGCCTGCAGCAAAGGTGCCTAGGCTAGATCCTATAGCTATCCTAACTACAGGTTAACACTTATTTATTAAGCAACTCCTTAAGAACCTTTTAAGGCAGAGCTTGCTAGAGCTACTAAGACTAAACTAACTATCTAAAGGAATTAGATTAATCAAGCCTTACAGGCCCTAGGCCTAACTAAGAGCAGGAACTAGTTAGAGCCTATGCAGCTAGCGTTTAATAAGGCTAGAAAGATTATCTAGGTTTTAAACAACATTTAACCTAAACCTAAGCTAGGCACTAAGAGTAGAGCTCTATCCCCTTAGCAAGTAGACTAGTAGATTAAAGACATTAAGACTGCCTTCTAATACGCTTAAGTACTAGAGGACTCTATTATAAGAACCTACTAGGCTATAGGTACTATCTAGTTTAGTATCTATTATAAACTAATCTAATAATAGATTAACTAAGGATCTATCTAATTATAGTCTAACCTAAAGGCAGAGGAGGAGCGACTAGTACAAGACCCTATCCTTACTAAGTATAAGAACTACACTAAGTTCTTTAATATTAAGTAGAGAGATAGTAATACAGTTAATACCTTCTTAATGCTATTAAATTGCTAAGAGTTACTACTACTATATAGCTTCTTTAAGTTTAATAATAGCACTAAAGACTACAACTTTAAGATTGCCTTTATGTAGTCTAAAACTCTGCCTTATCTCTAATAGGAGATCTAACGTAACAGTAGCCTAGATAACATCTAATAATAGCACAAGTTTAAACAAGCTCTCTGCAACGCAGAGACAGTAGCTTGCCCTGCAGCTACTTACAGGAGTAACAACGTTAACTATAGCAAGAGGCATGCTACATCTCCTAATTAGAAGGGAAATAAGAGACATGCTAGCTGTAGAAGCACGCCTGCCTGCAGCTAAGGTAATAGCACCCTAGCAGCCACCTAACTAAATAATAGCAATAATAGTTAAGGTTAGAATAAGGACTAGGGCAGCTAAAAGAGCTATTAGAAGAACTAGGGCTATAACCCCTTCTAAAAAGAAAGTAATAGCAACTCCTAGTTAATAGGAGAGTTAGGAAAAGGGAAGCCCTAGTCGCTAACCTGTCCTAACTACAACTAGGCCTAAGACTAAGGGAAAGCAAACCTGCATTGCAGTTACTATATCCCTCTAGGGCCCTAATAGGTTCCTAACATTGCTCTAAGCCCTCTACAACTTAGGAGCAGAGCTAAACCTTATTAGCTAACGCGTAGTAGACAAACTATACCTAGAACACAAACTATTCTATTAAAGACTAATAGCTACATTCCTTAACAATAACTACCTAGACATTTAGCAACCCTACAATCTAACTATTAATTGCCCTAATAGCAATAGTATAGTTAAATCTATAGGCCTGCAAGAGTTCTAGTTAGCTACTTTTAAAGGGTATAACCTAGTACTAGGCTACCTATAGTTAGCATCTACTAACCTGTGTATACGCTTCTCTAAAGGCACATACAAGTAGTTCCCTAAGGACGCAGAGAGAGTACATATTACTACTATACAGGACTTGTTCTACTCTATAGAACTAGGGGAAAAGGCATACCTTATACACCTAGGCAACTTAGTATACTAAGTCCTAGAGGAGGCAATTAACACCCTATTAGGAAGTAACTAGGAAGACAGTAGACTACTACTAGCCTAAGGGCTAAGCAGGGACGCTGTCCTTAACGCAGAATACTTCTATAATAAGAGACTCCTCTAGCTCTAGAATAAAATGCTTAAAGCTGTAGACTACCTTTAGCATTATATTGCACAGCACCTAGACCTATTATAGCTCCCTAAAGCTACAGGGAAGCGCATAGTAGCAAGTATTATTTAGGAGCCCCCTTAACGCTCTAGGATGCTACCTACAGGCATAGCCTAAGTCCTCCTAGATAATAACAAAGACTACCCTTCTGTTAACCCTGCAGACAACAAACTAGACCTAGAGGAGCTTAAGCACGTCCCTCTAGAGCTACACTACAAGTAGTTTGCATTTAGCAAGCACTAGTCTAGTGTATTAGCACTACATTAGGATTATAATTACTCTATTAATATTAAACTAGGAAGCAAGATACTAAACATGCCTATCTATAACCTCTCTAGGAAGGAGCTAGAAATACTACAGGCCTACCTTAATATAGTATAGGAGAAAGGTTAGATACGTCTAAGCAAGTCCCCTACTAGGGCACCTATCCTATTTGTGCTAAAAGCTAATAGTATACTGCAACTCTGTGTAGACTACAGGGGCCTTAATAAGGTTACTATTAAGAACTAGTATCCTATTCCCCTTATAAATAAGATGCTAGATAGGCTGTTAAAAGCTGCTATCTTCTCTAAGCTAGATCTACGTGATGCCTACTATAGGCTCTAGATTAAGAAAGGTAACAAGTAGAAAACAGCTTTTAAAACTAGGTATAGTTATTTTAAATACCTAGTTATGCCTTTTAGGTTAGTAAACGCTCTAGCTACGTTCTAATTCTATATCTAGAGAGCCCTAGGGGGTTTTATTAACTACACCTATATAGTTTATCTAGACAATATCCTTATATACTTAGAGCATAAGAAGGATTATTAAGCCTACGTTAAGGAGATCCTAGATTAACTTGTTAAATAGGGGTTGTTTTATAAGGTAAGTAAATGCTTATTTATAACAAAGTTAGCTAAATTTCTAGGCTTTATTGTTACACCTAGCAGAGTAGTTATAGACCCTGTCTATGTGCAAACAATCTAAGAGTAGCTAGAGCCTAAGGGATACAAAGATATCTAAGTGTTCCTTAGCTTTACTAACTTCTATTAAAGGTTTATCTTTAACTACTCTAGGATTATACGCCTGTTAGTAGACTATATAACCTCTGCCTAGAGGCTAGAGTTAGAGCTAGGAGGCTCTGCTATAACAAAGGGGGAAGAAAACGCTAGTAAAAACCTATAAGGGCCTAACAAGATAGTACAAACTATAGAGTTAGCTAGAGGAAGTACGCTAGGCCTTCCTTACTATTAGAAAGAAGTTTACTAAAGCCCCTATGCTACAGCATTTTAATCCTAACAAGCTAATTATAGTCCTTACTAATATATTAGACTTTACTATAGCTGCTATATTACTACAACTACAATTATTAGAAGTATTAATAGAACAATACTAGAAACTAGTAGTGTTCTAGAGCAGGAAGTTTTAAGGCCTATTAATTAGATAGTATACCTATAATAAGGAATTAGCTATAATTGTTAAGGCATTTAGGTAGTAGTAACACTACCTTAAGCACGCCCTATTAATAGTCTAAGTACTCTCTAATTATAACAACCTGCAGTACTTTATAACTATAAAGGAGCTCTCCCCTAAGCAAGCACGCTAAGTAGAAGAGTTAGCTAGGTATAACTTTGAAGTTAAATACAAGCCTAGACTAGAGAACCCTACAGACAGCCCCTTAAGGCGCCCTAATTATGCAAAGAGACTAGTTATTAGAGAGCAGCAGGCACTACGTAACGCTATGCTGCTAACTCTCTAGCAGAAGCTTTAAATATAGACTATCTAGAAGTCTAAGGCTTAAAACGTTAAACAGGCAACTAGGGTAACAGGCAGCCCTAGTAGGGGTCCTGCAGGATCCTAGCAACTCTCTAAAACTGCTCCTAAGGAATTCTACCTATTAACAGGTACTAGAGATGCGTCTCCCTTAGCTCTTAACTAGCTATCTATAGGCTATAGTAGCTAGGGTTAATCTAAATTATTTAAAGCTTAGGAACCTAGCTTTAACATTGCAGAGGCTCTCCTTTGTAACCTTAACAGACAAGTTAGGTTACCTACCTACCTTATAAACAATACTGCGCAAGGCAAATCTGCATACGCCCTAGACACACTAGAACGCTTAACTAACTACATTAGACAGGTTTAGGAGCAGGACGCTGCCTATAAGTTGCTAATAAGTTAGGAAGCAGGCGGAGCGGCTAAAGGTTACTACTACTAGGAGGTTAACCCTAGTAGGATCCTGCGTAGGAGTAGGAAAGTGTAGATTCCCTAAGACGTAACTCTTTGCTAAACTATCCTTACAAAGAACTATAACAACCCTATAGGAGGTTACTATAGTTATAAGAAGACTGCCTAGCTGTTAAAATAAAAGTACTACTAGCTAAACCTAAAGAAGGATGTATATAAGTACGTTTAGCGTTATACAGCGTGCTAACTAAACAAGATCTACAGGCACAAGCTATAGGGGTTGCTAGTCCTACTCCCTATACCTAATACACCCTAGCAGCACTACTCCCTAGACTTTATAATAGACCTACTAACGTTAAAGGATAACTAAGGGAATAAGTATAACTTAATCCTAGTCCTAGTTAATAGGTTTAGCAAGTATGTCTAGTACCTGCCTATAACTAAGGCAATTACTTCCTAGAGGGTAGCTAAACTACTGCTCTAGCAGTGCTTCCTCAAACATAGTCCCCTAATACCCTAATATTAGACTGTAGATTAGTGTTTACTAGTTAATTCTAGTCTAACATCTACTACTATTTGAAGATTAACTATTGCCTTAGTACAGCCTTTTACCTATAGACTAACAGGCAGACAGAGCGCTAAAACTAGGAGTTAGAAACGTACCTGCGCATCTATATAAACTACTAACAGGACAACTAGGTAGATTTGTTGCTATACGCAGAATACGCATATAACTTAAAGGCTTACTTAGCATATAGAGAGTCTCCTATTAAGGTAGCTTACAGGATTAACCTGCGAGGCTTTAATAGAGTCCCTAATAAGCACTAGTTACACTGCCCCCTAGAACTCTAGGCTAACAGTAGAAAGGCACTAGACCTCTGCTGGCAGGTGATTAGACAGCTGGAGCAGTAGCACAATCTATAGGTAGCAGTGAAGGATAGCTTAGAGTACGCCTAGAAGAGCAATTCTTGTTAGTATAACACTAAGTAGGTAGACAGACACTTTGCTAAAGGCAAGCAAGTGCTACTCTAAGCAAAGAACCTAACAACTAGTTAACTATCTAAGAAGTTTAACGCCTGTTACCTAGGTCTATTTACTATTGTAAAGAAGATTAGTAAACTAGCTTATAAGCTAGACCTACTACTATTAATAGACAGAGTGCACCTAGTGTTTAATGTATTGTTACTTAAACTATAGAGGGAACCCTTTACAGAGAGGAGGTTCTAGCTAGGTCCTACGCAGATCCTAGAGGACACTCTCCTAGTTAAGAGGTATAAAGTTAAAGGGATCCTGTAGCACTGTAATACTTAAGCCTGTAGGCGAGAGTACCTAGTAAAGTAGCTAGGTTAGCTAAATAAAGCAGCTACCTAGGAGCTACTAGAGAACCTTAACTACTGCAAGGAAATCCTTAAAGAGTACCTTAAGACAGTAACTAATACGCTACAGTAATCTGCTTGCAAGCGCAAGGCTAATGCTTAGTTAGGTTAAGGCAATCTAAACCTGCCTTAGTAGAAGAGGGGTTGCCTAAGGAAATCCCCTAGGATAGAACCCTTACATGCTAAAAACTGTAGATAATATATTAACCTAGGGTTACTATCCTAAGGCTGTAGATTAGCCTAGCAACTATCTAAGGTAGGGGACAAGGGTCTTAAGAGTATAGGGGTAGGCACAGAGGTTTATATAGGTATTATATTTAATCTATTGCTATATATTATCTAAAAAGCAATCTAAAAGTAGAAGGCCTTACAAACCCCTAGTAGGGCTAGGCTAGAAGTTAGGGCTACCTGTACAACAGCGCTCTAGAGTCCTCTAAGTGCCTAAAAACACTAATTTAGTAGGAGAGATTGTTAACTGCTAGAAAGGCGCAGCTGGGGCGTTAGCAGTAGAAGGTATATTAGTGCTGTAGTAGTACTAACACTTCTCTGCACCCCTAGCAGCACTATCCTGCTAGAACACACGCTTAACCTCTATGTTAATAACTACGTTAGATAGTTCCTTCTAGCTAACTGTACCTAAGGCAGCCTATATAGAAATTAGCTATAGTAAGGGCAAAGAGTTAGGGAAGAACTTACATTAAAGCGCTGTAGGTTATACTTACGCAAAACCTAATAAGCCTTATTATAGTTAACCTAACTTAAGCCTAAGTCCTTTATACAGTAACTAATAGCAGTATTATAGGACACAAAGCTAAGACAATAAGCTTTAGTGTAGTTAAAGGCAGTCTGCTAATAGTGCTAGACGTTACCTAGGATGTTATCCTTAGTTGCAGCGTCACCTTATTAGGTAGTCTCCTTATTTGTCTTGCAGATAGCACGCTTAAGAAGGAAGTTAAGCATGTTAATAGCGCAGCAGAAATAAGGCGCGATCTATATAGGTTAGTATTAGGTAGGCACTAGGCAGAGCTCTAGACTTACCTTAATGCATCTACTAATATTACTAGATATGCACCTATTACACACACTAAAATTGTTCTTGCGCGTACAGTACCCTGTAGGGCGCCTAAAGACCTAAATAAATAACTTAATTAAGCTATTAGGATTAGTAGAGGACTTAGTAGTAAGCTTCTTTACATACTTAGGGTACTAAAACTGCGTAAGGGAAGGCTATAGGGCTATATTATTAGGCAGCGCGTAGACAAAGTCTAGCAGCTTAGAGTTATTAATGTGCAAAGGTAGAAGAGGCATAATAATAATAAAGAAGTAGAGTAGAAAGTATGTAGAGTGTAAAGTAGAGTGTAGATAAGGAAGATAAAGTTAAGGTATCTACTTGTTATATACCGCGACTCTCTTACCTCTGTCTGCTACCTACTAATATTCTGCTACCTAACTACCTACTTTCTAAACAATTAAACGCCTATACTTTATATAGTTAGTAAGGAATAATACGCGCCTAATAGGACACTTGCTATACATCTATAAAGTATCCTAAGTCTAGAGCAAACAATAGCTAATAATATAACAAAGGTACTAGTTAACACTGCGCAATTAACAGATAAACTCTTGTAATAGGAGTAATCTAAGTATAGGGTAACGCCTCTAGGCACTGTTACAGTAAACTACCTATATATAGTATGTTGCCTTAGGCCTACTTGCGCAGGAGCAGGACAACCCCTAGGCACTAACTAGATACCCTATAGGGTACCTCTTAGGTAAAGGTAATAATATGTCTAACTAAACTGCTGTAGTAGTAAGGAAAACAGTCTACGCTCCTAGCAACTGTAGTTGTCTAGAACAAGGGTAATAATGTCTCTGCAGAGCTTATAGACAAAGGACCTTAGGCAAGGACACTTAACAACCTATAGGGGAACAAGTTGTTATACTAAACAGTCTAGGGCAGCAGATTACTGCACCTAACACTAGCTACTAGGCGATTGTAGTCCCTAGACTTAGAGTAGTAGTACCCTGCAGGGACTGTAGTAAGGCAATAGGTACCCTATAGGAAAACCTGCTACAAACACTATACAGCTTGTCCTGTATTTTCTACTATACTCCTAGAGGTTAAGGCTACTAGACTAAGAGTACTAGATCCTTAAGGGGACTAGGGTAAGGCTGCAGACACCCTACAGGGCAGTACTAGCTAGGCACTTGTTTAGTAATCTACTAAACTATTACCTAACTCCCTAACAGTCCTAACTATAGGTTTTAGAGTTAAACAATCCCTATAGATCTGTAGGTGAGGTTACCTAGCAAGCAGCAAACTAGTGCCAGTTGCACCCTATAGGGAGTTGTTTATGCTAACGTAACCTAATAGATCTAAACACCTACTAATAAGCAAGCTAGCTTTCTCCTAACTATTTTCCTCTTACGTTAGAGGTTTTTTTAGAGTTTAAATAGGCAAGCATTAGGCACATAGGGTTTAGCAGCCTAGGACAGACTGCAAGAAGGGGGCTATTATTAGGGGCTTTCTACCTTAGGCATGCCAACCCTTAGAGACACCTTAGGGCTACCCTAGTAACCTGTTAGAGCTTACACACGTATATATTCTCCTAAATCCTTAGGGGCTTAACCCCTAAGGATTTGTCTTATCCTATCTAATACTATACGTTTCGTCCTATCTCTCTTGCCTGCCTATAGTGCCCTTACACTTACTATCTCTAGGTAGCTAGTAAGGCTTAGCCTTTTCCTGTCTAGTTAATTTAAACTAGGATCTAGTTAGGGTTAGAGTTAGAGTTAGAGTTACTGCTTTAACATTTGTTAGCATAGTAGCTAGTCTTATTACACTTAAAGCAGGTAACACTACTCTTGTTATGTAGGCCTTTGTTAGTAGAGGTATTGTCTCCTTGCTTTTGCCTCTTGTACCTCTAGGTACCCTTATAGCGTGTGCTAGGTGTATAAGTTAGTAATAAACAGCGCAGGTTACGCTTAAGTGTAGAGCCTAACGCTACTAGGTCTTTGCGTGTAGCTAGTACCTAATAGTAATTAGTAATTGCCCTTTGTAATTCTAGCTAAAGCTTAGAGAATAAGTGTTAGACCCTCTATTATTTAGTATAGGGGGTAAGTTAATCCTCTAAGACCTCTAAGTAGGTTGCAAAAGCACAGACTATTTAGTCCTTCTGCTACATAGCATAAGCGTAAGCTGTAGCTAATTCTAAGGTGTAGTTTATAAGATTAGAGAGTAAGTCTAGTAAGTACTGTTTAAAGTACCCCTAGCTAGGTGTCTCTTCTTATACTCTAAACGTGCGCTTAAAGTGCGTGTACTAAAGCTCTCTTAGGTCCCCTAATAGGTACTACATTACCTAGAGTATCCTATCTTTAGGGTTGCTAAACTCTTATAGTAACAGTTAGAAGGCTATCTTGCAGGAGCAGAAGAACTTATAATGTTCTTTAAGATTCTTTCCCCTATATTTAGCTAGGTCTTTAGGTTTAAGTACGCGCTTTGTAGGTTAAGGTGTAAGTGTTATAGATACGTCCTGCTTATGCGTACTAGCCCTTAAGGTCTCCTTAACAGTCTCTACTATACTTAGGGTAGTGTAGTTCCCTATGCCCTCTAGTTGTGCAATCTTAGCTTTAAGTAAGCGTAGGCGCTATAAGGCCTAAAGCTTATTGCGTTAGTGTTTAGTAGCTTAAATACGCTCTTAAAGTGTTAGAGGTGCGCTTATTGTAAGGGTTAGGATCTCTTTGTTAATTAAAGAAATCCTACTAGAGTTATCCTCCTGCTAGGTTTAAGATAAGGGTAGTTAGATCTCTCTTGTAGGTGCCCCCTAACTGTTTGTTTAAGTAGTTAGAGCTATCCCTAGACTATTAGATTAATAAAGTATTATTATGTAAGTGTGAAGACTTCAGCTCGAACCTACTGAGCTACACTGCCTAAAAAGGTACAGTAATCCAATAGATAGATAGACTAAGGCTTGAATAGTATATACCTATAACAGTAAGGTTCTAGTTATAGGCAATAGTACTTGCTTCACACTAGGGATAGATAGTAGAGGGATGGCTATAGGTATATTAATAACAAGAATAATACTTGTCTTTCCTAAAGATAGTAAGCAGCGCAGGTTTTGCGCAGCTTTGCTAAGGGTGAGACTAATACCAACTAAGGATAGCTCTAGAACACTACAACACTAAACAATTCTATTGCAGGTTGTTACACAAGTATATAATACTAACTATCTAGCATTAGTAAATAATCCTAATCTTAGAGTAAGCTAACGCTAATTTGTACTAGGTCTCTATTTAAGATAGCAACACACTAGATATTTATTAACAACACTGTCTTTTAAGCAATAATAATAAATAGTAGCTAGCTTAGCTTGCACTAATAGAGGAGAAGATTATCTACTTACAAAACAAAGTAGACTTTAAGAAGGTAGAGATTAAGGCAGCTACACTAGATAACAAGACTATTGCTTAGAGGGTTTCTACAATTTAGTCTAGACTTTACCTTCTACGTTAGAAGAGGATAGGTAGCAATCTAGCTATAGTAGCGTTACTATAAGCAATACTCTAGTTATAGACTAATGTTAGGTCTTGTAGTAAGCCTATAACTACCTAATAACTTTGTTTAGAGTTAAAACCTTAAAAACTACTAAGTCTAAAGTTCTTAGTAGGCTAACAGCTAGCTACTAGTAGTACTGTAGAAACCTTAACTATAGATTTAATGCCCCTTAATTAGCTACTCTAGGCAGCGTAATTAATAGGCGTTCCCTAGATACATAAATTGCTAAAGCAATCCTAACCTTTAGGCACATAGAAGTGTACACAAAGCAATTTAATGCCTTCTGCGTATAAGCAGCGCTAACAATTACTTTATTAAGATTACCCCTTATCCTGCACCTACTACTTCTAGTTTTCCCTATCTATAGCAGGATCTATGCTAAACACCCCTATAAGTACCTCTACAGGTTTTATAAGGAGCTCTTAGACTTTAGGAACTTAAAAGTTATAAGAGGGTTATATGTAAGAGGCACGTAGAGTTAGAAAGTAAGAAAGTATAGCCCCTAGCAGTTAATAAAGAAAGTATAGCCCTTAATAATTATAGAAGTTCTAGAGGACTTTATTTTTATATAAGCCCTAACCTTGCCTATAAGAGTTGCTAGTAACTGTTAAGAGTCTAGTGTTCTTTGTCCCCTAGTTAGATTGTAAGTACTCTGCAAAGTACAACGCTGCAGCTTAGTAATATAGTAGTATATAACTACCGCCTAGCTCTACACGCAACACGTGCAGATTAAGCTAGGTTTATTACAAGGAAAGTTATATATAATATCCTTAGAGGTTCTAGCAATTACTGCTTGCAAGAGGAAGTAACAGATAGGTTAGCTGCCCCTATACGTTACTCCTTAGGCTTGCTAACGTGAAGGTAGAACTATCTAATTCTACTATACTATTTCTTAAACTTAATAATAGCGTGCAATAACTATTAAGGAGAACTCTACTAGCAAAGTCTTATAAACACTAACGCTGCTAGCAAAGGCAAGCGCTAGACAGTTACAATCTAACAATAAACGTAGTACCTAAAGTTTTTAAGTAGGGATTAGCTTAAGCTACATACCCCTAGGGATCTAACACCTAGACTTAGACTACCTCTAAACATAACGTAATAACATATAGTGTTTAACTGCAGCTGCTATAGTTAAGCGTAAGCACTTAATAAGCTAAAGCTTAAGTAGTATTAATAGGTGTGTAGTGTAGTGTCCTAAACTTATAATATAAAAGCTAGAGTTAACATTGCCTGTTACAAATTAAGAGTAAAGGTAAGGATACTACTAGTATAATACTATTATACTAAAGCGTAAGATAATTTAAAGTACAGTTTGTTGCAAAGCTTAAGCTAAAGCTATTACCTACGTTACTTTAATAACCTAGTGTGCTCTAGAGGTCTTGCTTTAGTAGCCTAGTGTGCTCTAGGGGTTTTGCTTTAATAGCCTAGTCTACTCTAGGTTCTTATACCCTTTATTAGCCTAGTAGATCTAGGGGTTAGTTAGTTGTTTATAGTGTAGTATAGTTACAGTTAAATAAGTGCCTAGAGTAATTAGCTAGGTTAACTATAAAAGATAATTAATGCTACTTCCTAGTAGTAAGGTGCAGCAGGCAAACGTTAAGGTAAGAGTTAGGGCATCTATAGGTAGTAAGCGTTAGTTTCACAGTAGAGTTAGCAGTACTTCCCAGCAGCAGAGTGTAGCAATTAACATTAGAGAAAGAGGTAGGAGAAGAACTATAGGTAGTAAGCGTTAGCCTTGCAATACAATTAGCAATACTTCCTAGTAGCAGAGCGTAGTAAATTAATGTTAGAGAAAGAGGTAGGATATCTATAAGTAGTAAGCGTTAGTCTTGCAATACAGTTAGCAATACTTCCTAGCAGTAGAGTTTAGTAGTTTAGTGTTGTAGCAAAGGTAGGAGCTTGCTTGTTAAAAGTTTTTGTATAGAGGTAGCTAGAAGCTTCTTAGCAGTTAGCCCTTACAGTAAGAGGTAAAGGTGTAATACTACCCTCTTATTAGCCTGCTAGATTAGTTAATATTGCGTAGGTAGTTTAGGCGTTAAATTAAGACGTTAAAAACAACTAAGTATAAAACTAGGGAGCAGTTAGAGTAAAGTATTAAAAGTGTGCTTTAGTATTACTTAGTTGCTAAATAGTAAGTATTACATATTTAGTATTAGTATTAGTCTATTGCTAAACTTTATATAGAACGTACAGCACGTTAGATACAAAACTCTCTAAGATTAATCCTCTAGAGTATTAGACAACGTTTGATAATATCTTATCTAGAGATGTAGAAGGTTATACTAGGAGTACTAGCCTGCTCTAAGCAGATATAACTTATTGCTTAATTTATTAAACTCTAGACTAGTAAACTATAGTAGGAAATAGGAACTATAGACTATACTGTATATAATAACTAGCTTATAAATTATAGAGATACTGCTAAAGTTCTGTTCTATTAAGCTAATTATACGTGCAGTAACCTCCTTCTCCTAGGATAGTTTAAGCTACACACTGCTAGTATTTAACTAGTTTAACTAAGTAACCTAATTGTCTAAGCTGTGCTCTAGGTACAGCGTAGCGTAGGTCCTACGTAGAGCAAAGAGAGTAAGCGCTTAAAGTATAGTGTTGCACTAAACACTAGTTAAGTTAGTTGCTATACGCCTATAATACACTACTACGTCCCTTTGCAAAAGACGCTAAGCTAGTAGAGTATTAGTCCTGTTAGATTTAGTACTGTTAATTTCGCCTACGTATAGGGGTTGGAATAATTTAGCAAGCTGCACTAATAACTCTATTAGTTCTGCTAGCTAAAGATAGTTATTAGGGTAGTTATTACTAGTATTCTCGCATTTGTATAAGGGCAGGTAAGTAGATTTCCTTCCCTTCTTTAGCTAGATAGGGCTTAAGAGAGGTGTATTAGGTAGTTTACGTTTAATAAACAATTTTACTATTGCTAGTTTAGTTAGCGTAGGTTCTAGGGTTAGAGGTCCTGTTAGTATATTAAAAGGTTTAGTTCTGTGTGCATTAATATACAGCTAAAACCTACTAGATATGCTATCTTAAAAACACTAGTAGTTGTTAAAACACCTAGCTATGCCTATTGCAAAGCGTGTAGTCTAACCCTACCTAATATTAGTTACTATTAAGTTACTGTTGCGCAACTAAGCGCGTAGAGTTACATACGCAGCTTGTTTTCTAACAGAGCGTGCTAATTTAGTTAAGCTGCTCTACCCCAGCAACGCTGGTTCTAAGCGGCCCTAATACTGGCCAAACGCTTGTTAAGCAAGATCACGTAACCTACACATTTTATTTGTATTTAAGCAACACGTTCTATATAGAAAAATAGACACTAATTAAATTAATTAATTACTTAAGTATAGTCCTGTAAGCTCTATTACAGTTATAAGCCTAGCTTCCTAAGCATAGTAGATCTCCCTGCGCACTTAGCAAACAAGCTTATTAGACTTAGCTTAACTGCTCTAATTACCTAATTATCTTTCTATCCCTACTAAACGCTACTATAGGCAAGCTTGTTAACTACAATAAGTAAGCTCTCTTAGGTGTCCCTATAGGACCCTATTAGCTTAAAACAAGATCTAATTAGCCTAATTAGTACATCTAACTTACGTAGCACGCTAAGCTTTGTAACATATAGGATATAGTAGATCTAGACGCTAAAGACGCCCTAGGCATGCACAAAGGAGCGCCTAAACTACCTATTATAGGCTTGCTCCCTACTTAACTACTAGCTTAATCTACCTAAAGCTAGAGCACCTAACCTAACAAGCCTCTAACAGGCTAAATAACAAGCGTTAAGAACTATAACAAGGAGCTCCTTAGATACAAGATTAGAGCAAGTAAGTAGGCTGCTAAGGCAGAGCGCCTTTAGAAGATCTAGAACTAGGTTAACACAACAGTATTGCTATTAATCCTCTTACTAGTAATAGTGAAGCTTGTTACTAATAATACTACAACGCTGTAATTGCTTATGCAAGCACTAAAAGAGGAGCTTGCTCTAACAGATGTTAGCACCTAGAACTAGGTTAGGGTAGAGTACTAACAGCATCTTAGAGCGGCTAAACAGACAAGAGCCGCTCTATAAGACTGGTACAATAGGTAGTTATACCTCTATAGAAGAGCTAAGTTATATAAGCTTCTAGAGGTTAATAGGGCGCTTGCTGTGCAGGATTTCTTAGATGCCTTAAGTTATAGGATTGCCCTAGATTAGGCTTGTACTATAAACTAAAGGATTATCTAGGATAGTATCCTAGGGCTTAATTTACTTAATTTAGACAAAGTAAGTAGGGTCTTTAGTAGTTTAATGCATAAGCACACTATAAGAGCAGGAAAAGATAACCTAGGAGTATTTGCAACATTTAGAAGCTAAACAGATACTACTTAAGCTCCTGCTACTAACTCTAAGAGCTTAAGTAGGTACTCCTGCCCTTATAAACAAAAAGGAGAGACTTATAAGTAGAAACTAACTAACTACTAACGCCTAGAGACAGTAGTTAGAGGGAGCTCCTTACTGCCTATCTACATAAGTAAAAGCTATTACAAGGATACTCTCTAGAGGCTTAAGAGCTAAGAGTATATAGATACTAGGAAGACAATTAAGCAGCTTAATTAGACCCTAAAAGCTCTATTAGCTATAACAGCTCTACTAGCAAAAGCACCTAAAGTTAAGTTTCCTAGCAATGTATAAGCTGCTCTAATTAATTTAAAAATAATGCAACTAAGCAACCTAGCTAAGAAACCTAGGGTTTACAACCTTATAGATTTCAACGCTTATCTACTCTTAGAGAGTACAATTTTAGATAATAGAGCAGCTACACACTTAGTTAACAGCGCAGATTAGCTTGTACCTAGGTTATTTCGCCCAGCTAACTCTACTAACACTATAGAGGTAGGCACACAAGCGTTTCTAGTAGTAGGATAAGGAGCTTGTTTGTTTAAAAACGTGTTACATAGAAAGCGTAGCCTATATATAGAAGACCTGCTCCTTAAGGATATAGTAGTAGTAGAAGGTTTCTACGTTAACATTATTTCTAAGGCACGCCTCTAAGAGAAAGGAGTTTAGTACTTAGGGCTAGACAGCTTACTCTAAGTAGAGTACATTAATAATCTAAATAGGAGCGTTATATGTGCTACTCTTAAGCGCGCTTACAACCTTACTTTCTTTAAATATAAGCTACTATCCTACTACCCTCTAATCCTTAACGCAGTAATAAAATAATTATATAAGTCTTACCTATAAAGCTCTGCTAAACACCTCTAGCACGCTAGAGCAGGTTATCTAGGCCTAGAAGCTCTAAAAGCACTAGTACAATAAGTGCGCAGCGTACACATTAATAGCACGCTCTAAAAAGATTATAAGGTCTACTTAATAACCTACGCCAAGCAAGTTATATCTTAATAGAAATAGGAAAAACCTGCTAAACCCTTTTAGAGAATTAGCTAGGATCTGTTTAATATGCCTATAGGAAGGAGTAGCAAATTATAGATACTTTTAATTAAGGAGTACTATAGTAGGAAGCTCTTTACGTACTTACTGCTAGGGAAGACTTAAGTAGAGATACTACAGGTACTTACAAGTTTCTTAAGCTAGGTACATACCTAGTACAAGCTCTATATCTGCAAGATAAGTTAAGACAACAATACTGCTACTCTCCTATAGCAAGGGAGCTCCTAATATAAGCGCTAGGCAATTAATAAGGGAATAGATATTAAGCGTATACCTCTATATACCTACAAGCTAAATAGGGCAGTAGAAAGAGTAGGGCAGGAAATAATTACTAAATCTATTAAAATAAGGAGTAGTGCAAACCTACCTAAGAAGCTCTAGCTAGAAGTTGTAGCAGCAGCAACATAGCTCTATAATATAAGTCTAACTTACTTAAATAAGCTATAGAGCCTAAACAAAGAGCTTAATTACTAGTTTACTTACTATTTCTGCTAGTACAAACCTAAGCAGGTAAGAGCACTAATAGCTAATCTAAGACCTAATTAGAGCAGGATATACGCCTATAGCTGCAGAGCGTATCCCCTAAATAGGGAACAAGCAGCTAGGCGTAATTAGAGAAGCTTTAAAGTAACTCTAAGGGGTTATATTAGATACTTAGTAGGGTACTAAGCTTCTAACATATACTAGATATAGGTCCCTAAACTAAACTAGGTAATTACAACGTGTAACGTAACCTTTAATAAGGAGCTCTTTTATAATAAATTAGATAAGTTGTTAGCCCTTATAGTCTAAGAAGTAGAAGTAGTTGTAGATATTCTATATAAACCTAATAAGATAGAGGTAGAAGAAGTAATAGAGCTCCCCCTTAAACAAAGAGACCTATTGCTTAGCTTGTCTACTAAGCACTAGCTTAGGGGTAACACTTAGGGAGAACCTTAATTGCTAGAAGGCTAGTCTAGTAGAGAGGGAGCCCCTAGGATAGATACTACACGCGCAGCAAGCTTAGCTAGTAAGCTGCTAGAGATCTGTGCAGAACAACGCTAAGAAACAGGTTTACTTTCCCCTAACTAAACGCCTAAACTAGAGCAGTTAAGTATAGGTAGGGAAGCTCCTAATAAGGAGGATAATCTAACTAGTAGCTTACAGGAAGTGCACTTAACTGTAGAAGAAGAGAGCGAGCTAGTAGATAGTAAGGATCTTAATAATCTACTAAGACCTGCTTTGCTGCTTGTTCTAATACCTTCTTAAAGATTAACGTAAGTAGATAAGGCAGGTAGGAGACGCGCGTATTAGCAGAGAATCTAGGGCCTACCTATAAGATAGAGCTGCTGTTGCAGCAGATATGCCTATAAATATAGCACTATTCTTAGAGTAAGAGTGCGCGTACCTTTTGCTCTATTTTGGTGCGATAGTTATAAGCCCGGCTTCCTAAGCACAGTAGATCTCCCTGCGCACTCAGCAAACAAGCTTGTTAGACTTAGCTCAACCACTCTAATTACCTAATTATCTTTCTATCCCTACCAAACGCCACTATAGGCGAGCTTGTTAACTACAATAAGCAAGCTCTCTCAGGTGTCCCTATAGGACCCTATCAGCTCAAAACAAGATCTAATTGGCCTAATTGGTACATCTAACTCACGTGGCACGCTAAGCTTCGTGACGTATAGGATATAGTAGATCTAGACGCTAAAGACGCCCTAGGCATGCACAAAGGAGCGCCTAAACTACCTATTATAGGCTCGCTCCCTACTTAACTACTAGCTTAATCTACTTAAAGCTAGAGCACCTAACCTAACAAGCCTCTAGGCTAAACAAGCGTTAAGAACTATAACAAGGAGCTCCTTAGATACAAGATTAGAGCAAGCGAGTAGGCTGCTAAGGCAGAGCGCCTTTAGAAGATCTAGAACTAGGTTAATATAACAGTATTGCTATTAATCCTCTTACTAGTAATAGTAAAGCTTGTTACTAATAACACTATAACGCTGTAATTGCTTATGCGAGCACTAAAAGAGGAGCTTGCTCTAACAGATGTTAGCACCTAGAACTAGGTTAGGGCAGAATACTAACAGTATCTTAGAGCGGCTAAACAGTTAAGAGCTGCTCTATAAGACTGGTACAATAGGTAGTTATACCTCTATAGAAGAGCTAAGTTATACAAGCTTCTAGAGGTTAATAGGGCGCTTACTGTGCAGGATTTCTTAGATGCCTTAAGTTATAGGATTGCCCTAGATTAGGCTTATACTATAAACTAAAGGATTATCTAGGATAGTATCCTAGGGCTTAATTCACTTAATTTAGATAAAGTAAGTAGGGTCTTTAGTAGTTTAATGCATAAGCACACTATAAGAGTAGGGAAAGATAACCTAGGAGTATTTGCAACGTTTAGAAGCTAAACAGATACTACTTAAGCTCCTGCTACTAACTCTAAGAGCTTAAGTAGGTACTCCTGCCCTTGTAAACAAAAAGGAGAAACTTATAAGTAGAAACTAACTAACTGCTAACGCCTAGAGATAGTAGTTAGAGGGAGCTCCTTACTGCCTATCTACATAAGCGAAAGCTATTGCAAGGATACTCTCTAGAGGCTTAAGAGCCAAGAGTATACAGATACTAGGAAGGCAATTAAGCAGCTTAATTAGACCCTAAAAGCTCTATTAGCAATAACAGCTCTACTAGCAAAAGGTATCCTACCTAAAGTTAAGTTTCCTAGCAATGTACAGGCTGCTCTAATTAATCTAAAAATAATGCAACCAAGCAACCTAGCTAAGAAACCTAGGGTTTATAACCTTATAGATTTTAACGCTTATCTGCTCTTAGAGAGTACAATTTTAGATAATAGAGTAGCTACACACTTAGTTAACAGCGCAGATTAGCTTATACCTAGGTTATTTTGCCTAGCTAACTCTACTAACACTGTAGAGGCAGGCACACAAGCGTTTCTAGTAGTAGAACAAGGAGCTTGTTTGTTTAAAAACGCGTTACACAGAAAGCGCAGCCTGTATATAGAAGACCTGCTCCTTAAGGATGTAGTAGTAGTAGAAGGTTTCTATGTTAATATTATTTCTAAGGCACGCCTCTAAGAGAAAGAAGTTTAGTACTTAGGGCTAGACAGCTCGCTCTAAGTAGGGTATATTAACAATCTAAATAGGAGCGTTGTATATGCTACCCTTAAGCGCGCTTACAACCTTACCTTCTTTAAATACAAGCTACTATCCTACTACCTACTAATCCTTAACGCAGTAATAAAACAATTATATAAGTCTTACCTACAAAGCTCTGCTAAACACCTCTAGCACGCTAGAGTAGGACATCTAGGCCTAGAAGCTCTAAAGGCACTAGTAAAACAAGCGCGCAGCGTACACATTAACAGCACGCTCTAAAAAGATTATAAGGTCTGCTTAACAACCTACGCTAAGCAAGTTATATCTTAACAGAAATAGGAAAAACCTGCTAAACCCTTTTAGAGAATTAGCTAGGATCTGTTTAATATGCCTATAGGAAGGAGTAGCAAATTATAGATACTTTTAATTAAGGAGTACTATAGTAGGAAGCTCTTTACGTACTTACTTCTAGGGAAGACTTAAGTAGAGATACTGCAGGTACTTATAAGTTTCTTAAGCTAGGTACGTACCTAGTACAAGCTCTGTATCTGTAAGATAAGTTAAGATAATAATACTGCTACTCTCCTATAGCAAGGGAGCTCCTAATATAAGCGCTAGGCAATTAATAAGGGAATAGATATTAAGCGTATACCTCTATATACCTACAAGCTAAACAGGGCAGCAGAAAGAGTAGGGCAGGAAATAATTACTAAATCTATTAAAATAAGGAGCAGTGTAAACCTACCTAAGAAGCTCTAGCTAGAGGTTGTAGCAGCAGCAATATAGCTCTATAACATAAGTCTAACTTACTTAAACAAGCTCTAGAGCTTAAACAAAGAGCTTAATTGCTAGTTTAATTACTATTTCTGCTAGTATAAACCTAAGCAGGTAAGAGCACTAACAGCTAATCTAAGACCTAATTAGAGCAGGATATACGCCTATAGCTGCAGAGCGTATCCCTAAATAGGGAACAAGTAGCTAGGCGTAAGCAGAGAAGCTTTAAAGTAACTCTAAGGGGTTATATTAGATACTTAGTAGGGTACTAAGCTTCTAACATATACTAGATATAGGTCCCTAAACTAAACTAGGTAATTATAACGCGTAATGTAACCTTTAATAAGGAGCTCTTTTATAACAAATTAGATAAGTTATTAGCCCTTACAGTCTAAGAAGTAGAAGTAGTTGTAGATATTCTATATAAACCTAATAAGATAGAGGTAGGAGAAGCAATAGAGCTCCCCTTAAATAAAGAGACCTATCGCTTAGCTTGTCTACTAAGCACTAGCTTAGGGGTAACACTTAGGGAGAACCTTAATTGCTAGAAGGCTAGTCTAGTAGAGAGGGAGCCCCTAGGATAGATACTGCACGCGCAGCAAGCTTAGCTAGCAAGCTGCTAGAGATCTGTGCAGAACAACGCTAAGAAACAGGTTTACTTTCCCCTAACTAAACGCCTAAACTAGAGCAGTTTAGTATAGGTAGGGAAGCTCCTAATAAGGAGGATAATCTAACTAGTGGCTTACAGGAAGTGCACTTAACTGTAGAAGAAGGGAGCGAGCTAGTAGATAGTAAGGATCTTAATAATCTACTAAGACCTGCTTTGCTGCTTATTCTAATACCTTCTTAAAGATTAACATAAGTAGATAAGGCAGGCAGGAGACGCGCGTATTAGCGGAGAGTCTAGAGCCTACCTACAAGACAGAGCTGCTAGATAGAGAACTACAAGCGCGATAAGCCTACTGCTAACAATAATAGAGCAGGTTAGTACTCTGTAATAAGCAATAAATAATCACAGATACGCCTAGCTTATCTACCTACTGTTTAAACATGCAAACAAATATAGCATAGATAGAAGAGAGCTGCTTACTGCCTACGCGGTAATTGTTGCCTTAACTCTAAAAAAGGAAAGACTAGTTGCTTAAAACAAGCGCTAGTTACATAGGGACAAGCTCCCTCTACTGCTAAACAAATAGAAAGATCTACTCTATCACCTACTAGGAGCTCTTTTTTGCTAGGCCTGCTAAAAAGAGATAGACACGCTTATTAAGAAGGAAACGTAGAGAGAAATTAACTAATTAAGCGCCTTATTAAGGCCCCTACCGCTTAAATAGGTCTTTACCTACAAATTTAACTAGGATAGCTACTTCCTTAAATGTAAGGTAAGGATATACGTACATAGAGATCTATAGGCAAAGGATTTAATTGTCTTAACCTACGCTACAACGCTTGCTACTTGCTTATTTTGCACTATAGTAGTAATCGCAGCCTAGTTTAACCTAGAGCTCTGTTAGTATAACGTAACTAGCGCATTTCTAAACGCAAGCTACTAAGACAAACCTTAGGTGCTCTGTAAATTACTAGATAGATTTAAGAAACCTAAGCAAGTTGTTCTACTACTATAAGCTCTATACAGGTTACGCAATTTGCTAGTCCTGTAGTATAAAGAGCTCTCTAGTACGCTCTAGAAGCTTAGTCTCTTAGCATTAAAAGAAGAGCTGTGCCTATTCTATAATCCTAAATAGAAAATAGTGCTACTCTTCTATGTTAATAATATTCTCCTTGCCTATTACAGTAATAATTAAGCTGCTGCTAAACAGCTAATAAGCTTATTAATAGAAAAATACTAAATTAAAGACTATAGAGCTGCTAAATAGTTTCTAGGCATTTAAATAATTAGAAACTAAGAGGCTTATACTATAACTCTCGCGCACAACTCCTATATTAATAAGCTTGCTACTAAATTTAAGATAGTAGAGAAGGGTACCTTCTCTACAGTCCTATTTCCTACAGAAGAGCTGCTTAAATATAGTAGAGAAGCTTTAAAACAAGAGGTTAAAGCGTTTTAAGAACAAGTTAGGTCTATACTCTATATAGTAATTATAATTTAACTAGATGTAGCATACGCTGCCTCTTAGCTATCTTATTATTTAATAAATCTAGGAGCAGCTTACTTTAAAGCAGCTGCTTAGGTTTTAGCTTATTTGTATAGAATAAAGCATCTAGGTATAAGGTACAGCGCTTACAAAGGCAGTTATCTGCTTATATGTAGAGACGCCTTATTTGCTAACAATAGAGAGTCCTGTTAATCTTCCTAGGGGTATATTATGCAGCTCTTTAGTAGTCTAATTATCTAGAAAGCTGCACAGCAGTTAACAGTAACTACTTCTACTACTAAGGCTAAATTACTCGCTTTAGAGCATATAGCTAAAGAGTTAGTAGCTCTAAAACAATTCCTAGGAGAACTTTAGCTAGACTTAAGGGTGCTGTAGGAGATTTTCTATAACAACTAATAAACTATCTAACTAGTAGTTAAAGAGAGTAATTAGCTTACTACCTAGCTGCGCTATGTAGATATCTAAAATATATAGTTAAAACAAGAGTACGCTAAGGGAAACCTCTAAGTAACCTACCTTAAAACAAGTAAGATGCTAGCTAACAGCCTTACAAAAGCGCTTCCTAGATAAGCTTATAAGCGCTTTCTATCGCATTTAAACTTACAGAGCATTAGTTAAGAGGGAAAGACTTAGTTATAGAAAAAGAGTAGGTTAATAGAGAAAGAGAAGATCTTTAAATTGCTAGGGAGGATAACCCCTCCTAAATAGGTATAAGTCTCCCTAGACTGCTAGTAGCAGCTCTTTTAAGCGCACGCCTAGCAGCTAAGGAGCTTACAAAAACAAATTAACTATAGGTAGAGAGGATAACTCCCTCCCTATAGGTTTTATCTTAAAGAACCTACTTACAAATAGGTACTTAAAATTCATACCTATCTGCAAGCAGGCCCTTTACTACCTAGATAGCAGTACGTAGGTTAGTAGCCTACTAAACGCTTGTTAGCTACTGTTATTAACTAAAAACTAAGTTACTTACTAAAGTTGTCACTCTGCTAGAGGAAGCAAGCTCCTCTACTAGTTTAAGCCTAAGCAGCTTAAGGGCAGGGGGCTACAAGCTGTTAGTCTACTACTTAACTGCTCTTTTTAAAGAAAATATATATAGTAGGCAGCAGGAGTGCCTAAAGGCATAACGCTAGCAGCGCTTGCTGTAGTAGCTAGCAGCAGTGTTGTTAACACATAGCGCAACTAAGCTGCTTGCTAGCAGCGCGTCTACGCAGTACGCGTAGGGTATTAACCTGCGCGCACCAGGCACTGGAGCGCCTAAGACAGGGGCAGGGGGCGTGGGCGTAGGTGTGAGCATAGGCGGCGGTGGCAGCGCAGCGGCGTAGGCAGCAGCAGTAGCAGCAGCCATGGCGGCGGTAGCAGCAGCAACTGCTGAAGGAGCAGGCAGAGCTGCAACTATAGGCTTAGGCGAGGGTAAGGGTAAGAGAGCAGGCGCAGGCGAGGGCGAGCAGGTAGCTGGCAGCCAGCCAGCTTAGGCAGTAGCTTAGGCAGTGGAGGCAGCAGCAGTGCACGCGCAGCGCTAGGTTTTAGTCTGTTTCTATACCTAAGTTAGCAAACCTCTAAAAAGAACTAGGAAAACGTTAATAGCAAGATTAGTTAGATAACATCTAATAATAAAGCTCTTAACTAATTAAGAAGCTAGAAACAATTAGCTAGAGAGTACTTAGGTGCGCAGAAAATAATTTAGTATACTTATAGGCATATTAATAGATATAACTAGAGAAATAGAGAAATTAAGCAGGTAGGACGCTTATATAGGGAAGTAACTAGGTTAGTAAAGGTAAAGCTGCTAGATTATAGTCCTTACGCTTACTCTTACTACCTAGAAATGCTTAACCTAAGAAGTGCTTACCTTAACTATAACTAAGCAGCTTAATAGCTAGCTACAGGCTTAGAAAATTTAGCTATTAAAAATAAGCGCCTAAACTAGCAACAAACTGCTTGTAATAGTAGCCTAAAAGTTAGAGAGGTCTCTTAAAAGGAAGAGTATCTAGAGTACGCTGTAGGCGTGCAGTAATCTTAGATATCTAAGGAAATACAAAAATCTAAGATTAGAGCTCTATAATTACTAAGGGTACGCTCCTAGTTTAGTTGTTCCTAATATAGGATTAACTAGGGGGTGTGTTATATAACTAAGCGCGTAGAGTTACATACGCAGCTTATTTTCTAATAGAGCGTGCTAATTTAGTTAAGCTGCTCTACCTAGCAACGCTAGTTCTAAGCAGCCCTAATACTAGCCAAACGCTTGTTAAGCGAGATTACGTAACCTACACATTTTATTTGTATTTAAGCAGCACGTTCTACATAGAAAAATAGACAGATTAAATTAATTAATTACTTAAGTATAGTCCTGCAAGCTCTGTAACAGTTATAAGCCTGGTCTGCTGATGCTGCGCCAGCAGGTGCTGTGAGGATTCTGAGTTAGGTGGGTGACTAGAGCTGAGAGCTGCAGCTGCAGGGGGTTGTCCTAACGGCTGGACAGAGCGTTAGGCCTGACCCTACTACAAAAGTTAGTTAGCAAAAATACCACATAAGGGCTCTTAGACCTTACCCTGCAGCTACTCAGCCCTAGCATTTACTGCGATATCTCTACCTCCTGCCTCCTAGCTAGAGGTGAGGGGGTGTGTTGCAGCAGATATGCCTATAAATATAGCACTATTCTTAGAGTAAGAGTGCGCGTACCTTTTGCTCTATTTTAGTGCGATAGCTGCTAAATAGAGAACTGCAAGCGTAATAAGCGTAATAAGCCTGCTAACAACAATAATAGAGCAGGTTAGTACTCTATAATAAGCTCTATAAATAATTACAGATACGCCTAGCTTATCTACCTACTATTTAAACATGCGAACAAATATAGCATAGATAGAAGAGAGCTACTTACTACCTACGTAGTAATTATTACCTTAACTCTAAAGAAGGAAAGACTAGTTACTTAAAACAAGCGCTAGTTACACAGGGACAAGCTCCCTCTACTGCTAAGCAAATAGAAAGATCTACTCTATTACCTACTAGGAGCTCTTTTTCGCTAAGCCTGCTAAAAAGAGATAGACACGCTTATTAAGAAGGAAATGTAGAGAGAAATTAACTAATTAAGCGCCTTATTAAGGCCCCTACTACTTAAATAGGTCTTTACCTACAAATTTAACTAGGATAGCTACTTCCTTAAATATAAGGCAAGGATCTGCGTATGTAGAGATCTACAGGCAAAGAATTTAATTGTCTTAACCTACGCTACAATGCTTACTACTTGCTTATTTTGCACTATAGTAGCAATTGCAGCCTAGTTTAACCTAGAGCTCTATTAGTATAACGTAACTAGCGCGTTTCTAAACGCAAGCTACTAGGACAAACCTTAGGTGCTCTATAAATTACTAGATAGATTTAAGAAACCTAAGTAAGTTATTCTACTACTACAAGCTCTATACAGGTTACGCAATTTGCTAGTCCTATAGTATAGAGAGCTCTCTAGTACGCTCTAGAAGCTTAGTCTCTTAGCATTAAAAGAAGAGCTGTGCCTGTTCTATAATCCTAAACAGAAAATAGTGCTACTCTTCTATGTTAACAATATTCTCCTAGCCTATTACAGCAACAATTAAGCTACTGCTAAACAGCTAATAAGCTTGTTAATAGAAAAGTATTAAATTAAAGACTATAGAGCTGCTAAATAGTTTCTAGGCGTTTAAATAATTAGAAACTAAGAGGCTTATACTATAACTCTTACGCACAACTCCTATATTAACAAGCTTGCTACTAAATTTAAGATAGTAGAGAAGGGGTCCTTCTCTACAGTCCTATTTCCTATAGAGGAGCTACTTAAATATAGTAGAGAAGCTTTAAAATAAGAGGTTAAAGCGTTTTAAGAACAAGTTAGGTCTATACTCTATACAGTAATTATAATTTAACTAGATATAGCATATGCTGCCTCTTAGCTATCTTATTATTTAATAAATCTAGGAGCAGCTTACTTTAAAGCAGCTGCTTAGGTTTTAGCTTATTTATATAGAATAAAGCATCTAGGTATAAGGTACAGCGCTTACAAAGGCAGTTATCTGCTTATATATAGAGACACCTTATTTGCTAATAATAGAGAGTCCTGTTAATCTTCCTAGGGGTATATTATGCAGCTCTTTAGCAGTCTAATTATCTAGAAAGCTGCACAGCAGTTAACAGTAACTACTTCTACTACTAAGGCTAAATTACTTACTTTAGAGCATATAGCTAAAGAGTTAGTAGCTCTAAAACAATTCCTAGGAGAACTTTAGCTAGACTTAGGGGTGCTGTAGGAGATTTTCTATAACAACTAATAAACTATCTAACTAGTAGTTAAAGAGAGCAAGCAGCTTACTACCTAGCTGCGCTATGTAGATATCTAAAATATATAGTTAAAACAAGAGTACGCTAAGGGAAACCTCTAAGTAACCTACCTTAAAACAAGTAAGATGCTAGCTAATAGCCTTATAAAAGCGCTTCCTAGACAAGCTTATAAGCGCTTTTTATTACATTTAAACTTACAGAGCATTAGTTAAGAAGGGAAAGACTTAGTTATAGAAAAAGAGCAGGTTAATAGAGAAAGAGAAGATCTTTAAATTACTAGGGAGGACAACCCCTCCCTAAATAGGTATAAGTCTCTCTAGACTGCTAGTAGCAGCTCTTTTAAGCGCACGCCTAACAGCTAAGGAGCTTACAAAAACAAATTAACTATAGGTAGAGAGGACAACCCCTCCCTATAGGCCTTAAAGAACCTACTTACAAATAGGTACTTAAAATTTATACCTATCTATAAGTAGGCCCTTTACTACCTAGATAGCAGTGCGTAGGTTAGTAGCCTACTAAACACTTATTAGCTACTATTATTAACTAAAAACTAAGTTACTTACTAAAGTTGTTACTCTGCTAGAGGAAGTAAGCTCCTCTACTAGTTTAAGCCTAAGCAGCTTAAGGGTAGGGGGCTATAAGCTATTAGTCTACTACTTAACTACTCTTTTTAAAGAAAATATATATAGTAGGCAGCAGGAGTGCCTAAAGGCACAACGCTAGTAGCGCTTGCTGCAGTAGCTAGCAGCAGTGTTGTTAACGCATAGCGCGACTAAGCTACTTGCTAGCAGCGCGTCCACGCAGTACATACAGGGTATTAACCTACGCGCACTAGGCACTAGAGCGCCTAAGGTAGGGGCAGGCAGCGTAGGGGTGGGCAGCAGCTGTTAGGTTCTCTTTTAATAAGGGTGGCACGCTATTAAGCATTAGAAAGTAGAGGATAGTATTGCAGGTTAAGGATAGACAAATTGCTACTAAAGGAGTAGAGCAATTTACTTGCGTTATATAGTTACGCTACCCCTATTCCTTAATTAGGCTATGCTAGCCTTGTAGGGAACTACTAGAACTTATTAGTCCTAATAATATCCCCCTTCTAAGGTGGCTCGCCCTAAGCCACAGATATTATAGGCTTTTTAGGTAGAGTAGGTAACTATAGTCTGTTATAGACTAGACAGTAACAAAGTTACAGGAGAGTAGTGCTTTAGTATTTAGAGGTATTCCCTTAAGCTTATGCGTAGGTTTAGGCAGCTCTACCTTTACCTTCCCTTTTACCTTTACCTTTACCTAGGAGTCGCGCTACTGCCTAGAAAATAAGTAGGGCAACGCGTTGCTAGTACAGTGCCTAGATATACCCTACGTTATCCCCTATTTTAGTCTATTACTCCTACACTCTACTCTAATTTTTAGTAAGTTAGTGCTTTTCTCTAGCTAGGATAGGTTCCCTTTTGCTAGTCTAGGATAACCCTTAATAGGTTATTATAGGTTGTTATAACTCTACAGGCAGCTGACTAGATTCTCTAGGCTCTAACAATTTTAACAGTATATCCCCTAGCCTACTAGCCCGCTGCACTGCACCCTACTGCCCCCTACACGTCTAGACCACTTAAGATTATAGATCTAAACGCTGTAGGCAACAATATAGCGCACAATAGTGTGCAGTTATACTAGGTCTGTGTTTAATGCGTCTGTAGCTTTGCTGTAGGCTAGTATAAGCATTATAGAAGGACTGGTTATGTCTATGTCTAAATTACCCCTACTAATGTTAACTTATATAAGGCATGGCTGTTGCAGACAGACTTAGGTAAGTTAGAGTAGGTTATACGCTGCTTCTAATGCTTCTCTTCTAACTAGGAGTGTATTACTATATATATTCCCCTCCTTTAGCCTAATTGTAACCCCTTATAGGTTATAACTAACTCTAGCAGCTCTATTTAAAGCATAATAGTAACTTAGCTAAGATTTGCAACATTCTCTAGGCTTTAGAGTTTAGCGTCTAAGACCTAGACTAGGGCATAGTTAATAATAAGCTCCTATAGCGCCTATTAACTAAGATAGAAAAGAAAGCGTCTAAGTTTAAGCTTATGTCCCTCTGTTAGCCTATCTCCTAGGCCTATAGTTAGTAAGTTGTCCTCTTTAAGTAGTTTTAGTCTATTATAGGTTATTCTTACACCTCTAGTAGCACTTACATCCCTTACGCTGCTTACTTCTACCTACACACTAGTGCTATAGCTAATAATAAGGACCCTTGCTCTAAGTTCTGCCTAGACTAGCGTTAGCGTAGTAAGAAGGCTGTGTTAGTACGTGCTAAAGCTAGCAAGCGCACCCTTAAGGCTGCTGTTACTAATAGGGTTGCTAAGGAGACTAATTCACTACGCAAGCAGGTATGTATGCTTATCTTGTCTCTAGATAGACTATTCTAACTTATTATAGGCTAAGGTTTGCAATTATGCTCTAAACCCTAGTTCTAAGCGCAGAAAACTAGGTGATGCTTTGGTTGCAGAGATAGCTGCGCTTATAAGGGAGAAAAGCTTTGCTACTAGCGCTAAGAAGGGCTCTTTGTCTAAGAAGATTAAGACTCTGCAGAAGAGGCTAGATAAGCATAATAAGGTTTAAGAGTAGTAAGAGCGCGTTATAATAGGTCTTAATAGACTATTATAGCTAGTATAACAACATAACTATAAACAATTTCTATAGTTAGATTTCCTTAGAAATCCTAGATATACCTAAGCCTTTAGCTTAAATTTAATAGAGTACTTGCTTTAATATCCTATGTTTTCTTCTTGTAATGTTAGAAGCTTTGTGCCCTTATAGATTAAACTGTTGTAATTTAGACTAGGTTCTTGTAGTCTATAATAGATAATTATAGATCCTAAGAGATGCTTATAAGTTAGGCTAAGGTAATCCTAAAGTATAACGCTGTTAAACACCCTAAAAACCCTGTAGGAAAACTAGTAAAGGTACGTTGTCTCCTTAGGATCCTCTTATTACCTTTGCTTATCCCCCTTCTTTTTTTTTTTTAGGGTTACCCTTAACTCCTATAAGGCTTTTCCTTTGTATTTCTCTTAGGCTATATACCTTTAGATTTCTAAAATTGTTAAAGGACGTTACTAGAGATATTTTAACCAGGCTCCTAGGAGTTTTCTTTGTCTCTATAGCTGGTCTATTTAACTAGATATTCCTACTAGTTATATTCTCCCTTGCGTCTATCTAGTATAGTGTCTACTTTATAGATATTATTACTATGCTTACGCAGTATGTCTACAATTAGGACCTCTAGGTGTAGAATAAGACCTTTTAGATTATACAGCTCTAGCAGCAACGCATAGAAGACTAGATGTACGCTCTATAACCCTAGAAGGTTGACTTTAAATGCTGTTAGACTATACTAGTCTACTATACAACCTAGACCTAGGTATTTCTAGTTAAGCTTCTTCTTAGGTCTTGTTAACCTAATGTGCTAATTTAACACTATTACTTAATTACCTACTTTAAACGTATGTGCTAAGCGTTTCTTGTCTGTGTACAATTTCTAGTATTTATTTGCAGCAATAATTTTCCTCTTGCACTCTTGTTGTAGAGCAATAACTTTACTAGCTACTTATTCCCCTAGAGGCGATTCTCCGTCGCTATAAGCTATACTAGGCTAGTTAGGACTAATAGGATCTATGCTATAGTATGCTCTAAATAGAGTAGTACCTGTAGTTATATATATGCTATTGTTGTACGCAAATTCTGTAACTAATATCTATAAACTCTAATTGTCTTGTTCTAGGTAATAGTAGCACTGTAGGTACTATTTAAGTGTCTAGTTCTGTCTTTTAGTCTGCCTATCTATCTATAGATAATAAGCAGAAGTTAACACCCTTCTTAAGTTTAGGTAGTGTTAGAAAGTATCCTAGTGTTTAGCCGCTATAAGTAGGCCTCTATTAGAGATTATCTTCTTTAGGACACTGTGTAGGCGTATAACTTCTCTTATCTAGGATTAAGCTAGGTCTGTACTGTCCTAATTAGCTCTAGCTAGGATGTAGTAAGCTATTTTAGTAAGTCTACACACTACAACCAAGATAGCGTTGTATACCTAGTTGCTTAGGCGGCTTAGAGGTAATTCTGTAATAAAATCTATAGTAACTTCCTCTTAGGCTGCGTTTAGTAGAGACAAGGGTGCTAGGAGACTATATAGCTTGTAACGCGCTAGAGTTGCCTTCTTGCATACTAGGCAGCTTTTACAATAGTCTCTTGTATCCTTCCTTATTCCCTTCTACTTATAGTGTTGTTAAAGCTTTTCTATTATCTTCTTACCCCTAAGATGTCCTCTAAGTAGGTTGTTATAGCATTCTTAGAGAGCCTTAGACTTCTCTTCTAGAGTAGTTAAGTGCCTTAACCCCTTATAGACTATAAACAATTGTTTTAGGTTATTATAGTCTATTTTAGTATTGTATCTATTAGAGGTTGTATCTAAGGCTAGTTCTACTATAGACTCTTCCTTATAGTTAAGCAGATCTCTAGTTGTAGTACTTTCCTTTACTTAGAATTTTTAGAGGGCTTTAACAATTTCTAATTATTTTTTAGACCTTAGAGATGCCTGTGTTGTAATAGCTAACACTAGGAAGTTGTTCTTTCCTTTAGAGGAGAACAAATCTTAAAGGGGTTGTATAAAAGCTTTGTTGTACTTTAGTAAAGGTTTCTCTATTTCTGCCTTATAGTCTAGTCGCCTTAAGGGTCTATCTGCAGGATTAGTAGTCTCTAGTTAGTAGGTAAGGATGAAGTTAAACTAAGTTAAGGCTAGATAGGACTAAACCTAGCAATAGTTAAGGGTCTTATTTTCTATAAACTATTTTAGGTTCTTATAGTCTGTAAGGATCTTAAAGTGTATACCTTTAAGGTAGTAGCGCTAGTGTTCTAGACTCTTAATAATAGCTAGCAGTTCCTTATTATAGGTATTGTAATTGTATTCTGCTTAGATTAATTTATAAGAAAAGAAACTAATTAGCCTCTATTAACCTGTTCTGTCTTCTTCTAGCACATTTTAACTTAATATGCCTAAGATTGCGCCTCCTAACGCATCTACCTCTACTCTTATTTTCTAACAAGGATTAAAGTAGGAGAGTATAGGAACTTAGGTAAAAGCGTCTTTAAGCTTCTAGAAAGCAGATCTGCCTTTTTGCTAATGTCTATTTTCTAGCTTTCCTCTCTTCTTATTGCTAGACCCCCTCTAGCAGACCCTAGGGTTTTATAAGTTATTTTAGTTAATAGTAAGGCTAATTTAGAGAACATGTAGATAAATCGTTAATAGTAATTTATAAAGCTAATAAATACTTAAATATTGCGGACTGTTTGTAGTTATAGCTACTCTTAGATTGTTTTTACCTATTCTAGGTTAATACTAACCCCTTTAGAGCTAATTACGTATCTAAGATACTCTATACGTTAAGTGTGCTACTTACACTTGCTAAGTTTAATGTATAGCTTAGACTTACGTAGTCTTTATAGTACATCCTTTACATGCTATATATAATCTTCTTTTATATTTAAGTAGATTAGGATATTGTCTAAATAGACAATGCAATATATGTTAACTAGTCCTATAAGAGCATAGTTAACGTATGCTTAAAACTAGGCAGGGGCGTTAGTTAGGCTAAAAGGCATAATAGTATACTTATAGTGTCTGTATCTAGTACAGAAAGTAGTCTTCTACTTATCTCCCTCTGTAATATAAATCCTATAGTAGGCCTCTCTTACATTAAGCTTAGTAAAATACTTCGCCTAAGAGAGCCTCTCTAGTAACTCTGTAATTAGGGGTAGTAGGTGTTAGTTCTTAATTATAATCTTATTAAGGCCCTAATAGTTAACACAAAGTCTTAGGCTGCTATCTTTCTTCTTAACAAAGAGTATAGGTGCCCCTGCTAGAGACTTTAACTAACGTATCTATCCTCTTGCTATATACTCCTAAAGATAGTTTTAAAGTATCTCTAGCTTAGTTACTAAGAGGTTGTATAATAGTTAGTAAGGTAGAACACCTTTAGGTGTTAGAGTTATAGACAGATTGTAGTAGCTATGCTCTAGAAGACTCTTAGAGTCCTCCTCTAAGCCTACATCTACAAACTTAGCATATTCTAGGGGTAAATAACCTATAGGGTTATCTTCTAACTCCCTATAGCCTACAAAGTTAACAAGGCACGCATAGACGTCTGTATTAGGTTCTCTTATGCTGCTCTTAAACTGCTTAGCGTCTTCTGTAGCTACCTTTGTAAACTAGACAACCTTATTGTCCTTATTCCTCTAAAAGAGCATACGTCTAGTAGCGTAGCTAATCCTTAGATAAAACATATTAATCTAGGGAAGACCTAAGTACACTAAGTATCTTTAAAGGTCTGTTACTACAAATAGTACTTAATAGGTCTCTTTATAACTATGTAAATTAGTAATAGTTATATCTACTGTTATAGTACTATACACTGTTAATCTACCCCTATCTACGCCTTTAGCCAGCAGCTTAGGTAGGGGGTCTACTTAGAGATTATGTTCCTTTGCTAGCGTAGCTAACATTAAGTTTAGCTAGGAACCTCTATTAATTATAGCCTCTATAGGCTTAGAGGATTAAACTGTACACTGCATAGTTAATAACTAAGAGGGATAGAGGTAAAGGGCTTCCCTTAATTTCCTAAGGTCCTGTGTTTCCTGGTTTAAAGCTATATAGGCAGAAAGATATAGAATTAATCCTCCTGCCCTTTCCCTTTTCCTAAACTAAGGTTTAAGCCTTCCTTTAATTCTAAAGTAGTTTCCTTCTAGTTAGCTGTAGCATCCTTGTTCTTTAGAGGGCTTTAGCACTTAGCTGCAGTGTAACTAGGCTTTCTACAGTTGTAACAGGTTAGACCCCTACCTTTGCCTTAGGTACCTGCAGTTTTGTGTAAAGATAGTCTATTATAGTCCCTTTTAGGCTATTTTTGTCTTTTTAGGGGTTTTTTATGTCCCCCTATCTTGTTACTCTTGTTGCTACCTTTTAGTAGCTACCTCTTTGCAGGAGTAACTTTTGCCTCCTTATCTAGATTCCTTCTACAGTAGATAACGTTGGCATATTCTTCTACTATTAGCAGAGTGTTGCGCCTATTAACTAGGAGTAGGAACAGGTCTCTCTAGATGTCTTCGCGCAGAGATAAAATGTACTCTATTACTTAAAGCTCTAGAGTTTAGGCTAAGCCTATTTCCTCCTACAAGGGTTAAAAGGCATCTAGCAGATCTGTAGGTAACTAATTTAGCTTTTGCTAGATTTGCTTAAGAGTTTTATAGGCTTGCTATTTCTATTCTAACAGCGTTCCTAGAGCGTTTAATATAACAGTTTTAAGTGTCTCCTAGGTTAGTTGCTAGAATAGAGAACTTGTCTGTTCTATTATGCAATACAATTTCTATAGAGTCTTAAGTAGCTTAGAGAGGTATATTGCCCTAAAATCTACCTTTTAGTATTCTTTAGTAAAGTTTATAGGCAAACATAGGAAATACAACTTGCAGTTACGTTCCTAGCAGTTATATTTAGCTCTTAACTTCTTATTATACCTTTAAGGTAGGTCTAGCTTTAGAAGGTTAGCTAATAGGCCTAAGGATATTGTTGCGAGGGTCCTTAGTAGAGTTAAAGTTAGAGGGAGCACTAAGGTGTCTCCTAACTTATATTTAGCCCTTAGTTAACAGAGTTAATTAATCTTGCTTTGCCTCTAGGCCCTTTTAACTAGGCGCGGAGGTCTTCTAGTTCCTAGTCTGTTAGAGAACGTAGTGAAGCGTTCTAGACTATTGTAGGTGTTTATAGTCTAGGAGGAGTTATTAACTAACCTCCTAGTCTCTGCTTGTTCGCTCTACCTTTGGCTAGTCTAGAGTTCTCTGCAGCGTCCCTTTCTACTAAGGAAGGTAGGCTTTAGATGCGAGCGGTAGCGGAGTCTTCCTTAACAATAAATCTAGGGCGTACTAGTGTACCTAAGGGTTAACTGCTTTTAGACTAGCTTACTTGTTAGCTCTATTGTCTAGTCTGCATTTTAATAACGTGTAATAGTGAGCAATTTAAATGTTAGGTTCTCTTTTAATAAGGGTGGCACGCTATTAAGCATTAGAAAGTAGAGGATAGTATTGCAGGTTAAGGATAGACAAATTGCTACTGAAGGAGTAGAGCGATTTACTTGCGTTATATAGTTACGCCACCCCTGTTCCTTAATTGGGCCATGCTGGCCTCGTAGGGAACCACCGGAACTTATCAGTCCTGACAGCAGCAGTGTAGTGGCATAGGCGGCGGCAGTAGCGGCAGCTATAGCAGTAGTAGTAGCAGCAACTGCTAAAGGAGCAGGCGAAGCTGCAGCTACAGGCTTAGGCGCGGGCATAGGGGCGGGCGTAGGCATAGGGGCAGGCGTAGGCAAAGGCAAGCAGGTAGCTGGCAGCCTGCCAGCTTAGGCAGCAGCTTAGGTAGCAGAGGCAGCAGTAGTGCGCGCGCAGCGCTAGGTTTTAGTTTATTTCTATACCTAAGTTAGTAAACCTCTAAAAAGAGCTAGGAAAACGTTAATAGTAAGATTAGTTAGACAATGTCTAATAATAAAGCTATTAACAAATTAAGAAGCTAGAAACAATTAGCTAGAGAGTACTTAGGCGCGCAGAAAACAATTTAGTATACTTATAGGCATATTAATAGATATAACTAGAGAAATAGAGAAATTAAGTAGGTAGGATGCTTATATAGGAAGTAACTAGGTTAGTAAAGGTAAAGCTGCTAGACTATAGTCCTTACGCTTACTCTTACTACCTAGAAGTGCTTAACCTAAGAAGTACTTACCTTAACTATAACTAAGTAGCTTAATAGCTAGCTATACGCTTAGAAATTTAGCTAATAAAAATAAGCGCCTAAACTAGCAATAAACTGCTTACAAAAGTAGCCTAAAAATTAGAGAGGTCTCTTAAAAGGAAGAGTACCTAGAGTACGCTGTAGGCGCGTAGTAATCTTAGATATCTAAGGAAATATAAAAATCTAAGATTAGAGCCCTATAATTACTAAGGGTATGCTCCTAGTTTAGTTATTCCTAATATAGGATTAACTAGGGGGTGTGTTACGCAACTAAGCGCGTAGAGTTATATACACAGCTTGTTTTCTAACAGAGCGTGCTAATTTAGTTAAGCTGCTCTACTCTAGCAACGCTAGTTCTAAGCAGCCCTAATACTAGCCAAACGCTTATTAAGTAAGATTACGTAACCTATACATTTTATTTGTATTTAAGTAACACGTTCTATATAGAAAAATAGACACTAATTAAATTAATTAATTACTTAAGTATAGTCCTGCAAGCTCTGTTATAGTTACTATATAGTAGATCTATAGTATAGTTAAACTCTATTTATATCCCTACTTCCTACGTCTAATACTATGCACACTAGCCTAGTAGCCTATTATTACTACTAGTGTAGAGGGGCAAGATTAAAGACATAATGTGCTTATAAGGACTAGTAGTGTCCTAACTATTATAAAGTCTATAATCCTTATTACCCTCTTTTTTGCAATTGCTATACTAAGATATAGCAATAAACTACTCTAAGCCCTAGGATCTAGGAAGAAATTATAGTTCTCTAAATATATAGAGAGTATAGTGTAAGTGTTAACTCTATCTCTATAGGGACTCTTAGCACTTTATTACTAGAAGACAGAAACAACGCTATAGGCAGGAGTGCTATACACAGAATATCCCTTTTACTAATAACAAAGCTTAACATAAATATAAGGTAGCAGATTCTAATTATTACTCTAACTATATATCCTACAGCTATAGGCTATAAGAATCTAATATAAATAGAGGTTTAGAGGATAACAACTACCCTAACGTAGCAGATTAGCTAGAGGACGTAACTTTAGCTAACTTAGATAGTACTCTTAGCCTTAACCTATTATAGTATAATAGTATAGATGTAAAAGCTCTAGACATATTTAATATATTTGTTAGTACCCTAAGACAAAGAGTTAAGAAGATACATAAGGCTATAACTAAACACTATAGTGTTAATATTAGAGACCTAACGCAGGTAGGGCAGAGCACTATTACTAACATAGTTAGAGACGTTATTAAGCTAACTATAATAGACTGTTGCGCTAACAGCTGCGTAGCATATACTAGTTGCCTACTTGCTGCGTCTAAATGTCTATCTTATAGCAGAGGACAATACAACTAAGATAGAGGGCTAAATTACTTATTCTAATATATCCCCCTTCTACTACAGCTTTAACTCTAATACAACTATATAAAAAGAGTAGAATAGTTAAGACTCTACTAATTAAGTTTTAATCCTACTAGACCTAATAATAGGTATTAAAATAACGTTTTTAATAGAGACTAGTTCTAAGACTGCTAGTTAGATAGCTACTTCTATAACAACTAGGACTTAGCAATAAGGCTTACCTTAGATGCTATTAGCACTATTAAGTAACTAAAAAAGCGTTAAACTATAACCCCTATAGTACTTTACCTCCTAAACCTACACCTAAGTACCTAGAAGGACGCCTCTAATGCCTTAACTACCTATCTTATTCTAGGGGCTTTAATAAAGACTTTATTAACACCTAGCTAGGACTATTAGTTACTAAGCTATAACAGCTAGATAGTAGAGTTATAGTATATAATAGAGTATCTACTAAGGAGTTTATACTAAAAGGTTATATAATATTAGTAACTAGAGATAGACTAGCTATTGCTAAAGTTATAGGCACAAAATAGCCTAGGAAAGCAAAGCAAAGCTGCTAGTTATGTCTATTTACAGGCACAATAGGAAGAGGGGGTAAATACTACTATCTAAACAGCAAGAACCTAAACCCTCTCCTATATATAAATATGCAGGAACAGGTTAAACGCCTCTAACACTATTAACACACTAACTCTAGTTAACAACAGTACAGTGCCCTATTAAGAGACATAGGTATAAACTATTAATCTATCCTTATAGACTTACTAACTATCTACTTTCTACGCAGCTTCCTAATTAACACTATATACTTAATAAACTACAATATCCCTAAATCTATATTCTACTACTAGAAGGGGTCTTAATATTAATAGGGACATAATATTACTAAGTACCTATAGATTATCCTAGAGTCTAATTAGGAGTTAATTAACTACAGTCTCTTAGCATTACAAGCTACAGTCTCTACCTATATAGGCACTGCTCCCTGCAGAACAGGCAGCTTTAGTAACTAGACTACATATAAGTAGTAATCCTATTTTATAACCTATAGTGCCCCTACATTAAACTACTATCTACTAGATCTATATACTGTTAACTTCCTATGTTTCTGCTAGTTGCTATAGTATACTAGCTAGCAGAGCTTTACACTAATAGATATTAATAAGATTTAAACCTTTGCTAGGATCTTTGTACATAAATATAAGGACCTATACTACTATAGCAACCTAGATTTACTCTCCTTATATACAATCTAATACTACTATCTACTATACCTTAGGCAGAATATATAGGACTTTAGCCTACTATAGTGCTTTACTTAATAGACACTAGAAAGATTTCTCTAAATAGTGTAGTAGTTTTCTACCTTAATAACTTATAAGCACTAAAGTATAGAACTTAACCTACTTATACAAGAGCAACGCTTACACGTATAGTAGAGATATGCTAGAGAGGACGTAATACCTGCTAATAATACTATCTTCTATACTAATAACTCTACACTACCTTTAGTAAAACACTAGCTAACTAGTGCAAGTAGCAAAGACATAGAACTAAGGTAGCAACATAAGTTACAAAAGGCTAATAATCCTAAGGCATTATAGCATACAGGAACTTACCCTTCTAATCTTATTGTATATTACACTTTGTCTTTACTATTAGGGACTAGAGTAGGGACTTTCTTACTAGCCTATTAAGGGCTTGTATTAAGGAACAACTCTCTAGTTATGTTTTACGCAGACCTACCTGCAGCTAGCTAGAGGCAAACTATATAGCTCTTATTTAGTACTATAGTTGTACTTTTTACAGAACTAACTAATTAGTCCTAATAGGCTAGGATTGCTAGATATTAGACAGTTAAGCTACTAAGTTCTGCAAACTACCTACTACGTCTAAGGATGTTTAACAAGCACAACAATGATATAATATAGGTCTTAGTAGATTAGATTGTTAACCTTGTTAGAGCTATATAGGTCTACTATTAGAGGGGTATATCTACTAAGAAGTGCCTCTTCTTAGTAGACAAACACGCGTACTTAGAGGAGGATACTCCCTAGGATATACTAAACATTAGACTAGACCTTGCAGCAAGATATTAGGAGCTGGCAATATAGTGTAGTTTTATAGAACAGTATAATATTAACGTATATTAGTTTAACTAGCACTATTTACTTGCAGTAAAAATACACTAGATGGCTAGGTAAAAACACTATACGCTAGTGTAAAATTACTAGTATGAGTAATCCTGAGGTGGGATAGGAAATTCGTGTTCGAGCATTAGGGTACTTCGTCGGAAAGGGTTGTAGTGAAAACTCCATTAGTCATAAGGCTCCCAACAGCGTTGTCAATATTGACCATTTATACATAGTCTACGCATCGAGTATTCATATTATCGTGTTCGTATAGCTGTTATAATTACTGAGTATTGCGTGGAAAATTTAGTAGTATCAATAGTTCTCGTGTGTAGATCACATGATAGTCTACAATCCCTGTAACCAAGAATAGAGATAGAATACGGGTTGAGGCGGCGCAGCGTGCCGTTTACCTAGAGGTATGACTCTACGCTGTAGCCAAATGCTACCCCAGATTTGCTTCGTCTACATACAGTTGCAAACACCGCGATGGCAAATGTTTGACTTCAACTGCAGTCGACCTGCTGTTGCAGGCTGTCGTCCAGAGCTGAATGGACGGACGGGATCATCTCCGTCGGGTCAGCCAACTGCATATCGATTCGAAACTCAAATTATTTGCATTAGATGGACGGATCCGCATTACACTTATTTGCTAAGTACACGTATCCAGCAGCACTCATGTTGGTGTCGGCGCTGTTAGTGCATGAGTAAGGTATTACGAATCTCTTGGTGGGTTACGAATAGTGCCGCGATTGGGTTCGTACGGGCATGACTTCGGCGCCCTCGCTACCTTTACCGCCGAAATGGTTGCCAGAACTGTTGGGTGGTTTCTGTCGCGAGACGGTGCATGCAAGTCCACGACACGGGTTGCACTAGTAGCATCAGTCTTCTAAAGTTTTGCGAGACGAACGATCTGTTCTTCGACGACTAGTTCAATGCATCTCTGTCTGTGATCAGGGACAGTGTAGAACTGCTTTGGCGCCATCAGGGCCCTAAACGAACCCATGTTGAACGAGAAGGGACGTGGTCCGGTGCCACGACAGTTTGCGGGGATAATGACTTCAATCCTGGTTGACATTACGCAGGTTTCAGCCCTATGAAATGCTGGGTATCTCGGGCCTTAGTGCCCCTGCAGATGCAACTGAAGCAAATGTACAAGGAAGATGGAAACAGTGCCCGTATAACCTTCCAACAATAGTTTGGAACGACTGCAAAGGTAAAAAGTTTTCAGTTTCATATGTTATTGCATCTCTGGAGGGTTTTCAGTGTCAGCGCTTATCAACGTCGTGATGATGATGATGCAGAGTTTAACAGGTGATGCCTCCGTGCCTCAGGCGTCATGATCGGCAGTGGTGTTACCCCCGGTGGACGTGGAGCGGCAGAAACTTCGTCAGAATCACGCCGACGCAGGGTCTCCAGATCCCGCAACGGTGGGCTGGTAGGCACTTGCGCTACGTCGAGACCAGCTTAGGGTATGTGCGAGAGCCCACTTGGTGCGGACTGGCGGGCACCAGTCCGTTTCCCACCAACGATCATGACCATATGAAGCCCGCTCTGAGTAGTGATGTACACGGTCGATGCCCAGTAGGATGTTGAGGTTGAAAAGGTAGGAAACGATATGCAATCATAGGATATTGTTTCACAAAATTAGATTGTGAAGCAGGAATCGATGCAGAGTTCTGCTCGTGGAAGAGTGTTGGGTGCGTGATCCGGAATGTTGACATCATCGACCATAAGCGACGCTTGGCCTTTTTTTGGAACAAAGCGGATGTGAGGAACATCATTGTCTGTAAACTTTTTGAGTTTATCAGTGCCAAAGTTCTGAACAGCAACGAGCGCAAACAACAAGCCTCGGTGCCACCGACATGTGGCTTTGTAATGTGGCTAGTAGCTTCCACAATGTTTGACCACAAATGAGAGTGAATGCAGGTGAGCGGCTAGACCCTCGGGGAAGGCGCGCCCGGTGGCTGTGTCAGCCTTATGCGGACCCTGAAACGCTCACAGCCAATCGATCGTTGCATCCGCAACCCACAATGTGCGTCTCGATCCTACATAGCACATGCTGTTCGTGGAGATGCTTGCGGGACGTTACAGGTAAGCAGATTTTGCTAAGACAGTGGAGTCTCTCCAGTGTAGAGACTACCTTGTACGCTGCAGGAGAAACTAGTCGCGGATTTGGAGTGAATGAACTTTTGCGCGGATGGACCAGGGTAACCCTCATCTGCTTGAGAGCTGTTGTAGAATGCACGCGAGCTGCCAGTCTATTGTGCGGGCGTCAGGAACGCCCCGTAATTTGTACACTGGATTAGGAGGTCTGAATAATCAGTATTCATGCACGACTCGGTCGAGTTGGGCTGTCAAAATCCACCTCTGGCTAATGTCTTTCAGGCCGCGTCCGGACTTGCGCGTCTTGGTCGACAAGAAGCTGGAATAAGGGTCAAGCAGGAACACATGACTTGCAAATACAATGGGAAAAGATCATGAGCCACAGACATGTGACCCATCGAGAGCTGTGGCTGTGGACGTGAACTTCCATGCCAGCAATGCTATCGACTGTCTTGATTCTGCATAGTGCTACATGCACTAGGAGTGACGCCTGCAAACATGTTGGCCGATGCACTGCCGCCAACGACTGTCCGGAGATTAGGCGAAATCCTTGTAGTGCATGTATCTCTTAGACGCAATACGACAGTATAGTTGCATCTAAACGCGTCGCGCATCTCCGTAGGGAGATCTTACCGCGTACCTAACCAAGTATCCCACGCGGAGTAACGGCGGTCCGGGAGCCTTCTGCAGCCCTGCTGCTACAACGGGTACAGTAGTCAAGGCCGATAATGCGCCTAACTACTGTTGGTCGATATTCTTAGAGAAATCGTAAGTGGTATCTCGGATAGCACCCGGGCAGGGGTTACAAAATTTTCAGCACTGCCACTGCTCGGGTGCACAGAGTTTTGGTCGGGTTGGGTGACTGCAGATACTGCAGATCGTTTCGCTAGCGTGCCTTCTAGAAACGCCATACATACACGGCACTCGCACCCCTGTCGTTTCCAACCCTATGACGTTATTCAAAAGCACAGTGAAGTCCGCACCTATTCAACGCATCCAAGCCGCCTAAAACCTTTCAGCAATTTACAATCCATTACGACTCGGAAGCGAGAGAATTAAAGCCGTTAGTCCGATTAGAAGCGGACCTTTTGAACTCAACATTCCGCCGCCTTCCACAGATCACCTCATCAAGACACACACTCTCGGCGAGTCCTTTCCGAGTCACCGGCCAGTCGAGTCACTAGTATAAAGCGACCTTGCCACCCGGCTTAGTCCCTTACTTTCCTTTTCGACATTATGTTAGCGCAACCCACAAGACGTCAGCATATCGTACCACCGCATTTCACGCCCACTATCCCGTCACCACCTTCTTCACAACATCTCGCCTACCAGCAACTACCACATCAGCATTTCGCCACACAACAACAGTTGTTCGATCAGAAGCTGCTTCACGACTATCTTGAGTCCCAACAACAGTCTTACAGCAGTCCGTCCATCGACGCGGCCAACTCTTTCATGACGAGCGCATACACCGACTTTGCGAACCCGGCTATTCGAGTCCAACACTCGACACCCACGCCGCAGCCTCTGTCGAACGGATATCAATCATCCATGCTTTCGAGCAGCACCACTGGAACTGGTCTTGACGGCTGGAACTCGTATGGTAGTGTCCAAGAACAATCACTACAGACACCTGTGCACAATCAGAACAGAGGACATCAGCGCGCATCCTCTTCTTCGTCAATAGGCTCCAGTGCTTCGCAATATCAGTCCGCCGCACCTACCACCAGCTACCAGTACGTTATCTATCCCGACACTGCCCGTCTACATAGTATTTCCACAAGCTTTGCTGACATATTCAGATCATTCTCGAATCATCTACCGACTCCATCGCATACACCGACTCAAGACTCATTCATGAGCCAAAACAATTTCAACAACTACGCACAGAACAACGCCAACATGGACCAGACCATGGCTGCACATATGTCCATGAAGCAGGCACTGATGGATCAAGGCGATGATGTGCCAGAGTTCGCACACTCAGCAAGACAGTCTGTGTCCAGCTACGACTCACCTGCAACGCCACACACGGCATTGGACGAGTCTGATGCGAAGATGCCCGCAAATGGTAAGACTGCTCTTAAAGCCGAACCTCGGCTTTTCAATCAACTCTGTACTTACACGATGTCAGCAGAAACACGACAGCAGCCGATTGTACCAAAGTTCGAAAGGACCTACACAGACATTGCTGCCGACAACTTCTACGACCCAAATGCCGTTACTGCGCCACCAACACAGCAGTCAAAGCCAGCACAGTCGTCTCTGCTGTCACCCTACCGCAGCAACGCCACCGAAAATGTTCAGCGTGCGCTGCAGGCGGCGCAGTATGCACGGTCGCACTCGCCATGTAGCACAACATCACGTGGGGAGTCACCGTTCCGCAAGGGCTCGCCCTATCGCCAACCCAATCACAGCTTTAACTCACCAATGCTCAGCACCGCTGCTGCGACACGCGAACAGAATCGCCAGGCCGATGCAGCCTACGCAATGAAGTCCCAGATGCGGTCAGAGGAGTCAATGGTGAAGACCATCTCGCCAAAGGATGCCCTCCTGGATTACCGGGAGGACGAAGACTCGAAGATGCCATTATTCCCAGACGGTGGCGCAAACGAGTACGACGGCCAATACAACGGTGGTGACCAATATAGGAGCGCCACCCAAACCAACTTTGACACAACATCAGCACAGTCCTATCGACGTGACAGCTGGGCAACACCACAGTTTTCACCTAACTTCTCGACATCGACTGCGCCTTCTCTGCCAACAACATCAAGCTTCAACTTTGTCACTCCTGCAATACAAAGCAACATGCCCAGCATGCCTATGGCTGCGACATCACAATACCGGTCTACTCCTATGACTTCGGCGGTAGAGCAAGCACCCGAGTTTCCTGCTCACCCCCATCTGACTTCAATGGAGTCAAGCGCAAGCGAGGCTGATCCGCCAAACGGCAGTCAGTCGAGCGTTGAGCAGTTTCTACGCAAACCCGTATCTTCCGCGGCAGACTCTGGGACATACTCTTGTACATACCACGGTTGCTCACAGCGATTCGAGACACCACAAAAACTCCAGAAGCACAAGCGTGAGGGTCATCGGAACGCAAATCTCGGCCCCAGTATGACGTCAGCGGCTATCTTAGACCGCAACACTCAAGCGGGGCCGCACAAGTGTGAGCGCATCAACCCCACAACCGGCAAGCCTTGCAACACGATCTTCTCCCGCCCATATGATCTCACACGACACGAAGACACTATTCACAACGCTCGCAAGCAGAAGGTTCGTTGCGCACTGTGTGTTGAGGAGAAAACCTTCTCCCGCAACGATGCTCTGACACGCCACATGCGTGTTGTACATCCGGAGGTGGACTTCCCAGGGAAACACCGAAGGCGCGGGGGTTCCGATTGAGTTTACAAAGTCAGGCATGGGTCGTGGAGGTATTGCGCATGAAGCCACGATTACAACAGTCACAGTTGCACTGGGCTTTGTTCGGCACCTTATTCCCGCATTGCATCTCTTGCATTTCCGTTACATTGCACAAGACTGCAACCTTTTCTTTCCCCGGTTTCTTCTGCATGGCATCCGGAGTTTTCGCAGGTCGGAACAGAATCTTCGGCACGGCGTTGCAGTCTTCATTTCTTCACCATGTACATTATGTGGATACCTGTACAGTCCCTGGGTTTTCTATGAGTAAAGCGTTTCACGAGCGGGCGCATGGTACGATGTTTACGACTTGTTTACAGCATGAGCAAAAGCGATGATGTTTCTAGAGAGTTTTTCCATTGGCTAGGTAGCCTGTTTCTTCTTGGGTCAAATTTTACGATACCCATCTAATCGAAGCTGCGTTAATGCATCTTCAAATAAACAACAATACAAGCCTACCAAGTGTGTTCCAATTGTGCCTCATGTGAATTACCCTCTCCGCGATGATTTAACCATCGTCATCAACGCGTCTTCAGGTAAATCAACTTGTGAGAAATCATGCGTTCGGTTTTACCGACTGCCATCATCATTCGGCGATCATTAACTCACCAACACTACATTATGGTCTGACCTGCACCTGTCCAGCCAGCACACCCACTGGCGGTGCACCTCCAAACACGATCCTGTCAGCACCCTAAACGTGTGGACCGTATCGAATCGTGGTGCCAGCATGTATGAGATCTGGGCCCAGAAGCCCTTCCGTTCCCGCCCGCACGCGCTAGCGGGGTAGTACATGGAGGCTGAGCAGCATCTAGATGTTGAAAAATCTACAATTTTGGATTTCAGAGCAACCTAGAGGATGTGGAAGAGTCTCGGGAATAGCGAAGTGTGTCGTAGGGCATGGAGGTTTCGGTGAACGCGAGGCGAGTATTACGAAGTCCGAAGGAATGCGCAGCAAAGAATATTCAGTCGGTGATGGGTCGGCCGGACGAGAGTCGTCCGTGCGTATCATGCTCCAATCCGAAGTTGAACCGGCCAAGGGGTTAGTCATGATCATTGCGTCATGTAGGGCTGAGCAGGATCTCAACGGTTCAGGTCGTGTGTTCTTGATCACTCTACCGCAGTATGGTAGTGCATTCCCGCACCATCATAGCGATTATCACCATGACAATTACTGTTTCACCACAACAGCAGAACCTTATTATCGCCAAGAGTCTCGTGGAAATAGACGTCACAAGCCACTTAACCGAGGAACAGGTGCTGGAGCAGGAACGTGATCGACGCGACCCACCTTTCAATGGGAAGTGCTTGGCACTTCACCTGCCTTTTCGTCATGTCTTCATGCATACTGCAAAGCTTCCAGCGAGCATGAAACGTGGCTTGAACTTCATTGTTGTAAACTTTGTTATCACCACAGAGACAACGGTTGACCTGCTGGCGCTTGACGACTTTGCCGACGTCCTTGAATTGGGGTTGCACGCCTGACAGGTTTCCGCGGCCATCTGCTCATGCAAGCGCAAAGGTGACGCAGGCAGGACGGTTGTAATTACACTGAATACGGGTCACACAGTCATGTCGTGAAAGACTGCCGATCGTCATACCGGTATGTCACTACTGCAGTATCATTGGTTGAGTTACTAGTATACTTCTTCCTAGTATCGTATCATCCCCACAAAGCAGTCATCAAGAACTGTTTAGTAGAGAGAGTGCCGCTTTTAGATTATTCTGTGTGGTTGAGGTGGAGACATGCGGTTCAAGTCAGGCCGCTGTAATGCTTTCGGAAGGTGCGGGCGGCGTGGGCAAGTTCGTTTCGAAGTTCTCTATCGGAAGGACCGAGGCTCTTCAACTTGACCCTTTCTCTCGTCCAGTTACCAGCTGGCTTTGCAGGTCTCGGTCTCCTACTATGATCTTCTCGATTCGACCGAGCTGTGAGCATGTTAACCCAGCTCACCACTAGGAATCTCAATAAGCAGCCTTCCGGGTCTAAAGCGTTGTTATTGGTCTTCGAGTAGATTCATCATGCATCTCGATACGACTTCGTTTCTCTTTATCGACTATAGTTTTCCTCAGAAATGGTCGGAACCTTGGGTTTTCGCCGCCCGCGATCAATACTGAAAGATTTCAACTGGTGCAAAGTCGCTATTCTGCTTCTCAATACTGGTCGTGGCTTTGGAAGACCAGTGAAGGTAGGCCATGCCAAAGGTTCTTTGGGTATCCCACCTTGCATCTGAGCCTCCGAGGATCTGGCTAGATTAGATTGAAGAAATATAGTCCTGTATATTCGCAGATCCATTGACTGCGTGTATTTAGATAGCATAATCAGCTTTATGTTCATATCGCTTCTTCAATAATGTTTCTATGGGTTTCAGACATCAGCTACAGCACATTCAGACGTAGCGGTAAATGTTGCCTGTATTTGAAGTATTCGTAAATCATCCGACTTCAGCAGCTTATATGTGCTCCAACGTGAGTCGTGCTAGCGAAGGCGCCCAACCGCGTTGAGCATGATCGTTACAATGCGACTGCTTGCTGCGACGCAAACTCTTGTTCATACTTCACCTTCTCTGAAGTCGATGAGACAGTCTTCAGCACTTAACAATTGTCACGAACCTTCCCTCCGTCCTGAACCTCCCTGGCTTGCCCCATCTTCGACCATTCGTCAACCATGGCAGTGCTTGATGCCTACCCGGGTTTGGTCACAGAGATCACAGTCAATAATAAACCACTTGCTGAGTACAATAGAGACGAGTAGACAATCATGGCCAATAAATACATTGAAGCACGCTTAGAAGCCGAATTCGCCATCAAAACCTTATTCAGGGCACCATTTCCAACACACAACAGCGTAGAGACCAGCTGTATCGTAGACGGTAATCGTGGGCCTCACTGGGGTATTAAAAACGAGCTGCTTCATCAATCGGAAAACAGGATGACCGGAGTTACGTCCACACAGTATGGCAAACGATTCCACCATAACTACCAGTTCGCCGAGCTCAACATTGATATGTTTCAAGAGAACAGGTCCAATGAGTCGCGTGACTAACCTCCTATAAAGTCGAGGAGACTAGAGGGTTTGTAAATCTGAAGAGCCTGCGCAAAGAAGCCAAGTCGAAGGGATGCATGGAAGTGTCTTACCGGAGGATCACGAACTTTCAGACTTCCCAAACAGTGCTACAACCCCGAAAAGCTTCTTACGCAACCAAGAAAGAAATCTCAGGTCCCAAGACTACGAAGAACACTGCCAGTGATAGGTGCTATTCCAGAGAAGGCAGTGAAGGGATACGCTCGATCTTATCCGGCCATGTAAGTGAACGAACCACTTCCGGATGACTAGAGTATAAAGAGCTGACAACTAGGGCCTTTTAGGTGAGCTCCAGGTAGCCAAGATTCCCAAGAGACCAGGAACGACATACGACTATGTCGACCGAGATCCATTCGGGATAATCCGTTTTCACAACTGCTCTTTAGGTGAAATTTAGATAAATCGCTTCTAGTAATGCTGCTAATCGTCATGAAAGCTGCACTTAAAGCCCTACATATTGTCGTCGATAAAGAACCCGCCCCTTCACCAAAAGTTGAACGGTCCATGATTGGTACGGGAGGTAGGAGAGACTCGGTACCATCATCACAATGTGAAAACAAACAAGACATGAAGCAAGTAGCAGAAGGAACTCATCATATCAAGCGCGAGCGGGATACCGAGAACGATGACTTGTCCATTGTAGAGGCGAGGACTTGCAAGCGGCTTTGTGAAGATCAAGAGGTGATTGTGCTTGACTGAAGGCACAGTCTTGGATGACCAAATGCTATAATTCCAAAGTTACCCATGATATAAACACAAAAAAGGTTCCAATGACTCACAGTCCATCCAACTTTCCGATGGAATCTTGTTGACTTTACTACGTCACATTGGTTTCAGTTTACCTTGCGTTCACTATGTTCCCTGTGGGCCTGATATGACATTGACGCTACCAGACTCTGTAACTTTACCCGAAGACCCAGCGGCCTTCATTTGCCAGCAATATTAGTCTCTCACTACAACTCTCTCCTATATAACCATGCTTCAACTAGAGGATAACCTCAGAAAAACACCGACTTCTCTACGATTTGAACATCTTCTCGCATCCAAGTTATCAAAGCTTCGTCAGAATGGCGGTGCTGTCTAGCTGACCGGGTCTGACTGTTGAGGTCCTCATCAACGGTGTGCCGTTACAGGAGTATGACGATAACGAAGAAGAGCTGAATCTACCTAAGACAGTCACAAAGTACATTGAAGCACAATCAGGCGCAGAGGGCAGAATTTCGCAAGTCGGCCATCGGACTGTTTTGCAAAAATTCCACTTCCGTGAAATTGTTGTCGGTAAGCTTACGTGCGCAAGCATTGCAAAGAAACATGAAAGCCTACTCCCGCTTACAGTGTAATTTAGTTGGAGGTAACACCACCCATATCAACAAGAGCCTTCTAGACAAGCTCAAGTCTTCTGGTACAATTAAGGTCTTCTTGCAGGGCATCACGAACATCCGCCTTCATCACGATGGAGCAGAGCCTAAAAATATGTCTAGTGCTGATCTGGTCCCAGAGAAGGCTCTTAAAGGACAACCCAAGACACATACGGCTACTTATGGCCTTATGATTGTCTTTCAGAGGCCAACTGTGTATCTAATGATCATACAGTCTGGTAGAAGCAAAGGGGACGACAAGCACCCACTGGTTGTCCGCGGACGATGTTTCCGGGGGCCATTTGCAACATTCTGCTTCAAGTACCGGCCACTCTGTAACTGAATGTTTCAATCCGACCACTTTCGTGAAATATGAGCACCAAGGCAGTAATAGTAATTCTGCGGATTCTAAATGTCAGCTTGGGTGGCAGATATGCCCAAACACAGCAATTCAGTCCACACCACACACAATATAGCCTGGAAGCTTCCAGTAGATCTTCTCAAACTTTGCGAAGGCCTCAATATCGCACAAAGTAGACAACTTCTCATCCCTCGCGCAGAAATCGCTGTACTAGTTCTGAATAGCAAAACCTGTCAAAGATCGCGCAACTTCGCAGAATTAGAACCAAACAGAAACCTCTGAAGCGAACTCAGGCTTCAAAGCGCTAAATTAGACCACCTGCACACAAGTAGACCTATTTTTTCTCACAAAAAGCAACAGCTCAATCGCTGGAACTTGCACGAAACCCATCGTACTTGTCAAACGCTATCGAAATGGAAATCACGGCCTCGCAAGACAGCATACGTTGCATCTACATTTACTCCTGGGTTTCTCCGCGGTCAGCAAAAGAGGCCACTTCGCGAGGTCTGGCTGATAACATCTAGAAGCACAATATCGAGGGTTGAACTACGTAGCTCTGGCTTTCGCTGCTGAGCAGTGGCAGACTGGTTTTCTGCGGGAAAAAAGGGGATAGTTACAACGGTTCTGGAGAGTGAAAATCTAGTAAGGTAGAAGTTGATGTTCGTGATGGCAAAAACAGATTGCGGAGTAAGTGGAGACTTGAGGGGGTCCTGGATCAGAACCCTCTTTAAGGCAGGGCATTCAGGTTTGCGAATGTCGTCTGTGTAGAATGAAATTCGACATGCTCGAGAGAGCTGGGGTTTGTAAATGCTGCATCTTTTGGCGCGAGGTTACATACTCCGTGTCAAGCAAAAATGCTCCACACCAGAGAAAACAATATACGCAGTCTGGATCAGACATCTGCAGTAGGTATGCGTACTGTGTGGGCGTTAGGGTATGTATTGATTCTACACTAAATTACACACCACCGGAGATATCTAAAACAAAAAGGCTTCAGCTCCAGACTCGCTTTCACTCTTCTTCGCATCCGTTACTCTACCAGAAACACTCCATCTAGCAGTAAGCCTGGCCAGGTACCTGCAGCTTAGCAACACTCTGCCTAATCAAATCGGCATAGCTCCAATACCCCCTCTGCGTGCTCTTTCCATCAACCGGTGGGATACTATACAAGACAGCTGTCCAGAACGCTACATTATTGTCAGCTTTGCCACACAATAGGAATTATAGATACACATACCACCCCCGCTCACATACTCATTCCACGCATACATCTCGGTGTTGAAGATGCTCTCACGTCCAGCAAATGTGTTATTGTACATAGCCTGCAGCGACCACTCGCCAATGAAATTTGGAAACTTTGTCTGGTTCGTGATATACTGTGCCTGCCCGTAGACGGCCGTGTTGGCGTAGTTGGCATACGTGCCGGCGGCAGCGAAGTAGTAGACGTGGGAGTCCATGACGACATTATCTGTGGTATTGCAGAATGTGGTCTAGAATTTCGCGCCTTTGAAGCTGTCCTGGAGCATCATGAGAATGCGGGCGTCGACTTTCCGAATTCGGTCTAGGACGACGTAGTGATATTTGTTCATCCAGTTGGTACCCTCGTCGGTTAGAACGGCTGCTGTGCCGACGCCGACAAGGCTAGTGTTTGTGGCTTCGTTGAGGGGGCGATGGTGAACTTGTTCAAGCCGAGGGGTGAGGCTTGTATGTAGTTAAGTATGCGGTCAATAGCAAGCCAAGTAGGTCAGGTTAGTTTGGTTGAAGAACCAGTCATCGTGGAAGAAGGCTTCGCTGATGTCGAGGGGTTCACGCCGCCAGGGAGAGAGTGAAGGTCAATGATGATGTGCATATTGTAGCGGGTGACGGCATAGGTGACAATGCGGTCGAGGATTTGTACTTGATTGCCATAGTAGAGTTCAGAGCCGGGAACCTTGACTCAGTCTGCGTATGTTGTGGGGATACGCAGCATGTTGACGCCGACGCTGGCGAGGACATTGATGGTGCTGAAATTGAGAAAGCTGGCGTAACGTGCCTCGAGGATAGGTTCGCACTGCTTGCCTAGAGTCTAACACAGAGTCTTGAACATGTTAGTAATGAGGTCTTCTTCCCTATATCAATGTTTGATCACTTACCCACTCATCTGAGGCATTCACACCTCCAACGTTGACCCATCAGATGGAGTCATGGGTGCGCTCCTTCTCGAGCCAGCTGCCGAGGCTCACACCATTGTACTTATACGTACCCCAGTCGATGAACCCGCCATAAACGTTGTAAGGGTTGGGTGGCAGTTTGTATTCTGACAAAGGGTCTACAGATGGTAGCCTTGGGTGTTTCCCTTCGGAGCTGGGGATTTCTGGAGTAGACCGATGATAAGGCCACAAAACAGCAGCCGTAAACAGTTCGCGAAAAATGAGGAAAAGAACGAATAACAGGGCAGCGGAGAAGAGGTTTCGAGTCAGATGTTTACGATTGGCGAGTCCATACTCATGGCCTCTATCTCTTGTTTACAGCCAAGGCCATACAATGTAACATTCTTACTATTCAATGCAAATAAGAAAAGGGAAAACTAACTTCCAGACCTATAATGATACATGCCTCACTACGTTCTTCGTTCCCTGGAATGCAAGCAGTTGGCTAGTACCCTAGATACCCCTAACAATTCCTGATGGATTTTTAGGTGATCAAGGACATGTCAAAGCGACTAAATAGTGAATTGCTACCGGATTTGCTCCTGAAGTCCTTAGAGGCAATGAAATGCTGATGCATGAGGACCAGCGATTGCCCAGAGTAGAGTTGATTGTCGTTGAGAACATGTCAATTCACTGCATACTTGGGAGGGAGTCGGCTTTCTTAGCTTCTGTCTCTTTTTGACAGGACTTCAACTGCGGAATTAGACAATCCCATGATCGAATCTTTTAGATACTTTCTCTGGGCTGGAAAAAAAAAAAAAAGGGGTTGCATGCATTGGCCTGGCCGTACAATGTGGGACTTATCTCTAGTCTCCCACGAGCTTTATCTAGAAGAAAAAATTGGGTATGAACGTCGCAGCCTTGAACAGGCTGAACAGTACTGCCTACATTGAGGCGCAGACGTGAGGTTTCCTTCGTATCGCGGCCAAAGGTGGCCAGATGTCTCACAGAACTTCTCCTACTCGTGGAAGGATTGTAAGCATCCAGTATTTATTCAGTCAATTATGGGCAGCGCAGGTGACGATTAAGATAAATGTATCAGCTGCGTGTAAACTTCAGCTTAGAACGTGACTATAGAGTGTGCAAGATGAAATTAGGCGAGACTGAAACAATTGCTTGGAGTGATGTCAGCAATTGGCAAACAGGGGAAGCTAGCATCGGCAAAAAGTAGTCTGCTTAATGCGAACGCAGTATTGTGCGTGACCTTCGATGACCTTCGATGACCATCAACGCAAAGAAGAGGCCGCCTCTTTGTCGTGGTGGAAGATCAAAAGGTCTCACGTAATATCTTTATTTGCATGTGCTGGTCTGGACCTAAAACTCAGTGTCTCGTCTCGACAGCTGGTTGGAGGTGTTTCTGGCTGTTGAGCCCTTCCATACGACTAATGTTGCTCCACCACACTTGATGTTCATGTCCCGTAGTATCCCACCTTGTACGACAAGTCAGACTATGTCACATGCGAGTGAGATAGCCGAGGAGATGAGATGTCGTGCAGCCGGACACTTGGAGGTTACTCGGTTGGGATCGACAGAGGAGCAAGATGCTGGTAGCAGATCGCCTCTGCGTCGCCATCATAGTTGCGGTATGCTGGAACATAGGTGCATGTGAGCGACTTAGGTGAGGTGACGTTCTCTAGAAGCTACAATGTGTCACAGTCGAGCTTTCGTCCATCCACGAACCGAAATGTATACGCCTAGGCATGGCAGTCTGACAAATGTGTTGCTCGTGTCTGCAAGAGCCGACTTTTTGTCGGTGGCCGCAGCAGGTGTCGGAGAGGTTAAGACTAGGTTGCACTATGACTGGCAGAACGGCTTTTCGTTGCGGTGCCGAACCATGGCACAGGGCGAGTCCAGCAACTGAACGTCTAGAATTGTGTTCCACGGCCTTGCTCTTCCTCGCCGGCGACGGATCGGGTCAAGTGGTGCCCCATGGTCTGCTTTTACCCCACCTGAAAGTGCTTCGAGGTGCGGTAGAGTAATGTTGACGTTTTTAGTCGGCAGTACGGCAGCACAGAAAGCTAGCTCTGCAGTGAAGGAGTGCACAGCCTCGAAACGGGTGAGTGAAGGATAAACGGGCGAGCCCAACCTATCATGCACAACGACGCAACAAAGAAATCTCTTTTCAGCCCAGAACATGAGCAGAATGATACTCTGCAGCGACGATAGGCCCACGGTACCGGGTGTGGAGATGGATAGCTATCGGTATCGATAGGTGTAAGCAGAGAGTGCAAACTCTGAGCGCGGCCTGCCGCGCGGAAGGCAGCCGGATCCAGTAGGGAAACGCCCAACATGCAGCAGGCCCACAAGTAATTTCCTGCGCATGGTGAGCGCTTTTGGTGATGCGATGAAGAGAGTCCAGAATGCGGAACAGTGGGTTGGTTTGCAGAAGCGAACGAGTTGCCGTGAGACAGCCGGCCACAGTGTTGTCACATTGACGCTGGACTCGCTGCCCTACAGACGCTAGATACGTCGCAAATCGGCACACAGCAGGTTTTGGCAGTTGTTGGCAGGCAGTGGAGCGCTGGGGAGACCAATTGGGCGCCTGTTGAGAGCAGATTCTGAGTGCCCACGGCTCCACGCAGTGTGAGTGGCGGACCAGCTTTTCACGATGCGCTGCTCTGGGCGCAGCATCGTTCAATCTAATGTCTGAAGCAACTCTGCCATTTCCACGTGTTCGCGTGTTGCCATGTGGTGACATTCTGTGCCCTGGCCGCACCTGAGCTGAGCTGATGGAGGGCGAGGCGCAGATGGTCTGTTTCTGAGATGCTTTGTCGCGCGTTTCGATCAGCTTGCAGCCATCCCCCTGGCACGGCAAGACGCAAAATCGAGCGTTCCTGACGATCAGTGCAGTGCCGCGCAGCGATTCGTCGGTTCTCGGCCGGCAGCATGCCTTTGCGGAAACGTGAGACAAGGTCAGCTTGTTGGTGCCTGAGAGCTTGACCCTATTGAGTGGCGGGCTGGGTGAACAGCAACATGGTCAAAGTCCGCATTGAATATCGCCGTCGCACAGTCATGGCACAGAGCGTGAAAGTGCATCTGGAAGGCTGCCCCAGCATTCCTGACGTAGTCTATCTGCGGGCGGTAAAGCAGCGGGCGCGCAGGCAGTCTCGAGCGCGATGGTGGGTGACGGCGCCAGCGCTGCTGTTGAGTCTGACCAAGGCACCGCCGTTTCCTCAAAGGCAGCCGGGCCGAAGGCATGGACGTGCAGCACGGCCACGTTGGACGGAGCGCCCAGTGCTGCTAGCAGTGCAGGCGTGAAAGCGAGCGGAGGATGCGAGCGCGGCGTCGTGCGTTGCCAGGGGTCGGAGACGCTAGGCACACCAGCCCACAACTTACTGTTTGCTCCACTGCATCCTTCTTTCTTCACACCATCCACCATCACTCATTCTTCTTTATAACCTTGCGCTCCTCCTGCTCTGTCCACTCTCTACAGGCTTGAGGTCTAGCACTTACTCACTTTCATTTCCCCCGCTTTCATTCCCTAACAGAGATCTAGCATCTCTATCAGTCTTTACGACACAAACACCAACCACTCTCTACACGCTGAACTGCTAGCCGGTTCACCACCAAGCTCAACTCTCTCTACCAACATCTGCTACTAGCACAACAAGCTTATCAAGCACTTTCACAACCAACAACATGAAGTCCTCTCAGATTCTCGCTTCCGTCCTCTTCGGCTCTTTCGCCGCCGCTGTTCCCTTCAAGCGCGACCTCATCATCAAGACAGAGGTCGAAATTGAGACCGTGGTCGTCTACACCACCGTTTGGGAAGACGAAGTCCCTGCAGCTGAGGCTACCACCACTGGTGGCTACTTCTACGAGCAGCCTGCCAGCTCCGTTGCGGCCGAAATCACTCCTTCAACCACTCCGACTCCCGCCTACACTCCCTCTGCTATCCAGGAGCCCTCAAGCATCTACACTCCTCCTGTCCAAACACCCAGCCCCTCCAGCGTAGTCGTCTCCTCTGCTGCGCCTGTTTCCTCCGCTGCACCTGTTTCCTCCGCTGCACCTGTTTCCTCCGCTGCGCCTGTCTCCTCCGCCAAACCTGTGGAGCCGTCGTCTGCGCCTGCTCCAGTCACCCCAACCACCACTGAAGCCGCCTACACTCCTGCTCCGGTTACCTCTGCTGCCTACACCCCTGCCCCCGTCAGCTCTGCCGCTCCTGCTCCTGCTCCCTCCAGCGCGGCTGCCTCTTCTCCCAGCTCTGGCTCTGGCTCTGGCTCTGGCGAGACCTTCTCTGGCGACCTTACCATCAACCCTCTCAATGGTGCCCTCGGTGCTTGCGGCAAGCCTCTCTACCCCACTGACATGGTCGTTGCTCTCGCTGCGTCCGCCTGGGGAGCCTCTACCTACGACACTATGACTGGTGAGGCCACCAACCCCTGGTGCGGAAAGAAGATCAACATCGAGTACAACGGCAAGACAGTTCCTGCTACCATCATGGATTTGTGCCCTGGCTGCTCTGGCCACGACATTGACCTCTCCGACGCTGCCTGGTCTGCCATTGGCATGACCGAGTGGACCCGTGTCAAGGGTAGCTGGTCTCTGGCCGAGTAAGCGACCGTTCCACTTCTCCTTTGCCAGCCTTTAGCACAGCTAGTCAGGTGTAGCAAGACTACATCATGATCAATATACCCAAGATTTCGCTAGCGCAGGCTGGTCAGCGCTTTGCACGACACGTTACGATATGCCTTTCCCATGTTTTGCATCAAGCGGATCAATCATCCGGAGTCAAAGAAAACTACCACTGAGGTTTGGTTTTGGTTCGCTCAGAACGTTGCTTCTACCACTTAGATCTCATGGTGTATATGAGGGTTTGCTGGTCGTTAGAAGCGTGTTCTTTTTACACTTTCTTGTCTCTCCTTGACATTATTCTTCTTCTTCGTGTACACATAGTTATCTAGGGTCCGTATATGGATTGGATACCCATATACATGGAACGTTGAGCTCTACCCGACTCAACCAGCAATCGCTTAGTCTACGTAAAAAGAACATTATCACAACCAAACATTTGTTCTAACCCTTGCACCATCCCCATCCTTGCGACGCCACGAGTCGCAATTCCCCAAACGGGCACACGTGCACCTATTTTCGCACCTACTTTTCCCCAATCCGCGCGCCGATTGATTGTAATCACCACCAACCCTCGAAGCTCGTGGCAGTGGCAGTGCTCGCACGTCCCTGGCGCCCCACATTCCTTTTCCTTGTTCAGCCGCACCCAAGGCTCCTTTGCTCGCACGAGTGAAATTGTCGTCAGCACGGACTCACGGCCTCTTTTTTTTGTTGTTGAGGGGCCTCGCTCTCGGTGTAGCTATGTAAAGTGGTAAATGACGGACGTCACGTCATTGCTTCTCCACTGCGTTACGCGTGCTCCATCAGCGTTGATCAGCAGAGCAGAGCAGAGCAGAGCAGAGCAGAGCAGCACCGACTCGGCAGTCTTACCATACAAAAACACACCCGTCGCTATTCTTTGAATTTTTTTCTTTTCACGCGGCGGCGCATTCGTCCCTGTAAGGGCAGGCTGTTCGAGACGGTCGTGCTGTTGCTTTGTTCGGCGGATTTGGGTTGGGCTCCTCGCCGTCCTTCTGCTTGCAGCGCTCGGCAGCGTTTCAGGTCCCGGGCTCGTGGAGAGTTTGCCGATGGTTTGGGCTCCGGCGGGTCTGGGCGCCACATTCTTTGTTTGCTCGCCTCCAGGTTGTTTCGGGGTGGGTACGGTGATGGTTTGGGTTGGCTTGGGCTGGGTGGCTGCATTGGTGGCGCAGGTGAGGCTGTGTTTGTTGTGAGCAGGACGGTCATGTGCGTTTTGGTGTGGTTTCTGGTGGGTTGAGCAAGGGCTTCTGCGTTGGCCCATACGTTGAGAGCCGGTTCGGTGGTGAGTACCGTTGACCTTGCTCACTGGTAGCCGTTTCTGGCAGTGCAAGGCCGAGCACCCTTAGGTACTCGTGAGCTCGATGGTTGGATTCAATGCTCCACGAGAGGTGAGCGACTTCCGTGTCATGGTCACCAAAACAGACTCAGGCCTCGCTGGTACCTGGATGGAGTAAATCCCTGGGCTTATCGTGTGTCCCTTTCAAAGAAGTCTCTGGCTTTGTGCTCATGGTGTGTTTTGATCGTGCGAACCTCGACCCACTCCATGCATTCCTCCGAGTTTCAGATGCCTCTTCAGTCAATGTGTTCCTGTGACAGTAAAGGTTGAGTAATATAGGAGTGTGTGAACTCTACGCGCGAATATGGGCACAGCCAGGTGTTGGCTCTGGCCGTGCATATTGGGAGTACGCTGTCCACCAGTGATGGTCGATTGTATACTTTGTATCTACACTTCACTTCCTCTGATCATATAAAATTCTTCGAAATGCAAGACAAAGCTCTCAATCATCCTAGCGGCCACTCCTAGCACTGCTGGCTTCACAGCTTGAGTGTCCGCCGCTGGCAGGGGAGTCATAAGTCTTCCTTATGCACGAGCTGACAGTGGACCCCATAGCTGAAGAGGTTACTATCCCTCTGTGTTAGGTCCGCAAGAGGAAACGACGGGGACGGTGGCGTTTGGAAGCTGATCAGCGAAAAGCATCAACTATGCTCCAGCACACTGGTAGGGGAAAGTAAATTCTAGGATGGATAAAGGATGAAGAGGGAGATGATGTCTGATTGGACAAGGATAGAGTGAGACGATGCGGAGTTGAAGGAGATCCTGTTCCTTCTTTACCTACGGGATCCCTGTAGACGTTGTTACTCTGTGCGCTTATAGTATCCACAAGAATGTTGATCTTAACAGGCGTATCATTCCTTGAATGTCTGTTGTCAAGTAGTCGAACTGAAATAACATAGCGCAAACTCATCACTAGGATTTCATGATCGTTCTGCATCGTGCGTGAGACTGATATCATCTAGCCTCCCTGATCGACAGGCCACAGCTTAATCAGGCTCTAGAGCTGCAATGCTCGAGCACGACTGAAATTCTGGAAGACTACAACAGAGGAGTTGGAAGCTCACACCGCGAGTGTGCAAACGTGGACATCAGGAGCAGACTGATCTGGCCTGTAGCTCAGTGGACATGATACAATCATGAAAAAGTTGTATGTTGATCTTCGCCTTTGCGGTTGCTGTGATGGCAGCTCCTATGCCAGTACTGGCTCTGCTGCTGTTCCTGAGGCTCGTTGAGACCACGGCAGCTCGAACGGCAAGCGAGAGACCAGCAGAAACATAGCCAGATGGAACCATGTTCAGAGATAGACGTACTTCTTGATATCAGGATCTATTGCTGGAGCGAGCGTGGGGGAGAGAGACGTGATTAACATAGATCGAAACTGGCAAGAAGGTGCATTGCGGTCATCTGTCTCAGGCGTCGCTTTGCTGACGAGGTCGATGTTGTAGCTCGCTGGGACTACAGTGGCACTGAATAGGAGCGCGATGTCGTTGATACCGATAGGCGACCTAGGACTAAAGTAGTACTGACGACAGAGAGATTGAGTCCTGCTAAACGACCTGCGTGATGCGTCAGCGTGTGCATTACATAAAGTGAATACACAAACAACCCCATTCTACAAACACGAGATAACTAGAAAACGAAATCCTCCTTGGCTCATACATACATGCACATGTTCGACATACATCACCACCTACCATCTACCATCCCCAATCCACCACAACGAAAACAACCCCATCCGGCATCAACCGCCCTGCCCCACAGCACCAACAACTCAACCATTCTTATCACACTATCCTTTCCGCCGAATGTTCTCGAACGCGACGTTGAACTCAATAATGGCGCGAGAGAAAAAAACTCTCAACTCCGCTCTGCACTCCACTTCTAACCTTCGCGAACCGCACCTCCACATGCCCGATGCAGCAAGCCCCCTCTCCGTCTCTCAACCACTTGCTAGACTACTTGGGGTGTACAGTGTACTAGACTAGACCGCTTGTGTACTTTGTATGTCGGCTTGTTTCCCTCACGTGCCAGATGTCCGTCTGCGGTATGCATTTACATTTCCACTTCCATTTACATGTGCATGTGGAAAGCACTGTGTAGTTACCACTGTAGTTTGTGCGCGTGCCAGCGCAGCCGAGGCCAGCGCATGTGTGGTGCTCAGTGGTGGGGATTGCGGGGCGGCATGTGTCGGCCGGACACGTGCGGTCGGTCGCGTCGGAGTTTCTACCGGGTGAGTGAGCGGAGAATTGCATCATGATGGCGGCGGTGGATGCGCACGTCCGAGGACGGCCTCGTCCGGTGCCAGGCAAGTAGGTATTTGAATTGTGGGATGTTATGGTTTGTTGGTCGATAGGATGGTATGTTGTGAATTCGCATGCTATTGACGTTTACAGTTGTGGTGCTAGGCTCGCCTAGTGCTGGTTGAGCACACGGGTGTGGTACCGAGGAGACGTTCACGTGGCAGCATGTGATATTATCTTTCTTACGAGAAAATAGTGACATTTTCATGTTCATGTTGAATATCTCATGGTGTGGAGTTTAGCCGACCAATTTGCCATACAGTGGTTCCAAATCCTAGCCCGAAGCTTTGCTAACCAGGTGCTCATCCCAGATGTCGGTCTTGAAGGGTATAATACGCAAGCAGTTGCAGTCCATCTCGCTTTTGTGTTCAAGTCATTCGCCCAAGTCCTATCGCGCCAAAGCGCTCGTACTCGCTAGTGATCAGTCATCTACATCCTGACGCGTGTAATGTATGTTTAGTGCTGACACGTCCTGGCGTGTCAGCTGCATCGTTCATCGTGCTGCTTCATCTATGCGAACTGGCTGGCACCGCCAGACTCGATTGCATCAATCTCAGCCTGTGACCATGACAAGCGCTGGAAGCGCGCAGGAAGCTCGGAGCGGTCGAAGAAGAAGCCGTTGCCGGCTTCGACGGGGCCGAGAGACGAACCAGGCGTGCTGCCGACGCCGCTGAAGTAGTCCCTGGACTGGTTCAGAGGGCCGTGCTGCTGTGCCTTCTGGCGGTAGCTGGCGAAGGACTCAGGGAGGGAGTGAGTCGGGGAGGCTGGGTGGGCCTGGGGCGTGTGGTCGACCTCTGGGTGCGACTGTTAGCCATTGCAGGGGGAGCAGGGCGGAACTTGTCACGTACGAGAAGGCGTGGTGCGCTTGCCCAAGAAGCGGATCATGGGCTGGCGGCCAGCCTGGAGGACCTTGGTTGCGTTCATTACGGGATGGATGGGGTGAGGTTGTGGGCCGAGGTCGGCGGTTCAGCGATGCAGCAGTGCAGAGGGTTGGGTAGGCGGCGATTACAAAGCGGAAGTGGTGCAGCAAGGCGAGCGGGCTGATGGTAGCAAGTTGGGTGAGAGAGTGAAGGAGCGTAGGCAGTGGTGCTGACGGAGGGGGGGTGTGAGGGTGAAGCATAAATATTAATCCACGTTCACGGCGCGAGGAGCGAAGCGCTAAACGCCGAAGACGCCATTTCTCCCACTTTCCGGCAGTCTCCATGCCCGCGCCCGGGGAAGATGGCCTCACAATCGACTGACACTTGCTGTCGTACGCCCACCCACATGACACTTCGAAGCGATTTTGCACGGCGCGGCGCAACGAGGACATGCCGTTGTGCGGAGCTCCACATTCCAGCTTGCGTTCTCGCGTTCTCTTGCCATTTGTGGCGATGCAGGCCATAGCTCCATGCAGCCGCCACTGCCATTTTCACTGGACTCTGCAAGCGCAGCCCTCTCCGCCAATTGCGAGGGAGCCTGCCCGCCGCACCGCTCCTTGAGTCCTTATCAACCCCACGATTGACGCACAGGAATTGCGCATCGATTGTGCGCGCCCGACTGCGGCTCCGCCCTCAGCTCCCGTCCAAATCACTCCATGCACGAGTTGCTCCTCTATGGCCAGGTGTCGGCCGCCCGCCATGATCAGGTCCTGAAGATCCTCGCGGGCGTCGCGGCCATGCAGCCCCGCCGTATGCTCCAGCGCCGCATCGTCTACAAGCCTGAGCGCGAGCCTGACGAGCCTGGCTCCCATCTGCGCCGTGGTGGCACGCAGGCCGTTGCCGTGAAGCAGAAGCAGCAGGCCACGACGCCTACCCAGCTCTACTACACCCATCTGGTGCAGAGGCTGTCAGAAGAAGACTTTGGGAAACGTGACAGCAAACCAAGCGACGCGCTTTCTGCCCATGTCGACTTCGAGGCCGGCGAGGAGCCCCAGTGGTCAACCTTGTTCGAGGACATACCAGACACCGGTGACAGAGGCGTCTCGATACGCTTCACCAACACCACTGACCTTATTGGGGGAGATCCCCACGCGTTCGTGACCGCCTCAGGCCCGAATCGGTAATACCGTCCCTGGCAGCGCGTTGGCATGTCTGACCAAATCGTAGCTTTGTCACCGAGTACTACATCGAAGGGCATCGCTTTGTCCACGGAAACGTCATCATCCTCCTCCACCGCATACTCCACGAGCCCGCCGTCCGCAACCTGCAAACAGAACCAAAGGTCAACCCGCCAGCCTTCGGGTCCCTGCAGCTGCTGGACCAGAGCGGCACATACATACTCGAGGCAAAGGTGCGCATCCAGGATTTCAAGGATGCGTCTATCTTGGAGGCCGGTGTCACTGAGCTCAAGAGGTTCCAGACGCAGATGAATGGCTGCGTAGAGCTGACACTGCCTGACCGTCTCACCATGGACACACGAGTCAAATACAAGCCACCGGCTGGGGCTGTCACAAAGGCTCAGGTACAAGCACAGGCCCAAGGTCAACCGCAGAATCGTTGAGAAAAAATATCCCTTGGAAGCCTTGTTAGTTGTGTGAGCAGTCTAGCAGCTTCTTATTGGAGACTCCACTTTGTACAAGGATGCACGCACGAAAGCCAAAGCTGACTGAAAGAGTCTCGAGTATCCGGCAGCTACCACCAGTACCTTTCTAGTGCATACTGAACGTGTTTTCGCATCAAGCAAGTATATACGGTGCATGATGTCACGTATAGTGGTTTCTTCATGTAGGTTTGGTCACAAAGTCAGACTGTGGTCCTGCATCTTTCTTGCATGAGATGGGGTTGGTGCAGAGCCAACATGAGAGAACCTTGTGCACACCACGGCCCTAAAGCCGCTCGCGTCCCAGATAGAGTTCAGTAGGAGGAACCTTGGAGGTTATACTTTACAAGCTATACCTGCATGGTTGCAGATACGTCACTGCGGTCTGCTAGAGAAACTCAATATTCACTTCAATGATTACGGCCTTGAATGCAGAATCTACTCATGAGTGTTGAAAGTGCTTGCTGGAAATAGTGATGTTGTAGGCACGTGCTAGCGCGGAAGCGCGTCTCGCGTTTGACGTGCAATTCAACAGCGTTGCCTGTTTCAACAAACCGCATCGTCACACCATCAAGACCGCAACTTGCGCAAATCTTTTTCTGGGGTCTATCGCGGCGAGAGGAGAGCAGACATGCCAGAGAGACCTAGTGTGAGGAAGCGACCCGGCACGAGCGAAAAAGAGGTGTCTCCTCCAGCAAAGAGGCGGCAGCAGTCCCACACGACAAGTGAGCTGCGGCAACACAATTGCGATCAGCTTTGACTCATATGAGACGTAGATAAAGCAGTAGCCAGCTTCTTCACCCCTGCATCAAAGAAAGGGCCTGAGAAGATGTCATGGCGGGTTGTGAAGGACAGTCTACTTGTCGGCCGATACAATGCTTCATCTACAGCTCAACTAGCCAGCACAGCTAAGCGGAGGATAGCAGCTTTTGATTTCGTACGTATACAGTGAGACTCAAGCAGCTTGCCTGTTTGTATGCACCTAGTTACTAATGTTCGTACTGCAGGATTCAACTTTAGTAACGACTGCATCCGGAAAGAAGTTTGGCCGTGATGCCAACGACTGGAAGTGGTGGCACAGCAGTGTCCCAGGAGCTCTCAGAAAGCTTCACGAGGACGGGTGAGACATAAAATGAAGCACTTGCAAAATTACCATCTCTGTACTGATCTGGCTACGTCGAACAGGTTCCTTCTCGCAGTCGTGAGTAACCAAGGTGGTATTAGCCTCAAACCAGATCCAAAGACCGTCAAGTCTGACCAGAAGCGATTGGCCGAATTCAAGGGTAAAGTCTCAGCAGTGCTTAGCCAGCTCGATCTACCTGTCACGGTGTATGCAGCTACGGGCCACGACGGATACCGTAAACCACGAGTGGGAATGTGGGTAGAGTTATTGGACGAACACGACCTTGACGGTACCGAATCTATTGACCTAGAGAACTCTTTCTTTGTTGGCGACGCAGGTGGCCGTGAGGCGGTGGCTGGAATATCTGTAAACGACCATTCATGTGTCGACAGGTATGCTGCAGCCTCCAAGACCTTGCATTGCAACTTGAAGTACATGGAGCTAAAGCCAGCCCAGGGATTTTGCAGCCAACGTGGGCTTGCCGTTCCATACGCCGGAGGAGTACTTTCTGAAACAGAGTCCCAGTCCGTTCGTGAGGGGCTTCAATCCAACCACGTTCATTAACAAGCTGGCTGATAGCTCAACACCTGCAAGTACGTTGAGGGATCAGCAGCCACACGGACCATAATGCTGTCGTCGAGGAATCCAGGCGCTGACTAGGTGTAGACCCCATTATTACGAAGGCTGACGTATTGGATATTGTTCTTCTTGTTGGTAGCCCCGGTGCGGGCAAGTCATCATTCTATTGGAAACATCTCCAACCGCTGGGTTATGGCCGTGTTAACCAAGACATTCTCAAGACTGTAAGTCCTCTACATGCATGACAACACGTGCTGTACCACCTCTCGGCGCATTGAGTAACAGCCTGAAACAGCGCGAGAAATGCGTGAAAGCAGCCACAGCGCTCATCGAAGAAGGGACCAGTGTGGTGGTTGGTACGTTTCTTCGGCACCCCGCCCTGTCGACATGTATGCTAATAGCTTCTAGATAACACCAATGCCGACCAAGATGTACGCGCCGTATGGGTGAATCTAGCAAAGAGACTCTCAATCCCCATTCGCTGCGTTCTCTTTACAGCATCCGCTAAACTGTGCGAGCACAACGACACATTTCGTGCGTTGAATCTTGGCCCAGAAGTAAGTTGGTCAAGACTAGTTGCTAGCCCAGGTACCGATTCGATGCACTTGCCCGATCAAGTTACTTTCGCACGCGACAAAACTCTTAGTTAGTGCTAACGGCATTGCGGAGAAAGGTCCCTGGGCTTCTATCGGTACTCGCTTGGAAGTGTTGGTGTGATTTACTGATTGCTTTCAGGCCAATCCCGAAAACAGGACAATATTGCCGAAGATTGCATTTACGAGCTTCGCGTCAAGGCACCGCGCACCGAAGCTGGAGGAGGGGTTCCAAGAGATCATCAAGGTAGACTTTGAGGTAAGTGTCATACAACCGCGAACTAGAGATGTATCGCGCAGATGTGGTGTAAATAGAACAAGCTGCTAACCGAGGCCAGTTCACTGGCTCTGACGAGCAAAAGGAGCTGTGGAGCAAGTACTGGATATGAGTGGAGGAGTCGATTCACGATATTGATTGCCAGGATTATCCTGAGCGAGGGAGGATCCCTGGTACGAACGCTTACGACGACTCGCGGCGACGGGTATGAAGGCTGCAGTGAGATTGCGCCAATTGGCCGGCTATTCCTGCAGGGCTTCACGACGCTGCAAAATGGATTTGTACCTTAGGCTCTAAGCGAGCACATGCTCGCAATTCTAGTCTCCGAGCTGTTGAGTTCGAGCTGATGATTCCAACATGTTGTCATATTCCATGTGCCATGGATCGCAGTACGTTGTAGCGCCATGTAGCTGCAGCCCAGGGTGAAGTACATGCACTTGGCAGACGATCAAATACGAATTGCGTAAGCCGGCAGTCAGATGGGAAGATCCATACACTTCCACGCGAAAGCACATCGTCGAACATGCCCCATGAAACGGATCAAGCGGATAACGGTAGGGAATCCTTGCACGCGCTACCCCTCGGAGTATGATTGTCCGTTTATCGATAGTAGAACGGTACTTTTACCTTTTTCGGACAATCAACCTTTCGTAGAAAGATCGACAAGCGCGAGGTCGGAGAGGCCCACGTTGTGCGTTCGAGACCGGCAGATGCAACAAGCCGTCTGTTCGATTATCGGAAGATGCCAGATAGTGACGCTGTCATGAATAGGTGGATGGCACCGTTGTTCACCGGTGGGCAACCGCATGAAAGAAGCATGTGTGGGACGGTGAAGTCACAAAGTATCCACCCTGTTTTTGCCAAGCTTCGATGTCGAAAAACAAAGCGGCGCGGGCGAGCACATGCTCACCGGCTGAACATGATGCAAGTTGAGCGTTGGTGGGTGCTGGGCAAACGGTGTTCTCCCGTCCATCTTTACATTTGCCGTGCCGTGGTCGCTTGCGCTGCTCAGTGCGGTAAAGCTCCATGGCAGCGAGCGAAGGACAAGATCCGTTGGGGACTCTTGGAGTGCTGCAAAGGACCGGTCTGTTGCCGACTTCAGACCGGTTCGAGACGGCGAGCATGCCTCTTCTGTCGTCATGATCTGAGCAGCGAGCGTTCAGTCCACTCTTCCCAGGGAACTGTTACCGAGTTCCCAATTGCGCACTAACGTCTCGATGCAGTATGGTGTCGCCCAAAGGCTCTGAACACTGAACAGTGAATTGTCATTTCAGATGCGTCGCGCTTTCTCAACGCCACACCAATCGGCAGCCCCGAGCATTGCGGTTTTGAGGTGGAACATCCGGCAACCTTTGCAAGGAGACGTGTGCGCGCTGTTGCAGGGACCCGCGTGTAGAAAGGGAAAAAGGAAAGGTGTGAAGGTTGTCGCCAACGATGCGCTGGCCGCTGAGGTCAGTGAGGCTTGCAGCATCCGAGGAATCAGACGTCGTCGAGAAGAGCACACCAGGCTCTGGTCAGTAAGCGCGGCAAGGACCGGTGCCAATCAAGGTACCGGCCCACGGCTAGCGTTCCAGTACATCCTTTCGATTTGTCTAGACACTGCTGGCTTTTCACTGGGCTGAAAGGTTCTTCCCAGCCTCTCCCCAGGCACACCCGCACCATGTCACAGGTTTGTTGTGAGACCTTCCAGTGTCACGAGAGTCAGGTGGGACAGAGTTTGCGAAAAAGGCCGCGGCTTGTGGGCAACTGGGCAAATCAGAACGCTCGGCGTTTGACTTTCTCACAGCTCTGACAGCGGGATGTTTTGTTTGTTTGTTTGTCTTGACTGGACTTTGGGGCGCCTCCGCGGCCCAAACCGTCAGTGTGTCTCGAACCAAGTGGGAAAACGACGGGAGGGCGACCGATGACAACAGCCAAAGGACGCTCGTCGATGTCATGGCCGCAACACGGACAAGGGCGAGAAGAAAGCGCACCAGTCGAGAAGAGGAATGCAACCGCAGGCGCAGCACCTGTTGAACCACTCTTCATCCTTGCACTGCCCCGTAGTCTGTCAGGTTGAGCCATGGTTGCACGCACATGGGAGAAACTGTCAGACACCACAGCGCTGGTAACACAGGCACCTCAGGTCGGCAACGCAGTGAGAAAGTGCAGACTCAACACCTGCGAATCAACGGCACAGCTTGTGGAAATAGGACCTGCTCTGTTTCCTCTGAGGGAACCTTTGTTCCTGCATGGCTTACCCACCCGCAGAAGCTTTTTTTTCTTCCGTCGACTCGTCAACGGCAGGAGAGGGAGAGTTCGCATGGGACCGGGGTATTTCCAACGCCTCCACCAACGGCAGGCTTTGCATTTAGATTTAGCATCGGAACAAGGAAAAATTGAGAATGTCCAGACCAGGTCATGTGCGGAGCAAGTGGACGTCCAGCGCCTGCTACTCCAGCAACAAGCCCACCGCGATTGGTCTTGGTGCCCAAACAGCGGCGCAAATGCTGCCGACAAGCACAAAGCAGCATAAACTTTGCGAGGGAGCCCTTGGAGCAGCTTGCACAGGGTGGTGGCAGGACCGCAGGGCATCACCGGCGCTGTGTACCGGCGAGACGACTCATGACGGCCCGCACGAAACCGGGGACGCAGAGTGAATGTGCCGCCAGTTGGCTAGACAAAGACGGGAATAGCTGCGGTCGAGCGTGTTGCTTTCTGGTGAGGGTCTTGGCGTGTGGTCCCGGTGGGAAGGAGCTACCGCCGTGTGCCGCTGCCCACACACAAATCGTGCCCCATCCCCCGACTTTGGTCGCTGTCCTGCTTGCCCACGTCAGTCGTCGCTCCTTGCCAACTTGCACCTGTATTGATTGTTGCTGTGCTGTCCCTCGCTCGCATCCATTCACCGCTACACTCTTGATTTGCGAGCATTCGAAACGCCAATCGTGAGTGGCCAATCCCTGCTGCCGACCGCTCTCACGTGCCTTCCGCATTGGGTGCCCCAGCCACGGCTGCTGACTTTCCTAGAGCTCTTCTGCAAGATAAACACGCCAAAAGGTACATACGTGGTCCTGCTTCGTGGCACCCTCCAGGCCTTTCTCCCAAACAATCTGCGACCGCCATTCTCTGGGGAGTCAGCAATCGGCCACCAGCCATACGGCGCGAGGTTTCCTCTTAAGCTGGTGATGGGATCCCAGCAACCGTCCACCAAACTTACATCCCGCTTCGGCATCCAAACATCAACATGCACAACCTCAAACCACTGATTCTGCCCAAACTCGTTGCTGCGCGCAAGTCGTCCAAGAGCTCGCTTGACATGTCTGCCGACCCAACCTCCTCGGTCTACTCCTGCGCCGACTCCGGTTTCTACTCAGCTTCTGAGTGCTCCACGCCGCCCACGCCAAGTCTCTATGCGCGTGGTCACTTCCGCTTCCCTAGCTCGACCTCTTCCCTCTCGTCTAGTCCACCAACCCATGATATTGTTGATGCTGCCAATGCCTCGGGCAAGCTTCCCAAGCTGACCGAGGAGCCTGTCGAACAAGAGTACCACTACGGAAACGAAGAGACGCACCGCTGCTCATGTAGGTTTGGTCCTGGCTCTGACATGATTGTAAAAGCTTATCCCCTCATAGGCGACACTGACAATGGCCACGAAACCAACTGTGAGATTACTAGAGCCTATGAATTCCAGGACGAGTACCTCCGCTCCGTGGATGCGGAAATTCGCATGGCTAAGCGTCGACGATCCTTGGAATCATCAGCAAACCACATTACCAACAAGATCGAAAGACGCTTTCCTTCTCTGTCGCGCAAAGTCAGAGAACGCAAGAGGGCCTCGTCAAGCTTCAGCAGGGTCTCGAGAAGTGAGACACCATCCCGTGTGCCGTCCACACGATCGTCGTCAATCACCAGCTCCATTCGCCATGCCGCATCGTTTGATGTCTCGCAACAGTACTCCCAGATTCCCACCCCGGCTCACAGCAAGGAGCAACTCAATGATAGTCCTGCGTTTTCCATGGAGATCGACGTCGCTAAAGCCAATGCCATCGACATTGACATCAACCCGGAGCAGGTTGACACTGAGCGCTATGCTACCACACCTCTTCTCCCTCCACTGTTGATGTGCCGGGACGACCTGCCTGCATCTTCGCCCCTTCAGTCACCCGCCATCGCCGATGGATCACAGTCCTGCGCCCCTACGCCTATGGGCACCCCGCCAGTCCGAGCTTACCCTACGCCTACGTTGTCAGCCAAACCATCTTTTACATCCATCAAGACATCGCGTCCTGGATACGCTGTAGCGTCCGCCGATATTCCACCCATGATGTTGGCCGACCCTAACGACAAGTGGACCAATCTTTTGGGACACGCCAACTTTACTATTCTGCCGGAGCCCTATGTTCTCGAACGTTGTGATCCAGTGTCGTTGCGACAACTTTTCGCCGACTGGGAGCAAGCACGCTGCAACTATGCAAAGCATCAAGTACGAACCGCAGAACACTACGGTGTGACATCCAAACACTACACGCTCACTGAACAGAAGTGGGCGGAGATCGACTCTGAGTGGAGGAAGAATCACGAACTGGCCACCTCGCTCGCCGCAGCTAGAGGCCACTTTTCGCCAGTCGAACCAATGTCGCCTGTTGAGCCAGCTCCTCTCAGCAAAATGCCCACGCTGAACGACCCGAAGAGCGAGGGCAAATTCCCAAGCTTGGTGACGAAGACGTCGTCGGCCCGATGGTTCAGATAGCCTCGCCGATGATGCTCAAGAGCCCTTCGCGCAAACGCGCGTTTTTCAAATTCCTTAGCGACTTGCTCCCCGGTTCTCTGCTCGGCCGTTCTTCGGCCGGCATTCGAAGCCACTAGACTCCGCATTCGCAACCTTTACACCTTGTTTATATTTCTGTGCGATTATGACCCATTGCGAGGCGTTTGCTGCATCAACTGCTGCCAAGGGTATGACGATGTACGACTTGTATGACCATGTCACGGCCGAACCAGTCGAGCCATGACCGATCCTTATTACGAATTTCCTTTGTCACTTTACGAATTTAGAGAGATAAACCCCTTCACAGTACAACGAATGGTATCTGTGTATCCCTTCAATGGGATATTTGCGGAGTTAAGTGGGGTTGGGGACGACCAGTCCCGTTCAAAAAAGCGTATCACGACATGTCACGCGCAGCGAGGCTCTTCAGTCATTTATTTTGCTTTTCTTTTTTACTGTCAAATTCCAAGAGACAGCTCTCTTGTCGACGGCTATACCCCATCGTCCTAGTCTGGGATTTGATGGTGGCAAGCGCAGTCGTGGGTCATGCGGCAGTTGTGCCATTACCCGAACGAGCATTATGCTCCTTTCAATATATAACTCTAATGGGTGGACATGGGGCGGAGTCTGGCCATGGGACCTAATGAGTGGCAGGTGGGATGACTAGCCTTGTGTAGCTCAAGCATTCAGACGCAACGCATCAGGACAATTCGGCCAAGAAGCGATAAGTTAGTCGATGAAAAACATCGATTGAAATATTTTACCATCATCACAATCAATTCCTGTCCGCTCTCAGATTTCTCGCCTTGCAGTTTATCGTCCTTGCAGTTGGCATCCACCTTAGACGCCTGCATCCTCACATTACACTTGCACATCCTGTGCTCACCGCCTGTACACCGTCATCCTGCATCCCAACCTCCACGCCTCAACAATCTACCCGCAACATGCCCTGCAGCAACAAGAGGTCATACTCACACCACCACAGCCGGCCTGACAAGCTCTAGAAGCCCACTCGGGGCGCGCCATGTCTCTCCACATCCATCCCCACACATACACATGTCAGCCCGGAAAATCTTCCTAACGATCCCCTGTCATGTATGATCCCTTGTCATGTATCAGAGAGTACAGTGGGCCAGCAAAAGCGGGGGCTGGTGGAAAAAAAGTACAAAGGCCTCGCTTCGCCGGTGCCCGGCTTTTCGTGCTACAGTGCTGTACCGCATTTCCTTGACGGCCGGCAGGCGTGACGCAGGTGTCGCCTTGCCGCACAGGCGAAGTACGGCGGGGCAAGAAAGCGGGATGATCGTCATTGGGGGAGCCTGCAGATGGAGGGTTTGCTGGGGCTTGTCGTTCATGTCGCTACAGGTGTGGTTGGAAATGCAAGGTGGTGCTAAACTTGGATCCGAGGAGATGCAAGAGAAAAAGAAAACTTTTTCTTGGTGAGAGATGTGCGCGCCCAGCTCCTTCCAATACCCCCGTGTACGTGCGTGCTCAGGCGTTGAGGCTGCAAAGACAGCCATCCAATCTTGGGGGCATCGATCTCGGGAACATCTTGCATAGTAATGCGCCGAGATGCACGGCATGCTATTCTAGTCGCGATACGGATGGTGTGATGTCAGATGTGTTCGGTAATGCTGTCTCAGGTAATGCGGTATGTCGTCTTCTAGCTCGTGCTGCGATCCTATCAGCCTTTGACGTTGCTTGTCGAAGCCACTGCTGCTGCTGTTGTTGCTGCTGCAGCAGAACATGCTCGTATACATGTATACCGTTCTCTAGCCGCATTCGCACCTGGCATTTCTGACACTTGTCCAGTCGTTCTCGCGCCTCTCCGCCTCCCGTCTACACCCCACCCACCCATCACATCCGCATCTACATCCACCTGAGACTATACCAAAACCCCGTCCAACCTTCCCCACCACACACTCTTTCCCTCAACCACCCCACACAACCACCACGTCACTCCCCGACCTCCTCTAGCCGCAGCGCCCAGCCCCGTATCCGGAATCCGAAACAGCGCCTCCACACAGCCTGCCCTCGGCTCCGCTGACCTGGATCGCGGTCAACTGCGGGCAGGCGAGCGCTGCTCATTACCCATCCACCCCCACTCACGTGCGTCATGTCGTGCCACGGTGCTGAAACACTGGCTAGCTGTGGGTAACCTGTAGGGCGGCAAGTGAGGCGGGGAAGTTTGTGATTTTTGTGGCTTTCTTTTTTCGCTTCGGGTGGCTTTTTTTGTGTAGTGTGATGCAGACGGTGTGGGTGTGCGTTTTGCTAAGTGCCGGGCGTGGATTGGATGTGGATGTGGCTCGGTGATGTGGTGGGCGCTACGGAGAATTGAAGAAAAGGAATATTTGAATGGGGTATTTGAAGGGTGGTTTGCATGTTGTAGTGGAGAATGTTTTCCGTGTGTCGAATCGAATCGACGCGTGGCGTGACATGTCACTATATTATGTCCATTGGGTGCATTATAGCAGCATGTTCTCTGTCCACCGAAATTTTCACGGGTATTTGATGGCCGATTGATCTCAGATATTGGGTATGTCTCAAGCGGTCGTTGGTCTTGTAGGCTTACTTTATCTGTGAATCGTTCACTTGGATGTAATAGTGTACTGTCTGCCGGAGGGGTATATGTATTCAGCCTTCTGTGATTGCATCTTCAGCTTATTTATCTGTTTACCGTGTATGGTAATTATGCTGCAATGAAGTTGATTTCTTGAGCAAAGTTCGGCACGTAGCTCTTGATTGTCCGAAGGCGCCCGTCATGAACAGATGGTACTTAATACTGATCTTTCCTGAAATTGTAGGTTATCGAAAGCATATAGCTTGGTGATATCATAGACTCCATTTCTTCTGTCGATATCCGTCAAGTATGGTGGGTTGAGGGGCCAAAAAGGAGTCTTGGATATAGGGGAGAGACGTTCGATGAAGGGGTTGGGTCTTTGACGTCATCGGCCTTCTGAACAATTCGACTTCCACCATAAACAGGTCGCAAACAAGGTAATACTCACTACCAAAATGCGACTCTGCTTCTTGAAGCTCTAGAAGTTACAGTGCCTTCTTACCCCGCTCGCCACACTTTCCGCACGTCATGCCTTCCAGAGTTGCCGCCTTCCCCAAGGTGGTAACCCGGGCATCTCTTTTCGGCATTGTCACATTAACACCGTTACCCGATCGCACGGTCTTGGCTCTCATAAAGACAAATGGCATGGGAAGCTGTGGGCCAAGGGCTACGATAAGATCCTGGGGTATGGGGGATGTGACTCGAGATCTGGGGAAAGATCTGCCCTTGCAACGGTGAAGCTCAGAAAGTTCGGCTATCATGTTGGTTGGCAGACGACATTGTTCTGCAAGCCCCTCCTTCTGTACCGTATAAGGAGTGCCGATTCCGCTGGTCTGAACCCTGAACATCCTTTAACATTGCTTGTGCCTCAAAATACAGATTTAATAGCTCTATCAGCTCTGTGTAACCTTATAAAATCTCACTGTGCACACACCGAGTCCCGGCTCGAAGTTAGTCTGTATCCACAGGACATCGACAGCCATGCCACGCAAGTACCTTGGTGGTTCAGGCGAAAGACTTACAGTCTGGATCTCCATTGCAGCCTCGACAGTTCTGATGCATGTGCACAATATAAATGATTGGCACAATGGAAGCTGACGACTCACAGCTTCTATGGATATGATCAGGGCGTATTTGGTAATGTTATCATCAGTGAGAATTTTTTTGCATACGTTCGGCTACCCATCTGCAAACATGCAAGGTACGTACGACCACACGTTGCAAGATCTGGTATAGAGACTAGTAATTGACACCAGCTCAGGAGTCATGACTTCAATCTATAACATCGGTTGCTTCATTGGCGCTATGAGCACTATATGGACGGGAGATATGCTTGGCCGACCTCGCCAAATCATATTGGGTTCCACAGTCATTGGCATCGGAGCGATCATCCAAACGTGCAGTTGGACGGTCGCCAGCATGATGGTTGGACGGATTGTGGCCGGTCTTGGAACTGGCATGAATACTGCTACAGCCGGTGTCTGGCAAGCAGAAACCAGTAAGATGAACAGCAGAGGCAAGCTGGTCATCATTCAGATGGGTAAGTCAAATTTGAGCGACATCTCATTCCTTCCACTAACATGTCTGAAGCCAACTGCATCACTGGCTTTAGCATCTCGAACTGGCTCACACTTGGCTTCTCCTTTGCTCCTCGAGACGTAACATGGCGCTTTCCCCTTGCCTTCCAACTGTTTTTCACTCTCTGCATCTGGGCGATGTGTCCGTTCCTTCCAGACTCTCCACGACTACTTATCCGCAAAGGCAAACATGAAGAAGCACTGGAAGTCATTGCCGCCCTGGAAGGCCATGGCGCAACACCGGAATCGCCGACAGTGATCACACAGTACAAAATTATCAAGGACATCCTCGATCGCGAACATATGAACACTTACACTTGGTGGCAATTGCTGAGCGGCAAGGGGCCAAGTGGAGTTCTGAGACGTATGATTCTAGGGGCTTGGATGCAGGCCATGAATCAGCTGTCGGGGATCAACGTGACTAGCTATTTCATGAGTTATATCTTTATAAACTCACTGGGGATTTCAGAGCTCTTGTCAAGGATTTTGGCTGCTGCTGGGTCCGTTGACTACCTTATCTTTGCCTGTTTGGCCTACTTCGTGATTGAGCGTTATGGTAGACGCAAGGTGAGGGTGCTCAGTCATTGATCGGCTATTACTGACAAGCTCCAGGTCATGATGTATTCTGCTGCAGCTTGCTCCATCTGTTGGATTGTCATCGCAGCAGCTCAAGGTCAGACCGAAGCTGGTGGAGACTCTTACAAGCTCGGCATTTTAGCCGTTTCATTCTTCTTCATCTTCTTCGCTAGCTTCGGCATGGGAGTCCTAGGTGTGCCATGGCTGTATCCTACTGAGTAAGATGTGAACCCTGTAGCTACCACTATCACTAATACCTTCACAGAATCAACGCTCTCGAAATGCGTACGAAAGGTGCGTCATTGGCGATGAGCACCAACTGTAAGTACACAAAGAACATACCACTGTCAGCAAGACTCTTAACTCAAGACAGGGATATGCAACTACGCTGTCGTGCAGGCCACATTACCTGGCATCCAGAATCTGGGTTACAAGTTCTGGGTCATCTGGGCCGTCATCTGCTTCGCCTTCATCCCGATCACGTACTTCCTGTATCCGGAGACCGCGAACAGGTCTTTGGAGGACATTGATCGATTTTTCGAAACTAAGCCGGGGATCCTAATCCATAAGAACAAGTTGGCGGTGCAATTGCGTCGGCCTGTTGAGTTCATCGAGGCTGACGTACGCATTGCGAGAGGGGATGTAGATGAGACGGGAGAGAAGAGGAGGCTGAGTGCGAGCACAGAGCACATTGAGACAAAAGAGACAGTTTGAAAGAGAAAACCAGAGAGCCTATACATTTGTATTAGCTGCAAGAGTGCAAGGACTTAACACCTCTCTTCGGCTATCTTGACATGATCGGCTACCGCTGTCGAATATTGATTACTATAGCATCTCTTATTAAATCGTTCTTCCCATTTCCCTCGTTTTCATACAAGATACAAGCTAGAGTTGTGTTGCTTAGAATTTAATTTGTTTAACGACGACGGCAGCAGCTGTTACTACTAATATCCTCCGTGATAGCGTTTACAGCGACCACATTCATAGGCTTTGCTATGCCTTTAATGCGGTGCCTTAATGCTTTAGTACCGCCTTCCAGAATTTTGTACTCTTTGATGGATGACTGACGCAGACAACACGAGATGTCGATGCAAGGGATTTGGTCGCAAACAGTGATGGTCGAGCTCAGTGGGTATCAGTCTTGTGTCTATATCATAAGGTATTAACGAGCATCAAAGATCAGTATCAGCATCAGTATCAGCATCAGTATCAGTATCCGATTATTCTTGAAATGGAGGCTGTCATGGTTGCAATGATCGAAGTCTATGATAGACTGGATAGTGTTGCAGATGGTGTCACAACGCTTTTGGCCAATATAACTTTAATCCAGGCACAAAAATTGACCAGACATACATCTGCTCAGCCGCATGTGCCAACATGACTATGGTAGAAGCAGCTGCAATGGTCGCACAGTGGATCTGAGAGGTGCAACTCTCCCAAACAATAAGTCACTCTGGTATGATCTCGACGTTGATGCGTCATTCCCTGCTGATGTAGCAATTGCTTGCAGTGATCATGACACTTGCACCGGGACCCTTCTCAATTTCGCGGATAAATTGATACATTACTTCTTGACGATGGATTCCGACTTTGACATGTCATCTCTCAATATCACCGTCTTTTACTACCTCTTCCATCGATTTTTCAACCGCTACAATTCGATTGTGGATATCGCGGATCCGGATCTCACCTATCTCAAGCAGGCAGGTGGGAAGCTCATCATTTGACATGGTCTGAATGAGTCCTTGACCTCACTGGACATAACGGTTGACCATACTCTGGGCATGTATGAGCGTGACCCTAAGGCTGCAGAATACTTTCGCTTCTTCGAGGCAACAGGAGTTGATCGCTGTGGAGGGCCGGGCTCGTACGATTGTACCCTGGCAATGGACTATAAGTCCGATTGACTGGGCCAAACATGGCGTCGCACCTACAATATTACAAGCAAAGACACAAGAGGATATTACCGCTGTAAGGACTGCGCGTCTGCGCCATTAACTCCCTGGGCGCGATTGGTGTGCTTGTCCACACAGCAGGAGGCCTAACCACCGGTGTTATGGGAGACCTGGGGCCCGATGTTTGGTTCAAGGACTACGAGTTGAATGTCAAAGCCAGCTACACCGTAGCACATCACTACTTGAAGTCTCGTACGGTTGGGACCATCATCTTCTTGGCCATACTTGGCGCATCTTTCACTTTTCCGGGGCTAAGCTCATACTCTGGAAGCAAGTTCGCTTTCATGAAGCTAGCTGAGTTCCTCGACGCAGCTCAATCTCCGCGTCTTCACGGTACATCATGGCATTGTGGCTGTGACTGAGACGAACCGTGGAGGCGTGGTAGATGTTGTTAGCGAAAGACAAGAGCATTCAGACTGGAGGGCTCCCCTATATCTCGCCGGGAATAGAGCAGATTATCTGAGAGGTGGCTTCATTAGCGTCAACTGTAAGCTCTCATGGTATCGTTCGAGTTCCGAGCGCTGACAAGGATCTAGGGACCTTGGAGAGATGAAGGCTCATCAAGAAGAGATCAAGGAGCAGAAGCTACTCAAACTCGGTTTTCTTGGAGCAAAACTTGGGCCAGACGGCCACCCATGGTCGTCCTGAGGGTGGATATTAGTTGCGCATCATTTGCCGAGAATGGCTCTGATGATGATAGCCGTACTTGCTAGGTAGAGAGATGAGGCTGCGATATCAGAAATTTGTTGAGGATCACAGTCGTGCCTATGTGGTGAGCGACTGCTAAGGCGTGCAGTGCAAAGCCTTCATTAGATAATCTCGAGTCAACGACTCTTAGCCGCGATCCGGCGCACAGTCTCCCACTCGAAACTTTGCGTTGTTGTCAATGTGTTCCTCCTGAACTTCGGAGATCTGTCGAGCCTGCCGCTAAGCACTGCCTCCGACAATTTAGTGCCAAAACGTGACCATGCAAGGAACGACTGCGAGGCGCTTTCGTCTCGTATCATCCTCCACCTGCTCGATTTAGAATGCCTTCAGCTCTTCTCACGTCTTTGCAGCAGTGTTGCGTCGGAATATTCGGTTGACCCCGGGCAGCATGTGGCTCGACCGTGCCGCGCGCGGACACGGTGCGGATCCGGGGCGTCGTTTCATATTAGAAACCTTCACAACCAATCACTACGCGACCGCCACACCTTAAGCTAACAAGATCCAACTGTCTGGCTATCGGCAGCCAAACAGTCAAGGGTTCATGTCGCCAACTGTGTTTCTCAAGCTTGAGAGCCAAGAATCAACGACTGGACCTGCGTGGCCGCCCGCGTCCAGCGCGGGGCTGTTTCACATTGATCTGGAAAGCCGTGTAAGGTCGTGGCAGGCAATTTGAGCCACTCGATCGCCACGTCAAACCGATGCCAGCGCGATGCGCCTTAATCTGTGCTAATATGAGGTTCGCGACGTGGGGCGACAATGGTTGCACAATTGACTTTTGTTAGCGTGGGTTTCGTCCTGAGGTTCCCTTTCACCTCGAGATCTCCCAGTTTCTCTCTTTAGTTTCTATCGTTCGTTATTGATATTATTGTCGAGCGAGAAGACTCACTTGCCGTACGGCGTCGGGCTTGCCCCCTCTACACAACTTACTTTCTAGCTCTCTCTCTCTCTTGAACTACTACCACCTGCTTGACGCGTACTTCTCGACTGCTGGTCAGTTCAAAAACAATCTCTACCTCCGAAGATCATAAACGAAAATCAATCATACCCACAAAAACAAAATGGCAATTCTCTCAGCAGAGCACCTGGCTGGTCCAGGCTACATCATCCTCAACATTCAGAGGGGCTTGAATATCATCGCACTTGCTTCAGTGGTCGCGAGCAGTGTTGTGATGCTCGTCAAGACCTTCATTGTTTCCAAGGTATGTCTGGAGATGTCGAGTGAATGAACAAGGGCCTAATTGGAATCAGTTCTTCTTCTTCGATGCTACGAGTCATGTCATTACAGCCATTGCCGGTATATTCCTTATTGTCTCCGAGTGCTCGCTTTTCCGTAACTTTTACGCTCGCAACTGGCCTCTCCTCAGCCCTGCCCATGGCTTTGTGACATTGGGCTGCGCCATGATGGTTCTCGGACTCAACATGCTAGGCAACATGAACAAGGAAGCCACGAGCCAAAAACCCTCACTCTGCCCTTCTGGAGGCTACTCGTGGCGTCTGGCATACTTGCCATTGTCATTGGCTTCTTCAACGTTGTCGCCGTAAGTCTCATTATCCATCAGTCGGGTTAGTGGAAACTGACATACTACAGAGCTACGTCTTCTGCGACCGATCTCGAGGCATCACAGCTCGTCGCGTCCGCTCGCGAGGTGCCATGACCCTTTCTGAAGCTGATGCCGAGTCTCAGCATTACGACTACGATCCCAAGCACAAGGCCTTCACCATCAGCACACACCACACTGGCAGCAGTTCTTCTCGCACGCATTATAGCAACTCCCCACCAATGCGAAACGGTACACCACCCATGCGCATGGGTACACCACCAGCGATGGGTGCACCTACACCTCGCGTCGACTGCGGCTCACCTCAAGTCGAAGCTCAGCAGCAGAACCCTAACCGCCTGTCCCAGTTCGCCTTTAGCCCTATCTCAGCCTTTAAAAGCGTGAGAGGTTCCATCCTCCCCTCTTACCACAGCACCTCGCCACCCAAGCCCAGCTTCTTCGGCCATCGCCCTTCTTCGTCAATCTACTCACGCACAACCTACGGTGGCGAGCCCGCAAAGAAGAAGTTCTGGCAGCGCATGGCAAGAGAGGAGGAGCCCGAGGTTCCCCGGGTTCCAGCGGAGATCTCAGGACCGATGAACATCAACCCCCAGTTTGCACACCTGGTCAAGCCTAACCTTGCACACCACCCCAGCGTGAGGAGGCCCGAGGTAGATTTTGATAAGATATGAAGCGTGGAACTTACCCAGGAAGATGGGAACGAGTGTGTGCGTGTATGAACGATTATGATACCACTTTCTTTTCTGTACAATTTGGCCTCGAATTTACCTGCATACTACCACAAGGGCATAGCCAGATTTACTTGTGTATAATGGCATATTCAATATCTCTTACTTTCACCTGCCTTGCCTCTTCGCGTGATGGTACACTGTTTCCAAAGGGTCTTCTCAAACGTAAACGCCATGCTGCGATGCGGTGTTGCGCATGACGCAGTGCTATGCTGCTATATATAACCGGTTACACGGCGAATCGCCCATGGTTTGAATTTGGTGGGGGTCAAAGCGCTGTTGTTTTTTCTTTCGTACAGTCGAGTAGCACCATCTTTCGAGTTTTAGCGCCTAGACGTTGTGCGTTTGTTGCGTTCTCGCAGAAAATCGCACGCTGCTGCGGTGCGCGGAACTGGATGCAAAAGCGTAGGACGCGTGTGTTGCGGTTAAGGTCTTCGACGTTAGGAGCGAACGAGAGTTGATCTACTCGACAGACTGACGAAAGACATGAATTACAGTATTGTCTTTGGTCTAAGCTCGAACTGCTCTGTACAGTCCCGTAACCCTCCCTCTCATCGTATCTGAACCCTATCTTAATCCCTGTCAAATTGAAATGCTGAGCGCTAGAGCCTAATGCCCTACCACATGAACCGCTGGACCTGCCCCGGCTCGCTCGGCCACGTGAACGTCCGGTTCAAGAACAAATACTGCACGGCCTGGTTAATGGCAAGTAACCAAAAGGTCTCGGCTACGAGACGTAAGTCCTGCGAGTACTGCTTGCCTCTGAGGGTGAATGAAACGGGCAGGTACGGTACGTGCAGGCGCCAGATGATCCAGGGGATGATGAAGTAGCGCGGCTCGACTAGTGGTGCAGTAACCACGGAGAGGGCAGTGGTAGCCAGCCAGACGATGACAAAACTGACTTGACAGGGCCTTGGCTTGGTGGGGGATCCGTGGAGAGGGGTTTGCCTCCCGCCTTGATCTCATCTGGCTGGATAGGTGGAGATCCGAGGGCCTGAATACTCAGATACGCGCACACGTAGTATACGGGCACGGCCATGTACTTGACCACCGGATGGCGAAGCAAGATCCGAAAAACGTAGAACACGTAGTGCCGGTTGTCGGCGAGGGTGTACGGGTGAACTATCGTGTTGAAGTGTACTGCAGCCAGACCGGCAGCGATGAATAAAGCGGCAGGCAGAAGCTCTGGTAGGTTTGTTCCATGTGGGAGCGGCGTGTATCCAACCACTTTCTTGAGCTGAGGCGGCATGAACGGACCGACGATGCGGTATAAAGGTCCTAACAATATGGGTGCTGAGAAAAGAGCAATATAAGGCCAGAAGTACAGCATCTGGGGAATATGGATCGTGGCCGTATGAGCTGATTTGTCGCCTGATCTTGTTAATTGTTGTAATGAAGTGTACAATCGTGAACATACCCAACACCACGCTGCCATTCCAAACTACAAAGCCAGCGAACAATGCCAAAAGCACAACATAAGAGGCGATTGACCTTAGTAATACGATGGGTTTCCTCAGTATTGCAGGTATGATGGTAAACGCAAACATGATGATATCTATCGAGATTAGCTTGATCTTTGGGTGATATATTGAGATCTGGCGTACCCAGTAGACCAGCGTGGTATACAGAGCTGTCATAAACTGTATTGCTTTTCCAGCATTCTTGCAAGATCTTTGTCGTATTTCTTTCTTTCAATTGCTTCCATGACTCGTTCTTCTCCAGCACTTGAACAATAGTCAAACCAGCGGGAAACACGGCTACCCAGAATATGTTGGTCTGTCGGAAGAACAGAGCCACGATACCGATGAGGACAGTGGAAATATCGTTGCAAATGTCTCCAGTCGGACTTTCCTTATGCAAGAAAACTTGGTAGCTTAACAGCACTGCTGCAGTCGACATGACATCGGTGTAGTACAGCGCAGCAAAGAAGAAGAGCGGTGGCAGTAGGGAGATATTGATAGCACTCAAAGCATTGGACACAGGCGTCTTCCCGTCCAGGTGTACCTTCAGGTATCTTTTGGTCTTCTCATCATTGGTCAATTTGATAGAGTCTTTCGTAGCCCGTTGAGGATCTACTCGTTCTCGTACCAAGCGCAGAATATGAAGGACTGTATGAAAGACTAGAACGATCGCCAGGATGTTCTGAAGCCGCAAAGATTTTGTGCTACATCCAAAGATAGGCTGGAACAGCTTGGCTACCAAGTATCTGCATTTATGGTCAGTTGGTTCGCGCCCAATCTAGCAAGGGGTAAAGGGTCATACAAGCCTGGCGGAGTGGTTATCTTGGGATCCCAGGAAAAATCACCTCTGCAGTATTTCTGAGCTTGAGGGACGTGAAAGAACTCATCCTGAAAAACATTAACACTACGAACAAGAGGCAGCACCAACCGCTTACCTACCAGATACGGTTGTGGCACTTTCCCGCCAGCCACACTTGCCCACGAGGCAGCAGCGACCGCGAAGAGACTTGAAGCAGCATGCGGAGCCGCTCCCCGCCAATTTTCCAGCATTTGAACTCGAGGAATTGGCGATCAAAGGAAAAAAATGATGTTGACGAAGTAGTGACATCAGATATCAAAGGCCACCGAGGCCGCGGGAGAGCCTCGAGAAGCTAGTGCGGATTAGGCAAAGCTTACTCGAGCGCGTCCGAGGTTCGTTCACTCTTCTGAACATTTCGAGGTGACACCCACGCGTCGCGACCATGGCACTGCCTCTTCCGCCGGGGCTCACGCCTCCTGAGATCGCGTTCCTATGCGAAATGGAGCTCGTGACTGTCATACCACGCCAAAGACTCGAAGGTCTGGAGCTGCTTGGGGTAAGTCTGCCCCTCCAGCACCCTCCAATCAAGTGCATAGCCATGCGACTATGCGTTTATATGCTACCAGATAGAAACTCACACAAGACTAGGGACCTCTAAAGCCTCTCTATCCGCCTCAAAGAAGCAATATTCCCCTCTGGCTCGCCCTTCTCCTCAAACGCCAACGCCGCGCCAACATCCTCCCTCCACCGTGGCTGAACACGCACTCCCTCACCGCTATCCTTGACCACGAGACAGAGCACGCAGACACATTCTCTCCGCCACCGCGACTACCACCACAACCCTCAGACAACACACTCCCCATCTCGCCTCCGTTCCTCCCTACATCTACAGCAGACGCAGCGCCAGATGCATTGCCATATCATTGGCTGGAGCTAGGTGAAATGCTGTTGGAAGCTGCTGCAGATGATTTCGAAGAGCCAGATCAAGTGCGCAAACTACTGAGAGGACTAAGAGAAGTGCGCATGGCGAAGCTACGGAGTGGAGTGGAGGTGTTGGATGCGGGTGGTGGAGTCAAGATGAACGGTGTTGGGGGCATGGAAGTGGGAGAAGGGAGGGCGTTCGTTACGGGCGTGATCGATGGTCTGAGGTATGCCTGTCGTGAATGACCTGGCTGCGGGATACGAGCGCTGACAACCTGCAGGAAAATTGGAGCTTCACGTGAGCAACAACGCAAAGACCGAGACGCAGAAGAGGCCGAGAACGGCTACTCTGGTACTGCAGGAGATTACGACGATGACGAGATGGATATGCAATGATCGCTTGTTTCGACAACAATTACAACAACAACACCTCGCTGTGTCGCCGCAACTACACACCATCCCCAGCTTGGACGACGGGAGAAGCACTTTTTGTGCTTATCACATGAAATCCCGCACCGATCCATTGTTCCCACGCCTCGGCCTCACTGTTGATCAAGCCACCGGCAAAAACCTGCCAGTCACAACCTCACACCGTTGATACGCACATGCGGCTCGCTTGTGCGCACACACGGCCCGACCCCTGTTCGCACACGCATGTACCCCGTACATAACCGCCGCAATTATTGACGACCCACTGTCGGGGCTGCGCGACTGCTGTGTAACAGTGGCAGTTATGGATGGCGGTATGGCGTATCAGTAGCCTGCGCTCCTGCTGGGATACGTGGATGCTGTCACATCACAGCCGCTACACAACACGCTCTAGGCGAGCGCAGATCGTGGAGAGCTGGGAAAACGAGTATTGTCGGGCGGAAGTCACAGATTCGGCGCGGTGGCTGGAATGAGCCACAGTGTCCTGCTAATGCTCTGGATCTGGTCAGGTGGCAAGGGCAAGGACCTGATCGCTAGCAGTGTCTTCATGCGATGCGACTGCTAGAGCTATAGCCATTTAGCATGGAGAATACCTGAAAGAATACCTTACTACCCGAACAGAAATAACCAGATCTTGACATGTCCAGGGCCCTGGCCAGTACACAATCCACCCCAGGAGCTTAACAGACAAAGCCAAAAACAACCACCCCATTTCCGCACCAACGCACCATCAACTCCTCTGGGACGTTCTCGCACCGCTCACTCCTACCACCATGAAAACCCCTTCATCCATATCAATACCTCCACAGATCCGCAGGCTACTGACAGCCAAACAACGATCATCTACCCCCAGCACCACCCTGTCACGCACCTCTCCCCATCTCGCAAATCAACGACCCCAGTCCCAACTCACACTGATCCATTATCCCCCTTCTTTCAATCATTCCTTTTCCTTCCCAATTCCTCCGCCCCCGCTCATCTCACGCTACGCCGCGTCCAACCGGACCTGCATATTCTATTTTCTGCACCCTCGGTGTTTTGTCTCATTTAGTTTGGTTTAGTTTAGTTTGGCTTGGTTTGGTGGTGCTGATTGCGTGACCGTGTCAGGGCCAGGCTTGGTCGCAGCTGGAGTGGACAGCTAACGGAGATAGAAAGCGGTGAAGAGGAACTGCAAACTGGAGAGGAGTGGTTGTTGCGCGGGTGCGCAGCTCTAAATCTCAGTGGGGGTTGAGTCTCGTCGTCGCCGGTGGTGGAGTTTGGGACGTGCTAGATTCGCGCTGTGGTTGGTTTCGGTGGGTAGGTAAGGGTGTTGGTCTGTGGAGTGGTTGTCCATGTGTTTGTATGAGGATGGAAAGCTACCGTTTGTAGTGTCTTGAGTTGTTGTTTGTTCGGGGTTGAGGCGCTGGGTGTGCGAGATCCATAGCAGTTGTGCACGCTACGGTACGGAATTGCTTTTGATGTGTCTTGCTGTCTTACAGATTCGAGTCGGGTGGGGATATTGGAGTGGCACACTTGTGAGATCCTGAGATGAACACCCTGGCTTTTACCTTACGGTGGGCTGCTAGGTATATTTCGACAGAAGACGTGTAGGAAAGTCATAGCGGTCGTCAATGGTGCATGCTCAACGTACTTCTTCGGGCACGTTAACGTGGATGAAGTGTAGAGTACAGTGGCTTGTAGGAGAGAAGATGGAAACAAGGTCTGGGTTTGAATATGAGAGAGCGGGTTGCGATATAGTAGGTTGTAGTAGTCATATGATCGACATAGCAGTCATCGATGCAAGGCTACAAATCTGCCTTTCATGGTAGCATGTGGAAGCTGACATGACTAGATGAGATGACGGTGGTTATAAAAGCCGGAGGGATATCCGAGGCGGGAGATAGAGGGAGGTCTATGGAGATAGAAGTACAATACGACCGATATGATCTTCATAGCAGTCGTCGATACAATGCTTCAAACATGCCTCTTGTGGCAGCATAGGGAGACTGGCATGACTAGGTGAGATGAAGGCAGCGGCTGAGAACGTAAAAGGAACATGAGCGTAATGAGCAAGCTTGCAGTAGGGTCCATATGATCTCCATAGCAGCAGTCCATACCTCCCATCCAACCTCCCCCATCCGGCATATTCACGATACCGATATGGCTTTGTGAGATGAGCACGGAGGCTCGGTGGAGGCATAAAGCAGTGCAGGGTCCGCATCTGGCGACGACAAAGTATGTCGTAGCTGCAATACAAGGCATATGATCTCCATAGCAGCAATCGACTCTTTGCTGCACAACCTACCTGTTCTGGCAGGATGTGGCAGCAGCCATGTCATTGTTGTTCGCAATAACGTCTGTACTCATCTTACGCCGTCCCGGAATAGAAACGTAGTCGAGGTCCTGGAGATGACGAGGTACGAGATGGTGGAGGTCGAGTTGTTCCTCCAATCAGCGTCCACGCTGCTATTCGGAGGCCTTGTGCTTCGGGTGTCGTGAGACGGTTTTATAGTTATGCTGACCTATAGTGGAACACGGTATTTCCGACTTACAGGTCGGCTTTCGCGAACAGGTGTTCAAGCTCGGATGTTCGGAATGCGCGGACAGTCAAGTTGGTTTTCTTGTTGCTGTGCAAAGTTAAGCCTAAACTTTTATTTTATTGCCATCTGAATGCATGGCTTTCTGTCGATTGCATCGTTGGCTGCACATGCGACTGCGTACCCTATAGCATAATTCATATGCGCATCGCAGCCTGAGGATTACTGTCGGCATGTAGCATTGCTGTGCTCTGGCCGGGACACTGCAAGTTTCGAGCTGATGGGTAAAATCTCCGCGAATTCAATGCCGGAATTGAAGACAACTGTCAAGTTACTTCCGCTGGACGATATCGTGCCTGTGGACCTGAGATTTGTAGTGCCATACAGTGTTTCGTAAGAGCTATTTCGGCCGACTGGAGGAGATGGATTAGGCCGCGAACCATGTACAAGTAGGGAGTTTCCCTGTCAGGCAGGACGCAGGCCGTCTAACCATAAGACAAGTGGGCCTGACTATACACTAACCGCAAATATAACACCAAGCCTGCCAAGCAAGCGGACGTATAACGGTATAACAAGTTTTAAACTTATTTTAAACTTATTTTAAACTTATTTTAAACTTATTTTAAACTTATTCTTAACGTGTTCTATATATTTTCTTGATATATCTACTAACATTAATATCTACTAATTGTCAGGCACAGCGTAGCTGATGAGTCCAGAAGGCATGTGGGTGGCAGACCCACCTCTGACCGGATCCTAGGTGTGTGTCCCTAGGATGACAATAAGTACTTGTACTGTTCTGGCCTTGTGATCACTATCAGAGTGATCATTCATACCTTTTAGGTTGTCTTAGCCAGGTGGGCCAGAACCGGGTCCTGACACTAATACTAATATTTACTCAACCTACTGTAGTTACTACTATAGCGCCCTTATTCTAAGCTATTTAGATTATTCTTAGATATAAATTAAATTCTCAAGTAGATTAATGCATAATATGTTCTAACTATGTTATACTTAAATTTATTAAATCTGGCCTCCCTCTATTATAATTTCTCTACATTAAAATATGTATAAAAATATATTTATAGGTGCTACTTCTACTTGGCGGTAGTAGAGGCTTGTGCTTATAGTTGGATTACTATTACACGTGCGCAGTTAGTCTATAGTCAAGCCCACTTGTCTTATGGCATGCATCCTCCCTGTCACGTCCTCTCGGCCTCTTTGCGTCATCATCTAATCAGGGTTCCCGAACACGCGAGATCTGCTTGGTGGCAGATCTCATGCGTAAAAGACTCTGTGCTTCGTCAACACGTGAGGCCAACGTTTCGAATACCTCTGGGCATCTGGGATAGAGGCAACCGCTAGAAAAGAGGACGATCGTACATAGATACTATACCTAGTAACGGCCGAATTTGTCCTTCAGATGAGATGGTACCTGCGCAAGACCGTATCTCATTCGAGTAAGTTGCATCCTTTTGAGAATTCCGACGTTCGTCCCTAGAATTGTCCATAGGAGAAGCCCGTGATTGTGCCAATGTGGCGTAGTCCAGTGGTCCACAATCCTTCGCTCATAAGCTCCGGACCAGTCAGCCCTTATCACGGCACTGGGGGTGAAGAGACGCGCGCTACTGCTACTGCTCGTTGCGCCGCATTGCCGCCTTAGACGCAAGAGTGGTGTTAGCATGAAGGATGCTAGACGGAGCGAACGTTCAACTGCGGATGTGACTAGCAGACCGCATATGCAAAAGGGTTTGGTAAGGATTGCTGCGAAAGAATCGGGACGATAAGACGCCGAGTGTGGCCGTTTTTAGGATACTAACTAATCAATTGAATCATGGTGCAAGCCGTTATAAAAACGGTGAAGGTAGATTAGCAGGTCACATTTTGATGTTCCATCGATAGTACTTCGAAAGCACCTGCAATCACTATTAACAATGTCAACTGATTGCCACTAAAGCGTTACCCTGGTTATTGAGGCACTACAATATGCTGCCTCCATGCTCTCCAAGGATGCGTTCACTGGGACATCGCGGAATCTCATTGACAAGGATGACTCTAAATCTGGGTCTCGTCCCTGAGACCCTTGAAAGTGACCGAAAGCGGGACCGGAGTGTTCCGAGCTCATGTGCGCACCCGACTTGACGAATCGAATGGCGAATCTACCGCAGAGGGTCCGCTTCATTTCTTTGCAGCCAAATACGAAACAGATCCGTCTCCGCACTGAACGCATTGCGCAACTTGTACACATGAACCAGTTCGTCGCAGCGACCGTGCCTGCTGTATCTCGAGATGCTCACATGAGAACCAAATCAAGCCTTTGCGTATCCTACGCACCGGTATGTGTGCATCGGTCAGACTGCCGTTTTACGTCGAGGCCGCAGTACTTGTCCATGTCCTTGGGTCGCCTCAGTGCGGATAAGGAGGCTCGTGGCTGTTTCAGACAGGGGACCGGCGACCCCAAAGCAGACCTGCCAATTTGCACGAATCACGACCGGGCAAAGCCAAGGACTTTACGCTTGTCAAACCTGGAGAGGATTACCATGTGTTCGCGACTCGGCGAGGTGCTGAATTATTGTTTTCTAACCATGGTGCGTCTTGGAAAGCCGCTGCGAAAAGAGAATATCGATCCGAGGCCGGAAAGATCGGGTGTGAGCGGTCGGCAAATTAATGGCGGCGGCTAGGGTAGTGCCCCGTGGATGGCGTGCGCGTTAGAGGTGCCATTTCCATCACCTCGCAGGCCAAGTTTGTTGAGGTGACGGCTCACGCTTGAAAGAAATGGATGAGGAGTGAATACCGCTTCTGAAATAGACGAAGGAAAATTCACTCAAGGCCGTATAGAGTAAGCATACAGTAGCCCAGACGCACCAAAAAGCAGAGTATGCTCGCAGATGCAATAAAGTCTATAAGCAGAATGAGTACCCGGAGGAGCTTCTCCATGATGACGTGCAAGGCAGGTCTGGTTGCACGGTGTTGGAGTTGACATCTGTGTGCGGGTCGGCTAATAGGCTTAAATTTGACTTCAACTGACAGAAGTTAGAGGATGGGTAAAGCAAAGGCTAGGCCGGACCGCGACGATCGTACATAAGTCGTCAGGCTCTGAACTCTATCCAACATTCGGTTTCGATATGCCAGTATGATTATAAGATGTAGTTGCTGCAGGCGTGCATCGTGATGTACCTGGATCGCAAACATACCTAGTTTAGTGAATTGCGTCAAGTGTAGCCTTCGACAAATGAGTACTTCTGGTGCATGTTGTTGTCTATCTCGTTGTGACTTAGCTACACGAATGACACATTTTCAGATCTGTTTTTATGTTGAAGTATTGGAAGGCTTATGAACTGTTTCTCAAAAGGGGTAATATGACGCTCAAAAATGACTATGTTATGCAGCTTATATTCAGAACAAGCCACGGGAACTGTCTCGAAGATTTGGGCAATCCTTGTGTAGATCGTACCCTCGTTGTGGTTAAGGTTCGAGGGTGAGCCGCCCTGCGACAGGGATCACTGTCATGAAAACCTGCCGGTAGATAATCGACACATACGAATACCAATTGGCCTGCAGCGCATACGGCATTGTCATGCTTCACATGAAAATCTGATGCTCCAGAGCCTACTGGGGAGTCGCGGACACCTGTTTACATACAAGAGCTGAAGGCCACGAACCTACCACCCAGGAAGATAGTTTCCAAGCGTATCCAGTGCATCTGCTAGAAGCTCGTATGGTTTCGTAGCGAGCGTGGCCTAGATGAGTGCTTGTAAGAGGGTTTCCTTTCGGCTTTGGGCGTTGCTTTTTTTTGCCAGCGAAACTTATTGTAGGTCTTGAACGACAATTTGTGTCCACAAAATGCTTCCAAGGCTTCAACCGAGCCGTGAAGCGGATGGGCATTGTTTGTGGCGCCTTTCTACATCAGAAACCGGTGACCCTTTTGAGAGCCTGGGTATTGCGTGGTTTCTCAGACCAAGACGTATTGTCAGTATCTGAGTTGAAGATCGAAATGCCCTGGGTGCACTGTGATAACACAGCATCAGTATTGATGCAGTTAGCGCCTGAATCCTACGGTGCACATGTGCTTTTGCGGCACTATAACTCCAGGTACCCCGAGGGGATTTTGGTGAGAGTTTATGCATCAAGCGCCCTAGTATTGTAACAGCAATTATCGACACCTTGAATAGACTGTAACAAATGCTCGATCAAGCTCGCTCGGCAGGTTGCCGCCATTGAAAACTGCTCTTGACATTGCCCCGCGGGTTCAGTCTGGTAAGGCGTGCGATGGTGGGCCAAGCCAGTACAGATCCTTGAAGGCTTTTCAAACGGACGGAAAGGTGATGTCTAGCGGGGGTTTCAAGTGGGTTTATCCGCACGCATGGAGAAGTCCCCTTGCGTAGGATATGACGTGTGGTGAACTGCCACATCGTTCTGATGGTGCGACAGACTGTCGATTTGGAAGAGGAGGACGGGTGCATTGTCATGCTTCTTTCAACTCCCTTTGGTTATGCGATGTTGCAGGGTTTGCAGTGCTGCAGGCATGGGTATTTTGCGGAAGATTTAGCTTGCCAGCCAATAGGCACAATGCGTTGCAGCCGTGCAGCAGAAGTCCCGGGGATCGATTGGAGGCGTCCGCCATGGCGACCGGGGATCGAGTGCCGCCCGGGAAATGCCTGTTATGGTTTAGAGGGCTTGAGCGAGGCAGTGGGTCCCTGACGTGCAGAGGCCGTGAAAGAGACCGGGCAAGGGTTTTCAATGGAGCACGACGAACAGCCTCGCGCGAGAGGGCTGCTTGGCAAGTTGGCCGGCACCGGGTGCGTGCGTGCTTGTTGCGCGGGCCTCCATGCGGACAACGGCCATTGTGACAGGCAGCTCGAGTCACGGCGCTGGTGCCAGCCATGTCCTATGCTCGGCGCGTGCTTGCTCGCCTTATCGGCGGGCTGGTGACTGGACATGGTGGACATGGCGGACATGGTGGACATGGTGCGAGACTCAGCGAGCGCGTAGCAACGCCATGCACATGCAGATTCCTCACGTAGGTGCAAGCGCAAGGGAGCAGAGGCCGGGGAAATATCACTGGCCTCCCTGGCGAGTACGGCCTGGGGCTGGAATGAGCAAATCGTGATCAACTGTCCGCTGGCCAAGGCGTTGTTGACGTTGGTTCAACTTGGTTACGAGGCCGCAGAGCCCGCCAACGCTCCCTGGCCGCCCATCCCTGCCGCGCCCTGGCAGCAACAGCCAGCAGCCAGCAGCGCAGCCTGCGCCGTGCTGCACAGTGCACAGTGCAAGCCATGTTGGGCCCTGGAGGTGTACGAGCTTGCCCCCAAGCTGTCAGTTCGGTACAGCTCGTGGGTCGAGGGATCCGTCATGGATGAGCAATAACAGTGCGGTGCTCCTGCCTACACCGTGACCGCTCTCTCACCAGCCGATCGCCTTGCCTCACCGTTACCTGTGTACCATAGCCTGTCCAGTTCGCAGCTCTGGTGTCTATCCGGTGGTCTTTTGTTGTTTTTGACCACGATCGCTCCTCCCCTGCCTGGCTCGGCTTCAGCGCCTCACCAGCCAACACAATACGACCACGCCTTGTCTCTCCCTGTCGGCGAGTCGAGATTGTCGAGTGCAGGCCCGACCCTTGCAGCATCAGTCCACCATCCACGATCCCTTCTTCCCATACTCCCGCCAGCAGGCGCAACTCCGCTACGCCCCGGATGCTGCATATCGAGTACCTTCCCCTCCTTATCACCACCCACTATCGATTTGGCTTCATCCACGAGAAGACAGACTGTGTCTGAAACCTCACCCGCTCCCTACCCGTGCTACACGCCCACCGTTGCATCTCCTCGACGCACTGAATCCAGCTGGCTGTTTCACGCCTCATATCCATACCTGCCTCCTCATTCACTCAGGTAATTCCCCTCTCTGCCGTGAAAGCCGTACGCCAGCCGCCCATTTTCCATTGGCATTCGAGCACATTCACTGCGCCGCCTCCGTCATCGAATCCTTCTTGTTGGTTGCATTGGATGCGCCACCTCGTGATTTTCGCCTACATTCACCACATTCCTTCATCGCCCCCATTGGCTGGCACCATTCCTGACCCAACCCACCCCCATCACAATAATAACATGGCAACAGCAAACAAGCAACAACAACCCTGAGCATCGTCTAAACACTCGGACCCTTCTTCTACCATACGATACCCACCTGCAATTGCGCCGCTGCCATCAAGGCCATTCGGTACCACGGTTCGACCGGCGTTTAGTCTTTGGATTCGATGCTGCGGCGCACCGAAGCTGCGGCGCCCAATTAGCGACTCTTCATCCCGAACCATCGCCGCCCACTAGTTGCCGTAGACCGCCCCAAGGATGAGTGACCACACTACCCACTCGGAAGAGGTGGAGAGGTACTCGAGTGACATAGTTGCACCCCTCAGCATCTCCAAATCCCCTAGGAAGTCGCGCACCAGTCTCTTCAGCCACAGCCGCCACTCTTCGCAAGCTCTTTCGATACGATCACAATCACATTCGCAAATCTCACCCCCATTAACCCCCACCACAGCAGGTGACCTGACGACAGAACAACTTCCTGCACAGCCAATCTTTCACCACTACCTGCGCGCCTTCTACCACTATGTCCCAGCTTCTATGGTATCCTCGTCGACAGACGAATCCTCCATCACAGTAGCGATCCAACAGGGCGATGTCATCCTGGTCCATTCGGTACATCCCAATGGGTGGGCTGATGGTACTTTACTTGGCTCTGGAGCACGTGGGTGGCTGCCCACCAACTATTGCGAACCATATGACCATCCTACGATTCGTAACCTACTCAATGCACTGACACATCTATGGGATCTTGTTCGAGACGGCGAGAGTGGAAACCTGGGTGCATTCACAAAGCAGGACTACGTTCGAGGCATGATTGCTGGCACAAGATTCTTCCTGGTAAGCCCAAGCTATACGACACTTATTTGACAGCCACTTACCTCGGATAGGAAAGGACCGACTGTCTTTCAAGAGACTCAACCTTGATCGTGGCCCACCTTGGCTTACGGCGCATGCGAAAAGGGCTTCTGGGTGATTTATCCACGCTCGTTAAGACGGCGAAGAAGTTGCAAGAAACGCTACAGTCCAGAGAGGATGCGGTGTCGGTATTTGAGCAGCTGGATGAGCTCGTGCTAAAGTCATTTAAGCTTGTAACACGAGCGGTCCGATTTCTCGACATATGGGCAACAGATGCTGTGTCGATTTCATTCGAGCTGAACCACAGGGACATTCGTCGACCATTGACACCGCCAGCAGACTCTGCTGACGCTGTTGTGCTACCGTCGTCTACGCCAACTCAAGCGGAGGATGACAGTCTCCTAACGAATGAATGTGAATCTCCAGTAACACAAGTGCCCAATTTAGCGCACGATAACCCGGACACCACGATGACGCCTCAGCCACCACGCAACCCCGACGTACTCCAATCGTCCACATTACCCACTCTGCCTCAGACCCAAGTCAAGAGGCTTTCTGTCACCCACCGACTGTCGTACACAGGAGCTTCGCCAGGTGCTCGAAAAGAGAACCTTGCATCGGAACGGCTGAACACCGCTCAGGACTCGTTCTTAGGGTTTATTGGATCCTTTATTGGGTTGCATCTGCAATCGAGGTCTTCGGAAGAGTTGACACATATTACCCAGCACTCCGTCGTTGCCTGTCGTCAGCTCCTTACTGTTGCCGAAGAGGTATGGGAACGCGACTCGAGAAGATCCAAAGCTTTGGAAGAAACATGCGACATTATGTACCTGCGACTTACCGAGCTAGTACAAGCTACGAAAGACATGTTTAATGCCTCCGATGCCGACATGGACGAGGCACTCTTTACACCAAACTCTGGTAAACAGCTTGTCGCTGCCGCCACTAGTTGTGTCCGGTCTGCTGGTGACTGTGTCACTAAAGCTCGATTGGTCATCGAAAAAATTGGAGACTTTGAATTCGAGGCGGCCGGCCTGGGACTGTCGCAAACAATTTTCGAACAAGTAGAATCTAATGAGCCTCAGGAGGATCTTCATGCGACCCAGAAGATTTCAAAGTCCACATTAGAAACCGACAAGCCATTACCGGCACCACCAACCGAAGACCAACAAGCTTCATCATCTTCCGTGGTCACTGAGTCGAAACCCCTACCGGACATTCCAGAGCAGTTGTCTTCAGACACAGACAGCTTAGAGTTGCCGCCCACTATACCTGCAGCGGTTGCGGAAAGCCCAGAAAGTCCGACAGCGCTCTCCTTTACCTCATTCTTGCAACCCCTTAGCGAAGACCACGCTATCACATCAGCTCAGCTCGCGACACATGAGCTTACGGGATATCCTACAGGTGTGATGCATCCTCCAACCACCAAAACTGCCCGGAGTGACAGTGTCAATGCTTCAGTCGCAGATTCGAGCAGTACCTTTCACTTCAGCATTGGGAATGGCAGCGTTGCTTCGCACACATCCACTCGTGCCACGACCCCGGACCACGTGCCTTCCAAGAAGCAGAGCTTTCAGACACTTATCAGTAGCTTCGGTAGCTCTTCTGAACTTCGCTCGTTGGCAAGTGAAGACGTTGCGGCCGGCGAAGAACATTTGCTCGAGACCACTTACATTCATGAACTTGCGTACAACAAGGAAGGTCACATCTCGGGTGGCTCCCTGCCTGCGCTCGTCGAGCAGCTCACTACACACGAGTCCACTCCTGATGCTGTTTTCGTCACTACCTTTTACCTTACATTCCGCCTCTTCACAACACCACTAGAACTAGCGCAGAGCCTCATCGATCGCTTTGACTACGTGGGAAACAGCCAAACAGTTGGCGTTCCAGTTCGCCTTAGGGTGTACAACGCCTTCAAGGGCTGGCTGGAGAGCCATTGGTCAGCTGACAGCGATTCAGTCGCCCTAGGCTTAATCTTGTCATTCGCGACTGGGAAGCTCCGAGCATCTCTGCCAACAGCAGGCAAACGTCTTGCAGAGCTAACCTCAAAGGTTACCGAGGTTCGTGCCGGAGCTCTCGTTCCCAGACTTGTCTCTTCCATTGGCAAGACAGGCATCTCCAATACGATCTTCACAGCCAACGAGAGCAATGCGCCATCAGCAATCATCACCAAAAGCCAGCTCAACGCTCTCAGATTTAGCAAAGAAGGCCGTGGGCAGTGCAATATTCTGGACTTTGACCCTATGGAACTGGCTAGGCAATTCACCATTATCGAATCCAAGCTCTTCTGTGCCATTCAGCCCGAAGAGCTCCTAGCCCTGGAGTGGACCAAGAAGAGTGATTCCAAAGCCGTCAACGTCAAGGCAATGTCGAAGTTGTCGACCGACCTAGCCAATCTGGTCGCAGACACAATTCTTCATCTGGAAGACGCAAAGAAGCGGGCTGTTATGATTAAGCACTGGGTCAAGATCGCAGCAAAATGTCTGGACCTGAACAACTACGACTCGCTTATGGCCATCATTTGCTCTCTCAACTCTTCTATGGTTATGCGTCTGAAGAAAACCTGGGAGCTTGTCTCCACAAAGATTAAGGTTCGTCTGGACGAGCTGAAGACGATCACTGACGTTGGACGCAATTATGCTGTCCTTCGTCAACGACTACAGAACCACGTGGCCCCATGCATCCCGTTTGTCGGAATCTATCTCACCGATCTTACCTTTGTCGATGTCGGCAATGGTACTACCCGTCAACTTCCTGGCGATGCTGGGTCTGACAGCATGTCTGTGATCAACTTTGACAAGCACATGAAGACAGCCAAGATTATCGGCCAGCTGCAGTCGTTTCAAGTACCCTACCATTTGGCCGCCATCCCAGAGATGCAAGACTGGATGGAAACGCAGATCCAGCGAGTGCGATCGAGCGACCAAGCCAATGTTCAAAGCTACTATCGCCGTTCTCTTCTCCTCGAGCCTCGAGAGCTCCAACATTCCATCAGAGGGTCTCCATCTATGGACAACAGTGCCCAGAGCACTTTTACGGCTGAGAACCGCACCACCTCAAGGGACAAATTCGAGTTCCTGAACTTCAACTTCTCTAACAATAGCCTGATGAAGGGCTCATAGACTTACTTCGGGGCGTACCAAGGCGCCGCTCCTCTTTTTGGATACCTTCCACCACACCAGCCATGCCGAACCGGCATCTCACAGCTGGTAAAGGCGCTCAGGCGTCCGTCGACCCAGCATTCATTTCATCTTATGTTGCAGATATTTACGATATGCTTTGTTGTTCTATACCACTGTTTTCATGGGGACTCGTCGATACTGGGAAGGAGTTCAAAAAGGATACGCCAACATGGCAGCCATTAGTTAGCTGGCACAGGCGTTCGAACAAAAGCACCTGCTGACATGCAGCAGCCGCAAGCAGTTTTGCGTAGTAGTCATAGTATCCATGTGCATATAACGCGAAGAGGCAACTGCCAACAAACGAACAATTACCAAGCCAATCTTGGCTACACTCAGTTGCATTGTGATTAGGACCGTCGTGATGTTCAGCTTTCGAAGTGGGGCTTATCGCAAGCCCCGCCGCGCGTGCTTCCCCTCCATACCCTGCGCAATTCAAGCAACTGCAGCACCAACACCCAATGCACCCTGCCAATCGTGCAGCACACACAGACATACACACAATGCCGCAAGAACTCTTGGTTGATGTACGCTCCCCGCTCGAATTCTCCACCGGACCTCTCGTCTCCGACCTCGCACCCACGGTCAACATCGAATACACAAGCATCGACCGCCTCCCTGAAATATACCTGCAGCAAGGCATTACAGTGGACAAGAACGACAGCATCACACTATACTGCCGAAGTGGCAGGAGGAGCGACATAGCGATGCGCCGGCTGCGAGAGCTGGGGTATGCGAACGTAAGAGACATCGGGGGTTTGAAGATGCGAAGCGCGTGTTGGATAGAGAAACAGTTGCTAGACAGCTTGAAGACATGTCTAGGGAAGACAAGCAGGCTGGATTTTCTGTCGAGGAGAGAAAAGATGGTGGTTTGGTTGATGTGAGGAAGCGGGGGTTTGGCGCCCTGATGGCAGGCTTGCGGGATTGTGAAGAGTGAGTATGGGCTGCCGTGTGTGCTGTGTACGTGCGACGGGATCACTGCGGTTGTGAGTGCTGCGGACTGATATTTGTGGACGTTGAGGCTGCATGTGAGTTTCGTGTGATGGGAAGAGATGGGCGATGGCATGTGCAGAGGTTGAGATGGATCAAATGCTTGCATTTGAGTGTATTGTACAGGTAAATATCAAATTTTCTAACGTGTTTGTTAAAGTTGGTTCTAGAAATGCTCCTTCACTATGCTCTTCGCTAATCGCTACTTAGTACAAGGGGGTTCCTGGGCGGGCTGGCATCGCTAGAAGTTTCTGAGGGCTTCTACTCTTGTAAAAGATCGCTGCCTGCTCAGTGCGAAGGCTCACGCTATCAGGCCGCTCACCCCCTTCTGCTCTAAATATCCGCGCTCGGCTTAGTTGTGGTGCGGACCGTTGTTCTGCTTTCGGGCAGGTTGCTGGTTCTGCTGCTGACCTTGCTGCTGTTGGCGCTGCTTCTGCTGTTGACCACTACCGCTCTGAGGAGTCTTCGAGGAGGCAGCGGAGGGAGCGACAGAGACAGCGGTGCTGGAGGAGACGACAGAAGAAGAAGAAGAGGAGGAGATAGTAGTCAAAGTGGAGCCAACAGCAAGTCCGGTAGCGCCGGAGGGAGCGGCGCCAGAAGGCACGGCGCCGGTAGGAGCACCAGATGTACCGTTAGAGCCAGGAGGAGCTCCGCCACCACCCATGCCGGAGTCTGCGTTGGCAACACCGCCCTCGGCATATAGGTTGGCCGCAGGAGTGACGTTATAAGAAGTACCAGAGTCCATGCCGAAAGCCAGCCATCCGAAAATACCCTCAGCTATAGTGTCGCCGAGAAGAACGTACTCAACCATAGGATCGACATCACTGGCCTCTTCACTCAGAATAGAGTCATCAGCGTTCTCAGTAACCACCTGGGTGTTGGTGGTATACGGCTCGATGGTATCAACCGTCTCGATGAGGTCCTGGTCGAAGAACATCTGCCCGACGTGGCTCACCGATGTACCAGTCAACGTGTTGTTGTTGTCATTGACAGTAGCATTGAGGGTGTGCGTCATGACGTGGATGTGGGTAGCACGGGAAGTGTAGTGGCCAGGGAATATGGTATCGAACTGCACAACACCGCTGTCATCAGCCTGCGAGATACCACGTAGGAACGTCTTGTCGAGGTTTGACACGTCGCTGGTGTCGCCGTTGCCGTTGGCGACCACACCAGAGTACACACCAGTCGCGTTGCAGTGCCATAGCTCGAGGTAGACAGAAGGGACAGGCTCGCACGTGTTGATATCGATGACCTGGATGTCAAGGTGCAGCGGCACACCCTCTTGGTCCTCGATGATGTCTTCGCGGATCAACTCGCCCTGAACCCAGTAGGGGCCCTGGGTGACCTCAGGAGTGAGGATACAGGAGTTGTTACCGGTGAAGAGGACGGAGGGGTCGGTATCGGCGGTGATGCCGGTCAAGTTGGAGGCGTGGGAGGTGGCAAGCACAGTATCGAGGTCACGAGCACGGAGATAGTTCTTCTCTGTCACAGTTGTCAGTAATCATATACTAAGGCGTGTCTGAGGCGCTGAACATACCATGGTCAATAGAACGCTTAGCACGCATCTTCTTGACCTCCAGAATGCGGCGATGAGCCATGGCAAGATCATTGCCACTCGCCTTCAGTGTTTCGGCGCAGTGAGCGAGCGAGCGCTTATGTGTGCTTAGATACGCATTGCGCTGGGCGATTTCACGAGCGTGCTCCTCGGGGCTATCGCCGGGATGAGCAGAGGACTGCTGAGCGAGGAGAACGGCTCCTGCGAGGGCGGAAATAAACTTCATGTTGAAAGACGGGTCGAGGAAGTGAGGTGAATTTATTGATATCGAGAAGTGAATGGGTTAGTGATGATGGATCTATGGACGTCTGAGGTCTGCAGCTTTATATTGTAGCATCTCGAAGTCATTCCTACTTTTGTTTCAGTAGCTTTGCGATGCTCAAAGCCTCGTTCAGGCCGAGTCGTCACCAAGCATACGCAAGGCACTGGATTAAGGATTGAGGTCCGGCTTGACAAAGATATGCTAGGCGGCGCAATCTGCGATCTACGAACGTTTGTGTTTCCCAGACGTTTGTGAATATGTGCGAATTCTACTGCAATTCCGGCATCCACGAGAGAGCGTCATCACCAAATCCCAATGAAAGTATTTCGCTCCTCCGTACAAATACAAACGCGACGTGCTCTATCGCACCTCTCACCCTCTATTCAGCAATGAAGCCTCACTGCAGCTAGGCACAGAGCTTTGTCCATACCAGTGCGCTCCTGTGCCTTTCCGGTCTTAGTTTTGTTTCGAACACCACGCCGATTTCTCCACACACGTAAGCTTCTGCGCAGCAACGAGCTCCATAGTAATGCAAAGCAGCCGCTGGCTTTTCCAGTTCTGTCCTTCCAACAGCCTCGTCGCGACATAGGAATCTGGTGGTGACGCGGCCTGAACACTTCCTTTCGTTGCTTACGTACCATTTCCTTGACGATCTAACCACAAATGGTATGGTGAGTGAAGGGACTGTCGGGCCTTGACTCTTATCCACTGCTCTTAGAGTTCCACTGTGCTGGATGGCCAATGAGGCGTCCCCAAATTATCCAGATCCCCAAGATTTGACGTTGACGGCTGCAGGAGGCGGAGTGGAGCGGCTTGGCAGAAGTGCTTGATTCCAGATCAAGCATGCTTGCGTACGGGACAAGGCGCGTTACGAGGCTTCGTCTGTGCTTATTGTGGCGGGAGATGAATCTGCGGCTGTGCATATTGAGACAATGTCGCACTCCCTTGGGTCTTGGAGGATTTCAACTTCTGGATGAGGCGATGACGAGATTGTGTCGTACGCAGGTGTTGTCCGACAAATGGGAAGTTTCGCATAGGCAAGTAACGACAGCCTGAGTCAGTTTCATCTCGGTTGGCTGGCTGTTTGTTCATCTCCGTTGTATTCTCAAGTGTACTCAGTGACTGTCTGCGTATCAGCACATTCTTCGACCACTGCTCACGTCTCCAATCGCGCATACTCATGTGTTTTTGTGGCTCAGAGACAACTTCTGATGCAGCAAGAATACAATCAGCTAACATCAGGAAGATTCAGAATTTCTAATGTCAATCGAAAGCACAATGGAAGATCAGTATGTACTTTGCGATAGATTAAAGACTCCATCGCTGGTACTGGCAGAAAATCGTTTTTTATTTGCAGAAACCGACGACTTTGCCTAGATCCAGGACATTGTGCTGGTTTTTCCTTCGTCCTTGACGCTGTGCGGCCACAGAGTCAGCTATGGTTCGAAGGAAAAAGGGTTTGCACAAGGGACTCCATTCTAGTTATCGAAATACTATTGGATCAAATTGTATGGGGAAAAGCCAGTGAAGAAGTGCGGCAATTGGTATTGGGGATTTTGGTTCTCTATACAGACAAGAAATTGCTCGGAAGGGATAAACTCTCCTCATGGGCTAGGTTGGAAATCTGTCCGTGGTGGCTTGACGCTGACTCGACATAACAAGTCTCCATGAATGCTACGGCTATATCCCCGTTGGCGTTGGGTCCATTTGAGGCCATGACTACTTTCTTGCTCTTGTGCTACTCGAGATCCAGCCACTTGTTGCAGTACCACCACATTGAGCGTTCGGAGAGAAAGCTTTACCCCACGAACTCTGGGCAGCTAACGGAGACCCCGTATGATAGATAAATCAGCCTCGTGGCCATTACCCAGGAAAGGAAAGACTCTTGTTTCATGCTGTCGTCCCCTTTGGTTCGGAATGTTACTATGTATGTGACTGGCCGTTACGACGCCAATCGCAAACGTAGCCAACAAGCAGGATTTACGTACATGCCTGGAGGCATTCAACGTTAGGCCGTCTTATGCCCCATATTTTGTACGCTCCAGATTCCGGGCATGATGAGCCAGGAATTCCTGGTATGCTCCCCCATCGTCACGGTGATGGCCGAGCACAGTTTGTCTGCCTGCAAAGGTGGAGTTCGACCCGGTGGAGTTCGAGCCGGTGAGAATGATTGCTTCCTGGCTATCCGTTGGCATGTCGCAACGCCATCCATGTGTAACGTTCAAGGACTCAGTCATTTGGAGATATCGCACGTGCTCCTTGATGGCCCGATCGTAGGCATCAACGTGGCCTGCGTCAACGTTGAGTCTCTCGATTGCTATAAATGGCACATCAAGTAGGAGTAGACTGATAGTATCTAGCTCCAAATGTACTGTCCACTGGAAGTCGAGTATATCTTCTTGCGGACCCAGAACCTGGTCCCGTGCTGGAGAAGCCAGGAATTCCACGTGCGCATCTAGACTTGGCCAGACACCAAAAATATAGATGAGGCTTGAGTCTTCAATGCAGCTGAAGAAGCGTGAATTGGTTTGCAGTTTTTCGGACCAGCGATAGGCTCTTGAGCAAGCTAGGCTCATCGACGGTCAGCCCTTTCAGACGTAGCTGGGTAATCTCAATCACGGGCATGCTTCAGCCTTGCTTCAGTCGCCGTTGTCTCGTAATGCATCTCGATGTAGTATTGGTAGTGCACCACACGTGCGCGACGGAGCGACTGAGAATGCGGGGCACTCTTTCACTCCGATCAGGGGTTAGCGGCTTGGCAGCATGATATTCAATCTATGACCCCCGATCTTTTCCCCGATGACAAACCCATATCATAATATCATCAACTGCAGAGAACAGATGGCTTTCAACTTTACCTGCGATAACACTATTTCTGATGCCTACGGGTTCCCAGCTGAAAAACACATCGCTATGCTCTCATGAGACATCTCATCACTACCGCTTACCAGCTTGGCACTCATCACACTGCTTGGCAAGGCTTATCATCACCCGGTTTGATAAAAATAGTCTGCCAAACAGAAGCAAGGAAGAGCATGGTTTTCTGGTGATGCTGTTTTTTGGCGATGCTGTTTTCTCGTGCCACCTCGAAGACGCCGACGTGCGCTCTTTAGTCGAGGATATTACAACGCTGATCAGTTGCTCGCAAAGGCAGCCTGAAGAGATCACAAAGCAATCTTGCCCCGTGTAAATCGACTTACCGAAACTGCACAGCCTTCAAGCCACGGACCGTTGGCCGCTCACCGGTGAGTTATTCCAGCCAAGTACTAATCGAAGCTTGGCCAACCTCACCTCAATGAGATTCTTACAAGCCTTAGCGAACTGCTATCCCATTCGTTGAGACAATCAGTCCTTGCTGTGTAAGGCTGTGAGTCAGGCGTCCTCAGCTTCCGCACTTGTCCTCCCCTGACCCGTCGGGGCTTCGTTCCACGCTCTTGGTCTGAGCCCCAGACTTGTTAAACCGTTGGCACGGGTGAGTGTATGTCATAGGTAAGAACATTATATATCACCGCAGGGAAAGGATGCTCGCGTCTCGCGTGCTTAATCCTGTTCATGTAAGCATCGTGACGCCTTCCCGGGATAACAGCATGCAAGACTCGTCAAGTACGTCGAGCGACTCTCCCACAGCTTCAGACTACAGACCAGACAGTAGGCCATCACAGCCTCGCAAACCCATACCTAGGAAAGGACACACCAAGTCGCGTCGGGGATGTTTCAGCTGCAAGAGACGTAGAATCAAGTGCAATGAGAAGCATCCAAAATGTGACCATTGCGTCAAGGCAGGGTTAAAATGTGACTATCCTGCGAACATCATACAGCTTATGCAGAGATCGACAAGTCCTCTACATCCACAAGAGGCAGCAAATTTACGTTCGACGCCCGGCATTTTCGTGAGTGATCTTCAGACATCCATCCTGTTACAGTAAAACCTAACAATATCAGACGATGGCCGACATGCGCTTGTTCCATCATTTCCTTATCACCGCATATCCGCACCTTCCTGTCGGTGCCGAAAAGCTCTGGATCACTGTGATCCCGAGTTTTGCACACAACGTAAGCTGTCCTCTATGTTCTACTGACAGTGATTTGAGGATGACGTCTTTGCGATTCAGATCTCTCTGCAATCTTTCTCAGTTGTTTCAAAACCACGCTGACTTCTGTAGTATGAATACCTCATACATTCGATTCTTGCTTTGGCTGCCTCACATTTGGACGCTGTATCTAACACCAGTGTTGCTGAGCAAGCAATACAGCATCGTATCTTAGCTGTCAAATCCCTCAACGAGGCATTGTCGGTACCGCCGAAGTCGAAGAGCGAACAAGATGCTAGAATGGCTGCTGCATTGGCCCTTGCTTTCCAGTCAAGTCATCTCCAAGATGGCCTCGCTGAGTTTCTGACCATGATTCGAGGATGCAACCTGATCGCGAGTGGCGAAATGTCACTGGGCTCAGCTTCTGCTTTCAACGTGAGTCCTTCGTGTTCAATAACTACGGTCAGCTAAGATTTCCGCATCTGTCCTCAGGCACACTATTGCTGACTTCACTAGGCATTCGGCGAAGATGGCCACCTTCAGCAAATGAAGGAACGGATCGGCATAGCTGGAAAATTCAACTGCCCTGAACACGAAGACCTTGACCTAGCCGCTGCCTCTCTTGCCTCCATCGAATATCTCAACCTGTCACCCTTCGAGAACATTTTCTGGTCCGCTCTTGATACCACAGTGCAGAATGCATACGACCGTCCGATTGACGCATATACATCCTTCGTTGCCCTCTACAACATACCCTCTCGTTGGTCACACGACGAGTTTCAAGCCTTTATTGACCCGAATAACAGCATTGCTCAAATATTGCAAGCGCACTTCATCGCCGTCCAGGCTATCCTCACCCCAATTCTATACCTCGAACGGGTCGGCTTCGAAGGTGTCAATGCACCAACGGCAGTGATGAGTTGGATTGAGGGGATCTATAGAAATGTGCCACATCACCTGAAGCATCATGTCGAATGGCCGAGACAGGTGTCGAGGTACCCGTTTATGAGATTCTTGGGACGGGGGTGTACAAACTACTTCGATGAGCAGGCTAAAGATTTAGGGCTGCTAAGTCTATGACATTATACCTGGCGGATTGAAATATTTGTATCTTTTGGCGTCGGTGGATTACAAGAATGGTGCGTGACATGATACCCACGACAATCTCATTGCAGGCTTGTCTGTATGTTCGCTTTGTGGATTTCAATGAGTTACTACGGATAGCGCAAATACATTACTTATAATCTTGTCTTCGACCCGAGCCAGATCTAAAAAAGCCGCTCGGTGTCCGGTCATCATGCTGCATTCTACTGCCTTAGTCCTACAAAGGCTATTGGCTCAAAATCCTTATAATCGAGCTCAGGAGAAAGAGTTCACCATAAGAAATTAATGAAGGTACAATTCCTGACCATCTGCATGTTGAGGCTCTTGAAGATGTTCCAATTCTCAACCCATTACTGCTGGCACAGCATTGCGCTTTGTGTTCTAAACTCAAGTCCTCTCACCGAAAACTATCGGCCCTGTAATTTATAAGAACGGTATATTTTGCATTGCATTGGTGGATAAAGACGTTTGCAGCCATGCTCCCTACAGCACGCTAATGGTCAATTTAGTTAAGAGCTGTATCTGACGCGGATTACAAGCAAAGCAGCCAATCAGCTACTATGACAAGGCAGTCTCATCTCCTGTAAACCTTCTCCGGCGATTGGACGGGTTGGAGATGCATTTGCTTATTAGAGCCGTGTACGGCGTGCTCACCAGATCTGGCCCCTACGCCCGTCTTCAAAGATGCTCAGTTCATGCTGTGCACCAAGAAACCCCACTCCACGAGAATACTCCTCATCCAATCCACCAAACTGCAAAACCCCTTCTGTCCATCAACACCTCTTTTCAGTCGAGAACACGCATCTTTATAGCCACTCACACACCTGTCCTGCAACACCACGCAAGAAATCAACCACCATGGACACCGTAGAGTTTACCCTCCAACTACTATCCGTCATCTTCGCCGCACTGGGCACCATCGTCACGATTGGCAGCATCGATAGACGATGGCCCATAGTAGCTGTCACCCATCGGAAGATTTGTAGAAAAGGTACGCTTTGGACGTCTCCGCATCGATCTATGGTAGACTAACCAAAGACAGAAATTGACTAGGACGGTGTGGCAAACCCCCATGGTGTGCTCGTCTGGACGGGAAGGCAGGGGACGATTGGCAGATGCTGGCAGAGAATCTGTAAAAATCAACGAGATGTGCAACGCCACAGTATAGCTTGTTCATGAACACTGTGCATCTACCTTAGCCTCCATCATCGACCCCGGTCAAGCCTTGGCTAGTGGCATATCAAAATGGACCGCGAAGCTGAACGGAGTAAATTGAATAGCTGAACTGGTCGAATTAGAATCAACTACTTGAAAACTCAAAAGACGCCATTCCCTTTTGCATGGGTAAAAATAGTCGCCAGCTCTTCACTGAGAGTTTTCCGGGTAGACCGTGTGATAGTGTAAAACAAAATGCCTGCCGTGGTTTTCGAGAGCTGACTCTTATCCCCCTGAAACGCCAGTTTCCTGTATCCAGTGTGAATGTAGTGATGCATCTCTTTTATCCTTAACGCCTGTCAAAAAGCAGATAGTCCACCGCAGTGTAGATCAGGGTATGCCGTATCCCTTGAACGCCGAAAATTAATATGGAAATAAACCAAAGTGAGAGTCTAAGCCAGGGGCTTCGGTACCGCCAGACGCATGACTGGTGTTGTTGGGGGCGAGAGGGGTGCGATCTCGACGGCCTTTATGACCTCCTCTTCGTGCTCGCCCTCGCACTCCAGGCCCGACCCACCCTCAATCTTTGCGCCAGCCCACTTTTCTTGCCGAGCCATCCACATGACAAGGTTGAGGTCGAAATTCTCGAAGAATACTTCATCGAGGAAACGTGCCTTCTTGCCGGCGTACGTATGGTACTCCTCGCGAATAATGTCCATGTCGAGACCGCAAATGCGCCTGAAGCATGCAACTGTGCACCCTGTGCGATGTTTCCCCCTTGTTGCAATGAATCATGATGGGGTGGTTGGAACGGTCCATGACCAAACGCAGAGCGCGCTGCATCTCGCACGAGTCAACACGCACTTCACCTTTGTTTGCGCGGATATGGACCCGGAAATGCTGGATGCCAGAGTCGTCCATGAATGACTGGTACTCAGGGGCAATAGGCTCAGGTACCAGGGTAAGGATGCTCTTGATTTTGAGGTCCTTGATAAACTCGTAGTTGGCGGGCTCAGGATAGCTGCAGCGATAGATGCTTCCAGGGATAACAGCGCCGTAGTTCGAGGGTGGAATGCGCATGTGGAGGCGATCAGGTACTGCGGACCGAACAGACGCTGGAGTGAGAGTACCAGTTTCGGATGTTGATGTAACCGAGCTGTCCATGTTTTCATGTGGCAGGTCTTCGTGGTGGACAGCAGCTGCGTGAACGTGCAGTTTCTCGCTTACAGCAATATTGAGAGCCTCGAGATATTGCTTGACTTTCTCCATCATGGTGAACTGGGCGACATAGCCCTCGCCAGCGGCATCATTAGATCTAGCATTGGGAGTAGCCATGGTTGGATGCGTATCGTTGGTTAGAGTTTTGGGTGTGATGCTGCTGGTGTGCAGGGGTTTTGACGTTCGGCGTGTCTGATCCTGTGGCTGCTTTGCAGGATTTGTGCAAGTCTAACAACCACTGTGAACTCCTGTACTGATTTTGTAACCGTGACAGTCGGTTGTGGAGGATTTTTGGTGTCGTGAAGGGGTGGTCGCGTGTGAGTTGAGTAGCGGGTTCAAGAGTGGAAATTGGTCGTGTGCAGAGGAATCGGGCAGAGGCCGACAGAAGGACTATTGTGCTGTCAGAAAACACTGACTGGGGTTATTTTTGAGTTAAATTGTAGGAATTAGTTTCTGAAAGACTCTATACTGTCTGTTTACGGTGTCCGCCTACAATGCTGTGACCAGTAAAGTGTGTAGCAGCTTACGTGCATAAGGGCGGCGCACCACAGAACGCGACAATGAATGGTGGTAGTAAAACAGCACGGGAAAAGGACGTGAACACTTACTCTGCGGTCAGCTCGAAGTTAAAGCAGACATTGTATTTGCTTCTTGCGGGAGGGCGAAGAGGCGAGATTCATGGTGTTGGAGTGGAGACGGTGGGAGGTGGTGTGTTCGGCCTCAACCCCCAGGCGCGTGCGTGTGCGTGTGTGGGCGCGAGAAGCGGTAGCGAGCAATTGCTGAGCCGCAGGAAAAACAGACTGGGAGTTATGGAAGTGGGCAGAGTGGTGTTGTGGGAGGTCGGTGGTCGGGTGGGCTGCGGGTCCAGGGTTGTCTCTTTGAAGCAGTTCCACGGAATTCGCCCACTCATGCGCGAGGTCCGCGCTTACCTAGGAGATGACTCGCCAAGCGAATACGTGCGTCACTACCCGCCCGTTAAATCCGACCCTTTGTGCAGGAACATTTCGAAATTATGAGCCTCCTTTCGGCGACGTGCAGGATTTGTACAATGAGGCTCTTGTGGCCCAGAAGACAAGGCAGCACGTGCGTAGCATCGCACAGCAGTATCCATATTCCATCAAAAAAGCAGAGGTGCGCTAAGTGGCTCGCCTCGAGCTTCTCACATTAATCACCCCGCCGTGGCATTACGCGGAGGCAGCCGGTCTCAACACCGTCTCGGTACCGAGACTGTGCGCCCGCAAGGCCCCGAAAATTCTTGCAGCGGTGCAGCGTGGAGCGTTCTGCATCATTTGACTCGCTCCAGCCATACTGACGCACACATGCGATGTGGCTCACAGCTGCATTAATTAGCTACAGCCTTGCATGTACAAGTTTTAGAAAGTGAAGATGTAGGCAGCGTGGATTTCCAGTGACACGTGCGGCCTCATCAACACGCCGCTAGCGGAAGCATCAATAGCTTGCACAGATGTCGTTTTGCATTACGTACCGTTCCCCAGGTGTTTCCAAAGTCTACACGTACTGGAACTCAAAGAGAACTACAGGCCGATTCACACAACGCCAATATGTCGATGGCCACTTTCACGTGCATCAGCACAAGATCGTCGACTAACCTCCATTCGTACTAACGCATCTTTTCCCCAGAGTCCCGTGCTGTATCACGATAACCTGGCTGCCATACCTCGGTCACTCCACATGAGCTCACATCTTGTGTAGACACGGTGATGTCCATTGACCCTATTAAGTCACAGCGATAGCGCAGCAATGGATCCTTCACGCTCTTCATCCACATCACGCTCACGACGCTCCTACCCTAACCTGCACAATCTCTCTCTTGCACCCCTCAGCTCCAAGTATCCACTCGATGCCTCCGCACCCTCCACCCCAGACGATGACCTGAGCAGCGCACGCACACCACGCACCTCCTACATTGCCCAGAAGTCAGCGCCAACAACACCAGGCATACTCAGCCTCTCTCAAAGCAGGAGCGCATCACGCAATGGCCGCCGTTCGAAAGGTTATGCCTACGACAGCTACTTCATATCCGAAAGGGACGACGTACGAGATGCAGGCGACATACCAAAAGCAAAAAGCACAAACACTCTGCACCCTGGTGTGAGCTTTGCCGAACCAACCCGGCAGCTTGAACACAAGAGACACCACACACGCAAACACACCGCCCCACTCCCTCTCCGCGTGCCCCTCCATCGACATCACACCAGCGAAGGCAATGACGACTGGCTACACCGTGCCGGCCTCGCCATCGCCGGCGAAACACGAGACGCTCGGGGCCAGGGCTGGCTAGTTCGGAGAGAGAGCTCAACGTCTCTCGTCGGGGAGGACGATGACGACTTCGAGCACCACGCCTCGCACGACGGACGGCACAAAGCCCTGATATCTGGCGAACACATGCCAGATACGAACCAGGGCGATTACCCCACATTCTCGCCGCGCATGAGCCGCGTAGGAAGTAGGCTGCAAAGCCGGATCAACAGCCGCGTCCCCAGCGCGCGCCAGAGCCGCAGAGGGAGCCGCGTAGGCTCGCGCATCGACCTCACCATGTCTGGCCTCCCCTCCTCGGCGACACGACGCAGCTTCGACGTGGACATTGACGAGGCGCCCATCGAGCCCGATTTCGTCGAAGCAGACGAAGCCGACGGCCCGGGCGACGAGGAAGAAATCGCGCGTCTGGCGCGCGAGCGCGGCTTCGGACTCGGCGGGTGGATGGACGCGCTGATTGGCTGGACACTGTTCTCCGTCGACGAAGACGGCGAGGTGTCCAGTGATGACGATAGCGCAGAGCAAGCGCCGAATCTAACCAAGGACGAGGCCAAGTTGATGAGGGAGGTGGAGGCGAAGAGACGCAAGATGGAGAGAGAGAGCATCGTTGCTGCCAGTGCGCTGAAAGTACACGATAAAGCTGGCGAGGACGATGGGCAGGTCAAGATCGAGGTGCCGAAGCCGCCAGAGGGACAGGAGGCTGGCGGGTGGCAGGATGCTGCGTGGTTGTTGAGCGTTGCGTCGAAAGCCTTGTTCTAGTCCCGCTCTCCAGGGCGTGGCGAGGAGGTTTAATATCAAGACTGCCAGACTTTTCAGGTGGCGTTAACAGGCTCTCAAAATTCAGCATTTATAGTTAGAACATGTTATGCCATACACCCTTCTCGTACACCACCCACGCACCCCCGTCCACCCTCCCCACCCTACTCATCCAAACACCACACAATCACATACCCGACCCTCCTGGAGTCGTCATGGAAATGGCTATTAAACCCCCGCCAGCACTCCCTATACCTACTGTTGCCCAACACGCTCTTCACCTCGCCCTCCAATGCCTCAAAGAAGACCAGATTCTGCGGCCACGGCCTCCTATACCTGACCTTGAACTTAGGATCATGTTGAGTCCAGAACTGTCCGCTGCGGCTCCCGCCCGCGGTGACAGTCTGCACCGACTCCATGTTATCTCTGAGCCAGCGCTGCGGGCCAGGGTTGATATAGAACTCGTCTGCCTCGTCTAGATAAGTGGCTCGTTCGGCCAGCGGCACGTTTAGCGGCGGTTCGCATGTCAGTGCCCAGGCGTTGATTTCTGGGTACACGAGGTGGCTGCGCCAGGGCGTCGAGTGGCACGGCATCAGGAAGCCAACCGTCGTATTTGACAGATGGGCTGTGGGTGAGGAGGGGAATGGGTTGGAAGCGAGACTGTTGCGGACTTCGTGCTTATGGCGGATGTAGTGTAGAACGTCTATCACGCCGCGTTGGTGCACTTGCGAGATGTAGCCCCCAAGTATGATGTTAATGGCGAGAAGTAATCCTACGATGGCTTTGCGCGAAAATGGTGCTCTCATAGGAAGGAACGAAACGAAGGGGCCGGCGGATATGACATGCAGGAAGGGGAGGATGGGGTAGAGGAAGCGAACTTCCTTATGAGAAATTAGGCTTAGTGTGATGGTCATAGTCACGCAGGTACATCCTAGGCGTGAGAGTATGTCCCACGCGATGGTTGGGGAACATTGTCTTCAGAATTTGAGCCTTTGGTGGATACTGTTGGCGATGATGAAGAGCCGAGAAGTGACTGATATAAGCCTACCACAGCGAACGGCAATGCCGTTGTGAGCAGGAGTGGCAGACCTTCGGTGAAGTAGTAATCAGGACGGTTTGTACCGTAAAAGACTGCTAGTGACTGGGCGATGTTGAAGTAGAGGAACCGTAGAGGAGGTAAGGTCCAGGTGCCGTAATAGAGTCGATCAGCTAGGACTGAGCAGGCCAGGACAGCAGACCTGGCATTGTCAGTCTGAGTTTCGGCGTTTATGGACCAGGCACAGTGTAGTGATCACCGGATTTGGATGCTCGTGCATGATCATGTACTTACCCGCATAGTGCGACTTCACGGATCAGAATATAGCGCAGCCTCTTCGAGACTTTCCATAGCGTCGAAATAGATATTGGCAGCCAAACGAGGACATTTGTGGGTCGAAGTATACAGGCAAAGGCTGCCGGCATCAGTGACAGACGCAATCTATACGAGCATAAGCCTGAAATCAACGAAGTGTGTAGTGTGCCAGCATACTCAAAGATGGAGCCGAGATTGCCTTGGGCTGCAATTGAAGTTCCACCTTCTCTGTGCGTTTTGCCGTCTTCTGCAAGAGCTGACCAATGCCAAGGCCAATGGTAAACGGCGATTGCTGTGAGCGTGGTCTCGAGGCAATTGGACAATGTGCGGGTTGAGCAGAACCACTGCCATGGGCTGCATACCGATATTGCAAGCTGACGTATCACAGGATCAGATACACGAGATGGGAGCATGGAATTGCGGGATATTAACATACAGTGGTGAGGGCTGTACGACTGGTGCGACCGTAAATTTTCTCCGCAAGTTGCCATGTGTAGTAATCGAGCAGCGCTGCGGACACAGCTTGGACAATCTTCGGTGTGGCCAGAAGTAGTTCGGCTTTGACAGGTAGACTCAAGCCGCAGACCTGTGCTACTTGTACCGCGACTCGGTAAGCGGCTGCAAATAGGGCAGGATGCAGGGACGATCGCAACTGCGTATTCCACTCCTGCTCAATGTGAGACAGAGTGCTGCAAACACATTCCTTGATAGCGCCCGATAGATGGAACCGATCAAGGACGAAGGGAGGTTACCCAAGTAATCCAGGCATTGCTGGCTCCACCCAAAGCCAGGCGCCATGCAGGCTCGAGTGACTGGAAGAACTCGTCCGGCTGGAAAAAGGTGCGCAGCGTCAGTGCATTTACGATGCGGAAGGCCAACAGCAGGGCGAAGACGCCTAGCGGCGAGTCACGATAGCTGGTAGATGGCCTCGCTGGTGGAGCACCAGTCCGGCTGGCAGTCGTGGCATCTGCGGAGTCGCTGGTGGAGGGCATTGGGCGATCAGATCAGAGGCTGCTGCAGTCGAGCACGAGCGAGCAGTCGGGGCGTGGGCAAGGCAAGCGAGGGATGAGGTTCAATGCAGAGGGCGACGAATCTCACGATGGCTTGGCGTGACGCACCAAGCTCAATGCGTACTACACCAGCGCGTTTGTGTGTGGAGCGCAGAAGTTGATGATATGTTCTATGCCGTTCTGGGTATTTCACGATAGACAATGGCCGGCGCCTGGACTGCACGCTCATCTGTTGGCCTGCCACGATGCAGTGCGACTTTGCCGAGGGGTGGTCCGTGATTTCACGATAGGCAATTGGTGCGTAATAGTGTGCTGTGTGCACGCCGAGGACGTGAGCGAATGCTCTTAACAATGACGGCGAGGGTGTTGAATGGGGAAGGCAAGGTGCGGGTGTCAGGAGGCTATGGTATGGAGAATCTGGGGAAGGGGCGCGCAGTGAAGAGGGTCCAAGGGGTGCAATGTCCGTCAGAAGGTATCTCTTGGGGTGTACCGTGTTGCAGGCTCGCAGATGAGTTTAGCGTTGCGGCGCTAGAGATGGGCGTGTCCCGGTAAAGATGCTGGTCATCAGGACATACAGGACGTATGTTTGGACGCGATTGTGCATTAGTGAGAGGTGCTGTCAGCACATTGGTTTCCTATGCAGGCTCTGAGAGGCCTCTGCGCAGGCGGCCGGCAGGTACGCTCCGGAGCGCCTTGGTCACGTAATCGCAGACAGCATGCATACCGTACAGAGCTGGCCATGGACGCCAAGAGGGCTACCCAAGCTGATGCGGCGCGTTAGCTGGGTTTCTCTGCTCTTATCGCGGCTGGCCATAATTTCAGTGACGAGCAGTCCTGCAGCGTAGTGCATCTCCGAGCAAGTGCAGAACAGCTGCAGGGCTCCCAACAGCATGCAGGTGAGCACTCGCTTGGCCAGGCACATGCTGCTGGGCTTGCGTCGCCAGCAAAGGCCGTGATGCCGTTGGGCAGCCCAGCGTGCAGCGTTTGGCTGTTATCGCACCTGGCAAGTTTGGGCCACGAACGGGAACCGCCCCTCACCACCGCTTCGTGCGGGCGCCACCAAAGTTGTGTTGAGCGCCGGGTAGCTCCAGCCCATGCAGCGCTAGTCCTGCATGCACCCAGAAGGCAGAGGCAGCCATTCCGCACTGAGGTTGGCGGCATGAGGGTGATTTACAGCCCGGGCCTGTCGCGACCGTCTTGCTGCTGGAGGCAGGTGAAGGGTGGTGGGAAAGCAGGCGGCCCAGACAAGTACATGAGCAACGCCTGCTCAACAGTGGACGCTGCCGCTTTTCAGTGTCCTTGGTGCTGTCTCCTCGTGGTACTGGGTGCCGTGGGCAGGTCTGCCTACTACGTCTACTACCCACTACCCTACCACCGCCCTACCACCACCCACCACCCGTTGGCCTATTGCTGTTGTTGGCCCCACCACGTCCATATCGTTCGCTCTGACTCGCCCGTTGCAGCTGCTGCTCCACTTTTGCGCGCCCTCATACCACTGCCCTATCTGGACGGCTTTTGGGCGATCGTGTCTCTCAACCATCCATCCCAGCCGTGCAGCCAAGTCCTCGACGTCCTCCGGCCGTTTTGCACCTACCTACGCAGCACCATCGCCGCTCACAGCACCCCACCAACACCGCCGTCTGCCAACACCGCCGCCATTCTCCTTGCTGTGCAATCTCCCGTCCTGCCGCAGAGCAGGATGACACACCCGCCGACGACGCATCCCACCAAATTCTGAAGCACCGCCCACTCCCGGACCCTGACATGGTTGCACTGCGCCGCTGAACTGAGACGACTGAGCGTTCGCTCGCCATGACTGGCCAGCATGCGGACCTGACAGCGGGGAGCAGTGTTACCTGCATCACACTGCACGCACCCGCTCGACGCCGCTCAACGCACACAGTCATGATGGCGACACCAGTGCCAACACGGCCAGCGATCATGGCAACGCGACGCCCGGCCACCAGCAGCAGCAGCAGCAGCAGCAGCAGCGCCCGCCGCTCGACGAGGCCGACAACACGCCTCGCTCTGAGCTCCCCTCGGTGCCCGACGCACTCGCTGCAAACCTCCGCCGCCAGATGCACGCCATTCACGAAGACCAGCCCAGCTACTTCTCGCCGCAGCCCCGCCGCGCCTACTCGAGCACCATCACACGCAGCACCCCCGCCTCCGAGAACCCCTCGCCTTGCTCCAGCGCCAGTGCCTCGACCGCGTCGGTAGACGTCGCTGGCGCCCTGCCCTCGGATGCCTTTGGCCCTTCACTGCACCCCCTTGCCCAACACAACCGCCCCACCTACGAGCGCGATCTCTCCAACATATCCACCGCCAGCAACGCCACTGTCCGCGCGCACCCTGCCGGGCCCCTGCACCACTTCGCATCAGAGCCCGCGGTCCCGCAACAACATGATGGTCCCGTCTATCCCAACCAGTCCTATGCTGCCCTGCAGTTCCAGCAGTACCCCACGCCCTATGCGCCGCCCATCGTCCGCGCACGGAGCTCGCACCCGGCACACTTCTCCGCCAATTCCGTCTCTGCTATTCCCTCCTTCGGCGCCTCAAATCTGCACTACCGCGACATCATGGACTCTGCCCCGCGCACCGCCGGCAACTCCCCTGTCAGCAGCCCTGGCCTCTTCGACCCTACCAAACGAATCTTGTCTGGCTCACGCGAGCCCAGCGACGGCCTCTACTCGAGTCCCTGGCTTCACCACACCCATAGGCAGGCACCCAAAGAGAGTCACGTTGCCGACGTGTCTCATGACCCCGTCTCTGGCCGCAAGGTCGTCAATCAGTATGAGATCATTGACGAGCTTGGTCGCGGCGTCCATGGTAAGGTCAAGCTTGGGAAAGACTTGCTTACGGGCAAATATGTGGCTATCAAGATCGTGGATCGATACTCGAAGCGTCGACGTCTAGGCAAGAACACGAGTCACGAGGACAAGATCAAGCGCGAAATTGCCATCCTGAAAAAGGCTCGACACCCCAACATCGTCAGCTTACTCGAAGTCATAGATGACCCGGCTAAGAAGAAGGTCTATATCGTACTTGAGCACGTGGAGCTCGGTGAGGTCAAGTGGAGGATAGAAGGTGCCCCGAGGTTACCTTGGTCGAATGGCGCCGCTTCCAGCGAGAGTCTGAAGGTATCTTTGACGACGACACAGCAGCACGAGAGGATGAACGCATCATCAGGATGGCGCACCGGAAGCTTGCTCGACAACGGCGCCGCGAAGCTAAAGAAGCCCACCTTCGCCGACAAACCATAACAGGCAACGAGCCCTGGAGTTTCGAGTTTGGCGGTGACTCTGACGAAGACATCTACTCGGATGCAGGTCGAAGCTCTCGAGCCTCGAATCGTGATGAGCGCCCCCACAGTCGTGTCCAGTTCCGCGAACGGCAAGAGTCCTCTATCCACACTGATGGCACGATGGAGACTGCATTTCGCTCATCCATTCACGCGCCCGGATCAAACAAGGAGGAAGACGACCCTGCCAATGGTCTTGCAGGCACCATGTATGGTCCATACGATACAGAGTTCGTTCGTGGCCGCACACCGAGTGTTGCAGACAGCAGCTCGTCCCATCCCGACGCCGAGGAAGAGATACCAGAGCATTTTCGTTACGTTCCATTGATGACAATTCAAGGAGCCTGGGAGGCTTTCAAAGATACCGTACTGGGTATTGAGTACCTTCACTACCAGAACGTCATTCACCGGGATATCAAGCCTGCCAACTTACTCGTTACCAAGGAGCACCGCATCAAGATCTCTGACTTTGGAGTGTCTTACCTTGGGCGTCAGAAGACAGACGAAGGACTCGGGGACCAGTCAGAGAACGAAGTACAAGAGGAGGACGAAGCCATTGAGCTAGCCAAGACAGTGGGCACACCTGCCTTCTACGCCCCTGAACTCTGCCGCACTGATTTCAGTCTTGAGACTCCACACATTGATGGAGGCATCGACGTCTGGGCTCTAGGAATCACATTGTACTGTCTGATCTATGGTCGAGTTCCCTTCCACGAGAACAACCCCTTCGCCCTGATGAAGGCTATTAGCGAGGACGAACCTTATATACCACGTTACCGATTGAAGCCTGTCTCTGAGCGCGCGAACTCCAGGCCAAACTCGCACGGGCGCAACATGCAACCAATTTCGAATGCCAGGAGGGCTCCGCATGATGTTGATTACGAGGAAATTGACGAAAACCTTCGTGACTTACTGAAACGCCTACTTGTGAAGGACTCTCAGCAGCGTATCACCATACACGAGATCAAGAGGCACCCATGGCTTCTCCAAGGTATCAACAACTACAACTCGTGGATGGAAGAGACAGACCCCGATCGTTCTTCTCAAGGCCGCAAGATTGAGATTTCAAACGATGATCTGGAGAGGGCTGTTGTACCCATTGGCTTCGTCGAGCGGGTACGGTCAGCTGCGAAGAAGGCTACGGACTATGTCACCAAGAGCTTCACCAGAGGCGGTTCAAGCTCTCGTCGTCGCGCACAGAGCTCCGCACACGATATGCCTCCCAGTATGAGCACCACCTCCTCGAGCAGTACTATCAGTCAGGATGCTCGACGAGGTAGCGTGGCACCTAACGCCATTTTGGACATGCTGGGCAGATCACGCGAGTCGGAACACCCTCTCTCTCACAGCGTCACCGCAAGCCCTGAAGCAAAGGAACGTGCCAAATACTTTGACAGTCCTGATTCTCGAAAGGCGTCGCCCATGCAGAACGTAGAAACCTACCGACCGGCCTTGCAGGATCGATCGATCTCTTCCGCATACACAATACGTCAGGGCGATCTAGAAGCCCAGCCCACATCACCAATGATGCCTTCAGCACTACCTGGCACTCCAACTGCGTTGGACACGCCTACTGGATCGCACTTGAGTGGTTTGTTCGGGGTCTTCCGCGCAGGGTCGTCAACAGCATGAAGAGCAAAGACAAGCTCAAGCCTCCGCGAGAGCACATTCGGAAGAAGTCGTTCGACAAGTCGATTGATAGGCTCATGATCGGCGAACAGGATCCCCACGGCGTACCGAGCCTTGCGATCAGCACGACCAATGTTTCCGGTCATGTCGATCAACCCGACCTAAAGGACTTATCACCCGTTGTCCGGAGCCGATCGCCCAGCTACTCGGACGCCCGTTCTCTCGATCATCTTGATTCATCATCGCGGCAGTCATCCGTGTCATCCTTGTCATCCCGTCTGCACGGAAGATGGGCTGCTGCGAATGAGCTCGAGGTTGGCCCAACTCTGGACATCCCTCATGGCTCGTGGAAGTCGCAGACATCATCTCGATCTGCACATACTGCAAACTCATACCGGGTTTCGAGTGCTCACGAGACATCAGACGAGAGGTTCAGCCGGGCCAAGGACGAGTTCATCCGCCGCAGGGTCCGAGAGGAGAACATGGGTCGCGAACGATCAGTATCTGCTACACAGCAATCGGGGTCGGTGCCCAGTCAGACTGCTTGCCCACCCAGCCCGGATGACGAGATGTTCAACCATCGCAAGAAGGTTGAGGAGTATCTAGGCACACAGCACGCAGAGTCTTCCGAGAATAGCCCTGTTGGTGGACAAGAGCGAGGCTTGGCCTTCTGTTCGTCTGAGGAGCAGTTCACGCCCATGTCACAATCGACTTCGAACCCTTCAATCCCCTCTGTCGCATCAGCCAATTCCTCGATGCCAGACGAATGTGCTCCGCTGGATCAGTTCGCCAGTATGCTGCCTACCACGTCTGCAGATTCAATAGCACACAACCAATTTGATGCTCCTGTCGATGACCCTGCTGGCTACGATGGCGACCATGCTATCGATAGTGATGACGAGGACAGCAGCGATGATGACGGTGGCCTCTTCATGGGCAAGAAGAAACCTGCACCTAAAGCTCGACGAAGCATGTCCATCTCGAACGCAGAGCTCGCTCGCTCAAACATACCAAAGGAGGTCATAGACAGCTGCCGACGCTCGGCACGCAGCGGCAGCAATGGCACTGTTAAAAAGATCCCTCCGCCCGGCGCAACCGACACGTGTGCCACTGCTTCTGCTGAGCAGACTCCTGAAGCATGATCGTCGACACCCGCTCTTCTCGCACACGAACCTTCTTGTACGATATCGCATACATTGGGCGTCTTTCTATACTGCACAGCATATTAAGATACCCGTCGTTCTTGATTGTACAAACAGCAACACCATCACATCAGCCCGCATGGATCGGCGCGCGGCGTTTCCCGAACAAAACTTGGATCATGGCGGCGTTTTCTCCCACTATATCATAACAACCATTATATTTCTGTATCTATGAAGACAATTTGCTTTTTTTTCGGACTTTTTGCATGGCATGAGGCGCGTTGGGAAGGGTATACACATGGTTGAGGAGGAGGGGAAGTACGACTGACGAAGAGACGAAGGGATGGTTATACCTTGTTCGAAGTTTCATGATGCAAAGTGTTTGTATCACACACTAGGGTTTTGCTTTGGGCTTTGGCTTGTTTCGAATAGTAGGGCATTTGCATGATAGACTTCTTCTCTCTGTGTATCAACATTGTGACCCTCTTAAGAGTGGTGCACGGTTATGGGGATGCAGCCTGGTAGTATTTCACGAGCATGATTAAGCTCAACTGTACAAAACAAACTCCCACTTCGTCGTTAGTGCCTTCTGTGCGTTCTTCGTCTTACTCTAGCTCACCTCCCAAACCTATCCACACCCCTCATTCTACACTTCGCACTCCGCTCTTCCCGCCCCTCGCGCTCGTGAACTCCCTACTCACTGCCCCCTCGACACAACCAACCAACCGCCGGAAAAAAGCTCACCGATCACGCATATTATCGGAACACTGCTCACCTCACCTCACTGCACCTCATCTCACTGCACCTCACCTAACTCCACCTCACCACACTCCACACAACCCCAGCCGTCCACTATTACCAAGGGACAACGAGCTATACCCAGACGGAGCACCTTGCATGCATTCATTCAGCCCTACAGCCATGTCTCCGTGGCGCCTATGCTCACGGCGTTGACCGGTGGGCGGCGCTTTGCTGGTGGCGTTTGGGCGTGTTGACAGGGGCTATTCTTACGGCCACGGTTGCAGTTGCAGTTACTCGCTGCATCTCCCGGAGATTAGGTACTGGGCTTCACATTCTTCTGGGGCGCCGTGAGGTCGGTGCCGCGTGAGCGTGTTTCGCGCTTGGTTTGGCTTCGGTCTTTCGGAGCGCGTGTCTGAGCAGCATGGGAGGGTGTGTATCTCGATATGGCTGGAGCGCGGCTTGCATATCTCCTGTTTGGATGGTACATCTTCAGTCTGTCCCCGGAAAAGCAGGGCGTGGCGGTTTTGGCTCTGCGCTGGGAAGGGGTGAGTGCGCATGCCTGGTGGCGCGTGAGTGGACTGGGTTTGTTGTAAGCATGCAGTGCTGATTTCCGATCTCATGTTGCGTAGTTGGGGCGAGAAGAGTCACGTTTGGGTCTTTTGTTGCTTAGAAGACGTGGGATGGTCGGTCTGAGGGTTTTTTTTCTGTCTTTTGCATGTGCTTGGATGACGGCTCTTTGCGTTGTTTGAGAGGATGCTGTACACGGGTCATCGCTTATAGGCCTGACTGAGCTAGGTGCTGCGTTAATGAGATAGCTAGGCGCTGTGGCGGCAGGAACTGTTGTTTTTCTACTCTTATCAGCTTCATCTTCACTTACATCAGCTTTAGCCAAACTCTTTTCTTCACCCACACCAGCACAAGTGTCTTGCGTGGGCTGTGCGTAACGAACAAGTGCACCTTGTCAATAGTAAAATACAGCTTCCTTATGTCATATACTTATAGTGTATGCTACCGCGTGGCCAGAAGGCGTTTCTAGCTGTTTTTACGAACTGTACGGGTTCGAGGTCCAAGTCGTTAGTCTTCCTTTTGCTTTTTGCACGCATCACTTACAGTCATTGCAAGTATTCCGATCCAACTCACGGTCTAGGCATCAATTAATTTTGTCACCCGTTGTTGATTCAGACACCACTTGCTTTCTCAAGCATCACCGTGTTGTTCTAGTGACGGGGGTGCCCGCAGTGCGCGGATGCTGGGTACTGACAGTACGTAACTTTCAAATCGGCGTGGCAGAATTGCGAGAAGCTGGATACACGTGGTTTACTGGTTGGCTGTAAATGAAGCCCTTAAATTACAATTTGGGGGTGACAACCGGTGACGAATGCCGGGTACGACCATCCTGTACTATAACAACAAGAAATTCCTCGGCGATGGGTTGTACCACCTCTGAATGCATAACAAAGAGGCAATCGGCATGAATAGTGCTCCACCACCCAATCTAGGACTGCGAAGATCCATTCTGTCGACCTTGGCGATTCCATCATAGTGATCTGGAGGGTCGTTGACATTCCTTCCGGCATTACTGCGGTAAGCATGAGTGCACTTACTATCGTCAACTGCACCTGCAGCATGTTGAACTGGATTGTTGCAGATAATTGGGTTTCTAGTGGGAAACAATCCGAACTGCAGTGCACTGGACGAATCACGAAAGATGACCGGCATCGAGGGGTATGGTCCTTAGCGGTTGTCATGATGAGGGCAAGGGGTGCGCTCTCCGTAGAAAGGAGTCAGTACTGGTCTCTCGAATCCTGTTCCAACGATCCGGAAGCAAACATTGACGTTGAACTCGAGGTGCTCCTCGAAGTACCGAACAGGGCAGACTCTGGCCTATCAATGGACAGCCTCGATTCGGTCAGTAATAAACCCAAAACTTCAGCCGTAGACGAGCTAGACCAGGCATGCAGACCACTCTTTCTACACTTGGACCTTGGGGACAGGACTGTCACTAAGCAGCTCGACTACGAAACGTTTGCCCGGTGGGATGCCATGGCGGGACTCATAGCGGATCTCGAAAAAGACGGCATGATGATCAACAATATGTGGGACGTTAACGAAGAGATGGAAGTTTGCAGCGGTGATTGGGACGCACGTGTACGTCAGGGGTGGGCTATCCAACTCAGTTGCCAGTATGCGAACGGATGTTCGCAGGAGACACATAGCGACGATGGCAGCGACCACGACGACTACGAAAGTATCAAGGAGATATATCGGGCATACAAACATGCGAATGAAGAAATGGAGGACTGGTGCCTCCCTAGGTGGAGAAACAGAGTTGAGCAGGATGGGTCGATGAGGGGACAGATGCATGACCCATCGTGGAAAATGCTCGCTCTGGGTTGCGCGTCGATGATATTTTTCGTTGTTACGGTGATCATATATACCGCTTGACTTCAGAGTCAGCAAATTGTGTCTGTTCGAAGGACGAGGTGAGGAGGGAGAGGTCGATGCGTGGGGGTGCTGCTGGAGTTGATCCGTGCGCATGACGTGGTGTGGAGTGGGTGAGAATGAACCCTAAGCTTCAAGACACGACCGCGTCCAGCGCCATTCGACACCAACAATGGACAGCATGACCTCACGAATAGCTTCCTTACGGTCGATATTGCCAGACCTCGAGTCGGCGCTTACGTCATTCACCCACTCACCCTCCAAGTTCCGCGTTGTTCGCACAATCAACCCCACCAACACGCAACCAAAGACGCTTTACATCCTCGACTCTTCCTTCAACCCACCTTCGGTGGCACATCTTTCCTTGTGACTTCTGCATTGAAGAGCCCGGCAGAATCAGAACAAGGTCCATACCGGCTGCTGCTGCTGTTCAGTACGCAGAATGCAGACAAGGCACCCAGCCCCGCGAGCTTCGTGCAACGCATTGCACTTATGACCGTTTTCGCCGAGGACTTCTCACGAATCCTCAAGAAATCGTCTCCCAGCACAGACCTCCTAGACCTGTCAATCGATATTGGTCTCACGAAAGAGCCATACTACTCAGACAAATCTATTGCGATACGAGATACCACTCCTCCCTTCTACCCGTCGAACCCAATACATGTCCATTTGACCGGTTACGATACTCTCATCCGTTTCTGCAACCCCAACTACTATCCCAAATACAATCCACCTTTGTCAGCACTGAAACCGTTTTTCGATGCTGGACACAAGCTACGCGTCACTCAGCGGCCGACCGATCCGAATGATAAGTCGTCAAATGAGTTTGGCACTGTGGAAGAGCAACATGAGTATGTACAGGGTCTGAGGAATGGTACACGCGAGCAGGATGGCTTCGATCCAAAGTGGGGGAGCAACATCGACATGGTCAAGGCCAATGATGGTGTAGGCATCAGCTCAACAAGAGTGCGTAATGCTGCGAAAGAGGGCAAGTGGGAGGTTGTTGAGGAGCTGTGTACAGAGGGGGTGGCTGCTTGGATCAAAGACCAGGCTTTGTACAGTGAAGATGCAAGCGGTAAAAAACTATCGAGCTGAATGAGTGCTGGCACTCGCTAGACCCCAGCCTCGGTCAACAAAAGAGTAGAAGTAATTACTCGAGCCAGGAAACCTGCGCAAGAATGTGTTTTCGGGCGCATTATCCAAAGCGTAAAAATGTGCCTGAGTCCAGCGCATGCAGTTGTTGCGTTTTGGTTGATATATTCCATCCCCACAGCTGCTTATGACGAGCGATAGTGGTTGTTTCGCGCAATTGAAGAGCTGTGTACAAGCAGTTGCAGGTAATTTATGAACTTCTTTTGCACCCCTTCTCTCGTCGAGCATTGGTCCTGCTTTTTCGTCAACTGTGACGTGAGTGCTTTCCTCTTCTCACTGTTTGGGGGCCACACCACGTGGCGCAAGCCCTGAAAATGTCAACAACGAGCAAACCTCCAGAGAAGCTCATATCCCCTGTCTCACCACCATATCTCGAGTATGGCGTCGAGGCTATGTTGCACAGCTGAACAGGATGGGAGACCGGACTCACCAGAGCTCCCAAACGCTCGCCTCGGCGGAGCAACGCCTGCAAAGCGACCTCTACTATCGAAGCAAGCCGGATCGCCCAACTCTCGGTTTACAAGCGTTCGATCTGACGAACTCCACGAGCTGCACCAGATCTTCGATCATGGCCAAGATGGCCAGGCCACTCCTACCCGCACGCCCCGCTCACGCTTCAGTCGCACATCTATCTACAGTCTACGCAGCCTACACAAGATGACGAGTATGCGTTCTTTGATCAAACGTAAGTTCTCAAGAGATCTGGGGACGAAGGACTCTGGATTGAATATTCATATCGAGGCAACACAAAAGGTCACAGCTGGAGACCAGGACACTGTTGTCAGGATATCGAAAGCCGAGACTAAGCAGCAGCTGAGGATCACAAAAGATGACCTCCGCAAGGATCTGCTAAGTGATAAAAGGCCAGATGAGGGTGGGTACGACTCTGATGCTGAGATGCTTGACGATTTTGCAAGAAATCTTGGAAAGAAAACACCTAGCAAGAGAGCGAGCATTCACAGCGTAAATTGGTCCCCTTCCACTGGCAGGTGAGCTGAACCTACCCTATATTACGTATTATATTGCTAAGGTTCGCAGCAAAGCAACGCCGAGGTCATCTACGAAGAGTCGCACCGAGACTGCCTGTAACCATAATCTACAGCCATACCAGATTCAGAAACCTCCAGCTGTCTCACTGGCTGCCCGTGTCAGTCATGTCTTTAGCACACCGAATCTGCGGGTCGATGTCTCAGATGAGAGAAACCGTGTGTTCAGACGTTCGCAGTCGGCTGCCTCAATGGGTCATCCTCAGGTATCGCCATTATCACCATTGTCACCGTTGCGACTCCCCAGTCTTACCAGCCACGACCAAAATGGAGTGCCGTGGGCTGAGGCAATCAATGAAAGTCTTCGCCTGTCGCAATTCCCGGCACCACCACGTCACGTCAGTCGAAAAGGCTCGCAGACACAACTAGCTCCCGATCAGGCCGTCAAAACAGTGCACTATGCAAGCCAGGAGTCTGGATTTGACAACAGTGCTTCCTCTCAAACAATTTCGGACGGAGCACCAGGAGCAATTATCCGACCTATTGAAATCCGCGTACAGCAACCAACTTCCGTCGCTAGTCCGCGTCCTTCTGCCTCTATTCGGGATGTCCTTCAAGAGAACCTACGGTCTTCAAAGGAAGAACTAATTGGTGAGAGCGAGGCTGAAGAAGAAGTCAATCCACGCCACTCGGTACATCTCTACAGCATGCGCATCTCGCACCATCTACGCTCCGGCTCCTTGCTGTCATGGGAGCATCCCGCCGATGCTCCGAGGCTTCCTTCTCCAACACGACCTTTCCGTGACCGAACTGTATCAGATCAGAGCAGGGTCTCTCATCCAAGCATGCAGCTAGCTCGACATGAGCGACAAACATCCAGCTCCGGGTTCGCTAGCTCGAAGGTGCCTTCCAAGTGGGGTAAGGTCATGCCTACAGATCACGATGTTTGGGGCGATATGGCATCGTCCATTTATTCGAGTAGGCCACAGAGCCCTCCTGACAGTTTCGTCGCATCTTTGACCAGCCTGGGAAGGACGGGCACAGCCCATGATACCTTTAGTGGCACACCGCTTTATGCTCCACAGGCTAGACGATCCAACTCTTTCCCAACTGACAATGAGAGCACCCCTCGAGCGGTGCCGCGATATAGCTCTTCAAATCTCAGAGCTGCACAGGGAGTACCCATTTCCAGCTCATTGGTTGCTACGCCTGTTCCGACAGTGCGCAAAAACAGCATTACTGATACTAAGAAATCGAAATTTCGCGAAGAGTTCAGTCCCTCTCCTCCACGAAAGAAGACAACCCCGTCAGAGTCGATCATGAAATTCTTGAACCCAAAGCGTCTCGGCGCACGAAGTCAAAGCGAAGCGTTCTTAGATCCCGAGTCTCCAATTCGGACTTGTGATGGCGCATTCGACACTTTGGGGGTTCCTATCAATCGAGAAAGGCGACAATCGCAATCTATGATGAGTCTCCAGACTGAACAAGAAGCTTTGGAGAAAGATAAAGGAGCTAACCACGTCTGGAATCAAGCACTGAAAGCTCATCAAGAAGAGAAGGCATGTTTATTCCTACCGAAGAATCGCGATCTTGCCGCACACGCCAGTCCTTTTCGAGAACGCAGTGGAAGCACAGTGACTCGCCTCAGCATCAACGAAGGAAACATATCGTTGACACCGGAAGCTCCAAATGTATCTGGAAGCTTGTTAACTCCACTATTCGCCTCGATACAAGCCTCTAGTCTCGGCGAACCTGCTCGTTCGCGATTCATATCAAGACGTAGTGCTCTGGCAAGTGAGGATGAAAAGACTGCTGGCCAAGAGATTTCAATTGCGTTCGAGAAACAAGGTGATGGCTCTGATATTGTGGGGGCCTGGGGTCGCTACCCTTCACATACTCGTGATGAGCGGACCAACTCCGCTAGTAAAGCAGATCGCGTGGAAAGTCGTGATTTTGCGCTCGAGGCTGCCATCAAATTTGCCTCTGTCCAAGACGTTGACGATGATCTCATCGATCCAACAGAACGCATGCCTTCGGTGCCACTCATGCCTGGCGAAAGGAAGAGAAAAAGAAAGTTGGCAGTGGCCATATGGCAAAAAGCAACTCCATGACTTTTGGCAAGACATTCCTGAAAAACTACTCGAAGATTTTCAAGAGTTCATCTGCCGAGTTCAGAAAGCACGGGCGCAACCACCGCAGCTCCATTGCAGCTGGTGGCGTGTTGGAATTTCCGGAGCTCGAGATTCTTCCAGAAGTGTGGAAACAAGGTTCCTCCGTTGACGGTCGCGGCGATCAAGGTCACCGACATGAAGATTCGATGGCGCAAGGCCGTGCAGGTGATAGCAATGAGGCCGGAGAATCGCAGACACACGATTCGATGGCCACACTACGACCTCGACGAAACTCGTCGGCGCCGAACTTGACCGAGCTAGCCTTCCACGATGGTGCCAACGAAGACAGACACGCGAAGGACAACGCCCGCATCTGGTCAGTATACTATGATGATTGTCTCCGATCATACCCTCGTCCCAGCGCTGAAAGAGATTTCGGCCTTGAGGAACTTGGTGGAGTGACCCGGTTATCCTTTGACAGCAGATATCCATCTAAGTATTCGCATACTATGCCTGCACGCCTGCCGAGACACTCACGCAACACTAGCCGCGTGAGTCACACTAGTGTCATTAGTCAGGCAAGCGCACGCCACAGCTTCAAGTCGATTGGTGAGGATGGCGAGGTCGCAGAAAAGAGGAGCATGGTCAGTGTTCGACGCAGTACCATGGACCTGATCTCTAAGTTCAAAGAACAAGAGGTCACTGAACGTGAGAGGGTATTATCGATCACGAGAACAGGAGGCCGCTACCAGAGTGACGGCTGAGCAGCGTTGTAGGTGGTTCGGATAACGAGTAATGTGTAATATGGCATCTTTAGATTACAGAATCAATAGCGGTATGAAACGTTCCAGATGTAGTTTGAAGTTGCTCAATTACAAGATCACAAATACGTTACTGGCTTTATGAAGATGTTTTTCATGTGGATGCAGCATCCTGGTCAGTTTCGTCTTCTTCATCGGACTCAAGTTGCTTTTCATCCTGTATGTGGTCGTTTCCGAGATGTGAAATTGTGGCAGCTTCGGGCTTTTGAGTATAGCAGAAGAGACTGCTCGTACCAGCAGGTAGCATCATAAGCTTAAAATGAGCCTGACATATGCTTCTGCGTAGCAGTGTTGGTCTTTCCTCTTCGAATCCCGCCTACACTCAGCCAGAAACACCTCGACCTCTTCTCGGGATCATTGCAGTACTATGGTGAACAAGCCAATAGACAGACTTGGAAGCATATGCATCGTAAGGTATGGCTCGTAGGCCTCATATGCACGGGCTCGACGTATGGTGGATGGGTCCTACTAAAAGCTGATGGTGATGAAGTTCACCTTCCGCTTGTGGAGATCGTCTTTCTTCCACCGACTCAATCTCGTTGCAACGTTAACAAAATTCCTCATGTGTTTTTGCCTGACGCTTGAATTATAGTAAGTAGAGCGGACAGCAGGTAATGAATGCGGGGATCTCCTTTAATGGATGCAATCATCTTAACAAGTGGTGGCCAAAGGGTCTCAAAGGACGCCTGTGCAAAGGTCTTGTTGCATTTCATTAGACATATCGATCATAGTCTCAAATTGCTAATATCTCTCATTTGCTTTCGCCTCATCCTTGCCGAAACCCAGTTATTTTGAAGCACCTCTTGTGTCTTGGCACGTAGCGGCTGCTTCTTTTAATTTACGAAGGAGTATTTGGTCTTGCACCGAATAAGCCTAGTTTAGTATGATGTTCTGTGTAACTTGTTCGTACCCTCGTTCTTACTTCGCTAAACAGCTTACCTTCTCTACCGTCCAGCCCTCAACATTGACATCAATCACACTCGTCCTCTTACAACATGAAAGACTGCTTCCGCGCCAAATCTGACAACAAATATCGTTCTAAGAATCGGCAAGCCAGGAACGAGCGGGCAGATGACCAAATCGCGCCTGCAGCAGCGATGCGTTCCATCGACGCTCTTCAGCGATGGGCGCTTGCCACTGCCAACATTGCTCAAAATGGGCATCGAGCTAATGAGTCACAAATCGTGGAGCGGATTCAGAGCAGATATGGTAACTCCAACGCGAGCAGCGCATCAACTAGGGATGCTTCCAAGGGCTTCCATGAGCATGAAGATCCAGAGCACTCAAGCAATGTCATTAAGACCACGACCGCGAAGCGAAAGCATGATACGTCACCTACCAGAACCCCGAACTGTGGTGAGCGCTACGTGAACAACACCATAGAGGCCGACACTCGACAGGCCAAGCGGCGCCGAAAAGAGGAGGAAGAAAGCGGTATGGACGATGATGACATATACGCGCAGTCGAGTGAGTGGAGTTTTCCAAGTGGGGACGAGGTTAAGACCAAGAAAACGAGAACCTACATCGAGATTGATTGAAGGTTTGAACCTGCCATGGGAGGAAGCTAGTGCATCACAAATGCCAAGCCGTCCTTCATTTTGCCTATCGACGTAGGAACCATTGTGTAAGTTTGTGAATTTGTTCTGATCTCAACTTTTTCAAAGTCGAATTGCATTCTAACAAATTAAGAGCTCGACAAAATACAATAAATGTTAACAATTCGACACATCAACCACTTCGGTTTCCGGTAGCATGTACGGTTGCAACCGCCCTACTAACCCCTTCAGTTTCTCAATGGCATACCCTACCTCGAGCACGCTCGCGTCACCGTACGCTCTTCCGAAGATGAATACCGAGAACCTATTCCGGCGTCAAGTTACATCACTTCAATACTTCCATCGCTAAACTTACGGGATATCTGGTGCGGCTACAATCAGTCCGTTTTTGGGGTCAGTCTCAACGGGGATACCTCGTGGATAGTAGCCCATAGGGATGCTCAGGACAGGTGTACCAGCCTTTGCTGCAAAAGTCTGTAGTGTGACGGATAGTGCTGGTACTAGTAGTACGTCACAGCCATATCTATCAAGGGTTCTCTCTAAACAGCCAGAGAAGTGTTTGTCTTTCTCCAGCATTGCCATGTACATTGTGTTGTCTGAGTCCGTCGCTTGTGCCCGCTCAAGGCCTGCTACGTTTCGAGTCGGATACTCTTCCCCTGCACACGTTTTGGTGAAGTCGACAAGGTCTTGGAGGTTGTTAACGTCGTTTGGGTTAGTCTTTAAAGTTCTCAGGTAAGCCTCAATAGCAAATTTCATGTCGGTGTCCTGTACGATCTGCTTCTCCTCTTGCGACAAACCTTCATACTCACACACACCCTCGACCTCAACATCTCTCACAATCTCAGCACCTTCTCTCGCTTTCAGTTTGAACAGGATGTCGTCGAAAGCCAGCAACTTGCATTGCGGGGTTTTTTCGAAGTCAATCAAACCCAGGGGTACGCCGATCCGGATGCCGGTCACCTTCGCTCTCTCAGAATAGCATGTAGCTAGGAGACTACGCATGAAGTCTTTGGTGCTTGCTGGCACGGATCGTAAATAGTTGCAGCCAGTAGACTTCAGGACAAGCGTATAGGTAATAACCATAGCATCTTCGACAGTCCTCGTCAGCACACCAACCGTATCCTGTCGTTTGCTAGCGTGGATAATGCCTTCTGACGGTATGACGTCTTTGGTTGGTTTATACCCCACAACCCCGCTTTTCTCCGCCGGACTTACGAGGGAGAAGCATGTCTACGATAGCGTTAGAATCTCTGAACTCGTTCAAACTCTCACTCGTACAAGGGAAGGGTATACCTCTGTTCCGATGGCGGCGAAACACAGCCCTAGAGCTGTCGCAACTGCACTGCCTGACGAACTCCCACTCGCTTTCGACCCCTTCACAAACGGTCCATAGGTCTGTCCGCCTCTGGCAGACCATCCTGAACATCCACTCGTGGACCGGAAACCTACCCACTCTGCCAGGTTCGCCTTGCCCAGGATTACTGCCCCGGCGTTCCTCAGCGCTGTAACGACAGCGGCTTCACGCGCTGGTGTGGCGCCAACGAGGGCGAGAGACCCGCATGTTGTCTCTGTGTTGTCCAGGGTGGGGATGTTGTCTTTTAGCAAAATGGGAACGCCGTGCAGTGCAGACATGTAACGACCGAGGGCGCGCTCAGCGTCCCGGGCCTGTGCGTCAGTGAGGGCGTCGGGGTTAGTTTGGATTACAGAGTTGAACTCCTGATCAACCTCAGCGATGCGGGCGAGATAGGTGCGAACTAGCTGGGCCGATGTTAGTGCGTTAGACTCGAGGTAGTGGTGGATGTCTATAAGGGGTATGTCTCTCAGAGACGGGAGTGATGAAGCCGGAGGGCCGGAGCTCATGGTGCTAGGTTCCGACATAGTGTAGAGGAACTTGCTAGGATCAAGTTGTTGAGGCTTCGTGTTGCAAAGCTACATGAATCTTGTTCTTTCACGAATCGGTGCTTCAAGAACTACAGTGAAGATTGTAGAGTTGGAGTGAGTCAGTGATAGTATATAATAACCAGACTGTTGTGATGGCGATAATGTTACACCAAACTCATGGATCTGGGGAAATTCACATTTTATAGCCTATTATTCTTCTTTGTTTATGTCTTCTTTCATAGTTTTACGTGTCATGGCTTCAACGTTGTGCTTTCGCGTTGTTGGACAATGGCCATTGTATCTGTCATTTGTGTTTGCTCCTTGAGCGCCTACTTCACCCAATAATACAAATTTTTGCAGAAAGCTTGTCATAAATGTGAATATTCTATATCAGCACGAATTAACGACATACGGTATGAGAAGTATCTTGCTTGTCGAAATGCTGTGCAGCCGAAGGGCTGGGGCTACGATGAGATATTTGGAGAGGCGGCAGTACCAACGTCAAGCTATGCCTATCCGAGATCTGCCATCACGAACAGGAAACAGGGGAAGCATCGACTCAAGGTTTGCATGGCGGTGACGCTTGGCTTGAGGCTGGTAGACCAGCGCTAGCTGTAAGGGTGCAGCAGCGGCAGGCGGTTGCGGCTGAGGCGCAAATCCGGGGCCAAAGTGTGGGGAGGCTGGAGGCAAATCAGGCTTTCGGCATGTTTCGTGACTTCGTGAGGTCATCAAGCCTCCGTGCGTTATGCCGACTACCCGTGCGCGTGCTGCGGTCAGTAGGAAGTTGGAAAGTCGAAAGAGCTGGCAGAACTCGGTGATGTGTGGAGCAGACACGAGATCAGGTAACACTAATATCATATTAAGCATATACGTTCGTGTGGAACTCGTCTGGGCCAAGGAACGCCACCTTAGCATACACCGTAGCAATGATGCAGTATGCAGCCACTCTATTCGTACACATTCATGAGGCCTTGCAATGCGTCGTGGTAATTCGAGTCTGGGTTGTGCGATAGAAAAGACGAACGCCAATTATGCAATGTGAAGTCATATTCGTAGGGGATCGTGAGTCGTTAAATTCGTATGAGAGTCTTCAAACAGTGAATCTAGATTCGCTCGTTGGATTGAAACCCCTCGTTAGAGTCCACTGGCATAGGCTCTTTCTCAACTGCGGCCATTCGCATCGGTCGTGTCTTCCTTCGCAGCCGTGCTTGCATGGCGAATATACTGAAGACAATAAGCGATAGGAAAATCAAAGCAATCTGCAGCCACTTGACCGTCACCTAAGTCCAGTTAGCGAAGACTTTGGAATAAATACAACGAACTTACTGCCTCGGTACAGCCTAGCGAAGCACTACTCTTGTCTGCATTTGACAGGTAATTTGGGAGGAAGTTGCACGCGGCCATTTCTCTTGTGCAGTACTTGTTCGTATTGAACTTTCCAGCCATTTGAAGTGTCTCAGACCTACATCCAAATGCGTCGTCGCCCTTCTTGGTGTAATGGAGAATAATGGAGACAAGCGCAGTCACAGCGCCAACAAGAGTTGTCAGGACCACGGCAAGTATCCAGAAACGACGTTTGTTCTATCAAGTTTTAGCATGATATTCCGGTGTCATTTGCTAGAACGCGTCATTGCACATACAGTTGCAAATTGCGTGTCCATGTCTGGCTTTCGAAGTTGCGCCCATGCGATGAGCGACACAACGGCTGCCGTCAGGCACAGGCAGCCAGAAACAATTGTCGCATCGGTGTCAGCTCCCGTGAAGTAAACGAGAGTTTCGTCAATCGTATATGACTGTGTGCGGTCGTCGAAGGTATCCGTCCGTACATTTACTCCTCTTGGAGTAATCCAGTCACCTATGATCCAATAGTGTGTCGTCAGGGCCACTGAAACAAACGACAGCAGGAAGAAGAGGATCGACGGCACAAGCGCCAGTGTGAGTAACTTTCGGTATTGCATGGCGACTTTGGTCCTATCGCACTGCAGGTGTAGCAGTAGTAGCAGTGAGCGAAATAATGCAAAGGCAGGAAAGAACCGGGGGGCAGGGACAAGGGCCTAGAGACCCTCAAGTACGAGTGCGTTTCCAAGGTACCGTTTTCCTGCTTGCCGGCCTTCCTGGACTCGTGGACACTGACAACGAAGCTTGTCGTGTCTAGGTGCTGCACTGGTTCATCCGCCTTTTGCGATTTACCGTCCGGCGCCATGCTTAAATCGAATAGCGGGTTTGCTTTCGGACGATTGAATACGGTGGAGGCTTTCATGAGGCTTGAGCTTGGCTTGATCAGGATGCGCCGCTTAATCGACGGTGTCCATTAGTGTGGCGGCCCAGCCACGTACAGTTCATCAAGGCCGTTGCATATGGAGATCGGGGTCTCTCCCCGCGAGTCCTTTGCTCGTCATGAAAAGAAGGGACTGGTGCAACCAAGACTCTCTGATGGGAAAGCTTGGGCGAATTGCAGACTGGACTTGAGTTGGACGTCAAGGACTGTGGCTGTGGAGGAAAGCGGGGCCGCGGTATTGCCAAGAAATTGTCAAGTCCCTGGGCCATCACAACGCACGAACACAACGCATGAAACGGAAGGTGTTATCTTTAAGGGCTATAACGGTCGGTTGCCGTTTACCGCAAATTGCTAAAGAGTTCGCGAAGACGAATCCGCAAATTACCTCAACTTCGTCTCCAACACGACACGAACCCCGGTCCGATATCTTTTCGCCTCCCCTGAATGCCACCGCGACTAGCCATTTTCCCCTAGAACACATGCATCAACATATGCAACAGTAGAAAGGTCGTCATAACCCTCGGTTTTCCATCCTGCTTCCCCTTGGCTTCCCCAGCGTCAAATCGCCAAATCCAGGAAGTTTCGTCTGTCACATGAAGTCGGTGTTATTACGACTAGACTTCGGTCGCAACATTCAGAATATCGGCGCATTCAGGAGGACCATACTGACTATACGAGATTGCTAAGCCAATCTTCTTCCGCCTTGTCGATACCACACGACGCAGCTACCATGAAAATATGTTATCCGTCCCGGGAGTTCTTGCTGACATAGTTGTGAAAGGTTACATCCGGCTTGTTCAACCTTCGTACAAAGTTCGCTTATTGCCAAGAGTAGAAACGCTTCTCTCTCGTGCAGTTGCTGACACAATCGAAGCAGTCTGCGAACATGAAAGCCCACCCGTCTGTCTCGAACGGCAGTCGGTGGTCGCAAGCTGTTGTACGATGTACTTACCATTTCTCCAGAAGTTCCGAGAGACGGATGATGGCGGCATCGTCGGACTGCCGTGGTGGCGATGGCGGTATATTGATGGTAATTGAGACTTCTGATAGGGCCAACTGGGTCGCTAACTTGTTGTCGCTCGAGTCAACGAAAGTGTCTTTAGCGTATGACGAGGCGCCGCAGAAGTCCGATATACTAACTTCAAGTTGCGGCTCGGGAAGTGCTTCATCTTCCGGTGTTTTTATTGATGCATTTCCCAGCCAACTCTTGGGCTCCGCGACCACCGCCGGAGTCTCTTGACGGACAATACATTTCTTTATGCGGGGCATGATACAAGCTCCGACAGCCAATACACACATCAACAACTGTAGCGTGTGTCGCAATGAAGCTACAGCCTCGCCGACCTCGCTCGAGACGTGAATCGACACTGCACTCGATGTCCACTACAACACATCAGCTCATGAGCACGTAGGAAACAGCCCAGTCACCTTGAAAACTCACGTTCAGGTTTGAGAAATCTTCCGATGGCATCAGAGCAGGATACGGATATATGCTTGCACTTGTCGAAGTGCTCAAAGTTTCCCAAACCCACCAGAGCACGCTTTTGGTAACAAACATCTCAGACGCAGACAACCAGCGCAGTGTACCCTTCACGACGCGTTGGTCCATCATAATGGCAATAACAAAGCAGTAAAACCGAAGGTGAAAAGACATCGGAATTCCCAGACCAAGCAAGGACAGGCGAGAACGTGTTCAAATACCCCGTCCCCACCACCTTCAAAGTCCATTCTGCATGATCGCGAGTACGAACAGCCGTCCAATTGCGCGGCCGTTGCATCGTGCTAAGCACTATCGGGTTCCTGATACGTACATGCCCTATTTCAGTCCTGCTCGCGAGGCTGCATCGCAAGGCTAGGTCACCAACGGCGCTTATGCGTGGCTCAGTTATCACGGATTTGTACCATTGGGAGCGCATGTTGACAGACCCGCGTTCCTTGGACTTGGGGCCTGGAGGATCGGTTGCAATGCGTGTTTGATTAAACGCCAAAGCAGGTGACGGGCGATCTTACATAGATGCATTACACCACGAAGCCTACCACAGCTGAAGTCCAACATTCCCCAGCCCAGCCACGATCGTGGTCAGCAAAAAGGCTGCTGGTAAGTTCGTCTCGTATGTACAGTTCGTCTCCCAAGGCAGAAGAGATAAGACACCCCCAAGCATGAGGCCTCAAAATTTAAAAATAAAATATTGTTCTTGCAGGGCACAGTGTCCAATCTGTAAACCCCTGAAAAATATTCTCCTGTATAAACCCCACATGCACATATCTGCAACCGAACCCCCACAGTCCGATACCATTAAGCACCCAACTCAAGCCACCCCCTCTGTCTGAAACTCCTTGCAAGTCAAATGCAGCCACTTGACGCAGCCACTTGATGCAACCACCCCGCGCATCGCTTCTGCAGCACTGTATTCCCGGTTCCAAAATATTTCATTTCTCGTCAGATCGCGCGGCTTCTAAACCCGGGACGTGTTTCGTCGTCGCAGGAGGAGCTGGATCCTGGCCGATGCAGATGCGCTTTTTGTTGCAGAATAGGGGATGGAGGGGCAACGCGTTCACAGAGGTCGTGGGATGTTGGTTTCGCTTCACTTCGCTGAGGGTATCGTGAGAGTTTGAGTCGTGCTTGGATTGCCAATCGAGGGCTTGTGTGATGTGGAATGTGACATCGTTTCCGGGTAGTTCCTTCGTGTGAACTATGTCGAAACTAGATGCCCAAAAAGCGCGCTTCCCCACGTCTATAGCACGTACCTAAACTCCCTGTTGTGCAAATCCGTCTGATCCAGGAACTCGTGGTTCTCCTCCACTTTCCACTCGCCGCCCTTTGCCCTCTTCTCCTCATCTCTCTGCGTGTTTCTCCTGACGAACAGCCACCTTATGAGCACGAGATCAAGCGTGATTAGTACGTAGAGAATCACAATGCTGATCTTCGCGGGCAGGTACCTCGGTGCATCTTTACTCTGGAACGTCTGGGGTGAGATGATGTTGCCGATGGTGTACGCAATCGTGCCAATAACGCTGACTGTGACTTTCTTTGTCGAGCCTGCGACATTGGAGGCTTGGAGTCCGAGGATAGTCGTCCAGCCGATTGGGATACCACCTGAGAAATAGTAGCCGATGAGGGCGGGGACTTTGTTTGTGGTTGCCATGAGAATTGCGCCGATGATGGCAGGAATGTGACCGGCGATGCAGGCATACAAGCGTTGTTCAGTTTTCATAGCAATGAAGGTCAAGCCGACAAGCACAACGATCTCGTAGGCGCCAAGAGGTGTGACTAGCAGGAGAGACTCTTTCGATGTGTAGCCCATGCCTTTGACAAGGATGTTACCGAAAGAGGTCGCGATGGAATTGGGAATGTTAGCAGCGAAGATCCAAAAAGCATACAGCCAGGTCATTGGGTCCTTGATGGCTTCCCAGAACTGATCCCATTTGAAGGTCCGGCTGCCGATGCCTTGGATGTTTCCGCGGATGCGTTCGATATGGAGATTCTTCTCATCTGGAGACAAGAACCCTGCGAATTCGGGCGAGTCGGGCATGATGAACCAGAAGCTTATACCGATGATTGCAGTGAGAAGCCCCAAGAAGAGGAAGATGACCTGCCAGCCGCGGAGTGCGGCATTCGCGTCGCCGCCGACATGGTTGGCGACGCCGTATGCAAAGTACCCGCCAAACATCTGGGCAGCGCCGCAGACGGAGAACCAAATGCCCACACGGAAGGCTTGTTCATTGCGGGTATACCATTGCGACGTGAATATTACCCACGCAGGTACTACCGCGGCTTCTGCAGCGCCGAGGAGAAAGCGGCAAGCCAGTAGTGAGGCATAAGATTTGCATGCTGCCAGGGAAGCAAGAACCACGCCCCACATAGTCACATTGACGGCGACATACTTTGCGAGTGGGAAAAGCTGTATGAGACGAATGGTAGGGAACTCGAAAGCAAGTTGGCTGTTGCGAGGTCAGAACGCCGCTTGCATACAACGACGCATAGCTTACCCAAAAAAGAATATGGAAGCCACCCAATTGAATTGATTGCCATGCAACCCTGTGCTCTCGATGATGCCCGTTACAGATGCGTAAGAGATAGCCGTTTTGTCGATGTATTGCAAAAAAGTACACGACGCAAATCAGCGGCATAATATGCAAGTCAATCTTACGCAGTAGACGTTTACTTGCTCCTTCATCAATTGGCTGACCAAGGCCTCCCGTCTCTTTGAGCAGATGCAGTGCTGCATCAGCGCCGTGGGTTGTTTTCACCTGCCCCCTGGGCTGTATCGTGGTTGCTTGTGCTTGCTTCTCTCCCTCTGGACCAGTTTCGCGAGTTGGTGAAAGATCTGTCATGGTGTAGAATTGTCGCTTAGACGTCGCTTAGATGCCAGCTGGTGGATTGAAGAGATGAACTATCGGGTCATCCACAAGAAATTGGTCTTCGCAGAGTGTGCAAGCCTAAGTAGTTATATCAGTAGTGCCATGTGAACATATCCACCGTTGACAATCCTTCGTCGTGTGCCATTGCGTCCTGACAGCCTCTTGTGGGTCATCGCAGATGAATCGTCTGAACCTGTGGCCTTGGCAAGCCCAATACAAGATGTGTAGTAGAGTTTGCTTGGTGATGGTTCGCTAGGAAATCGTTGTTGGGAGCACGTCATCGTTTACTCGTGTTGGCTCATCGCACTTTCCCATTGCCAGCTTAAAGCATACAATGGCGAGTCGCGTACGATTTACAGCACCTCATGTCGAGTGCGTCGGTCAACACGACTGTGCATAACTCAGTAATATTGGTAGGCTTTACTCAAAAGCCGTGGGTATATAATCGAGAACCTGCATTCCAGCCCCTCCTACAACGCCTCCGCATTCAATTTAACAACTTGGACACCCGTCTGCACCGTACCTTGAAACTACCCACCAACATGCTTGTGTCATTGGCAGTTGCGTGCCACATGCGGTCTGAGGCACAACATCTACCGAGCCGGCTTCCCTGGTCCTTTTCTTCCTCCTTTTTGACGGTGGGTGGTGTTGGCATTTCTTCTTCGTCTTCGTCACTCGCCTCTCTGGCGTCTGGGATCCACTCCGAGCTTCGTCGGCTCAGCTTTGTGGCTAGAGGGGGATCCCGAGGACTTGCTAGGGGGCTGGCGGTGTGCATTGCCCTGATGCTGCTGATGCTATCTGTGCGGCCGTGGCCTAGCAGTCCGCTTCGTACACTGAGGCCGTCTGCCTGCTTGTTTGCGTAGTAGCTGTTGCGCTCGCTGCTTAGGACTTGAGCTGTCGCACCAGACACAGAGTAGACGCTTGCGCGCTCTGCGTTGGCATTGGAAAGTGCATTGGCATTGGAAAGAGCGTTGACGTTGGTGGACCTGTTGGAGGCTGAGTATATATTATCCACGTTGCCAGACAGAACGCTGAGAGGCAGCGACTCTCGACTGCCCCCGTAATGCGACGAGGGTGCCATTGCGCGGACCGAGGCATTCGTGTCGAGCGAGTTTCGGCGGCGACGTTTCGATGAAGATGCGAGGGTCAGGATAGAGGCGTCGTCGGAGAGGACGTTGTTCGCAGTCGCAACATGGTAGGAATGGGGACCTTGCTGCGGGGCCAGATGCGGGGGATGGCCAAGGGTGGAGGGGAGGTGGGGAACTGGTGGGAGAAGTGCACGGGCGGGGCATTCGTGGGCGGCACAGGCTGTGTCGCGTGGCCTGCGCCCAAGATATGGGAGGGTGCGCTAGACTGTATGGTGGTCAATGTGGTGGTGAGGGAGTGCTCTGAGCCGTTGGGCGAGGAGAAGGTGCTGCCGCCATTCTGATTGGTATTCCCCGTGTCTGCCTTTGAGCGCGTGGAATGCACAGTCTCAGGCATGGTGGCGACAGTCGGCGCATTTGATCTCGTGCTCTTGGCATGCTGGCGATGTTGTGCGGCCGCGGCTTCTTCGGCAGAGGTGAAGCTTTCGTGCGAGTGCGGCGTGTCGGGCGTGGAAAAGGAGAGGTGAGCCGGGGCATCCGGATTGATGCGACCAGACTCTGGATATGGGTTGTTGTTTGCAGACGTCTTCTTCGCAGCGCTGCCGTTCTTCTTTGCGGCGCTGTTCTGGCTGTCTGAAGACGAGGGCTTGAGATTGGCAAGGCGTCTCATCCAACCCGCAAAGGGCCGCTTGCGGGTGGTCTGCCGGTCTTTGGAGCCGCGCATTAGTAGGGTTCGAATTGCAGACGTGAGAGGGGTTGAAAACAAAACAACCAAAAAAGCAGAAATCAGACATGGGCTACGGGCGAATGTTTGGGGCAGCAAAGGCTGTGCAGCGTGCAGCATGTACAAGGACGTACCTTGGGGTCTCGCCGCGGCTTCGGCAGTGGCCATGCTCGTCTAGCGCTAGGGACGGCAGAGGGGTGAAGACTGAAGACTGAAGACTGAGTATACGATCAGGACGGACAAGAAGGACAAGCCTTGGATGCGCGTCCCTGCTCTGGTTGCGGGGCTCTCGGCGATGCTCCACGTGGTGTAGTGCGGACTGGGCAATCAAAGTGAGCGAGGACGTGTCTGCGCCCCTGCGGCTCGATGCTCAGCCAAACGGGCCAGATGCAGGGCGAGGCAGTGCTTCACTACAGAGTGGCAGTGAGCGAGGGAAGCGTGGGTATGGCAGCAAGTGAAGCGGTGATATATGCGCTCTGAAACAGAGGAATGTGACTGGGTAGGGACGTTGGCTGAATGCAGCCGCACGCACGCACGAGGGACGGGCCAGTAATGGGCTGTGGTCTGCACTCTGCACTCTGCACTCTGCTGCTGCTTTTTCCCCGGCCGCCCTGGACCCTGAGCGATGAGCGAGGAGCGAGGAGCGAGGAGCAGGGAGCGAGGAGCGACCAACTGCGGCCCGCTGTGCCAAGCCATGACGATGCAGCTGCCATCGACGCCCGGGTGGGTCGCATCTTGGCTTGACTTCCATCGCCAGTCCCCACTTGGCTGCGAACATCCCAATCTAACCTGGGACATTTGGACATGGCTGCCTCTACGTCATTTGTTCACCAGGGCGGTGGATGAACATGACCACGTCCATTCGGCCCTTGCCAGACGAGGTCGTTGCCCAGATCAAGTCCTCGACGGCCATTGTGTCGCTCACCGGCGTCGTCGTCGAACTACTGAAGAACTCGCTCGATGCAAAAGCGTCCAAGATCCATGTCACGGTCGACTTTGCCCGCGGTGGCTGCACCGTCGAGGACGATGGCCTGGGCCTAGCACCCGCCGAGTTTGGAGAAGACGGTGGCCTGGGGAAGCCCTACTGTACGTACACACCACGCCTTGGATGGAACACCAACCAACACGCACAGCCACCTCCAAATACAAATCACACGAGCCTCATTTCGGTCAGCATGGCTCCTTTCTTGCCTCGCTTTCAGCAATGTCTCTCCTGACCATCACCTCACACCACCACGCATACCGCTCCCACAACTCCCTCTCGTGCCACTACTCTCAACCCATTGAGAGGCAGATGCCAACTACTGCGCACAACCATATCCGCGGCAAACACGGTACCCGAGTCACAGTCCGGAATCTGTTTGGAAACATGCCAGTACGCGTGAAACAACGGTCCTTAGTCATGGATCAGAAGGCAGAGCGTCACCGACTACGTGAAGCCCTGAAGAAGGATACCGTGGGACTACTTCTGGGCTGGCAGAACCCAGTCTCGCTCAAGATCAGGGATGGCGACGACAAAACCATCGTGCACTTCAACACATCGCATGCAGCCCTAGCAGGACATGGCCAAAGCACAGCAACTCGCAAGCCACGCTCTGCGCATCTTTCGTCGCTGCTCCACATCCTGACACAGGCCGGGTACATTACCATTGATGAATGGGCCTCGTGGGTGCCAGTGTCCGCATCAACAGCCACCCTGTCAGTCAAAGGAGCCATCTCACTCCAACCATCGCCCAGCAAGCAAGTGCAATTCATTTCATTTGGTTTGCGACCACTCTCCAACGATAGTGGGCATAACGAGCTATACGACCAGGTCAATCGACTGTTCGTACAGTCTAGCTTCGGCGCTCTCGAAGACGATATCGACGTGGACGATGATGAAAAGCTTCGCCGGCAGTCGGACAAGCGCTTCAAGAACGACGGGTATACTAACCGCAAACTCAAAGCTCGCAAGGGCGTCGACAGGTATCCAATGTTCCACCTACGTATCTTGTTGAAGGATGGGCGCGCCTCAGATGTAATGGCAGACCGTTTTATCGAGGATAAGACCAACCTGCAAGCAGTAGTAGAGATCTTCGACGTCATGATCAGTCAATGGCTATCAGTGCATCATCTCCGCCCGAGCAAGCCTCGCCAGAAGCTAGACGGATCCAGAACAGCATCAATACCAGCATGCGAATCAGACAAGCAACATCGTACACCGTCAAGGAAGCGAGAAGCATGGACAAGCGCATCCTCGGTGGAGACGATAAATATAAGGCCTGTGACAACAAACACCGCCAAAAGAAAGAGGTCGGTGATGGCTCCTCTGGGAAATACTTCTGGAAAGCCGCGTCAACAGGCCTTTGCAGAGTGGTCGCGCATCAAGAGCGGAAAGTCAGGCTTCTTCGACGGCACAACGCCCATGGGCAAGCCAAGAACGGGCACCCTTTCCAGAACGCCTTCTAGCTCAACTTCAGGGAATGCAAACAGGCGACCGCTCCATGACGCGAGCCAACAGCAGCACGCAGCTTTCAACGTCGCACCCATTTCCAGGGGTGCATTGAGCGAGTCAGCAATCGCAATCTCGCCTGAACCTGAGCACGGCACTGCTTCTACAACCTCTGACACAGATGGTACTGTTATGTGGACTGATCCGTCCACGAGCAAGACGTATCTCCTAAATGCTCGTACAGGTTGCTTGATACCGCCTCAACGGTCACCATCTCCGACCGACTCTGCAGCTCGAATGCTAATGTCCAACGAAGCAAGCACGGGCATATCACTCCGGATGGCACCCAAACTTGCAACTGCCGAGTCTACGAGAACGCCGTGGCTGAGCAGCCTGTTACAGAGTTGGGAGAATCCTGTTTTCAGGCCGAGCGAAAAAAGCATTCAGCGGGCGTCGCTCCAAGATGATCTAGAGCAAGGAGAAACACAACACACACTGCACAGCCACACACACTGCACCTACTTTGATATGCAGAAGGCCTTTACTGAAGCGGGTTCAAGCTCAGCCAGACTATCGAAAGAAGGTCTACGCAGCGCTCAAGTTATTTCACAAGTCGACAAAAAGTTCATATTAGTAAAGATGATAGGCTGCCCTTCAATCTCTGAAGTACAGTTGACTGCAGAGGTGTTGGTTCTAATTGATCAACATGCGGCAGATGAACGCGTACAAGTCGAATCACTTCTAGCCGGCCTATGCAGCCCAGGAAACAACGATTTGCACTTGGTTTATCAATCAAACCTTGGACTTAGATCCTCCGTCGCTTTTGTCAACCTCGAAAAGCCTTTGCAGTTCGTAATCTCACCACAAGAGCATACGCACTTCCGACTACATGCTGCGAGCTTCGCCGCTTGGGGCATATTGTATGACATCAGCAGCTCTGCCTCCCTGGTAGCAAACCCGGCACGACAGAGAAGGAAGTATTCAAACTCTCGGTCACAACCCTACCACCAAGTATCTCAGAGCGCTGCAAAGGCGATCCTCAACTTCTGATCTCTTTCATGCGGTCTGCAGTATGGAAGTATGCCGAGTCACCACCACTTGCGCCGGTTGCCGCCCATGATCAGTACAGAAACTGGGTCACACAGCTGGCTACTTGCCCACCAGGCCTTGTCGATATGATCAACTCTCGTGCCTGTCGATCGGCTATTATGTTCAACGACGAGTTGAGCCTAGAAGAGTGCGGAGCCCTGTTAGATAAGCTGGCAGATTGCGTCTTCCCGTTCATGTGTGCGCATGGAAGGCCCAGTATGGTGCCGATTGTGGATTTGCAACGCGTTGGATGCGTTAATGATAAATCAGAACCTGGTTTGGAATCCCAGACCAGGCAAGCAGGGGGTTTTGTGGAAGCGTGGAGGAAGTGGAAAACATGAGTGTATCTGTTCCTATCGAACATTGATATTAAAGGTGTACAGGCGATTTTGTTCAAAAACACTATCCAAAGACACTAATGCAGCGTCCAACACAACAACTGGATATCGCTACCCTTCTCTGCTCATGCCATACATCTTCTCACAACATCGCCTGGCTGATATCAACCCCCTCCTCGCCCACACTCCATCAATCCCCATATCAAACTTCCCATCATCCCTGTGTATGATAAAAGGCTCTTCGCTCCCCTCACTTCCATCCTGTGGTGGGTTCCTGAAGACGACGCTCTTCTCGATACCCAAGGTCAAATGAATGGCCGGTGGGTCTGTGACTACGTACTTTTCCAGCTCTTCACTGCTGCCAGACAAGAGTCGCTGAATATTGTTCGCAACGACTTCGGCCTGTCTGAGCGCCGGTCTCGCAGCTTTATTCGCCTTGGTGGCAGCAATATCGCCAAGCGCAAAGATATTCGGGTACGCATCATGCTGGATCTGCAGTGTATCTTTGACCCTGATGAAAGAATGGTCGTCAACAGCTTCGGGCGCCAGGGCGCGCACAAGGCCCGACTGCGGCGTCTGACCCGTCGAAACAATAGCGAAGTCAGCACGGAGCCTTGAGCCGTCGACAAGCTCGACGTCGAATTGCGAGCCGTCGGTCGGGTAGCCAGTTTCTGGCAACTTGACGCGCTTCCCAAGCACGGTTTTCACGCCCAGTTCCTCGAATCGCTGCTGCACAATCGCATGTAGGCCGGGGTGGAATTTGTTCATTACGTGCGCCCGCGAGTGCACAAGTGTGACGCTCTTCTCAGGGAACAGCTGTTTGATGTCTGTGGCCATCTGGACGCCGACTGCGCCACCACCGATGATGACGATGTCGTTGCTAGCTTCGACCTGTGCGGCATGTTTACGCAAAAACGTCGTCCCGTCTAGCTTCTCGCTCCCGGGCAGCGTGCTCGGCGGGCTTAATTTCGTCCCTGTGGTGATTGCCAGCGCCGCATACGGAACCCTATTCGTCCTCTTCCCGTCTATTTCCACTTCTCTATCCAGCACGATATCATCTTTCGTCAGCTGCAGCGCTTTTGCCTGCACGACCAGGCCGTCTTGCCCCAGTCTGCTCTTCTCGTAGGGAATAAAAGCTTTATGTGTGTCGACTTTGGTTGTAAGTGCGTATCGCGGAAAAGCGAACAGATGCTGAAAATGGCTGTTTTTCTCCACGAGCAGGACGCGGAAACGGTCCTGTGATGTTTTGGCAAGCAATTCAGCGAGGCCGAGGCCGACGTATGAACCGCCCACAACAACAACGTTCTTCGGCGGTGATTTGGACATGAGGGCTCTGAGCATGGAGAAATCGGCAAAGTGAAGAAGAACAGAAAAGACGAGAACCAGAAGCGCAAGATGCAGCTTTTTGTACATGTAATTACACACTTACAGCTGCCGGGCGCGCTGTCTCTTATCTGATGCTGCGAGCAGGGAGGAAATGTGTTTAGCCGAGTTTATCAGATCGGAGCCGGGGCTTTCGCACGGCCGAATTGGCTTCTCCGATGCCGATGTCCGGGGCTATGCCTGTATACTACCCCTGGCGTGACAAAGCGTTGCCCACTTCCCGAGTCCAGTTCCGCACTTACGTGGCCCGTAGTTGGTCATTTAATGCGTGGAGAGGCAGCTGTTTATAATACTAGACTCCGCATGACTGATCCTCCGCTGTTCCGCGCAGAGCCGCGCCGAGAATATTTGGCTATGAGCCGCTGTCGGACTGACCGGGAATTGGTAGATCTGTTTACCTTGTTGAAGAACACAAAGTCAATGCGTGTTGCATAGAGAAGACAAAGGCTGGCATTCGGCATTGTACCAGCGACCCAGCACCCGTTGCGGAAAGCGACGTCGTTGAGGTCATGTCAAGACCGTGGTGAACGGACGCATTGATGGACGCGTAGTTTGTCTGCTAACTGTGTTTGTACGAGCCGGAGCCCCTACAGCAGTGGCCTCGTCTTTTGTATCTGGTATTTTGTGAGAGCCAGTTAGTGAAGAGGACTCTGTACTTCTAGTGAACCCTGATATTGGTATCTGGTTGACATCGCCACAAGCACTGGCTACCAACTTAGTACATGCTATCAAGGTCCTGGCTGAGCAATTCGATCACTTCAGACAGGTACTACTATCTAGCTACACAGTAACAAGGAGGGGGTTTCTGGGCGCACTAGAGAAGGTCGCTAGCAAGGAGGTCGGATCAAGAGTCACAGAAAAAATTGATGAAGGTATTCAGAAGATCGTGTTGAGCTGGCCTGCGAAAGATGATACTGCACGCGCGAAGGAGCTGGGCTTCTCAAATGACGTCGGGTTAGAGCAGACTATTGTGGAATTCATCGAGGGCGAGAAGCAGAAGAAATAGAAAGCGAATGTACATTGTAGCTGACTCGGCCCTGGATCCGGACTTATCTCATCATCTGCTACTAGCTGTAAATCAGAACGCCAGGTGTAAACTTCATGTGTCTCCACCATTTATATCTTACCAGTACGCGTCAGGATCTAATAATCGTTAGTCTTGTCTTCTTGACGGGAACTACGTAGCTTGACTTACCAATCTTCCACTGCGCACAGTTGCTGTCCACAGTACCTCCTTGCTTATGCTCGGTACTACTCTGATCACATTCATCCACAGCCCTCCTCAGAATTCTACCACACTCCTGATTCGCTCCACTGCCCTCCATCTTCCACTTACATCCATTGATGGCTGTCACCGAGATGTAGATATGCACGAAGCATCCCAGCGCGCCCATGCAGTGCGCGCCGTATCCGTCGCCATTGGACAGAGTGCGCTGCGTGTCGGGGCGTGAGGCATCAAGGACAGTGCCTTCGTGATAGTCGCAGAAAGCTTCGATGGCGTCAATCATCATGCCACGAGTCACCAACGCGCCACTGTTATAGCACTTCTTGTTTTCAGTGTCGCGATTAGGCTTTGGTGGGTCAGGTGGAGGCGACGGCGATGGCGCGGGAGCTGTTGGCTTCGGTGCGATACTCGTTGTTGATGTCGTAGGACGGTATGTGGGAAGCGGCAGGCCCATCTCGAGAGCGCAAGCCTGGTCGTCTTCCTCCTGCTCCTCATCCTGAGGGTCGTCACCTTTGGGATCAGAGGGCCGTGGTGGCGGTGGGACGGGCTTTCCAGATGGTTTCGGGTCTGGTTTCGGATTGGAAGTTGGCTTCTTTGGAGGGTTAGGGTTCTTGGGGTCAGGGAAATCGATACCTCCATCAGTGCAGTCCAGCAGGCAAGGGTGGTTGCAGAAGATGAGACATGGCTTTCCGCACTTCGACTTGCAGATTGGACCTGGTTTGCCAGGCTTCCAGGTAGGCCTTGGGAAGATGATGGCAGCGATGGGGTCTGTGGATGATTTCGTCGTTGTAGTAGGTTTGGAGTCGCTTGGCGGGGTGTACGAGTACGGGTACGGTGGAGGAGTGATAGTCCTGGTCACAGGTGGGTGACTTACCCCGGAGTGGTAAGCGGGTTCGGATCATTCGTGATGGTAAATGGGGGTTTGATACTAGGGGTAATCGAGAAGGTAGACCACACGTCGACACCAGTGCCAGTCCTGGTATCAGTGATGGTTACTGCCCATACCTCTATCTCCGTAGTTGTGACAGGCGGGATTGTAAGTGTGGTGGTCTGCACAATGGACGTCCACCCGGTGGGTTCTGACCATGCGACGTCGAGGCTGGTGACGTATGGAGGGAAGCTGATCGTGGTCTTTGTTGAAAGCTGTAGTGGTGGTAGGATGAGCGTACAGGGCGCGATACAATTGACCACCGGATCTGGTTTGTCGTAAATCGATGGGTCAATGTACACCACACTGCCGCCACCGCCGTTTTGACCACCTCCTGGGCTGTCCGGGTTATCGGATCCTCCACCGTCAGGGATATCTCCACTTCCAGATCCGGAGTAGAAGTCGACAGACCAGATCATCGTGCCACCAAAGCAGTGCTGGTTAGCCCATTGCTTCTTCATCGCAATTGTCTCCATGTTATCGTACCCTATCCACTGATTGCCCCACTTCAACTCCATCATCATATCTTTCTCAAGAAGAACAGGCTTTACCCCAAGCTGAGGAATGATTTGATTCTCGATCTCTTGGAGAGACATGACGCCACCAAAGTTGGTGCAGGGACCTGGTCGGCTGGTACCTGACCATGCACAACCTACACCGTTACAGTTTTGATCAGCCACGGTATAGCCTCGTGCATAATAGGCAAGACCCAGGTTGAGCTTTGCTGGGTTCACGCCTTCGTAAGCCAGAGGAAGCGTCCAGTTGGCGATCTCTGGAACATTGGTGTGGCCGAGAACCACCTTTCCAATCTGCAACACTTGAGCGTCCCAAGGACCGTGCAGATCGTAGGACATGACACCGAACCAATCGACGTAAGGCTCCATCTCTTTCAACTTGAACTTTGGGCTTGTTAGATCGATTTTGCCGTAGATTCAGAGGACTCACCCAACGCATATACCAGTAAGCCGAGGGAATTGCCATACTGATACCGAACTGTGTGCCAAAGGAGGCTCTCATCTCTTTGACTAATGCAACATAGTTGTCTGTGTCTTCTTTGACACCACCTCTGTCCGGGGCTCCGGGACTGCATTCATGTGAGTGATTAAGAACTTGGACACCTGATTAGTAAAGAACACTTACTATTCCCAGTCGATATCGACGCCTTGAAAGCCATACTTCGTCAGGAAAGCCTTCAACGACGTGATGAACCGTGCACGACGAGCAGCAGTACGGGCCAGGTTACTGAAAGTAGTCCTTGTTGGACCAGGGTCGTTGAAGTCCCAGCCGCCAATAGCAATCCACGTCTGTAGTGTGGATGACTTCAGTCCTGTAAACTCTTTGTATAGGTCCGGGTCGGCCGAATTGGCCGGCAACACCTCGAACGTGTTAGGATCAATAGTTGCGAACGCAAAATTTAGGTGAGTGAGCCCTTTAGTGTTGATGTCCTTAGGCGAGATGCGATTGCACTGCCTGTCGCGAACGTTGCCACCCTCTCCGATCTGTTAGCGGTGCTGTCTTGCGTATGGGTAGAGGTTTTGGGACTCACGATAATATCCAATACTGCGCCCGGCGGATGTTGCACCACCGCATGTTGGAGCTGCCTTAACCTCACAGCTTCCCATACCAGCCTGGCAAGGTTGTGTTGGTCCGTTTCCGAGGCAGAATTCCGTTTCAACCTAACCCAGATCCTTAGCTTGCGATTAGATGGAGCGGGAAATTCCCAGTACTTACACCGCAATAGCCGTAGAAGCTACAGCAGACATTCAACGGACACTTTGAGTTTCCGCCTTCACTGTCTTTGCCACAGAAAGCCTTTGCATCGCCTAGCAAACAGTCAGTCACGCGATGATCATGTTTAGTGAAGCTCTTACAATTCGATTGGCAGCCATCTCCACAGTTCTCTTTTCCAAAACCACATCTTCCACTCTTGTTGCAGCAACTACCATCTGGACAAGGTGTTGATGCGTCGCATTGTCGTTTTGCAGATTGACGCTTGGCCATTTCTTTCATCTCCGGCAACGATGCAAAGTCAAGGAAACCAGGACTGATGTCCGAGACACCGAAAATCTTTCGACCGGTGAGCGGCTCAAGGACATATGCTGGAGATACAAGGTCTCGCGTGTTGAGAGTAGCGTTTGTGAACTCAGTCTCGTTTGGCAAAACTGTAGCATTGCTCGATTCGAGCACACGCATAATGTACGTTGAACCATCTTCGACACCAGCCTGGTCATTGATGAAGTCGCGGGCTATCTCAATAATAGGCAAAGGAGGAGGCCTCGGCAGTGTTTCAAAGTTCTGCTGCGCTGATGGCTTAGACTCTCCCTCGGGTCGGTCTTGTAGCGCCTCTTGGCGTCGTTTCAGTTGCAGTGCCCTTTTGCGGATCTTGGCGGACTGTAAATGTTTTAGTATGGAGTCATGCATATGTATTGCCATATTTAGACTCACTTCCTCATCGCTCAATCTTGTATATTTCCTAATGGTTCCATTGTCATAGAAACCCTCATGAACTCGGTAAATTGCGGCCGGATGAGGTTCATGGTCGAGTTCTCTTCTGAGCCACACGTTCACCGATTCCGTCTGCGGATCAATATTATACTCAATTGCTGTAGCTGCATCATCCCTTTCTGGATTGAAAAGAGTCTTGAAACGGAACCTATAGACCCCGTTTGCCAGACCAGCATTATTGACGTCTGCTACACGCAAACGGAGGGTACTCTGAGCATCGGATTGGAAGTTCTGTTCAGAACGTACATAAGTAACTGGTGGCACTGTTGTTAGACAGCTTTGAGCATAAGGGGCACAGTAACTCGTAGCTCCTGCTCCACCCTCAACGGTACTATCAAATCGTTAATGTTCAGAATCAAGGGCCAGAGTTCAGAAGCCTACGTTGCCATTGGCCATTCATCGCACGTCCATATCTTCGATAGAGTATTAGCATACAATTTCAACGGAACAGAGAATCAAATCGTATGCGAAGTGCAAGCATTTCGAGCTTTGCATACAGCAGAAGAGCCTTGACTTACCATACCAGCAGGCTGACCAGCCGCGTCTGCAATCGTGTTATAACCTGTATCGCCTCTTTGTTTGTTTTGTCGGGACGGTCCGTGAGGTCGAGCTGGAAAGGACCCGCGGTTCAAGCTGGCACCTTTTGGAACAGTGTGCGGTTGTGCTGGGGCGGTCTCTGGACAAGGATGGTTTCTGTTCCAACTTCCTGGACATGCAAAGTTACGTCTTGTGTCCTTTCTTGTTGTATCTGTATCAAAATGTAGCGTGATTGGTCCACCGACGAGTTGGCCGAGGCCGCCTCCAGGTTGGGGTGTCAGAGGATTCCTTCTATTAACATTTGTGCAGATGGCTGGCATCTTTGCACAGTTGTAAATGAGCGTTGGGATTCCCTGGGGACTTTGCTATCCGCTTTCATTAGCCACAACACATGAGGATCACAAGTTTGTAGCCTTACCTGAACTGGCGTTGCTTGATACATATCGACACCATTGACTTGAGAGACTGGTCCCCATTGTCCTGAGACAAGGATAGTTTGAAAAGAGACAAGCCAAACAAAAAGCCATAAGGCATGTCTTATTGGCATAAATCCCGCCATGATTGAGACTCTACTGAATCCCAAGTGAAAAGATTGTGAACCACAGAAAGTGTAAGAGAGACCAATTCTGAAGAGACTTGGGTGTGCTCAAACGTCGGTTTGATAAGAGTCCATCGAGCGTATATTTGCCAAGTATCAGACGCTTCTTGGCTTTCTGAGCCCATGACATAGATTAGGCCCCTTACTTTCGGGCACAAGAATCCAGCCGCTGTAGGTGGCAATTTTGAGATGTAGCTCAACCCATTGCCACGTTCTCTAGCCATATCGAGAAGTGGGCCATCAGGGGTTCTGATATCCGGATGGAATATAAAATAGGTTTAGGCGTTAGCCCAGGTCTGAGAAAGTCAATGTGCGGCTGTATCCTTGTAATGTGTTCCTGCAGGGTAAAATGACCTGAACCGTGCCCGCTTACATCTCAATCTATTGTGCAGCGAAGGATGACCTGCCGTGGGCACTAAGAGTAATTGACCACACTTGTGACTTCGCTGGTGGCGTCCATTCTTTTTCACTCGTGTGATGCGCCCGAAACGGCTTGAGTGATCGACAAAAGGCATTTACATGGCGCACTGACATGTCCGTCTAAACCTCAGATGAGCCTTAGATAGAATATTCGTCCCTTCGGCCACGTACCGCTCAAGCTCTTGAGGCATCAGGTTGTCAGCCTCCTCTTGCAGACTTTCAAGATACAAAAAATTCGAAATTCTCTTTTCCGCAGATCCAGCGTTTCTGAAGCGTACCAAAATGCTTCCACTGTTGGCTTTTGTGAGCTCATTGGCTTTTGCTTCCGCAGCCCACAAGCTCTCTCATTCTGCGGTCCACGCTCGACAAGCAGCCATTGCATCTCTTTGCCGCCTCAACTACACGACAGACGTTTGGACAGGTTGCGATGATGTCCTTGCCCAATTCAAGATTCCGCTCGATGAATTTATCACTGCGAACCCAGGTCTTGGTCCGGCCTGCACGAACTTTGTACCCGGGAAAACATACTGTGTTTCCTGGCGTAAGTAAATCTGCATGGTAGAGGTCACATATCAATGAAAGCCTGCTAATACTCTCGACTCTAGAAAAGCAAAACCAGAGGCCAGTCACCAAAGATGGACAATGCGGCAGGCAGGTGAATTACAATGTAACCTGTGTTGGAAGTACTTTTGGGGGTTGTTGCAACGGATCAGGAAAGTAAGTAGACATACCTCGAGGTTGCCCCTGCCCTGATGGACTGGTACTGATTCAAACCACAGGTGCGGCTCCGGCGAGTCTTTCTGCGGTAAAGGCTCCTGTCAGGATGGCTCATGCGAAGGCGGCTTTCCATACTCGACAGATGGAAAATGCGGCCGTGATTACGACTACCTGCCTTGCCCGCCCAAGTTTGGCCTGTGTTGTTCTGCGACAGGTCAGTGCGGCAACCAAACGCAATTTTGCACCACAGGTTGCCAGAGCGGTCCATGTCTCGGGACTTCCACAACTTCAAGCCTACCACCATCTGCTACACCATCAACCAAACCTCCAGGAGGTATGAGCCCTGACGGTACATGTGCGTACAACAACGGATATACCTGTAAAGGTAGCGATTGCTGTTCTGCTGCTGGCTACTGTGGCAAGACCGAATATGAGTGCTCTAAATATCTAGGCTGGTAAGCAAAAGTTTCCCATAACTGGTCATACCTCTCTAACCCTCGTTACTCTCTAGCCAGTCGAACTTTGGAACGTGCACATAAGGAGACATAGGGAAGCGTAGTTGGCGTTGGATGACATCTTTAGACCTCTAGCTAGTACCTTAATTCATACAATCAAGGTGTTTGAGTATGGAAAGCGCAGATCTTTTGCTGTTGGTATTGTGATTGGAGCTACTGACGGTGAAGAGTATGTTCGACGTTGGTATGCCAAGGAGCTAAACTTTGGCCCCCACCATCGACAAGATCAGCCTTACCTTCCTTTACCCGCCGCTAAACCATCCCGCAGTCTTGACTCAGGTCCCACTTACACTATCAAACTGCAAGTAAATTGCTTCTGCAGCAACACTAGATTACGCACAGGTGGGTCTAAATCGCTGCTCTGCCATTGTCTGATAGATATCATACGGCAATTCGAGCTGACATTTGAGGCAGATCTTTCATGTTGTTGATGGCCAGCGTCTACCTTGGCATGCATTTATTTTCTTTTAGGCGTCCACGGTGACATGACCTGAATGTCTCCACAGTCCAGACTGTCTCGCTCGCGACTGAAAGCCGCCTCCGCCGATGACCTATTGGTGGACATACTTTGGCCCCTTATATTCCACGGCCCATTCCGCCACGATGTTCTCGCGCATCGGTCCGATACATTGTGCCTGCCTTTCTAGGATCCCACTGGCCCGCTTTGTGATCTCACTCACTCATCTTTAACGTTTTTGTGGATAGGCAAGTCACGTGTTATGTAGCCTGACGCAGCCTACGGGCAGCACGAGGCCCGCTGCAAGGTACAAAGTGGTTTTATGCAGACGGCAAATGCAACCTCAATCTACATCCTGGTCTGGCGTCAGGGGCATGCACCGGTGAGTCTGTCGTTTCCCTAACGGCACACCACCATTGAGACTTTCATATTACTGATGAGCATTAGGCGTACCATTGAAATTATCACCAGGTACCAGACTACTCGATGCCAAGATTGAAGCTCGTTCGATCTGCCTAGACACAATGTCATGGTGTATTGGTTCTTTCCAAGGTTGTCAGCAGAGATTTTTGACGGCAGTGATTACGGGAAGATAATTTCACAGCATACAAAATCTGCTCGCAATCCGGGTAGTTTGGCAGAGCATCTCTGAGAAGCACTGTACAACAAATATCTCGCTGATCTCCATTCATTTATCATGTACGCACTGTTGAAGACCGCATTGTTTGCGGCGACTCTCCATCAAGTCACCGCTTCACCCGCTCTTGTTCGCCGCGGTGATACCCCTGCATACTTTGCAGACCCGTCTTCATCGCAATACTGCAGTTGGTGGTATGACAACGAGTCAGAAACCGATTGCAAAGCGGTACCTGGCCAGTTCGGTGCATCCTTTGAGGACTTCCTTCGCTGGGTGAGTGGCAACTATACCATCCTTTAAACCGCTCAAACCATTGACCTGCTGCAAAGAACCCCCTTGTAGATGAGAACTGCAACAACTTCAACCCCTACCAATCCTACTGTGTCGAAGCCTACGATGAACCCACTGGCGTACCCACTGGCTCCCCAACAACGGCCCCTCCTACAGCTGCACCAACCAGCACTAAGCCCAGCAATGGAGTCACTACACCCCTTCCTACCCAGCCAGGTATGGTAGAGAACTGCAACAAGTTCCACCTTCAAGTCTCCGGCGAGTACTGCTCCGACATGGCCGCCAAATACGGCATCACTCTGAAGCAATTCACTACATGGAACACTGGAGTTGGAGACAACTGTCAATCTATGTGGGGAGATGCGTACTTCTGCGTCGGCGTGATTGGCTTCACACCCACACCGACGCCAACCAAGGCCACAACCACGGCTAAGCCAACGACCACTACCACCAAGCCCGGCAACGGCATCACCACCCCACTCCCCACGCAGCCTGGTATGGTCTCCAACTGCAACAAATTCCACCTCCAGCAGCCCGGAGAATTCTGTTCCGACATGGCTGCCAAGTATGGCATCACACTCAAGCAATTTACCACCTGGAACACCGGCGTCGGCGACAATTGCCAGTCGATGTGGGCCGATGCGTATTTCTGTGTTGGCATCGTCGGATTCACACCTACACCTACACCTACTAAGCCGACGACGACTGCAAAGCCGACGAGCACCAAGCCGGGCAACGGCGTTGCGACGCCGACGCCGATTCAATCGGGAATGGTGACGAACTGCAAGACGTTCTACTTTGTGAAGAAGGACCAGACGTGTGCGAGCGTGCTGAGTAGTGCGAAGGTGACGCTGGCGAACCTGTTTAAGTGGAATCCGGCAGTGAAAAGCGATTGTAGTGGGCTGTGGGCTGAGACGTGGGCGTGTGTTGCCGTGTTGTAGAAAACAGTGATGCTGGATCACGTACAACAAGTACGGGTAAATACTGCAAGCTGAAAGCAACTTTCGGATATCAAGTTACAATCTTCTCCAACACATCGTTCATTCCCACCCTACTCCACCCCTCCGGCGTGATTTCCTTTACCATCTCCAACGAAAGATACTCGTCCTTCCCCTTCCTCACCTCCGCACCCACCAGCCTAATTCCCATGCTCTCCTCATTGACCCATGTCCTCAGCTTCTTCCTCGGATTGTCTTCTCTCCACTGCGTACTAGTCTTCAGATACGCCAGCGGCTTCTCCTCACATCCGACTGCGAAACTCGCCTTCCCCGCGCGCGCATCCGCCAGCACCGCCGCCGGCAGTCTTGCGCCCCCACACACTTCGCGCCACAGCCGACCCTCAGCAACGGCCTCGATATTCGCCGGCACGCTCATGACTTCCGTCCCGTCGTGGAGCCGCAGCACACACGAGCCGCGGATCATGGCTTCCATCCAGACGGCGCGGTGGGGGAGGGCAAGGCTAGTTTGTGCGCGCATGTCGGCACGGATGTGCGCTTGCCAGAGGGAAAGGTCGTTGTCGTTTCTGTCTGTTGTTGTAAAGGCGTAGACATGTGCGTCGGTGGGGACGGCGTTGGGTGTTGCGACGAGTTTTTGCAGATTGCTAGTGACAGTAGTCCAGAGGTTGTTGTGGTAGTTCGTTATGGGGCTTAGGTCTGGGCAGCGGCATGTAGGCAAGGGTGTGCCAGGCGGGCGGGCGCAGGTGTAGATGAAGGACTTGAGATGCGGGAGGCTTATTGTTTGGTCCGGTGTCGAGGGGTTAGTGAAAAGCGACTCACAGCTTCGTACGCGGAGGCGTACGTGCTGCATTCTCGGAAGTATTCCACGAATGGAGTGGCAGAGGTGCGTTGCATCTCCTTCCGCACGTGCATCGTAGCCGAAAGTATCGAGTTCGAGGTTCGCGCAGGACGGTGGTAACGCCTCCACGAGTTGAACTAGAGTCGACTGCGGAACTATATCGTGGTATCCTTTACCGAGCCAGAAAGAGAAAGAGCGGAGGTTGGAGAAGTGAGAGAGTAAGGGGACTAGCTGTGAGACCTGCTCGAGGTCTTCGTATGGCTGGAGAGATATCGTGATGGAATGGATATACGCTGCATATCTCCCCACATCCAGATGCTCACAGAAGCGAATCAAATTATTATGCGTAAGAGCGACGTTCCCGTACAGAAGAGGCGTAGTGACCTCCCGCCAACGGCGGTTCACCAGCAAACATGAAGTGAGGTCTTGAGTGGTGTCGCTGATCCGTTTGAACTGTGTGAGTATCTCGACTAGAACGTCGTTAGGGAAATTGGAGAAAGATGAAGTAGTCATTGTAAGGTAGGGTGTCAATGCTGAGGTTACCTTACCCAGGGCGTCGTCTCACATATACATACCGCGCCAAGCTCTGGCTAGACAGGGGAGTGCTTTAGCTTAAGGGCCACCCTGGCAACCCTGGCAACCCTGTCAATCACTTCTTACCCTGCCTAGCGTCCTGGGGGACCTGTAGGATTCGTTCATCGAACCGAACGCTCAGTGCATGTCAAAATTTGTGTGGGCATATGTTTAATGGGCAGACTGTTATACCCCGACATTATGCTCCACATGCAGATACTGCTATAATATACAATCATCTACACAGGAAGCAAAATTCGCTTTTCTGCAACACATCCACCTCGCTCTGCAGTTCGCGAGATCGAGATCCTATCTCATCCGCGGCGTCCTCCCGACCTCGAGGCTGCCGAATGCGCTTCCTCGCCGCCTATCGCTCGCCTCCATGAGCTTGACCGGCTTGGTGCCCATTTTGCGCTCGAAGATGCACATCACAAGTGCCTGCACTGCGCATTGGACGTCGCTGAAGATCTCCTGCACGGTTTCGATCATTAGCGGTTGCGGAACACGTTTTGTAATGATCTGGTTGAAGAATCGGCACTGCGGAGTAGTCACGACGACTGGTGGTTGCTGTATGCTATCGTTCAGGCGGTAGTCCTCGAGTTCAGCAGTCTGTTGCGTGGTTACGTCGCCGGCCGTAGCTTCGGCGACAAGTGAGGGTCGACGCGGTGCATCGATCCCATTGGTACCAAGGCCTGCAGAGCCTTCTGGCGGCGGAGAGGATGGCGTGGTTTCCATGTTGATATAAACAGACTCGGTGATAGATTTTGTATCGTCAGACATACTGAGTGTGCTGTTGAGAGGCGTAGAGGCGGAGCTGAGAAGAGTGCTGTGGCTTCAGTGCGATGGAAAATATCGACGAACGCTTTGACGATCTGACTCCAGTGTTCTGGCCTGAACTTCTGGATGCTTTGTAGGATCAGCGGTTATAGCCCACAGAAGCTCCATAGTTTTCATGTGACCAAACTTACTCTACCAGGCCCTCCGAAAAGGCTAGGCATCTGGATACAGTGTTAGGAGGTGGGTAAAGATGCGGACGACCATTTTGGAGATAAAAATCAGCAGAAATACACAAGAGTAGAGATAGGCGGTATGTGAGGAGTGTGAGAGACAACAAAAAGCTCTGCAGAGGATAAAGGGTAGGGTAAACAGAGGTAGTAGGAAGTAGTAGGAAGTAAAGACGCGTGGTACGGGTTCGACTTGAGTTTAATGTAAATAATATTTACTGTCCTGACTCAGAAAGCAGATTGATAACTCTTCTGTTGATCGCTTTTATGAAAGTAAGCTGGCTAGTCGTCAGCCAGATACAAAGGGCCTACACTGGTCATGCTTCCCTCTCGGAATTTGTCTTTACCTTATATCAGGGGTTTTCCCGGCCTCAAGGTCGTGGGTTTCTTTTTAACTGGGCCCGCTCCCGCGTCAAACTTTGACTGGAACAATGACTATTCTTAGGTTTGTCATGCACATCTCCACCACTGCGCCAGACTCTGTTGTTGAGGAGAAGAAGGATGATGACTATTAATTGGGCTTTTACAACGACCATATTGAAAAAGGAAGGGAAAAACGTCGAACTTAAACGCAAGCTGAAACTTGTTGTTGAAGATGCCCCAGTAACAAGAGCTAGATAGCGTGGTCAAATTAATCTCTCAGCCCGACAGTCCTGGAACACAAGCTCTTCGGTGTCAAAGGCAAAGTCACCCCCAACTATCGCCGAATTCATGGATGCTACGAGGGTATCGATATGAAGATTTTGTGTCGTAGGCATGTAATTGCGAAAGCCTAACGCTGCTTAACAGGGGCCGGACGAGCAGTCCCATCGATGATACTGCTAGTCTCCCAGACGACGGAGACGAAGATTATGAGAAGGGCTTAGGTAAATACAGGCCTCATGATGCTAGCAGTGGCCAGCGATTCAGCAAAAGCAATACGCGCTTCCGCAAACGAACGCATGTATGACATGGATATGGATTGGAAGAATATATGTACATGCCTCCCCGATCAGACGCCAGGTGCAGGCCGGACGCGTTGGCACATACTACGCGGGAAATGGCCTGCACCAGGCGATTAAGCGGAGACTCGAAGAATTGTGCATAAGGATCAGAGCACGTTATATTTAGATACCTGCAATACCTGTTGCATCGTTGGGTAACTAAACTAGCGATATAGGTTAATGTTAAAGATTCACTCTGAAAAAATGTACCACACTAATATTGCTGTAGAATTTCGCATTCGTCTTCCCGCGGTAGTCAGTGTCTTGGGTGACGCCGCGCGGTATCAGACACGTGCTGCCTCCCGTCTTCACCATGACCCTTCATAGAGTGCTATACCGATTCGCCGGTTGGGATTCACTCATGAACAGAAGCCTTCGCTTATCCTCCCCCATCCGCAGCTGCGCGTTCTCCTCGTCCCTGGATACAATGGAAGACATTGAAAACAGTCGCGAGTTGTTTGAGTACACATCTGGAAGATGGATGTATGTTCTAACTCAGTGTTTGATATAGAGATCCTTTCAACTGACCGGTCTCCCGTTTTGCAGTTACAACGAACCTCGCCGCCTAGCCGAACGACGTTTAGCTTTTAACCTCGATGAACTTTTGAAAGCCGCCGCGAAATCAGTAAACAGGCCTACTTCAGATATCAAAAGCTTCCGCAAACTTGCTGAGGGTGGTTTTAACCGTGTCTTTGAAATATCAATGAAAGACTGCTCATCCATACTTGCCCGCCTTCCCTACCCACCAACGTTGCCGCGATGTTTAGCAGTAGCGAGTGAGGTCGCCACTTTGGCTTTTGTTCGCGCCCATGGAATCCCCGTGCCTCGAGTTTTAGGGTATTCTGCCGATGATAATGCTGTGGGTGCTGAGTACATCTTGATGGAAAAACTGCCAGGAAGGCCCATTGGAGATGCTTGGTTTGACCTTTCCGAATAAGAAAGGCTCAATGTTATCCTTGATATCGTGAAATTAGAAACGAAGCTCTTCGCCATTGACCTTCCGGCCAGTGGGAGCATATACTACGCCCATGATCTGCCTCCCAAAACTCCGAAAATAGATATACCTGGTTCTGATAGCGGATTGTGTATAGGGCCCTACGCGGCTCTACGATGGTGGTTCGGCGAACGCGAAGTCCTTGACATTGATAGAGGCCCTCGTAAGTAGTATAAGTGTTGCAACTGTTTTTCATTGTTTTTAACATTCATAGATGAAGATCCTCGCCTCGTCCTTCGAGCTCCTACCGAGAAAGAATTGGCCTGGATCCGTGCATACGGACGACCCCGTTTCCCCTTCGAGCGTGCGTATAGAGAAACTTTCGATTATAAGAAGCAGGATCCTGAGGAGCATGCTAAATCACTGGTGGATTACATCCAGCTCGCTCCCCATCTTGTACCTACGTGTTCGAAGCTCAATCTGCCTGTTCTTCGCCATCCTGACCTCCAGCTCAACAATATCTTCGTTTCTGAAGATTTTAGCATCACTGGTCTAATTGATTGGCAACACTCTTTGGTCCTCCCGACATTCCTCGCCGCCGGTACGCCACACTCATTTCAGAATTATGATGATGAGGAGTCCATGTCGTTTGTCCCACCACAGCTCCCGGAAGACTTCGAATCGATGGATGAAGATGAACGTGCTGAAGCACAGGAACAGTTCCGCTGTCGGCACGTACATTTCTTTTACCTAGGGTTCACACAGCGAATGAATGAACCCCATTGGCATGCCCTTGAACAAGAAACAGGTCTCCTCAAGCGTCGGATATTCAACGATGCTAGTAGTCCCTGGGAAGGTCTGAACAATCCCCTTCAAATGGATATCGGCCAGGTATCGCAAAATTGGTCAAAGATCGCGTCTGCCGATTCGGATGGTACAATCTCAGAATATCCTATTATGTATAGAGAGCAAGAGGTACAAAGAAGAGCTGCGCTGGACAAGTCACTCCGTGAGGTTGACTCTGAATTGGAACGTATCAACAGGGTACTTGGCATTGCGTCTGATGGGTGGACGCCAAATGAATCGTTTGAAAGTGCGAAAGAGAAGGAAACGTTAATTAGGAAAGAAGGGCTTGCTGCGGTTAGCGATGACCCGTGGTTGAAGGAAATGACCGAACAACATTGGCCTTTTGATGACTCTAACGAGGATGAGTAAGGAAGCTGTTACTGAACAGGGATAAAACTGTATTTCAAGTCTACCAACCCGTGTAATTGTCGATGCCTATTGTATAATATATGAGACTATTTGTATACGTGCGCGCCCTATATTGACGTATTCTTCTGGTATCAAGATCCTGCGTTGCTGTCTAACGATGATCAACTGTGCAATTCTTATGTGAATTTGTCAGCCATTAGAGCACTCACTAACTCGCGCGTTCGACTGAATTGAGGTGTGACGAAGCGTATCGCATGAATTCATTGTAGTTTGAGGATTGTGCATATAATTGATTGGATGCTACCATGCAGCATTGTTATGCCTTGTTGCTTGGGTAGTGAACTTTACGGAGGATCAAGCTGCAGTGTGATGCAGTATGTTTCCGTGCCGTACCAATTAGACACAGAGCTTGAGGACGGATGTTGTAATTTATTGGATGTTATTCATGACGCAGCGTGTTGCTGTGTCGTATCACTTGGATAACGCGGGTTGTATTTTTCGTATCCAAATATAAGGCCCTTGGTCGGTATATCCTGTTGACCGATACGGAAGTTCCAGTTCGACCCATAACTCCCTCATCGGTGCTGCATGACTTTGGTGCAACGCCCGGGCTATCCTGCAAGTGACAGTACTAGGTGAAGCTATTCTCAGAAGTTTTTGTTTGAGCGTGGAGTCGGCCAATCAATGACTGTTGATTACTTTTTGGTTGCAAGCGCAAACGCCTGGAGTGTTGACTTTCCTCCAAGACGATAAAAAGCACGTGTGATGAACATATGTATGTACGAGCGCAATGAGACCCGAGTAGCCACAATGCAGGCAGTCAGGTCAATTAAACGCTCACGGTGTCGTTCTTGGAATATTCTTAGAGGGCTTGTAGCGAAGGTGGACTTTTCGAACAAGCGTGACAAATTCGTTCCTGTGTTGTGTGTATGCATTCGTGAACAGCATTTTCGTCTGAAAGACGTAGGGCTGGTTTCCTCTTCGTAAAGAGTACAATCAGCGACCAGCTGCTCCATCAGATAGCAGATGCAGAGCTGATAAGAGTCCTTCATCTCCACTTCGTCCGGATCATGAGGAACGAAGCGCGTGCTGCCTGAGCATGGAGCCGCTGTTGCGAAAGTGAGGGAATGGAATGAAGCAGTCTCGCTGCAGAAATAATTCGCGACCCTCGACTCGCGCTAGTCGACGCGTCTGCCGATAATCCCTGCACCCCTAACCCCTTTGATCCACGTCGCTCACATCGGGCAAACAAGCAAGACAGCAACACCCAAATCCTCAATGTTCCTCTGCACGGTTGTAACATGATCATCCGGTCACAATCTCTACACAGCGGCATCACATGTACCGCCCAGCGTGCCGGCTCTTCCGCCTCCCCTCCAAGCTGCAACGGCGCGCTCGCCGTTCCCGTCTCTTCGCAATGTTCATCCTGATAGCAACAATATTCACCTTCACATTTCCCTTCTACTGTATCTACAAACCGCCAAACATATTGATACGGTATTTTCAGCGCCGTTGGCCGGATGTACTATGGCACGTGCCTACTTCTGAGAAAGTGGTCGCATTGACCATCGACGACGCGCCATCGGAGTTCACGAGGGGGATATTAGAGGTGCTGAAAGAGAACGATGCAAAAGCGACATTTTTCGTTATCGGCGGGCAAGTCAAAGGGCGAGAAGCGATTCTGGAAGACATGGCGAGGAGTGGCATGGAACTCGGCAACCACGCTATGCACGATGAACCGAGTCGCTCCCTTTCGCTGCCGCAGCTGGAAGCTGAGATGAGAGAAGTTGAGAGCTCGATTAATCGCACATATGCGAGCCTGGACTTGCCACGGCCGCACAATTACTTCCGCCCGGGGTCTGGCTTCTTCAGTACAAGAATGCGCGCCCAGGTCAAAGAGCTGGGGTACCTGATGGTCCTGGGTAGTATCTATCCGCATGATCCGCAGATTCCGTATCCGGGGGTAAACGCAAGGCATATCTTGAGCATGGTACGACCAGGTGGCATCATCATCTGTCACGATAGGAGAGGCTGGACGGTGCCCATGTTGCGCAAAGTGCTGCCTGAGCTGAAGAGAAGAGGGTATACGATCACAACGGTGACGGGATTGCTGGAAGCTGTAGGGAGAACGGAGAGCATGAGTAGAGCGAGCCGAGATTGAAGATTAATAGTAAATATCAATTGTCGTCACTTCGTTATTCAAGGGAGCCACGGAAACCGAAACTTTGAAAGCTGCCCTCGATATTGCAGGGTTCAGACTCCACATGGCATACTAATAGTATCGAACACCAGGTGCTTTTATGGGTCTGTTGCATTTTGTTTTGTTTAGGCTGGTCTTTTTGCTGCTGCCTATCACCTGCGTGGTTGCTGTGTCTCTGCCGAAGCTGCACGGGCGGTGGAACTTTTGTTTTGTAGAAACGACAGATTTGAATCTCGGTCAATAATCTGATTTGTAGTTCGCATTTCAGTGCATAATTAAATTGACATAAGGTTGACAGGATGTATACGGAACGAATTCGTCTTCAATTCGTCTCATCTTAAAATCCGTACCTTGGACGAGCATAAATTAATGTGTTACGATCCCCTCACATGGACAATCTTCGACATTTATTTCTTCATTTTCATGATAATCGCACAATTGGAGCCCATCGGAGGGGGATCGGTCACCTTGCGCATACTGGGAGTAGCGACCCATGATGCCGACAAGGAAAGCCGAAGGAAAGTCGTGTGCGTTCTCATCGACCCAGAAATCTCCTCCAGAATAATGACAGTGCGAATCGATTAGGTAATGTAAGAGATCAGACCCATCGGGGAGATGACTGAATGCATGAACGATCTGCGAGCGGTTGGGAAGGCCGGTTTCTGCTTCTTCCATGTGCAGAAAGAGCTCGGTTATGGCGAGAAGCTTCAGATCTGCTACACCGTACTGGTCGCCTAGAATGTAGAGGTTGATCAAGTTGCCCGTTTTCGTACCACCGTGGTCATTGCCACGCTCCCAATCGTCAAGAAGTTCGACAGTGGTGTTGTGCTTTGTAGGAAACCCCTTATGATACAGCCAGTGTATGAAGAATTCAAAGTTAAGCGGATCATCGTCTCGCAAGGTGACAGTCTTGTCTTCAGCTTCCTTGAAGTTGCCTGTCAGGGCCGCCTTGAAGAAGTGCGAGTGGTATATCAGGAGGTCTTGGTGAACGACAAACTGTTTCTTGTCTGAACCAACGAGGACTGTGGCGAAGTGAGCAGCTTGTGCACTGCCGGAGGTTAGCCTCGCCTTCTGATATCCTAGTTGAGGCATAATCATCACTTACGATAAGCGGGGTAGACTGCGAGTGGGTGTGTTTCTACTTTTCGTCATTGTGAGCTAATGTAAAAGGAGCAAGGCTGAATCAGTGTTTGCAAAGGAAGTAGTAGAGGTGGTTATTGACATTCGAAGGCGAGTTTTGGGAGATTTTTGGTACGGTAACCATACCTTGAGCGAATGAGAGTGAGTGTGAAGCATGTTTTGCTGTACTGCGTCTCAAGCAAAGGTGAGTTAACAGAGAGATCACAGTGAGAGTGGACGTGACTACCGTGTTGGTGAGAATCCTTGGTTAGCGCTCTTTAACGTGGCTGCTGCTTGTGTCCCAAAACGCAACGATGAAGCCTAGCTCATCAACGAAAAGATCCAATTGGCCCTGATCACAACCTGCACTCTAAAGTCAGCGCGACTATTTTGTGTGCTCTGCAAGTTGCTGATATCACTTCTTGTTTGTCAGGTGCTTATCTGCAGCGTTGTGAACATCTGCCAGTTTTGTCTTCAACGCGGCCACGCAAGCGAGTTTGAAATGTTCTTCGGTGAAGTGTACAACGCAACGCGAAGCCTCGCACGTGGTATGTGAACATTGGTATAGTACAGATATAACCCATCGACCTTAAGCGTTCACCTCCTTCCCGAGATTGCGCTCTGCAATAACGAAGTCGTCCTCCGGTTCCACGACCTCCACCTCCTTAACCTTCTTCTCGGGCAAAGGATTGGGGAACTTCCAGTCCTCAACCTCCTCTGGGTAGTGCATTTCCCTCCTCATGCTCTCCTCTGGGTATACCTTCCTGGGCGCAGGCAGTACACGATCGTCGATGCCGTTCTCCTTCTCAATGCGCATCTGCTGGACCATCTCTTGCAGCTGGCTCATGCCGTCCTCGCGGAATTGTGTGACCCTCTTGACGTTCTTTGCTGTCATATCGTTGAGTTGTTTGTGGGGGCAGGCGCGCCAGTGTCTTCGCTGTCATGGCGAAGCGCATGTCTTTGGGTCCATCGACGAGTTCGAGGATTGCGGATTCGGCCTGATCTTCTTTCATGGGTTCGATACGGAGGACGCGCGTGTAGCCTCCAGGTCGGCCGGCATAGCGCTCTCTTATGGGGCCAAAAAGCTTGGGGACCATATCATTTGGTTCCTGCAACAATCAATATAGAATTGGCGCAGGGTTGCTTAATCCTCGTACATAGAAGATCTGATGTGCTCTCCGCCGCGACGCCTCTGTGTTCTTCTTGCCCAACGTGACGAGCTTCTCTGCCAGTCGCTGCGCCTCCTTCGCCTTGTGCCATGTTGTCGCTATCGACTCGTGCTTGAATAGCGATGTGACGAGGTTGCGCAGAAGGGCCTGTCGATGCGCCGACGACCGGCTGAGAGCGCGGTATTTCATGTGTCCACCCGCCATTGTGAGAGTTAATTGATACCGTGCGAGTGTAAGGGAGAAGCAAGGAGAATTCGATGCGGCTCACAACACACCCTAGGGGTCTTCGATGGTTGATGCTGCACCAGAAAAGTTCGGGGCTTCGGCGTTATCTCATGAATCAGACGCTCCGCATACTAGCGCTTCGCTTCGCTCAGCTGCGTCGCGCTAAAAACTTCTGCAACCTTCTGAGCCAATGAGATCACTAGCGTGATGTAGCTAACTCCTAGGCCAATCAGGAGCTGCTTATGTAACAATTGCGCGACGCGTATGCAGAGCGTCTAAGGAAAACTAGTTCTAACTTTAGTGATACTCCTACTAATTTTTAGAGTTTAACTTAACGTTATTATTAATAACTTAACACTACTATCTTAGAATATACTTATGCAGGCTTATATTATACAGCATGTAATTCTAATTCTCCTTATATACGTAAAAACTAACTACTACGTAGGTAGGGCTGCTAAGTATTATATTACAAAGTACAACTTCTTAGTCCTTTATTATCCCTTTAATCTTTAATTACGCTATACCCTATAAATTGCCCCCTAACAAGTACAACAATATATTGTTCTATACCTTAATAGCTCTTTTAGGTTCCTGTAAACTCCTAGTCTAACAAGTAGCTATTATAGTGTCCCTATCTTCTATCTAATAGTCCTGTAATTGTCCTGTAAACTCCTATAAACTCCTACAAACTCCTATAAACTCCTAGGCTAATAAGCACCTATTATAGCGTCTCTATCTTCTATCTAACAGTCCTATAATTGTCCTATAAACTCCTAGGCTAATAAGTATAGTAAAGTATAGTAGGAGGAAAACTACTATTATAAGATAATAGGGTAACTAGCAGACAAAGCAGGTTTAGACATAGCAGGCAGCAGCAGTCTCTACAACTATAGACTAGTCTGCTAATATTGCACTACAGAGGTATATTTAGCGTATCCTAGATCTGCTACTTAAGCGTCTGCCTAAGGTTATTAAGCGTAGTTACTAACCTTATACTATACTACTGCAAGAAGAGATTGTATAGGCATGTTTGCAGCGTATCCTATTATATAAAATAGTAGAGGTGCAAGCTCTACAACTAGAGCAGGTTTAGACGTTATAATAACTTATCTTTAGTAAGAGTAACATGCTCTTAGTTGCTTATACTAGCTTTAGGAAGAGCCTAATATTCCACGCATACTTAATTATAACTAGGAAGATAATATTATAGCTTATACTGTTAATAAAGCTTAGTAATAAGCAATTAGGAGACATCTAACGCTTTACTAGTGCTAGGCCTTATGTTATTAACACAGAAACTAAGAAAGAAGAAAGAGATATCTTATATAGGGTAGTAGCACGTTAGTATATGCACATACTCCTTAGACTAGAGCAGGCGTCTAGCTGTAAATTCTATAACGCACTTAAGAGTACTATATTTTAGGCATATATTAGGTTAGTTGTAATTAATAAATGCTATCTAATTATAGACTAGGAGAAGTTTTAGCTAGCCTTTACACTTATAGGCAAACTTTGTATAATTCTCTACTAAGACGTTATATAGTTTAGATGCTCTGCTACCCTAGACGCGTTAGGCAAAAAGAGAGTCCTAGAGACAGCTAGCTTCTAGGCTGTTAGTAGTTATATACACTAGACTAAGATTATCTACACTTTAGTTAATTGCCTAGATGTTACGCTAATTGTAGTGCCTATACTACAACAGAAGCTGTTATTGTAGGACGTGTTAGACTTCTTACTCTAAAGCGCTATAGAGGATAGGCATACAACACCTAGTAGCATACCAAAGACTATTGTATTTATTAATAGTTAGAACTCTGTGTATAAGGCAGCTGCGTAGGCAATAGAGAGGCTGCTAGAACTATTAACTAAGTACAAAACAGAGCAATCTGTAGGCAAGCAGTATGTCCTAGAGGTTATAGGTATCTTTACTGCTTATGTAGCGCAGTATAACTACAACCTTATATACTAGAAGTTCCTTCTACTATCTTTAAAGATTTAGGTAATGTTTGCAATAACAAGCCTAGGGTTAGGCATTAACATCCCTAACGTTGCGCGTATTATTACCTAGAAGATACCTATTACTATAAGCCTTAGTAATATATAGCAGCAAATTAGATAAGGAGGTAGAGGTGTAGGTTGTATAAGCTATACCTACATTATGCTGCTATATTACCTTTTTAACACTAAGGGTATAGGCAAGCTAGTACCTCCTAGTTAGCGTAGTACTATAAGCAGTCTAGTGTTGTTACGTACAAGAAAGAGTATATAACACTAACTACCCTCTAACTACACCTACCTACGCAGCTACCTATTAGATTGTACCACCTCTAGTAACGTAAGCAACCTAGACAATAGATCTTAGGAGTTTTTAGTGTCTTAGGACAACCCTAAACTGCTAAGTAGTTAGGGAGGTTTTTGTTAGTAGCTCTAATACTAAACAAAAGCTAAGTTAGAACAACATAATAGCCTACTAGAGCTATAGCTACGTATAGTAAACAGCGCGTGTTATTATGCTGTCTTCCTTAACAACCTAGGGGAAGGAAAACTTATGTTATTAGAGAGGCAGATTATATTAAAGGACATTTGCTGCTCTACGTGCAACCTAGCGCTGCTACTAACTATTACCTTTCCTCTATAACAAGTTACACTACTAGAGGTCCCTTACACTAGTACACATGTACACTACGTGTATTAATTAGTAGAGAACTTTGCAACCTAATAAGCGTCTAAAGTGTTAGATAGCAGATATGCAAGGTTTGTCCTACTGCTAGGAGCGTATATGCTACAAAGCTGCTAACTAGAGTTAATGTACGCCCTAACTAGGATAATTCCTAGGCTAGATCTAACCGCTCTACATGTAATAGACAATCTAGCCTTTAATACATTGTGTAAGAAGGTTCTATTGCTTGCTAGCTAGGACCTCTATAGTACTAAATGTAAGGTGTTAATAGACGCTGTTATTAAGATTAGGAGGACAGCTCTTAGAGAGTTTATAGAGTACTCTAAGAGTATATAATAACAGCGTAAGGATTATTAGTATAGCTAGTTATAGGCTAGTTAGTTAAGAGACAGTTTACAGTCTACTGTCTTAACATTAGAGGATTTACGTTAATAGTAAGATAATAAGGTTGCAATATAGGTTGCTAGAGAGCTAGCTATCTACGTACCTAGTATAGCTACGCTAAACGTAGAGTCTACACCTTAGGCTCTATAGACTCTAAAGAAACAACTACCTCTAGAACACGTATCTAGAATAAACAAAAGGATCTAACAAGTAGGGACTAGCGTAGAAGCTACTCTAAAGTCGTCTACTATAGTGCTCTCTTTTACTCTATTATTGTCTTAAGGCTATATACAAACGCTAACGTTAAAGGGCTAAGAGAACTATTACTAGCTATAGCTATAATTGCGTTGTTATTAGCCTAGGAGTTTATAAGAGTTTATAGTAGTTGTAGGCTAAGCTGTTAAAGGTTCTAGAGGTGTCTAGGCGTATCTACATAGAATGTCTTAAGGTACCTAACTACCTTAATTAAGTCTATCCTAATCTCTTAATTTAGTAGGTATAGCAGGCAAAACTTATAACAGACAAGGCAACAGACCTAGGTTAGGCTAAAGAAGGGTTAATAGTTCTAATAGACCTAGGTTAGGCTAAAGAAGGGTTAATAATTCTTATAATTAAGTAGACTTATCTACAGCTTGCGCTTGCTAGGGCAGGCGCAACTACATTTGTTTTTAGCAGATAGTTTATCCTTTAGTTTCTTTTCTACAAGATTAGAAGGTAATAGGCGCTAGTAGTTAAGACGCGTAGATGCGCGCAGTAAGGCAATGCGTAGATAGTAGATAAGTAGAGCTTGTTGCAACGTCTGTAACGTAAAACTATAGATTAAGTTGCAGATTTCTAGTTTCTATAAGTAAGGTTCCTATAAGGTAAGCAGGAAGGTAACAAACTACTAGGTAGATCTATAAAACCTCTTAGCTTTTTATTATTAGTAGCACTCTAAGTTATAATAGTAGTAGGGTAGAGTTCTTGTTAAATTTAATCTCTAGGGTAACTAGTTAATCCTAGGTTGCCCTCTAGCACTTCTAGTTCCTCTGTTGCTAGGTAAGGGTGCTCTTACGCAGGGGACAGCACGTAGCTAAGCTAGAGGATAGAGTTAAGGTCTAGGCAGAGAGAGAGGGGGTAGAGGACTCTATTATATTGTTAGTAGACTACATCTTGCAGGGAAGGATAATAGCAAGCGTAGGAGCAGTAAGGAGCTTAATAGGGATAGGAGAGATGTATAAGGGCGCAGGCAAGCTAAGCACCTCTGTCTAGTAGTTGCTTACTATTAGCCTAGAAGTCTATAGGAGTTTAAAGGAGTTTATAAGAGTATTCTTATTAGCCTAGGAGTTTCTTAGTTATAAGGGTGTATATAACTATATAACGTAAGTGTTAGATAGTAAGGGTTAAATAGTAAAGTAAATATCCTCTTTGTGCTAGATAGTTACTTTGTACTAGGCATAGTTAGAATATAGCAAAAAATCTTATCTATTAAAACAGTTAACTAAACACTAAATTAGACTCTACCTATAATTTTTTTACTATGTCTACCTGTCTGCCTGCCTGCTAGGTGTAAGCGCACCTATAGTGCGTTAAGCTCTGTAAGAGCGCTATGCTTGCTGCCGCTGCTGCCCTTCTACCTTAGGCTCTTTAGTCTAGTGCCCTGCGCACCTATCTACTATACGTAAAACAAACATAAACTTACTATACTCTGCTAACTCTATAGTATAGCCCCTGCCCCTGTTGCTGCTGCGCTGTCGCGCTGCTGCTACTATTGCTAGTGCTGCCGCCTGTAGGGCCTAGAGAAGAGGAGGAGAAGGAGGCTGTGCAGCCTTACTTCTTTGTCCTAAGGACTACTACGCTGCCTACGCCTAAGCTGTAGCGCTTACTCTTACCCTTACCTGCTAGGCCTAGCGCAGAGAAGGAGAAGGAGGAGGAGAAGAAGAAGAAGGAGGAGGGGGATGCAGGGATAGAGTAGGGGTTAGAGTAGGATAAGGAGGATAGTAGAGGCTTTAAGCTAGGTGCTTGCTCTCTCTCCCCTACACTATAAGTATAGTTATATATTGTAATAAGCAGTTGCTAACAACCTTAGGCTACTGTATACTACGCTGTTAGCTCCTATAAGCAACCTCTAGCTAGAAAAGGGCTTAAAAGAGCACTATCTCTAGCTTAACTAAGCGCTAACTGCTTATCTACCTTAGGAACCTATTTCTAGGGTCCTTAAAACTCCTGCGCGTTAGACGCACTGTAGTAAGAGGCGCTAGTATTTTATTAGTAAGACGCAGTATAAGGCGTAAGGCAAGGAGGCTTACGTAGTATTAGACTATCTTAGTCTAATTATAGAGACAACGCTAGGTAAGCAGCGTTTTAGCAACTAACGTTACTAACACTATTAGACTAATAGCTTAGAGTGCTAGGTCTACATAGGCAAAGCTATAAAAATAGTTAAGCATGCCTCTACTTCTTATATGCGCTGTTGCTTAGTTACTATAAAAGGTAGCTATAGCCTTAGTACACGTAAGCGTGTAGGCACTATAGAGTCTACGCCTCTGTTAAAAAAGAGGCTAGCTTCTATGCTACCTTTACTATTTAGGTCTAGGGGTTTTAGTAGCTTTAGTAGCTTTGTGTAAGGGTGCAACGTATTAATTCTATTAGTTCTTTACACTGTCTAGCTTCTAATCTACCCTAGTTTACTAGGTGTTAGTAATAGGCTAGCAGAGCAAGTTCCTAGTCTTTAAGTTGTAGTTATAGTGTTGTAGACGCATATTATACTTTATAGTATTATTTTCTAATCTACCCTTATTAGTTGCGACGTCTGTATAGATAAGCAAGCAGGGTATTAGTAATAGGGTAGCATAGCAAGTACACAGCAACAAGCATGCTATAGCAGGTCTGTCTGCTAGGTAGAGGGCTCTAAGGCAAGAGTAAGTTCTTAGATTATAATAAAGAGATTTGTTAGAGTACTGTTATGTCTGTCTATTCTGCAGTAGTAACGTATGTAACTAAAAATCCTTTAGCACAGCTAACATATCTATTAATAGACACTGTCTAGGTGTATAGCCTAGGAGTTTATAGGAGTTTATAGAAGTTTAGCTAGAGTAAGTATAGCCTATTATATAATAATTGTTATTAATATAGAGTATAGCAAAGAGCTTTGTAGTAACAATAAGTATTAAGATAGAATAAGGGTTAGTATTAACTAGAGTAAGCGCTAAACCCTACTATAAAACTCTAATAAACTCCTTTACTAATAGAAGACATAGGGTAAAGTCCTATAATATCCTAGTCTAACTACATTACGCGCTAAGCTAGCTAGCGCAGCCTATGCTTTAAGCTACATTAGATCTAAGAGTTGTTAGATCTAGGGTTAGGTTGTCTATAGTATTATATCCTTTGTAAACAAGCTTAGTAAAGGCCTTAATATTATTAAAACTATTGCTATCTATTGTAGCTTGTAACACCTAGGCACCTGCAGCTCCTTAATAAACAAACTAGTAATTAAAATGCTTAATCTATTTCTCTAGAACATCTATCCTAGCCTAGAATATATCTATAGAATTAAATATATGCGTTACCTTATTTATATTACTCCTACCTGCTTCTACATACCCCCTAATAAATAGTAACTACGCAAGAAGAAACATGTCTAGTATAGCAGTAGCAGAAGTATAAGACCTAGACATAGTTTCCCTAAATATACCCTTAAAGTAAGTACGCACGTTGCAGAGCTATATGTTATATAGGGCTGTTTATTAGAATATAACTATAATATTATGTGTAAAGTTCTTAAAGTTGCAAAGGTTAAGCTTATAGTAATAGTTAAGGTACTTAAGCGTAAGGTTAATAGGTTTAAACGTTAACTCCTACCTAAGCTAGTTTACTAAACCTAATAATAGTATAGCGCGTTGTAGCTCTAGCGTGTTTGCAGATAAGAGGTTCTATTAATAATACAGCATCTCTTAACTATAGTTGTGCTGTAACGCTCTAAAAAACACTATAATTAATAGATCTACTATTTGTTAGAGCATTCTAATATCGCTGTGCTTAACAGCATGCTAGATAATTAGAAACAACTCTACCTCTTGCAAGAAACAACACATTATACAAAAATTAATATTAATACTAGACGTAAGCTAGGCGTTATAGGTAAAAGTAACTACGCAGATCTCCTCTATAACCTCTAGGAACTAGGCTACTAAGAGACTCTAAATAGCGTCCTCTATCTCTAAGACTTAACTAGAACTATTGCGTTACAGCGTGTTAAGTAGCCCTTAACGCTATAGGGCTGCATAGAAGAGAGTAGCAACCTAAGAAGTAAAACCTTATATAATAATTAGTTCTATTAGGTAGTATTTAATATTATCTTAGTTCTTCTGTAACTAGCCCTATCTTATAGTATTACTTAAGACGTAGTGTATAGTAGACTCTGTTAGAAGCGCTAGTGCCTAGTGTGTTTAAATAATAGTGTGTAGCAGGTTTATTTAGATGTAGAACTAAGCTAGGATGCTATAGAGCTACTATTGTTAGTTGTAAGCACAATGTGCCTAGGCTTATTCTAACTATATAGCACAGATCTGCTAAGCAGTAAGTTAATCCCTATAAGTAAGGTAGAGTTACTTTAAGAAGTTGTTAACCTTATTAGGTGTAGCAGCTGCTGTAAGTCCTAGCTAGCGCAGGTAAATGTTGTTGTGTACAGCGTACGTCCCTTTAATTATACCCTTATTAGTAGTAATACCTACAAACTGCTAGAATTATGTCTTTTATTATAGTAATTGCTTAATAGCTAGAAAGACTAGGTATAACGTAGCTAAATCTCTACTAAATATAGTACTTATAACGTCTAGGTGCAGACGCTTAATAGCGTTAGTAATAAGGCTACGCAAAGCCTGTAGCCTAATGTTATTACTACTAGTAATAGCTAGACCTATAATAATATCCTAAAGATAGAGAGGAACAGCTAAGTTGTGCATGTCCTAGGTAAGACTATTAGGTAGGAGATCCTTACACTCTATATATATAGTGTTAGTAAAAGACTTATAAGCTAATATATGCCTAGCGTCTTTATCTTGTTTATAATCTATAAAGTTAATATTGTTATATATAATAACAGTTTGTAGTAGGCGCGCTTAGCCCTTAAGTAGTAACTACTTTACACATTAGTAGGAAATTCTATTAGCTTCTAAGTTGTAGGAGTTTATAGAAGTTTATAGGAGTTTACAGGAGTTTATAGGAGGTCCTAGAATTTGTAAAACAGGTATGTATATAGAGAGTATTGCCTACCTTTGCGTTATTTTACTAGTTAAGGAGTTTGCAGGAGTTTATAAGACGTTAGAGATAGAGCACCTACTAAGGCATGCGTAGTAATCTAATTTATAAGGGAGTTTGCGTAATAGTAACTATAGCACAGACTAAAGCTATAAAGCATCTTAATAACGCGCTAATATACTCCTAATCCTATAAAGTACGCGTCTAGACAGGACAGTAGTGTGTTAGAGGTCTACTATAATTAGGAGAAGCAGACTATACTTATAATTGCGTATAGCTGCTTCTTAATATTACTATACTTGTTTTAAGCGCTGTATAAACTATAGTGTTATTAGTAGTTAACTAGCACTTGCTGTAGCAGCGCATGCTATATAGGAGCTACCTCTTTAATTACTAATACTGCATACTTAACGTCTATTAACTCTAACGTTATGCCCTTAGTAAACCTTATAAATAGTGCCTAAGTAATAAGTATCTCTAGCTCTAATGCGCATAGAGTGTTATAAGAACTCTCCTAGTAGATATTAGAGCTTGCTAGTAACACTATAGCTCTAGACATAGCTAACTGCTGCTGCTCCTATCTATAGTATTTCCTATGCTGTACGCAGACATCCTGTAACCTATAGGCACTAACCTAGGCTGTTATTATGTCCTTAAATATCTACTTTGTCTTCTATAGTGTTTTAACAACTGCGTTAAGCTTCTCCTTCTATAATATTTAACTACTAGTAACGTTATTATTATGTTTATAGGCTTTATTGTTTAAGTTAGTTATAGCGTTACTCTTACTCTTATTATTGCGCAGGGGATAAGATAGAGTATTAGGTAGTATACTAATAGGAGAGGAGGACCCTAGAAGGTTAGAATTAAGGTTTAAGGGCACGTTAGAGAGAGGACTTAATAGCCTAATTAGAGGAGGCAATAGAGGCTGCTTTGCGTTAATTAACATAGCTATATAGGGCTTAGATTATGCGCAAAAACATAAGCTGTTAATAGGTATAGCGTTTAAGTATACATAGTGTTGTTTAGGATAATAAGTACTAGGTTAAAGGTAGGTTAGTCTGCCTCTACTAACACTAGACGACTTCTATATAACCTAGAACTAGTTTTCCTTAGACGCTCTAGTAAGCTTTGCCCTACAGACAATTCTATTAGACTAGAAGTTAGCAGGACTTTAGTTAAGGCTATTTATTAGCCTAGGAGTGATAAGGAGTTTATAGTGCCAGCGCTAGCGCGTTAGCGCAGCGCTAGCAGGGTCTCAAAGCCAACAGAGCGTTCTGAAGAATGAGATAACTTCGGCGCCAGAATCGCCGTTTGATCTCATCTTATCAGATCATCTCCGCCGGCCGCGGCCGATGCAAGCACTCAACTGAATGCAACACGCTAGTTACAAATCTGCGCCACGACGCGTGAACGTGCCGTAGACGCGAACGCGTTGCCGTGCCAAACACTTAAAACCTCCTCCAACCCCACCGCACTGATCCCTTCTTCACAAACCATCTCCCCTTTCTATACCCATATACCCCATAATATCTTCGCGTCCTCAACATGTTTGTCTTCAAGCGAGGTATGTACAAGTCGCTCCTCCCATCTTGGTGGCTCTTTGTGGATCCTGCATCCTGCTGCATAGCATTGCCGTGGCTGACAGTCGTGCACCAGATGGACGCAAAGAACGCGTGCAGTTCGACAAGATCACAGCTCGCGTATCGAGGCTATGCTATGGGCTCGACCCTGACCATGTCGACCCTGCTGCCATCACAATGAAGGTCATCTCTGGCGTCTACCAGGGCGTGAACACAATTCAGCTCGATGACTTGGTACGTCACTATGAACACGTTGACATGTCTCAGCACTGACAGACGATAGGCCGCCGAGACAGCAGCATACATGACCACCACACATCCCGATTACGCCATCCTTGCTGCGCGTATCGCCGTCTCCAACCTCCACAAGCAGACAAAGAAGCAGTTCTCTGCCGTCGTCAACGACCTTTACACATATGTCAATCCCAAGAACGGCAAGAGCCAGCCCATGATCTCGGACAGAGTCTACAAGATCATTCAGGCCCATGCCGATGAGCTTAACAGCGCCATCGTCTACGACCGTGACTTCAACTACCAGTTCTTCGGCTTCAAGACACTGGAGCGTTCATACCTCCTCCGTATCAATGGAAAGGTTGCCGAGCGCCCACAGCACATGCTCATGCGTGTCGCTGTTGGCATTCACATGGAGGACATTGAGAAGGCCATCGAGACATACGACTACATGTCGCAAAAGTACTTCACACACGCGTCGCCGACGCTTTTCAACGCCGGCACACCGTCCCCACAGATGTCATCTTGCTTCCTCATCGACATGAAGGAAGACAGCATTGATGGCATCTATGATACATTGAAGACCTGTGCGTTGATCTCCAAGACTGCTGGCGGTATTGGTCTCAATGTGCACCGTATTCGTGCCACTGGCTCCTATATCGGAGGAACCAACGGAACATCGAATGGTCTCATTCCTATGCTCCGTGTCTACAATAATACTGCCCGCTATGTCGACCAGGGTGGCAACAAGCGCCCCGGTGCATTCGCCATATACCTAGAGCCATGGCATGCTGACGTCTTCGGCTTCCTCGACTTGAGGAAGAACCACGGCAAGGAGGAGGTTCGTGCTCGCGACTTGTTCTACGCCCTATGGATCCCCGATCTCTTCATGCAGCGTGTCCAGGAGAATGGCGAATGGACACTCATGTGCCCCAACGAGTGCCCAGGTCTTGCCGACGTCTATGGCGACGAGTTTGTTGCCCTCTACGAAAAGTACGAGAAGGAAGGTCGCGGTCGCGAGACCGTACGTGCCCAGAAGCTCTGGTACGCCATCCTCGAGGCTCAGACCGAGACTGGCAACCCCTTCATGCTTTACAAGGATGCTGCCAACAGGAAGAGCAACCAGAAGAACCTCGGTACTATTCGCAGCTCCAACTTGTGCACTGAAATCATTGAGTACACCGCACCAGATGAGGTTGCCGTTTGCAACTTGGCTTCCGTCGCTCTACCATCCTTTGTTGACTACAAGCGTGGTGAGTTCGACTTCAAGAAGCTCCACGAAGTCGTGCAGGTCTGCACCCGCAACCTCAACAAGATCATTGAGGTCAACCACTATCCTGTCGAGGAGGCACGCCGTAGCAACTTCCGTCACAGGCCTATCGGTCTAGGTGTGCAGGGTCTTGCCGATGCATTCCTTGCTCTTCGTTTGCCTTTCGAGTCTCCTGAGGCCAAGGAGCTCAACATACAGATCTTCGAGACCATCTACCACGCTGCCTTGACCTCTTCCTGTGAAATTGCCAAGGAGCTTGGCCCTTACACCACATACGAGGGCTCGCCCATTTCTCAGGGTCAGCTCCAGTATGACATGTGGGGTGTCACTCCTACCGACCTCTGGGATTGGGCTTCGCTGAAGGAGAAGATTGCGCAGCACGGTGTCCGCAACTCTCTGCTCGTTGCGCCTATGCCTACTGCCTCTACTTCCCAGATCCTTGGCAACAACGAGTGCTTCGAGCCATACACGTCGAATATCTACTCTCGCCGTGTGCTCGCTGGTGAGTTCCAGGTTGTCAACCCCTGGTTACTCAAGGATCTGGTCGACATGGGTCTTTGGACCGAGAACATGAAGAACCGTATCATCGCTGAGGGTGGTTCTATCCAGCGTATCCCCAACATCCCCGATGAGATCAAGACCCTGTACAAGACTGTTTGGGAGATCTCGCAGCGTACCATCATCCAGATGGCCGCTGACCGTGGTGCCTTCATCGACCAGTCTCAGTCACTGAACATCCACATGAAGGAGCCTACCATGGGCAAGATCACCTCCATGCACTTTGCCGGATGGAAGCTTGGTCTCAAGACCGGCATGTACTATCTCCGTACCATGGCTGCTTCGGCCCCCATTCAGTTCACTGTCGACCAGGAGGCTCTTAAGGTTGAGGACACCAACATCGCTCGCGCTCTCCCATCGAAGAGGCGCCAGCCAGGCTTCCAGCAGGCTGGTGTTGGCTCGCCATCTCCTACCCCGGCTCCAAGGCCCATGTACGCCATCAAGACCCCCAACGGCGTCTCAGAAGCTGTAAACGGTGTACCAACACCATCCGCTACCCCACCACCTGCTGCTGAGAACAAGCTCCCACCTGTGGAGAATGCTCTGGCCAGCAAGCCCTTTAAGGCCGACATTGAGGAGGGTGACAGCCCCAAGCTTGTTGCTGCAGACTCTACCAGCAAGCCTGTTGAAGAGGACTCTTCATCCAAAGACAAGCAGGCTGAGGATGCAGATAGTGACAGCAAAGAGCGAGATGGTGACATATATGCTGATGCCGCTCTTGCCTGCTCGATAGAGAACCCCGAGTCCTGCCTTATGTGCTCTGGTTAGACGGGCAAGTTATACGTGTAAAGGTTGTAAATGGTGTTAGACATAGGAGAAGCGGGCGATTGCCCTTGATTCATTGCGGCGTTGGTGGTATTGGGATTGTATTCGGACAAAGGGTAACGCTAGGAGGGATGATTCATGATTTTGGATAGCGATATAGTCGTTTCTGTAGTCTTAATGCGTGTTTATCACGATCTTCACATTTCTTGACCTACTCTTACTCGTCTGTGCTGGCATTGCCGATGGTATCCTTATTGTCCGTCCTACCTCTCCGATTCGCGCATCGAGATTCGCCGTCTGTCACCCCGCGGTTCTTATTCCGAAACAACCCCGCGACGCCCTGCAGCTGTACACCCACGCGCCTTTCCTAGTACAAGTGTATAACTACCCACAAACGCCCCATCTCCCAAGTCTTTAGCTGCAATTGAGGCTCGTAAGTATAAATACGACCTTGACCTACGTCAAGCACCCCAAACCTCCAGCATAAGCTGACAGCCTCGGCCCATAGCTGTCACCCAAGGCTCTTGCACGGCTATATGCTCGCCTTCCGCCCTCTTCGTACCTTCACCATACCGACTCTACTTCGCGCACGTACATCCACAGCTCCACAATTGAGCATAGTAAGAACAATGGCTTCCTCAAGCGCCCCGCTGCAGGAGTGGCTCGTCATTCTGCCCGACTACGAGGGCGCATTGCAGAAGCGCATTGCGGTTAGGCAAGACCACTTGGCCGGATTGAAGAAGGACGATGAAAGCTTCTGGCTCTGGGGCGGTACGTACTGACCAAGCTTCTCGTGCTCCCTCTCGCAGTCCTCCTAAGAACTAGCATCAGAGACGGGGCGTTGTGAGCTTGCGCAGCAAGTGCTAACACGGAGCAGGTGCTATGCTCGAGGAGCCGATCAAAGAGGGTGATTCTGGCCCGCCGAAGATGAAGGGCAGCGCTATGCTGATTGGCGCGAAGACAAGGGAGGAGGTCGAGGACAGGCTGAAGAAGGATGTGTATGTTGAGGGCGGCGTGTGGGATTTGAGTAAGGTGCAGATCATTCCGTTCAAGAGCGCGTTGAGGAAGGCTTTGTAGGGCTTACTTGCCGTTAAGCCTGATAGACAGCATGGCTACGAATGAATGAAACTATATAGCACGTTTGAAGAGATGTTGTATGCACGTGTTATACCTTGATGCTAACGATATATTCATTGAATTGTGAATTGTGTTCCACAAGCACCAGGCCGCGGTATCTGGCTTGACTCTGACTGTACATAAATTTTGGTCCATCATGAGTTAGTAAAGACACCCTCTTGGAAGTCCACAACTATAGATTTTTCAACCACTGCAGCAGCAGCGTCCTTGAACGCTTGATGTGCTGGATCTTCCTTCACGTAGTAGTCCCGCTCTTTCTCTGAATTGAACCTGAGAATGAAAGCGTGGCTCATCCCATTCTGTTGGCATTTGTCAGAAGCTTGTTAGGCAGCGGATCCAGGGTCTCGGGTACCTGCAGGTCCTCTGTGGAAGTATCTTTCCCACCAGTAATGGAGAGAATGTATGGTCGGCGTGTGTCTGGGTGGATACACGCCTTCTTTAATCCAAAAAATTTCGACGTAATCTGCACCATGTTAGGCCTGTGCGCAATGTGTTCTGGAGCGTTTCGTACCTCCTTAACGGCGATGCCGCTAGCCCTTTCCTTGAATTGGAATAGAACAACGTGCGTAGTGTACGGTACCAGTGGAGCATGGCTGCCAAAGAGATACACCGACCATTGCAGTATCGAATTGGAGAAGATGAACAGACCTGCGACGCAGAGGATGAACGTCAGGGCTCCGAAAGCTTTCCTTGGAACAAGCATCCTGGCAGATAGGTATTCCCAGTTGATGCGCAAAGACGTGTGGATAGCGCAGGCTCTTTGTGGGGAGATTGGCAAGAACTGGAGTCGTGGTGCCTTGCGTCTGCAGTAACGTTCAGTGCTCAAGACACGAGTGCAATAAAGACAGTGTTAACATTTTCCCGCTCCTTCGCGTCCTCGAGCCGTACTCCAGTGGTTCACGTGAGGGGGTGAGCGCTAACCCCAATGCTTGATGCTACACAACCACGGTGGTTGGTCATAGCTTCCTGAGATCCTTCGAGCTCTCATTGAGTGACGTATCCGTACCTGCACATCAACGCCATGTTGGCGAGTCGTGGCACGGCAAGAGCCTCGAACATCATGTAATTTCATCATGCAAAACGATTGCGAACGCACAGTCCAGATCATCCAAGGCAGTGGGGCTGTTTGACGGCTGAAGCTGGATTGGTCCAAGCTTGGCGTGACGTCACTGCCATGTCAGGTGCAAGCCATCGTTGCGTGCCGCAAGTACAAAAGCATCCTGTACTGCTTGTCTTCTCTGCCATCCACTCTCAGATACCCATCACACTACTCTCACCACCTTTTCTATCACAAAACCCTCCACATCACCCACAATGGCTTCTCTGTCTTGTAAGTCTCCTGTGTTTACCAGCTTCAGCAGCTGGCATGCTGAGCTCGATCACGCAATTTCTGCGTGTTTTGATCAAAGCAGCATGAAAATATAGTAATGGCTAACACGGAATTCATCAGACCTCCCTCCTGTCAAGCCCTCTGCCATTGCTCTCGGCACGGCCTTTAACCACGCTGTCTCTCTCGCCGTCCTTGGCCCCGTCTTCGGTGACGCCTACCGCCGCGCACAGCAGGCCAACTCCAAGGAGGAGTACTTCCACTCCAAGGAGGCTGCCACTGCCGCCGCCTCGTGGGGTAGCTCCATCGTCGGCTCTGCCGTCCAGTCGTACGGTGTTGGTGCTCTCATCAACGCCACCGGCACCCTCACCTACAAGGGCGCCGCCTACCTCGGCTCCCTGATCTTCTTCGCTTCCGCTGCTCCTTCTGTATGTGACACCGCATATCATGGTTGATTGTTTACTAACCTTTTACAGATTGTCTCCCAGGTCCTCACCGAGAAGCGCCCTCTTGACACCATCGCCGTCGGCGCTGTTGCCCGCGTCCTAGAGACCGTCGGTCTCTCTCTGTTCCTCACCTACTGGGGCACCCGCACCAACCCCTTCGAGTAAACTACTCGCAGGCGTTGAATGATTTGTCCAACTTGGCGGCTTAGATGAAGTTCGTCAGTACATGGCGTCGTGGAGAATGAAGCGATATGATATGAGCCTACAGCAGGCCTGCTTCGATTATGATATGTAACATTACCTCTCAATGAACTGGTTTAATTCTCCAACAAATACCTGCATTGCCGTTGCGTTGGTGATCGATCTCGTGGATACTTCGTGTGCTGTCCACGTGTGGCGATTCGAAAATTGGTCATTTGCTTGTTCTTCCACGACAAGCCAGACAGTGAGCGTACTTGGTTCACGCGGAATCCCAACACTAACCCTACCACCAATTCCTGCAGGTCTACACCATCAACTTCAATTTCCCCACCGTTGATATCCGGGCATGGCGGTTAAAGCAGCCGCATGCCCAACTTTGGTTCCTGTCCGTTGTTCAGCACCAAGCACGTCACCGAGATCGGCACTAGCGGCGATCATCGGCGCCTCGCGCGTCAAGAGCAGCCGGCACTCCCTCCTAGACTTGGACCAGGGATTCATGTCAACTGTCATGCTAGATGGGTCGTGATGACTTTGACCCTGTTGTCATTGCTGGACCAGTGTTGTGAGTAGCGTAAGTATGAAGCAACCGCGTGCAGAAGAGAACCACGCAACATGGTTGTGAATCAATTGAATCGCCGCAAGACAAGACAGTAAGCCCGTGCACAACAGCTGCTTGTCAGGCGATAGAAATGCTCGTTTATCGTACGCCCATCTATGCCGCACCCCGACAAACCCCGTCGTCGTGTGCGCAAAAGACGCCAAAGCAAAATGAGGAGCTGCAAAATCACAAAGCAAAAAGCAAAAAGCATCTCCGGCGGGGCTCGAACCCGCAGCCTTTGGATGACCGGTTGTAAGGTGGTAGAAGTCCAACGCGCTACCATTGCGCCACGGAGACCACGAAGTGGATTGTAAGAACTTCTGACGTTTTGGGAGGACTGTTTTGTTTATGTAGTAGTTTTTAGTATGTCACTGTGCATCGCATCTCGAGGTTGGCTGCTGGCACCGTTGTCCAACACGAAGTGGGGCAGTGGGACACGTCATAACAGGTTCATGGGGTGGTGGCACGACAAGGGTTGGTTTGTGTCTTGCAAGTGCAAATAGCAATATTATAACAACGCACTCGCTAATGTGCAGCTTTTCCATTCTATGCAAAATTTCCGTCTCATCGCTACCAGTGCTATGAGCGTGATTAATCGCTGTCTAGCAGGGGACCCGCATTGATAAGCATGGCATGCATCCTCTCGAGGATGTCGTCTGGGCTCAGAGCAAGCGAAGGCTTATTTGTCGCCTAGGCACCGTTGGCTACACCTCTGATGTTGATGCCGCTTCCGCCGTTCGACCCTGCACCGCGAATGTTGATCCCCTCGGTCTCTCTTGAGATGCGGTCTGCCAACCCGCGGCGAGGCTTGGGCTCGTCGAACTCGTAGTCCCGAGGTATGCTGTCGTCGCCCTTCAGTCGCCCATAACCGTCATCTTCGCCCTGGCGCGTAATGCGACTCGCCAACGATCGCGGCCTCGGCTCGTCGTCGTTGCGTGTAATTCGGCTAGCCAACGAGTTGACCGGTCTGCCGTCCTTGGTCATGCGTGAAAGCAGAGAGCCGCCTGACCCAGCATCTGAGCGACGGTGGTTGCCCATTGGCGAAGTATCGACAGAGAATGCGTCTTTCTGCCATCGACCAGCTTCTGATTTTGCGCTCCGTTCTCCGTAATTTGCACGGTCATGGGTCCAGCGGTCAGCGCTAGGTTCGCGGCGGCGGCGATCGCCGCGACTGCGGCTCCGGCTGCGGTAGCGGATGCGTACGTTGCTGTTGTCTTCTGCGAAGCCGAATCGACCGTCACCTTCGTCGTTGGACGCAGGTGAGGCACTGCGGCCGCGGAGTCGACCGTGTCGCGATTCGTTAGATCTGGGGGTATTAGCATGGTTGGCAATAGCTGTGGGTGCAGGCAGTCGTACCCCTCCCCGCCAGGACGGTAGGAGTCGACGTCGGCATTGAGCCTGCCGGCGTCTCTTGGTCTTCTATCCCGCCGGTCACGCCGGTCACGACCATTTCGGTCGTTGCGAGGGTGGTTGTTCCTCCGCCTCTCAACTCCAGAGTCCTCGCCCATCGACTCGTCTCCACTGCGGCTGGTTGCGTCAGTATGGCGCACGACAGCTCTACAACCGGTCGTTTACCTTCTTCTCCTCTGATTCCTCAAGCCCATGTCCTCCTCGCCGTAGTCTAGGACATCTCTCTTCGGCGGCTGACGACGCCGTGGCTCTCGCTGATTATTTCCCCTGACGTCTGGATTGCGCTGGTAGTAGTTGCTGCGGGTGGCTGCGCCCTTGGGCTTCTGGTCGCCAGCATTGGTCTCTCGTACTACCAACATGCTGTCTGGCTTTTTCGAGTACGGCTTCGCCGGTCGAGCTGTCTGCGCAGCGAGTGAGCTTGGGTTTGTGTCGGGGTGCGTGAGCGCAGTCAGCGCAACGGCGGCTTCTTCGGCACTGTAGAACTCGAGGTTTACCGACGAGTCGTTGACCCAGCGCAGCTGCTTGACGCGCGGCTCAGCGCCGAGGGCTTCTATGGCGTAGTAGAGGGGGTCGTTGGGGTCAAAGTCGCCAACGCCCTGTAGGTTTAGCGACTCGGGCCATGGCTTCTGTGGTTGGAGATCTTCGAAATACGCCGCCGGTACTGATTCGCTTTGCGTAGTCGGTTCTGGCTGCTGCGCGAGTGTTAGCACAAGATGAGTGCAACGCGCCTGGCGCCGCTCACTTGTTGCTGGGGCTGCGCGCTTGTTTGAACACCTGCACCGACATCGATGTCGATGTCAAAGGTGGCATCACCCATTTCGACATCCATTTTGGCACTAAGGATTGTGTGGTATTAATTCAATGGATGGTGAGGGTGTGGCGTGCTACAAACGTGAGCTCGACCAAGGTTCCAAGACCGACAGGTGGTGCGGCCGATCCACAATGCGGTCAGTAGCGCCATCACGTGTTTGATGAAGCATGGTGTCAAGCAATCACCAGAAAACCACAACGATTTCAACCTCTGTTTGCATTGGTGGCAAAGTTTCCAACGCTGTGTTGCTGTCTGATTTGACCGCTCAAGCAGTCTCTTCCAGTGTGAAGGTACCCGTCTTCGTGATTAAGTACTCATTGACGGCCACGTCTTTTCCAGACTCCTTTCCATAACCGCTCTGCTTAATCCCACCGAATGGTGACTCCGCAGCCGACGAGTTTCCTGATATCGTTAGTCTGTTTGGCAGCATTCACGCCATGGTTCGAGTCGGCTTACCGGTGTTTAATCCGATCATGCCAGCCTCGAGATTCTCGAACAATCTCCACATCCGGTCAACGTTCTTCGTGAAAAGGTAGGATGCAAGACCCATAGAGGTGTCGTTTGCCTTCTTGACAGCCTCTTCTTCTGTGTCAAACTTGATGAATGTGCAAATGGGCGAGAAGACCTCTTCATTTGCAATGTCCATATCCGGAGTGATGCCAGTAATGACAGTTGGCTCGAAGAAGTACCCACCATTCTTCTCAATCTTGTTTCCACCCTTATGGATCTTCGCACCCTTTTTCTTCGCGTCCTGAACCAGCTCGAGCGCCTTCTGAGCGCCGCGGGGTGTTGTCACTGGGCCCATAGTGGTCTTCTCGTCTGAGCCATGGCCAACGACAATTTTATCCGTTTCGGCATTCCACCGTTCAAGGAACTTGTCGAATATGCCGGACTGAACATAGATGCGGTTTGCTGTAATACAAGCCTGACCGGCATGGCGGTATTTCAGTGCAAAAATCTGGGACATTGCTTGCTCGATATTCGCGTCGTCAAAGATCAGGACTGGGCAGTTTCCTCCCAGTTCCAACGTCACCTTCTTCAAATTGTCCGCACAGATCTTCGCAACTAGCTTTCCAACCCTTGTCGATCCTGTGAATGTGACTTTGGCAATGAGTGGATGACGGCAAAGCGCTTCACTGAGCTCAGGCGTCTTGTCGAGATCTGTGGTCAGTACATTCAACGCCCCCTTTGGGAACCCAGCCTGAACCGCAAGGTACGCCAATGCCAGGACAGTGATGGGTGTTTCTGGGCTCGGCTTGACAATCATGGTGCATCCTGCGGCAAGAGCAGCACCAGCCTTTCGCAGAATCATAGCGATCGGGAAGTTCCACGGGACGAGAGCTGCAGCAACACCTGCCGGCTGCTTGATAGTGAAGATGCGCCGGTTCGGTAACGCTGGCGTGAAGACGCTGCCCTGAATGCGCTCTGCTTCGCCAGCAAACCACCAGGTGAAGCCAGTGGAGTAGTCGATCTCGCCATAGGCTTCAGAACGGGGCTTTCCAGTTTCGTAGACCAGGATTGTGGCAATATCTTCTTTGTTCTCGCGGATCAGCTGGTCCCACTTGTACAGAAACTGTGCTCTTTGGCGAGGGCTGATCTTCTTATACTCGAGGAAAGCTTCGTGTGAGTTCTTGACGGCAGCATCAACGTCGGACGCATCGTTTGTGGGGCATTCTGTCCATGCCTTTCCGGTGCCGGGGTCTGCGACACTGTTAGCCCAGATGAAAAGTGATGTATCAGAAGTGACCAACCAAGAACTTCAAACGTCTTCCCAGACTTCGCATTCACCCACTCGCCACCAACGTACGACTGGTTGTGAAGGAGGTCTGGATTTTGAGCTATGCAAAGGTTAGATACCGAACTATGTCTGGACTTCAGCGCTCTGTACTCACCTTGAACGGCAGCTCGAACTTCTGTGCTGAGCCCATTTTGCTTGCAACTACACTGTATGGATTAGACTGGTGACTATCAACAGGAATCGTGCGTCAGGCTTCCGGACACCCTTTTTTGAGCTTCAGGGATTAATGACATATTTCTGTCGACCCCACCCAGCTTCTACGTAGCCGACTTGATGGATGGCCAATGAGCGCGCGTCTAGGCCGACCACCACCGCTCTGCGACAGACGTCAGCGCACCTCTCTGTTACCCCTCATCGTGCTCGCATCTCCACAATGCGGGTTTGGCTCGGCAGCACCATGATTGGTAAACAGGGGGATACAACTGCCTTGTAGAGAAGGTGCTGGCGGAAAGAAGCCCGCTGCTGCTGTTCGAGCTCGGTTATGTTACGCGTGGCTGTAGTATTCACAACACCATAGCAATCATTCAGTAGTTCGACATAGCACTTGCATGACTTACACCCTTTCCAAAAACTCCAACATACATCACACTCAAACAATGGGCAGACTCGACGGCAAAGTCGCAATCGTAACTGGTACCTTTCCCCCTCTTCTGGTACCCACACCACCAACTGACCCACCTTCAGGCGCAGGCTCAGGCTTCGGTGCGGGCATAGCCCTCCGCTACGCGGCCGAAGGCTGCAAAGTGCTTGTCTGTGACATCAACGAGAAGGGCGGACAAGCCACAGCGGCTAAAGACGAGCAAAACCTCGTCTTCCACAAGATGGACGTCACTAAGCGCGCCGACTGGGAATCGACGATGCAAGCTGTCAAAGACAAGTTTGGACGTTGCGATATCCTAATTAACAATGCTGGGTGGTCATATGTGAACAAGGCCACGGTCGAGGTGACGGAGGACGAGTTCGAGAGGGTGTTTGATGTGAATGTCAAAGGCGTGTATTTGGGGTGTCAGGCATGGGTGGGCCAGGCAATCAACAGGAAAGAGGGTGGTGTCATAGTCAACATTGCGAGTGTCGGCGCGACGCGACCAAGGCCCGGTTTGGTGTGGTACAATGCATCCAAGGGCGCGGTGTGGAATGCAAGTTCACTGTGCAGCCGACAGACGAAGCTCCATTATGCTGATACTGCGAACAGGCAACCAAAGGTCTAGCTGCCGAATACGGCGCCCACCAGATCCGTGTCAATTCTATCTGCCCGCTTGTTACGGGTACGGGGCTTTTTCTGCGTTCACGGGCATGGAAGACACGCCCGAGAACCGGACAAAGTTCATTGGAAACGTCCCGATGGGTAGGATTGGCGAGGTTGAGGATGTGGTTAATGCATGTGTTTTCATGGCAAGTGATGAGGCAAAATTCATTACGGGTGTCAATTTGGAAGTCGACGGCGGACGGTGCATTTAAAAAGCTGGAATTTATACAAATATCACGAGTCTACTTTGGTAGTTGTAGCGGCGTAGACACTCCACTATGAACCCGGGGAACGAGGGCCAAATCTACTTTACCAGTGTCTAATCATCCATATCCGTATCCTCATCTTCGTCCATCAGCTCCTGGATCTCCCTCTTCCTCCTCGCCACCTCCCCTGCATCATCATACGGCCGGTATCCATCCCCTATATCACCATCATCCACTTCGGCAACTGCTTCATCGACATCCCTCCCCATCGCACCCTCCCTCTCCACCGCGCTCATCTCAATGCTCCGGTCTACATATGCAGCCCAGCCCTCCCAGACAGCACCACGATCATACGCAGTCATAGGGCCTCGATTCGTGCGCCAGCGCTTAGTCAACAACTCCTCCCTAGCCGCCGGGGGCGAAGAAGTCATCATCCCGTACGCCATAACCAACTTCTCATAAACCGCCCTATGACACTCCGTCTCCATCTGACACTCACCCTCACCTGCCCTCGCCTTCCCTTTCCCTTCCCATTACTCATGCTAGGATGGGTCGCTGGACAAACATACGTCTCCAGCACGCTCCACCGCGCACTGCGCACCTTGCGTAGCGTATTGTCCCACACGCCAACGGGTAGTAGAAGCGCCTTGCTCAGCACCAAGCGCCCGCTCGCGGCCTCTTCGTGTCCGAGCAAAAGCGCGTCGGTTTCTACGCACCCGCCGTTGCCCATTTTTGCCCCGCCCGGCCCCAGTCCGTTGCCGGGGATCAGGATCCGCGGGAGGTAGATCTGAATCGGTGGTTTGGCGTTGGAAGATGGTATGAGGAAGGGAGAGGTTGCGAGGATTTGCGACGTCAGGGTTGTGAAGGGAGAGGAGTTGGGTGACGAGAGGGAGAGCGGGGAGGGGGCGTTACGTATTATGCCTGGACAGGGTGGGGGAGCATGGCGCCTAATGGCGCTGAGAAGGGATACGGAAGAGTGAGAGGGGTTTGGTGGGTAGGTTGTGGCCTGGGGACTGGTTGGAGAATTTGTGGTTGCGATGGTAGTGGTGGTGGAAGCGGCAGTGAAGGAGCGGCGCGATTGGTTGCTGAGACGTCTGCTGCTACCCATCCTTGATGTTGCGCGGGCAACCATCGGTATATCCATGGGGCTATCATAGACTGCGGTTGTAACGTCAGTTGTGTATCTGGCACGGCGGATGCAGCTGGCTGAACAGGCTGCGGCAGAGCGCTTGACGTAGTGGCCGATGTTGGCATCTCTTGTTGGCGTCGCAATTGCATGAAGTATTCAGCGTTGAAGCCAGTGTATGTCGGCTGGGCGTTGGTGAAACTAGGTCCAGCGCTCGTGGGCGAAAGCGCATACACTGGAACGTTACGACTTTCTTGAACCGTATTGTGTTGCTGTATACCTATAATCAACGGAACTGGTTGACCTAATATACTGGAGACTGACGTGTTGAGTGCTTGCGGACTGTCTGGCAGCATGTCGAATCTCCGCTGCTGTGCTAAATCCGAAGTAACTGCCGCAGAATATGGATGTTGGCTTGGTAAATCACGATTAGCAAAGGCACTTATCAGAGCCTCTCTTCCTGACCCAGTAGGATTGGTGACATTTTTTCCGGTTGGCGATAGAAAAGCGACCTTGACACATCTTCCATAGGCTTTGCGATTTCTGCACCTAGCCCCGAATCTGACTGATCAGAGCTTGGTGAGTAATCCGAATTTGTATCTTTGAATGAATATTTCTGCAAGCTTTGCTGTTCTGTTACAACGGAGAGACTTACGGCTGAAGATGAATGTGCGGGGAGACCGAAGGCAGCACTGGCAGATGACAAACTTCCCCAACTTTCATTACCCAGTAGCTGCATCGGCCGTACTGTTGGTAGCTCAGGATGCGGTACTTGCGACACCATTTCATGCATGTATCCATTCCCTGACTTCTCTCCTTCTGGTCGATGGTCTGCAAGTGAATTTATATTGCCTGGGATAGCGGCTTGCGGTACAGGTCCCTGACACTGATGACTTATCTGAATTCGACTCGTGGCGGTCTGCCGCGCCTCTGGACTTGACAGAGGAAGTAAACTTCTGGCTTGCTCTGAGCTTAGGTTTTGCATGTACGTTGCAATGTTGGGCGGTATAGATTGATCAGCCGGACCGAGAGCTGGCGTTGGGAGACTGTTCGTAGCCGATTTTCCGACCGCAAAAACATCGGGGTTTCAAGATTTTCTGCTATACTGGCCATTGTTGCAGGAGGAGGTGGTGGTGGTGGTGGTAGAGGCAAGGGCAGTGACGGCCGTGGTAGGTTGGGGGCTGGTAGTGACGTTGCAGCAGAGATATCGCCATCGTCCTCCATATCCGTGTCATCGTCATCTTCCTCCTTTTCCTCGGACGTGTTCAGAAACTCATCCATTTCAGATTCCACCTCAGTATCTTCTTCCTCTGTCGTTGGTAGTGCTGCATACCACCCATGTATAGCCATGAACTCTGTAATCGGTTTCAACTCTGACTTTTCTCTCGCATTCTCGAACACATTGCTCTTCATCCTGCCCAACAGCGGTGTAGGTATGTAGTTGACGCTTTCACCCTTCTTTGCCCTCGTCGCTCTGATCCTCTCCAACATTGCAGCAGCCATATCGGGACGCTTCGCATAAGAAGGCGTAGGCGGGATAAGTGGCAAACCGACTGATCCATCTGGGACCGCGGTTTGAGCAGCAAACTGCGCTTCGGCCGCTAGCTTGTTGCTCATGGCGATTTCTCGCTGCTTGATCTGATTCTCCTTGAGCTCGAACTGAGTCTGTGCGTACTTCGCATCTTTCTGGTAGTTGCGCAGCCCATTTCTGTCGCCGGTTTCTGGTGTTTCTTTGGGATGCGTGGTCTGGAGCTTTTGGTAGTTGTTGATCTGTCGTACCGTGACGCCAGCTTCGAGGAGGAGGTAGAGCGCGCGATGGCGCGATTTGAAACATGCTGCGTAGTACTTCGTACGTTTGCGTTGGTCTCGCGGGATGTTGATGAGTGGTGGTAGCGGTTGTTCTAGCTTGGGTGGTTGGATGCCGAACTTGACTTCTCTGTACTGGAGCCGCTCGCTCTCTTCGGAGTAGAATGTGCGAAGCTCAATGGCTGCCAGATCTGGTTTGGACCGTGCGTGCATCTTCTTCGTTGGAGAACTCTGTCGCAGCTCGGCAGCCTTGTCGTGACTTACAGATCGTGTCCGTTTGTCTTGCTGTCCACTAGACTGTGCGTTATCTTTCTTCCCTGACTCACTCTCCTTTCCTATGTCTGACAGAAGTACAAGAGGGTGGTACTCAAAATCCCACAAGCTTGGGATCTCCCACCTCAGCGCGGCTTTGAGCGCTTTACCATCGCCTTCGTAATAGTCGACCCAGCGATAGAGGAACTCGATGAAGTTAGGCACGAGCGCGCTAGCAACCTGCACTATATCGATCAAGATGCGCAGCATTTCCTCCTCCAGCATCAGCGCCCCGTCTAACGTGCGCCGCTCGAAGATAGTGAGAGCAGGTGCGTGGCGTGGCGTTTGTGGTGTGTTCGACAGCGCATGTGCTTTCTGTGCATCTAGTCGAACTTTCTTAGGCGACGAAGGCTGTTGTGTAGGTGGACTGTGGTCAACCTCCCACTGCACACACCAAGTCCAGAGCTCTTTGCCCGTCTCCTGAGCTCGCCTCATGGTGAAGTCCTGGATGAGACCCATGAAGACTTCGTGGGTGGTATCCATTCGGTATACATGTACGTTCTGAGTGTACCTCTCATACGGTACGAGGGTCGGCGGCAGTTCGACATTGCCAGTGACGTCCTGTAGCTCGAGATAACGGTCATCGAGCAGATCGAGCACCTTGCCAAAGGACGCCATGGCGGCGCGCAGGCAAGTAAATTGTGTGAAGAACTGTAAAGTAAGTCGAGTTGGGGGACCGAAAAGCTGGTTTGGAAAGACAGAGTGAGGCGCTTGATAAATAATTGTGTAGACAAACAGTGAAGGTGTCAAGGTGAAGACAAGAGGCAAAAGTAGATGTAGACATGCCATAAGAAAAATGAGCGCACACAAGATCAGCCTCGTACGTCGAATATATGCACAAACTCCTTGCACTGCCTCATCCTACTCTACAAGTGCGCGCTGTTGTGTAATCCCAAGGTCGTCGCTGCAAGAAGGGTATTGTCGCTTTCGCCCACCTCGCCCGCTCCACTCATTTCCCACTTTCCCTAATTTTCTGCGCAACTGTGCTCAGCCTGTCTTCAGCGCTCTCCCTGACCTTTCTCCAGTCCGTGTTGTTCACTTTTTGGACCGACTCTTCCAAGACCCTGTTCCACCTGTCCTTGGCCATCTCCACCAGCCCAACCGGTACTTCCCGTGCTCTGGGCTCGACCTCAGGCTGCTTTGGTTCGTAGAAGTTGGTCAGGACGTTGCGTTGCTGGCGCAGAAGAGCGGCTTGCGTGGCGCGGTTTTGCGCGTGCAAGGAGATGGAGAGGTAAAGGATGGCTGATGTGAGGGTGAAGCCTCCAAGCTGGTATCAAGTAAGCGTTGGACAGGAGGGAAGGGTTGCTGGAGCACCTACGAAGCCGGTTGTCATACCCATGGTGAGTTGATAAGGGTGCTGAGGGAGGAGCTCTGAGGTGCCAAAAAGACCAATGGCTAGCAGAACACAGTCGCAGAACTGCTCCCGAAGGTTTAAGGGTTAAGAAGCAGGTATAGTCGTAGGTGAAAGATGCGCAATGCAATCTAGAAATGCGTGTTGAAGCTGTTGACATGTGAGGTCAGCGCACGATCGCGCGATCAGCCGCATCCTGCCTCATTGGGCAGGTTTGAACAACCATCGATTGTTTGATCCTACCGGACTCCCTGATTTCTATCCTGCCTAATGAAGCAAGTTCTGTCAGGAATCCTAAACCCTAACGCCGAAGGTCCGGTATTCCACCACAATTCACCTCAGCACGACTGCTTTGGAACAGCTGACATGCATCAAAGAGCAAAATGCCGAGTGAATCGCCCTTTGAAAGCACGAAATCTTCCCCTCGACATGATTTGAACAGTCCACCCAGAAACATCTCACAAGTCAAGTCAGACATACAAAGAGATGAGCAAGTGGCAGATGAAGCACAAACGTGCTTTGACTTTTGATTTCCTCCAGTCTGAAGTGTACATACGAATACACTCACTAATCCTCTGCCGTGAGCAGCTCAACGGCTGATGTCCACGTTTGTTGTGTCCCCATACCTAATCATACCATCGTATCTTCTTTCTACCGTAATTTTCGTAGTAGACAGCCAATTAAGGTGTCCTTGCCCGAGCCACGTGTTCCAACGAGAAAAAAACCACCCGAAAAATAAAATAACGCCGCAAACCTAAACAAAACGCTCAAATATAGAACAACATCGCTGACTCGACTTGGAAGAATAGAAGAAATGCACACAACAAGCCCGCCCCGCAAACCTGTCACTCGAAACCAACACGACTCCCCCAACTCTTCACCGTCCTAGACGACACCACTGTTAGTAAAGCTACAAAGGGTAGCACGCCAACAGCGCAACACCACGCATCCACTAAAAGTGTCCGCGCTCTTGGATGCGCTCGACTCCATCCGCAAAGCTCCTAGTCAACCCCACGCTCGCCCAGAAATCGTCGCTCACATCGTCCCGGCGAGTGAGGCGTTCGAGCAAGCTCCTTGCGTCCCTCAATTCCTGATCTAGCGGCGAGGCAGGCGTTGTCGCTGGTATGGCATCGTCATCTACCGTTGCAAAGCTTGTTGGCTCCTCGGCATGCTCGGGGCCGTCGACTGGCCCATCGACTTGTGCAGTCCGCTGAGCCGGACCATCGAGCGAACCTGCTGGTCGAGTGAAATTTGTATCGGACAAGTACGACCTGGTATACCTCCCTTCAACTGAGCCCGGGCGCATCTGGTCCCTGCCGTAGCGTCGCGGACTTGGGGGCTCGTCTGCAAAGTAGCTGGGGCGCATGCGGCGGCGCGAGAGCAGGTTGGCGGAGGCCTCATCTTCGGTGTCAGAGGCTGTGGAGCCGCCTTCGTCTGAGGATTCGCAGGCGCGTGCAAAGCTCTCGTTCGTCTGTGGCCTGGTGCGGGGCCGGGCCCCAGGACTGGGGCGCCGAGATGGGACGGTGAGGTGGGTGTTCTCGGATCGAGCCGAGTTGGAGTTGCTGCTACTCGCCCTGCTGCTCGAGGCTGTGAAGCTTGCGCTGGCTGCCGCTGACGCAAAGGACGACTCGGCGGTGGGCGCGACGGGGTCTGGCACTACAGTGCTCAGGAAGGTCTGCCAGGGGAGGTGAGACGACGTCGAGGACACGCTGTTGCTGCGGTCGCGGTCGCCGAGGCCGTCCACCGTCGAGACGGGCGACCAGGACTCACGGAGCGACGAGGCGGGCAGTGGACCGTCGGTTATGCGGCGGTGGCCCACGCGGAGGGATGGGTGGAAGACGGCGGCGTGAACGGTGGCGAGGTGGTTGTCGTCGTGGTTGTCATCATGGTTGTCATCGTGGTTGTCGTTGTGGTTGTCGTCGTGGTTGTCGTCGTGGTTGTCGTCGTGGTTGTCGTCGTGGTTGTCATCGTGGTCGTGGTTGTCGTCGTCGATGAAAAAGTCGCCCACCTGTATGCGGCGTGCGTGGGGAGGCCTGGATCTCGGCGACGTGGCTCGTGGCGGCACTGGCACTCTTCGCAGGCGGTGACCCTCTTCGGTTGCTCTGCGTTCGCGGAATTGGCGCCTCACGGGAACGCGTTCCTCGTCGACGGCGCGGCGCAGCAGACGGGGGCGGCCGGCGGGCGCGAATCCCGGGGTTAGGGCTGGCAGAGGGCGCTCGCTGTCTGCTGGGCCGTCGCCCACGCTTGGCAAGCGCGACAGAGACCGCGAGGGCGAGGGCGACCCCAGCTCCTCGCGGTGCAGGCTGCCCTCGCGCAGGGCAGGCGCGGGCGGGGCGGGCGGCAGCTGGGTGCGCGCGTGGGACAGACGCGGAGCGTGCTCGAGTAGATGCGCAAAGCGTGACGTCGACGCACCCACCAGGGCGTCCGTGTCGAAGGCGCTCAGCGCGTGGTTCGGCGGTCTGCTCCCTCGCGCGCGCCGCCGGATGGGCGATCGCGACCCCGTCACGTCGGCGCGCAGCACGTCCTGCTCCTTTGCCTCGTTGCGCACCATGTTCCAGCCAACGGGGATGCCCATGGCGAATGCAGGCCAGCGAGTGAAGGGAGTGCAAGCGAGTGGATAAGTGGGTGGAGAGCGGGGAGCGGAGAGCGGAGCGTGGCGAGGCGGGCGGAGGGCGGGAGGCAGCGAGGGGAGATGCGGTGGGTGGTGATGGATAACGCGCCGGCGAGAGGGCTCGGGGCTGACGGGGCAGTGAGCGTTCCTGGCTCTTTGTAGCCGCGCTAGTCTGCTTAACGATGGAAATGAGGCTGGATCCCCGAGTTATGCAGACTGCCACAATCACAATGAGAACCGCGGTGCACGGAAACCAGCCATATCGCGCTGAGAAGGGGTGCAGTCGCATACACGGCTGCTGCTGCTGCTATGCGCTGATATGCGCTGACATGCCCCTCCTCCCCCAACTCCATCACCGCAGAGCCTCGTAGAGGCCACATTCGAGTGCTGACTCATGCGCAACTGCCAAGGCACTGTTGCCTGATTCGGCCTGAACGACCTTTCTCACGCGTCTTCATCCAATCGTCGTCTTGACGCAACCACCGGCTGGCTTCAATCGTGCCTGGTGCTATTGTTGCCTATGATACCCTGACGAGGCTCGATGGCTAAGATCCAGCCAGGACTGGAACGCATTGCCGCCCTCCTGGGGAATGTCGAATTCCCATGGCGGGCCATTCATGTGGCAGGCACCAATGGCAAAGGCTCCATTTGCCACCATGCCTCGTCTTTGCTTGTCGGGAAAAGCCTCAAAGTTGGCAAATTCACGTCTCCGCACCTGGTAGATAGGTATGCTTCGTTTCATATCTTTCACGTCTTCAACTAACAAGCCTAGGTGGGATTGCATCTCCATCAACGGGAAACCCGTCTCCGAGGGCAAGTTTCGCAAGGTCGAGAGCCACTTTCTCACAATCAACGCAAAATACAAGATCAATGCTTCTCCGTTTGAAATATTGACCGCTACAGCCTTCACAATCTTCAATGATGCGACTATCAAAGTTGGCGTCGTTGAAGTGGGCATGGGCGGCACGCTCGACTCGACCAACATCCTCAACAACCAGGCTGTGTCGGTTATCTCGAAAATTGCTCGAGATCACGAGGGATTTCTTGGCAATACCCTTTCGGAAATCGCCGGTCATAAAGCAGGCATTCTAAGGCCACAAGTCCCGTATCTCATCAACTCGGCAAACGAAGCAAACGTCGTCAATGTCATCAACGATCATGCAAAGGAGATAGGAGCAGGGCCGCAACTCTCCACTTGCAGTTTCCAGCTTGAAGAAAGATTATATGGTTTGGCCAAGTGGCATCGCATCACCAGAAATGCGCCGTCATTCCAGCAAGAGAACATCAAGATGGCTGTCGTTGCAGTCATGCAAACATTGGACAGTATGGGCCAGTCCATGCGGCCCACAGAAACTGCCAAGTCGCTGTTGGCCAATGTCAAGTTACGCCATCACGGGCGACAGGAAATGATTCAGGTCCCACCTGTTTTCAGACATCCAGCCGAGAAGAAAAACCATGTACTAGTAGATGGAGCTCACAATCCCGATGCTGCTGAAGCACTAGACGAATTCGTCCGAGACAATCTCAGGTTTGGCCAGACACCTGCCCTATCCCGGCCAGAATCTGGATGGCCTGTTACGTGGGTGCTGGCGATGACGGAAGGCAAAGATGCCCACGAATATCTCGCCAAACTGCTCAAACCGGGAGACAGGGTAGTTACGACCGCTTTCGGGCCCGTGGATGGCATGCCCTGGGTCAAGCCAATGGATCCCAAGGAGTTGCTCGAGATTGCCCAGTCTGTTGAGCCTCAAATTACTGGCATACACATGCCTGCCCTCGGCACACTTCGAGCTCTTATTGCAGCTAAGTACATGGTGGATCAGCTGGCCGATTGGACGCCTATCATTCTGACAGGCAGTCTCTATCTCGTTGGCGACTTTCATCGCGAATTACGACCACGGTCTTCGAAAACATGGTGGACAGACACTGACGAAACCACCGCAGCCGACAGAGAGTCCATTCTAAAGATACAAGCCGAGGAACGTGGGCGTGCCAACGCTGTGCAAATTTTCAAACGTGGATCTCCCAGCATAACAGGAGTTGCCGCTATGTCTGGCAGTCCTGAGGCCGAGGAGCAGACGAGACTGCAAGATGAAATCGATGCCCTCAACCGCGAGGTCCAAGGTCTCGAAATCGAAGAGCAACGTCTCGCAGAAGAGCGGCTGGCAGCGTTGGAGATATCGCGAACCTCACAGGACGAACCATCTCTGAGCGCACTAGAGCGCTTCGAACTCGGCGAGCAACGCTTCACAGAACTCCATTCGACACCAGAACGACTAGCTGAACAAATCGCAAAGGCCGAGAGAGCAGAAGCGGACCTTGCCCGTCAGGCAAAGCGACAACTGCTTGTCGCTGAAGCACGCGCCGCGAAAGCGGAGAAGCGTGCCCAACAGCAAGAACGGATCAAACTACGAAAAGAGCGGAGACGTGAGCAGAAGAGACTTGAACAGGAGCTGGGAGGACGGGGACGGGGAGGACAGGGACGGGGAGAACGAGGAGAGGCAAAAACCGAGTACAATAGACCCGAGAGGGAACAGCAGGAGTACAGGATAAAGCTCAGACACCAAACGCATCATCCCTACCAGAAATCTTTGCGACCTCACCAGAAGGCTTATCACGAGACGTTGAGGGGACAGACCGAGAAGCAAGTCGAAGAGCCGCAGGATGCACTATCCGTCCTCTCTTCGCAGCAAGCCACCGGGCCTAGGAAAGCGGCAACACGCAATACAGAGCCTGAGAACGCACTCGCCCATGTAAATCAGAAGAACTCATTCTTTGGCCAATCCAGCTCCTCGTCCACGTACCAAGAGGCAGGGCACGTATCACGCAACGCTAAGGCCCCAAGCATGCCACCACGCCCCAAAGGCACTGTCAAAACCACAGAAGACGGTAGGCAGGCCTTGTCAAAGGCTGGACAGGGCGTGAGGATCCATATGCACTATGCCAACGTGGCTGAGCCAAGGAGGGCGAAGATGAGAGAGTTTCCCGTTGAAAGGCGGACGAGGGCTTGGACGAATGCTCGCGGTAAGAGCCATCCCGGGTATAAAACCCCGGGACGAGCCAGCGTGGTCAATTACTACGCGCATGAGTACGGTATGAGAAACCGAGAGGGGTGGAATGACAAGGAGAGGTGAAAGGAAGAGTTGCAGTGTACAATTAGTTTGGGAGCTATGATAGATATAGACGACGAAGCGGCCCACGTGAACAGTAGTGTGTGTAGCCATGTACGATACAGCCAGAGATGCACAAACCCCCACGCTTCTTCCCCAACGCATCCTCGCCCCCGCTGTACCAAAAACACCCCAACCACGCATCACCAACCACCCTCCACATCATCCCACAAACCTACCCTTTCCAAGCCGTCTGCTCCACCTACCCACTTGCCCAGAAACAACCTCGCATCTCCAGCGGTTCCTCCCCAACTGCGGAACACAGTGCCGTCGACGACTCGGCTGCGCACCTTGCTCGATCGGACGGGGCGGAGGCGGAGCAGGTAACGAGGCTCACGTGCAGCTGGGGATGCGGGAGTGGTCTTGCGGGAGTAGTGTTTCAGCGGTGGTTCTGCAGGTGGTGGACGGGGGCGGAAATGCGTTGGGAAATGCGGTTGGAAAATGTGCTTGGAAAATGCGGCCGGCGGTTTGGACGCCCGGTGCTACTCGGCTTGTCGCTACCTAATTACTTGCAGCCCACGTGCACGCTATGGCGGACGCGCTTGGATCAGGTCACACATACTACACACACAGACTATGGATGCATGGACTCTTGCGAGATTGGAGATGGTCAGCTGGAAGCTTACGGCCGCGGGCGCAGGCTGGGTACGAGGCGGTATCGTCATGCTTTGGAGAGGGGTTGGGTGCGAGCGGAAGGAGAGGATGATTATGTGCGTGCCGTGTGTCAGTTAGTTGTTTGGAGCCTGACGAAGCGTGGAGAGAAGATGGTGATGCCCAAGGGACGTGCTCTGGGTGGACGTTGGAGGTGGCTTGCACGTCGTCTCAACATCAAGATTCAAGCATGGTCAACATCAACAACACGACCTCAGACCCGCATTCCAGTGTCAGATGACCATGTCCAAACAGGACACGACGCGGGACTTGTCCCTATTTTTTTCTTTCTCCATGACGGCGTTGAGATGTAATTCTCCACCAATTCTCCACCTGCGTTCGGGCGCGCAGGAGGCGAACAGGAGGCTCTGCTGGCTTGCCGGCATTCCGACGTGGGGGCGACCGAAGATCGGTGGGTCTGTCCAACCGTGTCGTGATCCCCGGTTGAGGCTCAACAGCAAGCAGCGTCGAGGGCAAGGCCAGCACAGCCATGACCGCAGAGCCCATTCGCCATCCAAACCCCTTTCCTCAGTCATGATCGAGATCAGCAAGTGTTAGCAGCCGCCAGCCACGGTGTCTGAGGCAGCGGTCGACACCCACGCAGCAGCTTGGCGGTGGAGGAGCGGTTTAGCAGAGACCGAAGTGGGGCGGCACTCCATCGAAACGCGAACCCGCGCGTCATTGGGAGCAGTCGTCCTTGAAAGCTTTCAGTCTCCATTCTCTCCATTTCTCAGCTCCTCCTCCACGCTGCACTTCCCCGGAAAAATTCCCGTCTTCTGTGCTGGCGTGTTCATGTCTTGTTAGAAAAAACGAGAGGTACGTTGTGCATTGTTCTCGACGGGCGTGCGATTCCGTCGCTGTCATGTGTGCTTTGCTGCTACACCCAGCTTTCGCAACCAAGCAGCGCGTCTGATTGGAGAAGAAGTGCGCGGCCGGCTAACCATGGTGCGTGTAGATTGAGCGTTCAGATCTTGTCACGGTTATTTGTATATCTACATCTCCCTGTTTCACGATTTCCACACACGACGTGGCCGTGTTAGAGCTCCGCAGTCCCTTCTTCACGACCCTCACATTACAGCACAGCACGCCAATTGATAGAGCATCATGGCTGCACGACGCTCGAGTCGCTTTTTGAAGCCGCTTGCCTACGCAGCGGGTGCTGGTCTGGCTGGTAGCGCCGCCATCTACACGGTCGTTCGACCGCGAGATATTCCCGGCACAGAAGCGGCCGCCGTACCACCGCCCACGTACGGCGAAGGCGGCGTCTTCAACCCCCAAGTTCCCCAGCGTCATCTCCCGCGAGGAGCAGATTGCCAAGCTCAAGGCCAGCGGAGGCGTCGTTGCGCAGGTCGCGGAGAAGGCGAAGCACCTGCTGACGGGGAGCGTAGCGCCACCCGAAGTGAAGCCCGAGCAGGACGAGTATGATCTGCTGGTCATTGGTGGCGGTGCCACAGGCGCTGGTATCGCGCTCGATGCTGTCACACGAGGCCTCAAGGTGGCCATGGTCGAGCGCGACGACTTCAGCAGTGGCACCAGCAGCAAGAGCACCAAGCTGGTGCACGGCGGTGTCAGGTACCTCGAAAAGGCCGTCTGGAACCTCGACTACAACCAGTGAGTGAGCAGAGCCATGCAGTGCCCCGCGATTGCTGACCGCGACATCCCAGATACGCCCTCGTCGTCGAAGCCCTTCGCGAGCGCCGCTACTTCTTGGACACGGCACCGCATCTCTCACAATGGCTCCCCATCATGATTCCCATCCAGAAGTGGTGGCAGGCTCCGTACTTCTGGGCTGGCACCAAGTTCTACGACTTTTTGGCCGGCTCCGAGAACATTGAGAGCTCGTACTACATGACCAAGAGCAAGGCGCTGGATGCCTTCCCTATGCTGAAGAAGGAGGGTCTTTTCGGCGCTCTGGTCTACTACGATGGTGCCCACAACGATTCCCGCATGAACGTATCCCTGGCTATGACAGCAGCCCTGTATGGCGCCACCGTTGTGAGCCATGTCGAAGTCACCGGTCTCACAAAGGATGCCAACGGCAAGCTCAACGGCGCTACCGCAAAGGACCTCGTCACAGAGCTGGACGGCAAGAAGGGCGAGGAGTTCACCATCAAGGCCAAGGGAGTCATCAACGCTACCGGACCCTTCACCGACTCCATCCGCAAGATGGACGACCAGAAGATTCAGGAAATTGTAGCCCCTAGCTCTGGTGTCCACGTCATCCTCCCTGGCTACTTCAGCCCTGCCAACATGGGTCTGATCGACCCCAACACCTCTGACGGTCGTGTCATCTTCTTCCTGCCATGGCAGGGTAACACAATTGCCGGTACCACAGACACCGCTTGCGAGGTTCAGCAAAACCCAGTCGCCGGTGAGGATGAGATCGAGTGGATTCTGAAGGAAGTGAAGCGCTACCTCCAGCCCGAGATCAACGTCAGGCGCGGCGATGTCCTGGCTGCCTGGTCTGGCATCCGTCCCCTTGTCCGCGATCCTTCCAAGGACAAGTCTGAGGGTCTTGTGCGCAACCACCTGGTGACCATGTCTGACTCTGGCCTGCTCACCTGCTCTGGTGGAAAGTGGACCACGTACCGCCAGATGGCCGAGGAGACGGTTGACGAAGCCATCAAGCAGTTCAAGCTGTCTCCTCAGCCTCTTTCAGACGCACCTCTGGTTAGCGGAACACAGGTCAAGGATGAGGCGCCCCTCGACGGTACCTGCCAGACACACCGCGTCCGCCTTGTCGGTGCCCATGGATTCTCCAAGACCCTCTTCATCAACCTGGTCCAGCACTACGGCATTGACACCGAGGTAGCCAAGTACCTCTGCCAGGCCTACGGTGACCGTGCGTGGACCGTTGCCGCGCTCTGCGAGCCCACAGAAACCCGCTTTCCTGTCCGCGGCAAGAAGATCTCCGAGCTGTACCCCTACGTCGACGGTGAGGTTCGCTATGCCGTCCGCCATGAGTACGCGCAAACCGCCACCGATGTGATCGCTCGCCGCATGCGTCTCGCCTTCCTCAATGCACAAGCCTCGCTCGAAGCCCTTCCCCGCGTCATCGACATCATGGCCGAAGAGCTGAAATGGGACACAAAGCGCAAGGACACCGAGTTCAAGAACGGAGTTGAATTCCTGGGCTCCATGGGCCTGCCCAAGAACAAGCTCAGCCTGACACGCAAGGACGTCGAGAGCGGGAAAGTAGGCAAATACGCCGACGAGGAGTACCAGCTCTACGCACGCCATGGTGAGTCCGATCCCCAGCACTGTGCTGAATTGTTTGAAATGGGAATTGCGCTAAATCGTGGGTTCGCAGACAAGCCCGAGGAGCTGCTTGCGAGCGACTCCAAGTACCAGCAGGGGCATAACCCCGTCGTCGGCAAGGACTCGGCGGTCAACAAATAGACGACCCGACGTTGTTGTGTAGATTCGGGGTGTTGAGCATCTTGTATATTGTTGCATAATCGGCGCCTTGTTTCCCGTGGCGTCTGACTCGGTAGTCGTTAGGATACCTATCTATCGTCCCCTCTGCGGCGTTTTGCATGTACGCAAATATTGTTATCTGTATATATCCTGTTCCATCTAGATCCTGTCCCGAACGTACTGTACTGTACTGAACATTCCGTCTGCACCGTACTCCACCGTACTGTATGTACTATGTATATTTCCAGAAACATCAAACTCTGTTCTTTGCAAACGGTAGGCAAGCAAGCGTACATCAACCCCTCCACTCGACGCCACTCATCCCATGCTCATTGGCCCACGTTACTCGCGTCTCTGCTATCTTGCCCCTGCTGCACCTCGACTCTCGTCTCGTCTCGTGTCTGCTTGTCTGCCCCGATAAGCCAGGCCTGACTCAAGGCAGATAGACGGCCAACTCGGGCGTAGACACAGACAACGAGCCCGCCTGCTGTGCTGGGTAGGCGTTACAGTGCACGTCTCGGTCGGGCGAGGCCGTTCACTGCACTGCACAGCACGCCACGGCACAGTACAATGCAGTTCGTCTAAGGTAGGCGTCTGGTGGGGTACGTATGTCTGGTAAGTGCCAAGTAGATACCAGGTAGTAGGAGCACATTGTGTGCCAAGAGTCGCGTGTTATCGCTGGGTTCTGTATCAGCGGGACTGGACTACCTATCTCTTGGCGCGCGTCGAGGCATGCACGATGCGAGATACTGGATGCTTAGCGGGCGTTGGACGGCAGGTAGATATATAGTGGGTGGTGAATTTTTCTGGTGTTTTATTTTTTTAATATTTTACGGCTTTTCATAAGACCAACTCTACCGTATCACGCAGCGAGGGCTTTGTGGCTCTTGGTTGCGCTGGCTTTCCCGGTCCGTCTGCACTGATGATGGGAGAAACTGGGCCAACTGCGCGCGCGTCCAAGACGGTGGATGGGACGGCGCAGTCCGCTGGGGATTTCAAGAATGGTTTCGTGGATAATGGTCACTTCACTGCGGCTGAGTTGGAAAAGTATGGGCAGACGAAGCGCGGGCTTTCGCCTCGCCATGTTCAGCTCATGGCTATTGGAGGTGTGTGTGTTCGAGAAGACTTGATCCATTTACTCATGCATGCGTACTTGTTCAGATACTAACGACACCTAGGATCCATCGGCACGGGGCTGTTTGTAGGAATCGGGTCGTCGCTCTCCAAAGCTGGCCCGCTCTCGCTGGTCCTGGGCTACGTGTTCTGGGGCGCCCTGTTCGTGTGGCCGACGTACCTGTGCGTCGCTGAAATGTGCGCCTACCTGCCGCTTCGCGGGGCTATTTTCGAGCTTGCCGCCCGCTTCGTCGATCCCGCCCTCGGCTTTGCTATGGGTTGGACCTACTTCTTCGCTGGGGTTATGTTGGTGTGCACTGAGTACTCGGCTGTCGCGACCGTCATGCAGTACTGGAACACAAATGTCAATCCCGCCGTGTGGATCGCTATGACTATGGTGGTTTGTATTTTTCTCAACGTCGTTGCTGTGAAGTGGTACGGCGAGTCCGAGTTCGTCATGGCCAGCACAAAGGTCCTGCTCTTGATCGGTTTGGTTCTGCTCACTTTCATCACCATGCTTGGGGGAAACCCGCAGAACGATCGATATGGCTTCCGCTACTGGACTGGCGGGAATGCCATACACGCCTACTACGCGGAGGGGGCGACGGGGCGGTTCTGCGGCTTCTGGAGCGTGTGTATCTACGCCGCCTTCACCATCGCCGGACCGGACATGATCTGCCTCGCAGCAGGGGAGATCCAGAATCCGCGGCGCACGATCCCGCGGGTGGCGAAGCTCATCTTCTACCGGCTGGTGGGTTTCTATGTGTTCGGCGTGCTCGCGGTAGGCATCATCTGCTCGTCGCGCGACGAGCGGCTGCTGGGCGCCATCGAGGCCAGCCAGCCCGGCGCCGCCGCCTCGCCGTGGGTCGTCGGCATCACGAATCTCGGCATCCACGGCCTCCCGGGGCTGATCAACTTCCTCATCCTCCTCTCCGGCTGGTCGTGCGGAAATGCATACCTCTACGCCTCCAGCCGCACGCTGTACGGCCTGGCGCGCGACGGGCAGGCGCCCAAGATATTCCTAACGTGCACCAAAGCCGGGGTGCCTGTGTATGCAGTCGTTTTCGTATCGCTGATAACGTGCCTGACGTTCCTGGTGAGTTCCAACAATGCGGTTGAAGTCTTCTACTGGTTCGTGGGCCTGACCACCTGCGCTCTCGTCTGCACTTACGTCGGCATGCTCTGGACGTACATTGGCTGGCACCGGGCGCGGGTTGCGCAGAAATTCGACCCAAGTCTGCTCCCCTATACCGCCCCGTTCACACCCTACACCGCGTGGTTTGCGCTCATGCTCGGCGTGCTGATGATCATCTTCATCGGGTACGACACGCTCGTGCCGTTCAGCATACAAGGGTTTATTACTAGCTACTTTGGCGCGTGGTTCTCTGTCTTTGTATTTTTGTTTTGGAAGCTGTTCAAGCGCACGTCGTTTGTGGATCCGGCGGCGGCGGATTTCGTCAGTGGGAAGGCGGCTGTGGATGAGGAGTGTAGGGAGTGGGAGGAGGGCGGGATCGAGGAGAATATTAAAGCAAGGCTGGCTGAGATGTCGTTCTGGCGGCGCTGCTGGGAGAGAATGTGGTAAGTGAGTTGTGTTGATTGTGTTTACTGTAGTAAACATCAACGTATATCAAACCCTGGCAACGATTTCGGAATGCGTGATATTTAAGCGAACGTCATATGCAGCGTGGAGTATAGTCTCATGAAAGTCTCCCTCAGTAGCAATCTAGATTTCATCGCGTCAGCTCCACACGCAAATCAAACACTGTTTCTCCAACACACTACACCGTACCTCTCACACTCTTCTCTCCCCTTGGCCGCCCTAAATCCTTCCATCCCCACCATCTCCCTGATCGCTAAAATACTCTTCTCGACCGCCATCTTCGCCATACCCCCAGCCTCTCGCGCTCCTGCTCCACCCCCACACTCCCCTCGCCCAGATGCGGCAAATCGAATTCGAACATGTACGTCATATACAGATCCCCCGGGGCGCCCGACGGGCCCTCAGAAATGACGTTTCGGATATGCGTGCCGTTTTCCTGTTCGAAATCGAGCTTGGACGAGTCAGTATGGCAACCAACCTGTACACAAACCAAAACAATAGGGAGGGGGTAAGTAAGAAGTGAAGTGAGAGTGCAGTGTGTGGATACTTACCCACGACGTCCCAAACCCCCTCACCCACTCCCTCGCCCTCCGTGCCCCATCCGTCCCCGGCCCTGGTCCTTCCTTGAACACTACTTCCCGCACCACCGTCCCGTCTGCCCGCTCCTCTAGCACCGTGCAGCTGGTGATGACGGGAACAAATTCTTGCGCGTATCGCACTTTACGCTGCAGCCCGGCCCAGACTTGGGCGTGTGTTAGCGTGGGGGAGTGGTTGGGTGGGTTGATGGGTGAGGTGTGTGCGAGGTGGATGTGCACCATTTTGGCTTGTTGGTTTGATGGTTGGGGAGGGTCTTTGTTTTGGGGTTGTTTTGGTTTCGAGAGGAAGTATGTGTTTGGTGGGGTGTATGTGTGAGGGTAAGTGTAGGCGTTTGTGGTGGAGTTGACGTCAAGAGACGAGAGTGAGAAACGAAGCGTGGTTGTGGAAATATCCAAACTCAGGATCAATGTGCTTTATAGGGCGACCAGACTGCTGCGTCACCTTACACTACAGTGCGTCGACGATTCCCCGAGTCCCCGCAGCCGTATGCGTGCATTAGCAAGCGGCGTTGGTGGTTGCTGGGCTTCGGCTCCATGTTGTCCGAGCTGCATGGAGGCCTGTATGCGCTTACCTTTCGTCTCGTCTTCCGTAGGTAAGCGACTGGTTGCACCTGGCTTGCTGACCTTGTAAACGCGCGAAAGACCGAGATGGCGAGCATGAGAGTAGGGAAAAAGAGTGACCAACACATTGAGCTTCACGTCTTAGGCAAGACAGTATTGAACATGGCGGGCATGAATGTCATTTAGGTATCATTTCACAAGCCTTTCGCTCTCCTAGAATGTAGCTACTGGGCAACCCGCCGGAACGCCATGCTTTTGATATGCGCATACTAGTCCTCTCGTCCTCCCAAGACGAAGACGCGTCTAAGCGTCCTCGACGACCTGGGTGTGGAGACCCTTGGGGTCCTTGACGTTGACGGCCTGGACGTACGAGTAGAGCTTCTCCTTGGCGCCGTCCTCGTCGTTGCGCTTACGCGAGATGCGGACACGCAGACGGAAAGGAACGCCCTTGATGCCGGACTCCCAGACCTTCTTGTTCAACTGGGGGTCGAGGCGGACGTCGGAGGTGCCCTGGGTCATGTTAGCAGCGGCCTTTGCCAAGTAGGTCGGCCGAGGTCACGGCGAGCGTGAATGCGCGGGACGGGGCGTGCACGTACCATGGCCTTCTCAGCGAAAGCACGGATCTCCTTGATGGCGCGGGGAGCCCTCTTCTTGAAGCTGACGCCGTGGACCTGCATAGCTATCAGCCTTGTGTTCTCCTTCAGTCTTCCGCCCGATGCCCGCACCGCCAAGACAGACACCCGAGCCAGCGTAATCGGTCTGGTCGAGTGTCTGCCCCCGCGGTGCCGGCCATTGATGGACTTCAACAAACTGAATCAACATACGCGCTTGTGGAGGTGGATCGTGTATTCGCGGGCGACAACGTCAGCGATGGCGCTGCGCTGGGTCTTGCCGGAGGCCTTCTTGGTGGAGGACATTTCTGCGGAAAGGTCAGCAGGTGCTTGCGTGTGCAGTTGCGCCGGTACGAAATGGCTGCCGTCGCAGGCGCTGTGCGAGGATCCGACTGGGGCGTACGTACTGACGGAGATCGGCTGCGGGTTAGTCGACGGTGGGATTGAGAAGCGTGAAATGTTCGAGTATCGACGAAAATCCATTTCGTGGGTTCGCTTAGTCTTGGCGACACTAACACGAACTGCCCGGCCGCTGGCACGTGCCCTCGTCCTTCGGACCGCGAACATCAAATGCGAGAAGAAAGATGCGGATTCCATTTTCTCTAGGTATGCTGTGCTTGAGATTGTACAACGCCACTTTTCATGCGGCTTCGACCGAACCACGACTCCAAACACCCCTTTGCTGCGACCAAAACACCTTGTGAACCTTTTAGAGATGGCCAGGTAGCTCCCAATCCGTCTTCCCCTTTTGCCCGTCGTGCTCGTGATCATCCTCGTCCTCGTCGTCCTCTTCTTCGTGGTGGCTCTCATCGCTGCTGCTCCCATCATCCGACGCCTCGTCCTCCCCCTCCTCTTTCGCATGGACCCGGCGTTCAAGACGTCCGCCATCCTCGCCCCAAAACTGTAGCCCTTCAGCATCCTGGTCCCCGGAGAGGTTGAGATCGGGAATCTCCTCCATCCCCGGGTTGAGCTCGTTACGAAATCGCGTGAGCGCTTGTGAGAAACGCTCCAGGTAGTACTGCGGCAGATAGGGCCCCTTGACCTGCGTGCCGTCCGTGGCCTGCGTTGTCTCACGCCGGTCGTCGCCACCGAGATCAATAAACGGAACGTGCTCGTCTCGTACTTCGCCCGTGGGGTTCAGATAGGCGTCCATGGACCGACGGAAACGCTCGAGCATCTCCTCTGCGTCGCGGCGCATCCGAGGCATCTGCGGCATCCGAGGCATGTTTGGGAATTGTGGAAACTGCGGTAGCGATGGGAAGCCGGGCATGCGGGGCATTTGAGGCATGTCTGGCATGCGCGGTCGGCCAGGGAACTGGGGCATCTGAAAGGGGAACGAAGGCAACTGGCCGGGCAGCCACGTTTCTTCGGGTTCGTCTGGCTGGAAGTAGTATCGGGGCGACCGAAGCGCTTGCGATTGGGGAGAGCTGACGCTGGCTGGCGACCTTGTGCCCGAATTCGCATCGGCATCCAAGAGTGCGTTGGCTGCTGATTCGCTTTCAGGCCCGTTCAAGATACGCAGCTCGGTGGTGTTGTACGAGTCGCAGTTTTCGCATTGATTCCCGAGCCAGTGGTACTTGACCGAAGACTTCCGCGAGCAGTCGTTGCATTGGATAACGGCTCTGGTGTTTGCGAATTGCTCGGGCATGGGCTGGCTCTCAATGGCCGACGTCAGCTTTCGCCACTGCAGGTCCATCTTCACGGCACTCTTCTTGCAGATGGGACACTTGTACGCGGTTTCCATGTACAAGGTGTAGCATTGCTTGTGCATGTAATGCCCACATGGCATCGAGACGACAGCTGCGGAAGAGGTGAAGAGATAGTCGGTGCAAATAGGACATCCAGAGTCAGTAGCACGTGGTATGCATACGTGGGAATCCGCGTGGGATATGGTAATGCAGACATTGCATCTCTACAGAGCGTGAGAAACGGTGCTGTCGTGTGCGGCTTGCCAACACTTACCTGGCAGTGGGTGTAGTCTTTGCCGAGCCCCTCACCGCGTCTGCAAATACCACAGTCCGGGCAGTGGTAGATCTTCTTCCTTGCATTGTTGTCCCAGAGCTTGCAGATGTCGCAGTAGTAGCACGCCGCCTCTGTGCCACACTGGTTGCAGGTATCAGAAGCGTTTTGCGGCGTGCCACAGGCCATGCAAAGCATGTTCTGTGTTGCTTTCCGGTTCAGTGCGTGGTCCTCGACTTCATCGTGGCAATGACGGCAGGTGTACCAATGTCGACATTCGTAGCACTGGACCTTGACGTTGCGCTTGTAGTGTTGGCAACCCAGGACAAGCTCTTCGTCTGCGTGGTCTTCCTCGTCCTCTTCGTCGTCGTGGTGCCTGACTGTTCGATAGGTCGGGCTGGTGTCGCCTGGCCGGAGCTTGTATGGGTTTTCCATGTCGACGTCAGAGGCAGTGGAGAGGGGCGACGAGGGGCGGAGCTCAGAAAAGACCGAGTGTGCAGAGTTGGGCGTGAAGGGACGAGACACGAAGCTGCTCGGCGACGTGGGGCGCATGTAGTTGTAGCGTTCGATCATCAGGCCATGGATCATCTGCGCGCGCTCCTGCTCGGTAATCTTCAGCGCCCTGATCTCGTGGATGCGCGCGCGCAGGTGGGTGAAGCCATCGTCGGCGGGCAGAGACTCGGACATGGCGCCGGCATGCTGGCCTGCGGTGCTTGGTCTTGCGCCGTGTATTGCCGTCGACGCAGCAGGCGCACTGGAGACGGGAGGGTCGAGGTCCAGGCTGCGGAAGCGCTGCTGGAGGGCGAGGGACGGGTTCGCGGACATGGCAGCTGCATCGACGGGGATGTCGATGGGCGCCGTCGTCGTTGCGTTCATCTCCGCGTTCATCTCCGCGTCCATCTCCATCCCGCCTTCGTCATCGCCCGTCTCCTCATCGACGACATGTTGCGGGCGACGCGCAAATGACGAATAGCTGCGAAACCGGTCTAGCAGCGGAACAGGCCTGGAGCTAGCAGTCCGGGGTGCATCGCGCGCTGCATTGGCTTCGGCATGCGCACTCGCATCGCCATCTGTTGTCGGTGGTGCGGTCGTAGAGCTGGGATCCTGATTGGCATGTGATAGCGGCAGACGTCCTGCTGCGTCACCGGCTGGCGGCACAGGTGCAGCTCCAGCACCGGAGAAGCGGCGGCCGGCTCGGACTACCGGGTCGATGATGAAGGAGGAAATCAGACTCATCAGGTCATGGCTAGGGGAGAGGCGAGAGGTAGGTGGAAAAGTGGCGTCTCAAAGCGCGGGAGGATGTGTTGCACTGCCCAACCTCTGTCCAGCATGTGACCGTCACCGTGTCCACCACCCACGAAGCGCCCCAGGGTCGCCACAGGAGAAACAAAAGGAAGCTTGCGGTGATTGACAACCTCCGCTCCGAATCCACTCGTTGCCGTTCCAACGTGTTTTCGACTTGTCAACCAGACCACGCACGTTCATTTCAATCGCAAGCCCTCCCGCATCAGGCAAACCATTCAGCGCAAACTATGACGAAACCAGCCGTCTGCAACAGACCAACCTGCGTATTCGCTCCTGTACGCGCAAAGCCCCAGCCGTCATGTTACACAATGTCGTCTATTCCATTGTAATGTCTCCACGTTCTCATGCGCGTGCACACGTGGAGCGGTCCACCACGAGGTGCCGTGGTGCACATGTCCAAAGGGGCACTTCTGCTACGACTCGCGAACGAGCCAAACCTGGTTGAAGCTATAAAATCCCCCACCGCCAGCCGTTCGAGGCTTGCAGCGGCTATGAGAAGGGCAAGTATTGATGCAGCCGTCGATTGCAGACGTCAATCCATGGTTGCGCACCCGACCCGACACACGACAACCGTGTCACGCACCGGCCCAAAACGGCAACCCAGCAGCTAACCATCGACGACAGTCGCCAAACCACGGTTGAGAGGGAGTCTTACGCACAGGATGCCCCTGTCGTGGTCGTGTTCGCAGTCTTGAGACACAACTGTCTGGCTGTCGACCAGTTCGTTTTTCCTGCAGCAAGCTTCAAACGTGGTTGACTACCCACGTCCCAACCCCCAACCACGGAACCGGTACGACGGAGCCTCAAATCCCATCTCTGCTACCCACCCACTACCACGCCTCCTTTCTGACCGCAAACCCACCAGTGGGACCCTAATCCACCTACCACACAGGGAAAGTAAACCACCAAGCATCGAAGACAGCACCCAACCCACGGTTCCGCACGCTTCCAAAATCCACAACAGGCAAGAAGCCGTCTGAGTGCACATCACATCACATTCCCGAGTCCACAATCACGGGTTCAGAAACTAGGGTCAACGACTCAGACAGACATCCGACCATGGTATGCACATCTACCTACTTACTCAGTATTTCCGCATGTAGCAAAAACCCTCCTCTATCGACAACTGTGTGCAATCCATGGTTGCGCTCCTTTCAAAATCGCTTTAAAAGGCATGTCAAGTCCACGATGTTGGTCTTAGAAATACGGGTCAACGACTCAGACAGACGTCCAACCATGGTACCCACCTACACCGTACTTCCCCATGTAGCAAAACACCCCTTTCGCATTGATAACTGCATTGAATCCATGGTTGCGTTCCCTTGAACATGGCTTTAAAAGGCATATCGAGTCCACAATCCTGAACTCAGAAACACATATCCACGACTCAGCCGGCCGTCCAACCAAGGTAGGCACATACACATCCATCCAGTTACTTCCCCTTATGGCAGTACAACCCCCAGGTATCGACAGCTGCATTGAATCCATGGTTGCGCTCCCCTTAAAATAGCTTTAAAGAGGCAACTCGAGCCCACAAAGCCAATCTCAGAAACGGATCAACGACTCAAACAGACGTCCAACCAAGCTACGTACATGCACAGACATGCACCCACTTATAAAACCCCCTTTACGGCAGTACAATCCCCACGTATCAAAAACCGCATACAATCAATCCATGACCACACACCCTCGACACGAGCAGAACAGAACCGCAGCCTCCAGCCCAGAAACTAGAATCTACAACCCACCCATGTACGCACTTCCACAGTACCTCAGCATATCACAGTACCCCACCCACCACATCCCCACATCCCCACACCCTCTCTGGCCAAACCCCCTCAAGCACGGAACCTAGAATCCAGAATCCACTGTTTCATCAGTCATGCACCACGCGCACGGTAGAAGCGAGATTATGTATTCGTACCCCGTGACGCTCACTTGATGTGGGAAAGGATAGGAAATAAGCTACAGTCACAGCCATAGCCATAGTCATAGTCATAGCCATAGCCACAGCTATAACCACACTGACCGCACAGGCAGGTTCAAGGTAAAGAAAACAATTGGTACCTGCCGCTGTTCCTTCCATAACGGGTTTGTGTTTGTTGGGTTTTTTGGTGGTTAGATGGCGCTGGTAGAGATGTGCGTGCAAGGTAGATGTTGGGTAGAGGTAGTCACGGCTAACGCAGATGCTGGAGTTGTGTTGATTTGATTTCTTTTTTGATACAAATAACTTTTTTTTTTTTGGGGGTTTATTGTATATATGTACAGTAACAGCATTGCTGTTATGCAATCGCCAAAATTCAAAACCCAGGGATATCCAGCATTGACAAAACCATCGCTCAGAGCGCCAAACACGCTATAAAACTGGAAGAAACAATACGCGAGTCGACAAAAGAAAGACCTTCAACACCCCCTCTTTACACTCTCAAAACCCACAATAGCAACAGAACATCCAGACCCAGCAGCGCAAGCACAATGCTCAGCACAGTACCCTGGTGTATCCAACCCAGCTTCTCTCTTCTTGTCTTCATGCTGATAACAGCAACAATGCATAAAACTAGGGTGCACACTGCACCAAACAGAACACCGGAATCTACTGCGCCTCTCTCCTTCTTACGGCTCGTCACCGTCATGAGGCCTAGGATGAAGTCGATTGAAAATGCAGCACCAAGACAGGTCGAGTAGAAACGTAACTTTGTCCTCTCCCGCTCATGTTGGCGCACCTGCAGTTCGCTGAGCAGCGATCTGCGCTCCTGCAGGGCTTCTGCGTCGTGATGGGGGTTTACTTTGCCGTGGAACATGTTGCTGAAGTAGCCCTCGTGCGCGCTGCCGTTCCGGGAGGTAATGGTGCCGTAATTTGATTGCGGGTTCCAACCCTGAGCGCTCTCAGATCCAGACTCTTCGTCATCGGATGTGCCATCCTCGGCGGCAGAAAGCAGAGACCGCTCTTCCGCCTGGAAGCGCATACCGAACATCTTTCTTGTTTTCTTTGTCCATGTCTCAATCATTTCTTGACCGGGAAACTTGACAGAAGCATTGGGGTCGATGTAGATATAGTAGCCTTCTTCTTCATCTTCAGGGTGGTCGTACTCGTTCCAGTAACGTTGCGACTCGGGTTCCTCTCGAACGACAGGAGGTGGGTATTCAGAGAACGGTTTGCGATGCTTCTTCCTGAAGTCCCGCAGTGACGGAGCGTCTGCAAACTCTTGTGCTGAGGTTGCAGAAGACTCGCCGTTGCGAAGCGTCGAAGGACTAAGCTGGCCGTCGAATGAGGTGTTTGACGTCGAGGTCATTGGCGGCGAAGCCTGTGGGATCGAGCCACTCATGCTACCTACGTTCTTGCGACTACGTCTCTTGACTAGCTCTGGTAGCTTGCGAATATCTTTGTCCAGAATAGGAATCCAGTGGGGTGCGGACATGGAGCTTGGTTTGCAGCAAGTCCACACGGCATGAGCCTCGATAGAGAAGCCGCGAACCCGTTCGACCTATGCATGTTAATTAGAAAGTGATAAGTGGAAAGATGGTTGTCCAACGTACCAAATGGCTTCGGTCGAGCGTCTGTATTAGGGATGCAGCCAGGTTGCCTTCCCGCCGAACTTCCAAGATAGCATGAGGAAATTTAGTAGAATCCGGAGATGCTGTCAGTGCCCAATCATCATTGGCAAGATCCTTGATTAAGGAGCCTTTCATGAACACATCGCGATCCAAGGTAGCCCAGATGCCCCCTAAGGAGTCGTTATGCAGTCCAACAAATCTGGTACGCTTCGCGCCGACACCAGCTATCGGCGTGATCTCTTTGTGTTCCATTAGCCATTGTCGGATGGTCTGCGTTTCCTTTTCGCCATCGTCGAATGAACTGTTCCGTTCTACGAAACGAATGTTCTGCTTGTCGGGCAGTGGCTTTGAAGTGTCCAAGAAAGCTTCTGTGAACTTGCGCTTCAGCTTCGCGATCTTGATGTTCTCGGCCGAGGGTGTGTGCAGATCAGTCGCTGTGCAGACCACGATTGCAGCCTCAGCAGCCGCCGAGAAGCGAACGTTGGCGGCTGCCTTTATTGCGACGTTGCCCTTGTTTTCTTCGCTTGAGCCGATTGTGCTGGCGTTTTGCCTGACAGCAAATGCTTCTGCATAATCAAGAACCTGAAGGCCGACGTGGTCTTCGTTACCGAAGTAGCGATCAGTGTTAAGGCTGGAGGGTTGGCGACGGAGAGTTGTTGCATTGGCAGATGGTTTCCGCGACAGCACTTTGTTGCTCTTAGTGTGGAGTCGCATGTGTTGAAGCAACAAGACTTGAACCTCGACTACGTGATCAGGATGAATCCAGTATGTTGCTTTGTTACCGTTAGTTCCCAAAGGGACAGTAGACAACGCCAGATCAAAATCTAGCTGATCATCGTTCTCAAGAGCTTTGGATAGGCGTGCAACTGGCAGCCCAGCATCAATGTCTTTAGCATGAGCCGGGACTGCGCTGTCGCCATCAAAGACTGAGCGGAGGGCGCCGAGGACATCAATGTATTGGTCAAGAAGGTAGCCCAGATCCAACTGGAAGAGACTTTCTGAGTGGCCGCTAATCTCGTCTTTGAAAATGCGAGGAAGCTCTCTGTCCTTTGTCCAGCGCTTGTATTTCTTAAGAATTTTGGCGAAGCCAGTCCGCTGAACGACTACGAAGCGTGACAAGGAGCGAATCTCCTCTGCAGTCCTGCTACAAGTTAGTATGGTTGCTGTAGTTTGACCGGTGTCTGGTGCATACTTCGCTACATCTGCATCGATCTTCGCATATCTCTCGACTGTTCTGGCTGGCAAGCGTGCCTCATGAGACCGTCTGGAGCGCAACTGTTCTAGGTTCTTGCTAATATGGTCCAACCGCCGCTCGATCTCCCCACTCTTGCTCCTAACGAAGAGGTTTATGCGATCATGCTGCGCTTGCAAGACCCGGAGGAATGTCTCGCTGAAGGCTTTCTCTGTGCTGCCAGTGCCTTGGCCGGGTATCGATACGGCTTTGTTGGTGCCCGACGTTGTCTGGTGCTTGATGAGGTCTTTGAGATAGTCATAGTCGATGTTGACTGGGCGCGCAATGTCGTTAGCTGGCGGCGGACTGAGGGCGCCATAGGAGCGTCATTTACTTACAATGGCCCCATTCAGGAATGCTCCTCTGGCGCAATGTGTCGCCGTATTTCATGTCCTAAAACAACGAAGAAAAGTATGTATTAAGACTCCAGTCGAAAGGGTCGAGAGGGTCAAGGTGCGATGTTTCACAAGTGAAAGAAGTAGAGGATCTGTGGCGCCAACGTCAGATAACGGCGTCCGACTCGCGAGATATGGTTGTCTGGTGGATTCGCATTCGGGCCCATTCACGCAGGCAATCCACTGCCGCAACGAGCCGGTCGATGGTTGAGGGGAAGTGGAATGTCGCGGAGTACTCACCGGTAGGTGCAACGAGAAATCGGCGCTGGGATAGCCAAGCTCGAATGCGGTGGTTAATTCGGAAGTCGAAGACGCGTGATCTAATCGCGAACGGCTATCCTAGACTTGGGAACCAATATTGAGGGGCACGGCAACGGACAGCTACTAGAAAATGACCGGCACGGGCGCAGGTACACCTTTGTCACGAGCATGGCAGCGAATCTGGCAGATATGACGAGGGTGACGCCTGCCCAGCCAGCACGGCCTAGTCCTACCGCGTCGTGGAGCCAAGGTCCTGTTGCATGGTCGACGCACGCGGGACATCCTTGCTAGGTTTTTAGGGCTCAACAATATCGCAGGTTTCCATCACTAGTAACCACCAGACGACCGCTGCGCTAGTGTGGAACGTATCGCCATGTACGTTTCGAAGTTCAAGATTGGTCAAGGCCAATGCTAGACGTAGCGTCGCAGCCACTGGCAGAAGTGCCAGGGTCTACAGACGCATGTCCATAGGATCATGGTGCAGAAGCGAGTGAAAAACCCTTCCATCTTCCTACAGCTGCATAGCATAGCAAGAGTCAGGGTGCCGTGGTGTTGAAGGGAGCGACGAATCAGTAATCGTGCTCCCCTTCAGTACCGGTAGCCAGAGAAACCATTGACTGGCCAGGGCTCGTTCGGTAGGCATCCGGGATCGTGCCGGTATGTGAAGAATCGCACAACCCTGCAGCCAGTTTGGACGTCGTGCTCTAGACCGGGCAAGAACAGGCCCAAAAAGATAACATGCCGCAGAGCCACGGATGGCAGCATTCTGCGGTCGTGTGTGAGTGGTCTGTATGGAGGAAATTCTCTTTTCTTGGTGTTTCCCACTCGTATCGAGTGCCCACAATGGCTACACTGCATGAACAATCCCCAATGGAGAAGTTCAGGGTCGCGGATGGGGTAACCGGGGCCGGCAGTGGAGCCAAAACTCGTACCATGGCCCGCAGTCGGTGAAGTGGAACACAGAGCTGCGTGGACGTGATAGGACAGAAGACGTTACATAGGTTGACAGGTGAGGATCCAGATGCGTTGGTCATGGTAGTCCTGTGAGGTAAATTGGATGAACAGCTACCTTTCGTCACTTGCGGTCCGGTAGACCCTGCGGCGGGAAGCAACTGGCCCTGCCCAACTCGGAAAGATGATGTAAGAGGTCGTGGAAAAATATTATGTTCCCTCGGACAGCTCAATGCACGTGAGTCAATCGAGGTGCATATTCCAGCAAGATTGGAATAATGGACTGGGTGGTTGAGAAGCTGGTATAGCCAAGATAACAAAGCTTTGGGCTTGCATCTTGATCATGCTTGAATGGGGGTTCTCGTCCGCGGAACTATACAAACGGCAAGGTGTCGTGTGGGCACCTGCCGTTGTTGTGGGCACCTGCCGTTGTTGTGGGCGCCTGCAGAAAGGTGCAGGCATCGAGGGCCAGATGGATTGGCGAATACCCCCAGGGCGTGTCGGCCAATCAGACCAGCCAAATGACAGACTGCGTTTTCCAACCCGCAATGCATGCGTGCGCCTGCTACTGTTCGTGGTATCTTGGGATGATGCAAGGGCTTTGATATTCATGTGTGTTTTCCCTGTTCATTTGGGTATACTTTCTTGCTTGAATCATCTCTTATCACCAATAGAGCACAGCAAGGTTCGTCCTCCCTCTTGCACTACTGGACGCGAAAGCGGCAATTTGCTCGAACCATGTGGGGACGCGTCTAGGAGAACGTCCTCTCCACTCGGTTCGTAGGCGGAGCACGAATGACTCGAAATATAAAAGCATAGTGGAACAACGTTGAACGTAGCACTCGCGGCCGACTCGCTCCAAACTCGCAATAAAACGCAAGCACGGGTACCAGGACGTATGGTAGATGACACCATTTCATTGGCCCGCTCGCCATTTTCAAGGCTGCGAGAGAAGCAATCTACAAAGCCACATGACCAACGGCAAACGCCAGACCCGACTAGATTACACGCAAAGATGGAGTCATGTCCACCACAGCCAATCTTCAGCCTCAGTCCACTTCTTGTACAGGGAGTGTTTAACCGGGAGGCAACAAGCTCGTATCGACAATGTCCTCTGCCTCCTTCTCGCCAATGTCCTCAGAACCGTGGATGGGGGAACGGGGAAGAGCCATAAGACCTGTGTGATGTCAGTCCATGTGTTTGTGGAAAAGAGGGTAAGTGACTGACCGGTTCGTGCAGACTCCAGGATGCCGAAGGGAGCAATGAGCTTCATGAAGGAGTCGATCCTGTCCGACTTGGCCGAGAGCTCAACAATGCAGTTGTTGGTGCTGATGTCCAGGACCTTGCCCTTGAACTGGTGAGTCATGAAGGTGATGGCGCGCAAGTGCTCGTGCTTGTGACGGAGCGCTTGGCTGACAGCGAGGTTGCTGGGATGGTAGTCTTTCCTCAAAGAATCGCGGGCAGCCTCCTCTGCGAAAGCCTGGCGCTCCACCTCGGTCAGGTCGTCCTCGTTGAAGGTCTCCAGCTCGGGGTTAGAGGCCATGTCGCGGTGGTGGGCGAGCAGCTCCTCGAAGTACTCGGGGCCCAGGATGGAGATTTTGGCAAGGAGCAATTCACGCTGAACCAGAGGGGACTGTGTGTAGTCGAGAACAGCCCAGACGGGGACCAGATCCTCGAGCTGGCGGCGGGCCTGCTCCACGACACCTTCCTGTCCCTGCAGGACAATGGTCATGCGCGAGAGGTCATCGACCTCTGTGTTGCAGACGACCAGGCTGTCGATGTTGAAGCCACGGGCAGCCAGGATGCCCGAGACGCGCGAGAGCACACCGGGCTCGTTCTGCACCAAGCAGTTGAGGATGTGGCGCTTGTGGGGCTTCTGGGACGGCAGAGGCGTCTCGTAGAGGATGCTGCTGACGGCGGCGGGCGCAGACCAGGCGGGCGGACGGTCTTCGGTGGGGAGAGGGGCGATGCGGCGGTGCAGGGCCTTGTAGGCAAGTGCTTGCGTCGAGGACGACTGGGAGCTCGAGGCCCTCTGTTGCTGGCGCACAGCCCGGGCGCATTGCGGGCCGAGCAGGCTGCGCAGAGGCAGCAGAGCCCGCTGGGAGGCCATGGCGGATCAGCTGGCCTTGGCGGGGGTAATGGAGGGACGACGTCGGTGTGCGGGAGCGAGGCTGGCGTGTTGGACGCGGTGGACGGGTTGGACGTGTGGAGGGTGCCAGACAGCCAGCAAGCCCGGAATTTCTGACTCTCGGCTCCGATGGCGGAGCGGCGCGCGTGTCTGCGGCGAGAGCCAGCCACGAACCGCCGAGAGGTGCAGGGTGCACGCGCTAGCCCACGACCTTTTACTGCTCCAGCGCCAGTGCTCCCGTGCTCCCGTGCTCCAGTGCTCCATCCAAAGACCTGCCGTGCACCACCATCCAACTCTCGAGCCGCCATGTCCGACGAACGCCGCCCCCGATCGCGCTTCGACAGCGACGAGCCTGAACGCCCTGCACGCTCGCGTTTCGATACAGACCGTCGCTCGAGATCGCCGTCGCGGAGGGAGTCCGAGTCGCATCGTGAACGCAGCCCGGTGGCACGCGAGGCCACACACAGCCCGTCCACCGCCGGCACCAAGAACAAGGCGGCGGCGGCGGCAGCGGCGGCGGCGAGGATCAATGCGCAGATCCAGGCGAAGAAGGGCATCCAGCATGTCGATGTGCCGCCGATTCGCTCTGTACGTTGCCCGCCCGCCACGCTCTCGCTCTCGCTCTCGCACGCGTACTGACTGCACCTCGCAGGCGCCTACTCCTCCCGTCGCCAAGTCACCGCCCGCCACCCCGGGCCAGGCCGTCTCCAGCGAAATCTACCAGCAGGACGGTGACTACATCAAAGACATTGAAATCAACGATCTTCGCAACCGCTATACTCTGACCAAAGGAGCCGTACAAAAAAGGGTAAATTACTTCTGTCATTCACTGATGGTGTAGGATCCATGTCCTCTCGAAGCCGCTGCGGCGCTGCTGCACCTGGACAGTGTCGCAACGCTCGAGAGGTGCACGCTGTTTGCGCATTTCTCCACACGGAGATCTGGAGCTTACTTGATCTTCTAGCTGCCCCACCCCCATTTACCAAACGCTGACCTTGATGTGACATCTAGATCAAAGACGAGACTGGCGCCGGTACGCAAACCCGATTCACACTACTCTGACCACGTTAGAATGTTCTGCTTATACATGCCCAAGATGTCACCACCCGAGGAGAATACTACCCTGACAAGAGCATGGCTACTGCTGCTGTGAGTTTCGACCGCTCCTGAATACCCTCGCCACCCCCTCTGACCATCCTAGAACCCACCTCTTTACCTTCGCGTTACCAGCACCTCCAAAGAAGGACTCGACACCGCCGTCAAGATGATTGAAGAAATGCTGACACAGGAGTTGCCTAATCTGGTAGACGAGCGTCGCTTCCGTCGCCGTGAGCCTGAAAACTTCGAGCGCGACGAGTTCGGCCGAGTATGTGCCCACCTATGGAATGGCCATTGCTAACCGTAGGTAGCGGAAATGGCCCGAAGAAAACTTTCAGTCGGTTTGGAACCTATCAGTGGCTTTAACCTGCGAGCACAGGTCGTTGGTCGTGGAGGCGACAACGTCAAGTACATCCAACAAGAAACGAGCTGCAAGGTCCAGATCAAGGGCCGTGGTTCAGGTTTCATGGAGCCGCAGTCCGGCCAAGAGAGCGAAGAGCCCATGTATCTTCACATTGCGTACGTCATTTACTTTTGCGCGCCCACAACCTGTGCTGACCGACATTAGTGGACCTCGTCCTGAAGGGGTAGCCAAGGCCAAAGAGCTTTGCAATGAGCTGCTTGAGAAGGTGAAGGCTGATTACCAAGCGTTCAAGGACCGCCCACCGCCCAACCGCTATGGCGAAAGGGACAGCTATGGCGGCGGACGAGGTTATGGAGACCGCGGTGACCGAGCTGACCGCGGTGACCGTGGCGATCGAGACCGAAGCCAAAGTTACGGCTACGGAGGTGGAGGCGGAGTTGGAGGTGGCTATGGCGGTGGCGGTGGTGGTTACGGTGCGCAAAACGGCGCTGCTGACATGCCTGCTACTCCTGTTGGCGCCGCAGATGCGAACGTTCAAGCTGCTGATTACAACGCTCAATATGCCCAATGGGCCGCTTACTATGCCAGCAATCCAGCCGAGGATCCATATGCTGCGTACGGCGGCTTTGCGGCAGTTATGGCCCAATACTCGCAGGGCTACGGACAGTACTACGGCCAGGCTTATACAGCTGGGGAAACGCAGTCCCCTGCACCTGGCGCCGGAGCTGCCGCACCACCACCACCACCTCCTGCAGAGCCCGCGGGTTATGGTGCTCCTCCTCCTCCTCCTCCACCGCCTGCTGGATCGCCAGGAGCCGGCTACGGTGCAGTTCCTCCTCCACCAGGCTTGTAAGTGATACGAGGCTTCAAGCGTCTTACCGATGTGCACAGATCATAGATTCTTCTTTCAGTCACAATTCATGGCCATGTACCCTAGCAGGTACCACAGCCGTTATCGCGGTGAGATAGTACATTGGTTCTTCTTTCGTGCAGAGCAGTAATTCGACAATCAACCCAGACTTCCAATATCACAGTCACATTGCGTGAATGAGCTTCATTTTACAGTCCGAAATTGCGTTTACCTGATGTAGAAACCATGCTTAGCGCCATTCTGGTAAGAAATGCCGTTCGCTGACCTCGAAACAGCGTGTGGTTGGTCAGAAATACGTGCATGGGGTTCTAGCGACATCGGCCAAACGTCTAGATCTTAGGACATTTTTGTGTCCAATGCGCCTCGCACTCCGGTACTGCGCCAACGCCAACGCCACCGACAAACACTCCAAGATGCGGTCGCAAGTACTGAGAGCCGGGCAGACTGCCAACTGCAGAGTAAGTATTGAATGCAAGCCATTGAGGGGCCATAAACTTTTATGACTGCATTGCAATGTTGCCCGGTGCTACAGTCGAAGCTGTATGGAGGACTGACTTGAACAGCCTCCCCTTCTCAGCTCCCGCCTCCCCACCCAGACGCGATGCCTCGCTACCTCGACCTCGCTGCCCAAAGCCCGCAACGTCGACCTCGCCTCGCGCACACCGCCATACAAGAAGCTGCTCGGCCGGCTCAGCGAAGTCCGCCGCGTGCTTGGCTCTTCCCGCCAGCTCACTCTTGCCGAGAAGATCCTGTACTCGCACCTGGATTCCCCCGAGGAATCGCTGCTGACCAACACGAATAATGGACGAGACATTCGCGGGCAGGCCAACTTGAAGCTGAAGCCTGATCGCGTGGCTATGCAGGATGCGAGTGCGCAGATGGCGCTGTTGCAGTTCATGAGCTGTGGGCTGCCGACTACAGCGGTGCCTGCGAGCATTCACTGCGACCATCTCATCGTAGGCGAGACTGGTGCGGAAGCCGATCTGCCAAAGTCGATTGCGAACAACTCGGAGATCTTTGACTTCTTGGAGTCGGCTGCAAAGAAGTACGGTATCGAGTTCTGGCCGCCTGGCGCCGGTATCATCCACCAGTCTGTCCTTGAAAACTACTCGGCTGTGAGTTTACGATTCTGCCAAACTAGGATGGAGATCAATCTGCTGACTACCTCCAGCCTGGACTCATGATGTTGGGTACTGACAGTCATTCGGTGAACGCTGGCGGGCTGGGAGCTATCGTCATTGGCGTTGGTGGCGCGGATGCTGTTGATGCGCTTGTCGATGCGCCATGGGAACTGAAGGCGCCGAAGATCTTGGGTGTCAAGCTCACAGGCAAGTTGAGTGGCTGGGCCTCGCCAAAGGATCTCATCCTCAACTTGGCTGGCCAGCTCACAGTTCGCGTAGGCGGTCTCAGTACATCGTTGAAGTATCTCAGGCTAACACAGAGAAGGGAGGCACTGGGTATATCATTGAGTACTTTGGTCCAGGTGTCGATACCTTGAGTGCTACCGGCATGGCGACGGTTTGTAACATGGGGTCGGTGCCCCTCTGCTGCATTCTGCACTGAGCTGTTCAGAAACTGACATCAACTTTTAGTGCCGAGATCGGTGCCACGACCTCGTTGTTCCCCTTCTCGCAGGCTCATATTCCCTACCTCAATGCAACACATCGTGGACCAATCGCCGAGGCTGCTTCGAAGATCGCTCAGTCGCCTATGGAGCGTAACCTCCTGCAAGCCGACCCGGAAGCCGCTTACGATAAGATTATTGAGATCAATCTCTCCAACCTTGAACCCCACATCAACGGTCCTTTCACCCCTGACCTCTCTACGCCTCTGTCCAAGTTCAAGTCGGCTGTCGAAGAGAAGGGTTGGCCGCAGACTTTCGGCGCAGGTCTCATTGGCAGTTGTACAAACAGCTCGTACCAGGATATGCAACGATCAGAGGACATTGTCAAGCAGGCAACAGCCGCTGGACTCAAGCCCAAGGCTAACTTCTTCATCACACCAGGCAGTGAACAGATCAGGGCGACTTTAGAGAGGGACGACACCATTCAGACCTTTGAGACCGCTGGCGGAACTGTTCTTGCCAATGCGTGTGGGTAAGTTATCGAACTTCTGATCATGACCCCTGCAGGCATTTGCTAACTTATCGTTGACCGTGCATCGGGCAATGGACCAGGACTGACGAGGTCAAGAAGGGCGAATCGAACGCCATCTTCACTTCCTACAACCGTAACTTTCCCGGCCGCAACGATGGGAACCGAGCTACTATGAACTTCCTTGCCTCTCCTGAGCTTATCACCGCCATGGCCTACTCCGGATCCACGACATTCAACCCTATCACCGACAGCCTCACAACACCATCCGGCGAGCCGTTCAAGTTCGCACCACCTAAGGGTGTTGATCTCCCGGCCGCTGGGTTTGAGGATGGCAGGGCCGAGTTCTTGCCAACCCCTGGTGTGCCCGACCCCAGCGTCGAAGTCCGAGTCAGCCCGACGTCTTCGCGTCTGGCGCTGCTTGACCCGTTCTCGCCGTTCCCCACCTCTGAGCTGAAGGGACTGAAGGTCCTCTACAAGGTCAAGGGTCAATGCACAACGGACACCATCTCCGCTGCAGGCCCCTGGCTCAAGTATAAGGGCCATCTGCCCAACATTTCCGAGAACACCCTGATCGGTGCCGTTAATGCCGCCACCGATGAGGTAAATGTTGCCTACGACACCGATGGCTCCAAGACCTCGATCCCTGAACTTGCCAAGCGCTGGAAGGAGCAGGGTACTGAGTGGCTTGTCGTGGCCGAGCACAACTACGGTGAGGGCTCCGCTCGTGAGCACGCTGCTCTGCAACCTCGCTACCTCGGCGGTCGCATCATCCTCACCAAGTCTTTCGCACGTATCCACGAGACCAACTTGAAGAAGCAGGGTATGGTTCCTCTGACTTTTGTCAACGAATCTGACTACGACCTGATGGATGCTTGCGACGAAGTCTCGACTAGGGGACTGCTTGAGACTCTCCAGAACGGCGGAAAGGGAGAGATCGAGCTCATTGTCAAGAAGACAGACGGCAGGGAGATTGTTGTCAAGACCAAGCACACACTTACCAAAGACCAGAGTGCGTTCGTGCTCGCAGGCAGCGCTCTGAATCTGCTTGCCGCTCAGGCAGCGGAGTCGAGGGAGGAAGTCACGAGGGCCAACGAGCTGTCCGATTAGAGTATTCTGTCTTGTCTTTTTGAGAAAAACTACGGCGCAGGCGGTGTTGTATATATGTGTAGGGATTGGCCATTCTGAATCTGAACAGTGGATACTAGTAAGATAAACTCTGATATTGTGAGTCTGATTCGAAGGTGACGAGTTTCCATGTTGATGGGAACCTGAAGACCACGCGACACGCTAGCGTTGCTCTACGACGCGCCAATCTGAACCCCTGTCTTCCATCACCAACATAACTTTTAATGGAGTTCTTCCAACACTATACACACTTGGTTGACGCCAGCTTCGATTGGAATATTCCTTAGACTTCCACCGTTCACCATGTTCGAGTTGCTATCTATCTCTTTAGTTTCTACACTCATTTCCCGAACCTCTACAGCCAAACCATAGCAGCATCTTGAACGATCATTTCTTAGCCAGTATCCATTTCTAGCCCTGCTTGGTTCGAGAGATGGTGCCTAAAAAAGCCTCTATAACAGCCAACGTGCTGCGAGCCTTGCTCACTCGCATTGGCTCTGCATCGTCAGGAACCAAAAGCACTCTTCTCGCACGTTTCCAACGCGAAATCCAAAAACCCGGCGTCTTCCATCACTCATCCGAAGGGAGCAAGCAACCATCCAAACCACGGAATCGAAAGCTACGCGTCATGAGCATTGATATGGGTATCAGGAACCTGGCCTTTTGCGACGCCGAAGTCTTCTCCCCTGCTACCGGGTCCCCCTCAGAACCAAACCTCGACGCTACCATGAATGTTCTACGCTGGAAGAAGATCGATCTTGTGGGCAGTGCATATGGGAACAAGGACCATCTTCCATCAGACGACAGCCAGGAGGCCCTCGGAGGCGCAGAAGAAGATGTGAACCCATACTCGCCCTCTGTTCTCTCCAAAACAGCATATCGCCTGATCACAGAAGAGGTGTTAAGCGCAAGCCCTGACATCATACTGATCGAGAAACAGCGCTGGCGCTCCGGCGGCGGCAGCGCAGTGCAGCAATGGACGGTGCGAGTCAACACGCTGGAAGCGATGCTATGGGCGATTCTCGAGACGCTGAAAACGACACCGCACCTCAGAAATAGCGCTGCAAAGCACTCGTACCGTGTCTACGCCATTGATCCAAAGCGCGTGGGCCAGTACTGGCTAAGTCGACACGCGCGTGCAGAGGAAGAGAGAAACGAAAGCCCCACCCTAGCAGCCACCACATCAGGGCACTCCACCAGCGCCGGCAGACAATCCAACCCCTCCTCCTCGTCCGAAGAGAAAATCGGTCTCACGGCAAAGAAACTAGCCAGCCGTAGCAAAGCCGAGAAATCCGCCAAAATCGCTCTCCTCCGCGCCTGGCTTTCCGTCCCCCAAATGTCTACATCCCCCTCCTCCCCCACCGCATCCCCCGCATCACAATCCAAATCGCCGCCACCGCGCAGCAGACGCTTAGCGCATTCCTCCCATCCCAAACCCCTGTGCCGCGGCAGAAAAGGAAACCCAAAACTCCCCGGACTGCTACGGCTACGGCTACTACTACCACTACCGTTGCCGCAGGAGAAGAAACAGAAAAGGCAGCACTAGCCATTGTGCCAGCAGTGGAGATGAAGAAACTCGACGATGTTACCGACTGTTTCCTGCAGGCTGCGGCGTGGGTGGCGTGGGAGGTGGGTCGGGAGCAGATGCGGGGCGTGGCGAGTTCGTCAGCAGGGGACGAGGAGTGGATTTTGCAGGTTATGGAGGAAGGCATGATGGGATAAGAAGGAAGGGGAACGAGTCTAGCAGCGCAGTTGAAATCGACATTCACCTTCACAATCAAATCAACATGCATACACCCGCCCAAACCAAGATATCACCCGCACACAAAGACCACCCAAACAAACCGACAAACAAATCCCCTCCACAACTAGCGCGAACTACGTATTCTATCCCTAGCAACACGCTCCCTCTTGGACTCGTTCACCTTCGCATTCCCCAACGCCCATCAAGCGCATATACCCTCCCCATCACATCCCGTCACGCCACGCCATCTAGGAACCTACACTGTGCTTGCTGTAAGCAATGCTTCTATACCATCCATCCATCATCTATATTGATTTACCGACTCCTCTCCAATGGTGAATAGAGAGATAGATAGATAAATGCATACACTAGACCGGAATCTTAGGGTAAAAGCAAGGATTTGAGTTTTTGCAGTGCGTTGAGTTGTCGAGGAGAAGATGAGGATAGTTGGATAGGTGGCACGGCTAGCTGCTTAGTGTCGGGGTGTGCGCGCTGGAGTGGGGGTGGGAGATTGTGTGGAAGGAAGAGGTGGGTTGGGTGGTTATCTCGAATTAGTTATTATGACTACTGCATAACCACATGCGCTTTGCATGTATGTTTGCTCGTCCTGCTTCTCCGGCTTCCCTCTTCTTCTTCTTCTTCTTCTTCTTCTTCTTCTTCTTCTTCTTCCTTCTCTTCGTCTTCTTCACTACCCCTCGCAAATAAGATCAAAGTCGGGAAATAGTGGGTCGGGTCCGATATTCGTACTGGGCACCTTTGTCTGAAAGTCCTGGACTTTGGAAGTCTGCTGCGCAGCTGTGCATTTCTCTGCGTGGCATTAGCTTTCGCCTCATTCCACTCCTTCCGTTTTGTATCAGCTCGGGGCTACATACCTTTCTGCTGGTCACACATCTCAACCGTCAGCCTATCCTCTTCCTTTGCATTCCCCTTTCCCTTGCCCTTGCCCTTCCCACCACCATTAGCCAGCAACTGACACCCCTGAAACTGCTCATCGCAGCTCCTCTGCGCGGCGCTCTGGAAATCTGGGAAATTTTCCCCCTCGACGACAAACGGGCGGTCTGGAACGCCGCTGTTCATGATGGAGGGGGCGCGCACGCCGCCCAGCGCCGAACCGAACGTCTGCAGGTCTGCTAGCTGGCGGAAGAAGAGTGTGTTGCGCGGAGCGAGCGAGATGGCGTATGAGGAGCTGAGGAAGGGGGCGAGGGTGAGCCGGCGCTGAGGGCGAGTTGGCAGAAGAGCAGTAGGCAGGGTGGTAGGAGGTGCATGATTGCGTCTGTGGGTGCGAGTGCGCTGTGGGCGTAGCTGAGGTGCCGCTGAGGTGATGCGTGGGCGATTGCCTGGCTGTGGAGGGGTGATGCTGGCAGCCGTCAGGTAGCAGGCCAATGCGCATATGTAAGACTGTAGCCGTGGCGGGGGAGATGCGCAGCGGCACATGTTTTGTTTGGAAACCAGTAGCGATACCGAGTGTGGAAGCGCGGTGGTGGTGTTGCGACAGTACTGAAACACCATCCGTGGACGGGAAACCCCTCTCATCTCAACTCGGGTCAAGAGCACGAAAACCAAGGTACCGTTTGAACATGACGTCGAACGACGATTACCAACCTGGAAGGTACTTAATATTCCTTGCTCAATAAGGTCATGCTTAGTATCATGGTTTGATTGGGATATGCTATTACAATACCGTACAGAAGACTGACAAGGAAATGAGTTTGGTGAAGTGATGCGGTCAAATGACCCTATTACATGGTTTTGGTATACCTATAATCGACATCTATGAGGATCCAACTTTGGGAAACAAAAAGGAAGAAAACAATGCAGGGGCAGGGAACACATCTTTGCTATTCAGGGTATCCTATCGCAGAAGTATCGAGTCGTGGACGGGCTCGTTGTATATACATCCTCGGGACCCCTATCGCATGGTACATGTCGCAGAGCTATAAGAAAAAAAAAAAAAAAAAAAAAGGTCGTGATCGTCGTGAACACAGCTGCAGCTGCCTGTGTATGGTGGAGATGGGCGCCTAAAAGTTGGCTGCTGCGTTTGGACGTCCGCCGGGGTTGTGGTACTGCTCGAGGTTGGACTGGAAGGGCGAGGCGCCCGTGTTGGCGGGCTTGTCGCCGAGAGCGGCGCCGGTGCCGGCCATGAGGTCGTCGTCGTCCTCGGTGACTCGCGACTGGCGCTTCTTCATGCGCCAGAAGACGAGGGCGATGCCACCGAGGAGGAGAGCACCGCCGACGCCGCCAACAACACCACCAATGACCTTCTTGTTGCTTTCGCTCAAGCCGCTGCTGCCGCTGCTGGAGGAGCCGTTGGTCGTGGGCGGGTCGGTGACGAGGGCCTCGCCGGTGGTGGTGACAAGGGTGCTGGAGCCCGTCGAGGTGATCTGGGAAGCCTGGCCGTTGATGATGGTGCTGTAGATGGTGGTGTAGAGCTGGACTGAGGTGGAGACGAGCGGGGTGGTGCGGACGAGCGCAGTGGTCCTGACCGAGGACGAAGCTGGTGCAGACGTGCGTGTTGCCGATCCAGGGGCTGGTGTTTCGCTCGAGGGGACACGGCCGGTCGATGTCGGGGCAGCCGAGGAGCCATCGCCGTTGTTGCTGGTGGCAGCGGCCGAGGTCTGGGCGGGCCCATCTGAAGTCGCGGGCTCGTCCGAGGTAGGGGCGGGAGGAGCAGACGAGGCGGGCAGTGGGGCGCTGGATGCTGGCGATGGTGCTGAGGATGCCGAGGGAGCGGGCGTCGAGGCGGGTGGTGTTGACGAGGCGACCGAGTTGGCACCGGTGCCCGAGGCCTGCCGCTTCTCGTTGTGGTGCAGGTACTCGTTGATGCCGTCAATGTGCAGGTTCTCGAGGTTGAAGGCCGACGCCATGGCCACGAGGGCGAAGAGAGCGGCGAACAACCACGCCTGACGTAGCATGGTGAGGCGTGGGGGTGGGAGGGAAAGCGTGCGGATGTGTTGGGAGCGGTGGAGGGTGGGTGTATGGAGTGTGGTAGAGCCAGGTACGAGCGGCTGACGCGTTTCACAGGCGGCGGTGAAAGTGGTGTGGGGGAGGCTGAGGTGCAAGGGGCCTAGTGGTGGAAGTCGAGGGTTGAGAGCGGCAGCGGCGGGCGGCCCAATGCAGAGGTGAAGGAGGGTGTGAAGAAGACAAACGAGAGAAAAGCAGACAGGCGTGGCGGGATGAGGGCAAGCGGATGCGCCGGTGCGGGAGATGACAGAGGCTGTCGTGTAGGTGGAGCAGAGGCATGACCCAGGAATCATGGCGGCGTTTAAAATAGCCACAGGCACTGCACCACAGCCCTCGCAGCCAAGGAAGGGCCAGCCGCCCAGCACACCGACACGCGTTGCAGACAACCGCACAGAAAATTCTCACTCCCAGCCCCAACCGTCCTCGCTGCTCTCTTCACGGGCCGCCTGTGACTCGGTGTGTGCGCACGCGAGCTTCACGCCCATGTCTCATCCGCGCCGGCCACCGCTTCCCATGGTGACCAACGGCCTGCGCTTTCCACTTTGCCCGCCCTTGGCCATCCGCGCCGGCGGAGCCTCTGAATGCGGCAGCCCCTGTGGCCAATCACCCCGCTGCTATTCCCATGGCGCGCATCAGCCCTGCGTCTGGCTCTCTTCCCGTCCCTTCTGCGTCATACGCCTGGGCTTCGACAATACCTAGTCGAGCCAATTTTCCAACCCTTGCGCTGCCGACAGCGGCTCCCATTTCTTCTCCACTCGCCCTGCACGAGCGTGCACCGAGCACACACACACAACATGCTCGCTATGCTGCCTTCCGCCATGGCCACCGCCGCCACCCATCCATTGACTACCCGGGAGGCCCTCAGCGGTATCTGGGGCTCCATCAGCCTCTGCGCCTGGATCTTCCTATTGGTGAGTCTGCCACCGCTGCAGACCCACAGCTCCGTCCCTCCCAGCTACGCACCTGCTCGTTCTCTGCCCATTGCCGTAGAGAGCACTGTGGCTGCTGTGACTGCTGTGCCTGCTTGCCATGGCCCCGTGGGCGCACTCTGCAGGCCGCTGTACCTATCCATGCCGTCTCTGTGCGACATGGGCGGAACCACATCGACGCGCATCTCCCCCTCACGCGACCGGCGCTGACTGCCACCAGGTCCCTCAACTCATCGAAAACTACAGGTCAGGCTCTGCAGATGGCATTTCCCTCGTCTTCCTTGTCATCTGGTTCGTCGGCGATGTCACAAACCTCGTAGGCGCACTCTGGGCCGGCCTGGTGCCCACCGTCATTGCCCTGGCCATGTACTTCTGCGTCGCTGATCTGGTACGACAAGCGTCTACTCCGCCTCTACACGACCCACCCACTGACAGCATGGTGTTCCCAGATCCTCATCACCCAGTGCGTCTACTACAACACCAAAACTCGCGCCGTGAAGCCCGCAAGACGTCGGTCCAGTCCACCAACTCGGTCGAAGCGCCCCTCCTCGGCCGCCGTGATAGCTCCAACGTCGGACTCCCCGGCTCCCACCGTCGTGACAGCCAGGCCTCGCGCCGCCGCCGCGCATCCTCGCTCCCTACCATCCTCGACATGGACGAGCAGCCCAGCGAGATGATCAAGAACACGCTCAGCGTTTTCGGCGTCATGGCCGTGGGCGCCGCCGGTTGGGCCATTGCCTGGAAGAGCGGCGTGTGGGTTCCGCAGCCCACCAACACGCCAGACGCGGCGCCCATAGCCCTCGGAGCCGAGATCCTAGGCTACGCGAGCGCCGTATGCTACCTGGGCGCGCGCATCCCGCAGATCATCAAGAATCAGCGCGAGCGCTCCTGCGAGGGCCTGTCGCTGCTCTTCTTCATGCTCAGCCTGCTCGGCAACGCCACCTACGGCGCCGGCATCCTCTTCCACTCCACGGAAAGAGAATACTTCATCACCAACCTGCCCTGGCTCATCGGCTCGCTCGGCACCATGGTCGAGGACGCCGTCATCTTCGTCCAGTTCCGCGCTTTTGGCACCGGCGACGCCGCCGAGGCCCTTGAGGCATAGTCGCACGGACAGACCTTATCATTTGTTCTGAATCCGAATGGAATCCGAATGGAATCCGTTTCATGTCACATCATGTCCTGTCATGTCATGTCTTGTTTTGTCTTGTTTTGTCATGTCATATCATGTTATATCATAGTACAGTGGCGTTTGGGCCGTGGCTCGGCATACAGCCATGAAAAATATCGTTTCCTATAGAATACTGCGCTACATGGTAGATGGCCAGTCGGTAGACTGTCATGTCTTGTATACTTGTTGTACGTATCGTTAACAAAGACCTAATACATGTACATACCACACACATGGACATGTATATATATATATATATTTATATAGATATATTTATATAGATATAGATATATAGATATAGATATATAGATATAGATATATATAAAGCGATGAGGTATGGTTAGACAATTAGAGGCACAATCACAATCACAAAGATACAGCTATTGGTAATCGAATTATCATTGAATGGCATTGCATTGCATAGCATAGCATTGCCTATCCCAGCAGACCATAGCCAGCCAGCCACCACGAACAGCCAACAGCTGAAACAGGGAAGCAAACGCCTGCACATCCATCTATGAGCGCCCGAGACTACGGGAACCAAAAGGACCCTGATGAAGGAAGAGATGAGGGAGGGTGGATCTACCTATACACATGTGTATACATACACACCCTTGTATCAATCAAATACATGTATGTCCCTTGAGCACGCTTACTGAGCGTTCTTATACTTTTGCTCATGGACGCCAATGGCACTATCATCAACATTAGCCAATCTCATTGCAATAAATAGAGGGAGAGGGAGAGAGAGAGAGAGAGAGAGAGAGAGAGAGAGAATCAAGACCAACGTACCGGCCAGAGGGATCCGTCTGGTTGCTCCAAGTCGGGGTCCAGCGCATGACGGTGCTAGCACACGAGGGCGGAAAGTGCTCGTCAAACATGCAGCGGTACCAGTATGCCTCCTTGGTGTCGGGCACGTCGCTGCCCCACTCGGGTTTCGGGCTCTTCAGCATCTCGTCTGTCACGTGTGACTCGGCTGTGTCTTTGAGCGCGTCGATCCACCCGTAACCTACACCGTCGGAGAACTGCTCCTTCTGTCGGTACAGGATCTTGTGCGGGAGGTAGGCGGGCGTGTCGGGCTCGTCGGACGTGTCGAAGGCTTTGCGCAGTATGTACTTCTCGATGCGGTCCTTTGTGATCATCTTCTCCGCTGGGTCGATGTTCATGGCGGTGTTGAGGAACTCTCGGTCCAGGAAGGGAACTCGGGCCTCGACGCCCCACGCTGATGTCGACTTGTTGGCGCGCAGGCAGTCGGCGAGATGGAGGTTCTTGACGCGGCGCACGCACTCCTCGTGGAATGCCGCCTTGTCGGGGGCGTTGTGGAAGTAGAGGTAGCCACCGAAGATCTCGTCGGACCCTTCGCCAGACAGGACCATCTTGATGCCCATGGCCTTGATCTTGCGCGAAAGCAGGAACATGGGTGTCGAGGCGCGGATCGTGGTTACATCAAAAGTCTCGAGGTGGAAGATGACGTCGGAAAGGGCGTCGAGACCCTCCTCGATGGTGAAGGTGAATGTGTGGTGCTTTGTGCCGAGGAAGTCGGCGACTTCGCGTGCAGCAATGGCATCAGGGGCGTTGGGGAGACCGATGGAGAAGGAGTTGAGTTGACCCAGAATCAGATCCGTCTGGAGCTCGTTGTTGTCGTCGATACCAACCAGTTCGCTGGGGTCCGAGGTTGTGCCGCTGGCCGAGGCCTTTGCTTCAGCCGCCCGCTTTCTTGTCTGCTCGTTCAAGCGCTGCGTCTCGCGCTGTGCGATGGAAGCGACCAAGCTCGAGTCGAGGCCACCAGACAGAAGCACACCGAACGGCACCTCGGCCATCATGCGCTTGCGCACTGATCGCTCAAACGACGTCCTCAGCTCCTTCAGGTTAAGAGGGTTGGTGGGGATGTTGGAGGGCTCAATGAGCCACTTGGGGTCGTAGTAGCGGGCGAGCTGGTCCGTCTTGGAGTCGTAGACGTGGCCGGGAGGGAAGGCAACGATTTGGTCGCAGACGGGGTGTAGGCACTTGAGCTCCGAGGCGAAGAAGACGGCGTTGGGCGTCTCGCTCGACCGGCCCATGTAGAAGGTGGTGACACCGATGGGGTCGCGGGCAGCGAGCAGTCGGTCGTTCTCCTTGTCGTGGAGCACCCACGAGAACATGCCGTCAAGGTGTCGGGGCGCGTCGATGCCATGCTCGAGGTACAGAGGGATGATGACCTCGCAATCCGAGTGCGTCTTGAACTCGTAGGGCGTCTTGAGGCCCTTGCGGAGGATGCGGTGGTTGTAGATCTCGCCGTTGACAGCCAGAGAGACGGTTCCCTCCTTGTTGACCAGCGGCTGCGCGCCAGAATCTGCCGAGTGTAAGTAGGTACGCGGATACGAAGACATGTGTCGTGGGAGCGCGGACCGACACCGACGATGCTGAGACGCTCGTGGACAAGGACTGGGACACATTAGCACTTGGTTGCTGGCACGAGGCGCTCTGCCCGCTTACTTGTGTCGTTGGCAATGTGGTTGCCACCTGCCGATTGTCAGTGATTGTGCTCGCCCGCACCGTCCTGTTTCTGGTGCTCACTCCAATCCGGACCCCGATGTCGGATCCTGCGACAGTCAGCCAATTGGCCTCACCACGACCTTGTGAGAGCCCAACTTACGCCTTGCCCATTTTCAGGGCCGTCGGCTTGAACTTGTGCACATCGGGGTGTCTGCGCGCCAATCAGTCTTTGTCCCCGTCGCCCGCCACAAAGTCTGGGAGGCAGACATGGCACACACCTGTAGCACGCGAAAATGCCGCACATGTTGACTGTGGGAGGGGGGGAGGGGAGGGGAGGGGAGGGGGAGAGATGGAGAGGGCGTCAGCCAAAGGATGGGGATGCTTTTCAATCCCCGGTAATCTAAGGTTTGACTCACTTCCGTCACAGTCACAGTAGTCAAGTGGGCTCCGGCGACGGCAAGCGGCGAGCACACTGGGCTTGCCCCACTAGCCCACGTTCAGAACGCGTCCCAGAGCCGCAGCGGCCAGCCAGCCATTCTAGTGGAGCCCGTTATCGCTCTCTGCAGGGGAGGAATGCCCATGACGCGCGCGGGGGAGCATTGGCTCGGAATGCTCGCGGCGTTGTGACTCTGGGTGCCATGGGAGATTCAGGTGTGCTGCGATTGGTGCATTGCTACGCGAAAGCACATGCAATCCACTCACCCACAGACTGTCCAATGCTGCTGCAACAGTGCAAACACTCGGCTTGCTTTCTGTCCCTCACCCGTTCTGCCCTCACGTTGCCTGTCAAGCTGGCTAGGCCTTGGCGGCCATGGTTCCGGCGAGCGTTAGTCACTTTTGACTAATATCTGCCTGTGGCACAGGCAGATACGCACAATTGAGCGAATCACGATTCTGTGTACTTGGTGATACATGGAACAACGCCCTCGGCTCTTGCCGCTCGTAACCGTACTCAATTACAGCCAAAGTCCCCCGTGACGCAGAAATCAAACACAGGAAAGAGAGAAACCGCTGAACCGCCCATGCACGTCTTGTCTTCCTTGCCCCAACCCTCATCACACTCGTGCATACCTCATCTGAGGCCCCCCATCCATTCTTCGTCAAAGATCCGGGGTCGTCGTTGGCGCGAGCCGCATGGCTTTTCACTCCCACTCCGGGTATTGCAGAAACGCTTAGAACAAGAAGTAGGCGATGAGGAAGCTCACGAGACACAAGAGCGCTGTGATCTGGACTGACACGCCGCCCGCGGGGGCTGTCTGCTGTTGCGTCGCCGTCGCGAGCTGGCCCTTTGCGTCGCGTGTCGACTCTGGCTTTCGCTGGCGGAGGCCGGCGTCGGCCTGTTGTGTCAACCGTGCAATCTGTGCCTTGGCCGCGTCGAGTTGAGCCTGTAGTTCGGCCTGGGATGTGGGGATGGCGTTTGTGACGGTTGCAGCAGCAGCAGCAACCGTCTGCTGAATGGCAGCGCCCGTGCCAGCACCGGCACCAGCACCCTGGCCGGAGGAAGCGGGATTGTACGTCTCGCGCTCCATTTCTCCCAAGTTCTTGCTGCCTGCGGGGCGGTCTTCGACACGGGAGGCAGGTCCCTGAGCGTGCTCTGTGGCGCCGCGCGCTGGAGTGACAGCAGCTTCTGACTGAGGGGACGAGAGCATCGAGTCGCGGCTGACACCGTTGGTCCTTGCAGGCGTGGAGGCGTCGCCGTCGGCGGGGAGGAAGAGGACTCTGATCTTCTTCTCCTGAATGGAAGACTTTGCCGTCTGTTCGATGTGTGCCCACTGTGTCTTGGATTAGCCAAGATGGCGTGAGACGAATGGAGATGCATACCAGCGACCCAACATTGGTGAACTCCTTGTCGGCAGTAACGAGGACAGACTGGACGAGGAACTTGTCGCGGCACTTTGCATCTGGGGCTGGGTCTTCCTTCATGGCCTGCAAGAGGACTGGCGCACGTGTTAGCTGGCTGCAACCCATGTGCGCGGAGAGGCGCGCTGGGGGCCGGTCGTACTCTGAACTTCAACATCTCGCCCAGGCTCAATGCGTCCGCTGTTGGGTCGTACACAGTATCTAGGGGTGCCTTTGTTAGCTGGCGGCCATGGGACGAGAGGGCCGAGGATGCGTACTGCTTGGGGGCGGTGGTTTTGACCTGCGAGTGGTTAGCTATCCATGCAAAGGGTACGCTCGAGGCAACGCAGCAGCGACCGAGGGCCTGCTCACCTTGAATGCGACCGGGTCAGAGTGGGGGTTCTTGAGACGGAGCGTCTGCGACACTTCCTGCTGGAAGGGACCTGCCAAACTCAGTACGTGTGTACGAGAGCATATGCGTGCAATGCTCACGCTTGAAGCCCAGCTCTACGGGGTCGAGTTCGACAGACATGACAACAGTGGGAAGAAAAGGCGGCGGGCGGGATTGGCAATCGTGGCAGTAGGAGATCCGCGGCTATGTTGTACGGCGCATGCGACAGCGGCGTGTGACTTCTCGAGGGCAACGTGTGCGATGTGCAGCGACAGGCCAGGGCGATTTGCAGGCGTGGAGTGGATGCGAGCGTGGTGCTGGTGGTGGGAGCGGTGGAGGGGGGGCGGTGGAAAGGGAAGGGGAGGCTTGTTGTCTCGCTTGCCGATGATGAATCTGGAATCGCGGCAGAGCAAGCCCGACGTCACCGTGTTTAGGTCGCAGTCCAAGAAGACCGAATTGCCATCATCACGCCCCGGACGAGCGCGATTCCAAGCCTGTTCGGTGCTATGGCAGCCACTTGTAGACACGAGAGACGGAAGCCTTTCCACGGCAAGCGCCGGCGAGCCAACCATGCAGCGTGTCTGTCAAGATGCGACCACGCGCTGCACCCGTTGGATCGGCGTGGAAGGTGCGAGAGCTCCACAGATTCGCCCGCGGTTGAGCCTTGACCCCACGCTCCTTGAGCTCCCACGCTCCAGCTCCCACGCTCCAGCTCCCACGCTCCCACTCCACACAAGCTCTGACAAGCCTTCACCGACCCCCAGCCCGACCTGCACATTCCGCCAGGCCAGAACCACCGTTTGTCGAGCTTGCCCCAGCCCGCCCCAGCTCGCCCCAGCTCCACCCTCCCGCTAGCACCAGCGACAGGGCGCCCACTTCGTCTGCTGCACCACGCTCACACCGCATCGACCACATCGCCACGCCCACCATGTCAGACCTCGACAACCTCGTCAGCATGGGCTTCGACCGCGAGCGCGCCGAGCTCGCCCTCAAGTCCAGCGGCAACCTGCAAGGCGCCCTCGACTGGATCGAGAAGAACCAAGACCGCCCGCTCGACGAGATCAAAGCCGAGCAGGCCTCCGCTGCCGAGGAGCCACCCGCCCTGCAGCCCGGCGAAGAGGCAAAGTCGCTTGTCTGCGAAGACTGCGGCAAGAAGTTCCGCTCCGTCCAGCAGGCCGAGTTCCACGGCAGCAAGAGCGGGCACGAGCACTTTGCCGAATCCACCGAAGAGATCAAACCCCTCACAGAGGAAGAGAAGAAGGCCCGCCTCGAAGAGCTCAAGGAGAAGCTCGCCGCCAAACGTGCCACCCAGGCCGAGCAGGACAGGGAAGACCGCAAGAAGAACGAGCAGATCCGCATGAAGTCGACCAAAGAGTCGCAGGACATCAAGGAAGAGCTGGAGAAGAAGGAGCGCATCAAAGAAGCCCAGGCCAAGCGCGCAGAGAAGCTCGCCGACCAGGAAGCCAAGCGCAAGGTGCTGGCCAAGCTCGAGGCCGACAAGCAGGAGCGCAAGAGGAAAGCCGAAGCCGAGAAGGCTGTGCGTGCAGGCCAGGCCCCTCCGCCTGTCAAGCAGGACACAGGCCCTACCTCGTCCGGCCCCACCACGAGCAAGCCCGCGAGCGCATACACCGACGCGAGACTAGCCCTACAGACGGCCGCCGGCCGCGTCATGAAGACGTTCCCCGTCGAGACCACCTTGTTCGAGGTTGCGCATGCCCTGGAGCAGCACGGCACAACCGTCAATACCTTCACCACAAACTTCCCCAAGAAGACTTACGACAGGAGTGATTTTGGTATGACGCTGAAGGAGGCCGGCATGGTGCCTAGCGCTGCCTTGATCATCGGCTGAGCTTGGTTTCGGTTTTCGCTTCCGCTTCTACACACGACTGTCACGAAAAGATGCATTTGGAGGCGTTTGGGCGGCGATCAAGTAGTGCTGAAATCTAACACCCGAGGTTCCATGGACACGAAAATGCCATCTGAAGCTTCGAGGCAGAGCTGGTTGATTGTACAGACGCCTTTCTCTCCGTGACGCCTGCTGATGCGCTTCCACCCACAATACATAATGCCCAACAACTCAGATCATCATGCCCGGTCGAGAATCATGCTAGTTGAGAACAGGATACTAGTCGTACTCATCGTACCCGCCATCATAACGTCCCATCTCTCTCTGCGTACTGCACCACTCCTCACTCGCCAGTCCTCTTTCCTTCCTCCTAACCAACGTTTCCGCATCCTTGCACCAATCGCACGCAAAGTCGCACGGCGGGACTTCTTCATCTCCAAAGTACTTTGCGACAATCTTATGCCGGCACCTATTCGTCGCCTCGCAGTAGTCTACCAGGGCTTGCAAGCTCTTTGCGCGATGGAGCATCTGCTGTTGCTGGGCGGCTCTGGCGTCGCCCTTGATGGGCTGGCGCGCCTGATCGCGCGCCATGAGCATGGCAGCGCGGTCGCGGTCCTCACGTCCGTAGTACAGGATGCACACACTGGCTTTGCCGTCTCGGCCTGCGCGGCCGGCTTCTTGGTAGAAGCCCTCGAATGACTTGGGCATCTGCCAGTGCACGACAAATCGCACGTTTTCTTTGTCAATGCCCATGCCGAATGCTGTCGTCGCGACGACTACATCGTAGCCTTCTTTGTTCGCGACCCAGCCGGCTAGCGTGTCGGTTCGCTCAGTGTGCGCGAGGCCGGCGTGGTAGGGCTTTGCGCCTATGCCGTCACTGCGGAGCCGGGCAGCTAGGGACTCGCAGTCTTTGCGGAAGAGTGTGTATATGATCCCAGAAACGTTGTCTGTACGCTGTTGCTGTGACGCTAGCTGGTTTGCTCGCTCTGAATGGGCACGGCGCGCGTGAACGTTTCTGAGCCAGGAGAGGAAGTCGGAGTAGTGATCATCTTCGTCGCATTTGAAGCGGACTTCGTAGTGCAGGTTCGGACGGCTTGTCGACATGCGGAAAATGCGTAGCTTGAGAGGGTCAAGGGCCATGGTTTTGATAATGTCGTCGCGTACGCGGGAGGTCGCAGTAGCTGTAAGGCATATGATGGGGACGTCAGGGAACTCCATCTTGAAGAAACAGAGCTGTTGGAAGGAAGGTCGGAAGTCGTGGCCCCATTCGCTAACACAATGGGCTTCGTCGACCGCTATGCGTGCGAGCTCTTTTTGCGAATGGATAACTCGCAGGATCTTGCGGAAATGATCGGTCGCGCAGTACTCTGGGGTTACGTAGAGAAGTCGAGTCAGAGGGTGACCACATTGGAGATCGGCCAGTATGCGTTCCCTATCATGTCGTTGGATTGTGCTATTGACTGTCTCGACCTTGATCTTCGAGTTACGCATGGACGCGACTTGGTTGTTCTATGGCATGTTAGTCGTTTCACGTCATCGGTTGAAATGACTTACCATGAGTGCTAGTAGCGGAGAAACGACAATGGTAACTAGTTTATCAGCGGTTGTACAATCGTCCACTCTGAATAAGACATACTGCCGATATCAACAACAGCAGGCAGCTGATAGCACAAGCTTTTGCCAAAGGAAGTGGCTGCCTGCAGAAAGACGTCTTCGCCCTCCAGAGTAGCCATAATGACTTCGCGCTGTAAAGGGCTGAGGTTGGTTAGAATACACTATGAGAACAACAAGTCATGGACGTACCGGAAACTTGGCTTCTTGAAGACTCTCTTCAGTGTGAAGTCAATGTTCGAATACGGCCTCTTCCGCTTTCCAGGCATCTTCAGATGTCAAGTTGAAGCCTTAAGCTTCGTGCAGACTTCCACGATCAGGAGCTACCGCTCAAGGAGAGTGGTCGAGGGTATCCGTTCAGATTTCCGCACGATCATTGTTGTTGTTTACCCGGACTCTTCTCACATGGAAGCCGCCGTGAGGTGCAAAAGCGATAGACGCGTCGCGGCGAAGCGCGAACATTGAACTTCTGCGCGAGATCACCTGTTTTTGCTTGACCAATCAAACTTTTCTGCGTCCACCTCTTTCGCCAGATCACCACCACGACATAAGCGAAGACGAGCCAAGCACCTTGCGAAGCTAGCCTCGCACATGGTCACCAAGGGCAGCTTTTTAGACAACTACCGTGTGCCTTTGGGTGGCACAGAGACACTTCACCACACCACCGGTTCTGCATGATCTGACGGCACGATTTATGCGGCCGTTATCCAATAATAAAGAACGATGGCGGCTGCAGTTCAAACAGGAGTTATTCCTCTAGGTGTTGCTCTGCAAGTAATCATTGCGTGTCCACCGAAGGACCGTGTGGCTTTGGCGGCAAAGGTAGCCAAGCTCGAAAAGAAGATTTTCCCGTCGAGCGAGGCCTTCGACTACACCGTTGAACTGAAGAAGAAGAACATTGGGCTAATTCTGGCCTCAAGGACAGGAAGCCAGGAGCTTGTCGGTTACCTCGTGTTCCAACGGTTGAAAAGCCAGGCCTGGCTACACAAGCTGGCCACTATTGAACAAGAGAGGGGTAAAGGTATCGCCAGGTGTCTCATACATTCCCTTTGCCAGCAAATGAAAAAGGGAGGCTGTCGAACAATCGTTTTGTGGGTTGATGAAGCTCGCAACCCAGCTAGGGCTCTGTACGCATCTTGCGGGTTCCAGCAAATCGAGCGGCTTCCAGGCTACTACGGTCCAGGGCGAACAGCCCTCAAAATGGAGCTGGCTATTGCAGAATGAGTGTGGAAGCCATTAATTTGCGTAGTCCATGGCTGGTCTCAAGTATGCGAAGGTGGCAGGATGGTCCTCCCTTGCAGTCGCAGCCCCTCTGCTCTTTTGCCATCTTCACATTCCTCTGCTATCGCTCCAACAGCACGTAAGGCGTACGGTGCGTCTACCTGACCACGCGTTCAAGCGCGGCGACGAATTCCAGGGCTCAGAAAGAGATGGCTGTCAGTTACGAAAGGCTTTCAGCATGTCCGCTCCTAAGATCTACACTCACTTCTGCAACGACCGACACTTGTGACTTGTTGCTATGGCAGTATTACTACTGTAAGAATTTTGTGACTTGTTACCGAACCAGCTGACAGTATCCGTAGTGCCATGGCGATGCACATTGCGGTATTCGCTGCCTTGCTCAGTATTGCTGAAGCAGTGCCGCAGATTAACTACCCTCTGAATTCCCAGTTCCCACCGATCGCGCGTGTTAGCGAGCCTTATGTTTTTCAGTTTGCGTCAAATACCTTCAAGACGGATTCAGGCAGCCTGTTGTACTCTTTGAACGAGAACCCCTCTTGGCTTTCAATAGACGGAAAGACGGGAACACTTTCCGGAACACCCAGAGTGTCTGATGTGGGCAATGCATCCTTCACTATCACTGCTGCTGGGTCTGCTGGAGCTGTCGCAAACATGGAATCGACCTTGATTGTGTCCAAGGACGATGGACCTCAAGTGAAAACGAATGTCTCACAAGCATTGTCTGCGGCAGGCTCTCTGTCAGGCCCAACAACCATATCCGCCAAACCATCCCAAGATTTCGAAATCACTTTTCCTCCTGACACGTTCGATTCGGGCAACAAGCTATCGTACTTTGCGACTCTCTCCGATCACACCCCACTGCCTGCCTGGGCCAGCTTCGATGCGTCGTCATTACGCTTTGCAGGGACCACTCCGCCAACGACCACGCCACAGTCTTTTGGCGTACTTCTGATCGCTTCCGATACGCCAGGATACGCTTCAGCTACCGTGCAATTTACGCTAGCAATCAGCACCCATGAACTATACTTCCAGCCTGCCTTTCAAACCTTGAATGTCACGAAAGGTGGAAACGTGCACCTCACAGACCTCAAGAGCAAGCTTTACCTTGACCAATCACCTATCAGTGACAGAGACATACAGTCGTCGTCAGCTGAACCGTCATCCTGGCTGAATTTCGACGGCAACTCGTTCGACGTTTCTGGAACGGCACCCACTGAACTCTCGTCACAAGACCTAACGATAACGGCGATGGACATATACGGGGCTTAGCCGAGTATACTGTCCACTTGAACGTCGTTTCAGAACTGTTCGCTGGAACGGTCGGCGCGCTCAATATTACTCTTGGAGAATTCTTCAAGGTCCAACTGTCACGATCTATACTTACAAAAGATGACGAAGTCGTAAAATTTGACTTCGCGACATTGACAGATCATATGCACTTCAACCCAACCACGTTCACGATCTTTGGGACTGTGCCTGAGGATGTGTCACCGCAGGTTGTACAGTGCTCCATGATGGCTACCTCCAAGAACGGAATCCTAATAGAATCTCAGCCATTCAGCATCAAACTCCTGGAAGGGAAGGGCGCTACGACCGATGACTCCACGCTCTCCGGCCACGGTGATACCTTCGACACCGCCAAGACTGACACCAGCGGTCAACGCGTGGGTATTATTGCTGGCATCGTCATTGCGTCCGTCGGCGGCGCTGCATTGTTTGCTGCATGTATCTTCTGCATATGCCGAAGAAGGAAGCAGGTCAAGGGCTTCTTGATCCCTAAGCCTGCAAGCCCAAGGAGTCCAAGGAAGTCTGAGATCTCGCGACCAACGTTTATACCTATTGGCTGGCCAGACATTGAGGAGGAGGATCTCGAGAAGGGCATAGATCGTGATGCCTTTCTGGAGCGCACCCCAGAGCATGCCCCCAAACTTGACATCGACCTACCTCACGACCGCAGGGACAGTTTTTCGGCGACAGACTCGATGGGCGATGCGGACACAACGATACTTGACACATTCGGTGAGTCGTCGTGGGGTTACATCCGTGATGACTCTGCTCCGTCAGATCACCCCCACGAGTCGATGAAGATTCCCGTCGAACTGGCAAAACGGTCTTCTCATACACCAATGAACTCGTTCCGAAAGCACAAGCGCCAAACTACAACAGTATACCAGGACCAGATTCACCGCAGTACGGGACTACCAGTCAATCGGCGCATAACAGGAATGGGTACGTGTTGACTACCGCTATCAAGACTGAACGCTAATGTCTTGATAGTAAGCACATACCGTTCTTACACCCCCACACCACCCCTCCATACCATGTAATTGTGCCTGCGAGGCACTCTTAGTCTCATGACCCCGTGCTAACTTTGGTCATCAGGGACACGGCCGCCACACTTATTCCCCATCGAGGAGTAACAACAACTTTGGCTCACTTCGCCGAGTCATGAGCTCTAGCTCCTATTCTCGACGCACGAGCAGTCTTTCTACAGTCCCTACAGCCTATCCTCAAGCACCGACCTCTCGATCTCGACGACCAAAAGTGACAACGCCAATAGAGGAGCGACATAGCATACGCGTAGTGCCTTCATCCACGGGCAGTAGTCTCGCCGATCGTCGCACAATGGAAGATAAGCGCAGCTCCTACATTCGGAAGCGAGCATCTGCACAATCACCGTTTTTCAGCGCGGGTTACCGTGCGTCATCTTCGAGCTATAGGTCTCCACCTGCTTTCCTCTCAGAAGAGCAAAAGAGATCACGAAATTTCTTCTCGCCATCAAGAGCTAATACTATTGTTAAGCCCGACGATGATGTTGAGGAAGGTATGGAAAAGGAGGTACCCGAAACACCATCTGAAGAGAGGTCCAAGCCCAGGTTTCCAGGCACTCTACGCAAGTGCCGATCGACCAAGTCTCTGGCCAACCGTGATACCAACACCAAGACAATGCCTCGACCTGCCACAACCATTGCCACATCTAGCACTGGTATGGGCCGGCGAGTGAGTACTCGGAAAAGTCTGCTCGTGTCGGAACTGAAAGCCAGTCTGAACGACCTCACGGGCTCCGAGATCTACGACAACGCTGACCTGAGTGAGAGTGTCTACACCGATGAAGAGAATGACGTTGAAAATTATGGCAGACGCACCGCTGTCAAACCTGGTTATTTTACACTTCCCCCACTAAAGCTCGACTCACGACGCAGCGTACAGCAGGAAAAGCGAAAGAGCAAGCGTAACAGCAACCCTGACAAGACCGACAACAGAGGAATGAAGCGAACTAGTGAACGCGAACCTACACCACACTACCTTGCAAAGGAGCATGGCGGAAAGGAGAACATGTCATCAACCTACACCCTGGGCAAAATCACTTCTATTCCAGAGACCAAAGTCATCTCAAGAGCTGCCCTATCGCCCGTAGAACCAATTTCCTCCAATGCCGCCCGTCACTCCCAAGCAGCCACGATCCCACGCAAGTCAATTCTACGCGGTACCCAGCCTCGTCCCGTGTCTCGGGCTGGGTCCCTAGCGGGTTCCACTCAGGAACGTCACTCGCGCAGGTCTCTGCACTCACGCCAACCGTCTCAAGTTTCTGGTACGAGAAGGACTCCTCGCGGGCACTCGCGCTCCCAATCCTCTGTGTTCCCATTCTTCGACCCCAGCATCACCGAAGCAGACGCAGACAGCATCGGCGCTGCTATCACCACGCCTACACCAGTAGGTAAAGCGGCGCAAGACCCCCGCATCACACGCGATCTCTCAGGCAACCTGCTTTATCATGGCGACGAAACGCTGGGGAGCAGCAGTGTCGTGTTCACCCCACCCCCACCCAGCAACCGCTACACTGCTGTACCCTCAGGCGTACCTTTGCGGCAAAGTGCAAGCCTGGCGCTGTTTCCGCAGGGCTCGAGTGTTGCCGAGTTGAATGGAGAGAGGGAACGCAACCCGCTCAGCGTGGCCGGCGCACACATAGACGTGGAGAGAGCTGAGACACCGGGCAAGACGAGGAGGACGTGGGGCGAGGGACTGAAGAGCTTCGTTAGCAGGGGGAGTCTGTGGGGGTGGGAGAAAGAGAAGGATGATGTCAAGGTATTTGTGTAAGGCTTGTGCTTTGGTTGATAAATGGGATGGTGGCGTTGGTTCTCGATATCCCTCGTGGCAGCGACTTAGCGGTATGTAGCGCTTAGGTAGAAAACAATCGTGTGCTGAATAAAGACAGGCAGACGCATTTACATGGAAGGTCTCTTCATTACCCGTGCGTGACTTGGTATTGTGTGATTTACTTTTGCTCTAGGTGAAGACGCCTCTACGCCTTCTGGTATTCATTTACAAGGTGCTCGATTAAAACTCCGGCCTCTCCCAACCTTAACCCAAATGATGGTAAATCCCAAACGCCGCCCATGCACATTTCGCATCCCGCCGGTTACAACTGGATATCATTATTCAGCAGGCGGACCTCCTCGCCGGGCTTGAAGGCCGGCAGGCCAATATACGGGCAGCCGTCACAGCGGAAAGCGTCGCCGAGGGCACAGTTACCGCAGCTGCCGACCTTACCCTGGACGGTGAAGTCGACTTCGTCGAGCAGGTCGTCTGCGCCGAATTTCATCATGTTAAGAGTGGCGTCGGCGTCGGCGCGCTTCGCGGCGTCTTCGGCTTCGATCTTCTCTTTCATGCCGCACGTGCAGTCCTTGCAGGCGCGGCGGCGCTTGCCGGCTTTGGGGCGACACTCGGGCGCTGTGGTTGGGTTAGTCGGTGTTGGGGGTGTAGGAGGGAGGAAAAGGCACTCACGCTGGATGACGGGGCGGGCCATGTCTTCCTCTGTGATGAGGTCGTCTTCGTCGATCAGGTCGTCGTCCTCGCCGGTGATGATGGGGTCATCCAAGTCGTCGCTGAAGTCGACGAAGCCTACGCCTAAAGGCTTCGTAGGCTCGGGCGAGGGTCGCTTGCCGTTCAGGTTCAGCGGGACTGAGCCGTCTGCGTTGACAGCCTGGACAGCGCCATTTGTGGGGGAGCGCCGTTGACACCGTTTGTGCCGTTTGCACCGTTCGCCGCCTTCTTCCTGCCAAACTTCAAGGGTATCGACACGGGCTCCTCCTGTGCGGGCTTGGTCATGCCCTCTGCGCCCTCGACCAGGCCAGCCAGAATGGCTTCTGTCTTCTCTGAGCCCTGCAGTGCACCCTCCTGGCTCTTGAAGACGCCGCCGACCTTCAGGGCACTGACAATCTTGTGCATGACATCACGCACGAGCAGGGCGTGGCTCTCGCGCGAGGTGCCAGCGGCGTCGGTAAGGAGGAGCACGACATCGTATGTAGAGGCCGGGAGGCTTGCCAGACCGGCAGCAACGCGGTCCAACATCTGCAGATCGGTCGAGGAGCGGTCATGGATCTCATATATACTGTTCAGCTTCTCCGGGTGCGCGGCAACGGAAGGTGGCGCGACAATGAGTGTTCGTGAAGCCATGGCGGGGTCGTGGTGGGGTGGGGGAAAATGGACTGAAGTGGTGCTCAGGCGTCGTGAGGAACGTCAATCGTAAGTCGAGGAATCAAGGAAAAGAAAAACAAAAGAATATGACTCTCTTGGACGCTGAGCAATCAACGTCGCGATATTGCCGCATTAGACTAAACTTTGCGATTCCACTGCCGGCGCTCGGAGAACGCACTTCAGTGGCGCGTCGCAGTCATCAGCCACGCGATTGGTCGATGGCGGGCTCGAGGACAGTCATCGAGCGTGACCGTCAGGCGACAGGGTCGGTCCAAAGTCGGCCGCTGGACCCGCTTTTGCAGCAGTAGTCAAACAGCCAAACCTGGGGTATCCAACGCCGTCGAAGCACCACCAGGAGACATTTGCGTAGGTAGCACAAAGCCAGCTCCCCACCCTCAGTCTGCACGAGGGGAGGCATGGGATTTGCTGTGCTCAACGCTGTAATGAGGTCTTGGAGACTCCTGGCTGTGCTCAACGCTGTGATGAGGCCTCGAAGACGCCTGTCTGAGCATGGGTGCCTACGTCGAGTCCTCTCGTTCACTTCGCTGTCAGGTACCGCATGACGTAACACCTTGCAGTCTGCAGCCCCCGAGCATCAGGAACCGACATTTTTTTACAGTGCGGGAAGACTGCGTAGCACGCCGGAATGCTGCTCGTGGTTGTCAGGGTGGCTGATGCAGAGTTTCGAAGTGCTTCCATGGCTGTTTACAGGGTCCACTGCTAACGGTGATATAAAGGGAAGTCGCGCCTGACCCCGCTCGTTCCAGCTCGCGTGCTCTTGCGACTTACTTTGATCTCACCTCACACGTAATCTCCAGCAATCGCACTCATCACTTGTACTCATCACTTGCACTGAACCACCTTCAATCTCCCACCGACGGTTACTCCGCAAAGTATGTGCTCGCGGCCGTGCTGATCGCAATGGCAATGGCTCCATGCAACTACGCCATATGCATCACGAGACCATTCTGACGTGACCCTTAGACCCACTAGTAGCTTCGAGCTCCCCGTGCCTGCACTACTTCAACCTCGGTGCCCGCCTTTGACTCTTACTTCACACAACTTGTGCTCAATCATCCCAACCATCTCCAAACAGTAAGTTGCTACCTTCCTGCTCACCGTCCCACTACATTGAGCTTCCATGAAAACATCAAGCTCAATGCTGATGCTCAAGTGGACAAAGAGACCCCTATCCTTCTTGCTCACGTTTGACAGTGACTCGCTCTCACAAGTGGACTGACCGTGACCATGCCGGCATTGCCGATGGCAGTGCTGAGCGTGAGTCGAAGCTTCCTCGTTACTTCGCCAAGTCAGGCCATGCCGACACTGACCCTACCAAGACTAAGAAGGACGGCAGTGGAAAAGGCAATTGGTACGTCAGACCTCCATATGCTACACTTGGAGCCGTCGACTAACAAAACACCAGGGGCCGGGAGGGCGACGAAGTCGAAGACATGCCATACAACATGAACAATGCGCGCCGCCGCAGCAACTCATCCACCCACCAGCTCAAAGACTTCAAGACCAAGTTCGAGACCATCGAGACCGAGCCTGTCTTCGAAGAGGAGCTCCACGGCGCCATGGGCGAGGAGCTCGAGAAGCAGAGCACCACCTCCAGCTCCAACAAGAGCATCGATGAAGAGGATGGCGAGAGGAAGTTGTAGGATAAAGGTCGGCCTAGGCTTCACGGCTCAATCCCGCAGGGAAGCCCATGGATGCTACATGGTATAAGTGAAGGAGGCATGACTGCAGACCAGTTGGGTGATTGGTCTGTCGGAAGACAATGCTCTGGTCCTGAGATCCACCGCTCTTAAGTGTACTGTGTGTATAACGTCTGACGCGAACATGGCAATTTGTAACAACTCGGAGAAAAGAGACACAAATATAAAACCAATCAAACGTCCACAACGAGTCGAAGCAAAAGTGAGGTGATTGAGGCGGATGGGAGCGTCTGCACAACCCCCAAACATCAAACCAGAGGTACACCTATACATCCAGCACTTGATTCGAATGGTGCTTCCCGATTCCAAAACGCCATCGCTATGCAAAGAAACAAATGTCCTCTACTTCCTCGCCCGTTTCTCACTCGGCTGGCTCCCCTCGCTGAGCTCACTGGCGCTCCTCTTGTGCCCTGCGCCTTGACTGGTAGCACGGCTCGTTTGGGCAGCGCTTTCATCCTCGCCTTCTGCATCGACATCGTCGGCGTCGGCGTCAGCGTCGGCATTTGCATCAGCCTCGCTGTTCCCTCCATCTTGGGCTTGGGCTCGGGCATCGTCGTCGCCATTGTCTTCGTCGTCATCGCCATCGTCGCGGTCCGCGTTGGCCGGCGTGTTCTGCGCGCCCGTATCGTCTTCGCCCTCGGCATCGTCGTCCTCGTCGTCCTCGTCGGCGCCGTCCTCGTTGCTGTCGCCCATGGGCGTGCCATGACCACCCGCAGTCTCCTTCTTATGGGCATGTGCATCGGCATCAGGGCCCTCCTGCTTGACGGCAGCGCTGCCCGTGCCTGCGCGCGCGGCTTTCATGCGGCTCAGCACCCTGCACTCGCCCATTTCCTTCTCTTTGACTTTCCGCACGTCGAGCAGGCGGCTTACTTTAGCTACGAGCTGCTCGAACACGTCGGCGACTTTGCTGGTCGGGAGCGGGATGATGTCTGGGACGCCTAGCTCTTGCAGCGCGGATGCGATTTTCTGCGTCTGTACGTTGGATTTGGCTTGGCGCATCTTCAGCAGTTTGTCGGAGCCAAAAGTTACGCCTGAGGTGAGGCGATCATGCGTCGAGACGGCGAAGCGGTGTTCTTGGTGGGGGACAGGGTTTTGACGGGAGTCTGCGAGGGCGCCGAGGGAGGGAGCGCCATGCTGGTTCGTCGGTTTGCAGAGTTGGAGGATACGCCTGCGGGTGTGTTGATCATGTCGTTTGCCGAGAGGGAGAGGCGGCCGGGCGCATTAGAGCCGCCTGATGAGCGCTTCTTACTGCGGTCCTGCTGGAAGAGTTGCTGAAATAATGCCTGCAGCGCGGCACTAGATGTGAAGGATTGCAGGCCTGCCGCGGTGGAGGTGTTGGCTTGCGGCGCATCAAGACGGGAGCGGAGTTCTTCGCGTTCGGCATCGAGGCGTACGGCGGCCATGTTAATGCGTTGCAGTTCTGTAAGCAGGAACTCTTCTTCCTTGACTTCGTCCATGTTTCTGTTCATGAGCGCTGTGGCGAGCATCTTGCGGTTGCGCTCCATGACCGGGTCGAACTTGGACAGCGTTTCATAGAGGCTGTACTGGTCGGCGTCCATCTGAACCTCTGGGATGCGGAGCTTCATCAGCTTAGCAGAAATGTCGTAGAAGCGTGCCTTCATCTCCTCGAGGGAACGTTCCTTATCTCGCGGGGGTGCGAACGGCAACGTAGCCATGGCGTTTGAATCAGCATCACCGTTGTCCTGCTGTGCAGCTTGCGCGAGCTCTCGCTCCCGTCTCTTGAGCGCCTGCCATTCGTAGCGATCCCAGATTACTGCCCACCGGTACGAGTAGTCCTTCACAATGCCAAATAAATAGTCTGTCTCCTCTCGGCTCCAGTCATCGCTCTGTAGATGTGCATCGTATTCTTCGTCTGTAAAATCGGGCATATCGACCGTGATGTTGTACTTGACGTAGTCGGCGCAAGATTCGATGTAATCCGTAGGTCCGCTGTCCAGCATCGCGGCATCTTCGCCTTCCTGTACCGGCGGTGGTGCCATGGGTTTGCGCCGCCAATGTTTGAGGACGAGACCGTCGGAGCGTGCTGGATTCGTAAACGGCTGTTGGATCCTGGACCATGCAGTTAGAGCCTGATTTTGTATGGTAAGTTGTATTATAGTTACCATTTCTTTGCAGGGCCGGTGCTCTGCCTCTTCGCACGGTACGCCTTCTTCTCTTCGTAGACTGCGACCGGTGGTGGTCGCTCGCCGTACAACGCTGCGACTTCACGCGCAACGCCCTCTATTCACAAGCTTTAGCGGCAGTCCTTTGCCGAGCCCAAACATGTTTATGAATGCTTCCAGAACGTACGTACGTATTCTTTTCGATCCCCCACCCTTCTTCGACTTCTTCTGCGCTGTTGGGGGTGCTACATCGCCAACAGGCAGCCCGAGCATATCGCGCACATCGCGACCTGACGCCATCGCGACTGAGTTTCTATTCGATCCGGCGGGGTGAAAGCGTTGGAAAGGTTCGTTGTTGATGGTTTTGCAGGGGCGTTGTGAGCGTGTTGAAATGTCGCGCGGGAGCGGCGCCAAGCCCGTGTCATGTCACTTTCAGAGGTTCACAGTAACAACACCGGGAATAGTCTTACTTTGCCATACGCAAACACCCATAAGTAGTTCCATGGCGCACAGTTGGGATTTTTTTGGAAGATTCGTCTCTATTTGCTCCACTCTCCTTTAACTAAAACCGCCAGAATCCATCGCTCTCTTCCACAATACAGAAAACTCCCAGCGAAGGAGACCCTTTTACATGCTATGTTTTTCTCCTGCCGTAACACAAACATGAAATGATAACGATGATGAATGAGATGCCAACTTCGTACCACCAAAGACGCAACGCCGCGTACGCCAGTATAAATGACTTGGGGAGAACAAGCTGCTGTGCAGGTGCAGCTCGTTGCCTCGAAAGCCGGGCTGAAGAAGATGATGATGGAAAGAAGAGATCCAGGCTGGCGTCGAGGTGGTTCGGTCGTCGTGAGAGTATTACCTAAGATACCGGAAGGAGATTTCGATCCCGTCTATCAATCATTACAAAATACCTATACAGGAAAAAAATATGGCCGATAAAAGCTCGCTCAAGGAACGAACTCCAGGATGCAACGCAATACGCAGGAAATCACATGTGACAACACCACTAGTTGCTGCCTCCGCCGCAGCAGAGGACCTTGGACAGCTTCTGCATGAAACCTTCCTTCTCAGGCTCCTGCCGCGCTGGCTGCTGAGTGTTCGGGCTTTGTGCAGGGGTTGCGCGGTTCTGGTTCGCGTTCAGGTTCGGCTGGCTGTGCTGGAATTGTGCCTGGTTGGAGGCTGCGTCGGGTCGTGCCAGCTCTCCCATACTCTGCCTCTTGACCTCGGCTCCACGTGCTGTTTGGTCCCTTGGGCTTCTTCCGGGCTGGGCTCGTGTCGCCCCGGGCTTTGGGAGAGGCTCGTTTAAACGATGGTGGTCGACGGGTAGGTGCGTCTTGGGCTGCCTATGAGGCTGGCCGTGAACATTGACGGCGGTGGAAGAGTTCTGGTGGATGTTGGAATGGTGCATCTGTTGAACGGCCGAGGAGTGGGATTTCATTACCTCCCAACCCTTTCCATTGTTCAGCTTCATCCAGTCGTATTCGCCGTCCTCAACCTCCCCAGTGCTCTTAAGCGCCTGGGTGAATAGTTCACGCAGGTAGTCGTAATCAGGTGTGTCCTCGAAGCCGAGGTTACGGACGTAGCTCAGGTACTTGTTGAACTCCTCTATGAGTCGTTGTTAGCGGTTTCAGAGTAGGGTGACAATGTAATAACGTACCAGGAAGCTGTCGCAGAGGTCCTTGATAGGAGTCGTCTGCTTCTTCTCGCCAATCTTCTCGTACTTTTGCTTGTTGGTGGCAGCCTTGAGGCCTTGCCATGGGAGGCCGCCGCGGAGGAAGTACATGAAAACGTGACCCAGAGCTTCCAGGTCGTCCCTACGAGACTGTTCGCGTCCCAGATGGGTGTTGATACTCATGTAACGCGCCGTACCAGAGAGCGACTTGCGCTCCCTGTAGGGAATGTGCTGCTTCGTCTTGGGGTCACGGTATTGCTTGGCCATACCGAAGTCAACGACGTGAATCACATTAGCACTCTTGGAGCCTGGTCGGCCAATGAGGAAGTTGTCGGGCTTGATGTCGCGGTAGATGAGGTTCTTCTCGTGGATGGTCTGAACCCTCGACAGCTAAGGATAGGTTAGCATTTGAGCGTCATAGCAGCATCATGGGGACGCACCATCTGCTTGGCGACCATGACAACGGTCTTGATGGAGAATTTCCTGTTGCAGTGGTCGAACAGGTCCTCCAAGCTGGGACCGAGCAGGTCGATGACCAGAATATTGTGCAGACCCTCCTGGCCGAAGTAATAAACATTAGGGATCCCGGCTGCAATGGGGTCAGTTGAGTCGGTGTATGTGGTGGAGAGCAAGTGTGGATGCAGGCAGGCACGGTTGGTGGAGACAGCGGTGATGTCGAGCACGAGACAGCAGCAGCAGCCCGGAGGTTGGGTGCGAGGGGTGTTGGGTCAGGCACGACATGCACATGAAGGCAGGTGCAGGGGCCAAGGCAGCGTCCGAGGTGCAAGGCGTGCCTTTGCTCGCTCGGACGGGGCGACATTCGGGTGAATAGGGGCAGCGAGAGAACTTACGGCAGCCGACGAGGATCTTGTACGTGCGGTATTCATCGCGCAGTTGGGGGCGTCGCTCTTGCGCGGCTCGAACTTGATGGCGACCTGCTGCTGGTTGAGCAGGTTGGTGCCCTCGAAGATGACGCCAAAGGAGCCCTCGCCAATCTTCTTGCCGACGCGGTAGTGTACGCCGACGACGTTGGAGGAAGTGCTGCCGCTCGCCATGATGGGTGAGAGGTCAAGGTCGAGGTGCAGGTGCAGGTGCAGCGACGGGGACGGGGGCGGCGGGCGGTGAACGCAGGAGAGACGCGGTGCGGTGAGCAATGGGGGTGGAAGGGCGTCTCCGGACGTGGGCTGGGGCTATGCAGGCGGTAGGCCGGCGAGTCGTCTAGGTCTCCAGCGTCGAAGATGGGCGACGGGCAGGCGGCGGGGCTGCTGCAGCGGGCAGCTGGGCAAACAATGGAGAGTATCGCTGCGCAGGCAAAACAATGGGCGGTGGTGAGGACAGGAGAGTGATCGACTCGCGATGGAAAAGACGTGGGACCTGGGGTGCGAGCAGGACACACAGGCGGCTGGACTGCACAGGCGCTAGGCCCGCTTCCAGCAGCGTCAGTGCGCCCTAGGGACAGCATTCATTCACGACGGCCGTGTACGGTACCAAACATCTACCATGCAACAAACATTTACCATCTACCTCTACCAACAACTAGAGAGCCCAGGATGGGCGTCTGGCCGCTGACATGCACTCAACACCGACAGCCCCGTCACTGGCAAACAGAGAGCCAGAGCGTCGCTCGTTATTGCACGCCCCGGCTGTCCGTCTCGGCAGCGGCCGTCCTTGTTATTGTTGTTGTTGTTCTTGTTGTTGTTATTGCGGTTGTTGTTGCTGTTGCTGTTGCTCTTGCCGTTGCCGTAGCCGTAGCTGTAGCTGTAGCCGTAGTCGTAGTCGTACTCGTCGCCGTCGCCGTCGTTGCTGCTGCATGCACACCCATACTGTCGCCTCGTACCTGCGTGCTCTGCCCATTCCCTCGGCCGTGAGCTCGTTTAGGAAGGAACGCCCTGTGAATCGCCCATCAAGCGCTGCACAGCTCCAGCGCGTACCTATGCGGCCTCAGTACTGCCGCACCGCCGCACCCATTGACGTCTACCGCCCAGCCTCATCGCTGCCACCCACCGCCTCGCCGTCTGCACCAGCTGGCACGCCATCCGTCGCCTTGCCGTCCTGCGACGCTTTTCTCCTTTGTGCAATGCATGCCCGCCGCCATGCCGGCACCTGGGCAAGTGGACTGCCTGCACTCCCAAAACGGTCGCTGGCCTTGATTGGAGCGCCTGGCTCGAGCCACCCCGTGCCCTGAACCGCCCCACGGCCCACTCGAGAAATGAACCGGTTCGCATCCATGAACGGTCTGGAACCGTTGTGCAGTCTGTGCAAGCATGCCAATGCTTTTTGTGTAGATACACATCTACATACACGTGTAGCTAGCACATAATCAAAATATGCATGGCTTGTCGTGCGCCACCCTGCAGAAATGACGCCTGCCAACCCTATCACTATCACTAATCCACTGTTGCTCTTGCTGTGGCTGCAAACCCACCAAGAAAGAGCCTAGGAAAAGCGCCGTTGCAGGCCGCTGTGCTCTTTTCGAAACGCCGTGCCCAATGCTTTCCCATGCAGTTCGCCCACATGAAACATAAACCCGCATCTCCAAACCCGCAATCGCTACCCTGTCCTACACCCTACGTTGCCTACGATTCCTGCATCGCTACATCTTGATCCTGCTCCGCGCCGTTGCCAGCCTCATCTCCGACAGCTGATACCCCAGCTGCTAGAACTACGTCCTCCTCACCAGACTCGGCTTGGGCCGAAGAGCTTCGCACGAGCTCCCTCTTCTCCGCCACATACGCGTTCTTGCCTGCTCTACACGCTGCCTTGAACCACTGGTCGAGCCGGTTCTTCTCCAGGTTTTCTTGCAACACCTCGTCATCAAGTAGGTTGTCTTTGATGATTGGCTCGCGCAGGTCTTCGAGTGGGAAGCGCACGCAAAGCTCTCCATGCGTACCACCCGCACCCACCAATGCTGCGAGCTGCTTGGGCCATACAACACGGTTATGCTCGTCAATATCTGAACAACTGTTAGCTGCATCATGCGCCATCCAAAACATGCAAACGTACCCATCAACCTCATGAGACCCCGGAAAGTCCACCCAACATGGGTCGAGAGCAGGAACTCCTCGAGTGTCGCATCTGAAATGTCCCTGGTATTGTTGATCTCAGCCCAGTTGTCCTTGTTGCAGAGTCGCTTCCAGATTAGCTTCAGCAGCCCATCGCGTGTTGTTCGGTGGATGCTATGCCAGTTGGCGGCTAGGACCCTGAGCGCAAAAGTGAACTCGTTGGACTGCATCAACGATGTCGGTTCCCTCTCGCCTCGATCGTTCATCAAGGTAAGAATATCAATCATCAGCGAAGGATCAATGACCTTGTGGTGGATAAGGTTCTCAAACCCTTCCTTGAGGAGTGATGCGTGTGCTGGTCGTTCTTGAATGGGACCCTGCGCATACTCCTCCATGAGAAGGTTCAGCGCAGTTTCGTCATCCAAGGCTTGATCGATGGTAGATGACAGGTGATCGTACAGTATCTCCTGCACATTGGCGTACTCCAGCTGATCCACTACAATCTTGTAGTTTTTCTCCCGGATTTTCTCTGCCTTGGACAGCTCGTGCGTGTGTCCATTGCTCGGTTGCGCCCGGCCAGGTGTTTCTTCCTTTTGACACAGCATTGCGAGCTTGCACATGGATAGTTCGACTTTGTTGCACCAGGCGTTGGTCTCTTGTTTGTTCGCGGCCTCAAAGAGAGCCTCAGCAGCAGCTTCGTAATCCTTCTCACCCAAGACTTCGTTGATCCACCTTAGCCTGGCCCGAGAAGGATCTGCACGCAAGAATTTGCTTAATGCCAACTGGTTCAGATGCTCAGGCTCGAACATCTGTGCAGACTGGCCCTCGTTGATGTGCTTCAAATAGAATGCCTCGGCCCAGTCATCTCCGTACTTCTCAAAGTACCGGCTGATGCGCTCCTTGATCTTCTTGAGCTTGACTGTGCTCTCGGCTATTTCCATCTTACTTCGGGTTGCCGCCTTCTCCGACTCCAGCCAGTTGGATTCGTCCCAAACAAGGTTGACCAGAGTTGGCATGTCCCGATACTGTTCAGCCAGGTTCATGCCTTCAGTTGCCAGGCCAAGCTCCATGAGGCCGTAAATATGATCCGGTCGGACCTTGCTGTTCCACTCGTCTCGAAGACTACGGCCTTGTTCTCGCGTTTTCTCGTCAGCCTGCTCAAGACACCACTGGAAGCGCTCGACGTGAGTCTGGCAACCAATTCTAACCATGCGCGGGTTGTCTTTGGCAATCTTTTGCGAGAGAGTCTCCTGGAGACCTTCCTCGTAGTTCTCTACTGCCATGTTCCGTCCAACATCTACAAGGCTGCGAACAGAGCTGACAACGTTGTGCGTAGAGGTCCAGAACTGAGGGAGCTCATCATAACCTTGGCCAGGCTTTAAAATGCCATCATCGAGGGAACCGGAATCGAGGCCATACACCTCAATATTCGCTCGTCGAAAGCTGAACCCTGTCTCCAGGGCCACGAGCATGACATCAGAGCCTTCGCTAAGCCGCTGCATGACGGATGGTTGCTCCTTTCCCCTTCCTTCATGTAGAAAGTACGTAGGTAGTTCCAACCCCATGGAATGAGCACACCGATCGAGTCAATGTCTCTGAGAAAGTATTGTCGGATTGGGTCCGTTTCACCAAGGTCAGGATTGATGGGTGTCTTGTACCGTTCATTCAACGCCTTGATGATGTCGCTCATGACAATCTTTTCTGGATAGGCATCTGGATGCGCCTGCTGATCCTGCAATTTCGCTTCATACCAGTTCCACAGCTTGTGTGCAGCGGCAAGCTTCTCAGCGTGCCACAACAAGCGCCACTTGGTCAGAAAAGGTAATGTAGGGTAGTCGGATTGCAAGTGTGATATCAAAGCTCGCAGAGCGGAGGCGCGAGTCTTGAACTGTTCGTCCATGGAGGATGTAACCTTGTCAAGATAGTCGTACGATGAACTGATGATACCCATGCTGACATCGAGCGCTGCTTGAGCAGTCTCTTCTTCAGAAAACGAGAATCGTGATTTGACAGAGAAATCCAGAACGTTGCCCGGTCTCGAGCTGAAGAATGTGGCTTGCTCTAGTTTGCTCCGGGCTGTGACCTTGAGCCTTTCTATACCCGCATCGTCTGTTACTGGTGGGTGGGCACTGAATTGTAGGATTCCTGACCCTTGTACAAAAATCAAAGCTGTGGCCTTTCGTTCCTTCCGGGTGGTTGCTGCTGTAGACAGCCCTGAGACTACAACATTTAGCTCCTCTCGGAAGTAAACTGCATCCTGAAACGGAATGTTAGATCTTCCAGAGTCCGCAAGAAGTTGCGCCTCTGGGCTCTCCTCTGGCTGAGCTAGAGATGCGATAACAATAGCGCCAGGGAACTGTACGAATGCCGTGTGTCCAGGTTGAGGGACTAGAAGTTTTCCCGTCGGTTCTGTGGGTAACTGCTCCTGATGAAAGCTTTTGATGGGGATGGCCCTGCTAACCGAGCCTCCTACAGCCGTCAGATCCACTTCCAAGAGCGAATATTCGAGCGTATAACGTCCGAATAAAGCCACAAGTACCAAAAAGATTTACGGACCCAGGCGACCGCTGTTGTTCTGTGATTGCAAAGTCTAGTACTTGCACATCAGACTGAGCCCGAAGTTCCGGCGATGTCCCTGCTTGTACAGATGAGAGCATCTCACCGTGGACATCAATCTCGTGCTTGAAGATCTGTTGCCCTGACCAACTCAGATCCCACAGCTGAAACAATCCGTTTCTTGTGGTCGTAATCACTTCCATCTGACCCTTCGAATCGGACGGACGCGCCTTGACTGATGCAATCGTCTTTCGAATGGCGTTTCCCAGCAGTCCTCGCAGATTAAAAATACTACTGCCGGAGCCATTGGGGCCGTTCAAAATGGTGGTACTGACACTAGGTCGTCCTTGCGAATCGCGCAGAGTCAACTGGGCGAGTCTGCCGCTGCTGAAGTTTAGGATGAAGCCTGCGTGCTCAATGTCGACCAAATCGGTTATGATCTCTCCGGAGTAGAGCTTCACAGATCCATCCACTCCCTGGTGGCGTTGAGGGTACAGGTTCCTGACCTCTGCGCTGTCGATATTCTCCCAGAAGGTAATTCTGCCGCTTGAGGGCGAAATCGCAACGACGCCGTAATCATTGGTGGGGCCGTTGCGAACAATTGCGCCAAGTGGGAGTGGATCGGAAGGTCTCAGGGCGAAGGGTAAGGGGAGGGTAACGACTTTCGAAGGGCCCGTTGCGCTGCTGTAGTCCCATAAGAGGGCGCGGTCGGTCGTGAATGCGAGTGCAAGTCCGGCGGAGGAGACGGCAGAAGCTGTGTATGGAGCTGAGAGCATGTTAGCATGTGCGCGCTGAGACGGTAACTTGCAACGTACTCGATGGGCGTGCAAGAGCCGATGGGAAACTGGGCAGTTTCCTGACACTGTAGTTCACGTTCTTCGTCTACGCTAGATTAGCTGACTATCTTCGAGGTATACATTCAAGGCCGTCTACCAAGTACTGGGTGCTGTCTTCCTTCAGCGCTCGTTTGGGAGGCGCCTTCTTTTCGCGAACTGGCATGTCCACTAATACGAGGGAGTTTTCAATGCTACTACGGCTGCCGTGCCCAATCATACTGGCATTGCCATTCATCTTTAAATTCGCGCCCGCAGTAATCTGGGAGGCTCCATCTTCGGCAATCTTGCTGCGCTTTCGTCGAGGCTGGTCGTGCCCATTGGAGTCGCGCTGGCGTCGTCGAGTGCCGCGCAGTGAGCTACGCGCGCTCTGCAGCGATGCTTCCGGCGAAAACATGATAAATCGTGGGTCGAATCGAGTGGGTTTGACGCGAAAGGCGCGCCGGCGATGGTGGTGGCTCCGCGATGGTGAGTTGGTTGACAGCTCATGTGTACCTTGTGTTTTCGAGCTCACTGGCAGGGATGGCAGGCGCGCGCACGCGCCTTGGCGAATCCGCGGAGTTAACACATCCGTCCGCAACTCGACTTCCCCGTCCCCCAACTTACGACAGAAAGTAGCTACGCGTCGATCTTAGCATGCGTCATGTAGCCTGGAGGCCTTTAGTTATTCTCTGGCCGTCTTCAGATGCAGCGTAACTTATTTACACTCCTTTATCTACCCACAAGCAAAGACGTAACACCCACGTCGAGTTCTTTTCACGATTATAGAAAGCATGTCTGTACAGATTCCTTGACCTACTCAAACGACTTTTTTTACGTGGGTTTATGTCATCCTGCGAGCATGTCAAATGAGGACCCGTGTTGTATTCGGGCACATGCACGATATGGTGGAATAAGGATCGTGTTGAACAAGGCCAAGTATTGCGCTCAGTAGAGTCCATGGAGGTTCAACTTTTGAACAGTGCAAATTGAGTACAACGGCCCTGTCTCTACCCTTGAAAGTTACCCCAGTACCCATCTGCTATAGAAGAATGAGACCAGTGATCTTGACAAGCTATGCCCAACCAATCCTGATGGTAACATTTCTACATCAAATCTTAGCTTTCGTTTCGGCCCCTAAACGATCAAAGAGCGGCGCCGCTCGCCCTCCCCTGAACAACGCCAACATATCCTTGCCCATCCACTGCTCCCTACTCTTGGCCAATCCTCTCTCCAGGTCCGCGAACTTATCTCCTTGGATTAGCAAACCTGCCCCATTTGCTTTACTCTGCTCGTTCAACAGCCAGCACACCGCAAGAGCAATGCTCTCAGGCTTGTTGATAGGCACACCCTTGGCAGCCATATCCTTGGAGTAGTCCTCTGGTGAAGCATTGAGACGTTTGTTATTAGCTGTCAGAATGGGCGTGGTTGTGATGCCTGGAGCGATCACGCTGATTGAGATGGATAGTTTGGCACACTCTTGCTTGAGCGCACGCATGAGGCCGACTACGCCTGCACCACGTATTAGTCTCTGGTTTACACTTGATCTTACTTCTTCTTCGGGAAGACATACCATGCTTAGCAGCAGAGTACAACGGCGCGCCAGCACTCGCTAAATATCCCGCCAAACTCGCTGTCAGTACAATCTCGCCACCTTCCCGGTTCTTGCGAATGTAGTGGATGGCAAGTTTCGTCGTGTCGCTCGCAGCATCCATATCAAGAGTCAATACCCTCCGGTCCGGCTCTTTCAACTTTCCGTCGCCATCTAGCTCGTCATTAAAGAAAAGATCACCATACTCCGCAATGCCAGCGTTCACAAAGACACAGTCAATTCTGCCAAAGCGCTTGTAGGCTGCTTCGAAGCCGGCGCGTTGGGAAGCCCAGGATGTGATATTGCAGTTGTGAACCAGTAGGTGAGAGGCAGGATGTTTAAATGATTTAGGAGGAGGGTTGAGATCGATCAAAACCAGGTTATGTTGAGAGTTCAGAGACGACAAGAGCTGAGCTGTCGCGAGACCGATTCCGGAGGACGCGCCTGTGATGACGATAGTTTTCGGTACGGATTTGAGAGTGATGAAATTTTGAGCGCTGGGCTTGAAGGTCGTCATCTTGAGGATTGGTAGAATTGTTCGTCCACTTTTTCGGTTATAGAAGCTGCTGATATTGTGTGTCGAAATGAACCGAGGTCTGGGTGAACACAAGGTCTCCGATTGAGCCTTTGAAACGAACAGCAGGCAACAATCTGCTGATAGAGGATGTGGAGAGCAGAGGAGAGAAGAACAGGTCTGAAGGTATATATAGTCGGAGCTTGAATGTCATTGTAATCGCCGTTGAGATTGGCACGCGTTTACCTAGGTAAATGCTCTATGTTGTCCAAGCTTACCGACATGCGGGGTCGGCTTCGCAGAGACGGGTTAAGATAGCGAAGAAAGTCTCAAGATGAGGCAAACAGATACACAACATGATTGACTTGCCTGTCTGTAATGTGGTGACAAAGAGGTCGTGTCTATAGTTCTCCAGGATGCACGCAAATACAGCAAAAAAGTATAACTGTGGGAAGAACTACCTCCAGGAGGGCTTCTTAGAAAGGGCCTTTAATTTTCATGCCCCTCTTAGAAACTACGAAGCCAAAATAGATTGAGAACCATTTGCAATGGCTTCTTAGAAACCATCTTGTTCGTCGGAGTTGAACCTAAAAAACAACCATCTTCACGCGTTTCTAAGGGAGTGCACGGTCCACGCATGGGCTAGGCAATCGACCACCTGGCGACATGGCGGCCTCAAGATTCACGAGCGTTCAGCAAACCAGCCCACCGAATCCGCGCACGCCTACTTTCTTGCGGAGCAAAGCAACCGACATGTGGAAGCCTACCGTACTGCTCGCCGCTGCGCTGGCGGTTCCAGCTCAAGCCCTGCACTTCTTCATCGACGGCGCAGTCCAGAAGTGCTTCTTCGAGGAGCTTCCTAAGGACACTCTGGTTGTTGGTACGGCCACATAAACCGCCGCATTTGCGATTCCTCAGAGCATGTTCTGATAACTACAGGACATTACCATGCCGAAGTGTGGGACGACGCGACCAAGTCCTTCCAATCGAAGCCGGACGTAGGTGTCTTCATCACGGTTGAGGAGACATTCGACAACAACCACCGCATTGTCGCCCAACGTGGTGCTCGCGAGGGCAAATTCACTTTCAGCGCCGCCGACTCTGGCCAGCATCGCATTTGCGTCACCCCGCAGAACGTCCAGAGTGGAGGCTGGTTGGGCAGTGGCATTCACGGCTCCGTCAAGTTCACATTAGACATGGCTATTGGGGAGACAAGCAGGATCGAGAGCACAGATAAGGTCCATGTTCAGACGCTGGTGGAGAAGGTCCAGGACTTGAACTCGAGGTTGCAGGATGTTAGGCGAGAGCAGATCTTCCAAAGGGTATGTTATCTACAGCGTGTCGGCTGCACAGAGTGCGTGCAAGGATATGCTAACAACCCTATAGGAGCGCGAAGCCGAGTTCCGTGACCAGTCCGAGAGCACAAACTCCCGTGTTGTCCGTTGGACCCTGATTCAGCTTGCCGTTCTTGGTGTCACTTGCGCGTGGCAACTGACACATCTGCGAGCATTCTTCGTCAAGCAGAAGCTTGTATGAGTTATGAGAGTGGTTGGGTGGATGCGGCAATACTATGAACAGAAGGGAAAGAGGACCAAAGCATTGTACTGTAGGCTCCGGCGTTGGAAAAGGTATTGGGGTTAGCGTTTGACATTGAAAGAAGCGAGGCATTTCAGCTTGAAACTCCCTCAGCCTGGCAACATGCAATCGCTTCGCAACCTGAACTGTTCGCAACGAATTCTCGGAGGAGCCAATGTCTCGTTCAAACGGGCTTATTGATTGATGCACAAGATAATTCTCGGGGTGAAGTAGAGAGTGATTTCGAGGCAGCCTCGGCGCACGTGCACCGGTTTGCTTCTACATCTATGACTTGCCGCATGTTGACAGTACGGCTAGGCAGAAAAGGTTCACATGTCAGTTGTTTGCTCCTTATCCTCCACAGTTCAGACGTAATAATGCAAATCTCCGTGGTGTGTTCCGCCTGGTAGGGGTTTTATCAGTGAAGTTCTTCAATTCCACTTCCTTTGGTGCACAAGCTTCAGTCTGGATGTCTCCATGCAGTGGCCAAATTCTCACAACAGCACTTCACGCTCACTTGGCCACGGAGATGATATGTAGCCAGTGACGCTTTCTCTCTTACCCAACGCGCCAGGGCGGTCACCAAGCCATCCACGCTTTTCGCACAAAACTACCTCATGAATAGTGCGTGGTCTTGTACTGTACTTGGAGCCCTTGCAGTATGATAAGCGTAAGTAATTGGTGAAGATTTGTTATGTAAATCGCTCCACGCCTCCGCCAAACACATTGAATTTCACGCAAAGCTGTTACGTCAATCGCATGTAACACGAACAAGAACCTTCCACAGGCAACATCATCACGTGCGTCCCACTTTCTCGCTTCATCTAGCGCTAGCGCTAGTGTGCTGCCCTCAGGTATATAAACTGCCCGTCCCTCGCCCTCCTCTTCTGTTCCTTAGCTCTCTTTGCCTTTTGGCTTAGATCAAGTGTAGTATCTGTTCTTTTAAGTTTAATCGCTTAAACTGCTTTACGAAGCATAACGATTATACCACTTTTTGAAAACAGCCTTTGGGTCACTGGGCTTGCTCATACTCATCGGCACAGTGTCGTCTCTATTGCACTATCGGAGATGTACGCGACCCTCTTTCATTAAGCTTACAGGCCTTGTGCTGGTGCTTGAGGAAGGAGATAATAAAAATTTGTTCTGCCATACTTCTGATGGGTGCCGTTGTGTGGAGTCAGCGTGCGACCCCTGAGGTGCTTCCCGGCTGCAGAATCTGCGTGTCCAAGATCATTACTAAGTTCGGCGGCTACAACGACGAACGGCGCCACGTCTTGTGAAGTCATATGCACAGGCGAAGTATACGAGGGGGAGCCTGAACGGACTGGTTGGAACTGCTGCACATGTGTGGCGTCGCTGTTGGCGCGTAATACTTGAGTGGATTGGTCCACGCTGCGTTCTGCTTGTGGATGCTCACAACCCAACCGTGGGATCTCGGCTCTAGATGCCAGGCTACAATTTACCGTAAACAGGAATATTTAGGGTATTTGTGTCCACCGGGCAAGAGAAAACAAGAATACTCGTCCGTTCAGCCATCCCTTCTTATTCCGAATTGTGTTGCCCGTACTCTGAAATAGAAAACAGGTTTCAGTCTTAGCGCCTACCTGGTTACCTATTCGTGTTTTAACAGCCATTTCGCAAAAACAGAACTTCGGCCCACATTTCCGTTTACAGTCATGTCTCAAGCCATCTCCCTAAATAAGTTTGTGAAGCATTGATCATGATCAGTAGCTTTCGCCACGATGGATTTCGGATTGTTTGCAGAACATGCGATGATCCTACAAACACATGTAACATGAGACCAACTTATATCTAAAGTAGCATCAGAGTGCGGTGATTCTTTCAGTATACATGCTCTCAATTCTAATGCAACGCGAAAATATGTTATCTGTGTGCGCCGTACTACTGACGTCACAAAGGCTCGCATATCTAGAAGTCTTGATCGTGTCACGCAACTGCACCTTACCAATCGATGCATAGAAGCTACCAACCCTGCGAACATTATCTTAGGGTAATTAAGTCACCGTTACTAGAAGCACAAGGAAAAAAACAGGATTGTTAGTTTATTTAGGTCAAATGTGCGAGGCAAAACAATCTAAACCATGGCTCTAAAGGCCCTAGCCCGATCAACAAACCAATCATCAAATTTCCCGCACAAGTATAAAGCCATCCTTCCTGCCCGTCCAACACACTCCAGGGAGCTTCCACTCGTAACAAGTCGCCAGGCCAGTGATGACGCACTGTCTCGACACACCGTCGCTGACATACTGTCGCTGGACAGATCGAACTGAGGCCCGAACGAGTGAACGAGAGGAAGTGCCTGTCAGAAAAGTGCGTATGTCAGCAAGCTGAGCAGGACGACTTTTAGGTCAGGCGATTGCGTCTCATCATTGGCCGAGGCCTCAGTTCGTAACAAGGTCGCCATCATTCCACCTGCCTTTGATGTGCCTCGTGCTTGTCTTCCCCAAGCAATGCGTGCTGGGTTTGGGTGTGCTCGGGTTCGAGGTAGGCAGCAGTCGGCAGTGTCTTGTGGGTATGTCGGCTGTGGAGGGAGTGAAGCTACGGACCATCGAAGTCTTTGGTGGTGTGGCAAGGGAGAAAGGTAGGTAAAGAAGGCTCAGGTGCTCATGTTCGGAGAACAAGTGGTATGAAGAAGAGTTGATGATCAGAGAGATGGAGTGGATGAGACGAAGGAGAGCTATAAGTACTGAAGGGCGGTCGCAGACAGTTCCCCCATATATTATCGTTCTTTCCTTGGAGCAGAGGGCTGTTCCGTTCTGCATGAATGTTTGCACCTGCACACGCACCGTACAGTGGTAGTCACCAGTTTTATTCAGCAAGGACATCAACTTGCGGAAAGAATGTCTGGCTAGCTATGCACTTATCGCTCTGCCCTCTTGAAGTTGTGTCCACGACGTGTGCTTGATGAATCTATTCGGTGTACGCTATCACTACAACTGCCTCTGAAAGTGCACCAAGGACAGCGCCTTGCGAAGTAAGGCAGATAATCCTGACACATAGTACGTACATGCACTGCGAAAGGCGGACTACGCTCTTGAAATAGCTCACATCGTGCGTGCAGTCTGCGGCGTGGCTCGCGTAACTGTTGAGCGGTTTGTCTTAGCTAGATCTGAAGCTATAACGCACTTCTACGGACACGTGTATAGTCAGGATTAGCTTACAGCCCTGAGGCAGTAGGCCTGCGATTACGGCGTTCATGCTACACGTGAAAAGCTAGAATATTAGTAGAAACTTAAAATAGGGGTTCTCGTGCAAGAAATGGCACTCTATCTACATATAGGTAGAGTAGTTTATCATAATTAATAGACTTTATAACGTACCTCACTGGCAAGTCGCCTACTTTTGCTAAGCCCCTACTAAAGCTACTACTATGTCCTAATGTTGCAACAACAACAACAACACTATTTAGTATCTCTAAAAGAAGCCAAAGTACAGAACGCGCTTCAAGCTATCAAATAAGACGAGACACTCTCTTAGCGGCAACCTCTGTGGCGGTAGGAGATTGCGGGCAAGTCAACATGCTTGAGATACCGTGTCCGTGCACCCAATGCACGGATTCAACCAATGCACGTTTCGTCCGATCAGTACCCCAACTTTGACGCGTAATAACACCACAACCATGCCAGGAATTCAGGGTGCGCTTACAGAGATTCGTAATTTGAAGCTGGGCGAAAAACTTGTATATACTAATATTGCAAAAACTATGGTGTTGCAAGGTCAACGTTGTCGCGCGCACATTGACTTAATTAGGTGCCCTAACGCGTCGCCAACCACAACCAACGCAAACTTAGTAACCAGCAAGAAGATGACCTAGTTGTGTATATAGAAGAGCTTACTGCGCGTCACTTACTACCTACAAGATGTATGGTGCAAAATTTTGCATCTACAGTTGCCTTAGAGCGCTGCTCTAATAGCTGGGTTACGCGCTTCCTTAAGCGTCACCACACTAAGCTCACCTTATAATGGGCGACGGGTATGGACTCTAATCGCCACAACGCTGAGTCTAGGCATAAATATAAGTTGTATTTTAAGCTTCTGCAGCAGAAGATCACTTAGTATGACCTTGCGCCTAAGCACACGTACAATATAGATAAGAAGGGCTTCGCAATTGGTGTGCTAGGCAGGTCCAAACGCATATTCAGCAGGCGTTAATATGAGAAGAAGGAGGTTCGACAGGCTTGTTAAGATGGCTTATGTGAGTGGGTGAGCCTATTGGCTGCTATTTGCGTGGATGGTACTGCTCTTCCCCAGGCATCATCTTTGGCTCGAAAAACTCCACAATCTAGAGCTATTGGGTGGCCGATATTGAGGCTGGAAAGCACCAAATTCACGTGGCTTCTTCGCCTACTGGCTGGACGAACAACGATATTGGATTAGCATGGCTTGAACAGGTGTTTGACTGCTATACCAAGCCAAAGGCGCGGTTAAGGTATCGCCTCTTAATTGTGGATGGCCATGGGAGTCACCTGACGCCTAATTTTATTGACTACTGTTATCAAAATTGGATTATACTTGCTATATTACCCCCTTACAGTACGCAGACTTTGCAGCTGTTGGACGTTCTCTGCTTTAAGCCTCTCTCTTCTCACTACAGTATTGAACTCGACGACCACCTCTAGCAGTCTTAAGGCCTATCCCTGCTGTCAAAAGGTGACTTTTTCAGCCTGTTTTGGCCTGCTTGGGTATCCACGTTTGATGTGGAGCTTATACAAAAGGCCTTCACTGCTATGGGTATAGCCCTAGTAAACGCTGACGTTATACTTAATAGGTTCCGCCACATAACACCTAGTGACTTAGGATTAGTCTTGTCTGCTTCTACGGCTTATTCTGCGGCTGAGTGGCTTAAGGCTTGCTCAACGTTGTATGCGGAGGTAAAGGATCCTCGCAGTGTAGGTGCGCGGAAGCTAGGTTAAACTATCCACCACCTCTTAACCTAGGTAGAGCTCCTTTACGACGAACTTGAAGGCCTGCACAGAAAGCTATACCAAAAGCAGAAGCGTTAGAAGCAACTGCACTAGCAATTGGATTTGCAACAACACTAGGAGTATCATGGCGGAGCGATGATGTGGTCTCCTTGAGCCTTCCGCGAGGCGCGCGCTCGCATGGCTGTTGCAGAACAAGAGAAGGAGGATGAGGAGCTGAAAAAGGCTGAGATGAAGGATTTAGCAGCTGCTAATAGGCTATACAAAGCTAAACTAGCAGAAGAAAAGCGTGTGGCGTGAGCAAAGGAGAAGGAAGAGCGAGACAGGTTAAAGGCCGTGAAGGCCTAGGAAGTAGCTGAACGCAAGGCTGAAAGAGAGCGTTAAAAACAAGCTTGCAACGCTGCAAAAGCTATACAACAGTCCTAAAGAGGTAATTGCACAACCTTAAAAGCTTCTGCCTATGAAATAAAGCCTGTGTGTTGTGGTGTAGGTGCTTGTAGTCAGCTAAAGCCTGCGACGCCTCCTCTGCTAGCTCGCACTCACACCACCTGCAGCGGCTGCACTGCCACCCTATATAATTAATTTGTATGGGTGAATATTGTTGCATAGGTCTATAGATTAAACTACTAAGTTTTCTTGCAATAATAACTATTGTATGTGGCTCTACAACCTCATTTTTGCGGTGGTGGGCAGGGCCAGAAACGTGCATTGGTTGAATCCGTGCATTGGGTGCACGGACACGATACTGGGAGCAGTTCGAGCGAGAACTAGTTCCTGTTCGCAGCCCTCTGTAGGCTAGCTGTGATCACGGTGCAAGCCGTCCTGATGGTGGTACGCCTCTTTCTTGGTTGGTATACGGTTGGTGCTCGAGCTCTGTTGCTAGGCCCCGACCCCTTTTCAGAAACCCGTCTGCAGGTCGCGCGAGGCCGAAAACAGGTAATTTAGCAGCTTTTGTGGTGGTAGAACAAGTGACTACAAGGCTTCCCGTTCGCTCAGCCCTATTTAAGCAACGTGCCGGCGGATTAGTAGTTAGGTGGGTGACTACTAGCGAATACCCGCTGTCGTATGTTTTTGGTTACCCTTTTGCATTACCTTGCGGCTCCTAAGTTACCTAGGGGATGTCTTTTAGCATCTCTCATTTGTATTATCTTTGCTTAGAGCGTATCAAAGGCAGTTAAGGCTTTGGCATTTGGTGACCGTGCACGGTACCCCGCCAAACATCCTTACCAACCTTACCTCACAACACCATCGCGGGTTGTAACTTTCATGCGTGATTATTAGGTGCTGTATTGCCTTTCGCCGCAATCTTCGCTTACTGACTTAAATACGATAGGTATACTGGTTACGACACTCTCGCTCTCAGGCTGCCGCGTTGAGTCTTTGAAGTCTGTTCCCTATCGCATGCGTCTACCACATTTCTACATGTACAGATGCAGCTCTTAAAGTATAGAGAAAACAGAGAATTTAGTGTCACTGCTGACTTAGTTGGCGAGGATGTAATACCTCCTTATGCGATACTTTCTTACAGGTAGGGAGAGGATGTAGAGGAGGTAACCTTTAAAGACCTAGCAAAGAACGCTAGCAAGAAAAAGTCTAGCCCTAAGAAGAGCTAGTTCTGTAGAGAGCAGGCAAATTGCGATAGCTTACAGTACTTCTAGATTAATACCTGCTGCATTGACAAGGCAAGCAAGGCTAAGCATTCGCTAGCTATTTAGTCTATGTTTCGCTGGTATTGTAACGCAGTTTAGTGCTATGTTTACTTATTAGACGTGTCTGCGTCACCTCTTAGAACTAGGGAAGAAACGAGCCTGCTATTATGGGACTTAGCTTTCTAAGGAAGCGAGTGGTTCAAACGTGTTTAGACCCTGCAGGAGCTTCTCGCACCTAGCTTAGTTAAGTTCTTTTCGCGCGAATAGGAGAAGCTTGGTGACAAGACACCACTCACACAAAGGATCTATGAAATCACAGGAATTCCGCCTCTAGCGCTAGGAGGGGGCCCCTATCTCAGTTCAGCGTCAATGAACGGTTGCGGTGGAACGAAGGCCGGGTAACTAAACGCGAAGAAGATAGAGCGTACTCGCTGCTAGGCATTTTTAATGTTAACTTAGCGCCAGTATATAGCAAAGGTGCAGCTGGCGCCTTTAGGCGCCTTGTAGACAAGATCTACAAGCTAGAAAGATGCGTCTAGGATATACGCAGCATAGATCTGCGTGACAATAAGAAGCGCATCTAGAAGACTAAAGGCAGGTTGTTAAAAGACTCTTATTGCTAGGTTCTTAACAACATCACTTTCTAGCAATAGCAATAGTACTAGCACAGCCTACTGCTATAGGTAAAAGGCAATCCTAGTAAGCAAAAGACAATGCTGCTCTGCAGTATTATTAACGAGCTTTATAATTCAATGCCTAAGACTAGCCTTCTATTGTACTTCTTCTGCTAAGCGACTAACTTGCGTATTAACAGCGCTACTGCTGTGCTACAAGGGCTGTTATACATGCTTATAAACCAGCAGCTATCACTTCTATTGCACGTCTGTAAGAGGTATTACTAAGCTAGTAAAGCTCTCTTTAAGGATGAAAATGCGTGGATTGCCCTAACAGATATACTTACGAATGTAATACAAGACCCAAGCTTGCAAAAACGTATCTGGTCATTAACGCTCTAGACAAGTACATTACTAATGTACCAAAGCTGCTTAACTTTGTTGCAATAAATTCGTCTGCACTTTCCCACGTCAAATAGATTGTTTCTAGCTGCAACTGGCCTAACGTTAAGGAAAAGCTGCAACAGGCAGGCCACAAAGCAAATCTAAGCCTTAAGCTAAATGCAAACTCTATATTGACGGCAGTCTAGACTTTTATTGAGCAGAGGGTGTCTCAGCTGGCGCAGCAGAAGAAGTACGACGAGCGGACCTATACCATATTGCTATTGCATCTAGCATCAAATGCCAACAACACCTTCCTCTAGGTAGCACTAGCGTGTCAAAGTCTTGAACAGACGTCGAAGCGGAACTTTTTAAAGAAGTTAAACGCGTTCCCACCTGAGCTAGACTCTCTATACGAGCAGATGATGGAACAGATTAGCAAGTTGGACGACGCTGAACTCTACAAGCACGTGCTAGCTACGATCGTACTTGTGTACCAACCTATCACGCTTGAAGAGCTGGCAGTACTTGTTGAACAGCTTAAAGACATAGCTGGTGATCCAGACTCGATTCAGGAGGTTATCAGCATCTGTGGCTCATTCCTTACCATGCGAGAAGGCATCGTGTACTTTGTGCATCAATATGCCCAGGACTTCCTCCTTGCTAAGGCAGCTAAAGAAATATTTCCATCCAGAAGGGCGGATGTTCATTGTACCATATTTGCCAGGTCACTCGAACTCATGTCCAAAACCCTTCATCGGGACATGTATGACTTGAAAGCGCTAGGCTATTCTATCGAGGACGTCAAACAGCCAGGCTCTGATCCGTTAGCTGCGATTCGCTACTCTTGCATTTACTGGGTTGATCACTTGTGTACGTTGAATGATCACTTGTATACGTTGAATCCAAACTCTCCACTAAGCTGCGTAGTCAGCTTGCAGGAAGGAGGTGCTGTGGATGAGTTTTTTAAGAAGAAGTATCTTTACTGGCTAGAAGCTCTAAGTCTTTACAAGTCTTTGTCAAGAGGTATAGTTTCAATGTCGAGATTAGAGGCTCTGCTCAAGGTAAAATCTTTATAAGCGATGCTATTTCAACACATTCTAACGCAGTCTAGGATACATCAGGTGCCGATTCGTTCTCTCGTCTGATTCAAGATACAGGCCGGTTTCTTTTGTGCTACAAATGGGAGATAGGGCAGTATCCTCTTCAAGTATATGCGTCCGCTATCGTCTTTAGTCCAGCCTCTAGCCTGATAGCAGGTCTCTTCGGGGAAGAGGCCCTGATAGAATTTAGGATAAGCCCAAAGGTAGGAGTTGTATGGAGTGCTTGTCTTCAAACCCTCGTGGGTCATAACGGTACCATCAGGTCAGTTGTCTTCTCACACGACTCGACCTAGCTAGCGTCGGCGTCGAACAACAAGACAGTCAAGATCTGGGATGCGAGCAGCGGCGCCTGCCTTCATACGCTCGAAGGCCATAGTAGTTCGGTAAATTCAGTAGCTTTCTCTTTCGACTCGGTGTATTTGGCGTCAGCAGCATCTATGGACGAGAGAGTGAGAATTTGGCATTCGAGTAATGGAACATGTGTGCAGATACTCGAGGTTCCAGAAATTTCGACACCTTCGGTGGCTTTCTCAAATGGCTCGATTCAGTTGGCATTATCAACAGGTGGCAACATAATAAGAATATGGAACTTGAGCAATGACGAGCGTTTCCAGACGCCACAGATATTCTATGGCAACGTATTCTGGTTTACCTCCGTGGTCTTTTCGCACGACTCAGCACAACTGGCCTCAGCGTCACTCAACGGCACCATCAAGATTTGGGACGTGAGTGGTAGGAAAAAGAGTAGGCAGGCGAAAAAAGGACCATAATGGCAGGGTACAATCATTAATTTTTCACCTGACTTGACACGGTTGGTGTCGTGGTCTGTAGACTGCACAGTAAAGATCTGGGATGTGAGCAGCAGCGAGTGCCTGCAGACGCTTGATGACTTTCGTAGCTGGGTAGATTCGATAATCTTCTCGTATGACTCTAAAAAACTGGCAATAGCGAGTGGCGATAGCATCAAGATATTTGATGTTAGCATTGGAGAATACCTACAGACACTTGAAAGCCACACTGGCCAAGCCAAATCAGTAGCCTTCTCGCACGAATCAAAACAACAGGCATCGGCGTCACGGGGCAACACAGTCAAGGTCTGCGACGTGGGCCGTGGCGTCTGTCTGCAGACACTGGAAGGCCATAGGAGCTGGGTTACATCTGTGGCCTTCACACACGACTCGAATCAGTTAGCATCAGCATCAAGCGACAGAACTATAAAGATATGGGATACCAACAGCGGGATGTGCCTACAAACACTTGGAGGACATAGCGGCTCAGTCAACTCAATAAGATTCTCGCATAATTCTAAACAGATGGCATCGATGTCAGTCGACAAGACAGTTAGATTGTGGGACGTTGGTACTGGTAAGTGTCTGCAGACACTGGAGGGCCACGGTGATGGTGTTAGCTCGGTGGACTTCTCGTACGATACAAGGAGACTTGCATCAGCTTCATATGGCCGGACAGTAAAAATCTGGGACATAAGTAGTGGCGAGTGTTCCCAAACGCTACGTACAGGCAAGGGACTTTCGCAATTGTCTTTTGATCCCACTGGCTCATGGATTCACACTGAATCGGGGTCTATCATGATAAGAGTAGCGCTCAATTTCGACACACCGATACTGACAGACCCTCAAACGCAACACAAAGACGGCGCAATAAGTGAGGATAGGAAATGGATTACGTATAACTCCAAAAACCTGCTACGGCTACCCTCAGAGTATCGTCCGTCATGCTCGACTATGTCCAAGAACATGATAGGCATTGGAGCTGCATCTGGAAAAGTGTGGATTTGTAGTTTCCGTTCCACCGAGTCCAAAGCTTCGAGCAGTACAAGGTGTGGAGAAGTTCGTGGATGAATTTTGTTTCTTATGTTTTAATAGGTGTTACGGCAGAAAGTATTGCGCACGCTATACCGGCATAAGTTCTATAGGCGGGGCTTCAGAGTAGAGATATTCGGCTACTCAGGGGTATTCCTCAATGGATTCACTGATCTCGGCCTATTATGGACCCAAATGAATAGCCAATCTCGATGTCCTGGCCAGCTTTGCTAACGACAACCTTACGCGGGGTTCACTTCCAAACAATTGTGCACACACTCGCCGACAATTGTCTTCGTTCCCGATCATTATTATTGACAGTTGGGAGGAGTTTGTTGATTGATTGTCTGAAGCGGGTATTGTGCGTAGTTTCCAAGATTTTATTGCTCGATTGACAGTGATGTCTGTCAGCGTCCAAAAAGGCAACTTGACAATGATTCTGCCTGAGAACATGGGCTAGCATTATCTGATAAAGGTATTCCAGGTTTACAAGAGGGGACTTTAAACGTGTATCTTTATATAATAAAGAGATATAGGCGGCAGGCCTTCTTTCCGCCTACAGAATTTAGATTTGGGCAACAAACATGACTTAACATTAAGCACATAGACTTTTAAGCTTACCCAGCTTCTTAAGCACCTAATAAAGGGTGCTGACTGTAGGTAGAGAGTGTAGACGTTTTAATTTCAGCGCTATAGACAGTATTTGGCATACGTATCAGCATAAAGCTACAAACATGTTTTTTATTCGTGACGCAAAAATCAACTGAATAAACATCTCAAATCATACTACAGCATGCTAATATCTCTACTAGCATCTCTAGCTTATCACCTTTATTTATTTTTTTTTGTTTACTGTTGTTAAAATCTATACTTCTATTCTTCTTATTCTATAAGGCTGCGAGAACTACCCTTTCTTCTTTCTATCGTCTTCGTAAGTGCATAACAGTATGATTGTTTAGCAGCATAACATTACTCTTCTAACTCTACGTTAATTTAGATATTCTCTGCAAGGTTTAACGCAAGCTCTAGATATACAGTTGCTACAGGTAAGCCGTTGCTCTAGGCATTAATGTCGCGTGGGATACTCGATCTATGTGGCTGAAGCCGCATGAGCGAATAACGGAGGATAGCGTGAAGCTCTTGCTATTTCATTAACCATCGGATTCCGCTTGGAGCGAGGCGTCAAACTGTTGCGGCACATCATCAAGAGCTCAGTGTTGCGAAGCCCAAGAACTGAGAGTTTAAGAGCAGAGGCTGCCATCCATCAATCATACCTCATCAAATTCACATGGAGATGATGAGTATAAAAAACCGTAGGAGGATCGTGAAAGATAATTATAGGTAGAATGGAGTGATGGAATGAAGAGGAATTGGCTGACGCTCCGACAACCGGCTGGCCCAAGTGAAATGCAAAGTATCCAAAGAATCGTGACGTTGTTGTAAAAAGACGACATTGTATTGGTTTTTAGATGTAATTCAACAAGGCGTGAGCGCTGACGACTTCACAGTCATAGTGTCTCGCACAAAACCATATTGGCACCAAGACCAACCATTCCCATCGTCACTGCTACCATTGAAGCAAACATTAATATATATGACCCTCCATCAACCACCGCTCTTCTGGCACCGCCAGTAAACTGCAGCGGCGTAGGCGAAGCAACAGAAGTATTCGTCGGCCTTCACCGTACTCGCCAAATTCGGCAGCACCACCTCACTCATCTGGCTCGGCAGTGGCGGCAAGAACGTCGCACTCGAAGGCATCGGCAGCGCAATCGAAGCACTCAGAGTACTAAAGCTCAACTGCGCAGCCGCACTATTGGCAGCATACACGCTGACCGTCGTGGTCGTTGTGATGGTGCTGGATGTCACGGTGCTACGTGAGAGCGACCGCACGTAGGTGTAGTACAGAGATCAGTAGTAGCTACATCGATTTTTAAGTAAGTTCGTGGGAGGAAGGTGAACAGAGTAGCGAATTATGTAATCGTAAATGTATGATACGTCAAACCCGGCGGCACCACACCCACCTTCGTCACAGCAGGCGCCATCATCTCACCACCACCGAGTTCACATGCCCACCGGTTCCGCCAACAGGCCCCACTGGCAAGATGGGAAGTGTAATCAACACTACCTCCAACGGTAGTCAGCTTAGGATGTGAGTTTCTCATCATATATGCTTTGAATGGAAGAATAGATGCTGAGAAAGTCAAGGCCTGAGGCCTCGCAGCTGGCCTACAATGTAAGTCGATACTGCTGAACACCTCTCAGCCCCTACTCCAGCGCTTAAACGATTATAGGTTAGCAAGGCTGCGTCGGTGCAGATGACCCGTCAACTGGCCTTCGACTTCAGCCACGAGTCCATAAAGATTCGTGTGAACTGCATTGCACCAGGTACATAAACATGTCTCATGCTCAATCATATTACAACCTTGTATTTTGAAAACCACTGAATAGCTAACAATCATGTTTGAAGGATGGTTTCCCTCAGAGATGACCATTAGAGGCTCCGACGACAACAACGAGAGCACCTAACAGGAATATTCGGCATTCCAAAAAGATATGCTCGGCATTGGTTCCCGAGTAACTCCTGGTCGCATGCGAAAGCCGGAGGATTTGGCAAGCGTAAGTTTAGATATAACCACTCATAACGGTCTTACTAACATGTTTGCTAACAGGGTCTCCTCATGCTCGCTACTAGCGACTAGATCTGGGGTATGAACCTTGTGATCGATGGTGGTATCCTAAAGAGTGTAGCTGAAAACATTTCATTTTTGTACGTATGGATTGCGGATCACGACTTAGTCTTGAGCAGATCGAATCGTGAGGGCCGGGGCAGATTGTGGTTTGATTAATATTGAAAATGCATGCAGCTTGTCTTCAGTATATTGACTTATAATGAAAAATATGGATAACAAAAGGTGAAAGAAAAGAGAAAAATGCAAAGAATGTGTAGAAGTTGAAAACATAATAGCGTAGATTTAACTAGGCTCATGCAACCGTATTGAAATCTGTGTTCCAGTGAAGAACTTTTAGAAACTATGTAAATGATCAGAATCAGTGACAACTATCTAGTAATAGAATAAAGTGGACATACAAATAGATTATACCTCTATAACTTACTGTCCTTTCCTTATTTAACACAATAGCGTCCTGTCTAAACGCGTTACTGCCATGCAAATTCACGTAGACAGACGTAAATTTCTCATAGATAAATTCTATTCTAGGCACCAGCTCTTATATAACTAAGCCGCGTTATGCTAATCATGCTTTATGCCATATTCGGCAAGTATCTAGGCATATGTAACAGCGCCCTTACACTTTATATTAGGGTAGAGGATAAAGACCCAACATGTGACAATAGATTTTGTTCGATAGCAGACCCTATTAACATAACAACTCAGTACAGTCGTAGTCTGTTGGAATATAAACTTCATATCCTCTCAACTTTATTTGAGCAGGCTTGTCAACAAACAAAACAAACAATATTTGAAGCCTAGTTTTAATTTGTTTAATAATTTCCTAGTGTTGTACTTTGTTTAATTGGTTTTAATAGACTATAGGAGCTATTTTGTTTGTTTAATTATTTAATTATTAAGAATTGTAAGGCTCTATAAGGCAACTAGTATAGTAATTACTAAGGTTGCTCCTCCTAATCCTTAATCTTAAACTCCTTTACAAGCGTCTCTTTATAGTACTTTGCTACTGCTGTTACGCCAGGTAGTTTAAAGCTAGCATATATCTACTATTATATATAAATAAGCGCAGATAGTAACTGTAGGCTTATTTTTTACCTCTATAGATCTAAGATTTTACTAGTAGCACTAAAGACTCTCTTATAGTTGCTCTTAGAGGCAGGGATTGTAAGTATGTTAATTGCAAGCTGCGTAAGGTTAGGGTACTTTACTTTTAATAATAACTAGTATTATATAGCTGTTACGCCCTCCTTATGTTATTAAGCTATCTACGCAGGCTCTTCTAGCCACTCCTTATATTTATCCTTCTCTGTTACGTTGCAATTGTTATTACTAGCGTTAAGTATAGAATTAATTGCGTTGTTAAAGCTACTTATTGTGTGCTTTAGTAGGGAGATTAGTAAGGTTGTAGTTGCGTCTGTTAGCTTGTATAGTACCTAGAGCTGTAGGAAGCCTGTATGCGCAGTGTAGAGAAGGTTAGGTTTGCTACTACTAGGGTACAACAGCAGTGTAAAAGACACTGCGTACGTGTATTTAACACTACGTATGCAGGTAAATTGCTATATTACACTACGTTGTAGTTGATTTACCCGCATACACAGTGTACAATACCTAGATATATATATCTATACATACGTTGCTCCTAATCTAAAGTATTATATATCTTATAAGTTATTACTGCTACTATAGCACAAAGTTAGGACAGCTAACATTATATAATATTTGTATTAACTATTGCTATTACTAGATACTAACATAACCTCCTTACTTAATTTACTTACACTACTAATCTTAACAGGTCTCTAAGCCTTCTACTATAAATACGTGCGCTTTACTTTACCTCTATTAGAAATAGCTAGTAGTAGCACTCTAGATTTAAGTAGTAACTAGTGTAGAGCAAAGTTTGCTTCTCTAGAGTTAGTATTATTATTGTCTAGTCTTTGTAATACCTAGCTTAGCTATAGTACCTAAGTGTTAGCTTTAGTGCTAGTAATAGTATTAGTATTAGTGTTAGTGTAAGTAAGTCTTTACTGCCCCTAACTTAACTATAGTGCTACAGTGTTAGTAATATTCTTACTCTCCTAGCTGTTATTAGATACGTTTAGAGTCCTATACTACTCTCTTGCCTATACTAGAGTTGTCTAAGCGTCTATAATAGACTACTATGTTTTAGTATTAGACTTCTACCTCCTTATCTTTACTAACTCTGCAAACTTTGTATATATCCCCTAGTGTTATTATATGCTTTAGTACTTTCTAGCTATAGTTTAGAATATCTACAGGACACCTATAGGCTATAGTGTTTCTAGTTTTAGCTAAAGTGTAGTTAGAAAGACCTCTGTAATATTAGACACTCTCTAAGCGCTACATATGTCTGCTGTACACTTAGTTACTGCTACTATAACTAGATAGAGTGTAATAGGAGTAGAGCTATTCTTGTCTTTAGTTTTAGAGGTGTCTTAAGCAACATTATCTTCTCTAGTATCCTATGCTAGCAATATTAATTTATAGTTTGTTACTTAGATACAGTATTAGAGGTCTTAGAGAACTAAGTTATGTTAGTTTTGTAAAAGATTCTGCTATAAACTAGTTAACTCCTAAATAGTTTTGCTAGTTACCTAGTCGCGTAGTAATATACAATCCTAGCTATTAGGTGTGTAACTATAAAGTGTAGCGTTAGTACGTCTCCTATAACCCCTATAGTTTAGTTTAGTAACACTATATGTACTTCTTCTGCTTAGGTACTATCTAGCATTAGAATATATAGTAACACTGCCTAGTAGTACTATGTAATAGTTGCGTTAATAATAGATACTTAATAATACAAGTTCTAGACTAAGGCGCCTCTGCACCTATTAGTAAACCTTCTAGGATAGTAGAACTAAGGTTAGTTGCTCCTATACAGGAGATGTGCTCTCCTAGGTGCAAGGTAGTCTACTGTCTAATTGTTAGCAAACCTCTAGTTAGTCTTTAGCTGTAGACGTATTCCCTAAGAGTAGAGTAGTTTACTGCGTAATTGTAATATAGGTAACAGTAACCTTCTACTATTATTACATCCCTTATATACACTAATATAGTTCTCTAGGAACTGTTTAATATTAAGCATTCTTTAGTAACCCCTATACAATATAGTAACTAACCTAGCTTTAATGCTTAGGAATAACGTGCTTATAAAGGGGCTATTAACTTATCTTTATTACCTATTATATAAGATTACTAACGCCTCTAGAAGGCTATAGTATAATTAGATATAGGATCTTATATAGGACTATACATATACTTACTCTCTCTATTCTAGGTATTAGCCTTCTTTTAGTTTATCTATATAGTCTGTAAGGCCTACTTTACAAGCTATCCTCTATTAAAATATTTAGTAAAAGGCTAGGTATAGGCTATATACTTGTTTATAACGTTATACTCCTGTGTAGGTATATTATTAAACTCTTAAATGTCTCTAACTTACTACTCTATATTACATACTGCCTAGAGTGTTCTCTTCTACTCCTTCTCTCTAAAGGGATATATAAACTTAATATAGTCCTCCTTTAGTATAAGGGTACTAACGTATACAGCTATATAGGCAGCAAGTAGTTTAAAGTCCCTAGACTTAGGACGCTAGCAACGTCTATATAGCTTAAGAATCTTTAATTACCTATTCCTAGGTTTTAGTAGTTTAAATGTTAAGGGTAGAAGTCTTAAGTTTATAGTAGTAGGTATCTACCTTAGTTTGCTAGAGGTATCTATATTCTTACGTACATATATAAGACAATATGCTAGCACTAGTTAGAGTTGTTCTATATGTTTCTCCTAGCTAGTAAGTAATAAGTTCTAAAGGTGCTATATAATTATGCACTGTGTTATTACTAATTAGAGTATATTATAAATAAGGTTTAGGCTAATCTAACCCTATAGTCTCTACTAGCTAAATTTGTTTAAGACCTAGAGTCTAGCTGTTAATAATAGCTAGAGTACCTAGCAGCAGACAGTAGTTCCTTTGCTATGTGCGTTTATCTTAGTCTTGTAGAAAGTGCCTCTCCTATATTACTCTTTGCAGCTACACTCTACTAATAGTTTAAGGAATATACAGCCTATAGATAGCCTAAACATAGTATTCTAATACAAGTCCTCTCCTAAGTCCCTACCTAGGCAAGTACTACTAAATGTTAGGGCTTATATAGCGTTGTTATTAAACTTTACTAGTAGGCCTACGTATTAATTAAAGGTAGCATAGAAGACATACTCCTCTATCTATATTAATATTATTATCTATTAATATATAGGTACAATATAATAGTAAGGTAAGACTATTTTAGCATAGGTAATAGTTAAAGCTATTATCTTTAATATAGTATTTTAGTAACAACTAGGACTATAATCCTATACATCTTACCTAGTTCTTTTACAACTAGTAAGTGTATAATACTAACTATCTAGCATTAGTAAATAATCCTAATCTTAGAGTAAGCTAACGCTAATTTGTACTAGGTCTCTATTTAAGATAGTAATACACTAGACGTTTATTAACAACACTGTCTTTTAAGCAATAATAATAAATAGTAGCTAGCTTAGCTTATACTAACAGAGGAGAAGATTATCTACTTACAAAACAAAGTAGACTTTAAGAAGGCAGAGATTAAGGCAGCTGCACTAGATAATAAGACTATTACTTAGAGAGTTTCTATAATTTAGTCTAGACTTTGCCTTCTATATTAGAAGAGGATAGGTAGCAATCTAGCTATAGTAGCGTTACTATAAGCAATACTCTAGTTATAGACTAACGTTAGGTCTTGCAGTAAGCCTATAACTGCCTAATAACTTTGTTTAGAGTTAAAACCTTAAAAACTACTAAGTCTAAAGTTCTTAGTAGGCTAACAGCTAGCTACTAGTAGTACTATAGAAACCTTAACTATAGATTTAATGCCCCTTAATCAGCTACTCTAGGCAGCGTAATTAATAGGCGTTCTCTAGATACATAAATTGCTAAAGCAATCCTAACCTTTAGGCACACAGAAGTGTATATAAAGCAATTTAATACCTTCTGCGCATAAGCAGCGCTAACAATTACTTTATTAAGATTGCCTCTTATTCTACACCTACTACTTCTAGTTTTCCTTATCTATAGCAGGATCTATGCTAAACACCCCTATAAGTACCCCTACAGGTTTTATAAGGAGCTCTTAGACTTTAGGAACTTAAAAGTTGTAAGAGGGTTATATGTAAGAGGCACGTAGAGTTAGAAAGTAAGAAAGTATAGCCTCTAGCAGTTAATAAAGAAAGTATAGCCCTTAATAATTATAGAAGTCCTAGAGGACTTTGTTTTTATATAAACTCTAACCTTGCCTATAAGAGTTGCTAGTAACTATTAAGAGTCTAGCGTCCTTTATCCCCTAGTTAGATTGTAAGTACTCTGTAAAGTACAACGCTACAGCTTAGTAATACAGTAGTATATAACTACTACCTAGCTCTACACGCAACACGTGCAGATTAAGCTAGGTTTATTATAAGGAAAGTTATATACAATATCCTTAGAGGTTCTAGCAATTACTGCTTGCAAGAGGAAGTAATAGACAGGTTAGCTACCCCTATACGTTACTCCTTAGGCTTACTAACGTAAAGGTAGAACTATCTAATTCTACTATACTATTTCTTAAACTTAATAATAGCGTATAATAACTATTAAGGAGAACTCTACTAGTAAAGTCTTATAAACACTAACGCTGCTAGTAAAGGTAAGCGCTAGACAGTTACAATCTAACAATAAACGTAGTACCTAAAGTTTTTAAGCAGGGATTAGCTTAAGCTATACACCCCCTAGGGATCTAACACCTAGACTTAGACTGCCTCTAAACATAATATAATAACATATAGTGTTTAACTGCAGCTGCTATAGTTAAGCGTAAGCACTTAATAAGCTAAAGCTTAAGCAGTATTAATAGGTATGTAGTGTAGTGTCCTAAACTTATAATATAAAAGCTAGAGTTAACGTTGCCTATTATAAATTAAGAGTAAAGGTAAGAATACTGCTAGTATAGTACTATTATACTAAAGCGTAAGATAATTTAAAGTATAGTTTATTACAAAGCTTAAGCTAAAGCTATTACCTACATTACTTTAATAACCTAGTGTGCTCTAGGGGTCTTACTTTAGTAGCCTAGTGTGCTCTAGAGGTTTTGCTTTAATAGCCTAGTCTGCTCTAGGTTCTTATACCCTTTGTTAGCCTAGTAGATCTAGGGGTTAGTTAGTTATTTGCAGTGTAGTGTAGTTATAGTTAAATAAGTGCCTAGAGTAATTAGCTAGGTTAACTATAAAAGATAATTAATGCTACTTCCTAGTAGTAAGGTGTAGCAGGCAAATGTTAAGGCAAGAGTTAGGGTATCTATAGGTAGTAAGCGTTAGTTTTATAGTAGAGTTAGTAGTACTTCCTAGCGGTAGAGTGTGGCAATTAACGTTAGAGAAAGAGGTAGGAGAAGAACTGTAGGTAGTAAGCGTTAGCCTTACAATACAATTAGTAATACTTCCTAGTAGCAGAGCGTAGTAAATTAATGTTAGAGAAAGAGGTAGGATATCTATAAGTAGTAAGCATTAGTCTTGCGATATAGTTAGTAATACTTCCTAGTAGTAGAGTTTAGTAGTTTAGTGTTGTAGCAAAGGTAGGAGCTTGCTTGTTAAAAGTTTTTGTATAGAGGTAGCTAAAAGCTTCTTAGTAGTTAGCCCTTACAGTAAGAGGTGAAGGTGTAATGCTACCCTCTTATTAGCCTGCTAGATTAGTTAATATTGCGTAGGTAGTTTAGGCGTTAAATTAAGATGTTAAAAACAACTAAGTATAAAACTAGGGAGTAGTTAGAGTAAAGTATTAAAAGTGTGCTTTAGTATTACTTAGTTGCTAAATAGTAAGTATTACATATTTAGTATTAGTATTAGTCTATTACTAAACTTTATATAGAACGTACAGCACGTTAGATACAAAACTCTCTAAGATTAATCCTCTAGAGTATTAGACAACGTTTAATAATATCTTATCTAGAGATGTAGAAGGTTGTACTAGGAGTACTAGCCTGCTCTAAGCAGACGTAACTTATTACTTAATTTATTAAACTCTAGACTAGCAAACTGTAGTAGGAAATAGGAACTATAGACTATACTATACACAATAACTAGCTTACAAATTATAGAGATACTTCTAAAGTTCTGTTCTATTAAGCTAATTATACGTGCAGCAACCTCCTTCTCCTAGGATAGTTTAAGCTACACACTGCTAGTATTTAACTAGTTTAACTAAGTAACCTAATTGTCTAAGCTATGCTCTAGGTACAGCGTAGCGTAGATCCTACGTAGAGCAAAGAGGGTAAGCGCTTAAAGTATAGTGTTGCACTAAATACTAGTTAAGTTAGTTACTATACGCCTATAATACACTACTACATCCCTTTATAAAAGACGCTAAGCTAGTAGAGTATTAGTCCTGTTAGATTTAGTACTGTTAATTTTACCTGCGTATAGTAGTTAGAATAATTTAGCAAGCTGTACTAATAACTCTATTAGTTCTACTAGCTAAAGGTAGTTATTAGGGTAGTTATTGCTAGTATTCTCGCATTCATATAAGGGCAGGTAAGTAGATTTCCTTCCTTCTTTAGCTAGATAGGGCTTAAGAGAGGTGTATTAGATAGTTTACGTTTAACAAACAATTTTACTATTACTAGTTTAGTTAGCGTAGGTTCTAGGGTTAGAGGTCCTATTAGTATATTAAAAGGTTTAGTTCTACGTGCATTAATATACAGCTAAAACCTGCTAGATATACTATCTTAAAAACACTAGTAGTTATTAAAACACCTAGCTATGCCTGTTGCAAAGCATATAGTCTAACCCTACCTAATATTAGTTACTATTAAGTTACTATGCAGTAGATCTATAGTATAGTTAAACTCTATTTATATCCCTACTTCCTACGTCTAATACTATGCACACTAGCCTAGTAGCCTATTATTACTACTAGTGTAGAGGGGCAAGATTAAAGACGTAATATGCTTACAAGGACTAGTAGTATCCTAACTATTATAAAGTCTATAATCCTTATTACCCTCTTTTTATAATTGCTATACTAAGACATAGCAATAAACTACTCTAAGCCCTAGGATCTAGGAAGAAATTATAGTTCTCTAAATATACAGAGGGTATAGTGTAAGTATTAACTCTATCTCTATAGGGGCTCTTAGCACTTTATTACTAGAAGATAGAAACAACGCTATAGGCAGGAGTGCTATACATAGAATATCCCTTTTACTAATAATAAAGCTTAATATAAATACAAGGTAGCAGATTCTAATTATTACTCTAACTATACATCCTATAGCTATAGGCTATAAGAATCTAACATAGACAGAGGTTTAGAGGATAATAACTACCCTAATATAGCAGATTAGCTAGAGGACATAACTTTAGCTAACTTAGATAGTACTCTTAGCCTTAACCTGTTATAGTATAATAGTACAGACGTAAAAGCTCTAGACATATTTAATATATTTGTTAGTACCCTAAGACAAAGAGTTAAGAAGATATGTAAGGCTATAACTAAACACTATAGTGTTAATATTAGAGACCTAACGTAGGCAGAGCAGAGCACTATTACTAACATAGTTAGAGACGTTATTAAGCTAACTATAATAGACTGTTGCGCTAACAGCTGCGTAGCATATACTAGTTACCTACTTACTACGTCTAAATATCTATCTTATAGCAAAGGATAATACAACTAAGACAGAGGGCTAAATTACTTATTCTAATATATCCCCCTTCTACTATAGCTTTAACTCTAATACAACTATATAAAAAGAGTAGAACAGTTAAGACTCTACTAATTAAGTTTTAATCCTACTAGACCTAACAATAGGCATTAAAACAATGTTTTTAATAGAGACTAGTTCTAAGACTGCTAGTTAGATAGCTACTTCTATAACAACTAGGACTTAGCAATAAGGCTTACCTTAGATGCTATTAGCACTATCAAGCAACTAAAAAAGCGTTAAACTGTAATCCCTATAGTAATTTACCTCCTAAACCTACACCTAAGTACCTAGGAGGACGCCTCTAATGCCTTAACTACCTACCTTATTCTAGGGGGCTTTAATAAAGACTTTATTAATACCTAGCTAGGACTATTAGTTACTAAGCTACAACAGCTAGATAGCAGAGTTACAGCATATAATAGAGCATCTGCTAAGGAGTTTACACTAAAAGGTTATATAATATTAGTAACTAGAGATAGACTAGCTATTACTAAAGTTATAGGTATAAAACAGCCTAGGAAAGTAAAGCAAAGCTGCTAGTTATGTCTATTTGCAGGCATAATAGGAAGAGAGGGTAAATACTACTATCTAAATAGCAAGAACCTAAACCCTCTCCTGCACACAAATATGCAGGAACAGGTTAAACGCCTCTAACACTATTAATACACTAACTCTAGTCAATAACAGTACAGTGCCCTATTAAGAGACATAGGTATAAACTGTTAATCTATCCTTATAGACTTACTAACTATCTACTTTCTACGCAGCTTTCTAATTAACACTATGCACTTAATAAACTATAATATCCCTAAATCTATATTCTACTACTAGAAGGGGTCTTAATATTAATAGGGACATAATATTACTAAGTACCTATAGATTATCCTAGAGTCTAAATAGGAGTTAATTAACTATAGTCTCTTAGCATTACAAGCTATAGTCCCTACCTGCATAGGCACTGCTCCCTACAGAACAGGCAGCTTTAGTAACTAGACTACACATAAGTAGCAATCCTATTTTATAACCTATAGTGCCCCTACGTTAAACTACTATCTACTAGATCTATATACTGTTAACTTCCTATGTTTCTGCTAGTTGCTATAGTATACTAGCTAGCAGAGCTTTACGCTAACAGATATTAATAAGATTTAAACCTTTACTAGGATCTTTATACATAAATATAAGGACCTATACTACTATAGTAACCTAGATTTGCTCCCCTATATACAATCTAATACTACTATCTACTACACCTTAGGCAGAACATATAGGACTTTAGCCTACTATAGTGCTTTACTTAATAGACACTAGAAAGATTTCTCTAAATAGTGTAGTAGTTTTCTACCTTAATAACTTATAAGCACTAGAGTATAGAACTTAACCTACTTATATAAGAGCAACACTTACACGTATAGTAGAGATATGCTAGAGAGAACGCAATACCTGCTAATAATACTATCTTCTATGCTAATAACTCTACACTACCTTTAGCAAAACACTAGCTAACTAGTATAAGTAGTAAAGATATAGAACTAAGGTAGCAACATAAGTTATAAAAGGCTAATAATCCTAAGGCATTATAGCATATAGGAACTTACCCTTCTAATCTTGTTATATATTGCACTTTATCTTTACTATTAGGGGCTAGAGTAGGGACTTTCTTACTAGCCTATTAAGGGCTTATATTAAGGAACAACTCTCTGGTTATGTTTTACGCAGACCTACCTACAGCTAGCTAGAGGCAAACTATACAGCTCTTATTTAGTACTATAGTTATACTTTTTATAGAACTAACTAATTAGTCCTAATAGGCTAGGATTGCTAGATATTAGACAGTTAAGCTACTAAGTTCTGTAAACTGCCTACTACGTCTAAGGATGTTTAACAAGCACAACAATAATATAATATAGGTCTTAGTAGATTAGATTATTAACCTTATTAGAGCTGCACAGGTCTACTATTAGAGGGGTATCTACTAAGAAGTGCCTCTTCTTAGTAGACAAACACGCGTACTTAGAGGAGGATACTCCCTAGGATATACTAAACATTAGACTAGACCTTACAGTAAGATATTAGGAGCTAGCAATATAGTGTAGTTTTATAGAATAGTATAATATTAACGTATATTAGTTTAACTAGCACTATTTACTTGCAGTAAAAATATACTAGATAGCTAGGTAAAAACACTATACGCTAGTGTAAAATCACTATTTTGTAGTAGATTTATACTAAACTGTAGTGTAAAAACACCTCTAACGTAGTGTTTTTAGCGGCCTTTCTTCTATGTATTTTACCTGTTAATAGTGTGGTGTAAATACCTAATTTTGTATCTTAGTGTACGCTAGAGTTGCTAGTAGTAGGTCTTATAGCGTAGATAGAGTATTATAGCAGTATAGTAGACAGGTAACTCTAGTAGTTTGTTAAAGTATTAAGTTGCTTTCTACCTTGCAGCTTGTAGGTTAATTAGCAGGTAGTCTTTAGGCGCCTTAGATAGCATATAATTAACGCTTTAGTATAGCTTAAGGCAGCTATCTAACTTATTAATTATAGACTCTAATATAGAGATAACCTTATAGCGCGCTGTAACGTCTACTCTTACTACAACCTTATAGACAATTAGTAGCAAACTTAAGAGGTTGTAGGATAGTAATATAATTGTTAATTACTGCCTAGTTAGTAGTAGTAAGCCTAGTTAACCTTATCTAGGATAGTACTATTAGGAGCTTATTGTTGCAAGTCTGCGCAGTAGAGTTAGCAGCTTTAGTCTCTGTTATATAATAATTAGCATATAACGTAATAGCTTATTAAAGCTTAACACTACACTTAAGTAAGCTACAGAAGCTATTCTAGCGTGTAATAATAGGCTTAATAGGCTTGTAGATAGTAGTTGTAGCAGAGCTAGTAGCTATCTCCTTTAAAGCCTAGCGTTAACAGCTTATAAACAACGCGTACTAGCTTAGCGTGTTAATGTAGTTAATAACGCTAAAAAAACGCCTAATAGTCTATCCTTCTGCTACTCTCTTATATAGTACTCTTCTTCCTTTATATTCTTAGGCTTGTTATTATACGTGTTAGCGTTATAACTAAATATAATTGTTTAGCTAATAAGGTTAAGTATGTAGCAGGCGTAGTAGAGATAGTAATTTATGCTGTTAAAGTTGTATATTATAGCAAGCTTATTAACAGTAGTATTATTATTAGCTACGTTATTAAGTATAAAGTACCTAAGCTTGCTACAACTAATGTTAAAGTACTATAAGATAGCTGCTACAGCGTTAGCTATAGCCTTGCTAGTATAGGCGCTAATAACCTGCAGCAGCGCAATAGGTAGGTTAACTATCTTAGCGTCCTTGTTAGTGTAGTAAGTAACTACAGCAAAGAAGCTACGTTTGCTGCCTTTAGACGTCTATCTATCAAAGCTTATATATATCTAACTCTCTACCTCTACTAACGCGTGTGTAACCTATAGTTGTATATAGCTGTATAGCTTTATTACTAATTATAAGACGCTATTATAGGATCTCTACAACGCTGTCTCTGCCTTAAGGTTAGTAAACTGTATTATGCTACAAAACGCTAGCGTCTTAAACTCTTAGAGAGGTTAATTATTCTTAACTAGCTATAACATAGCAGTCTGCTAAAATCTATGTACGTTAAAGTTACCTAGTTTGTTGTAGGCAGATATAGAGACCTAAAGGCTGCGCTAACTAGCAAATTATAGCAATTATTAACTAGGTTACTATTAAGGCTTTAGAGTAATTAGACCTATCTTGCTTAGTTAATAACTAGGTTTATTAAGAGCAAGGTGTTGTATAGTAGCGCTTATTAATCTAGTAGTCTAGTGTACTACTCTAGATAGCTTATATATGTAGCAGTATTTACACACAAAATAGAGCAACTCTAGGTTAAATAAGTGCTCTTTCTACACCTGCTAGCCGTGTTTATAGATCTAACTAGTGTTACCTTTTAGACCTGCTAGCAGCTTTGCTATACCTTATAATTAACTAAAGTTAACGCTATTATAGTTACTAATCTACCTATTACTATTATTATTATTATTAATTGTAGCCTCTGTTGCTACGTTAGAGCTAGCTAGTAGTTATACAATTACTACCTTAGGCTTATTAAGTATTAATTATAACTCCTAGGTATTATTATTAGTAATTTGTAAGGCCTCTAGAGTAGCTAACTATAGGTCTTGGCGCAGGGATGTATGTTAGGTAAGGCATCTATAAGTATAGGCTTATTTAACTAGGTTAAAGGTGTATTTAGAGGCTGTCACGGGTATATACTGTTCGAACCCTAGTCAATCCATCTAATGGATTACTGTACCTTTTTGGGCAGTGTGGCTCAGTGGGTTCGAGCTGAAGTCCTTACAGAGTAATCCATTAGATCTGGGAGCGTGGCAGGTTGCAGGTTCGATCCTCACCTGCTACTACTCCTAGGCAGCCAGGCCAGTCAATTTTGACTGAAGCGTGAGGCAGGCTCTTCAGTCGCCACGCTGTTGCTGCTGGGAGGTCTAGTATGTAACGTGGCGTACCCTAATTAGCTGCTGGCTTAGCTACCCTACTTAGGGCTTAAGGAGCGTGCGCGCTCTGGTAGGTACCCCCTGACTGGTTAGCCAGCTTGTTAAGGGGGAGCCCTGGAGGCGCTGAGGCGTCAAGGGGAGTGCCTGGGGGCGTTATAGACTTCGGCACTACACGTCAAGGGCGGCGCCTGGGGGCGATGGGCTTGCCTGAGCAGAGTCTTGGGTCGAGCCTCAGAGGAGAGGGGTATACTGTCACAGGTATATACTGTTCGAACCCTAGTCAATCTATCTAATGGATTACTGTACCTTTTTGGGCAGTGTGGCTTAGTGGGTTCGAGCTGAAGTCCTCACAGAGGCTCTGTAGATAGAGGCTCTAGTATAGTATAATAGATAGACTAGCTACTATCTCCTTTACGCTTCTTTAATAAGGGCTTTAGCGTACGTTTTAGGTATTTAGTAGCTAATTTAGCTGCGTTAGCAGACTTAAGTGTACGTTTTAGAGGTATAATAGATAGTAAATAAGCTATAGATGTAGTAAGATAGATAGGGGGTATAGCTATTAACGCGTTATGCGCGCGAAAAGGACGCAGCCAGCCTATTAACATTACTACCTCTACTAAGGATTAATGCAAAAACGCTATACAATTTACTATAATAGAGATAGAGTAAATCTAATAAGTAGAAACAATTTAGTAGTATTACTTTAGTTATTACTAAGCTTAATTTGTTAATTTACTATATAGTTATAGCTAGTAATTTTTTAACAGTTATATATAATAATTAATACTTATACTTATATACTAGGCGTAAGCTATTACTAGAATCTTACTCTGCTATAACAGTATAACACTATAATATTACCCTATTTGGCATATTATATATATATTAATAGTCTTATAGATCTTCTATCTAAAAGAGGAGGAAGAGAAGGGGTTTAGTTTAGGCTAGCAGACGTCTGTAACTAAATTTACACACGCTTATAGGTGTCTATTAGTTAGGACTAAATCTAGGGCCTTTTTTTTAGCTTATAGGTTTAATTCCTAGTAACTACAGCTATCTTTTTACTCTACTAGCAACTATACAATTGCTATAGTGTTAATGAAGGAGGGGGTAACAACCCTAGGAAATCGATCGTCGGCTGCTATCCTAGGTATCCCAACAACCTTACACGTGACGATTTTTTAAACAAATTTAAACAGATTTAATAATTGGAAGCTAGAGTATTAATTTTGTTTGATTATTAGAGCAGTAGCTATTTGTTTAATTGTTTTGAAGTAATCAAACAAAATTAAAACAATATTATTAAATCCATTTGATTGTTGACAACCCTGCATTCGAGAGTGAAAGGAACGACTCGCCACTCACCTCGACACATTCTCCTCTAAATAATCTCACAAAAGAGTTTTCTACTCTGGAAGGAGACCGAAACAATGCACGGGGAGACAATCGCACTTAGTAAAATGGTGTTTGAGCCTGAGTATGCAGACACGCTGAGAAGCATGAGCAACTTCGAGTGTGCTGGTCAGGCAGGGTAAGTATAACGAGGGGGAAGCAATGCTTCAAAGTAAACACTGGCGATGCGCAGGATGCTGCTAGGACATGAAAACCCCAAAACCTTGATGAGTATGTACTGCCTCGCTTATCTTCTTGAGCTTGAGCTCGTTCCCACGCACGTGACAAGTAAACGAACGAAACACGCGTATGACTTGAGCCACTTCCTATCTTCGCTCTACTGGCTAATGCCTGCAGAAAGGGTTATGAAACAGCGCCATGCTGTACCTTCTTACCCTTCCTACTTTTGTGCAGTTGCAGTTGATTGCTTAATAGTTCGCGTATTATTGCCTTTACACATGTTCGGTCAGTGGCTTGTATTCCCACGTCAGTCGCATCCAATCGCGTGTTGTATATGTGAGTTCTCTCATTCATGAATCGTTCGGATGTATGAAGAACATTAGAGTCAGACCCTCCGCAAAGCTCTTCAAATACCTCCAACAGAGGCAAGCAAGCATCGCTTCTAGAGTACCCACCCTTCGTCATCTCCCTAGAAAATTTCGATGAGCCACACCAGCCTCAATCTCCTCCGCCAAAATCTCTGAGTTAACTTTCTCGACCTTACCCTCTATCTTCTTCGCCTGTTCATCTTCAACCTCCAGCCCCCTCGCAGCCTGCGCTCCTCCTAACAAAGTTCACATCCCCTATCGGCACGAACCCGACGTGCATATACACCGCCCTAGACATAGCCGAACTTTCCAAGTACATCGGTGTGGGCGGTACTTCTGCGTCAGCCTGTTGAATCGCCCAGTCCAACAACCTCTTCCCTACCCCCTACCCTGCCATTCGGGCCACGTGATAAGCAGTGTAAGATACCAATGTGGCTCACTCAATGCCTGGCTCCTAACCTCATCTTCTTTCTCATGGCCGCCGCTCCAAACCTGATCATCAGTGTGAGCAAAAATTTCATCAATCTCAGCGTCTGACCAGCCCATCTTCTCCTTCCAGCCATAGAATTTGAAGGCAGAGCTCCGGAAGATGTTGTGTACAGGGAGCGTGGGGTCTGCCCAGGCTGCGGCGCCGATGATGGTGCTGGTCGGGATGTGGGTGGCCTTGACCCAGTACATGCCAGGCTGGGTGAAGGAAGGTTGAATTCTTTTTGCTAGGCGCTGGACGCGAACGTCGTTGTTTGCTGGGCGTAGGTGGAGGGGCTCTTTTTCTCTGAAGAGGATTCGGGGAAGCAGGCGTAGACGCCTTTGGCCTGATAAGAACGTCAGAGGTTTAGGGGGAAATAGGGATCAACTGTCCAAAACTTACAATTGTGTAGGCATCTTTCTCTTCAGCAGCTTCGATCTTGATCTCTGATGCAGCTAGTCGCTTCGCTTGATCCACTGGTATGGTCTGGCGACTGCCCTCTCCTACAGGAACCTTGATGAAGTCTTTTTGTTGCGGCATCATAAATTTACTCTGGATATAGTCATAAATAAGATTTCGAAATTTCTACTCAAAGGTGTACAATATAAATACTAGGTGTAAAGTCAAGCTGTGGAGACGTCAGACTGCAGGCAGAAGCCAAGGACATACTTGGCGTCAGAAAAGACCGCCCCACAGGCGCTACGCTGTATCGAGCAGCTGGCTGAATATCTAAGTGTGCTTGATGTGTCTGCAGAAACTGCTACTACCATTTATAGGTCAGATTTTAAAACCTAGATTTAGTAGTTTTACACAAGAAAGCTTATGCTAAACTCGTTTTATAGGTTTAAAACCTTATCTACTTCTAAGACAGTGAACTATCTCGTTTTAGGCATATATTATTATATTACGTGCTAAGTATTCTTTTCACCACTTCTCTGCTTTTATAAAAGCTCTGTGTTTTAAAGAGAAAGGCGTGAAACCCTTATTAAAGCTAGCATTTTACTTTAGAAGAAACAGCACTAATCACCAACCAATAACGTAAGGGCGGAGACCGAGGTGCTAGAGTTGACAGATTAGGCTCGGAGTTGGGATAGTCGGGTGCGGGATTAGGATGAGGATCAAACTCTGGAGTGATCGGAGGAGACGGGGGTGGTAGCATGCATCAGAATAGACTGGATGGAGGTCTCTCTCCGTCTAGTAAATACACAGATATTCTGCGCATACGCTTGTCTGTTTTACAGAAAAGACACCTGTTCTGTGCAGGTTAAAAACTATGCCTTGGGAACCGTACTGTGCAGCGGTACAGAAGGGTTTACATTAAAATTAGACAAGGTTGTAACCACAGATGTTTATAGATATGCACAATTTCCGAGTAAGATGTGGATTTTGATTTAAACCGTTGTATTTATGAGCGTGAACAATCCTTCCCAGTAATTCCAAGAGTATCGTCAAAGCGACGGCAGAAAGAAGAGCCGTCTGCGCAGAGACAAAACAGCGAGTAACGCCACCCTGACGACTTGGCAGATATATTTCGACAAGTTCCGCTGCATATTTACTCAAAATTAGTAATGAAAGGTTTGAAGTCCTAATACAATGAACATGAGCTCAATTGTATCGCCAATACCTTCGATGCAAGTATACTACACCAAGCATCACAAAGCAGTAAACAAAAAGAAAAAACTTACATCGAGATGATGAACATCTTCCTGAGAAAATCAATAGTTGAAAGATGTTATTGTAAGATTACCATGACATAAATAAAACCAATTTTTGGAGGCTGTCTGCATCAAGGTCATCGACATGCTACAACGGCAGTCTTGCGCTGAATCTTTCTACTATCAATGTTGCCAACTTTATTACTGACACCGTTCTAAGGCGAATCCTGGACGATCATCACGGTTTATATTTTTAAGTGTGGCCCTGTACTTTCAGCCAATGATCTTCCCGCCTGTCCTGCATGTCATGCCAGATGGGGTATTCTGCGCGAAATACCTGCTAGTCTAAGTTTCCTTTTCTTATATCACACCATACCTCGATGTTAGTGATCACATCGTCGACTCAAAATGTGGGATACGATGAAACGCTTGCAATGCGCATGGGAAGCAAGGACAATGCTCTCGAGTTTAGGTCGCACGGAAGTCAACAAGTCTGCATCTGCGTGTGCACCACGAGATATCACTGACACTAGGGCTGGGTCACGGAAGGCCCCTACGTAACGTCGCTTTATATATAGCCCTTTCTCTGAGACCATGATGACTCCAATATACCATGGGCAATATATCACACCTACCGTAGACTGCATAGTGATGAGCGAAGATGCCACTTGCGTCATTCCAGCGCCTCGGTTTCTCCACATGATAGTTTTGAGAGTGATCTTAGCCAACCTCACGGCTAAGACTGCACGGAGAAAGATGCTGCACGGTTCTCGGCGACTTGCACTTTACCCCCATCTTAATGCATCCAGAGCCATGAAGAATGCTGCCTATCGCCGAGCCTAAAAACTTTTTACTCTACTCTGTACTAGGTAGTTTACAGACCCTTGGTCCAAGTTAGCTGCCGACTGTGTTCATCCGTCGCATCCGCTGCTACATTAGGGTTGGTCTCTAATTATTCCCAACTGCCAGGTCGACAATGTGGGGAACAAAGAAAAGAAATCTATAACACATGCTCGCTACCACGTAATCGAGACATGCCGGGGCTTCCAAGGCTGGACAACGCACTCTACCAGATCAGCCTGAATATGCCATCGTACTCGCAGCAGTGATGTCCATCTGAAATGCATGATTCATACCGAGGCTTGACTATCGCAACTACAAGTCAAACACAGTTCACTCGCACAAGGCGCAACGTAAATGCGGAAATCAGGCCAGCTATTTCCCAACCAGTGAACTGTGCGGGTTTGGTGCGCACACCTCTGATCGCCGTCTGTCAAAAACTTTGTTCTCTTCCAGCCCTGGAGGTCAAACAGCGGGCTAGTTGAACCGGGAAACTACGCCTATCACCGCCCAAAACTGCAGTCAAAGGTTTCTTCGTTTGTGAAATACATCACCCGCCATTGGGTAGGTGTCACCCCGCACTCCGCCAGCTCGGATTCGTTAGACTGACACCTGCTTCCGGAGGGGCAAGATCGTCAAGCGGTGCGCTAGATGCAGGGACTTGTCTTGTTTTGGCAGGACTAGTGCCTTAGCGTAGGCGGAGTACAAACCTTCCGTCTGAGCGCCACAGCCTCGACCACAGACCATCTACGCACATGTTTGGTTCGACCTTATACCACTACAACCCTTCTGGAAACTTTCTCTACTAACCCGCGTGCTGACAGGACAATTGTGGGGCTGAAGATCAATTTCCATGGGTTGTGTCGATCACCCGCCGCAGCGCGTGCACGATGTGAATGTACCTTGCATCCTCCAATGAAGCTTCACGGATTTGGCAATAGTCTACAAGAATTGCAAATCTGCCTCGGTCTCTTGAACGGTAGATCAAGAACGAAGCAAGATGGATACATATATAAGTAGGACCGTGTCCACAGCATCGAAAGGATCATCATCTCACCAGCTCTTCTTCCAACCGTCGCCACTTCATACCCAGAAGCCATACAAAACTCTTCATTGAGCGGCTTCAGCTTTCTATCATGCAGACTTTCTCGCTTTTCCTTCTCTCGGCTTCTGTCGTCTCAGCATATCCATGGGTAGCTGGTCAGCCTGGCGTCGACTCTTCCATGCTAGGCCGTGCCCGCAATGTAAAAAGGCAGAACAGTTGTCCCTTCAACTCGAATCACCAGCCTGCTGCCCCATATAACTCCAAATACCCATACACAGGGGCACGAAATGGTGCCCCGGTACTGGCAAGGGTGGCGTCAAGGTCCCTGCCGACGGCGACACTGCACACGCCTTCGTAGCGCCTGGCCCTAACGACATCCGCGGTCCCTGTCCTGGATTGAACGCTGCAGCTAACCATAACTTCCTTGCTCACGACGGTGTCACAACATTCAAAGAGCTTGTCGATGCTCAACAGAACATGTACAACGTTGGCTATGATCTCGCTACGCTCCTTGCCACACTTGGTGTGGCCGCTGGCGGTGATATTCTTACCGGAAAGCTTAGCATTGGTTGTGACGCAACTTCGCGCACTGCTACACTTGGAGGTCTTCTTGGTCGCCAGCCAGGACTGAGCGGACACAACAAGTTCGAGGCCGACTCATCACTCACTCGAAATGACTACTTCACCCACAACGGCGACGACTACTCGTTTAACGGCACTCTCTTCGCCAGGATGAAGGAAGTAGCGGACCGTGTGTCCGGTGGTAACTTTGATCGCAACACTCTCGCCGCGTACCGCAGCCAGCGATATGACGAGTCACTCCAGGAGAACGATAACTTCTTCTTTGGCCCCCTTGCTCTCCTGTTGTACGGAGCCTCGTCCTTCTTGTACGAGCTCTTCCCCAGCTATGGCAACGAGGGTGTTGCCGACCTGAAGACCATCTCCTCCTTCTTCGGCACCACCGCAGACTCCTCTGCGCCAGGAGGCTGGAAGTATACCGCCGAGAAGATCCCAGACAACTGGTTCAACCGCCGCGCACCCTATACCAACAACGATGTCACTAACGAGATTCTGGCCCAGTACGCCCAGTACCCCAAGGTCTTCGGCGGAAACGTTGGAAAGAACAACTTCAACGCCCTGTCTACTGCTTTTGGCCTCATCCACGATGGCAAGCTCCCTAATGCTGCTGCTAGCTCTGATGTTCTCTGCTTGTTGTACCAGATGGGTACCCAAGCTGTGCCTTCCAGTTTGAGTGTGGTCACCAACCTTCCTCTCTCGCTTCTCAACTGGTCCGTCGGCAAGCTTAACCCTGTCTTCAAGAACGCTGGATGTGCACTCCGTCCCGACCAGACTGCCCCCTCCGCATAGACGCGGTGATGCTTGAATAGGTTGAAGAGCCTCTGCGCTCTCCCAGTTCGCATCACGAAGGAGAAAGGGGTTTTGAGAGTCGACAGCTTCCTTGCATGCGCGATGGATATCAGATGGAATGCAGCGATATGATTCAACGACCGAGGGATATTCGATCTCTTTTAGCTAGTGTTGTTTAATGAGAACCATTTTCTCCCTCTCATCAACCATTCGTACAATGCAGTGCATACACATAACCCACCTGCCCCCATCTCATCTCTCGTCTCTTGCCTCGAGCGACAGACGTCAAGTGGCTATCGCGATGCATCTTTTCTTGCTCCAACCTTGCCGGCACAGACCCCTGTAATCATCACAACCCATGTCCAACAAACCAAACCAGCCTCAATCCACGAAACGAAGTCGATACACTACTCTTATCGTCGAAGTGTGTAAAAACGTAGTTATGAAAATGCGGCTATGTTTCGACGCTACCGAGAAAATAGCATACTCCGCAGCGCCATGGATGGCTAGAAGTGACTTACTTCACCAGATGGGAGATAGTAATGATACGGAATAGAGTAGCTAGTGCTTTAAGTGCATGTTGAACCTGGGGTTATACGAGCATTTTTGGCCGGGAAGTTGCATGTGAGATGATGAGGGGTTAGTTGGAAAGGAGGTTCTCGTTTTGATGAGGGAAGGTTTTTCTGCTTTCTAGTAGTATGATTGTGTCTATGCTGGGGAATATGCGGAATGGCAGATGTTTAGTCCTCGTGCCGCGGTTTCCAGCGCGTATTGCTGTCTTTGCGAGGTGTTGCAGGGCAGTTATTCCTTGGCTTAGAGCCAGGAGGGAATTGGTAGAGGCGTCGATAGCTTTGGGTCGGTGGAATGGAAGCAAATAGCTTCAAGTCCACTGCCAGTGACAGCAATCGAAGGCTTGGTAGAGAGCACAGAAGAGAAGTATCACCTGGGCCCCAGCCCAGAGAAGGGTGTTAACTCCTCCTATTCCATGCTCTCACCGTTCGCCTGCTTCGACCAGCCGATCCAGGCTTCCAGCGTAATTCCTGCTTCTCGATCGAGAATACTACAAATCTTTCGCAAAGACCCCACTGCTGATGCGTCGCTTCTGCGCGCAGTCTTGTATATTTCCTGTTTTTTCCTCAGACGAAATTTCTCCATTGTATTGATGCCCCCATCCTACTCCTTCGGAGCCGCCGATTTCGATCTTGCTTTCTAGTACTACCACATCGGGTCTTATCAGGTTTTCGACCAGCGATCGGATCACAAAACCATTTCATCTATCACCCCCTTGTCGGCCTCGATGGCCACACGGCTGTTGAATCGTATGCTGGCGGCAAGTCGTTCGCAAGTGTGTGCGCAGGTAATGGCATCTGTCGATGTGAAAGCAACCATTGTCGTCTCATTTCCGGCGAAGGATGTTGGTGTGTCGGAGCCGGCAGATGGTACATTGGTGGGAGGGCTTCCTGTTCCCTGGACTCTCTTTCCCGTCTTGCTTCCCTTTCGGCTCCACTCCCCAGAGGCCTTGGACGCTCATCGTACGTTCCACACCATCTGCTGAATTGACACTGCTCGGTTGGCCTGGTCTCGGTGTCGTGGACTGGAACGGTACGCCCTCGCCGGCAGGCGCATATGGTTATGACAAGAATGAAGATGAAGGCACCGCAGATACTGCCGATGAGGAGAGCTGTTTTGTTTATTTGATGGCCTGTGTTGTAATATCTTGGCTGCAGAGACCACTGTAGAGAAGGCATGGTGTGAATGTTTTCGTTGCAATGAGGGTTGTAGTTGACGTTGCGATGCTGGCTTGTGGTCGATAGTACAATGCTGCTCCTGCTTCTGTAATTCAGATCTTACTGCTCCTGCAATAGTGCACATGCGGAGACTTTATATACTGCCCCATACAGGGTCAATATCAGGAACCGGTATCTCGGCGGCGGCTTCACGCCGAAGAGGTGTCGTGTATGATGACCTTTATTGCATGACTAGCAGTATTGTGGCTTCTAAATGTCGAGATATGGCTCTATCAGCCCGCTAGTTGCTCACGTGCGTTCGTGTTGGGTTGAAGCGACGGGTATACGGCTCCCGTATGGGATGCCTGACGGTTCGCAGGTCGCAAGGCTGACTCACGAGTCATGGCTCTATGCCTCGGGGTACGTTCGGTGATGCTGCCAACAGCTTCAACACGATGTCTTTGACCGACTTCGAGTCTCATCCAATTGGTTCACGTGTGTTCTGCCCGGATGCAAAGTAGAAAGGTTGAGCATGTGGTGGGGATTCAGCATGCCAAAATACTCGCATCTACAGCATACCACGGGATTGTGCCAAGCCGAGGCTGAGCACCAGCTCCCAAGGCTCCCATATGCTACAAGCTAACTCTATGTCACTTCAATACCGTTTGCATAGGATTGAGCATTGGTAATGTACTACCCCGGTCCTCAGCGGTCACCAGCGTGTTTCTCCAACGTATCTCGAATACGTGTTGAAGAAGCAGTGTGGGCTTGGCGACTCTTCCTGTCAGCAAGACACTGAATGGAATATCATGGAGCAGGTTGATGTGAGCAAACCGACAGATAGAAAAACAGCCGCGTGATACGACCAGATTGGATGATGGTCGCTTTGTGGACACGCGAAAAGTAGGCGAGAGACGGTTGTGGTAAGGCATGGCGCGATCTCCACGGACCCAACTCTTGACGGGTCAAACATGTCTCTCCGCTGTCAGGTGCGGAACAGGTGGTGAGTGGCAGTGACAGTGGCAGTGATAGTGATAGTGACAAGGCGTGAGGTCAGAGGTAAGGGCAACAGGGAGGGGGAGCTTGCACTAGCTCCTAGCTCCACACACCAATGGTGCCTGCCAAGGGCCTCCAGGGCTGGGTTCTGCCACCGCCTCGAGTGACCGCATAGCTTCCCCAAAGCTCCAGCCCCGACTCCACCTGCGACCCTACTGTCATCCGTCTGAGGCAGCTGGTGAACTGACTGGTTTGATATTTGGAGTCGCCTAGATACCCGCAGTCGCATCACATTCGCAGACTGCCGCAAAAACACACTAGGCAGCCACAATGGCTTCGCGACTGGTGCTGGTCCTCGGTGACCTCTTCATACCAGACCGCGCTGCAGTATGTTCCCATGCCATCCGTATACGATGCTAGACCTCACAAACTTACAGGCTACATAGGACATCCCCACAAAGGTACGGAGCAGCCCGTCCCCGTCCCCGTCCCCAGCGTGAAGCGACCCCACGCTCCTCCTCTCTTGGAATGCGCCACGCCACGACTCACACCGTGTCTAGTTCAAGAAGCTCCTTGCGCCTGGCAAGATCGGGCAAATCCTCTGCCTCGGCAACATGACCGATCGCGAAACATACGAATTCCTGCGCGGCATCGCACCGGACCTGCAAATCGTCAAGGGCGACTTCGACGTTGAAGCGCCGAACCTCGCCCTCTCCAAAGTCGTCACCCACGGGTCGCTGCGCATAGGCTTCACACATGGCCACACCATCATACCGCCGGGCGACGGGGACAGCCTGCTTATCGCGGCACGACAGATGGACGTCGACATCTTGTTGTGGGGCGGCACGCACAAATTCGAAGCATACGAGATGGAGGGCAAGTTCTTCGTGAACCCGGGGAGCGCTACAGGCGCCATGACAACGGGCTGGTGGACAGAGGACGAAGATCCAACACCGAGCTTTGTGCTTATGGATGTGAGTTTGCCCACGGCTATGCAGTCGTGCAACAACCGGCTAACGGGAGTACAGGTTCAAGGCGACGTTCTCGTGCTGTATGTGTACCAGCTACGCAAGGACGCAGAGGGGAACGAGAGCGTGGCAGTGGAGAAGGTCTCGTTCAGGAAAAACGGCGGTGGTGCAGCATAGACGCAGACAAGTGCTATGTCATGGACGCCATAGCGTCAGTGCTCTACCCATGAATCAATGGAAAAATTTCAGCGCTTGCATGGTACAAGAATGCATCTTCACACAGCACAACAGTCGCCAATCAACGCTGATTCAACCAAGGCCTATCAAGTCCTCTCTGCCGTGCCACGGAACCTGCACAGCAGGTGGTTCACGGTTAGGCGCAGCATCGGGCTGCAGCGAGCTGCATGTCGGGGCATACATGAGTTGTTGGAACACGTAGGTAGGCACTGCATGCCTGTGCATAGACTACGTGGCGTACAGATTGGTCATCCCCCTTGAAACCGATCTTGGAGCTCAGCTGAGGTTCATGCGAGCGTCCATTTCAGATGTACCCCACAGACTGTCATTTGTGTTGTGCACCCAGTACAGTAATTGCAATACTGACCGTCCGGTGAGGCTCTGTGAAACCATGCATAGCTCGGCTCGAGCATGCTGGCTTTCGGCTCACACCGCGTGGGAATCCTCCCGGCCTGCATTCCATTCCATTGCTTTCCCATCCCATTTCATTTCGCTTCGCTTTCGCACCGCACCGCACCGCACCGCATCGCATCACTGTCTCTGAGCGAGGACTTCCTTCACGGCCCGGTCCACCTTGTCGAACACGGACGGTAGCGCGGCTATCATGCCATAGTTGCGCTCACCTGCGATGTGCCGGCCCTGGCTGAAATCAATGTCTCTGCCATTGAAGTCTTTGATCAGCCCACCGGCCTCGGAGAAGAGAAGGTGACCCCCGCGTGGTCCCATACACAAGTGAATCTGTCGAGCGTCTTGGGGATGCGAACCATGACATCTGTAGCGCCCAGTGCGAGGGCGACGTGCTTAACCTGCTGGGCCCAGATGACGGTTCCGGGCCAGTTTGCACCAAGCGCTTCGCACACGGCCTTGTGCTCTGCTTGCGAGAGACTCGTCTTGCCTAGTGTGCTCTCGACGAAGTTTAGCTGACTCGGTTCCTTCTCTGGTAGCTCTGTCAAGCCGACTCTTCGCGCCTCCCCCATCCCCCTTCCGTCATGCCCCTCACGTACGTGCCCTGTCCTTTGACTGCAGACAGCACGACTCCGTACCCCGTTTCATCGACAAGGTCTTCATGCACCCTGCTCTGGCCCAGCGGTCCATGAACATCAAACGCCAGATTCGGACACCCAATCACGCCAACCGTCTGCTTGCCGTCGACCAGCAAGCACAAACAAACAGCGTACTGCTGGCCCTGCATGAACGTCGCAGTGCCATCAACAGGGTCCATGACCCACACTCTCCCGGAACGCGTCTGCTCGCCTTTCCCTCCGAGGTCGATGAGCCGGAACATATCCTCCTTGCTCGCAGGGAACGTCAAAGCAGACGCGTCGGGGGTGGTCTTCTGCGCCTCGCCTGTTCGAGACGCCGCTGCATGAAGCCGCTCTGCGCGTTGCACAAGCTCCCACACCCGGTCCGCCAGCGCGTCGTTGGAGCGCAGCGCGTCCGCGCTTTCCTCGCCGAGGAAGCTGTCCGAGGGTACACGGCGTGCAGCACACTGATGAGCAGGGCTTGCGCCGCGAAGTCGGCTATGGTTACGGGGGACAAGTCGGCTTTGGTTTCGGCCGAGACATGGTTCTTCAATGATCGCAGGACCGATTTCGTAAGCCTCGACGCATTGTGCACGGTGCGGAGGGCAAGTTCCAGTTCGGCGGCGTAGGGCTGCTGCGGGGCGGCCATTGTGGGTTGTCGTTGTGGTATTGATATGCTCTTGGGCCTACGGCTTCACGATTTGCAATGGTTGAAAGTTTTGGTGAGGTGAGGTCAACATCATGTGCTCGGCAAAACGCTACGGTTGCCCTTTCCTCCATCCTGTGCGCGCTTTCCTCGAACCATCCGCTGTAGTGAGCGACATTTTGCCAGACGTCCATTGCAAAACTGCGCCAATTGGCACGTGCCCGTCGTCCTACAAAAGGAATAGCCTCAGGCGCAGTGCACGCGTCCGAGAACCATTGATCGCCCCGGGCCTATAGCAAAAAACAAACAGGCCGCGTAGTAAGGACCGATAGCACACTGTTGAACTTCTTTTTAGCATCGCTAAAGTTTCCAAGGCTTTGCGCTCAGGTACGCCTTCTGCTTCGAGTCGTCAGGGTTGCCCTTAGCACGGGAACGGAGACAGAGACGGGAGCGATGAAGGGAGCTCGGCCCGAGTCGGAGGATTGACACGACAGGCGAGGCTGCGAGGCTGGCTATTGATTGCTTAGAAGAGAAAGGATGCGGTCTGTGCTTCAATGTTTGGTGACACTGCGTTGGGAAGTACGAATTGTTTATGGCTTGCTAGGTAGGTCTTTGAGTAATTGTGCCTCGTTTTTCGCATTTTGAGACAGTATGCATAGCGCGCAGGTACATGGGTTTGGGCATAGACGTGCGTACTGTGGCAGGCGCGGATTGGGCATGGTGGTTCATGTCGAGTTATCAGTCGGCAAATGTGCCCATGTCCACACAGGTCCTTCAACGTTTCAAGACGCTGTTGGTGTACAGAGTGCATACTTCTCCACTGGCTTGTCGCAAGCCATGGCATGGCGCAATGAGACCGCCGCCGCATTGTGGGGTAATGTGCGAGATCTGCACGGTCGTACATGCTCAGAGGTGATTCTTCTGGCAGCCCGCGGCCGACGCGCAATGCTGTTGCATGCGTGCCACGCGTGCGCTCCTGAGTCGTGTCACGACGAGTGTTGAGTTTGATAGCGGTTGATCAAAAGTGAGGGGTTTGCGAGTCGTGAAGCTCGTTAACCGCGATGAATTGATATCGAGATAAGGGTAGATTGCGCTTACTGTTCCTGCAGTCTGTCGACATGACGATGCTTTTCGTAAGGGTTGCACGTTGAACCTTAATGAGAGCACCGTGGGGGTCTGTCAGCAGTCGCCTGAACCATCGTCGTATCTGACGGACGAATGAGCGTTGCATGCTCGCCTGCAAGTCACTCCCATGGGCCATGGCATCCTGAGGGAACTAGACGTGACAGGCATGGACAGGCGGCAGGGTCGGATATTGCTGTACCCTTTACTTATTTGGTCAGATGGCAAGGCAACGAGCATGATCGTTATCTCGCTTCAGGAAGCGAAGAGGGCTCGAGGCGCGCTGAGAGACGAGCCTTCTGATTCACGACAACTTGGCTAGCCGCGAATCGTAACCAGGCCAAGCCAACAGGCCTGCCAAACAGGCGTTCCTCCTCTTTCTGACCACCGATCAATACTGCTTCGCCCTCGCCGTATGCCTGAAGCGGACGACGAGGGTCCAAGCGAGCCATTTTGGTCTGCCTGGTCGCCGCCGAGGTGGATACGGTAGCCAGAACATGTTCTTGTGCCTGAGGCGTTGCAGACTTCGCTGAGGCATTGCAGAGTTTTCGCTGAGGCATCAAAGGGGCTGATGCCCACAGAAAAGGATGTTGAGGGACGACTGTCCTAGGTGCACAGGACGGCACCTGGAAGAGGCCTGTCCGAGGCAACTGTCTCGCAGAATTGCGGCGTAGGCTAGACCCAGCCATATCATGTACTTCCCATGACCACGAATCAGTTTTGCGATGCTAGTGCCGAGGGCAGCAGATAACGTCGTCGGATGTCGCCATATGAACGATGGCTTGAGTGCAGCATTCCACTGAGAAATTTCGCAGCTTACGAGAGGCAGATTTGGTAAGATGCGGAACTGCTGGTTGAGCTGCAGGGCTGAGACAAGTGGGACGGATGGTCCCTGCATCGTACGTGCTCGCCATCACGACCGAAAATGGCGAACAACGGACTTCAGTTCAGCGCGTCGGCCGTCTATGCCAAATGGCCTCGGAAAGGACGAGGGCACGAGTGTTGCACAGGCACGCAATCGATTGCGATGGCTGTTCGACAGTGGATGGATTGGAGTGCAATCACCCCACGGCGTCTTGCCATTGCATGTTGCATGGGCGTGAGGAGACGCATGACCGCTGAAACCGATAGCTTCTTACTCCTCTTTTGGATCAGGTCAGGTTTGGGGAAACCCAAGTTTGCACGTCATCCGCCATGTCAGGAAGAGCAGATGACTAGCCAGTGGAGACGGGAGCTTCGTCATTCTTGGGAGGCTGGTCGTGCTGCTATCACGCTTTCTGGCCATGGTGTCACACAAGAGCAGCTGCCCATGAGGGCGCTCTGCGGGTGGATGGGCCAGGGCAGGCCTCACAGCTCAGCGTTGATCGCTGCACAGCACGCGCATGCGCAACATCCTGCGCTCAGCGTTCTGCATCTGCGTTGCGCTGCGCTGCGGGTGAGGGAAAAAATTCACTTGGTTGAGCGAATGGTTCTCGCGCAGCCCAAAAGCGTGCTGGCAACACGTTGGTGGCCAAAGGCGCGGGTGGGCGAATTGCAGGGCGATGGGCAGCACCTGGTGGTCAGAAAGGCGGCTATGCCTGTTTGGCGCTGGTGGTGAAAGAGGGGTGCATGCAGTGTGCAGGATGCAGCATGAGCGAGGACTCGCAAGGGCACAGCTTGCGGCGGCTCCTTGGGAAATATTCCCTTGGCCTGCAGTGGTGCAGTCCTGCAGCGCTGCAGCAGTGTGGGCCCATCATCCATGCATGCTGTGCGGACGGACACTGCGGAGATGCGTGGGACTACCCTGTTGACCAACTACCCTGCCCGCGCCTGCACCCACTAGCCTCTGATAGGTCGTCGGCCTTGTGCTGTGTGCCTGAGCCTTCAGTTAAGACCATCTTCATCGCCTGCTCCCGCTGCTCCCGTCTCCACAAAGCTCCGCTGAAGACTCTAACCTTTCATGACTCCTACCTGAGCACGCATTGCTTCATAAGGACCCCTTCCCTCCACCACTGCCACCATCACCACCCACATCACATTCACCATGACTTCCCAAATGGACTGGTCCCACGACTTCTGCCTCTCCTGCGATCGCCAGATGGAGGGTGGCACCTACTGCTCACAGGCCTGCCGCTTGGCCGACCTCGAGAAGGCTGGCCAGCAACAGACTGCCCAGCTGTCATCCTCTGCCTCTTCCACATGCTCGTCCAACAACGGCTTCTACCTCCCTCCCGCGGTCAACTTCTCGCAATACAAGGCGCCATCGACATCACGAGGATTCGACATGGGCCCCTCGAGCCCGCACCACTACCACGCTACTGCGAACGGCTCGTACTTTGCTCCCCCACTGCGGGGCAGCGTAGCCTCACGCCCTCGTCGTCACGCTCGTCACTGTCCTCCAGCTCGTCGACAACGCAGTCTGGCATCACGGCTCAGGCAGCATCGCAACTCAACAGCTACATGCGATCGTTCGACCAGACCCGAGAACAGAAGAGGAGGTACAACCAGTACTAAGGCTCCCCTGTTCCCCCCTTCTCTTTACTTCAAAACGGGTCTATTTTCTGGAGTTTTGCATTATAAAAAATCATCGAAGGCCGGATGACTACGACAGTCGGCGCACATACCCTTTGCTTCATGGTTCGGGCTTGTAACCATGGGACCCGGCGTGGTTCTTGGCGTTTACGCATCATATCTATCGCTGTTCTTGCACTAGCATTGTATCATTTTCTGTTTAGGCATGGCGGAGCGGTGTAGGATCAAAAGCACATATATCCACTTTGTAACAGGTCATGGGTGGCTTGGATCGAGGACATTGAGTTTGATCACGAGCGTTTTTACTAGGCTGGTGTTTGGCATGGCGTGGGTGGTGGATTGCTTAGGGCATTGCATGTTTATTGGCGGATATCCCCTCACTCTTACGGGCGTTGGATGACGCACCGGTTCTCTACTCTAGCATACACTTGTGTAGTCACCGCCTCGTTGGCAGTCACCGCCTCGGCGCCTCTATTGAAGAGCATGATTATGGGGTTCACCCATGGCGAATACATACCTATACACTACTCCATTTTTTTGTTTTTGTTTTTTCTTCAATGCAACTTGGTGACGCTTCGATGACTGCATGTTACACAGTGCACAGTGCACAGTGCACCTTGCACATCCGGATGACAGGCCGCACGTGACTTACTGGCCTCCCAGAACAGGCCAGGCCCATGGCGGGCGTCGCGCGTGAGATTGGCCATGCCGAGACCAACGAGCCAAGTGGTGGCGGCCGTCACCATCTGCTCGCAGTGTCTCATCACGCAGGCAGGCAGGCAGGCAGGCCAGGAAGAGTTTTCACGACGATCCAAACAGTCAAGACGGCTCAGCGCCTCGCACGGCGGACGGAGGCAAACAGACTCAGGCAGCGATCCAGGGTGCCAGGACGGGAGAGGGCCGTGGCAGGCAACAGGCGCCGTATCTCTTCCGTCCCTCTGGGCCCCAAGAGCTGCAGTCCCTTGGGCACTGGCGGCCTGCGAGACGTCAGACGGCGCACGATGGCAGGATTGCAGGAGCAGCCAGTGCAGGCGTCCAGCTGAGTGGTTGTCGCGCCTACGCTATGAGGGGCCCGCACTGTTTGAATGCGGGGTTGGACAGGGCACGCCAGCTACGCAGCCCTCTGGACAAGTTCTGCGATCGGCAGCCAGACTGTCCGTTATGGCGCAACACGAGCGCATCACCACACCATACCACACCATACCATCCATGCCACTGCCACTACCACCACCACCACCTCCACCTCCACCTCCACCACCGCCCATGGCTGAACAGCTGGCCCAATGTGCCGTGTGCGACTCGCAACGATTTTGCGCTGACAAGATATCCTCTCCTCTCCTCTCCACTTGCTTGCCTATTTCCCGACCTCGGGCCTGCCAGCTCACCTAAGCTCCACTTCGTCTCAGCAAGCGCAAGTGTACCCGGCCATGGCCTTTCCCTTGGGCTTCCGAGCCATCATGACCCCCGCTTCTGCCCGCCCCCGATACTGCAACTGTGTGCATTATGTCATTCGGTCGTTGCACTCTCGACCGTTGATTCGTGCGACGCTGCCAGACCCGGTTTCCCCCTTAGCTCAGACCACGTCGGCGTGATGCTACGACTCGCCTGGGAGCACGCCCAAATCCAGCTACTTTCGGTTGGGAGCAGGGGTCGGCGGCTGCTTCCGAGGCCTGACCTGCGATCGCGATCCACGCCTGTTTCGACAATTTTCAACCTTATCAACCCCCAAGGGGTCCACTGTAATAACACCGACTCGGTCTACCACCGTCTACCGAGCGAGGCGGGAGCATGCAGGCACCGCACCAACAACAAATTCTGTCCACGTCGCATCCGTCTTTTCCTCGGATTACGCATCCTTCCCGAGCTCGCACTTACGCCGCACTGTCGTCTCGGAGAGCACAGACTGCTCCCCGGCGGAGCCTCATGAAAATTCGACATGACGTGCTGATGAGGCTCAAGAGTCATCAGATGTGTACAGGAACACAAACGCGCCTTTGCCTAGGCGCATACCCGTCGTGCCCCTTGCAGTTTGTTTTTTATTGACAATGCGAAGCCCTGTTTATCTGGGTGCAGATCTGAGCACCTCCAGCTGTCCGCTGCAGCACGTGCATCCTACCCTACCTATGGTCTGTGCCAATGAGCTCGCCCAAGTATACCGTCAAGCATCTTCCCAGGCACATGCTTCATTCTTTCTTATCCTCACGTTGCTAGTACACACATATCCTCTTCCTCCCAGTCGACCAATGCTCACCTCAAGCACTCCAACCCGCACCCATGACAGCGTCTGCGGCGACGCATCCCAACCAATACGATGTTTTTCCGTGCGGCCTCTCGCCTCTTTTCGATAAACAGCTTCTGATAGCCTGCTTCTTGAAATAGGTAGGTATTCGTGGCTAACGCCCACGCGCAGCTTCACACGGCACGGCAGGTGCTCGAAGTGGACGGTCATGATGTATGCGATCCACGGCCTCACCCGCGGCGTCCCTAGATCTCAACGGTTGTTGTCGCCGATCTGGATTCCTAACCCCGCTGGATCGGCGGGAGACTAACTATTTTTGCTGTTTACTGCTGTCTACTACGTGCGTACTGCTATCTCCTGCTATTCACTAAGTACTGCTGTCTACTACTGTCTGCCATCTACCATGTCTGCCGCTGCCTAACTATCCCGCACTTCAAACACCGTCCATCCACTATCTCACCATGCCTTTGGTTGTTGAACTTCAATTGGAGTTACAGTACATGCAATGCTATACATATATAATAAGCTTCTTCACTACTGAGCGCTGCTGTGACAGAGGTGGTGCATGACATGCACAGTTTCTGAAAGTGTGGGTAGATAGGTAGGTAGGTAGGTAAGCATTGCATTGCACAGCTTGACATTACATGACATGACATGCAGTGAAGAGCTGCAGAGCCATGCTAGATACGTGGGGTAGGGTAGTGTAGACGGTACTATCACGACGTCCATGGACGTGATATGTTCTGCTATACGTGCACGATGTAACGATGCGACATTCACTTGCACGGTCTGGTATCAGGAGCGTTCAAATTCTACGGTTGAGAGCAAGTGAGTTGCTGTGTAGAGACGCGTGAGACCAAGTGAGACGCTGGGTCGAATGGAAATCCAGCACCACCTCAGCCTAAAATGGAGCGCTGTTCCCAAGACCAACAAAACCACGCCAGTGTGTTCGACGGATATACCCAACCCGCACCCAACACCAAAAATCAAACAGCAGGATATCAAAACACAGCATCACTGACCCGTCGTCAGCATCTTCCTCCTCTGCCGCTCCGCCCACTCGCGACTCGCAATGCGGCCCCGCTCAGCAGCCTCGGCTCTCGCGCGCTTGGCCGCCTCCTCCTTGTCTTTCCGCTCCCGTTCCGCGGCTTCTTTCTCCACCCTGTCGCGGTCGAAGACGTGCTTGCCTTTGGCCTTGAGCGCCGCGGCATCGACCGGCGTTACCGTCGACTTTGTCCCCGCTGTCAAGAGGAGACTGTTGCGGTTCGCAGACGAGGTTGACGGGGAGCGGGAGGCGGACGGTCCGGTGGTGCTACTGCGCTTGCTTGCGAGCGATATCGAGCGTTGCGGGACGGCTGAGTGCGAGGTTGGAGGAGGTGCGATGCTGACGCCTGGTGCGTCTTGGACGAGCAGTGATTCTCGGGGTCGGTGGGCCATGGGTCTCCGTACAGGTGCTGCGGCGGCGGCGGCTGCTTTCTTCGCGGCTTCAGCTTCTTCCATGCGTTTCAGCCGTTCTTCTTTCTGTGCCTTGAGGCGTGCAGCGGTTGCTTCGCCTGGGAGCTGGAAGCTTGGTTTGGTCGGCGGTTTGGTTGACTTCGGTGGTGGGGGCATGCTGATGGGTCGTGCAGTGCGCTTCTCTGCTCCCCCAGCTTCCTCCATGCGCCTGAGTCGCTCTTCTTTCTGTGCCTTGAGCCGTGCTGCTGTTGCCTCGCCCGGTAGTTGGAAGCTCGGCACTGTAGGAGCCTTAGTTGACTTCGGCGGTGGTGGCATGCTGATAGGTCGCTGCTTGGGAGCAGCTACACCTTCTGCTTCCCGTTTCAGGCGCTCGTCCTTCTGTGCCTTGAGCTTTGCTGCGACGCTTTCGCTGGACAACTGGAATGTCGGCTTCGTTGGCGCTCTTCCCTTGGGGGAGGTGGAGGCGTAGGGAACGACAAGCTAATGGGGCGACGCTTAGACGCCAGATAGTCAGCAGTCTCGGTCGAGGGCTTCCTAACATCTTTGCTCGCCGTAGTGCGGACGCTGTTCGCTCGTGCGAGCGATGTTATGGGGGCTTGACGCTCTTTGGAGCCACGCTCGGTACTCTCGAGATTCTCGTGGGAACAGGTGCCTTGGCGGCAACAGGCGCTTTAGCAATAATAGGCGCTTTCGCTAGGGCCTTGCTGGGAGGTCCGCTGGCAGTCTTGGCAGAGGTTTGCGTAGCCGTCTTCTCCTGTGCCCTAGCAAGAGTCTTTGCAGTTGTTTTGCCGGGTGTCTTCGCTCGTGCAAGTGGTGTCGCGGTAGCCTGCCCAGATTTTGGCTTTCTGAAAAGCTTTTCGTCGTCGGTATGGTCAAAGTCGGGGATCGCTTTGCCAATATCCTCTAGGTCTTCCTCCAGCCTGTCAATGGCTGAAATTGACTCTTCGAGTCGCATTGGCGACTTCGAGGGACTTCGCGAAGTACGTCGATGTGAAGCTGAGCTCCTAGCCGGAGTAGATACAGATCCTTCGAACGGCCTTTCGGTGGCCAGCATCTTGGGTTCTGCTTCCAACGAGATCTCGAGAGCGGGAGCGCCTTCATCAGGGTGTGGATTGTCGAGTGTATCAACCTTTTTCTCAAATTGAGCCTCTGTAGGTGTCGCTGGCGCCGCTTCTAATGTCTCGCTTGAATTTTCTATTTTGGCAGCCTCGAGCGTTGGGGAATCAGGAGCCTGGCTCTCTTCTGGCATTTCGGTCTCAGTTTCTTTATCTGCTTGCGGCTCTGCAGCTACCTTTTGTGGCGAACCAGGTTGCTCATTTGGTGTAGCCACTGGTACGACATGCTCTCCAACATCGATGGCCTCCTCGATGGCGGGCTCCTCCAATACCTCCTCATGTTCGACAACTGCCTCGGCCTGTGCTTCCTTCACAACATCTTCAAGAGTCTCCCCTTTAGTCGGCTCTGGTTTTGCCGAAGGCTGTTCAGCTTGCGACTGCTTCAGCTCCTCCTCGAGCTTCGCTTGTTGACGTCGTGTCAGTCGCACTGGTTTTTGTGCTGGTTCGGAGCCGATGTTTGTTGGCTCTTCATGCACAGTCCGTACCTCATCATTCTCAGCAACAGTTTTCTGTCTCGATTTGATGACAGGCTCTTCTGGGGCCTGCTCGGCTGACATCTCCATCGCATCTGTGACTGCAGCCTCCTGAGGCGGGGGCAGAGATGTTGCGCGCTGCGATTTGCTGAGTGCCTCTTCTTCGAGTTTTGCTAGTTGACGGCGTGTAAGCCGGGCTGCTGGTGTTTGTGCAGCTTTGGGCTGGTCTTCAGTGTCAGGCACTGGGGCTGTCTCTGAGAGTGCGGTTAGCGATTGACCCCTGCTTGTGACATGGCAGTGGTATCCCAGTCACTTACCATCCTTGTTCTCCAGATGCAGATCTCGGTCTGCCTCTTCGTTCTCAGGGCTGGCAGCTGCTTGACGCTCAGCTTCTTCGACGAATTGTGCGCGCTCCTCTTCTTCTTCTTCTTCGATCTTCGCCTTCCTCCCTTTCGCGCCCTTCTTTGCGCCTCTGCCCTTGCCCTTCTTTGCGGGTGTCTTTGCAGGAGTCTTCGTCAGCAGTGCCTCTTCGGCTTGTGATACGTTCGGCTCAATATCTTTCAGAATGCGTTCATCGACCTCTGGCGCCTTGATTGGCTCCTCGATTGGCTCCTCGACGTCTTGCTGGGCGCGTTGCGCGGCGCGAGTGACGCGCATCGTGCTGATGTCCAAAAAGACTATACAGGTGTCGGGGAAGGGGTGTTGCGCCGACTATGTATCGGTGACAGACATATGAATAGCGCGCTGGTGGGAGTGGTCGATGTGGCTGGCGGTGCCGGTGATGCTGTCGTCGATCAACTCACGTTGCAGTCGTGTTTCCAAACAAATGTCCTCATCCGGACTAGCACCCCGCAAAGTCCGCGAGTATCGGGAAGAGCATCACGTGGCTAGAGCGCGTCGGACTCCCACGGCAGTCAAGGTAATCTGCCGGGTCGCAGGGAACCTACACTCAAGAGTTCGGAGCCGCATCCGTGAACGTATCCTCTTGACTATTTCTGCTGTGGTATCCAAAATTTCTTGACCAAAGCCATCCGAAATTCTCGCGCTCGTGTGACAAATCTCCGAGCCGTCACGAGTCTCATCCATTCAGCGCGACTCTGGCAGTCCTTGACGAGGTCAAAACCGACTTCACGGGATCTCAACCGCTCTCAATTGCTACAAAATACCCACCAGCAGACTGTTCAGTTTTTCGTGGTGTGCACGAGGCTGACAATCGGCTCCGCTCCCGGCTGCACGCTACACTCACACCCAGCGGTAACTCCGAAACCGGCACACTGGCTTACCCCGCGAGACTGCAGATACAGAGGGCCTTCAGTAGCCGTTGTTACCCCACCATATCTAGAATGACCTCACGAGCGTCGGCGAACTCCCGCCTGAATCTTTTCTCCAAGCACCTCGACTCCAAGCCATTCCTCGAGCTCAACACGCCTTTTTCCACCGAACGCAGCGGACATTTAGAAGACGCACAAGGCAATCGCATTCAACGCAACAAGCCACAACAAGTCAAGAAAGTAGAACCGCAACAACCAAACAAGGACGAACCACCCAAGATGGCTTCCTCCCAGGCTCCCCACCCAGCATTGATGATCCCCGGTCCCATTGAGTTCGACGATGAGGTCCTCAAGTCTATGAGCTTCTACAGGTACGCCACGTCTTGCAGTCGTCTCATTCCGTCGTCTAACAAGCTCTAGTGAATCGCACGTCGGTCAGCCGTTTGTCAACTGCTTCAGCCAAGTCCTCCAGAACCTCCGCAAGCTCTTCCAGACCACCAACCCTGCATCGCAACCCTTCGTCATCTCTGGCTCCGGCACACTCGGATGGGACCAGGTCGCTGCCAACTTGGCTGAGCCTGGTGATGATGTCCTGGTACTTCATACTGGATACTTTGCCGACTCGTTCGCCGACTGCTTCGAGACATACGGCGCCAAGGTCACACAGCTGAAGGCACCCATTGGTGAACGACCGCAGCTCGACGAGATCGAGAAGGCCCTCACCGAGAAGAAGTACAAGATCCTCACAGTCACACACGTCGACACATCTACCGGTGTGCTCAGCGAGCTCAAGCCATTGAGCGATCTCATTCAGAGGGTCAGCCCCGAGACATTGTTGGTGGTCGATGGTGTATGCAGTGTTGGTAGCGAGGAGATCCGCTTCGACGACTGGAAACTTGACATTGTCCTCACAGCATCGCAGAAGGCCATTGGGTGCCCTGCTGGTCTCAGCATCTTGATGGCTTCTGGTAAGGCGATTGAGGTCTTCAAGAACAGGAAGACAAGACCCACCTCCTACTTTGGTTCATGGAAGAACTGGTTGCCAAGTAAGTCTCCGTGCTTCAAACTCGAGTAACCATATCTGACATCTTACTAGTTATGCAAAACTACGAGGCCAAGAAGCCATCCTATTTCGCCACACCATCGCCCCAGCTTGTTCACGCCCTGGATACCTCTCTCAAGCAGATTCTGTCACGCCCTCTGGAACAGCGTTTCGCCGACCACAAGGCTGCATCGCAGAAGATCAAGCAGGCCGTTGCCGACTTCGGTCTAAAGCAACTTGCCTCCAAGCCTGAGAACCAGGCCAACGGCATGACCGCCATCTACCTGCCCGAGGGCATCACACCTCCTGACGTCCTTCCCTCTCTTCTGAAGAAGGGTGTCATCTTCGCTGGTGGTCTGCACAAGGAGATCGCTACCAAGTACGTTCGATGCGGACACATGGGTGTCAGTGTCACAGACCCCAACCGCAATGATCTCACTAAGGCGATTGAGAGCTTGAGGGATGCATTGACTGAGGTTGGGCACAAGGCATAGAAAATTTACTCCGCGGCGAGACCTCTTCGACAGATTCTGTATTTACGTCACACAGATAGAAAACCCTCGGCTGCATGTAGACGGTGTATAGAATAGCAGGCCAAAAATAGTATCACTTTCCAACCCTGCGGATCTCCAACGTTGTGATGATGATGAATTTTGTGGCTATGCTCCTAACTGCAACACCAAGCATGAAAAACTTGATCATCAAGCAACGGGGCGGCTCCTGGACTCCACTACCAATTCGACCCATTCGCGTCTGGTGCCCACAGCCAAGGAACGATGTCTTGGTATGGATAAAATTGTGGGTTTTATTCCCGCTTAGCCTATGATGCTACGACTTCGTAATATCATTGTCGCATTCGTATGCAAACCACCAATCCTGCTCATTACGACGAGACTGTGTTTGCTTGGTGTGTTTGAAACGTACATCACCGCAGTAATTTCAGATAGCGAACATGTATACTCCCTGCCCACCTCCTCGTGTCGCGGGAACCGTTGCCAACCTCTGCACTAATCGTTCGTTCCCGTAATACCAGTCGGTTACGAATCACCTGGACCTATGATCTAGCCAATATGGCCTCGACATCCCGCACAAACCAACAGCCATGGGTCACAGCATATGAAAACGCACCACCGGCCGCGTGCGCCACGCTCCGCGTTCTCCTCAACACGGTAGAATATGGCGTACAGTGCGTTTTTGCTGAAGAAGATGGCGATCCTCTCCCCAATTCCATCAACACCGCATGTCTACCCTGGGCCACAGACGGTGTTCCTTCCAGCGCCGAATTTTACTCGCCCGCCACCGCCTGCCCAACCTCATGGACTGCCGTAACAACACGAACTGCCGCTGAGGGAGCGACCGATTGGGTTGATGGCGAGACGGCGATCGAGTGCTGTCCGGGTGGATTCGTGGGCGGAACGGGAGGGAGGTGCAACCCTGGGAATAAAGGAAAGACGCCGGTTGTGAAATGTGGCGAGGCAGATGCTGAGGAGAATGAAAATCTCGACTACACAGCGGGAAGTTGGCCGGCAAGTGTGACAGCGAGAGTTACAGCGTTGCAGTTGAGGTACCAACCGACTGATGTTGGGTTGAGTGCGAGCGTAACGGGGAGTGGTAGTAGTAGTGAGAGCACGAGTATGGGCACCAGCAGTTCAAGCCCTGGCAGTGGTAGTAGCGGCGGTGGAGGACTGTCAACAGGTGCGAAAGCAGCGATTGGGACCGTGATCCCTTTGGTGTTCATCTTGGGAGCATTTGCAGCATTTCTCTTGTCGCGAAGAAGTAAGCATACGAAAGCTGCAGCAGCGCTGTCCAAAGATTTGGGTGACAGGCAGGAGACGAAAGAAAGCTACGAGGCTGTCGCGCAAAGCCCCTACAACGATTTGAAATCAGGTCCAAATGTGCTTCCTGCCGCGGCAGTGGCCGGAGCGATTCAACAGCGTCAGCATGAGACGCCTGAGTGGAATGCCGAACTCGATGCTACAGAAGCAGAAAGACGGAGATACATGGCGGTTCAGGGTAGTCTGTTCCCAGGAACAGTCAATGGAGCTGACAATATGGCCAGTCCAGGAGGTGCGAGTGAAGCCAGCGAACTTGGTGGTATGATGAGAAAGAACAGAAAACCGGTTGCACCGGTGGAACTTGATTCGACACCTTTGACATCGGAGCTGGATGTGAGCGGAAGGGTAGAGCGGAGGTAGAGTGAGGCCCACAACCGCCCCACAACTGTCCCACTTTCGAACGCTACATTTCATCAGCGCCATGATCCTACCTCCAACCAAAATTGCAGTTTCATTGCATCTCAGAATGTACCTTTTAATCGATGAACTGAAAGGACTGTACTTCGAGCTCATCACTACCATAGTTCCGGGACCAGCCAGCTGGACTTACTTCGTGCCACTTCTTCTCTTACCAGTTGGGCTTCTGGTACCTCCGTCGAAACTGAGCCATAGCCAGCTATGCGCACTTATTGTACCCATAAGCGTCATGGCTACAATACATGCATGGCTCGTTCTCGGCAGTAATGATGTCATTTCAACAGATTCCCTGTACTTGACATTCTTTCTGTACGCTTTTAAAGATCCTCGGCGGGACTTCAGACATGTCATCCGATTCGGACCGGATGAAGTCCTACAAGCGAGCAATATCTTGAATGAAAGTAAAGAAAGCGAAGAGGTGGTTGAAGCCTATCCGAAAACCTTCAAAGGCCGTCTTGCCTGGGCGATGCAGCTGCCACAAAGCCGGCCTTTCCATGACTGGATCATTGGTAATACCGGGCATGACCAAAGGGTTATTCTTCCGTTCCAGCATCCTACCCGACTCGAATTTGTAATCGATGTCTTCTCGCGCCTTTCGCCTGCTGTGTCCATCTTCTTGCCATTGTCGAAGCAGCTCGCAGGGGACGATCCCTACTTCAGCGACCCGACATTTTCCATCTTTGGTCCATATCCATATGAGTCTGAGTATGGCAGCCAAAGAAAAGCAGTGGCCTTGCTTCGGCGTATACTGCCAGCAATCGTCCTCAGACCTCTAACTATGGCTATGTATACGTACTCCCTACTCATCTGCCTATTCTTACCGCCAAGGCTTCTTAATGTTCTTCTTAATACAGTAGGTCTCATTCCAGACAAATGTTCTCCCCACACACAGCGCCCACGTTTTGGGCCCTTCTCCGCCGTCCTGGACTATGGCGTTCGAGGGTTCTGGGGTCAGTGGTGGCATCAGCAAATGCGCCACGTTGTATCTGAGCCGGGACGGTGGCTTGCTGCAAAGCTTGAATTGGGAGATAAAGGCTGGCAAAAGACGTTCAAATACATGCTGGTATGTGTGTCTGCATTCACGCTGAGTGGGATCACGCACGCGGGTATGGTGCCGTCAAAGCCCAGGTTTGCAAGTGTTGATCCGAATGAGCTGCGCTTGAGGTTGGCGGGCTTCTTTTGGCTACAGCCGGTTGGCGTTGCAATTGAGCTGTTCATGTTGGAGCCTGTTCTGCATAGGCTTCCCAGCCTGATGCGACGATCGCAAGCAGTGTTGAGAGTCACGTGGACAGTGGCCTTCATGAGCTCTGCGTGTACCTTGCTGGTCGTTCCGTTTGGGCAGTTGGGATACTGGAGTATCATCCCCTCAACTCTCACGCCTTATTTGTTTTAAACATGAGGCTCAGTCAGGATCTGTAGCCTTCTAAACAACTTCTATTCCTCACCTGGTCCATTTCAACACCATCCTGAAACAGCACCGAAAGAGCGGCGACATGAGCCGCATGCGAGAATTATCTGGGCACCAAGAGAAGGTTCATGACAGCAAAAAGACGGTTTGCATCGACGCGTACAACTGGCCAAGTTTAGCCCAGGTTACCGAGCACATGACCCACACCAGCCGCTAAACTTCCACGATCCACCAACTCATCTGCGCAAAAACACGGCTCAACGCCCACGAGGAGCACAAAATGCATCGGCCGGGAATCGAACCCGGGGCTAGCCGAAACTGTCCTGCGAGGGATGGCAACGGCTAATTTTACCACTAAACCACCGATGCTATATCAGATGCTGTTATGAACATACGTTCATTTAGAAAATTAATATTACCAGATTGAAAAACGAAAACTCTTTGTCATTCTATGTCATGTCTATCACACTTTTGGACTCCTAGCTATACTTTTTAATGTTGTTGTTTATAGGGAGACTCTGCTGTTTTCTTACTAAGAATGTGCAAACTAAGATTTTAAACACTAACGTAAGGCCCTGAAAGTCTACTAAACAGCCTTAATTGTGGGAAGACGACCTACACGTAATGAGCGCATCAGCAGGGTTAACAGCTGCCTCTTACTGGACTAGATGCTGGTTCATAAAAACAAGATCCTGAACTCTGAAATTGTTGAGGTATTGTGTGTCTGCGCCGCAGAGTACACAAAGCTATTTTTGGTCATGGGGGTAGCAGTTGCGATTAACCATTGTTCAATATCGGGTTTCCACCACTTCGGACAGGAATGTCAGTAGCTAGTTAGGCAAGGTCATTTGCTGCGTCGTGCATTACATAGTCAAGTGACAGATAAATAGAAGAATTATCACAGACTTTCAGTATCCTTGCACGAAACTTATATGTTAATGTTACTCTATTAATTAGGATCCTACTCCTGCGTCTAACAGAGTTAAAGGGGCAGTAAAAGTACTCTAGCATTCCAATCCAAGAAAGCTGCTTAGGTGGTAGCAAGGGTTGCAGGACAAATCTAGGGCGAACATAGCTTACTGTGAAGGACCGGCCTTGGTATATAGGACTTGGTAGGTATTTAGGACCTAAAATAAATACCAGAACACGTACCGACTAGCCTCCAATTCACAGCCGCTACTTTACTAACTCCTTTGAGGCTATCTGAGAGATTCCAGGACAAGGGATATAAAAGAGCCATCAGATCTATACTTTAATAGATAGTTTTTAATTATCCTTTGTACAAGACCTATAGGAATAGAGAATCTTCTGTGTTACCTATCCTAGTGCTCCTATACACCTTGTAGTAGATACACACGCTTCTAAAGCCTCTATTATCCTGTGTTGTTACATTATACTTAAAAACTCGTCGTAGCTAGTAACAGCCTCTAAATAATATTGCAAGTTGTTTAGTTATATTTATACTACACAGTATTTAGACCCCTTTCAGATACAAACTGTGTAGGTCCCTAATAGTATTATTGTTTATCTAATAGTTGGGATTCTAGAGACCTCCTGTAAGGTTAATGTAGGCAGGCAGAGATACGCAGGATAGATAGACTGTCTTTAGGGGCAAAAAGGTATATATTAATAGATAAGAGGTAGACAAATCCTTAAGGCGTAAGCCCTAGGGGTTTAGATAAAATATATACTTGGTTATCTTAGACGTGCCCCAGCCTTGGTCTAGAGGTAACCTAAGGTGCAGCTAAGATAGTGTCTTAAGAAGGAGAAGGGGGAATTCCCTGTAACAGTTAATAACAGACTTCTAAGTTATTACTAGTCTAATCTAACTGCGCCCCCTAAAACAGTTAGTTGTCCTATTACAACCTTTGTTTAGCTTTAAGATTGCCTTAGAAGGTCTATAGAGGGTGTAGCTATCTTTTTATGTTTCTGTAGTTTATAAGTTTGGGTTGTTGGCGCATTAGTAGTCCTAGGAGCCATGGTTGGACTAAGACTTAGCAAGTTGGGTTTCCGTATGTGGCATTAACTTACCTGGTTTGCTATTAATACTGTGCCTTTGCTCCTGTGTTCTTGCAATGGATATTAGTCACTGCTGTAGGGATCATAGACCCTTTGAGGGAAATAACCAATTTAACAAGGCGCGCTCGATCCACAAATCCCGCAAACAGAGGGGATATGTGGCACCTTTTTGTTCAAGAACAGAGTTATGCGTGCAAGAGGCATTGTATACTGAGGTTACTCGCTGATGACGTACATACGCCCTTCTGGTCCAACTCACACTTCGTGCATCTTTCTCGTGTTGACATCCTGTCGCTCTTATACTCCAAGGGTCTTCTTCTTCGCATCTGTATTGTTAGGATATCTTATAGTCAAGGACCTGTTAAGGATAAGGTGCGTTGTCTTGCCGCTGTGCTTGTGCGGAGGATAGTGCACATTGCTTCTAACAGTCAGTCAAAGACTATAAGTAAAGCTTGCAAGCACCTACAGTCTGTCTATCTAAGTAAAAACGTGACTAAAACCCTGTAAGCGCAGCAAAGAAAGAAGGTTGTTAAGAATGCGTAGGGCTCTAGGGTAGGCATTAAGACGTCGCATAGACCTTAAAGCCAGCTCTAGGCCTGATTGATAGAGCTATCATCTCCTATCCTAGCGTTTAAAGTCCTGCGATTCGTTCTTAGTTTCCTGAAAACGAGATGCTGTGATATGACTTTGTGCTGCCAAACCACCATCTGTCCGCGCCACAAAGCCAAAATAGAAATTAGAATCCTAAGAATAACACAACAAAACCTAATATTACAAAGCAAGAGAAACTCTCTATATAACTGGAGCGGTTGATAGTTCCACTAAACCACCGATGCAGTAGAAGATTTGTTCAAGGATGAAACGAATTTCCAAAATATAATCCAATATACGAAAATCAGCTCCTCACAATTTTACGTTATCCTAGTCTGACTTACGACCTCTTTACAACGCTCATTAAAGCTGCTGCTAGTAGGGGGATTTAGTAGGTTTTTTTTTTTATTTTACCGAGGATATGTAAAACAAATTTTCTTACATCAACGTAAAGCTTTGCGAGCCTGCCAAACAGGAGCCTTACTTGACTCCTAGCGCGAGCGCAGAACAGACCTAAACTGTGCAACATGGTACCGTTTCCAAGAGACGGTGCATTTGAGGGCTGAGAAGACATCCTTGCAAAGGTTCAGGCGATTCACAAAGACTCAGCTTTACGAGGTCACAGTCGGGTAGCACTTGTTGGCCTAGGAGGTGTAGGGTACGTTTTGTCGAACACAAGTGGTGACAGACCCGTGCTTGTGCTATTTGTAGAAAGTCACAGATCGCTATCGAGTATGTATTGATATTGTTTCAGATTCTTGCTCCATAGCAGTATAGCGGTACTTGCAATAGGCACAATGGATACCTCGGACTCCATATACCCTAAGGAGTATTGTCGGTTCTCAGTACAACGTTGTTCAGTGTATCTAACACCATAAGTTCGATGCAGGGAACTTCCGTTTTTGACTGGTTACGCCGAACAACCAGCTCTCTCTAATTAGTTGATATATTCTACTATTTTAGTTGAGTTCAGGGGAACCTCTACCTCTATCTCTACCTCTACACCCCTCTCCACATTTGCGACCACTGTATCGTGGCAGAGTCATGTGCTTGCGAGTAAAATTTGGCTAAATTGTGTGACTCTGGCATAATCAAGGCTACGGTGTGGGTAGTCGGGGGTGGCATGGTACCCGTTAAGTGCCAAGAGTGAAAGAATATATTCCGGGTGGCAAGAACATTAAGAGTAGACCTGATAGGAGAGTGTGGTGTCTGGTACACCGAACTAGTGTGGTGCGTGGTACACCGAATTGTGACCGTTCGGTGTACCACAAGACAATCATATTCCTCAGGGTAGTAGCTCGCAGTGACATTGAGATGCAGCACTTGATGTGGTACACACACGTAACCATCATATGGTACCCGAGTCCCTCATCATTATACCGCCCCAACAAGTACTGAGGTGAGACAAAGATCAGTGTACTGTCTACATCACGCTTCCTAGAGTACATCCTTTGGCAAAGCTCTGGCCGAAGGCTCCAAACGCAGCATACTTCGGACTATCCTACCAACTCGTACGATATCCTCCCAGCTCAAGTCTTCCCCATCGCTCTGTCAAATTACATTCCCTCCAACCAACTTTGGAGTGGGGGGGGGGGTGAATTCTTCATCAGTTGATGCTGTACTCATGTCGTACCATTTCCTTTGCCAAGGGTCCGGCAGGTCATTACTAACGGTTTCTAACATTTGGCGGGCAAGGATTGCAGGCATCTTCATAAAGTTATCGAACAGCGGCTGCCTGACGATGAGCTCGAATACCTAATTAGAAACCTCAGTTTCTCGTCCATGCTTTTTGTAGTATTTCTTGGAACCTCAACATAATTCCACCCGATACTACACTTGATCTTGATAATAATTTCATGAGCGTAAACGGAGGATGGTGTATTGAATTTGCTAGACGTGTTGTGTTTCAAAAAAATTGGTCGAAATCGACGATTTTAGTCAATTTAAACGCGGCCATGAGATCTGTTGGGTAAGAGAAGGGCTTGGCAAGTTATTGAGCCATGCCGAGCTCTAGTGGATTCCGATCAGTTCTTTAGAAATATTCTGCTTCGGGGTTTCCCGGCTTCTAGAGGAGTTCTTCCTCTTGCAAACTACGTAGGGAGGAGGTTGGAAAGGCTATGTTGCAGGTGTGCAGATCTAACAGTAACGAGCAAAGCTGACCTGTAAGCTGAGCAGCCGTAGATTACCTGCATGCCCAATCTCCTGTTCGTGGAGGCAGCACAAACCAAGCAGGGTCTGTTTTTCAATGATCTTAGCAACTGCCCCGAGAAGTCTTTCCGTACAGGGATGCGCGTCGAGGAAATCAGTAACCTTTGGCTCTAAGAGCTCCAACGCAAAGCAACTGTGGGTTTCGTTCAGGCCATCAAGCTAGAAGTGATCTTGCATCGTCATGAGATATCCGCAGCCTAGACAGCTGAGTAGCCGCTCCAAACTAGTTTTTGCAGAACCTTGTACCTGCCACGCATCAAGAGGTTTCCTAGATAGACGGGGTGATAGCCTCCCTCGTGGTAGCAATACAAAGGTTCAGAATCAATGTCACACAGATGCATCGAAAATCCATTGACGAATTCATCTTGAGGGGTTGAGCAGACGTGAAAGAGAGAAGATGAGGAGACGGAAATGCCTGGAATGCGTGTGCATGTGTCAGCGCTTGCCCAAGTGAAAGCTTGCAGGGGCGAGCGCTTGACCTAGGAAGATGCATGCTTTCTGACCTACGGACTGGGCTTTCCGAGGCGTTTGGATGCGAAAATAAGGCAGGCGAAGTTCCTATGCTTAAGTTAAAGTTAATTAGAGGGTATTCAAGGAATCTATAGATGTTGCCGAAAGACCAAGCGCACCTCGTGTCAAAGCGATGTAAGCCAACCCTTGATCAGCATTGTAACTTTTTCTTACTATAGAACAGGCTATAGGAAGCACTTATCACATTTATCACCATCAGAACGGCAACCACACAAGCCACTATGTCTATCCTGAAAGGCAGAACAAAAATTCTGACGACTAGGCTTAACGATAAAGTCAGTTTCACGACTAGGATAGTCTTCTTATATCCAGCGGCCTCTTATCAGACAACAGGGTAGAGTCCAAGGACGCAGAATATGGCGCACGAACATTTTGGGTTCCAACCTATCGATCCACTAGCACTACTACCCATAACTTGCAAGTACAGTTTACAGGAATGCAATCGAACCATGCATCCTGGAGCACTATTCTCAAATAGAACTCTTCTAGGCCTTAAAATTGACTTACTAGGCTGAGAGTCACATGTGAAAGTAAACTCCGATATTTTTATGTGCATGTCGAGGTGACTGATTGCAAGGTCCTCATTCAATTTCTATCATCACTTAACGAATTACCGAAGATATCCTAGCAACTTGCAGTGTCCTCACAGCTTCCAATACTCTCCGTCAACTCCTGCTGCACCTTGATCGGAAGCGATTCGTCCGCGACCTGCCATGAACAAACCCCACTTCCGCCACAGATCTGCCTCCAGAAACCGTCACCAACCCCGAAAGTCTGCTCTCCCTCAAATACACGCACAAATATCTGCCCAAAAGGGTTCGCCTCCCTCGTCTCTTTAATGGCCACCACGAAATCGCTCTGGCTCGTTCCAGACAGTGTCATAGTGAAGTTGCCGAACGAACTGGGTTTTAGGCCAATCTGGCTACAAAGTGTCTCTGCACCGATAGGGAAATTGTTCCCTGCGGTTACCCATGTCCATGAGCAAGAAGACTCGAAGGGTGGTAGCACAGCTTGGCCTGTGGGCACTCGGCGAAGATTGATGGTGTTGGGTTGTTTGATGTTAATCTGGAGGCTACTGTTTGTGCCACTACCAGGGCGACCGGATGGTTTGCCTGCGGAGGCGTAGGTGATTTCCCAAGGATCAAGCTCGGTGGTGACTTGGCGGGAGGTGAGGGCAGCAGCGGCGGAGGCAATGCCTGCAAAAAGGACGGTAGTGAAGAGCATTCTAAGGTTGTTTGAAACCAAAACTGGGGGATCGTTTGCAATTAAGGTGACCTTTGATGTTCTGAAGTCAATGTGATCGAGACGATGCGACCCGAGACCTGTTGTTGGTGTTGATGGTAGTTGAAAGTAGCTTTCTACTCGAATTTATATCTTCGAATATTCAATATGCAGTTCTAATTTTAGATTATCAGGAACACTCACCAATACTTGGACGCATCGGATGTGGGGTGACTCTACGCTCGATAGAGTAATCCTGGATGATGCGCCCTGTAAGTTTCGGGCGATGGTACCAATTGCAGCGCCACTCAACCTCGTGGTACGCCTTATACCCACTTTCGGTGGAACGTCGCCGAACTTCATGACTCTATATGTCTTTGGTGAGAGCAATGATGATGATAGAGCAGCGTGATATGGCTTGGAAGCTTGTCGGATTTCATTTTTCGTTCTGTGAAGATAGCCATGAATCTTCAAACATGTTTTGATCGACGGTAGTTATTCCAGTTCATCGCCGTAGATTTTCCAGATTTGATCCAGAAATTATTTCACCCTTCGTCCTTTCAAGTTCAAAGGCCCTTAGGAATAGGATCGTGGAATCTGAAAGGAGAGAAATGGAATGATCGAGAGCCGTGCGACTCGAAGCACATTGAGGCCAAGGCATCACATCACTAGAATTGTCGCCCAAAAAAACTAACTGGTCTATCACAGGCTGTTAGGGTTTCTCTTCGCTGTCGTCGTTATAAGCGTAGATGTGGTTATCGTGGATATTGTTATTTGTCAGATTTGCTTCACATCATAAAAATTGGCACAGGTACAAAAGCAGGTTTCTCCTGGTTTGTTTCTGAAAGACCAGATATACCATGTGACCTCAGGATACTGTCATTCGCATGCATGCTTGCAATCTTGCTGCGTATTTACGAGCCAAGCAACTATATTTAGCGCTCTTGTCAAGATCTAAATGCCTTCATAAAAGCGCATGTACGAACGGATACCCACCTTCAAGGCTAGACCCGTTTTTTTCATTCTTTTCTCAAAAGCCAGAAACGATATTGGAGGGGCGAAGAGCTAGGATTCCCTTTGGAGATATCATGTACCCAATCACAGATTGTAAACTCACAACGCAGCAAAAACACTTTGTACAATCCAAAAGGAAGAGCTTCAGTACTTTGAGAAAAATGAGGGATAGGTATGAGACAACAAACAAACGAACGAAGGAGAAGGGTTGGAGACACTTGACCTAGTCTCACTCATTACTGGGGAATGAATCCTTACTATACCACCAAAACTGGAGTCGAGGGCTGAGTGAGACATATAGAAAGGAACTGGCAAATAACTGGTTTCTGCTGTGTTTGAATCCTCTGAAAGTCCAACCTCGATACGTGGTCTTGCACCATTATAGATATGTTTCAGGTTTTGGACCAAATCCTCCGCATACGTTCGCCGTTGTAGATCGATGTGCTGGAGCTCTGCTATGGCATGGGAAATATCTTTGAGAGGCCGTATGCAGCGATTTAAAAAACCGTCAATCTTCTGTAAAATCTCTTCTTGTAGTCTTAACTGTTCGTCCTAATTAGGAGTGTAATAAAAACTTTTGTCCCCCTCTCACCTGAACTTATAATACATTTGCGTTTCTCACGAAATTCTGTCAATGCACCGTATCCATCAAGTATCCAAACTAGAAGCAATCTCAAGGTAAACTTAGCCAAACGAACAAGGATCGTATGGATGAGAAGTGTTCTCTCCCATGGTGGCATCAGGTGTTCGATATATTGGAGTGCCTGACTTGCTGAATGTTCCGCAGCTGTGACTGCTTTTGCCGCTGACGGAAGCCAATACGTTAACTACCCTGGGGCACGAGAATTTTCATAACCTGATCTAGTAGTTATTTTTGCCGTTCTCATTGTAAACAAACATGAGAAGGTTTCCAAGCCTGATATTGTGAATGTGTACTGTCTTCCAGTTTCTGATCCCCGAAACGAGAAGCCTCATACTATTATCAGATTCGAGTCGAACTTGATCTTTTACGACAGAGAGAGTATCCAATATCACATAAAGTTGCTGTGCAAGATTAGTGGGCGTCATGCCAGATAACTTCTGAGGATCAAGATTTCTCGCCGTGAATTCTTCGATATTGCAAGTGGCCTTCTCATAGATCATGTTATACTGTGAGCTAAGCGAGAAGCTAGCAAGGCACTTCGAATACTAGCATTTAACCTCAAGCATCCAATTCAATAAGAACTCTTTGCCCGTGCATCCAAAAATGTGGAGGTAGCGCATAGCGCCTTGGGCACCTCATCTACCCAAGTACAAACATGCGTAGCACACCAACAAAGCAGTTATGGTTTACTGATTCGGATATGCTCATCGTGCTATTAGTCTTGTTCCATGCTGCAGTCTGTCATGCACAGCCATCGCACGTTGTGTCGTGGTACCAAAGTTAGAGCTCTGATGTCATAGCCCCCTGACGGCGCATGGCGACCAGGAAGCAGGTCATCGGACCATGAGATTTAGAGGGCGGACCATGGTCTAAGCCGCATGGAGTGGCGCCAAGATCTAGGCAATACTAGCGCGCACGGTGCTAAAACATGTTTACAACATGTTCCTAAGACGTTCTACTAAAACAATAATAACTATTTTTACAACTACAACTACAACTAATATAGCTACCTAGCAGTCTACTACCTAGCTTAATAGAAATATAAGTCTAGTATAACATGTTCTAAACATGTTTGTAATGTGTTATAGGGAAGCTATAAGGATTATTGCAACCTCTAACGCCTACTATATAGCTGCCTAGCCCTTACCTTTAACGCTGCTAGCTACCTATTTATCTACGTTAGTAAGGTCTTTTGCCGCAAGGACCTAGGGGGCAGTAATCTTTGTAGCGTAAGAATAAGTTTAAAATACGTTTTTAATATGTTTTAACTTTTTATAGTAATAAGTTAGTAGGTGTAGTGCACTACGCACCTATATTACAGGCTAGCATAGCTACGCGCAGCTAGCGCCCTCTTTACATAGCACTAGCTGCCTACCTTCTATAGAGCGCTAGCAAGTGCTGTGTAAGTTTAAATTCTACAACGTGTTTCTAATATGTTCTAAACCTGTTATAGTTTAGTATAATGCTATTATAACTACCTACTATAACATTAAGGCCTAGATGTATTAGCAGTAACTAGCCCTTACCTAAGCCTAAGGCCTACAGCCCCCTCCCTAGCTAGCAATTACCTAGCTAGATAGTAGTGTTAGTAAAACGTTTTTTAAACGTGTTTCTAACATGTTTTTATATATCTACTAAATGTCTTCTAGCTTAATGTTGTGCGCATAGCTGCTACTATAGGTGCGCTTAGCAGAGCTAACCCCTGCGCTAACTATAACTAGATAGAGAATACAGGTAAGTTTAAATAACGTGCTTTAAATGTGTTTCTAACATATTACAGCCTATGTCTTCTTTACTAAAGGCAATTTAGCCTGTAAGAACTGCAATCTGTAGGTAGGCCTGCTGGCTGTAGAGGAGGAGGAGGAGGAGGAGAGGAGGAGGAGGAGGAGGAGGAGGAGGAGGAGGAGGAGGAGGAGGAGGTAGTGGAGGAGGTAGAGAAGGAGGAGGGCCTAATTTCTATTAGGTCCTCTAAGCTCTCCTCTGTCCCTACTAATCTGTCTAGCGCTTAAACACGTTTGTAATATGTTCTTAATTTGTTTCTTGTAATATAGTTATGTATAATTAAAAGATAGTATAAGTTATAAAAGATTATCTTTAAGTAATAAATAAATATTAAAAGTCTAATATGTAAATTAACTCTTAAAAAATTGCCTAGAAATATACTACTTTTAAAACAAGCATTCTAATATCTATTAGTAGGTAAATATGTTACTTACATGTTTTAAATATATTTACCTTAAAGATAAGACTTCTTATAGTTTTAACATAGGTAGAGAATACTATTTTCTTGTAAGATCCTAGCACATTCTTTGTAGTTTAGCTGTCCTTTCTCTCTACCTAATTTTGCGTTGCTTAATTAGTAGAGTAGGTACTTAAATACACGCTTTCCTTTTAGTACTTTCCTCTTTAAACGTGTTTAAGAAGTGTTTTGTGCTAGTTAAACTATAGTAGGGCTATCCTCTACTAGAGAAACATCTATAGAAGCTATAGGTAGGCTAGACTGTTATGTAGACATATCTAGAACAGGTTTAGACTAAACTTGTTTATTACTATCTGTAATAGGTTTAAGAGGTTAAGGAGAACATGTTTTAGACACGTTCTTAGTCTATTCTAGAGTAGAGACAGAACAAGCTTTTAAAACACTATTGTAACGACACAGGATAATAGAAAGCTCTAGAATGCGTATGTATCCGCTACAAGGTGTATAGGAGCACTAGGATAGGTAACACAGAGACAATTCTATTCCTATAGGTCTTGTACAAAGAATACTTAAAAACTATCTATCTACAGATAATTCTCCTTGTGCCTTTATACTGCTAGAATACAGGGAAGTTTGGAATGCTATAACTAAGTTACGGGCAGGAACAGAAACGTAAAGGAGCTAAGTTAGAGGTAAATTAGGGTGTGACACTTTTTAGAGACTGGTGCTTTACACTACCCCCTCCTATGTAGGCAGATTGTCCTAGATACGCGTAAGTAATAACAGTTATTGTCCTGTAGCGTTAGTGCGTTAATTTAGCGTCTGTTCTAGGTTTTTAGTTAACTTAGGTTGTTGTTTTAGTGTTTTATTGTTGTTTTTATCTGAAGTAAAGATAACTTTTTTTTATTTGTTAACTCTGCTGCCTAAATCTAACGTGACAACAAGCTGTATTATAACTTAATTAGAGGGAAACAGGTTTGCTGTTGTTATTATATCTAATTTCTAGGACGCGTCGCGTAGGTATATAAACAATTAATCCTTACACCTTTCCTAACTCTAACAGACACTATTTCTTGCTGTAAGTATCCCTACGCTCTTTCAATTGTTCTTATACTAATACTCCTAGGCTTGTTAATCAGTTACTATGCTGATACTAGTCCTGCCTAAAGCTCTTGCAGTAGCCTATTAGGTCATTTACCTTTGTTTAATTTAGGCCTTTGCAAGGGGAGGAAGGTAGACTACGCCTTTAACAAGGCGTTGTTATTAAAGTGTGCTTATTACACACTTTAAAATAAGAAGTGTTATCTAGTAACTAGACTTTTCTTTACTCCTGCTCTCTAACTGATACTAATAGTTATAGGTTCTGATTTACGTTAGTTCTAAGTATGCTACTTTTTATAACAACCTTGTTATGTAGGAGGAGGAATCTAGGGGTAAGGCGGCAGGAGAGGCGGCAGAGGAGGTAACAGAGGCAGCACTGGAGGCATAGCGTAGCCTTATGGCATCAGCAATAGCTCTAGCGAGTGTGGTGCAGGTGGCGACTGCGCAGCTTAAGGGAGTCACTGCTAATAACATGTTGCTGCATTAGTACCACGCCAGTACAGCGCAGGGCTAGGTAATAGAGGAGATAGTAGAGGGTTTGTTGGTGTTAACTAGGGAGGTCATTAAGCTGCGACAGGAAATGGCCCTTTGTAGCTCTAGAGTTAGAGGTAAGTTAGTAAAGCTAGCTCTGCTTCTAGCACCTAAAAAAAAGGGTGCTTCTAGGTTGTTGGACGAAACTAACGACAGTAGCTCTAAGGAGATAAGTAACATTAAGAACCCTTAAAAAAGAAAGGGTTTCTCTAGCTATACAGTAAGGAGGATTTCTTTTATTGTTATCTATTGTATAAACGCAGTTAGAGGCGTTTTAGAGTTAATAGATTTCCTTTATCCTTTTCTAAATTATAATATCTTTATTCGCCCTACAATTCTTAACCTTCTTCCTATGCTGTAATCTATTCGTTTAATGCCTTTAGTAGACTAGGCTGCTCTAGGTACTTATTATAATACGCCTTTAGCTTATAAGGTGCTCCTGTAAAGTTTTTCGTAGGATACTAAGTTAGGTCTAGGTTATAGCTAACCTAGCTTACACAGTACTTAAGACTACAGCAGACTAACCTACTAGCTAGGATTTCTTAGACCTCCTATTCCTCTACTCCTTGAATAGGAATACCTGTAGGTTTCAGAGCTTCCTAACTAGGCAATAGGTTATCTAGATCCTTACACAGAACGTTAGGTGCAAATACGTTATGTATTTTTAAACTAGGGGGAAGTTTTAAGCAATATAAGTAACTAACCTGTTCTAGGACCTTAAAGGGACCTTCCTACTTGTTAGATAGCTTTTAGCTTAGTTGCTTACTTGTTAAGTTTTTGGTAGAAAGGTACACTTTGTTACCTATAGTCCAGTTAACTAGGTTGCGATAAGCGTTGACTGCAGAGCGCATGCAGTCTTAGGCTTTCTCTATATTCTCCTTAGCTACCTTCTAGGCGTTGTGCATATAGGTCGCTAATGCTAAGGCCTCCTTGTAGTTAAGTTGTTCTATAGGGGTCACTGCTGTATCAGCTCCTTTCTAACTCCAGCTCTGTTTAGGTTAGCTACTATAAATTACTTAGTAAGGTAATATTCCAATTAAGGAATGTGGCAGAGTAAGTTAGGCACAATCTATAATTAGTAGGAGTTTAGACTAGTTATCCTAATAGTACAAGACAAAGGGACAGAGCTGTTAGTCTATATACTTGTTTATAATCTCTATTTAACTGTTAGTTTCCTTGTAATAGGCAGTAGATAGCTTAACTTTCACACCTATAATTTAACAGAATTCCGTCCAGAAAGTAGAGATAAACTAGGAGCCCCTGTTGCTTACTATTAACTTAGGGGTGTGTCTAAACTAATACACCTATTGTATAAACAAGTTTGCTATCCCGCGTGCTATAATTATTTTATAGCATAGGATTGTAATAGCTTGTTTAGTTAGGCAATTAATAATAACTATAATCTAGTTATACCTAGCTTTGTCCTTAGGAAAATCCTTAAAATTAATGCATAAATATTGCATTAGTTTGTTAGGTATTAGCAAGGGATGCAAGTACCTACAGAGTTAGGTCTGTCTTGGATGGCCTCAGCGACATAGGATGCAGTTTTAGACATATCTTTCACATGTAGCACTTATACCTTTCTAGTAATACTGTTGTAATAGCAGTTGGTAGGTCTTCTTGGCACTAGGGTGAGTAGTTGATAGTTGGTTATAGGCTTCCTTAATTAGGCGTGTGCATAGGGTTAAGTTAGTAGGGACACAGAGTTAATTATAGTAGAGAAGGAGTCTGTTTTGGATCTAATACGGAGATAGCAACAACAGTTGTTCTTGTCTAAAAGATTTCTAGTTTTCTTGTATCAACGCCTTAATTAGTTCTAAGGAATCTAGTTTCATAATAGGCTGTACTAAGCAGATAGTGGCCACAACTAGGTTAGTCTTAGCTAGATATATCTAAGCTAAATTAGAATTAATCTAGTTGTGTAACTACTGTAGACCTAGTAGGACTTGGGACTAATTATCTTCTTAAGCAGACTTTAGATTTGCAAGATCCTATTCTTAGCAACTTAGGATATTAGCACGCTTATTGTTCTTGCCTAGCGTGTATTCAATCTTAAAGTTAAATAGAGCTAGAGCTTCTGCCCATTATGCTTGTTAAGCATTTAAGATTTTAGTCGTTATAAAGTACTCTAGGGATTAATAATTAGAGTAGACTTAGATCTATTTCGTAACTAAGGTAAGTTTAGCTCTCTACTTATTAAAGGCTTGTAAAATCGCAAACAACTCCTTATTATATATTTCCTAATTAAGTTTGGCTCTAGAGAGTACTTAGCTGTAGAATGCTACAGGGTACTACTTGTTGTTGGGGTGCTACTGTAACAAAACCCTAGCAACAACTCTATTAGAGGCGTTAGTTTTAATCTTTGTATTATAGTTGAGATTGAAATAGCATAGAGTTAGGATAGATAACAAGGCTTCCTTTAGGTTTTTAAAACTAGATTAGCATTAAGCAGTCTATTTAAATGGATTTGCTAGGCTTTGTAAGGCGATAAGGGGCTTAGCTACGCAAGAGAATTTAGGTATAAATTATTAGTAAAACCTAGTAAAGCCTAGGAACAATTTCACACTGGTAATAGTAGTAGGAGGGATCTAGTTCCTAAGGGCTTGTACCTTCTTAGAGTCTACTTTAATTCCTTTGTTAGTTAGGATGTAACCTAAGTACTTAGTATAGGTAACGTGGAACTCGCTCTTCTTAATGTCTACTTATAATCTAGCAATACGGAGTTGATTAAGTACTAGCTTAACATGTTGTTTGTAGGTTACAAGGTCTTTAGAGTAGATAAGGATGTTATCTAGATATGCGATATAGAAGTCGTCTAGATATTTAATAAGAACATTATTTATATATTGTTAATAAGTGGCTGGTCCATTACATAGCCTAAAGGGTAGAACCTTACACTTGTAACTACTGTAACGTGTACAGAACGTGGTGTACTCCTTAGAGGCAGGATCTATACAAATTTAATTAAAGGCATTCTAGATGTCAAATTTAGTAAATACCTTAGCCTTAGACAGTTATGCTAACAATTTGTCTATGCGCAGTATTAGATAGAAGTCCTTTCTTGTAAGGGCGTTAAGTTTACAATAGTTAACACAAATGCGCAAATTCCTGTTTGGTTTTTAAACACAGAGTATAGGCAACGCGAAGGGGCTCTAACTGTGTTTAATCTAGCTATGCTATAGTTAGTCTTGCACAAACTTTTTAGTAGCTTTAAGTTCCTTGAGATTTTGTTTATACAAGGGCGAGTAGGAATTTGGCAATTGGCCCTCTAATATAATTTTGTAGTTGTAGAGGTAGTGTTCTAGAAGGGTTTTAGCTTCTGTTTTGCTAAACATATTGGCATATTGAACATATTTGTCTGGCAATTGTTTGTTAAGCAGCTGAGCGTTCTTAGGGTCGTCTTAGGTACAACAGTAGTTAATAACGCAATTAATCTTGTATAGACTAGTAGTAAAAATTTGTTCTGTGGTTTTTTTATAGAAAAGTAAAAAGCATTTAATAAAAGTAAGGAAATGCGCGCCTCCTAGGAGGTAGCGAGTTAGAGGCTTTTAGGTTAGGATTGTTAGTAAGGAACAGCATTTTAGCAATTAAATAACACCTCTTATATAATGTATTAAGTGATTTAGACTTTGGCGACGTTGGTACTCTACAGCTTCCTATAGGTTGTCCCTTCGTTGTACGTCTTATAGGACGTAGGCTTGTAGCAAAGGTTAATATAGGGTTATTATTAATAGAGGGGCAGGGTTGTACAACCTAGGGTACCTTACTGGCTATATAAGCCAAGATTGCTCTATATTAAGTTAGAGTTTAAAACGTTTTAACTATTTGATTCTAATAATGCATTCCTAGGATCCTAGATTAACAATAACAAAGGGGCAGTTGCGTATCTTACGCCTATTAATAGTTAAGTGCAACTAAATGTACTGGTTTACTAGGGTCGTGATCTAATCCTAGAATCCTTTAACTTAGACCTTAAAGGGCAACCTTTAGATAGGAGTCCTAAGTGCAGCAGATACTAAAGTAGCAATATTAGAATTTAAAAATAAAAATCCTTAGGCACTAGTATTAACTAAGGAGTTGAGTTGTACGCCTAGCCCTTAGTTTGATAGAATAGAAGAAGCAAGGAAATAGAGGCTACTAAACAAATAAGATAAAGAGAGGTTAGATAGGTTATATTAGTTTAGGCCTAGGTGAAGTTGTCCTCCTAGGCGGGGCCGTTTCCCTTAGGTATTGGTTCCTCTTTAAAATCTTCTTTAGCGTTGACATATTCCTCTATATCTACTTAGATTTCTTGTACCTAGGGACTAGGGCAATCTTTTGCAAAGTGACCTGTCTTGCTACAGTTGTAGCAGTTGCCTAGGGTTAGCTCTCTTACAGGTGTGGCTTAGGACAGTGTAGTCCTAGGTGCTAGAGTAGGAGTAGATATAGGAGGTTTCTAAATGCCAGGTGTAGGCTGATTTAGAGGTAGGTTGTTAGTCTAATACTAATTATTAATAGTTTAGGGTTAGGTCTAAGGCGGTAAGGTATTAGGTAGGGCATAACCAGGATGTTGTTTTCTTTCTATGTTATACGCTGTAAGATGCTCCACTATAAGTTTAAACAAGTTATCCTACTGCCTCTTAAATCCTAGGTTAGGACTTTAGAGGGTAGGGGTAACCTTTGTCCACATGTAGTAAAACTATTCTAACTTAGGTACTTGTCCCTAGATAGCAGCACTTAGGAAGCGCGCTTTAAAAAGTAGAAACATGTTATCTTTTCCTATTTAGAGTTAATTAAAAACAGCCTGACTTTTAGCTCTCTTATTCCCTGTGATAAAGTAGGAGCAGAGAAGCGTTATTATTTCCTCTGCGCTCTAGAACTGGTCTGTTTTATAAGACAAGTATTAGGGCTCTAGGTATTCCTTAGCGAGCCTAGAAGTATATCCCTATACCAGAGCTATACAAGCTCGTTCTGTAGGATAGTAATCTAAATTAATGTTAAGTTAGTCCTAAATTAAGGCTTGCCACTGTCTGAAAGTAGGGTCTTTTCTATTACTTAATTTGTTAATAGCTGGTGTGCATTTACTAAGCCTAGGGTAGTAGACTAGGGTCTTAGACTAGAACCTTTTAGGAGGTTGCTAAGATTAAACAAGGGGAGACTCTGTGGTAGGCATAGGTACATCTTTATAGGGAAGGGATTAGGCCTAAAGCTAGGCTACTTCAGCCCTTAGTTAGTTAACTAACTTATAAAGATTTACCTATTCTAAGTCTAATTTAGTATCGCTCTTGCTAAGCGTCTAGGTGTTGGTTAATCCCTTAGCGGGCGCTGTCGCCTGTCCTTAAGTAGATTGTCTAATAGGTTCCTTTGAACCAGGGTTGGTAGTGCCTAACATTAGTAGTAATCTAATTTAGGTAGGTTATTAATAATCTCTAAGTCTTTATCTTAGCGTAATCTAACGCAACTTTTCTAAAGTAATCCTAGAACAGTAAGTTGTAGGAAGTTCTAAACCTAAAGGCTTTAGTTGTTAGGAGGTCTCTAGAATCCTAACTGTTAGATGGATGATAATTAGGACCTGTATGGTTCGTAACTAAAAGGGGTCTGAATCTGCTTGGTACACAATAACTAAACAAACTTGCGATATTATTTAGAGGCTATCACTAGCTAGGACGAGTTTTTAAGTATAATGTAACAACACAGGATAATAGAAAGCTCTAGAATGCGTGTGTATCTGCTACGAGGTGTATAGGAGCACTAGGATAGGTAACACAGAGACAATTCTATTCCTATAGGTCTTGTACGAAGAATACTTAAAAACTATCTATCTATAGATAATTCTCCTTGTGCCTTTATACTGCTAGAATACAGGGAAGTTTAGAATGCTATAACCAAGTTACGGGCAGGAACAGAAACGTAAAGGAGCTGAGTTGGAGGTAAATTAGGGTGTGACACTTTTTAGAGACTGGTGCTTTACAACTATAGTGCTGCCTTATTATGTTATAAAAGAAGTTAAGAGCTTTATGCTCTTAATAGATAGTAGACTAGCTAGTCTGTTAAGCTGCAGGCTTATAGTCTAGATAGTACTTCTTAAGATAGGTAATAAGCCTACTACAATTACTAAATTTCTACTAAATATATTAGTAACGTAGTTTAAATATATTATTATAACATACTCTACAAAGTTAGTCCTTATATACAACAGCCTAACAGAATAACTCTCCTTAGTAGATAATAAGTTCTCCTATTTATTACACTTGCTAAACTTAGCTAATCTAAGAGGCAACATTAGCATAGCAGCATACTACTTATACAAAGGCTAAACATGTTAGGAATATGTTTATAGTGTGTTTATATAAGCTTACATAAAGTAAAAGAGTCTTAATGCCTATATTGTAGAAGAGCAAACAGAAGTGTTTAATAGTAAGTAGTAGAGAGAAAAATTTGTTAAGATATGCTAGTTCTTTGCTTCTACTAGCGTTAAAAGTTTTTACTACACTAAGCCTACTTAAGAAGTAGAGGGGATATAGTTACAACGTGTTTTAAGCGTGTTTCTGCAGCTTAAGCTCTTTCTTAAGTTGCTGTATAGCTAGTTCTCTTCTTTAAAGATTAAGCTCCTGCTCTTTTAGATAGAGAGTGTCTTGTCTTTGCTTAATATTCTACTCCTAAACCTCTTTCTTAAATTAAGCTCTTATCTACTTCTATCTAAACTCTTGTATCTTGTTCTGTAGTTAGGATATAGATTAAGTGTTGCTAAAGAAAGGTGTTTAGAACGTGCTTTAAACGTGTTTACTATACAACATACCTAACTTAAGTCTCTACTTTAGTAGGAGTTTCTCTTAGTGTACTTTAGGTTTGTATACGTCTTAAACCTTTCTGTCTTTTCCTTTATTTTATATAGCTAGAGGAATTAGCTTGTAAAAGAGCTAGTATATCTTTATCCTTACTCTTAAGAGTTAGATTAAGTACTTCCTAGTCTACTACTCTCTCTTAGCGTCCTATAACATGTTTAGAACAAGCTCTTAGCCTATTATAACTAGAACTTACTCTTCTTATAACCTATATTGTTATAGAAACGTTAGCTTAGGCTTAGTGTACCTTAGTTGTTATGTCTGTTTCTATACTAATTTCTGTTTGTCTACTCTTAAACATCTTAAAGGTCTATTTGCATAGCACTACTGCAAACACGTTAGCAACACGTTTAAACTCTGTTTGCATTGTCTACCTTTTTACTCTAGCTAAAAGCTGTAGCTATTAGCTAGTCTAATAGCCCTTTAACTTAGCCTGCTTAGCTACATTTAAATGTAATTCTAACCTATCCTAAATTTGTTTTAGGATAAAGCTACATGCTTAAACAAGACTAGCAGCTACAACCTAATTTTTCTTGTGTTTAACCTAATTAAACACAGCAGGAGCAGACTTAGCAACTAATAGAGATTAATATAATATACTTAAACCTTAATAGAGCATTTTCTTATTAGTACTTACTTTAAAGAAGATTGCATAGCTTGTAGTATTTAGTAGCTGTTTTAATATTAAGAAGAGACTTTAAACGTCCCTACAACAAGTTCTTAACATGTTCTGTCTATAGACATACTTAATCTACACTTTGTAGGAAGTAGATGTTATAGAATTGTACACAACTTATAAGTTGCTACTACTATAGTTAATAAGAAGGATTAATAGAAGAGAGATATCTTCTAAATCCTAGAACGCGTTAGAAACAAGTTTAGGCAACGTTAGAGCAGCCTACTAGCTATCTGCTTGCTATCTATATTAATAGTAGTTCTATAGAATCTATTTGTATAAAGATAGTACTATTAAACAGATATACTAGCTCTTTTAGCAATTTTTATAAAGAATAGCTTAAACTAGTTCTTATACATCTAGCTTTATTGTAAGTTAGTAATAATTTAGCTAAGAGTACAAACTACAACTAGGTTAGAACATGTTTCTAACGTGTTATTAGTTGTTTATACTTTTTCTATAGTTAGGTAAAAAGACAGCAAAGAGAACCTCTAACTATTCTCCTACTAGTCTCTTAAATAACATATCTATTTAAAATATCTACTGCTTAACAAAGATCTTTGCCTGTTTGTTATAAAAGCAAATAATACTTGTCCTAGCTGTAGAGGTTGTAATGTATTAAATATATGCCTAGGATTTATAAACATCTTTAGAACGTGTTAAAGGCACGTTAACTTATAGTTGTTAGTTCCTAATGTTTAAGTCTCTACTTAAACAGAACACCTTTAATATCTCTACTATATAGAAATTAAGTAAGCTTCTCCTTATTAATAAGACGCATAATATAATCTTTGTTAACAAGGGTAGCACTAAGGTCCTTAATTAAATAGAATCTGTAGCTAGCAAGATATGTAGCTAGCTAGGGCAAATTTAAGAAGTCTGCTAAACACGTTAGCAACGTGTTATAGGTTTATTCTTAGTACGTACATCTTAAAGTCTAAGGGGTTAGCATTAGATAAAGAATATTTATAATATCTAGTATATAATCTAGTTCTATAATAAATAGAGGAGGTAGAGTATATAAATATGTTCTAAAGATAATAAGAATAAAGTATAGTGTGTGTTTAAGATTATCTAGAATAATTATATAAAATGTAACTAGATAGTTATGCTAATAAACAATCTAGCCCTGTCCTTAAGGGTAGTTAACACCTAACATGCTTAGAACGTGCTTTGAACGTGTTCTATACTACTTACTATAGGTCTAGAGATTGCCTGTTATAGGCTTAATAATGTTGCACTAGTCTCTACTATTCTCTTTGTTCTCTAGTGTAGGGAGACTGTTCTAGAAGAGATCTACTAGATAGCTTATATCTACCTCCCTTTAAACCTATTAGATAAGATGTGTTTTATCTATGTTTAGTTAATATAATCTGCAAGCAATAAAGAACTTACGTCTGCTAATACCCTAAAACACATTAGGAACATGTTTAACTACATTACATTTTATTAAAATAGCCTACTTACCTACTCTTGTTAGCGCCTAACCTATAGCTTACATGTGTCCTTTTGTAGTGTATAGCACTCTTTATTAAACTTATAGTTTATACTAATATATAGCCTAGAAAAGAGATTAGTAAAACATATTAAAAATATATATAGAACACATTTGTACGCCTATGCCTACTTTTGTCTAATTGTTAAAACTCTCTTAGGGACACTACTCTAAATCTTACAGAGATTGTTGTACATCTCCTCTATAACCTTACTATATAAATACGCCTTTAATCTGTTCTAAAGATACTTGTAGTGCTTAATGCTAGTACACTTATACTTCTATCTATTAGCATAGCTATTAAGAAATAGACAGAATGTTAGTTATTTGTGTAATTTTGTAGCCTTAGAGTACTAGAACTTTATAAAACGTGTTATTAACGCGTTAGAAACGTGTTCTAGAGACATACCTAAATTGCTTGTGCTAGTATAGCTTCTTATGTCTATAGTAATCTATGTACAGTTTTAGCCAGCTAAACAACGTATGCATACCTATCTTAAAGACCTTTTAGATATAGAGGCAGCGCTGTACTATACTTAAGCCTAATAGTATTAAGAGCAGTACCCTGCAAACTCCTAGGCGTAAACTAGATCTTTGTCTGTAACATGTTAGAAACACGTATAAAACATATTTACATCTACTATACCTAGTCTCTCCCTTTACTGCTCTAAACAACACCTAGCTAAGTAGTAAGATCTATTTTAACTACTTCTAGAGTATTACAAAGACTAAAGCTGCTCTCTTCTCTTTTATTGCTATTATAGTTGCTGTTGCTTAGGGTAGGATTAAATATATAAAAAGGTCTGCTATACTATAAAAACATGTTCTTAATAGAATTAAAACATATTAAAATAGTTTTTGTGCAACTCTTAGTAAAAATCTACTGCTATACCTAAAATAGCTGTACTAGACTATGCTATCTTCTAAGGATCCCTGCAAAAGCATGGTCGCCTGCCTATCTAGGTTTAGCGATGGTCCGTACTCTAAATCTCATGGTCCGATGATGTGATGCCTCGCATGGCGACTTCGGAGCAGGAGAAACGAAGACACTGCCAGTTTCCTTGCCACGACACCCAAACACGGTTCTATCCCGCAATTCCACGTACCCACGTCTTAATTCAATGCTTGCACTTCTGATATTACCCTGTCAGGCAAGTCGCATGGATAAGTGTGGAATACGGCATGTGTTCCACGGTTCATCGTGTCGCAATTTACCTGCCGTGCACGCCTCTGCCGTCTCAGAACCGTGGTTGACCGTTGCACAACGGTTGCACAACAGTCCACGCTGCCGTTTTGTACGATGTGGTGACCTGACACAATGCCTTATTTCGCCAAACCAGCGCCCAGCGCTACAAAGGGCTGACAGGGGTGAAACGAATGTACTGGGTACAATGGAATTTAGTGATGTGCGAGTCATGCTTGATTCTCCATCGAATAAATTACCTAAGTTGGGGACCTTCCATCACTCTGTTCGCTGGTATGTCTAGAGAAGATCTCTGGGCTTCAGACAGTTACGATTTTCGAAACTGACGCGCTCTTCAGCCTTGCCAGCCGATCTGGCGTGATTTGGTACGTATCCGGAAGACCGGTTGCAACCCAAGCCTCGCCGCTCATGAGCTTCATGAGACCAGGTGCTGCAGTGAAGATGCGTGCCATACCGCTGCTGGGAGTCAGTGTTGTTATGTGAATTGTGGAGTGGTGATCAACATACTGTCCATGATGCCCAGCGCAAATCCACTGTCCACGCTTGTCAGGGATTTCTCCCACGAAAGGCACACCGTCGACACTTAGCCCGATGATGCCACTCCAGCTGTACTCAATCCCCTCTCCTGGCCCAAACTCAACATTGGCCCACCCATCAAGGTTTTGGTCGATAAAACTTTTGACGCATTGAGTCACACCTTCAACATTTGATAGACCATCGTTGATACAGTTCTCAGGATGTCTTATGACCCAATCGTCAAGCGCTTTTTGGCCAGGGTTAGATCCGCCAAATATGACATTCCCGTCAGTATTGCAGCGAGGATTGATGCTGAAGAAGGCACCGTCCGGAAGAAGGACGCCGTAAGAGTTGCGAATGGCTTTGGAGCCGCTGGCAGTCTGCGGTGGTACCACTTTTGTACAAATGTGCGGCTTCGGTGTAATGACGCCTCGCAAGGACGGCTCAAGAGCAGCGCTGTAAGCATTTGTGGCATGAACAACACTGTCGCACGCGATGTCGCCACGATCAGTATGGACGATCCACTTCCTGTCTTCTCTAGTGCTCTTCAAGACAGACGTTGCGACTGTGTACGTTTGCAGATTCGCACCATTCTTGAGATTATCCCGCATGATGTGGGCTGTCAACTTCAAGGCTGAAGAGTGGATGCCCGCCATGCATAGCAAGCCTTTGCAGTCTTGACCCCCGATCTTCGCACTGCCTCAGCAGGATCTTGTGTGACCTTAATCTGGTCTACTTTCCCACCAGCTTCTCTGTACCTGTCAAAAATCTCTTTGGCCACTTTTGCAACTTTGTCATCAACCGGTACGTCCAGTGTATCGCCGACCCAAAGATCGCAGTCTACCTTGTTGTCCCGCACATAAGTGACGAGTGCGTTCCAAGTGTCCTCCTCGTTTTTCAGAATCTTCATAGCTTGCTCTTTTCCGTACGCCTTTTCGAACTTGCCGAAACCTCGCCATTGATCAGGCTTACAGTGCCCGGCGTTGCGTCCAGTGGCTCCTGAGCAGAACTCGCGTGCTTCAATGACTACAAGACTTCTGTTAGGAAAGATGCGAAGATGCTCTTTAGCAGCGAGTGTGCCTGTGAGGCCTGATCCAATGATCACAGTGTCGGCATCATGTGGTAAGTTCTCTGTGGTCCTATGATCCAGTAGCGGATCACACCGCACTTGCTGAAGCCAATATGATAGTGACTGGCCGCCTTGCTTTGGTAACCCTGTTCTTGTCTGATTTGTCGGAGAAGCTGCATACTCTTCGACATTGAGAGCGGCCGAGGAGTCATTGAGCGTGACACTACCAGCACCTGCAAGCTCAGGGCTAGAATTGTCGGCTTGCTTCATCGTGATAACGGCTTGACTAATTTATGAGCTCGTAGAATCCTGTCAGGGGACAACCAAACGGTTGTTCGTCAGGCAAACAATGGAGTTTCGGCAAGCGCAATGATACGGTATAAAAGAAGAGTTCTTCCTGATAGATGTGACCTCATCAAGGAGCGTGTTTGATGCCGAAAAGTGGTCATGGGCTCATTGCAAGTAGCAGTTGCGTGCTCGGTTTTAAGCCAACATCGGAAATAAGCCAGGACACAGCAGCTGCAACTCAACTCTATCACCCTCGTCACCTCTCTACCTTGCAACATCCACCATGAATTTCTTTCGTGCCTTGTTTGGGATCCTAGCCTAGTATGCGCTTGTCGATAGCCGCAAACATTGCGACAAGAAAAAAATTACTTGTCGTGAGCAATCTCAACCCAAGAAGCCAAGGAGCTGCGGGGAGAAGGCCGAGCCGACACCGTGCTAGGCCTTTCTTTCTCCATGAACACCACCCCGGACATTGTACTTGCTGCGCTCCTATAGATAAAATTACACAAGAAGCTGTCACTTCTTTCGATGAAAGACTGTGGTTCGTTTGATCTTATCTCCCTCGCACAGCTGGGTTAGCCACCAAATTACCCCGCAATGTCTACACTCGAGTCGAATATCAGGCGGGCGCTCGACATCCTATTGCCAAAGATCAAGAAACAACACAAAATCTCCTCCAAACCAATCGTGCTTGGAATCACAGGACTGCAAGGGTCTGGAAAGTCGACATGGGCGTCAAAAATAGTGGAGATCCTCACGTCCGAACACCAGCTTAACACAATCACTGTGTCGCTGGACGACTTTTACAAGACACACGACGGTCTGGTGTCGCAAAGAGATCAAGATCCCCAAAACGGCCTCTACCGCGTACGAGGTCAACCAGGAACACATGATGAGCAGTTAGCAGCAGAATTCTTCAAGGAGCTGGAGTCGTACAACGGGGAGGGCGAGCTCAAAATCCCAAGTTTTGACAAGAGTCAGTTCAACGGCGAAGGCGACCGAGCGCCCGTGCCGGTATGGCATTCAGTCTCGCGGAAACCAGATGTTGTGGTCTTCGAAGGCTGGTGTGTTGGCTTCCAACCGCTTCCAGCTTCTGCGGTCGAGGAAAAGCACTCGCTAGCGCTTGCTGGACAGTTGCCCGTCAACACTCCTGCGCAGCATCAGTTGCCACATCTACTGGAGGTGAACCACAACCTGAAAAGATATTGTGACGCATTTATGGGCCCTCAGCATTTCGAATTCTTTATTCATATCGACACAAGTGATCTGCGCAATGTGTATGTCTGGCGTCTGGAGCAGGAGCACAAGATGATCGCAGCGAAAGGATCGGGTATGTCGGATGAACAGGTCAAGACCTTCATCGACGGATATATGCCGAGCTATGAGATTTACCTAGATACCCTGAGGGAGGGTCTCTTCAATGACAAGGGCAGGATGGTTAGAGTTGTGCTGGACAGGCAAAGGAGCGTGGAGAGAGTTGAGGAGCTGTAAAGCTGAACGACGGGTAGCACCGGAGTGGTGAGCATGCCCAGCTCACTTCTGTTTTAGCGCTAACATCAAAGACAGTGATAATGAAATAATATTTTACTCCATGATTCCGTATAGTGGTCCGAGAGAACGGGACTTGAATGCAAGCTACTCTCTCCTGCTTGCAGTGAATGTACACGCTTGTAAGGTAAAAATCCCTGCTATGTCTAACCAGCACCTTCACAGAGCTTGCCCCTGGAAACTTTCAGACGATACAGAACGCGTGCTATGCTTTTCACTGACTTTGCGTGCTCCGCGAGAACTTGAGGACGCTTCAACTAACAATGTCACCTACCACCAACAATACAAAAACACCACCGACCCAACTTGACATTAGCGTCACCCACTACAAATCATCCATAATCTTTGGAAACGAAAGGATCTACTACCATGGCGACTTCACGCAAACCGAGCTCGGACAAGTCCTCCAAATACGCCATCGCGGCCTCGAAGGGCTTCAGCTACTACCTCCCCAAGAGTGCGCAACAAGACCTCCAAAAGCTCCTCAAGCAGCTCCCTCCCCAGCACGGTCCATCTACGATGAATACTACCGCGATCTCATGTGTTCGAAAGTATGTGCGTCAGTGTCCGCAGCCGCCATGGCGAAGTTTGTGACAGAGAGCTTCCCAGCGATCGCTCTGCAGCACAACGTGTTCGCTAGGAAGATGAACGAGGAGATAGACAGCAATGAGCATGAGGGGTATGTGCCAGTTATGTTTCCGGTTGTGCCTGAGCCAGTGGTTTGGTTTGAGGAGGGGAATGCAGCAAAGACTGGTAGAAGCGTAAAGCGAAAACGTGACACTGCTTGGACTAGGATATATTCCGTTCGGGGAGACGTGCCGGATAAAAAAGTAGAAGTCGAGCTAGATGCACAGCCCACGACAGGTCTTAGGCCGGGAATCGATGCACGACCTTCTCCTTCGCCAACCCACGTCTCGGACGCTGACGATTCTTCATCCACTCAACCACAACCAAACGAGACTAAGCCTTCGATCGGCACTGCAGACGATGCACGGCACCCCACTCCATCCTCAAGCCCGGCCAACCATCCCGAACAAAGCGCATCCCCAGATGAGGGCCAGCAAGCCCAACCCCCTCTGCACGAACCAACACACCACGCCCCCTGGTCCACAGCAGCGATACCAGCGCCCTCACCAACCTGAATATGCCATTGCATGGTGACAAAGAAATCTTCCTCTTCCCCTCCATCTCCATCCCCAACACCAGCTCCCGCTCTCCCACAACGCACACCACCACCACCACCACCACCACACTCCATCCCAGCTCTCCCGCGGAACAAAAGCCCCTCGCTTCTCCCGCCGACACAACGGACTCTGCCATCTCCCCACCACAATCCGAACACCATGGCTGGGAAGACGGCAAGCGCGCCCTTGAGGGGTTTGAGTGGGAGGGGGGGGGTTCGCGGTGGATTTCTGGACGGGGTTGGGTTAGTGCTTATTATGATGATGCTGAAATTGGTGGTGGTGGGAGAGGGAGGTCTGCGGCGGTGTTTAGGGGGAATTATTGGGTTGGGGATGATGGACGGGAGGGGGAAGTGGTTGGAGGGTTGTGAAGGCAGGATGGGGGATAGTGTGCGGGGAAGGAAAGTTGGGCACGATTGTCGAGAATGATGGCTTAGTTGGTCGCTAACTAGTCACTGGCATGCATTTACACGGTGCAAGGAAAGTTGGGAGGACTGTTTCGCTCTTGATTTGCTTGTCTGAGCGTAATACGACGAACGCCATCTAATGCAATGTAATGCAGACCGTCATCCCTTAAAACTACAGCTAAACAATACTACACAAAGTCGAATACATCCCCCTATCCGCAATCATCTTGCCCACCCTCTTCGTCCCCACGACTCTCTCCAGTTCCAGCCTCTCCCACTTGCTGAAAGCTACCCGCACACTCGCTTCCTGCCTACTGATCTCGCCCCTCTCGACGCTCTTGCCAATGAAGCCCACGACCTCGTCGTAGAACTTTGGGTTCTCGGGCACGCCGTAAAACACGACTCTCTTCACGCCGCGGATCTGGTAGCGATGGAAGTGGTGTGCACGCCCGGTGTATAGAAGCAGGGAATGCTTGCCGCTCATGAAGTGCGACCGTGCTTTCCGCACGTCCGTCGCGTCCGTGTACTCCTGGATCAGGCCGTAGCTGAAATCCGAGTCGACGAGCGAGTTGCGCACGCGCACAAAATCGAGGTAGCTCGGAATAAAGACGAGGACGCCCACACCACCGGTCGCAGGCTTGGGAAGGCGCGTGATCGACGGCAGGATGGAGGAGTGGAAGTACTTAAAGCGGGCGTCCGGGTCTGTCAAATGGGATGGCGAGTCAAAGCGCAGGAATGTCTGTTTGACGCCATAAGAGAGGGACTCGATGAGGCCGGATGTGTAGTCTGGTGTGTAGCGCAGGCGGCCGGCGACGTTGCGCATGTGCTTGTAGTAGAGAGAGTTAATTTTGGGGGTCAAGAAGGCGGAAAGTATGATAGTTTGGCGGAGGTTGGCGGCGTGGCCGTCGAGGTACCACGAGCGGACACGGGAGAAGTCGCAGCCGTGGGTGTCTTTCGGTTGGAGGTTGAGGTGATCGAAGACAAACTCTGCGTGCTCGAAGTTCTGCATGAGTGTTGCGTCTGCCTGGTCCATGACAACCATCTCGATTGAAGATAGAAAATCATAGTCTCCCCTCTTCTTCTTGTCGCCTGTCTCAATCGCACGTCGCAGACCAAGGGCAGACGCAAAGATGATGTCTGAGTTGTAAAAGGTGGAGTATAGCTTCAGTGTTTTGCGAGTCAGCTTGACACCCACACGAAACTCGTTCTCGTCGTTGCCTTCGAAGAGCTCCCGGAAGTCGTCCGGCTTGTCGTCTGAGAACTTGTCCTCGGGTTGCGAGAAGCTGTCTAGGAAACGCTTTTTGTTCTCCTGCTGTTCGAAAGTATGCAGCTTGGTGATGGAGTCCAGAACCCGTACGCAAGCTTGCTTGGTCTCAAGGAGGAAAAGAACCTTTGGTCGTGTGAAACCCTGGTCGCGGTACTCGACGTCTTCGTCTTCCTTTGCAGCTGCCAGCTTGGCGTTGTTCTTCAAGACACGATCCCGTGTCATCAGGATGTGATTGAGGGCATGCAAGCAGGCAAGATCTCGGAGACGGCCGGCGTTCTGTACGGTCCGCGCGCCAAAGAGCAGGTCCTGGTAGCTGAAGAGGGAAGGCGCTAGGGTCTGCTCAAGGTCGTTGAAGTCGCCAATCTCCTTCTGTGCGTTTTCGACGAGTTTTGACTTGAGCGCAATGTTGCGTGTGCTCTTGAACCTTGGCCTTTCCAGTGCCTTGTCGTCGGTGGTGGGGACTTGCAGGACGCCTCTTCCCGTGTCGTTGTGACTCGCTTTCTGGGTTTTCCAGGGGTTGGCAGCTTTCACGGGGCCTGCTTCCAGCTTCTTTGTCGCCCACTCGTTCTCTGCTATCCTCTTCAGCCGCTTTGTGAGCTCAGTCTCGTCTGGGTTGCCAAAGTGCTGGTCAAAGAAGGGGTTGTTGGCCTCGTTGTCGAGTGTCGTCTCCTCCTCCTCTTCTTCTTCCTCGGCTTCTTCTGCCTCATGCTCGGCCTCGGCCTCGTCATCGCGCAGTGGCTCGTCGCCCTCGTCTGCAGTGTCGTGCCGGAGCTCCCGTGGGGCGGACTTTAAGGCTGACTGCTTTGTGCGTCTCTTGAGTGGTTGCTGACTAGTAGATTGGTTGTCGTCGGTCTGTGCCTTGCGCTTCTTGCTCGGTCGGTCCTGAGGCTGTGTGGAGGCGAGGGACAGTAATAGGGCGGAGTAGGCGTTCGATGCAGGCTCTGCCTCTTCGTCCTCTTCCTCTTCTTCTTCGTCTTCGGAGGCGTCAGAGGGTTCGGACTCGGTGTCTTCTGGCGCAGGCACTGGTATCCTCTCGGCGTCTCTGTTGCGTGTCAGTGCCTGCGCTGCACGACGTTCAGCCCGTTGCCGTACTCACGCCTCGCCGTCAGGACTTGTTGTCCGCGCCGCGCCATATCCGCCACGGCCAGCGCCTCGTGCAGCGCCTCGTGCCCTGCCGCCGCCTCTGCTGCCGCCCCTGCTGCCTCTGCTGCCGCCCCTGCCGCCCCTGCCGCCTCTGCTGCCGCCCCTGCTGCCTCCCCGTGCGCCGCCGCGTCCTCTGGAGAAGGCCATGGTGCCTCTTTCTGCTTTTGCGGACGGCTGCTCTCTTTTCGCCGACTGCTGCTCCGTTGTCGTGCTGATGGCTGTGCGAATGCTGTACGGTCCCGTAGGTGCAAAAAGCCCCCAAGCTTCCCTGTCGCCGATGGGTGGTCGTGTTCAAGCACCTCCAGAAAATAAATATTAGCGTCTGTGCTAGCGAGAGGGCCGCACCTGGCAGGAACAATACAATTTCTGCCCCACCACCTTCACGCCCTCAACGCTCCCGACGGCCTCGCACCCTCCGCACTCTCCCACGGCACCGCACCGCCCCGCCCCGCCCAGCGCCCTCGCCATCATGTCTGAGACCGACTCCTTCCTCCATCTCGCCCGCCCGCTCGGCCCTGCCCCCGTCGGCGCCCAGCCCTCGACGGCGCCGCTGAACGTGGTCATCCAGCCCCAGGTGCGCGCCGCCAGTCAACCATGCCGGCCTGTATCGTGCGCTGACCTCTGTCCAGGCTGTCTTCTCCGTCCTCGACCACTCGCTGCGCCGCCCGGCCGACCAGGAGCGCGTCATCGGCACCCTGCTGGGCACCCGCAGCGAGGACGGCACCGAGATCGAAATCCGCAACTGCTATGCCGTCCCCCACACCGAGACGGCCGAGCAGGTCGAGGTCGACATGGACTACCAGAAGCAGATGCTCGCCCTGCACCTGCGCGCCAACCCCCGCGAGGTCCTCGTCGGCTGGTACGCCACCAGCAGCGACCTCAACACCTTCTCCGCCCTCATCCAGAACTTCTACAGCCAGCAGGGCGACGGCACATGGCCCCACCCCGCCGTCCACCTGACCCTCTCCACCGAGCCCGGCAAGGAGATCGAGTCGCGCACATACATCTCCGCCCCCATTGGCGTCACCGCTGAGCGCGCCGCCGACTCGTGCCTCTTCATCCCCGTGCCCCACGAGATCAAGTACGGCGAGGCCGAGAAGTCGGGCCTCGAGCTCATTTCTTCGGCCAAGGACCGCGAGGACCGCACCTCGGAGATTGCCACGGACCTCGACCAGCTCGAGCGCGCCATCCAGCACGTTCTCGACATGCTCGACCGCGTCTCCAACTACGTTAACAACGTTCTCGACGAGGAGGCCGAGCCCTCATCCGCCCTGGGCCAGTTCCTGATGAACGCCCTCAGCCTGGCACCCAAGGTCGACGCCGCCGACATTGAGCGCGACTTGTACGCTCACCCAACCCCTCTGCTCGCTCGACTCCAAGCTAACAGGCACCAGCAACGCACACATCCAGGACGTCCTTGTTGTCTCCTACCTCGCCAACACCATCCGCACCCAGATCGACCTCTCGAACCGTCTCGCAACTGCTGCCCTCACCCTCGGCGGTGGCGACGCGCTCGCCGGCGACAACCAGAAGGAGGGCGGCGACAGGAAACAGGGCGGCGACCGAAGGGGCGGCAACAAGGGTAGGCAGCAGAGGCAGCAGGAGGCTTGAACATGATTTATGATGCATTTTTAAGAGCTTGGGTATGGCGTTTTGGCTAACGTGCGAGTCTAGTGTTGCCCAGGCACGTGGGGACCGGCAACACCAGCACTGCAAGCACGGAAAAGAACGACGAGGAGAGCCGTCACGAGGACAAGGGCGTGACCGGACGCGTGGGAATGTTGCACGACGATGCCGAATGAGAACAAGAAAAAGTCCAGCGCCTGAGCGGGCGAGCATTTTCCGGCGCCGTCTGAGGGAGGCTGTGTATGATTATCGCAGGCCTGTCAAAGCAAGAGCATCTGAGCGCAAACAAGCTCAACCAACCAAACATTCCAACAACGTCCAAACCATGTATTTGCATTTTCAGTGACAATATCTCACTGGTGTTGAGTTGCGCCCTTCGCAAGTGATTGTTTTTCCCATGAAAAGCACCAGGTGATGTGCATAGCAATGCTGGCATCGAATCCCACAAACGCCGTCGTCATGCACATGTTCTGTCTGGCATTCAAATGACCTCCTGGGACGTGAGTTGTTGGTCGAAGAGCGAGAGTTGGATAAGCTCCGGGAGCTGTTCCATCATGGCACTTCTCCCATCATGGCACTTCTCTCATCATAGCACTTCTCTCATCATAGCATTTGGGTAGATGCCGGTTATCGTTTGGACACTAGGTTGTCGAGTGCTTATGAAGGTCCGAAGCCAACGGTTGCAGCGTCCAAGGAAGTACAGTCGACCTGAGCGTCCCACAGCCGCCATCAACACACCGTAGCGCTCGAGGCGGACCCAGAGCTAGCAGAGAGCGAGCGCGAAGCAGACGAATCGCTCCGTCCCTACACGACGCTCTCGTCATCTCTAAACTTGTCGCTCTTTACCTTGTCCTTCTTTTTCTTCTTCTTCCTGCGCTCGCCCTCGTCATCTGCGCCTTTTGTGCGCTTCGCAGCAGCAGCAGCAGCAGCAGCAGCAGCGGCAGCAGCCGGCCCCTCGTCTTCCTCCGCCCGCGGATCCCCTTCTGCAGCACCGCGCCCTCGTCGGTATCGAACGCCTTGCGCTTCCGCTTCAGCTCCTTGTCCGTCTCCAGCATCTCGCTCACGCGGCCCAGCTTGCCCGTGTCCCGGCGCAGCATGAATTTGAAGTCGTCGAGCTTGATCTTGGCGCGCCGCGCGTGGTGCGCTACTGCTGCTGCTTCGTGGCACGACTCGATGATGTAGTCGGTTACGATTTCGTCGAGCACCCGCACGGTTTCGGGAAGCGGGTAGTCATTGTCGCCAAACGCGAGGAGGAAGGCTTCTACTTGGGGCCGGTCAAATGGTGTCCACGACTTCTTGAGGTGCGGGGAGCAGGTGCGCGGGGGAGGGCTGGCATGGGCATGATGGTGGGTGTGCGCGGCTGGAGAGGTAGTAGAATGCGGCTGTGGGTTTGAGTTGGGATTCAAAGCAGCAGACAGGCAGTTGTGAACGCATACTTGTCCACAAAGGCTGCATGTTGGCAGTGAAGGCGACGTGTGAAGCTACTTACAGTCTTGTGTGGGAAACTGCTGGCCCTTTTGCCGCAGTCGCATGCGGACCTCTGTCATGATGTAGCTTCTTGAGCGATTCCGCTCTTGCTATAAAAACAAGTGTCTTGTCGTCCTTTCCCTGCTTCTGCGCGAGGCGGGCGTACTGCGCCTATTGTAACTTGCGTCGCGCGCTACCGTTTGGGCTGACCTAGGTAATTCGATTCACGCACGGCTGTAGATTTCAGGCGGTGGAGGCGCGTATGATAGCGTAGACAGGCTTTGAAGTGGAACACGGCAGGCCGTTGATCTGTTGAAATGTGTGGTGTTTGCGCGCAAAGACGCCGTGGTGGACAATGACGATCATGCATGCACGCACAGGCCTCAGTGCATGTCCCCGCCGAAGGTGAAAGCAGCGCGACGACAACTGTTCACTTGCCAATCCCAGGCACCGACATCGAATTGCAAAACCCAGGACTATCCCCCGTAGTCGCCTCGTAATCCCCGGCAATAGCACTCTCTACAGCCCATTGCCAAGATGGTACTCTCGCCCCAGACATCGTCCGCAATGCCCCAGGTGCTGACACAACTACAGACTGCGCTCTTCAACTTCCAGTCCCTGCTCCTCGTGATCCTCCTCACAATATGCACGGCTACATACGCGCACTATGTCTTCCCTAGTATCATCGACCGCAACAAAGAAAACTACTTTGTCAGTCCCATATGGAAGGCCGCGCGAGTCGGCGAGAGGCTGAGTCCATACGTTAGCCTAGCATGTGTAGTTATGGCGGTAAGCACCGAGTCTTTTTGTCTGGAGGGAAACGGTTGACGGACACGGGTCGTGCATTGCTTGCTGCAAGGACGTAGAGGAAGGCGTCGGCCGCTCTATCAGGGGTCACTGAACACGGATTTGAATCGTGCTGACATGCCGCAGGCACTCACATTTATGGGATGAGAGATGACGTTGTATTACCAAATATTTGGATACATTGTGAATGAGCTGCCAAAAGGAGAGGCAAGGGCATGCGCGGCGCAGTCATAGAGGGCCCTCGAATGATATTGGAAGGAAGTGGAACCTGCAGCACACGATTGACTCGACCACGAAACTGTGAAAGACTACAAGAGAGCTACGGTGGCCAACTATCAAGACTACACGTGTTAAATGCACGCAAGAGCAAGACATCAAGCATATCGGACCAGCGCAATAATAAGCATTCATGGTTTTAGTGTTCGCATTACCGCTCGCTGGCATTAAAGATATGATATATACAAGAGCGACGACGCGCGCCCGCAGAATTTTGTTGCTGATCTCGTCAGATCAAACGTTTTGGTACAAAAAAGCGTACCAGCACCTTTCCAAACAAAGGCATTCCTCTAACCAGACATAGACCCATCCTATACCAGTTCATACAATGGATGATAATACACAGACGTGATCCAGCGCCTAGAGAACACCCTTCCTTTCCTTTCCTTCAGGCGCGCATGAGAGGTGAGAGTTTTTCTGACATGTAGATTTTGGAGAATCATCGAGCCGGGGTATCGATGAAGGAACAGAGCAAGAGAAAGAGCAGACAAGCGCAAGCAATTGGAAAGCTTGAGGGCATCTGAGAGCAAACTGCCAACCGAATGTTGGTATCATGTATAGCTGACGACGACTGTCGACAGCAGAAAAAAATGGTGACGTAAATTCTAAAAGCAAGAAAGGCGACAAGGAGAGACATAACTAAGAACCATAAGCATCAATCATCTCTGAAGATGGCAGGGAGCCCGACTTAACCCGCTCGCTGCCTAATGCTTATGGCTCATCTCTCCCGTCTCGCAGCAGCTGTTGAGCCCATGGCGAGAGCTTGCGCGCTCGTGCGAACCTTCAACATCGCTCGCATCTTCGACAACGACATCGTCGTGAAGCATGAAGTCGGGCTGGCTGTGCGCATCATCCTCGTCGTCGTCATCGTCGTCGTGGTCGCTTACTAGACCGGGGTTGGACTCAACTGTGTGAGGGCTGAGGTCCAACGGCGAGTCTGGCATGTGCTCATCACACTCCGACTTGACGGGCGACGGCAGCGAAAACGGAAGTCGGGCGTGACTGGCTTGGTTGCCCTTCCTACTGCCTGGTCGTGCCAAGGGAGCCTTACTTGCTGGCGCTTTGTTGGGGGCGCTAACAGGAAGGCGCGCTAGCTGAGGCGGGTTGGTATTGACCGGGGTCGGAGCCGCAGTGGTGTCCGCGAGATCGTCATCTGAATGCTCGATCGCGTCAAGGTCAACCTTGGATCGAGCTGTGGTAACAAGCTCCTTCAAGTTGCCCTCAAAGCCACGCTTTTGAGCCAACGCGCTCAAATGCGGCGTTGACAGCGAGCCAGCGAAGCCAGCTGCACTGGGCTTCGACTCCTCACGTGGCGCTACGTTGAAATCGCGGTAGACGTCCTTGGCCTGCTGAGCTAGGCTAGGCTGCGCTGCGAGAGGGTTCACAATACCAGGCGTAGCAGGCATGGAGAATGATACTGCAGGTGCCGAGGCCGGAGTACTGGTGGGCTCAGTCGCGGTGACCGGTTGACCAGCCTCGTTGATGTCCACAGGAACACCGCAGGCAATGGCTGCCTGGTCATGGCTCTTGAACACCAGGCTGTGCTTGATGCGGCAGTGGTTGAGGAAGCCTTGCGTGTTGGAGAAGTTGCTGTGACCGCACTGAGCGCAGTAGAGTCGTACCCACTGACCGTCGGTGGATCGCTTGTGCAGCAGAGGGTCAATCTTTGGTGCTGGTGCTGGATTTTCACCGAGAGGCGGGAGCTTCAACATTCCAGTTGAAGTTCGCGACGTACGGCCCTTGTTCCCATGATGATAATCACCGAAACTGCCGCGCGTCGTCCTGCCCTCACCAGTGCCAAAGTACCCCTGAGTCTGCTGAGCGAGCGCACGATGAGACATGGAGTCGAACTGCATGTCCGAGATCAACCACTTGGCGTAATGACGAGTGTATGGACCATCGGTGACTCCCCAGGGTGCAGCAAATTGAGGCTCCGTGTAGCCGGTGGATGGCTGCAGAGCTGCGCCAACACCCCGACTGAGGTCGTCAGAGAGTCCCTCAGTGCCGGGAAACGGGATCATCGAACAACGTCTGAGCTGCTCCATGGAAACCTGACACTTGGCCAACTCTTGCTCGATAAGACGAAGTTCATTGTGCTTCAAAAGAATCTCGTAGCTGATTTGCGCCTCGATCGCTTGTTGAACAGCAGTCAGGTGTGATTCAGTGGAAGTCTCAGGAGCGTTGGCCGTCTCCGACTTCACGTTGGCCTGCTGCGGCTTCACCGTCTTGCTCTTCATCATACCGTCTCTCTTCGGTAATTGCGCCTTAGGCCGCGATTCCAGAACATCGGCAGAAGCTGCCTGAGGCATGCCCTGAGCATCTTCAGGTTTCAAGTTTTCTGTCGCCACACTGTTCGAAGAATTGGGATTGCTCTTCGCCACCACGGGCTTCATTTCGCCTTGCACACTCTTCCACTTCTTCACAACGTGCGCGTGCTGCGTCGATGCCGGCTCGGGACTGTCTGTCGCCTTGCGCTTGAGTTGGTTCATACTGAAAGTTGGGATTTCAACAACCGGCATCGGTCTTGACTTGTGCAGCGTAGCCTTTTCCATAATCCTGTCGCCTGGCGACTCGGTACTCCATGGGAGGCGGAACATGGACTGCATTGAGAGTGAAGAGGTGGAAGCCTAGAGACACCAGCGGTCATCTGTCGTGGCGATGGTCAGGCGCATTCAAGTCCAAAAGTCAGTCACGGCGCCGAACGTCGTGGCAGGCGCAGCAATAAAGTGCGTGGAGACTAGAAGGAGAGTGGTGGAAATCGCGCGAAATTAGAAGGTGTATTGGGTATCAAGAAGGCGTGGTGAGAGAGTGCAAGAAGGGCAACAACAGGCAGCTAAGGTGTTGTGGTGACGTGGTGTGCAAGAGCGCAGATCGGCCGATGGACGGGGAAATCAATACTGGGGAATCCGAATACTGGGTGAACAGATCGCAACCCTGGAGAGACGGGCGTGTAGCAGCTTTGCAGCGCTACAAGAAGCCGTGCAGCGGTGGTGTAGTGGGAGGGGGTGTGAGAGGGAGGTGATGGTTGTGTTGTTCGCGACCAAAGTTGGGAAGTTGGGAAGTTGGGGGGCTGCGATTGCTATGGAGCGCTGCACGCTTATTTGGACGCTAGTCCTGAAGCGCACACGAATCCAATCGCAACCGATCAGGGGCGGCTGCGATTGGCTTCGTGTCATACAATTCCTACCGTGGAATGCCGCTTGGCTGTTGGCAAAGCAATGGGTACATCATGAGCGAATTTCGCTGGCTATCTTGCACGTTTTTGCCCGGGAGGCCGAGTGGCCTGCCACTGCTTGCGATGCGTATGAAAGTGAAAGTTTGTGTGTGTGTGTGACCGCACGCCCACACACCCACACGCCCACATGCCAGCGCGCCCTCGGCTGCTGCCACTCGTCGCCAGTGAATCGTGCGAAACTGCAAAGGTGCGAAGGTTTGGGCCTACATCATTGTGGGCCGCTTGACTTTGGGGGACGCATCACTAAGTCCGGCTTGTCCAACGTTTGTTGGCAGTAGCTGTCTCAGCGCCGTCATGTCACGTCTCGTATAGACTCCGCAGTGCACTGGCTCGCCGGCGCAACGAGTCTCCAGATGCCTCCTGGCGAGTACACACCCCGAACGCTCAGAGCACGTCGCAATCAATTTTGGCGGGGTGGGCCGCGTCGTCGCCGTGGAACATCGACCTGCGCAAGTCTGTCAAGCGCCACCTCTGTTCCACTGCTTTCTGGGCTGCCCGGCTCCACATGCCATCACCCACGCTGAAACAACTCAACACCATGATGCGCTGTCTCATGGCCATACAAAATAGGATCGACCTTGCCGTTATGCGGGGCACTACTATGCACATGCAGGCCGGAGTGGTCGCCAAAGCTCCTTCTGTCAGTCGGTGAAGCGTGAAGCTGCCCACCGCCATGCCAAAGTCCAGCTTCAAGGCGTGCTGCTGCTGCTTCTCCGAGGCTAGGCCGCGGCACGCGGGTAGCCCTCCGCCAATGCCCATCGCCCAAACCCAACCGGAATCCCGGACTCTCCGTGATTTCGCGAAACAATAGATCGCCTCGAGTCTTCCAGAACACAAATCACAGCTTCGGTAGGTGTGGAGTTTACGATAAGATGTAATTATGCCTCGCTCATGTGAGCCAATAACAGGCACGGGGGTCTATCAAAAATACTTTGTACAAGGCGACTAGCCTCCCATGTCCCTTGCGCAAGGTGTCCTGTCCTTGCCTGGCCTTGACCCGGGTCGATCATGATGCCGAGTACCTGAAAGGCCAGTGGGTCCCGGTAATCAGAAAGAGTGTAGGGAAAAATATCTACTCGGTGCAAGTCCTCCTAATAAACAGTTTAACCTGGGGATAAACATGGGCGAACCGCGTGGCTCCACACTGCACTGTGCGGTCCCGTTCACTAGACATCTAAGCGTTGCTCACCGCTCGTGGTATCGTGCTTACAAGATATGTTCGCCCGTTTGGTGATGTTGGAGCAGCGCGGATGTTTTCGGCTTCCGGCGAATAAACTTCCTCTTTCTGTGGGGACTCATTCAGGCTCACCTTCTCCATACTCTGCCGCAGTATGCCTTTGCCGTGAGGTTGTGGTGCCAGATTCTTGAAAGGACATGATCCAGCTGCCATGGCTGCATCTTCAATCTCACTCTCACTCTCACTTCCATCATGTAGAATCTTCTTCCCATGCAGGTAGCCTTCAGGCTCGATCTCTGGCACAAGAGCCTCGTCGGTGAATTCGTCACCATCGCGGACATACCATTTCGCGAAAAGGTCGTTCTGAATCCAGATCACCTTGGAGAGCGCTTTGACGAGTCCAATCTTGCGGTCCATCTTCATCTTTGGATGCGACAAAATGGCCTCTGTCAGAATATCCTGAACGAAGGACAGTGTGACGCCGATGTGGATGTATTCGACGTGCAACGGGTGTGCACGCCCTTGTCCAACGTGCATCATGCCCACCTTGTCAAGATACTCCCAGAACTCCATCTTAGAAGGATCGCTGCATAGCTTATTCAAGTATCCCCGCAGGAACATCTTGCGGTGCATGATCTGAGGCGACGTCTCGCTGAGATTGGGATCAACCGGTCCTTCGCACGATGTCGATCTTGTCTCGAACGCTCGCGCAGTAATGTCATATTGCAACAGCTTATTGTAAACAATGTTCACCACGGCTGGGATGAGCGCACGTATGTACTTGGCTCCAGTGATGAGGTTCTCCATGTCGCCTTTAGGTGATCAGTATCTGAAGTTGCGAGGAGTCGAATCTACTCACAAGAACTAAAGTCAAGGAACGATTGCAGGTATTGTATCCGTGTCTCGAGATGTGTGTACAGATCTCGACGCTCAATATGTTGCATCGGGCGACGCTGTAGAGGATTCATGCTAAAGGCTCGGTCTTGACTGATGAGTGAAAGTTCTGGAAATTGCAAGGCGTTTTATACAGAGCTGAGAGCAACGGGATGGTGTCGGTAAAAATGTGTCTCTAACCAGCCAAGCCCAGCGTCTTTATAACACACATTGCTGTCTTGCAACGAGGCATCTATAGTGCACGGGGTGCATGTTTGCAAGCCCAAGTGGTGTGTTGTGTCGTAAGATGCGGTGGTTCGACCTTTTGGTCACGCCACGTCGAGGAAGAAACCGTAAGGCTCGCCTTCTCAGATTTGACCATCAATGTCTGTATATTGCGCCTGGTTTGACCAATTTTAAATTTTGGTTTGTTCGTGTGAGCTTGCTCTTTCATCCCTTTCTTTGGAAGACTGCGACTTCAGCAGGCATGACGTCTTGTTAGTACGAAGTTGCAGCTGAAACAAGGCTGCCGGTGCAAGTATATAAAACATACTCGCCGCATGTCCGCTTATGTACTAACGAAACCACGTCACAGCACTCAATCGTGAGTAGGCTTACGAACACATTATGGCAGAGTAGAAGCGTTCCTCTGAAGTCGTTTGTGCGCTCCCAACCCTGTCTGAGGGACAAGGACAAGCTTCAATAGAATACAGCGCGACGCGCTCCGCCCTTCTTATCACACGTTGTTGCACGAACAGCTGCATTGGTATTTTGGAACCTGTACGATTGGCAGATACAGTTATAGATAACGAAAGGGTGGTAGATGTAAAGGCTCTCGGAGCAGTCACGGAATAAACACCACCTAAGCAGGTAGGAATTCCGGGCGTCGCTCTGCTGCGGCGCCGAATAGCGTACATAAAACGCACGTCCTTCCCCACAGAGCAAAGTATCCCCGCCAACGTCATTGCCTTCTTGACTGCAAAAACCACTGGGGCTTTTTGCTTCCAATACAATCAGATACCGCACACGCATACCACGAACCAAACACGCCTGCTGCACTGCAAGATATGTCCGCCATCCAGAACGTGGCCATCATTGGTGGCACCGGTACCTTGGGCAAACCTGTCCTCGATGAACTCAAGAAGTCCGAGTTCAATGTCTGGGTCATTAACCGCCAGACTTCGAAATCAGTATATCCTAGGACACATGTCATCACCGTGCCAGACGACTTGGATGTCAATGCTGTCGCCCAGGAATTTAAGGAGAAAGAAATCGATGCTCTCGTTATTGCAATTGCCGGAAGCCGAGTAGAGCAACAAAAAAGCTGATCGATGCCGCCTTTAAAGGAGGGGTGAAGCGAGTAATGCCAGCCGACTTTGGTAGCTGCGACTCTGCGGATGAGAAGACGAACGAGATATTGCCGCTGATGAAAGGCAAGAAGGGAATCCGAGACTATCTGGTTGAGCTGGAAAAGAAAGAGCGGGATGGTAACAGAGGAAAGTTAACCTGGACGAGTCTGATTAATGCGCATTTCTTCGACTGGGGTCTTGGTAATGGTTTGTTGAAGTTCGACGTCAGAGGACGCAAGGCATACATACTCGACGGCGGCAACATCAAATTCTCTGCGTCGACGCTTCCCTTCATCGGCAATGCCGTGGTCAAGATTCTGGAAAATCCCAAGGGGACGGAGAACAAGCTGCTGTACATTCACAGCCTGTATGTTACACAATTAGAGGTGCTTGCTGCGCTAGAGAAAGCGACAGGGGACAAGTTTGAAAGGATCGACGAGGACAGTGAAGAAGAACTGAAAAGGGTCAGGCCCAAGATGCTGGAAGGTGATCATGATGCACGCGAGGAGGTCGTTGCGATTTGGGGTGTAGTTGCGGCGGATTGGAAGAGGAGGGAGGCATTTGCAAATGATTTGTTAGGATTGAAAGAGGAAGACCTGGACGAGGTCGTTCAGCGAGTGGTGGAGGATTTGTAAATTGGATGTTCGCACACACACACTTACTCGAAGAATAGCATTTTTGCAATAAGACACCCATCGATATTAAATACACATGCCGCCTAAAGAGTATTGCGGCTGAATTTCATTCGAAAGGAACCTCACGGGTCATTCCGATGTATCCCCGATTTGCCCCAGCCTGAGCAAATAGCTTGCCTTTTCCGATACAAAAAATCTTCAGATAGCCATGAAATGGTTCCTAGATCTTGATCATAGCTCCAAATCAAATCTGAAGTTCCACGGTGGCCAAGCACTCGCTGTCCGATCTGCCGGCTTCACCTCATCGTCGCCTGACTGATCGTCTTCGCCACCATCTAACCGTTTTGTCCATACTAGCAAGTCATCGTCGTTAAGATGGTAAGGCAGAGTCTGCCTCACTTTTGTGTGGAAACCGATAGCGCTTGGTCGCGTTTGCGAGGTGCTACCGTTGTTCCTGTTCTCGGCGTGAACCGTGTGACCATAGAGCTCAGCAACGTCTTCTCTAAGCGCTGAGTCGGTAAAGAAGATCGGGTTGCTCGAGTGTTTTCGGAGTGGGTTTGGTGGTGGAGGGACGTGATTTGCGGTCATGGTGATCTCCTCGGGCGGATAATAAAAGGCCCTGAGGTTCTTGGGTAAGACCAGTACTGGTTGCGTGGATGCTATGAAGTCGAAAGGTAGTACTCTCTGTGTTCGATCGAGAATTCTGGGTGCTTGTTCCTGCTGCCTTTGCTGAGTACGAGATGTGGGTGACAGAGGTGCTCCTACGAATGATGTATTCGGCTGAAGCGGTCGACGTGGGAGTATAGAAGTCATGATATTGTACGGAAGTGATGGAAGGGGAGCCATGCTGTCAATATTTGGAGAATATGACGCTGTGGACGGCGTTGGTGGTGAAAGTGGAGGTGAAGGATTCTTACCGCAGGTATTGACGAAGTGCCTCTCGCCTTCACCCCAGTTTCTCTGTTTGGGGAGCTGGATCCCCATATTTCCAAGGAGAAAGAGAACACCTCCATGACTGAGTATGACGATTTCATTACCATCAACGAGCTGCTGTATTTGTTCCAACCACGCGATAGTATCTCGCCGGTTGGCCGCTGCATCCAGGACACCGTTCATGCACTCCTCGTAGAACATCCAGCTTTCCCCAAGCTTACTTTGGATATCTGCAAGCAGAGGGATAAAGCAGTCGGTTTTTGTAAACTTGAAATCGGAGCCAAATGTACACTTCTTCCGGCGTTGATGCTGCATGGTGATGGCTTTAACTGATGTAGAGATGAAGAACCAGAGGGCGGAAAGATATAGGAACTCGACAGTGTGGTCACTATAGGCAAAAATTTGATGAAAAATATAACTAGAGATGCTATTGTGTATATGGGCCACAATAGGATGCAGTAAGTGAAGTCGCATCTTCGCAAACTGCCTGCGCAAGCTACTAGTAGAACTCCGTGGCTTCTTCAAAGTAACAGATGCCCACTGAGAGATTCGCGCATCAAGGTTGCACATTGTCCTGGTTGAACGCGGGTTACATGGTGTCTCTTTCACTCCTGTATGACGTTCCATCTAATGCTGAAAGGATCGTGTTCTGGGTCCATCCACCGAACGTACTCCGCACTATCCGCCAGGCTTTCTGCGATATGCTCACCGTAGTTTAATGCAACAAAAGCGTAGGACGCATCAATGCCTGCGGATATGCCGGAGCTAGTCACAATATTCCCATCCACCACCCATCTGGCTTTCGCAGCCCAATTGACATTCGGTCCGGTGCTGGTCGCCCACTTGTATGCTTTTTTGTTGGTCGTGGCGCGGCGACCATCCAGGATGCCGGCACGTGCCAAGATTGTCGATCCAGTACATACGGACAAGACTGATTTGAGAGAGGGATATATCTTCTTTACGAAGTCGATATGCTGTGCGACATCACCGCGTACGCCAATACCGCCGGGCACAATGAGAACATCGATTGCCTCCTCGCTTCTTTCACCATTCGCCCTTGATTCTTGAATACTAAGCTGCTCGTCAAGCGTGCGATCAACGACCAGGTATTCAGAAAAGCGTGATAGCGGATGCGCATGGGCTGATATGAGACTACTCGTCGACGGGTGATGCGTGGGGACTGATCCCAGACTTGCAGCGAGGTTGGTGAGCCTCATGGGGTAGTTGTACAACGTTGCGAGTGAATTAAAGACATCGAGAGGACCGAAGACGTCCAGCGCCTGGAAGCCAGGGAAGAGGAGGATGCCATAATGCACCGCTCTATCGCCTTGTACCTCGAACAGAGGAGATTTGGCGTTGCTCGTGGACGAAGTCGCAGAATTGGAAGGCACGGAGATGTTAGACATTGCTTTGATCGGCAGCTGCTCTTCACCTTTATGCCGACTGTAGGGTACATGTAGTGCAAGACTTCGCCGTAAGCACCACGCCACAACTAAGCTGTATGGGAACAAAATCGGTGAACCGAGATTGCGTCCTCAGAATGAAAAGAAGGCGGAGCCGCTTCAGCTTGACAGTTGGCTATAAATACGTTCTCGAATTGGTCATCAGGAGCGCTGTCTGGAGTCACTATCTCTGCAGCAAGCCAAAATCCGTCCGTATCTCGTATGCTGCGTCTGATGCAGACTCACCATTCAACGCTGAAACGATAGTCGATTTGTTAGATCCAAGTAGAGGAATGTAGCACAGTGTGTACAAGCTTGAAAAGCTGGACTATGCAAAATGCGCCTAAGACGGGCTTGCGGGGAATCCGACCCCAGAAGCGGGAAAAAAGGGATTCAAGTGAACTTACAGCCAGAGAAAAAGCTAGCGTTTGGACCAATAGAAATATCCTAACGTTGTAAGTGGTTGCAGCGAGGTCTGGCGGTGAACGTTGCCGCCGGAGTGGTTTGCAGTGATGGGTCATCTTGTGGCGGGCCCAACTAGCGCAATGGTACGAGTAGTGCGGGCTTAGCGGCGCTCAGCGGCGCTTCACTTGCAGAGCTAGACATTATATGATTATAAGCTCTCTAAGGTGTCTTTGCATCCCTCATCATTCATCATACAATTCATTTTAATCGTGTTCGGAACGGTAACAAAAAAACCCCGATTTGTAAAACAACCCAACTGTTATGTGCAGTATCCGCGCTTATATCTTGCCAGGACTGCGTACACACCGATCGTGCCTTGAGCGCCTGCTCAACTACCTTATCTCAACCCACCCGACCTACTACTGGCCCTCTACCTAGCGAATCTCGTTTCTTTGAATCAACAGCCGTGTTTCGGGACGATCCGTCATATCACAGGGTGGTTGCGGTTAAGCTTCACTTCATTGTCAAATACGAACGGGAGTGTTGAGGAGATGAAAAGCTAAATACTTCTATTTCTTGAGCACCACCTAGAAGCTTGCTATGGGTTTCCGAAACTCTACGCAATGTATCGCATATTAAGTACGGGCCACGTCTGCATGATTATGCAGCGCATGCCTGGTGTGTCACCTAATTAATTGTAGCCTACTCTTAAGGACTTTGAAAACCTGACATATGTACCAAATTGAACGGCATCGTTACATCAATCTGAATTACCCCAGCTCCTCTTCTCTGCCTGAGTATTGACCAAGGCCTGTTCCACCATTATCTGTTTTACAGCCCTGAAGCTTACAAAGAAATATGTAGTCTAATTAACTTAGAAGACAATTCTAATGCGGCACTGGTAAAGCGTCTCCCATACCCAACTTGTACTCACAGCTGTAGCGATAGTTGCGACTTGGGTACTCTCTGCTTGGCTTGTACCTCCCTCTACCGGAGATTGATCTAGATCCTTGCGCAGCAGCTGATACTGATACAACGCTGGGAGCGCTCGTTGTTGAGTCCATTTGGTACACTTAGTGTACGGTGGTTTCTACTCATTAGCTTTGTAGAATAACCTGTTTGGTTTGATTTGCTTAGTAGTCACGGTCTTATGATCGAATGCACTCTGACCACGAGATGGCGGCACTGCCTGCAGCACTTGATCCCAACGCACTGGGTAGTCTTCGGAGCGGATAGGTCTGAGGTATGTCTTTGCATATTAGGTTTGGTATAGCTCTGGGTTTCTCCCTGACTTGTTTTCATCTCTTATACCTGAGACTAAACCACTAGTGATGTGAAAGATATGCCCTCTACCGTATGCTTGCATCTTGACAAAGCAAAGGTTGCAGTATCTTCTCTCTTACCCATTCCATAGCCCTGAATTCCCAGCGTATATTAGAATTTATAGATATTGTATCTATTGCCAGGCATTGTCGAATTGTGTGTTTTGGAGTATGAGATTGTACGTAAACGTAAAACGATGATATCCAGAAATGAATGAAGAAGGGAGATCTGATATATGTTTATAGTTGATAGAGTGGTGCAATACGGAACTGTAATAGCATGTTCGTGTCTGATATATATCTACACAGCTTCTGTGTGCTACCTTAAACACGAACATAACTAAGTAGCTTTATGAAACTCTGGATGTCACAAAGAGACGTGCGGTTACAATGGGGCCGTCACGAATGTAGATTGAGAGGTTTTCTACTAGAAAGACCCTTGAGCGATGCATGAGAAAATGTTGCTGTGTGAACTTAAACAATGGACCAGTTAACCGCAAAATGGCTGGCGTAATGCTGCAGTGACCCCGTAATCAAATGAAAATAACCTATCCTAATCTAGGATCCTTGTCATCTGGCTTCTTCTGTCTTAAGCACTATTTTTTTGCAGTTACTACTTACGACGCATTGTCGAAAAAAAAATTCTTGACAAATGGAATGGATTGAATCCTCAATGTAACTGCTTCGAATTATGAGTTAACTTACTTACGACATACCTATATCAAAGCAGACCTGGGCTTGTGGTTTAGTGGTATAATACTCCCTTAGCATGGGAGTGGTCCAGGGTTCGATTCCCTGCAAGTCCATCTTTTTGTCGTTCTTTCGCACCTACTGGGGTGCTCTGGTGGGTTGGGGTGGGTTGGGGTGGGTTGGGGTGGAAGGGGTGGAAGGGGTGGAAGGGGTGGTGGGAGATTACCGTAAAAATTCCTTTCTTCGGCCGCTAGCTAGTAAGGGGTAAAACGTGGAGACTCCTATGGGAGTTCAGTGGGGATTGTTGTCAGCCAATCAATCCTCTTGTTCCGCTTCCTTCCGTGCTCTAGTAGCTGGTAGTCAAAGAAACAATTTTTACGGTAAGGGACCGGGAAGCGAGCTTCGTTACTCTACCGAGGACATTCCTCACCAAAAGCCAACAATGGGTCACAAATACTCTTTAAAGGATAAACAGAGGCTCATAATAGACTACTATAAGAAGACTGGCCTTTTCTGTAATAAAAAAATAATTGTTGTGCAGGGAGCTGCAACGTGTTAAAGTCGCGAAAAATAGGCAGATTTTGGTACGTCTTCGCTTGTTGATCTTGTTCGCCCCATGATCCTATTGTCTCCCACAAAAGCGGTCCCTTATACTTTTAACACTGAGCAAGACTAGCAGAAGTTCTCCATGAGTCCGTCGTTTCTGCTATTCTGGCTTTCTTTTTGTTGTTCAGTTGATGAGGTTGCCTGTTGTGGCTGTTTCATGACTATGACCAACCCACGAGAAGAGCAGCATGATTCGTGCCCCTCAAGGATATAAGACTGAACGGGCTCAGTGAAACCTTCATTTTTTTGGTTCTTTTTCGGTTCATCTTTGCTGTTTGAGGCGTTGTGGATGCGATAAGAAGGCCAGAGCTTATCAAGGGGACCGCCGACCCTCAACATCAACCTTCGATCTCATCAAGATTTCATTTATCAGCGCGATTTCTGAACTTAATAATTCCAGAATCTTCATAGATTGCAATCCAACCATGAATTTGCATTGTTATCGCATGAACCCTCTCACAACTTCAACCGTTTCCGTGTACCATCATGGCATTTGTCGCACTTCCCAACGAACTTCTTCAGAACATCGCATGCTTTCTGCCAGGCTCCAGCCTACTCCAGTTGATCCGCGTTAATCGAAAAATACACTCTGCCTGCTACGGTCAACTCGTGATCAAGTATATTGCTCGAAATGCTTTATGTAACGCACCCCGTGCGTTCGATCGCTTGCTCAAAATTTACAGACAGCCCGGTCGAATTGAGTTGACACCGGAGCAGCTCAGCTGGCCAGAGGGAGAGGCCCTTTTGGAGGGGTTCTCTTTCGAAGAAAAGGTTCGGGTAGCTCATGCCGTCGAGCAGCTGACCCGACTGTCGACACTTGAACCCGCGGCATGGTTAACCGCTACGACATCTGGCATGGCTGAATGGCTTCTGCACCTATTGGCTTTCCATCATCCTGCAGCCTGGTGTTTAGAGCCCGATGTATTTTTACTACCCCATTGTCAGCTTGGCCAGTCTAACACGGGTTTAACAACATCATTATTAATGAACCGATGGTTATCACGAACGGCAGATCAAGCGCGCGACAGACTCGCTTCTACGAAACTCCAGGCGCTCCATTTCATCAATTTCAGCTTTATACTCAATTACACTATACTCCAGCGATTAGGATCTACTAGTACATCTAAAGAAATTCTCGCCTTGTTCATCGGCTACTTTGAACCTAAAAGGGTTTATGCTCAGTCGCTGACTGGCACGCAATCGTCGATAGAAATTGTGATCCAGCGATTAAGCGAACGTGTACCAGGTTATGGAACGTTCAGTAGAGACTTCACTTTGATGCAGGCCTCTTCTGCGCTCCTCCTTTTGCTGGTAGCTATTGCATCCACATATAGTAGTCGAGAGCAGCGCGTGCTTCCTCTTCCAGGGAAAATCCCATTCTCAGACTTCATGGATATACCGAGAACATGCCGTCAATCGGCAGAGCTCTTCGCAACATACCACTACAAGTATATGGCAACACCCAAATTTCTGTCTGGCCGGTGGATAGGCTATTACTCCGACCATCGCAGAACAGATCGCATGTTTCGCATAGATTCCCCGATGCAAAACATATACATGTTAGTACATGAACCAACAGAAGAAGCACGAACAAGGCTGAGGATCAGCGCTGTCATTGGCCAGGGAACAAAGGGATACGACGCTCATGGAGATTTCTTGCTTTCGTGTCGGGTGCGTGAGGATGGATTGGTTAGCGTCGCCAAATAATATCTTGGACTTGGGGCCTCGTGGACGTGGACAGGACGAATTACGCCTTTTGGAATCGTTGGGGTATGGGGAAGGAATTCGTTCGGAGGGTATCTCTGGATCTTTAAGGAGGAGTGGGCGTAGTTCTGAGGGTCTAGTCTAACGTTGATGTCTTGACGTACTTGGAAAATCATGTCTGATTTTTTTGGGATGCGTATCTGTTGTGTAGCACGTACTAACGTGAGTATGCGAAAAACAGAAGACTTTTATGTGGCAGGAGCACAAAGCAGTCACTCACGAAGCGACGTCCGGTTATGATCCTGACTGATCCTTCTCGCATGTAGCGGAAATGACGAATTCTTGAGCCGCCAACGCAAGCTTGGCATCATCACACTTTTCGCTAGAATTGGAAGCTGCTTTGTTGAGATTTGTGATAGTACCTCGAGAAGACATGACGTTCTCGTTCTCTCCAGCACACACAATCAAATTTGACGAGACAACTAGAACCGTGCCACAATTTCTCTGTCGATCGCAGTTAATCCGTAGGCGGGAAGTCGATCGGAAAGAAAGAAGGTAAGGATCCTCGAACGGTACAACCAGGTCTATGCTCGGGGACCAATGCACATGTTTAGTCTTCGGTCAGATCATCCTGAGTGGCAAGCCACATTCATATTGGCTTACAGTCTGGCATCACAACATGCCACTTGACTGTCTTAAGGCAACCACAGGTGATAGAATTGCGTGATAGAAGTTCATGAATGTGAGATCTCATCCTGCAAACAATATTGGATACAACAGCTCCTAATCCTCACTCCAATCGCTAAAGCCAGGAGGTTTTCAGCCCATCTTCGTCGACTAGCTACTACAACTGAGTTGACTTTTACACTTTTCCTCCCGAACGGTAAGGAATCGCGAATTTTAAAAACTTTTTTTGCTGACATGTGAGGCGAGCTTCCATCCAGTTTTCGAGATTCACGAGGCGAACAATGAAGTGGTCATATTTGAGAGTGAGCATAGCAACAAGTCTGTCCCCTGCATATTTCAATCATCTTGAAGCTCTGCTCGACCACATCATCTCCATAGCAGTTGTACTTGTAATTGATGCGTCAACATGCGGTGCAGTGAGCTCGAAACTGTGTAGGTGATTATTAACTGGAGGTTGCTCCAAGCATCTAGAAGAAAGCTTCTCGCAAAGCCGACAGAATGCGCGATTCTTTCTAGAACACCTGTTGCAGCATCGCCAAGCTGGAGGTGGGTGTGTAATTGGTATGGCCGAACTGTTCGTAATCCCGGACTCCAATCGCGATTTTGGTGCTAATGAATCGCAGATGCCCTTTTTGGTATAGCGGCCGAAGGCCTCGAGCACGACATCGCCGCCATGCAGAAATTCGACCTCCAAAAGGTCTGCGCGCACAAAAATATTTCGTAAAAGCTTCCTCATTTTAGCTGTGGCTGACATTTTCACCTTGGAAAACAATGCCCAGGCGCTCTTGGATGGCATGTGCAAACAATCCTGACGATTTTGGTGTTCTATAAGGCTCTTCTCGCGCCCAGCACGATGGAGTCAGCTCCACTCATCTCCTCCTCATCGTCCACGATGTCAAAGCTCTTCTCGAAGTACGGTACTACTGCTGAGGTGAAAGCAGCGTCTGCTGAAGCCAAAACAGCCTCGGCTGAGGACCACGCCACGCATGATCCTAATGCACCATCCTCAGACATCGACAATGGATCTCTCTACCAGGTTCGCCAGGCAAAGCGTCAGATCGGTGTCACATCAGCCTGGTTTCTTGTGTTCAATCGCATGGTTGGAACTGGTATCTTCGCGACTCCTTCTGCCATCTTTTCTCTGTCCGGCAGTGTTGGCTTGTCTCTGTTTATCTGGGTTGTTGGCATGCTGATTGCTGCTGCTGGCATGGCCGTCTACCTCGAGTTTGGCACAGCCATTCCGCGCAATGGTGGAGAGGTAGAATACCTGGATACGAAAGGGCAACATTCTAAGCTGACAACCTTTAACTAGAAAAACTACCTTGAGTTTGTTTACCGCAAGCCCAAGTTCCTCGCTACTGGCCTCTATACGGGGTATGTTGTCCTTCTAGGATGGGCGGGATCCAACTCCGTTGTCTTTGGAGAGTATATTCTCCATGCTGCCAATGTCGAGGTCAACCGTTGGAACCAGCGTGGGATCGGTCTAGCTTGTATCACTACCGCCTTCCTCATCCATGGGCTTGCCTTGAAGTGGGGGTTGAGGCTCCAAAACCTCCTGGGAACCATCAAACTATTTATCGTTTTGCTGATAGTTGTGGCTGGTTGGGCAGCATTGGGAGGCGCTATCAAGATTGATAAGCCTAACAACTTCGACAATGCCTTCTCCGGCACCACTGGCAGCGCCTATGGTGTGGTCACTGCGCTATACAACGTTATCTGGAGTTATATCGGATACAGCAACGCTAATTACGCCCTCAGCGAGACCAAGAACCCTGTCCGCACTCTGAAGCTGGCTGCTCCTCTGGCTCTCGGGTCTGTCGCTATCTTGTATATGTTTGTCAACATCGCCTATTTTGCGGCAGTCCCTGCGGATGAAATTATCTCCTCGAAGCGCCTCGTCGCTGCATCGCTATTCCGCAACGTTTTCGGTCCTAAGGCTGAACGTGCACTCTCCGTCTTTGTTGCACTCTCTGCTTTCGGAAACGTTTTGAGTGTTATATTCTCCCAAGGCCGTCTCGTGCAAGAGATAGGTCGTGAAGGTATCCTGCCCTTCTCGAGGTTTTGGGCTAGCAACCGTCCATTCAACGCGCCTCTTGCTGGCCTCTTCGAGCACTGGCTTGTTTCGGTTATCATAATGCTCGCTCCTCCCCCGGTGATGCGTACAACTTCATCCTCAAGTAAGTCTTCTCGCTTCGGGGTCTGATATTCAGTCACTGACTTCCTCTAGCGTTATCTCATACCCGCTCGCCATCGTCAACGTCTTTGTTGCAGCAGGCCTGGCCTGGCTCTACCTACACAAGGAGCAATACAACTGGAACCCTCCGATCAAAGCTACTCTTCCAGTCACCATCTTCTTCCTCCTCAGCAACATCTACCTGGTCATTGCACCTTTCGTTCCCCTAGTGATGGAAACAGCGTTTACGAAACTCTGCCGTACTACCTTCACTGTGTCGTTGGCTTCGCTATCATTGCTGCGGGAGGTATCTACTGGGTAATTTGGGCAATTGTGTTGCCCAAGCTTGGAAAATACACACTTGAGCGTGAAGTTATCGTCGATGATATTGATGGTTGGGAGAGGCATGTGTTTAAGAAGGTACCCAACTGATTTTTGGAACCACTACGTGACGCGGAGATACCACATAATCACCAGTATAGACTGTTAATATTGACTTGTTGTTTTGAGAACAGTTGTGCTTTTAAATACGACACCAAGTAATACCTTAAAGCATGGCAGACGTGGCAGGATACAAGAGCATCTGCGCATGTAAAAGGCGATCTCAACTACATTTGAGCAGTCATGCATTTGTCGACATAGTGCACTCGTTTGGTAATGGCTGCAGGTTGTATGATATCTATGTCTTATGATAATCTGTCATGGCACGAGCCCTAGAGTAACCCTGCAAAGCCCAAGGTACCAGCCAAAAAGCTGTACCAGCACCCACGAATTTTTTCAGCGCCTCCGGTAAACTGAGGCGGCGCGGGTACAGTAGATCTAGTACTGGGTTTAGCAATAGGTGTGACCGTAGATGTGCGGATGGAAGCGATGCTAGCTATGTGAAATAGGGATGTAGACAATGAAGTCTGAGTGGGGATTGTGCTCGCAAGAGGAGTGGCGCAAGGGGTGATCACTGCAGTTTGTTGGGTGAGAGAAATAGTGAAATAGTACTGAGCCGCACAGTTGGGGGTACCTAAAGTGGAGTCAGGCAAGTATTGGGGTGGAAATTTCTGTAAGGAAACACACCAACACCTATGGGGCAGTAGTAAGTTTCTACTTCGCTATCATATATACAGTAGTATCCAGCCTCAAGAGAGTTTCCAGAGCCATCAGGGCAGCGGTCCTGAATAAGTCAGTAAACGGTGGAAAAACTGCCCACAATAAACGATACGTACTGAACCGTTTGTGGAGTCGTGGCAGGAAAGCATGGAAGTGTCGCTCAAAGGACACTTAACTTTGTTGACACCACACACCTCCTCGCATGTATCATCTCTACCACAGTAGCTGTTGGCTGAAGTATAGCCCAAACGCTTGAGTATTCTGTTACCGCGCTTCAGCTTTGCACTAAAGCTATTGGCATTGGTGAAAGCTAGCCTTTTTGCAATTGCGGAGGCAGCTAGACTCAGGAATGAAGTATGCATGACGATAATGGAAATTTCTGTAACCGAAGAGATGTAGAAGCTTGGGGCAATTCTCATAGTGGTTAGGGATGAAATACAGTGAGTGCATTAATTTGATGTTTTCCTTCACGTAGAAGAGAGATTTATATAACTGCTCACATTCGTAAGTAATCCATCCTCTCCAGCCAACCATTCAGCCTCCATGGTCCGCTCGACTGCAGAAGCAGATATTGAACAGCGCCTTTCCAAAGGGCGTTCACAACCCCAAAAAGGTTAGCCAATTTGGCCACAAGTTTTGAGAAAATTTGTCTTGAAGACCACTCAGCCCCGTTCCCACTTTGCGATATCAAGGGCCGCTCAGCCTGGGCGATGCCTCCGCAGAAGTCCCTCTACTGTGTACGTCGCACTACATCTGTGGAGGCCACACTTGCAGCACCGTGGATTTGTGGGATCACGAAGACTGTCCGAGATGCTGAAGCTTCGAAAGAGCCGAAAACAAGTTCGACAAACGACAAAACAACTTCGAGTGGTGGGTGCCGCCTTTCTATCGTACTTGCCGAAGCGCGCAGTACCATCGGTAAATGGCGAGAAACTCGATATGGAGTCAATGCAAATATGAGAAAGAATGATACCATCAAAGCGAGCTTTGATGGAGCGAAACGGACAGATCAGATGGTTGAGGCATGCCCCCAGCCAGGTTAGCGCTGCACATATCCCTTTCGTTTTTATATGTCGACAGTTTCGAACGCCGACGCAAGTGCTCCACACGCAGCATTGGTCTTACAAAAGATCTGGTTCTTTCAGCCTCATGCGCTCCGACCCTTCGAACGGCACACCGCGTTCCCATTAACGCTGGCTCCAACAAGTCTCTTAATCTCATTCGTCATGGCGTGCAAAGTCGCCTTGAATGCCTGCATATGAACCATTCGCTGTTTTTCTTTCGCATTGCAGAGGCCCAGCTACTTCTCTAATGAGCCCAAGAAACCACGTCAGGGTTCGCGTTCAGAATAAAGATGGATGATGACCATCACCCCTGAAGCTCACGCCATGCACCGGTCATTTGTTGTACCCCCGGAGGATTATGAGCGGAAGATGCTGCAGGAAAACAGAAAAAATTTCGTTCTCTTCGTGGTAATTTCCAGCCTCAATGCCTGGGGCAGAGTATCCGGCGCGCCCGAATTCCCTGTTGGTTTGCAATCACGGCAGTACTCTCTGGCCTAATTCGTGGTAACTGTGGCTACACTCCCATCATTGAAGGCAAAAGGTTAATTGTACAATCGGATTCCGCGAGAATTTGGCCTCGTCAAAGCTGGTAAGGAGCAATACAGCAGACTCAGATGGCGTCTCAGAGCGAGAACCTAAGACTCAAGCACGGCTTGGCACATTTGCAGTTGGAACAGAGGTTTTGCGGCACACAAAGGAGATTTGGTTCTCGTACGAGCACGCTGGGCTCATGAGTAGGTGAGTCGATTGGCATCCAGAAGCGCTTGTGCTCGGCTGCTTCCCCACTAGCGCCCTCTGTCCGAAACAAACCAGGGGTATGGAAACTCCTCTAATTCCGCTTACCTGCCTCAGGCCAGCGTTCCGACTCTTCCACCACTTAGCGTTGCCAATCACATTGGCATTGTGGGCCAGAAAATCCCCGCATCTAAATGCATCAACAAAGTTCCCGTATTAGCACCCGTCACTCCTGCTGGCCAGTCATGGGCTTCAGTCCTGGCGTAAATGCGATGTTTCATAGCAGTAACCGTATATACTTTGAGCAGCTTCACGCTGAAGTTGATCTTTACCGCTTCACGATCTTTGGAAGATTCGTTCTTGTCACTCTTTTTTGACTTCTGTTCGCTGGTCGTTCGTTACCGTCATTCTTTTGTGTGTTTTCTGACCTGATTGCAATCATGCACTCGACTTTCATTCTTTCCCTCCTGACGAGTGTCGTCTCGGCTCAGCTTTCTAGCAGCAACCTAGAGAAGCACGTTGGCAGCCTTGCTCTGTCTTCATCTTTCGGACCCGTTAAGGACTCTTACTGGACCCAATACCCTCATCATCGCCGTACTCCATTCGCTGTCTCACCTGACGGCAAGTCGGCTTACCTTGCCTACCTTGATGCCAGCGAAACTGGTGTACATGTCCAACAAGTCAACCCATCGACTTTTGCTGCTGTTGGTGATGCGGTGACTGTCACTGGTGGCAAGGAAGCTGGCGGTCTCGTGGCCCACAACGATGGGTTTGCTCTCCTGACAAACGAGGCTATGCCTTCTGGTACCTCCAACGCACCCCCGGAAAACACCCCTGTTGCCGTCCTCTACCGTTACACCTCCGGAAAGGAGACTTTCAAGACATGGCTCGGTGGCCCAAATATTGATGGAGATATGGGCCTGCTCGCTTCCCCTGACATGAACGGCGACCTTGCCTACTCTGAGGCCAGTGGCATGTACGGCGCCTACTTCGTTGTTACCGCATACTCTGGCTCCGGTCAAGGCCACTTCGGTGATGCAATTCAATACGTCAACGACAAAGGAGCAGTCGAGCAAATCCAGGGTGCCAGTTCTAGCTGGGGTTGCTCCCACAACACCGGTATCGCTTTCGAGGGTGCTGACTCTGTTCCTTTCCCCTCTCTCTGCTCTGAGGACCAGGGAGCTATCTGGCTTAACACTGGTGGTACTGGTATGCAAAGCAATGGTGTCAAGGTTTCTAACGAGAATGTCACCAACGGTGCTGGCAACGAGGCTATGGGTGGAATGTCTGGATCCTACAGCGGTCTTGCCCGTTTCCAGGGCAGCGACTCCTACATCTTCTCCTGGGTCTCCCGCGGTGCTAAGGATCTGACCACCAACGACTGGATGGGCGCCGGCTACACCCACTCTATCAACCGCACTGTCAACCGTAACGTCGCCATTGCCACCATGAGCGATAAGAAGACGCTCGTTGGCAAGCAGGCCACCTCTGAGCTCATTGCTGATGGTGACTCCCAGGTCAACTGGATCACCACAGGCTCTGCTGACTGCTCAAACGCCCACGTTGCCACCTTTGACAAGACCAACGCTCTCGTCACCTGGGAGGAGATTGCTGAGCCCACCTGCGACTACATCGCCATGGGCTGCAGGGGTGCCTACACCGGTTCCTACTTCCAACTTGTCTCCGACGGCAAGAAGGTCGGCGAGCCCGTCAAGGCTACTGACGTCTACGTTGCCGGTGATATGGTTACTATGGCTGACGGCCGTATCTGCTGGCCTTACGTTGACATGAAGTGGACACTCGATGGCCCTGTGCAGAACGCCCCTACCGTTAAGGAAATCAGCTTTGCTTGCATGAGCAATGGTGCAGGATCTTCTGCTCCAGCTGCCTCTTCCTCTGCTGCCCCTGCTTCGTCGGCCCCTGCTACCACCTCTGCCCCTGCTGTCAAGTCTTCTGCCGCCGCTGTTAAGTCTTCTGCCACTGCTCAGAAGCCTTCTCCCGTCGCTGAGAACGCCCAGGGCGGCGGTGCTCCCGTCGAGGCCGAGTCCCCTGTCGCCCCTGCACCTGAGACCCCAGCTGACGCCACTCTCCCTACTTTCGAGGTCGTCACCTCAGGTGCCGCCACCATCACCCCTCCCTCCACTACCCTCGCCGCGACTGCACTTCCCACTCTAGTCTACTCCGGGTACTCTGCCTCCATCCCTACTGAGATCAGCTCCCAGGTTCCAGCCATCAGCACCGGTGAGGACCAGCCTGCTCCTTCTGCTACCGTCACCCTCCCGGCTTCTGAGTCTTTCAACCCTACTGATGCGCCTGCCTTCACTGAGAGCACCAACATCCCCAACCCTACTATCGGTCCTGAGTCTAGCACACCTTGCTCTTCTGACATCGAGCCCACCGATCTTCCCGTCGAGACTCCCGCTCCCGAGATCCCCTCTGACGCCGAGGAGACTCCCTGCTCAGAAGAGGATGAGGCCACAGCCACCGATGCTGGAGCCGAGGTCCCTAACTTCACTCCTATGCCTACAGATATCCCCTACCCTGCTGGCAGTGGCAGTCCCTCGCGCGGTTCCGGCCGTCCTTTCCCGACCGGCAGCTGGCATCACAGCCGCCCCGGTTCCGGCTGGGGCCGTCCTCGCCCCTCCGGCTGGGGAGCGTGGCCGACTGACTTCTTTGGCCCTCGCCCGACTGCTGGTACCCAGCCCGAGAAGTATGACTTCGGCATGGGCAAGGCGTCCCGCACCCCTTACACTCTCGAGACTCGTGTCAAGCCCACTGCCACTGGTGCTGCCTACTAGATGGTAGCAAGCAGGAGGAAAAAACAGAAAATCGTGCGGACACAGTCTGTGAAACCGTGGTGCAATTTCAACCCTTCTATATCTGTTGACTTTATCTTATTGTAAATACTTCCAAAATGAACAAATGACTGCATGACAATCGTCTGCTTTCAATAACCTTATACACCCTCACGTCCAGTCTCTTTTTGACGACCCTTGCTCAAAATCACATGCGTGTCATGTCCAAGGTAATGCAGCGATTACCACAGCTCCTAATGCGTGTCATGCAGTAGGAACTCTCCTGTACTAATATGCAGATGAGACGTCCAGCTTCCGCAACTCCTCATCACTCCCCTTCAACGCCTCCACGCCCTCGCAAGCAGCAATATCAGCGGCCATTCTTCCATATCCACTATGATTACAAAACTTACGGCAATCTTCTTAGTAGCGCCAGGCTAGCCTCTGCTGGACTCGTACAACGTCCTCGTCGCCTCACAGTGCTACTCGCTAGGTGTTCTGTTGCCATCGCGCGATCTGAATATCATTATCGAAGGTATGCACTGTGTTCTAGCGAATGCAGTCAATTGGCTTGGTTTATGGGTGTATATTTGACAGCTGTAAGGCAATCAGGAAGGCGCTTATCACATCGCCGTGTGTGCTGTTCGCATAAAATGCGTGCCACCTCAATTTTACTCATCTCCTTGCATTGTGAGAGAGAAGAGAATCTCATGTGGGTGCTTGAGAGGACAGTTTCTCTTTCCAAGTCGTGTATCCAGACGGCGTCTATAGCGAGGTTTTCACAGTCAAGACGCACTGAAAAGTGTGTATGCCGTACGATAACGTAGTTCACATACGAGCGGCGCGACCCAAGCGAGCGGCGCACCCAAAATCTCACCAAAAATCATCAAAATCAGGCCTCTATATCTTAACAACAACTTAACAGAATCTTCTAAAAATCTTAGAATAGAGCTGTACATATAAAAGGAAGATGGTAATAAAGTACTGTAAACGTAGCTGCTATAAATGTTTAGATAGCTTGGAACTTCCTCTGTTTTTTTGGTATTTTCCTAATAACTTCCTAGTATTAATTCCAACGTTCTAAAAATTTCAGCAATTGTTATTTGTATAGGTGCAGCTCTATTCTGAGATTTTTAGAAGATTCTGTTAAGTTGTTGTTAAGATATAGAGGCCTGATCTTGATGATTTTTGGTGAGATTTTGGGTGCGCCGCTCGCTTGGGTCGCGCCGCTCGTATGTGAACTACGTTATCTGTCTTGTTGTGTACCTAAGCTGGTTTCATATGGCTTGATATTCCTCCTGGAAACTCTGCTAGCGACAGCGACGCAGGCAACTCAGTACTGCAATTATCTGTAATTGAACCCACTGTATATCATTCATTACTGGGTCCATGGCTTTTTGCTCTCTTTGTCGTTCCCGTACACCGATCAAGCCTGTGCATAAAGGAAGCCGAACCATACAGTCTACGCCAGCGGGACTACTAAGACCAATGATGTTGGTTCTCCAAATTGCAGGAGTGTGAGGTGGTGAATGAGGATTTGGAAGGGTGTAGCGAGTCGCCGTTTTGATAGTGACATCCACCGTAGCCATATTTGCGGATGTGTTATCACCACTAAAAGATTCAATTATTAATCCAACCACTCACATCCAATACTACTATCTGTTTTCGTTCTTTGGACTGCTCATGATAGGTCCATGGCCTGTCCTGGCTAACAGTTCTGCATCTGATGCCATATGATCCCTCGATGTGTGATGGGGCTCTTGTGACGATACGAAGTCGCTATGTTGATGTTGTGGATGGCGATACTCGTCGACAGAGCTGCGTTGCTCATCCCGTGAATTTGATGAATGTTCCCTCAATGAAGATAATGTCCTGTCGATACCACCATATAAGACGTCCTTCTCTCCGTTCGGGCGATTACTGGCCACGCGAACAGCTTCTTGTGCAGCGATTGCAGCGACGTTGGGGCGCTCGACATCTTCGGCTGTCTCAGGGTTGGTAGGGGGCTTGAAAAGTGCATCCTGATGGAAATTAGTTAACATATTTGTAGACATATGAGGTGTAAATGTACCTCGTGGTCATCGAAGTCCTGGCCAGGGTTGACAGTTTGGTATTCGACAATCTTGATAATCCTGTATACACCAAATGCTAAAAGCGTGCCCATGAGTGGCCCAATCCAATAGATGTAATGGTACCCTTTTGTATCTTTAGCTTCGACATGGATGCAATACAGAGTGTAACCTACCTGGAAAGTTGCGGGTTACTACGCAAGGTCCAAAGCTTCTCGTAGGGTTCAAGCTACCACCAGTGTAAAAACACCAACCATCTCGGCAACGAACAATGCCAATCCAATGCCGATAGGTGCGAGAAAAGTAGCCTTGTGCTTCTCGGCGGCGAGCATGAAAATGGTGATTATGAGTAGTGAGGTAAGGAACATTTCCATGAAAACACCTTGTGCAATTGACACGCCAGATCCGAGGGTAGTCGAGACGTTCAGATCGCCCGGGAACATAGCGGAAACGACAGCGGCAGCACAAATGCCTGCAATCATCTGTGAGACGAAGCAAAGGATGGCGCGAGTAGTGGTTAGAGCACCGATGAGGTAAAGACCTAGCGTGACCTGGAGTCATGTTTAGCATACTGTGTAGATAGCTTCAAAGCAGATGCTTTGCCTGTGCTTGAGATAGAACTCACGGCAGGGTTGAATAGCCCTCCACTGACGCGGAAGAAAACCCAAACGTTTACCATCAAACTGAACCCGAAGATCAGACTGATGTAAAGGAGTACGCTGGTGTTTGGCGTCTGTGTGATACTGTTTCCCTGCTGTCCTGCGGTTGCTGCATCGCTGTATATGGCTGCTGTGTTGGCAACTTGGGTTCCACCAAATGCGAAGAAGAGAAACAAGAACGTGCCAGCGAATTCAGCAGTCATTGCGACGAGTTCGTTTCGCCATTTACTAGTGATTCCCGTCTGCTGCTTTCTCCTCTTGGACACTTTTTGGTTGATATGCCCGTTGGCTCGTTGACGATGTTCATGATGATGTGCGTGCCGGATGGTCTCATCTCTCTTGTGAAGGGGCAGGAGGTTCTTGAGAGCCATAGTATATCCTTTTCTGTGTAACGGAAATCGAAGGGCAACACCAAGTTCCAGTTGTTCAAGGGACAGTTGAGAAAGAGAGGAGGCTGATACATTTGCTAGCTTGACGTTAGGATGAGTGGGAACACAGCTCCTGAAGCCTAAATACGACAAGTGACGTCTGTTCCAGACAAAGGCGCCTGTGGCGGTCGCATCGAAGCGTCCATCCGCAAGCACTAGCGATTGGCGACACCGTGAACGTCCCTCACGCACTCCATGGCAAATCCCCAGCCCCGGATCTGGAAGGCCTCAAACTTCCATGATGCGGGCCTTCCATTCGACCAAACCCCCAAACATGCGCGACATTACAGCGCCTTCGGCCGTTGGCATGGGGATTCGGCGACGTGACAGTCATCCATTCGGCGATCATTCATATGCATGACGGCAACTGGGCGGGTTTGCGATGGTTCGGATGTGCCGTGCCGTCAAGGATGCAGCAGATCGGTGTAGGAAAGGAAAGTGGGACCGTCTTTAGCGCAGATCAGCCGGGTGAGGTCATCATCTTCGATGACTTCGTGCGGCCCTGTAAACGCGTTTTTGGCTTCGCAACTCAAACTGCTTAGTGTTGCTTCGGTTTGCATGAGGGCCATGCCTGCATATTTCTTTGTCTCGGTCTCCTAGATACAGCGTGTGCATGCCACAAATGTTGTCATCGATATCGTCTAAAGCACTTCGGAAAAGTACTCATTTTCACATCCTACATCGCTCGTATCTGGCTAGCTAAGCATCGCCCAGCTCTGGCCGTCTCGGTCTAATTCTTTGGGTTCGCGGCTCTCGACGATCACCATTCTCGTACAAGTGTGCGGGGCTGGTGTTGCTAGCCACCTTTGGCGATGCGAACCGCAATCGAAGCCATATTTACCTCAAGGCGCACCATGAACAACTTGCTAGGGCTGATTAAGACCGAGTGAGCACTTCGTGAGCAAAGGCAAGCAAAGGCTTTGTATACTCTTAACTTCCGCCACAAAGACACAACTTCATCTGTCCGCCTCTCAGCAGCCCACTGCGCACTTCGCCCAGTCGTGCTTCCGTTTTGTACACGATGAACCAAGCCAGACAGTGCGAAATCAGAATGGCGAACACGAAGACGAATATGAGGAATCCCATGGTGACCAACAAGATTTGCCATAGTGGAAGGCTTTGTCTGCATGCCTTACTTGACCCTTTGGCACCATCTTTGGGAGCACACTTGGTAGCTATACCTGGAGGGTCTGTAAGCGTAACCTGTTGAACGCTTTGTGACTGCGGTACTGAGTGACCAGAGCCAGGATGTTTGCAAGCTATGCTGAAATGTTCCCTCGCTTTGACAGGGGAAATATTCTGCAGTGTGTGGTGTTGGCACGTATGGTGCATCTGAGCCCCATCAGGCGGCGAGGATAGACATTCTGCACCTATTTGTTGCTGTGGCGAACGCTGGCGAGGTCGGTACAGTGTTTCTTGTGATGTTTGTGGCACTGAAGACACGTACGAGCATCCCTCTACGTCTCCCACTTCAGGAACAGAATCTGGTGGAAACAGTCTCACTGCAACGCCTCGTGCTTCCATATCTCGTCCGCTCTTGTGAGGTAGTTGAGCATCCGTACCAAGATGCAGCCGACCTCCAAGACTCTTCCTCGCGAGCTCAGTCCTCGGAAGCTGCCTTCTGAACGGCGGATCCCAAGGTTTCTTTTCTGTCCTTGGTTTCCTCAATTCCTCCTCTTTCGACGAGGCTCCACTATCCGCACACGCATCCGCCCCGAAGGCGGTCCCGGAGTTATCCTGATGCCATCGTCCACGGGCGGCCGATTGCGCGATTTGCTTATGCTTGACTTGCTCCTGCCCTGACCCTGCAGTTGTGAAATCGATTTCAGTCTCGGACCAGGGTCGTGCGATCCATCGTAATATCTTCCACGATGGCGATAGTGGCCGTCGTCGTAGTACCTCGGATCGTTTTTCTGCCTCGTTCTCAGTGCGTATTCCTTTGACGATCTCGGAGCGGGATAGCTGTACAAAGACAATGGGAAGGCATATAGCCAACAAACAAGAAATGAGGAAGATGTGCCCTGCCATTGATAGTAGGTCGTGGTTTCAGGAATTGTACTCGTGTATGTGGCGTTCGAGCGTGGTTTGGAGTAGACGGGACGACGTTGGACTGGATATAAATGTGCAGTAGGTAAGAGATCGTAGGTAAGTTGCAGGATGTGAAGGTGTTTACAGGACGTCGGTTTCTGAAGTACGGTTGCCATGTGGCTGGCCCAGCGTCACTTCTTTCTATGATAGCTTATCACAGCACTGCAGGTGGAAGCGGCTCACCTACTAGGGTATCAATACATATGCTTACAATAGTGGCGTAGTAGCTAGGAACGCGGGGGTATCATAAGATGTTATGTTCTGCTATACACAATGCACAGATTCTCGTCTTTCAACCCTCCATCTCCTCATTCTCGTCTTCGACTTCCGCAGTATTACCCTCATCATAGCCACCTCCACCATCTTCATCTTCCGACTCTGACCCTTCACCTTCACTCTCGCCTTCGCTACCAGGATCGAAGTCGTCATCCTCCTCTTCGTCATCCTCCTGATCTTGCAGCTCCCGCTCTGCTTTCTGCAGCTCGGATTCTTCCTCTTCGGCATGTGCGCCTGCTACCGCAGCACCATTCTCTTTGCCTTTGTCGGCTGGGGGATTGATGTTGAGCTTCTTTGCGCGTCGCTCTGCTGCCATGCTAGCATCTTGCAATCCATGCTTTTGCACGTAGTCATTAATGCCGGCGAAGTTTTCCTGGTCAAGCATGCTAAACTCAATTTCTTGTGTGGGTGTGGTGACGACGAGATTGAAGGTATTGCGCAGTACTGCGGTATACGATATGCTGTTTACGGCGGCGAAGTCGAAGAAGGCGAGGGGTTTCTTGAAACCGTAAAGGATACCAATAGAAGTGAAGAACAAGTAGCCTAAATCCAAGTGTTAGCAAGGAGCTCAACGGAGCGATCACAGCAGCCGACGCGTACCTTCTTTGCTTCCCCTGTGTGCTTTGACGTGGTACGCCTTCTCGCTTTTCCGGTGGCTTTCAGGGATGGCGCTGGCAAACTCATCTGCATCAGGGAACACAACCTCTTTGCCAGTACCTGCTTGTATCAAGCAGTGGTGTATCGCTTCTGCCAGAGGCCCTGGCCCTGGGTCCTCGCCCTCAATAACATTTTTCCCTGTCAGCTCCTCGAAAGTCCAAACGATCGGCTCGGGGGCTGATCCATTCAACTCCTCAGGCACAGGATTTACGCCATCGCCATGTACTGGTACAACGATAAAATTATGCTGCTTCTTCGCTTTCTCCGGCACTGGCAGACAGAAGACCTGATCCACGTCTCCCCAGGCTAGCGCAAACTCGACATTGCCTGTGGCGCCAATTGCTCGTATCCCTCCGTCCTTCCTGTCCAGGAGCTCGAGTGTAAACTTCTTTCGCTGGGGAATCGAGAAGCTGGTACCAGAGTAAGATCTGAATGCCTTTGTTGAGGTGTTTATTAGGTTGCTGTCTACACCTGGTGTCGTTGTTCTTGTTGTTGTTGATATTGTCGTTGGAGCTGTTGCTGTAGCATTTTGTGCGCTGTTGTTGGCTTCCTCAAGCTTGCGCTTTTTCGTTGTGGGTTCGCTGGGCGGCTGTGGAGCTTGACTGAGGATATACTTCGAGATGTCGCGAAAAAGCGTGCTTTCCGAGGGGTTCTGGTCTGTCAAATGTCAGGAAGAAGGTCTGCGCAGGGAAAGTAGCCAAGCATACCAATGGCTGCGTGCACCCGTTTGCGCAGCTCGTGGTTGCTAGCAAATGCAGCGTCAATTTCGTGTGGATGCGCAAGGGACACGACTCCTTTGGCCACCGGCGCCTCAACTGGTGGCTGTAATGTGGGCTGATTGTTGAGTGCTGTAAATGCCATTGTTGTGTGTTTGGGCGATGGTGTTGGAGACACGCTCTACGCGCCGCGGTTGCGAGCGCGACCCAAATAGGCCCGCCTGACATCACAGGGCATCCACGCTGTCGATTTCTTCACTGAGCTCGTCACGTCAACAACACCAAGATCCAAGGTCGCCTTTATCAGTGTCTAGAGGACTGAAAAAATCAAAATCATTGAATGTTATTATTACTAATGTTATTGCTATAAATATCTATATACACAGGTAGAAAAAATAAGCCCACTTCTACGCCCTGTAACGGCTGGGGAGAGCAGCCTTGAGCAGCTTAGGAAAGTTGGGCGTTCCCAACCCTGTGACTGGGTCCCAGCCTGCAGTAGCATTCCACCCTGCGTATGGGATGACTGGGCTGCCGTTCGGCCCAGCGTCCAACCTGCCATAACCGTCACAACCTGCGCTGCCTCCAGTGACAATGTCATTCAGAGCGTTAGGGTTAGAGTACAGAAGGGGGTTCAAGAATCCGAGGGAAGGCTTCTTGGCCCTGAGACGTGCGTCGTTGAGGAGAGCAACAATTCCACCGAAAACTGGCGCAGAGCAAGAGGTGCCCTTGGAGTTCATCAGTACGCCCTCGTTGTAGATAAGGTAACCGGCACCCTGGGCAGAAACATCAGGGAAGCCACGGCCGTGGCGATTGAAATAGGGCTTGTTCTTCTCGCCAAGGGTGTTGAAGTAGGTTTTGATGGCTTCATCCTGGTACGAAGGGCGGGGCCAGTAGTTAGAGAAACCACCAGCTGAGAAGTAGGTAGAGGTCTCGTTCAGATAAGTGGTAGCACCAACAGATGTCACCCAGGGGCAGCTCGCAGGGAATTGAGGTTGGAACCTGGTAGTGTTCTTGCCGTCATTGCTCTGGCAGGCAGTACCGACACCTGAGTCGCCCGACGCGAAGATGACACTGACACCACGCGAGCTGAGCTGAGCAAAGAGGTTACAGACGGAGAGAGCGTACGACTTGGGGACATTCTGCTCGTTCTCACCGTAGGAGGTGGAGATGACCTGGGGAAGGTCCTTCTGCGACATCTTCATTACGTTTTGGAGGAATTCGAGGTACGGCTCGTTGCCGCTCTGAGTCGCATCAGGCTGGTCAATATCAGGGATTAAGGGAGCGCGGCCACCAACGCTGAACTCAGTAACAGGAAGCGGGTGAGCCAGACCGATCATGTACTGTGCGTTCATGTTGGCCTCGTTACTGGCATGGGACGAGTTCTGGTCGTTCAAACCACCATTGTACTGGACAACAGAAAAGTTCTGGCCAATCGTCTCCGGATGGATGTTCTGCTGGAACAGAGCCAAGTCGCTGTAGCGGGCGTACTGCTCCAGATACGAAGTAAAGGCAGCCTTGCTACCGCTCTTGGGGTCGGCCTTGTAGTCGACCTTGTAGAGCTGCTTCAGGCACTGGGGGTTGATTTCACCATCACAGCCGACATCGTCGATTGTTCTAGCTGCGATATGCTTGCGCTGGAGACCGAATATTTCCTTCTCGGTGTTGTGGTTCGCACGAATGACGGCAAAGCGAGTAGTTGGTTGGACCAGGTTGATGTGTGAAGCAATATCTTCAGGCACGGAGTACTCGAGGGCTCGAAGAACCTTGCGCGGCTTTTCCTCCTCGCTGATGAACCATTCAAACTTCGTCTCAAGCATCTTGTTAGCAACGCCAACAGTGGTCTTGAAAGCCACCCAGTCGGCATCCTGCTCGAAATCCTCGATACCAGCAGCCTTAAGCCAAGCGGTTACGGAAGACGAGGCCTCTTCTGTGGGGAGTAGCATACGCTTCATTTCCTCATGGGACTGGAAGTGCTGTCCGTACTTCTTGTGGCTAGGTGTTGATACATCCAGAACATGCTGCTCGAACGCCTTGGAGTCTCCCTGTTGTAGAGCAATCTGCAGTTTGAGGACCTGCGAGTCCGCTGCAGCACCTGAGGGCTTCCATCCTGTGATTTGTCAGTGCCTGCGGTCGATACGGAATCTTGGAAACTACATGCCCTCAGGAACGGCGAACAATTTCTCGAAGGGCTCTGCGAGAGCCCGGGCAGCCAACAAAGAGCCAATGAGGAAGCTGAGGACTGGTGCCATCTTTACTGCTGTTGCGATTGACTAGAGCAAAAGCAATGGCTTGCATGGCGTGACAGCATCCCGGGATTTAAGTACTAATATCGATGTAAACTCGTACAGTACTCTTCTATGCACGGGTCTTTGGCGCGTGTGATGGCAGGTTGAAACATGGGGCTCGGAGACGCCGGATGAGGGTGTCAAAGGGCAACGCAGCTGTTAATATTAGAAGGATCGACTACCAAGCATTACCTTGGTACAGCTAATATTTTCATTTATCATAACTTCCCAAAAAGCTCTTATTTTCAAGTCAAAGATCTGGATACGTGCTACCGTAATCTAATCCAATTCTTCTTAGAAATATTGCTGCAGTGCGACAGGCGTTGGCTGCCTAACGTATACACTTTGCTTCAAAATCTTGCATGCTAGCTTAATAAGATTAAGATTAGGTGAGTTGGCTCGGTGTGTTGTTGTCTCCATCCCAATATTAAGCAAAGCTTTTTTCTAGATCATCCGCTGGTGGCAGCTAGCTCTACGGAGGAGCATTTCAAAAGTCTTTTCCCCCTGGTCAGCGCACGGGGTAGTGTCAGGGGTGAATCAGCCCAGGTTTCTTATAACTGTAACGACACAGGATGATAGAAAGCTCCGGAATGCGTGTGTATCTGCTACGAGGTGTCTGGGAGCACTAGGATAGGTAACACAGAGACAATTCTATTCCTATAGGTCTTGTACGAAGAATACTTAAAAACTATCTATCTACAGATAATTCTCCTCGTGCCTTTATACTACTAGAATACAGGGAAGTTTAGAATGCTATAACCAAGTTACGGGCAGGAACAGAAACGTAAAGGAGCTGAGTCGGAGGTGAATTAGGGTGTGACACTTTTTAGAGACTAGTGCTTTACATGTAAAGCACCAGTCTCTGAAAAGTGTCACACCCTAATTCACCTCCGACTCAGCTCCTTTACGTTTCTGTTCCTGCCCGTAACTTGGTTATAGCATTCTAAACTTCCCTGTATTCTAGTAGTATAAAGGCACGAGGAGAATTATCTGTAGATAGATAGTTTTTAAGTATTCTTCGTACAAGACCTATAGGAATAGAATTGTCTCTGTGTTACCTATCCTAGTGCTCCTATACACCTTGTAGCGGATACACACGCATTCTAGAGCTTTCTATCATCCTGTGTCGTTACATTATACTCAAAAACTTGTCCTAGCTAGTGATAGCCTCTAAATAATATCGCAAGTTTGTTCAGTTATTGTGTACTAAGTAGATTTAGACCCCTTTTGGTTACAAACTATACAGGTCCTAATTATTGTCCATCTAACAGTTAGGATTCTAGAGACCTCCTAACAACTAAAGCCTTTAGGTTTAGAACTTCCTGCGACTTACTGTTCTAGGATTACTTTAGAAAAGTTGCGTTAGATTGCGCTAAGATAAAGACTTAGAGATTATTAATAACCTACTTAAATTAGATTACTACTGATGTTAGGCACTACTAACCCTAGTTCAAAGGAACCTATTAGACGATCTACTTAAGGACAGGCGACAGCGCCCGCTAAGGGATTAACTAACACCTAGACGCTTAGCAAGAGCGATACTAAATTAGACTTAGAATAGGTAAATCTTTATAAGTTAGTTAACTAACTAAGGGCTGAAGTAGCCTAGCTTTAGGCCCGATCCCTTCCCTACAAAGATGTACCTGTGCCTACTACAGAGTCTCCCCTTATTTAATCTTAGCAACCTCCTAAAAGGTTCTAGTCTAAGACCCTAGTCTACTACCCTAGGCTTAGTGAACGCACACTAGCTATTAACAAATTAAGTAATAGAAAAGACCCTACTTTCAGACAGTGGTAAGCCTTAATTTAGGACTAACTTAACATTAATTTGGATTACTATCCTACAGAACGAGCTTGTATGGCTCTGGTATAGGGATATACTTCTAGGCTTGCTAAGGAATACCTAGAGCCCCAATACTTATCTTGTAAAACGGACCAGTTCTAGAGCGTAGAGGAAATAATAACGCTTCTCTGCTCCTACTTTATTATAGGGAATAAGAGAGCTAAAAGTTAGGCTGTTTTTGATTAACTCTAAATAGGAAAAGATAACACATTTCTACTTTTTAAAGCGCGCTTCCTAAGTGCTGCTATCTAGGGACAAGTACCTAAGTTAGAATAGTTTCACTACATGTGGATAAAGGTTACCCCTACCCTCTAAAGTCCTAACCTAGGATTTAAGAGGCAGTGGGATAACTTGTTTGAACTTATAGTAGAGCATCTTACAGCGTATAACATGGAAAGAAAACAACATCCTGGTTATGCCCTACCTAATACCTTACTACCTTAGACCCAACCCTAAACTGTTAACAATTAGCATTAGACTAACAACCTACCTCTAAATCAGCCTACACCTAGCATTTAGAAACCTCCTATATCTACTCCTACTCCAGCACCTAGGACTACACTGTCCTAAGCCACACCCGTAAGAGAGCTAACCCTAGGCAACTGCTACAACTATAGCAAGACAGGTTACTTTGCAAAAGATTGCCCTAGTCCCTAGGTACAAGAAATCTAAGTAGATACAGAGGAATATGTTAACGCTGAAGAAGATTTTAAAGAGGAACTAATACCTAAGGGAAACAGCCCTGCCTAGGAGGACAACTTCACCTAGGCCTAAACTAATATAACCTATCTAACCTCTCTTTATCTTATTTGTTCAGTAGCCCCTATTTCCTTGCTTCTTCTATTCTATTAAACCAAGGGCTAGGCGTATAACTTAACTCCTTAGTTAATACTAGTGCCTAAGGATTTTTATTTTTGAATTCTAACATCGCTACTTTAGTGTCTGCTGCACTTAGGACTCCTATCTAAAGGTTGCCCTTTAAGGTCTAAGTTAAAGGATTCTAGGATCAGATCACAACCCTAGTAAACTAGTACATTTAGTTGCACTTAACTATTAATAGGCGTAAGATACGCAACTGCCCCTTTGTTATTGTTGATCTAGGATCCTAGGAATGCATTATTAGAATTAAATAGTTAAAACGTTTTAAACTCTAACTTAATACAGAGCGATCTTAGCTTATATAGCTAGTAAGGTACCCTAGGTTGTACGACCCCGCCCCTCTATTAATAATAACCCTACATTAACCTTTGCTACAAGCCTACGTCCTACAAGACGTACAATAAAGGGACAACCTATAGGAAGCTGCAGAGTACCAACGTCGCTAAAGTCTAAATCACTTAATACATTGTATAAGAGGTGTTATTTAATTGCTAAAATGCTGTTCCTTACTAACAATCCTGACCTAAAAGCCTCTAACTTGCTACCTCCTAGGGAGGCGCGCATTTCCTTACTTTTATTAAATGCTTTTTACTTTTCTATAAAAAAACTACAGAACGAATTTTTTACTACTAGTCTATACGAGATTGATTGCGTTATTAACTACTGTTGTACCTAAGACAACCCTAAGAACGCTTAGCTGCTTAACAAACAATTGCTAGACAAATATGTTTAATATACCAATGTGTTTAGCAAAACAGAAGCTGAAACCCTTCTGGAACACCGCCCCTACAACCACAAAATTATATTAGAGGGCTAATTGCTAAATTCCTACTTGCCCTTGTATAAACAAAATCTTAAGGAACTTAAAGCTACTAAAAAGTTTGTGTAAGACTAACTACAGCACAGCTAGATTAAACACAGTTAGAGCCCCTTTGCGTCGCCTATACTCTGTGTTTAAAAACCAAACAGGAATTTGCGCATTTGTGTTAACTATTGTAAACTTAACGCCCTTACAAGAAAGGACTCCTATCTAATACTACGCATAGACAAATTGTTAGCACAACTGTCTAAGGCTAAGGTATTTACTAAATTTGACATCTAGAATGCCTTTAATTAAATTTGTATAGATCCTGCCTCTAAGGAGTACACTATGTTCTGTACACGTTACAGTAGTTATAAGTGCAAGGTTCTACCCTTTAGGCTATGTAATAGACCAGCTACTTATTAACAATATATAAATAATGTTCTTATTAAATATCTAGACAACTTCTGTATCGCATATCTAGATAATATCCTTATCTACTCTAAAGACCTTGTGACCTACAAACAACATGTTAAGCTAGTACTTAATTAACTCTGTATTGCTAGATTATAAGTAGACATTAAGAAGAGCAAGTTCTACGTTACCTGTACTAAGTACTTAGGTTACATCCTAACTAACAAAGGAATTGAAGTGGACTCTAAGAAGGTACAAGCCCTTAGGAACTAGATCCCTCCTACTACCGTTACTAGTGTGAAATCGTTCCTAGGCTTTACTAGGTTTTACTAACAATTTGTACCTGAATTCTCTTGCGTGGCTAAGCCCCTCATCACCTTACAAAGCCTAGCAAATCTATTTAAATAGACTGCTTAATGCTAATCTAGTTTTAAAAACCTAAAGGAAGCCTTGTTGTCTATCCTAACTCTATGCTATTTCGATCCTAACTACAATACGAAGATTGAAACTAACGCCTCTAATAGAGTTGTCGCTAGGGTTTTGTCACAGCAGCACCCTAACAACAAGTAGTACCCTGTAGCATTCTACAGCTAAGTACTCTCTAGAGCTAAACTTAATTAGGAAATACATAATAAGGAGTTGTTCGCGATTTTACAAGCCTTTAATAAGTAGAGAGCTAAACTTACCTTAGTTACAAAACAGATCTAAGTCTACTCTAATTATTAATCCCTAGAGTACTTTATAACAACTAAAATCTTAAATGCTTAACAAGCATAATAGGCAGAAGCTCTAGCTCTGTTTAACTTCAAGATTGAATACACGCTAGGCAAGAATAACAAGCGTGCTAATATCCTAAGTCGCTAAGAATAGGATCTTGCAAATCTAAAGTCTGCTTAAGAAGATAATCAGTCCTAAGTCCTACTAGGTCTACAGCGGTTACACAACTAGATTAATTCTAATTTGGCTTAGATATATCTAGCTGAGACTAACCTAGTTGTGGCTACTATCCGCTTAGTACAGCCTATTATAAAACTAGATTCCTTAGAACTAATTAAGGCGTTGATACAAGAAAACTAGAAATCTTTTGGACAAGAACGACTGTCGTTGCTATCTCCGTATTGGATCCAAAACGGACTCCTTCTCTACTATAATTAACTCTGTGTCCCTGCTAACTTAACCCTATACACACGCCTAATTAAGGAAGCCTATAACCAACTATTAACTGCTCACCCTAGTGCTAAGAAGACCTACTAACTGCTATTACAACAGTATTACTAGAAAGGTATAAGTGCTACATGTGAAAGATATGTCTAAAACTGCATCCTATGTCGCCAAGGCCATCTAAGACAGACCTAACTCTGTAGGTACTTGCATCCCTTGCTAATACCTAATAAACTAATGCAACATTTGTGCATTAATTTTAAGGATTTTCCTAAGGACAAAGCTAGGTATAACTAGATTATAGTTATTATTAATTGCCTAACTAAACAAGCTATTACAATCCTATGCTATAAAACAATTACAGCACGTAGGATGGTAAACTTGTTTATACAATAGGTGTATTGGTTTAGACACACCCCTAAGTTAATAGTAAGCGACAGGGGCCCCTAGTTTATCTCTACTTTCTAGACAGAATTCTGTCAAATTATAGGTGTGAAAGTTAAGCTATCTACTGCCTATTACAAGGAAACTAACAGTTAAACAGAGATTATGAACAAGTATATAGACTAACAGCTCTGTCCCTTTGTCTTGTACTATTAGGATAACTGGTCTAAACTCCTACTAATTATAGATTGTGCCTAACTTACTCTGCTACATTCCTTAATTAGAATATTACCTTACTAAGTAATTTATAGTAGCTAACCTAAACAGAGCTAGAGTTAGAAAGGAGCTGATACGGCAGTGACCTCTGTGGAACAACTTAACTACAAGGAGGCCTTAGCATTAGCGACCTGTATGCACAACGCCTGGAAGGTAGCTAAGGAGAATATAGAGAAAGCCTAAGACTGCATGCGCTCTGCAGTTAACGCTCATCGCAACCTAGTTAACTAGACTGTAGGTAACAAAGTGTACCTTTCTACTAAAAACTTAACAAGTAAGCAACTAAGCTAAAAGCTATCTAACAAGTAGGAAGGTCCCTTTAAGGTCCTAGAATAGGTTAGTCACTTATATTGCTTGAAACTTCCCCCTAGTTTAAAAATACACAACGTATTTGCACCTAACGTTCTATGTAAGGATCTAGATAACCTATTGCCTAGTTAGGAAGCTCTAAAACCTGTAGGTATTCCTATTTAAGGAGTAGAGGAATAGGAGGTCTAAGAAATCCTAGCTAGTAGGTTAGTCTGCTGTAGTCTCAAGTACTGTGTAAGCTGGGTTAGCTATGACCTAGACCTAACTTAGTATCCTGCGAAAAACTTTACAGGAGCACCCTATAAGCTAAAGGCGTATTATAATAAGTACCTAGAGTAGCCTGGTCTACCAAAGGCATTAAATAAATAGATTACAGCATAGGAAGAAGGTTAAGAATTATAGGGCAAATAAAGATATTATGATTTAGAAAAGGACAAAGGAAATCTATTAACTCTAAAACGCCTCTAACTGCGTTTATACAATAGATAACAATAAAAGAAATCCTCCTTACTATACAGCTAGAGAAACCCTTTCTTTTTAAGGGTTCTTAATGTTACTTATCTCCTTAGAGCTACTGTTGTTGGTTTTGTCTAACAACCTAGGAGCACCCTTTTTTTTTAGGTGCTAGAAGCAGAGCTGGCTTTACTAACTTACCTCTAACTCTAGAGCTACAAAGGGCTATTTCCTGTTGCAGCTTGATGACCTCCCTGGTTAACACTAACAAACCCCACCATCTCCTCTATTACCCAGCCCTGCGCTGTACTAGCGTGGTACTGATACAGCAACACGTTATTAGTAGTAACTCCCTTAAGCTGCGCAGTCGCTACCTGCACTACACTTGCCAGAGCTATCGCTGATGCTATAAGGCTACGCTATGCCTCTAGTGCTGCCTCTATTACCTCCTCTGCTGCCTCTCCTGCTGCCTTACCCCTAGATTCCTCCTCCTACATAACAAGGTTGTTATGAAAAGTGGCATACTTAGGACTAACGTAAATTAGAACCTATAACTATTAGTATTAGTTAGAGAGCAGGAGTAAAGAAAAGTCTAGTTACTAGATAACACTTCTTATTTTAAAGTGTGTAATAAGTATACTTTGACGACGACGCCTTGTTAAAGGCGTAGTCTACCTTCCTCCCTCTTGCGAAGGCCTAAATTAAATAAAGGCAAATGACCTAATAGGCTACTGCAAGAGCTCTAGGCGGGACTGGTATTAGCATAGTAACTGATTAACAAGCCTAGGAGCATTAGCATAGGAACAATTGAAAGAGCGTAGGGATACTTACAGCAAGAAATAGTGTCTGTTAGAGTTAGGAAAGGTGTAAGGATTAATTGTTTATATACCTACGCGACGCGTCCTAGAAATTAGATATAACAATAATAGTAAACCTGTTTCCCTCTAATTAAGTTATAATACAGCTTGTTGTTACGTTAGATTTAGGCAGCAGAGTTAACAAATAAAAAAAGTTGTCTTTACTTTAGATGAAAACAATAACAAAACACTAAAACAACAACCTAAGTTGACTAAAAACCTAGAACAGACGCTGAATTGACGCACCAACACTATAGGACAACAACTGTTATTACTTACGCGTATCTAGGACAATCTGCCTATATAGGAGGGGGTAGTGTAAAGCACTAGTCTCTAAAAAAGTGTTACACCCTGATTTACCTCTAACTTAGCTCCTTTACGTTTCTGTTCCTGCCTGTAACTTGGTTATAGCATTCTAAACTTCCCTGTATTCTAGCAGTATAAAGGCACGAGGAGAATTATCTGTAGATAGATAGTTTTTAAGTATTCTTTGTACAAGACCTATAGGAATAGAATTGTCTCTATGTTACCTATCCTAGTGCTCCTATACACCTTGTAGCGGATACACACGCATTCTAGAGCTTTCTATCATCCTGTGTCGTTACATTACACTACCCCCTCCTGTGTAGGCAGATTGTCCTAGATACGCGTAAGTAATAACAGTTATTATCCTGTAGCGTTAGTGCGTTAATTTAGCGTCTGTTCTAGGTTTTTAGTTAACTTAGGTTGTTGTTTTAGTGTTTTATTATTGTTTTTATCTAAAGTAAAGACAACTTTTTTTTTTTTTTTTTTTTTTTTTGTTAACTCTGCTACCTAAATCTAACGTGACAACAAGCTGTATTATAACTTAATTAGAGGGAAACAGGTTTACTGTTATTATTATATCTAATTTCTAGGACGTGTCGCGTAGGTATATAAACAATTAATCCCTACACCTTTCCTAACTCTAATAGATACTATTTCTTGCTGTAAGTATCCCTACGCTCTTTTAATTGTTCCTATGCTAATGCTCCTAGGTTTGTTAATTAGTTACTATGCTAATACTAGTCCTGCCTAGAGCTCTTGCAGTAGCCTATTAGGTTATCTGCCTTTGTTTAATTTAGGCCTTTACAAGGGGGAGGAAGGTAGACTACGCCTTTAATAAGGCGTTGTTATTAAAGTATGCTTATTACACACTTTAAAATAAGAAGTGTTATCTAGTAACTAGACTTTTCTTTACTTCTACTCTCTAACTAATACTAATAGTTATAGGTTCTAATTTACGTTAGTCCTAAGTATGCTACTTTTTATAACAACCTTGTTATGTAGGAGGAGGAATCTAGGGGTAAGGCAGCAGGAGAGGCAGCAGAGGAGGAGGTAATAGAGGCAGTACTAGAGGCATAGCGTAGCCTTATAGCATTAGCAATAGCTCTAGCAAGTGTAGTGTAGGTGGCAACTGCGCAGCTTAAGGGAGTTACTGCTAATAACGTGTTACTACACTAGTACCACGCCAGTACAGCGCAGGGCTAGGTAATAGAGGAGATAGTAGAGAGTTTGTTAGTGTTAACTAGGGAGGTTATTAAGCTGTAATAGGAAATAGCCCCTTATAGCTCTAGAGTTAGAGGTAAGTTAGTAAAGCTAGCTCTACTTCTAGCACCTAAAAAAAAAAGGGTGCTCTTAGGTTGTTAGATAAAACTAACGCTAGTAGCTCTAAGGAGATAAGTAATATTAAGAACCTTTAAAAAAGAAAGAGTTTCTTAAGCTGTACAGTAAGGAGGATTTCTTTTATTTTTCTTTTCTTGTTATCTATTGTATAAACGCAGTTAGAGGCGTTTTAGAGTTAATAGATTTCCTTTGTCCTTTTCTAAATTATAATATCTTTATTTGCTCTATAATTCTTAACCTTCTTCCTATGCTGTAATCTATTCGTTTAATGCCTTTAGTAGACTAGGCTGCTCTAGGTACTTGTTGTAATACGCCTTTAGCTTATAGAGTGCTCCTATAAAGTTTTTATAGGATACTAAGTTAGGTCTAGGTTATAGCTAACCTAGCTTACACAGTACTTGAGACTATAGCAGACTAACCTACTAGCTAGGATTTCTTAGACCTCCTATTCCTCTACTCCTTAAATAGGAATACCTGCAGGTTTTAGAGCTTCCTAACTAGGCAACAGGTTATCTAGATCCTTACACAGAACGTTAGGTACAAATACGTTATGTATTTTTAAACTAGGGGGAAGTTTTAAGCAATATAAGTAACTAACCTATTCTAGGACCTTAAAGGGACCTTCCTACTTGTTAGATAGCTTTTAGCTTAGTTACTTACTTGTTAAGTTTTTAGTAGAAAGGTACACTTTGTTACCTATAGTCTAGTTAACTAGGTTGCAATAAGCGTTAACTGCAGAGCGCATGTAGTCTTAGGCTTTCTCTATATTCTCCTTAGCTACCTTCTAGGCGTTGTGCATACAGGTTGCTAATGCTAAGGCCTCCTTGTAGTTAAGTTGTTCTATAGGGGTTACTGCTGTATTAGCTCCTTTCTAACTCTAGCTCTATTTAGGTTAGCTACTATAAATTACTTAGTAAGGTAATATTCTAATTAAGGAATGTAGCAGAGTAAGTTAGGCATAATCTATAATTAGTAGGAGTTTAGACTAGTTATCCTAATAGTACAAGACAAAGGGACAGAGCTATTTGTTAGGTTCTCTTTTAATAAGGGTGGCACGCTATTAAGCATTAGAAAGTAGAGGATAGTATTGCAGGTTAAGGATAGACAAATCGCTACTAAAGGAGTAGAGCGATTTACTTGCGTTATATAGTTACGCCACCCCTGTTCCTTAATTAGGCCATGCTGGCCTTGTAGGGAACTACTAGAACTTATTAGTCCTAATAATATCCCCCTTCTAAGGTGGCTCGCCCTAAGCCACAGATATTATAGGCTTTTAGGTAGAGTAGGTAACTATAGTCTGTTATAGACTAGACAGTGACAAAGTTACAGGAGAGTAGTGCTTTAGTATTTAGAGGTATTCCCTTAAGCTTATGCGTAGGTTTAGGCAGCTCTACCTTTACCTTCCCTTTTACCTTTACCTTTACCTAGGAGTTACGCTACTGCCTAGAAAATAAGTAGGGTAACGCGTTGCTAGTACAGTGCCTAGATATACCCTACGTTATCCCCTATTTTAGTCTATTACTCCTACACTCTACTCTAATTTTTAGTAAGTTAGTGCTTTTCTCTAGCTAGGATAGGTTCCCCTTTGCTAGTTTAGGATAACCCTTAATAGGTTATTATAGGTTGTTATAACTCTACAGGTAGCTAACTAGATTCTCTAGGCTCTAACAATTTTAATAGCACATCCCCTAGCCTACTAGCCTACTACACTGCACCCTACTGCCCCCTACACGTCTAGACTACTTAAGATTATAGATCTAAACGCTGTAGGCAACAATATAGCGCACAATAGTGTGCAGTTATACTAGGTCTGTGTTTAATGCGTCTGTAGCTTTACTATAGGCCAGCATAAGCATTATAGAAGGACTAGTTGTGTCTATGTCTAAATCACCCCTGCTAATATTAACTTGTACAAGGCATGGCTGTTACAGACAGACTTAGGTAAGTTAGAGCAGGTTATGCGCTGCTTCTAATGCTTCTCTTCTAACTAGGAGTGTATTGCTGTGTGTATTCCCCTCCTTTAGCCTAATTATAACCCCTTATAGGTTATAACTAACTCTAGCAGCTCTATTTAAAGCACAACAGCAACTTAGCTAAGATTTGCAACATTCTCTAGGCTTTAGAGTTTAGCGTCTAGGACCTAGACTAGGGCATAGTTAATAATAAGCTCCTGTAGCGCCTATTAACTAAGATAGAAAAGAAAGCGTCTAAGTTTAAGCTTATGTCCCTCTATTAGCCTATCTCCTAGGCCTATAGTTAGTAAGTTATCCTCTTTAAGTAGTTTTAGTCTATTATAGGTTATTCTTACACCTCTAGTAGCACTTACATCCCTTACGCTGCTTACCTCTACCTGCACACTAGTGCTATAGCTAATAATAAGGACCCTTACTCTAAGTTCTGCCTAGACTAGCGTTAGCGTAGTAAGAAGGCTGTGTTAGTACGTGCTAAAGCCAGCAAGCGCACCCTTAAGGCTGCTATTACTAATAGGGTTGCTAAGGAGACTAATTCACTACGCAAGCAGGTATATATACTTATCTTATCTCTAGATAGACTATTCTAACTTATTATAGGCTAAGGTTTATAATCATGCTCTAAACCCTAGTTCTAAGCGCAGAAAACTAGGTAATACTTTAGTTGCAGAGATAGCTGCGCTTATAAGGGAGAAGAGCTTTACTACTAGCGCTAAGAAGGGCTCTTTGTCTAAGAAGATTAAGACTCTGCAGAAGAGGCTAGATAAGCATAATAAGGTTTAAGAGTAGTAAGAGCGCGTTATAATAGGTCTTAATAGACTATTATAGCTAGTATAACAACATAACTATAAATAATTTCTATAGTTAGATTTCCCTAGAAATCCTAGATATACCTAGGCCTTTAGCTTAAATTTAATAGAGTACTTGCTTTAATATCCTGTGTTTTCTTCTTGTAATGTTAGAAGCTTTGTGCCCTTATAGATTAAACTGTTATAATTTAGACTAGGTTCTTGTAGTCTATAATAGATAATTATAGATCCTAAGAGATGCTTATAAGTTAGGCTAAGGTAATCCTAGAGTATAACGCTGTTAAACACCCTAAAAACCCTGTAGGAAAACTAGTAAAGGTACATTATCTCCTTAGGATCCTCTTATTACCTTTACTTATCCCCCTTCTTTTTTTTTAGAGTTGCCCTTAACTCCTATAAGGCTTTTCCTTTACATTTCTCTTAGGCTATATGCCTTTAGATTTCTAAAATTGTTAAAGGACGTTACTAGAGATATTTTAACTAGGCTCCTAGGAGTTCTCTTCGTCTTTATAGCTAGTCTATTTAACTAGATATTCCTACTAGTTATATTCTCCCTTGCGTCTATCTAGTATAGTGTCTACTTTATAGACATTATTACTATGCTTACGCAGTGTGTCTATAATTAGGACCTCTAGGTGTAGAATAAGACCTTTTAGATTATACAGCTCTAGCAGCAACGCATAGAAGACTAGGTGTACGCTCTATAACCCTAGAAGGTTAACTTTAAATGCTGTTAGACTATACTAGTCTACTATGCAACCTAGACCTAGGTATTTCTAGTTAAGCTTCTTCTTAGGTCTTGTTAACCTAATATGCCAATTCAACACTATTACTTAATTACCTACTTTGAACGTATGTGCTAAGCGTTTCTTGTCTGCGTACAATTTCTAGTATTTGTTTATAGCAATAATTTTCCTCTTACACTCTTGTTGTAGAGCGATAACTTTGCTAGCTACTTGTTCCCCTAGAGGCAATTCTCTATTGCTATAAGCCATACTAGGCTAGTTGGAACCAATAGGATCTATGCTATAGTATGCTCTAAACAGAGTAGTGCCTATAGTTGCATGTATGCTATTGTTGTACGCAAATTCTGCAACTAATATCTATAAACTCTAATTATCTTGTTCTAGGCAACAGTAGCACTGTAGGTACTGTTTAAGTGTCTAGTTCTATCTTTTAGTCTGCCTATCTGTCTGTAGATAATAAGTAGAAGTTAACACCCTTCTTAAGTTCAGGTAGTGTTAGAAAGTATCCTAGTGTTTAGCTGCTATAAGTAGGCCTCTATTAGAGATTATCTTCTTTAGGACACTGTGTAGGCGTATAACTTCTCTTATCTAGGATTAGGCTAGGTCTGTACTATCTTAATCAGCTCTAGCTAGGATGTAGTAAGCTATTTTAGTAAGTCTACACACTACAACTAAGATAGCGTTATATACCTGGTTGCTTAGGCAGCTTAGAGGTAATTCTATAATAAAATCTATAGTAACTTCCTCCTAGGCTGCGTTTAGTAGAGATAAGGGTGCTAGGAGACTATATAGCTTATAACGCGCTAGAGTTACCTTCTTGCATACTAGGCAGCTTTTATAATAGTCTCTTACATCCTTCCTTATTCCCTTCTAATTGTAGTGTTGTTAAAGCTTTTCTATTGTCTTCTTACCCCTAAGATATCCTCTAAGTAGGTTGTTATAGCATTCTTAGAGAGCCTTAGACTTCTCTTCTAGAGTAGTTAAGTGCCTTAACCCCTTATAGACTGTAAACAATTGTTTTAGGTTATTATAGTCTGTTTTAGTATTGTATCTATTAGAGGTTGCATCTAAGGCTAGTTCTACTATAGACTCTTCCTTATAGTTAAGCAGATCCCTAGTTGTAGTACTTTCCTTTACTTAGAAATTTTAGAGGGCTTTAACAATTTCTAATTGTTTTTTAGACCTTAGAGATGCCTGTGTTGTAACAGCTAACACTAGGAAGTTATTCTTTCCTTTAGAGGAGAACAAATCTTAAAGGGGTTGTACAAAAGCTTTGTTGTACTTTAGTAAAGGTTTCTCTGTTTCTGCCTTATAGTCTGGTCGCCTTAAGGGTCTATCTGCAGGATTAGTAGTCCCTAGTTAGTAGGTAAGGATGAAGTTAAACTAAGTTAAGGCTAGATAGGATCAAACCTAGCAATAGTTAAGGGTCTTATTTTCTATAAACTATTTTAGGTTCTTATAGTCTGTAAGGATCTTAAAGTGTATACCTTTAAGGTAGTAGCGCTAGTGTTCTAGACTCTTAATAATAGCTAGCAGTTCCTTGTTATAGGTATTGTAATTGTATTCTGCTTAGATTAATTTACAAGAAAAGAAACTAATTAGCCTCTATTAACCTATTCTATCTTCTTCTAGCACATTTTAACTTAATATGCCTGAGATTGCGCCTCCTAACGCATCTACCTCTACTCTTGTTTTCTAACAAGGATTAAAGTAGGAGAGTATAGGAACTTAGGTAAAAGCGTCTTTAAGCTTCTAGAAAGTAGATCTGCCTTTTTGCTAATGTCTATTTTCTAGCTTTCCTCTCTTCTTATTGCCAGACCCCCTAGCAGACCCTAGGGTTTTATAAGTTATTTTAGTTAATAGTAAGGCTAATTTAGAGAAACTGTAGATAAATTATTAATAGTAATTTATAAAGCTAATAAATACTTGAATATTGCAGACTGTTTGTAGTTATAGCTACTCTTAGATTGTTTTCACCTGTTCTAGGTTAATACTAACCCCTTTAGGGCTAATTACATATCTAAGATACTCTGTGCGTTAAGTATGCTACTTACACTTGCTAAGTTTAATGTATAGCTTAGACTTGCATAGTCTTTGTAGTACATCCTTTACATGCTGTATGTAATCTTCTTTTGTATTTAAGTAGATTAGGATATTATCTAAATAGACAATGCAATATATGTTAACTAATCCTGTAAGAGCATAGTTAACATATGCTTGAAACTAGGCAGGGGCGTTAGTTAGGCTAAAAGGCATAACAGTATACTTATAGTGTCTGTATCTAGTACAGAAAGCAGTCTTCTACTTATCTCCCTCTGCAATACAAATCCTATAGTAGGCCTCTCTTACATTAAGCTTAGTAAAATACTTTGCCTAAGAGAGCCTCTCTAGTAACTCTGTAATTAGGGGTAGTAGGTGTTAGTTCTTAACTATAACCTTATTAAGGCCCTAATAGTTAACATAAAGTCTTAGGCTACTATCTTTCTTCTTAACAAAGAGTATAGGTGCCCCTACTAGAGACTTTAACTAACGTATCTATCCTCTTGCTATATACTCCTAAAGATAGTTTTAAAGTATCTCTAGCTTAGTTACTAAGAGGTTGTATAATAGTTAGTAAGGTAGAACACCTTTAGGTGTTAGAGTTATAGACAGATTATAGTAGCTATGCTCTAGAAGACTCTTAGAGTCCTCCTCCAAGCCTACATCTACAAACTTAGCATATTCTAGGGGTAAATAACCTATAGGGTTATCTTCTAACTCCCTATAGCCTACAAAGTTAACAAGGCACGCATAGACGTCTGTATTAGGTTCTCTTATACTGCTCTTAAACTGCTTAGCGTCTTCTGTAGCTACCTTTGTAAACTAGACAGCCTTGTTGTCCTTGTTCCTCTAAAAGAGCATACGTCTAGTAGCGTAGCTAATCCTTAGATAAAACATATTAATCTAGGGAAGACCTAAGTACACTAAGTATCTTTAAAGGTCTGTTACTACAAATAGTACTTAATAGGTCTCTTTATAACCACGTGAATTAGTAATAGTTATATCTACTGTTGTGGTACTATACACTGTTAATCTACCCCTATCCACGCCTTTAGCCAGCAGCTTAGGCAGGGGGTCTACTTAGAGATTATGTTCCTTTGCTAGCGTAGCTAACATTAAGTTTAGCTAGGAACCTCTATTAATTATAGCCTCTATAGGCTTAGAGGATTAAACTGTGCACTGCACAGTTAATAACTAAGAGGGATAGGGGTAAAGGGCTTCCCTTAATTTCCCTAGGTCCTATATTTCCTAGTTTAAAGCTATGTAGGCAGAAAGATATAGAATTAATCCTCCTGCCCTTTCCCTTTTCCTAAACTAAGGTTTAAGCCTTCCTTTAATTCTAAAGTAGTGTCCTTCTAGTTAGCTGTAGTATCCTTATTCTTTAGAGGGCTTTAGCACTTAGCTGCAGTGTAACTAGGCTTTCTACAGTTGTAACAGGTTAGACCCCTACCTTTGCCTTAGGTACCTACAGTTTTGTGTAAAGACAGTCTATTATAGTCCCTTTTAGGCTATTTTTGTCTTTTTAGGGGTTTTTTATGTCCCCTATCTTGTTACTCTTGTTGCTACCTTTTAGTAGCTACCTCTTTGCAGGAGTGACTTTTGCCTCCTTGTCTAGATTCCTTCTGCAGTAGATAACGTTGGCATGTTCTTCTACTATTAGCAGAGTGTTGCGCCTATTAACTAGGAGTAGGAACAGGTCTCTCTAGATGTCTTCGCGCAGAGATAAAATGTACTCTATTACTTAAAGCTCTAGAGTTTAGGCTAAGCCTATTTCCTCCTACAAGGGTTAAAAGGCATCTAGCAGATCTGTAGGTAACTAATTTAGCTTTTGCTAGATTTGCTTAAGAGTTTTATAGGCTTACTGTTTCTGTTCTAACAGCGTTCCTAGAGCGTTTAACATAACAGTTTTAAGTGTCTCCTAGGTTGGTTGCTAGGATAGAGAACTTGTCTGTTCTGTTGTGCAATATAATTTCTATAGAGTCTTAAGTGGCTTAGAGAGGTATATTGCCCTAAAATCTACCTTTTAGTATTCTTTAGTGAAGTTTATAGGCAAACGTAGGAAATATAACTTGCAGTTGCGTTCCTAGTAGTTATATTTAGCTCTTAACTTCTTGTTGTACCTTTAAGGTAGGTCTAGCTTTAGAAGGTTAGCTAATAGGCCTAAGGATGTTGTTATAAGGGTCCTTAGTAGAGTTAAAGTTAGAGGGAGCACTAAGGTGTCTCTAACTTATATTTAGCCCTTAGTTAATAGAGTTAATCAATCTCGCTTTACCTCTAGGCCCTTTTTAACTAGGCGCAGAGGTCTTCTAGTTCCTAGTCTGTTAGAGAACGTAGTGAAGCGTTCTAGACTATTATAGGTGTTTGTGGTCTAGGAGGAGTTGTTAACTAACCTCCTAGTCTCTGCTTGTTTGCTCTACCTTTGGCTAGTCTAGAGTTCTCTGCAGCGTCCCTTTCTACTAAGGAAGGTAGGCTTTAGATGCGAGCAGTAGCAGAGTCTTCCTTAACAATAAATCTAGGGCGTACTAGTGTACCTAAGGGTTAACTGCTTTTAGACTAGCTTACTTGTTAGCTCTGTTGTCTAGTCTGCATTTTAATAACGTGTAATAGTAAGCGATTTAAATGTTAGGTTCTCTTTTAATAAGGGTGGCACGCTATTAAGCATTAGAAAGTAGAGGATAGTATTGCAGGTTAAGGATAGACGAATTGCTACTAAAGGAGTAGAGCGATTTACTTGCGTTATATAGTTACGCTACCCCTGTTCCTTAATTAGGCTATGCTGGCCTTGTAGGGAACTACTAGAACTTATTAGTTCTAACACTATTAGTCTATATACTTGTTTATAATCTCTGTTTAACTGTTAGTTTCCTTATAATAGGTAGTAGATAGCTTAACTTTCACACCTATAATTTAACAGAATTCTGTCTAGAAAGTTAAGATAAACTAGGGGCCCCTATTGCTTACTATTAACTTAGGGGTATGTCTAAACTAATACACCTATTATATAAACAAGTTTGCTATCCTACGTGCTGTAATTGTTTTATAGCATAGGATTGTAATAGCTTGTTTAGTTAGGTAATTAATAATAACTATAATCTAGTTATACCTAGCTTTATCCTTAGGAAAATCCTTAAAATTAATACATAAATATTGTATTAGTTTGTTAGGTATTAGTAAGGGATGCAAGTACCTACAGAGTTAGGTCTGTCTTAGATAGCCTCAGCAACATAGGATGCAGTTTTAGACATATCTTTTACATGTAGCACTTATACCTTTCTAGTAATACTATTATAATAGCAGTTAGTAGGTCTTCTTGGCACTAGGGTAAGCAGTTAATAGTTAGTTATAGGCTTCCTTAATTAGGCGTGTGCATAGAGTTAAGTTAGCAGGGACATAGAGTTAATTATAGTAGAGAAGGAGTCTGTTTTAGATCTAATACAGAGATAGCAACAACAGTTGTTCTTATCTAAAAGATTTCTAGTTTTCTTATATTAACGCCTTAATTAGTTCTAAGGAATCTAGTTTTATAATAGGCTGTACTAAGCGGATAGTAGCTATAACTAGGTTAGTCTTAGCTAGATATGTCTAAGCTAAATTAGAATTAATCTAGTTGTGTAACTATTGTAGACCTAGTAGGACTTAGGACTAATTGTCTTCTTAGGCAGACTTTAGATTTGCAAGATCCTGTTCTTAGTAACTTAGGATATCAGCATGCTTGTTGTTCTTGCCTAGCGTGTATTCAATCTTAAAGTTAAACAGAGCTAGAGCTTCTGCCTATTATGCTTGTTAAGCATTTAAGATTTTAGTTGTTATAAAGTACTCTAGGGATTAATAATTAGAGTAGACTTAGATCTGTTTTGTAACTAAGGTAAGTTTAGCTCTCTACTTATTAAAGGCTTATAAAATCACAAACAACTCCTTATTATGTATTTCCTAATTAAGTTTAGCTCTAGAGAGTACTTGGCTGTAGAATGCTACAGGGTACTACTTATTATTAGGGTGCTGCTGTAACAAAACCCTAGCAACAACTCTATTAGAGGCGTTAGTTTTAATCTTTGTATTATAGTTAGGATTAAAATAGCATAGAGTTAGGATAGATAACAAGGCTTCCTTTAGGTTTTTAAAACTAGATTAGCATTAAGTAGTCTATTTAAATAGATTTGCTAGGCTTTGTAAGGCAATAAGGGGCTTAGCTACATAAGAGAATTTAGGTACAAATTGTTAGTAAAACCTAGTAAAGCCTAGGAACAATTTCACACTAGTAACAGTAGTAGGAGGGATCTAGTTCCTAAGGGCTTGTACCTTCTTAGAGTCTACTTTAATTCCTTTGTTAGTTAGGATGTAACCTAAGTACTTAGTATAGGTAACATAGAACTTGCTCTTCTTAATGTCTACTTATAATCTAGTAATACAGAGTTAATTAAGTACTAGCTTAACATGTTGTTTATAGGTTACAAGGTCTTTAGAGTAGATAAGGATGTTATCTAGATATACAATACAGAAGTTGTCTAGATATTTAATAAGAACATTATTTATATATTGTTAATAAGTAGCTGGTCTATTACATAGCCTAAAGGGTAGAACCTTGCACTTATAACTACTGTAACGTGTACAGAACGTAGTGTACTCCTTAGAGGCAGGATCTATATAAATTTAATTAAAGGCATTCTAGATGTTAAATTTAGTAAATACCTTAGCCTTAGACAGTTGTGCTAACAATTCGTCTATACGCAGTATTAGATAGGAGTCCTTTCTTGTAAGGGCGTTAAGTTTATAATAGTTAACACAAATGCGCAAATTCCTATTTAGTTTTTAAACACAGAGTATAGGCAACGCAAAGGGGCTCTAACTATGTTTAATCTAGCTATGCTATAGTTAGTCTTGCATAAACTTCTTAGTAGCTTTAAGTTCCTTAAGATTTTGTTTATATAAAGGCAAGTAGGAATTTAGTAATTAGCCCTCTAATATAATTTTGTAGTTATAGGGGCAGTGTTCTAGAAGGGTTTTAGCTTCTGTTTTGCTAAACATATTAGCATATTAAACATATTTGTCTAGTAATTGTTTGTTAAGCAGCTAAGCGTTCTTAGGGTTGTCTTAGGTATAATAGTAGTTAATAACGCAATTAATCTTGTATAGACTAGTAGTAAAAAATTTGTTCTATAGTTTTTTTATAGAAAAGTAAAAAGCATTTAATAAAAGTAAGGAAATGCGCGCCTCCCTAGGAGGTAGCAAGTTAGAGGCTTTTTAGGTTAGGATTGTTAGTAAGGAACAGCATTTTAGCAATTAAATAACACCTCTTATACAATGTATTAAGTGATTTAGACTTTAGCAACGTTAGTACTCTGCAGCTTCCTATAGGTTGTCCCTTTGTTATACGTCTTGTAGGACGTAGGCTTGTAGCAAAGGTTAATATAGGGTTATTATTAATAGAGGGGTAAGGTTGTACAACCTAGGTACCTTGCTAGCTATATAAGCTAAGATCGCTCTATATTAAGTTAGAGTTTAAAACGTTTTAACTATTTAATTCTAATAATACATTCCTAGGATCCTAGATTAACAATAATAAAGGGGCAGTTGCGTATCTTACGCCTATTAATAGTTAAGTGCAACTAAATATACTAGTTTACTAGGGTTGTAATCTAATCCTAGAATCCTTTAACTTAGACCTTAAAGGGCAACTTTTAGATAGGAGTCCTAAGTGTAGCAGACACTAAAGTAGCAATGTTAGAATTTAAAAATAAAAATCCTTAGGCACTAGTGTTAACTAAGGAGTTAAGTTGTACGCCTAGCCCTTAGTTTAATAGAATAGAAGAAGTAAGGAAATAAGGGCTACTAAACAAATAAGATAAAGAGAGGTTAGATAGGTTATATTAGTTTAGGCCTAGGTAAAGTTATCCTCCTAGGCAGGGCTGTTTCCCTTAGGTATTAGTTCCTCTTTAAAATCTTCTTTAGCGTTAACATATTCCTCTATATCTACTTAGATTTCTTATACCTAGGGACTAGGGCAATCTTTTGCAAAGTGACCTGTCTTGCTATAGTTGTAGCAATTGCCTAGGGTTAGCTCTCTTACAGGTGTGGCTTAGGACAGTGTAGTCCTAGGTGCTAGAGTAGGAGTAGATATAGGAGGTTTCTAAATGCTAGGTGTAGGCTAATTTAGAGGTAGGTTGTTAGTCTAATGCTAATTGTTAATAGTTTAGGGTTAGGTCTAAGGCAGTAAGGTATTAGGTAGGGCATAAACAGGATGTTGTTTTCTTTCTATATTATACGCTGTGAGATGCTCTACTATAAGTTTAAATAAGTTATCCTACTACCTCTTAAATCCTAGGTTAGGACTTTAGAGGGTAGGGGTTACCTTTGTCTATATGTAGTGAAACTATTCTAACTTAGGTACTTGTCCCTAGATAGCAGCACTTAGGAAGCGCGCTTTAAAAAGTAGAAACGTGTTATCTTTTCCTATTTAGAGTTAATTAAAAATAGCTTAACTTTTAGCTCTCTTATTCCCTGTAATAAAGTAGGAGTAGAGAAGCGTTATTATTTCCTCTGCGCTCTAGAACTAGTCTGTTTTGCAAGACAAGTATTAGGGCTCTAGGTATTCCTTAGCAAGCCTAGAAGTATATCCCTATACTAGAGCTATACAAGCTCGTTCTATAGGATAGTAATCTAAATTAATATTAAGTTAGTCCTAAATTAAGGCTTGCTACTATCTAAAAGTAGGGTCTTTTCTATTACTTAATTTGTTAATAGCTAGTGTGCGTTTACTAAGCCTAGAGTAGTAGACTAGGGTCTTAGACTAGAACCTTTTAGGAGGTTACTAAGATTAAATAAGGGGAGACTCTATAGTAGGCACAGGTACATCTTTATAGGGAAGGGATTAGGCCTAAAGCTAGGCTACTTTAGCCCTTAGTTAGTTAACTAACTTATAAAGATTTACCTATTCTAAGTCTAATTTAGTATTGCTCTTGCTAAGCGTCTAGGTGTTAGTTAATCCCTTAGCAGGCGCTGTTGCCTGTCCTTAAGTAGATTGTCTAATAGGTTCCTTTAAACTAGGGTTAGTAGTGCCTAACATTAGTAGTAATCTAATTTAGGTAGGTTATTAATAATCTCTAAGTCTTTATCTTAGCGCAATCTAACGCAACTTTTCTAAAGTAATCCTAGAGTAGTAAGTTGTAGGAAGTTCTAAACCTAAAGGCTTTAGTTGTTAGGAGGTCTCTAGAATCCTAACTGTTAGATAGATAATAATTAGGACCTGTATAGTTTGTAACTAAAAGGGGTCTAAATCTACTTAGTACACAATAACTAAACAAACTTGCAATATTATTTAGAGGCTGTTACTAGCTAGGACAAGTTTTTAAGTATAATGTAACAACACAGGATAATAGAAAGCTCTAGAATGCGTGTGTATCTGCTACAAGGTGTCTAGGAGCACTAGGATAGGTAACATAGAGACAATTCTATTCCTATAGGTCTTGTACAAAGAATACTTAAAAACTATCTATCTACAGATAATTCTCCTTATGCCTTTATACTGCTAGAATACAGGGAAGTTTAGAATGCTATAACTAAGTTACGGGCAGGAACAGAAACGTAAAGGAGCTAAGTTAGAGGTGAATTAGGGTGTAACACTTTTTAGAGACTGGTGCTTTACAATAACGTGTTCTCTCTGCTTTCTCTCTTCTACCTCCTCTACCTTCTCTATCTACTTCTATCTACAATTTATTATGCTAGTCTTTGATCTTGTAACTTATACTCTAATTATAGCCTATAAGGCTAATAGGAAGACAAATTAAGAGATAACTCTGTTAACTAGTGTTAAGAAGCGTACAATTAACTCAATCTACGCACAAGCGATTAAGAGAGGCTTTGATCCTGCTATCAGACCTATTTAACTAGAGAATAAGCATGTTAAAGATAGAGTGCAATCTAGGAGGCCTTTAAAACAGCAAGAGGCCTTTAAGAAGGTTGTAAACCTTATAAGACAGGATTGTTATAGCAGAGAGAAGACCTGTGCTGATATTGCTAGTAATCTTAGTTAAGATAGCCTAGATATCTCAGCCTCTACAGTGTGGAGAGTACTTAGAAAAGCAGGCTACAAGAAGACAAAACTAACAAGGAAACCTAGGTTAACAAAACAGATAAGGAAGGAGAGGCTAGCTTGGTGTCTTAAGCATAAAGATTAGACTATTAAGGATTAGAAGAACGTTATCTAGACTAATAAGACTGCTGTAGTACTCCTTTATCAACGTAGAGGATACAGAGTCTAGAGAAAGGTAGATAAGGCTGTTGTTAAGAGCTGTATTTAGGAGAGATAGAAAGGATACTCTAAGTTTATATTTTAGGGTTGCTTTACATATAAGAAGAAAGGTCCTTGTCACTGCTAGACACCTAAGACAAAGCAAGAGAAGGAAGAGGCTATAAGGAAGATTAATAAGTTAAACTAAGAGATAGAGCCTTTAATAAAAGAGAGGTAGGAGCTTACAATAGGCATAGAGAGGCTTAGTCTACGTACAAAGCCTAGCAAGAAACCTTAATAGAGATAGAATTAAAAGAATAGCAAGCTATCACGAGGCAAAGGCTTAGGTATAGACTAGTAGTGCTACTAGTCAATTATTATAAAGCTAAAGCTAATTCCTTTTGCAAAAGAGTGCATGAAAGAGAGGCCTAGTACACTAGTTTAGGAGGACAAAGCACCTGCTTATAATTACTATATACAAAGTGTAGTGTATAGCTAAGAGCACGTAGCACAGCTACTTTAGTGTAGTAACTCACTAGATCTAAATGCTATTAAGCCTTGCTAGTTCTAGATAAAGAGACATATAACAAAGAAAGAAGCACCTAAGAGTAGAGCTTAGTCTATTTAGGCATAGAAACAGTGTTAGGATAAACTACCTTAAGAGAAGATTTAGAGCTAGATTAAGCGTATTCTAGTCTATATCTAGAAGATTATTAAGTTAGAAGGAGGTAATAAGTACAAGGAGGGCAGAGATGTACGTAGGACTGATTAAGTTAGATTGAATTTATCGGGCCTACTACCCCTGACACTACCCCGTGCGCTGACTAGGGGGAAAAGACTTTTGAAATGCTCCTCTGTACCTTCCTTATGCATTGTATCAGTCGGGTTAGCAGCTATAAGCTATTTGACCACGGGGAGTATGTGATCAAGCAACTCCTGTATATGAAGAGCCCCTCCAACATTCTAGTCTAAGTGGTGTGTCGGCAGTTGAGAAGGTTATCAATTTCTGCTTGAGTCAGCTCTTCATATCTGTATATGAAAATGAGTATAAGCGCTCATTTCGTGGAAGGGGTCGATCTGGCGTATATGCAGGCATATTTGGGACCTCATGACAGCTAGTTGAGTACGGAAATTAAAAGGCGAATGATGCTCCAGGCTTACGCCGAGGAATCACGCGCTAACGCACGCTAAACAACGCTAACGATCTGCTATAGAAAACCACCGTTCCTGTGTATCGGCTCTCAACTTCTTCTGCAGTTAGCCCAATATCCTTGCGATGCATATTGCTAATATCTCTGCAGACTCAAGTAGAAACAATCATCCCATCGTGGGTCCTAACGAAGCTTGGATAGTCTTAAGCTGCTGCTCATTTGAGGTGTAGCTTACGGTGATTCGCGCGGCGAGTGTTCAATTTGTCGGTGGTTAAGTGCAGCCGAGGCAATATATAGGCATCGACACTCGAGCCAGGAACGCGGTGGCACGAATGAACACTGACTAACGACACAACACGATCAAGACCACCATGAAAGGGAATTCGACTTGATTACCGATCTTCATGAATCGGCGCACGGAGTAGGGAGATGATTATAAGAGCCGGAAGACATCACTGCACAGAGCTACAGCAAGCGAGAACAGCAACTGACAGCAATTGACCGCAACGCCATTGCACCGGCGACAAAATTCGCCTAGGCCGAAGCATAACTTCACGCAACATCGAGCACAACATCGCATAGTATCGATGAACAGGGAACATGAGGCTTTCTCTAGGGACACTGATGCCTTACTAAGGATGAGGCGCGGTGACAGTCCGTCTTGATGCATTTTACTGTTAAGGCAATTGCATATGACCTTAGGACGTTGAAAACAGGCCTCCCGTTCGCTCAGCCCTATTTAAGCAACGTACCAGTGGATTAGTAGTTAGGTGGGTGACTACTAGCGAATACCCGCTGATGTATATTTTTGCTTGCCAGATATGAAGGTACACCTACAAGTGTTTTACTTTTTGTCACTTCTTGATAATCTTTGAGGTGCTTGAAACAAACTGTCTTCCTGCCTTTAATAGTACATCTTAAGACAGGTCCAGTCCCTTTGCCAGCGAGGCTGCCGCACACACTCCTATGCCGCTCTTGTTCAATATCAATCGAGTTCTAAAATGAAGTAACTCAACATGCACTATCTTGAAGGAGATTCATAGGGCTGTGGAAAAAGCCACCATATATCTAGCCAGGCAAGATTGTGGTGCAATCCCCACGTCTTCTCCTTATACCCATGGACATCTTTCCATCTCACAGCAGAGTATACGAACTCTAGGGACCAAGACAACAACTAAATCGTCAAGAACGACCACTTGCGCCTAGAGAACGAAGCCGACATCCTACGGCGCTACCAATCTCAGACTCCGTTCCCCCACCCCATCATCAAGGGGGTGCTGTACCCCACTAATCCGCCCTTTATCGTCTTGAAGTATCTGGACAGCGAGCTGCTCGTAGAATTAAAGAGGAAGTAGCTCTTGCTCCTGAAGATTAAGTGCGTAGTTAGGTGTGTTCTTGAGGCTTTGCTTGTGCTACGTAGGAATGGCCTGGTACATACAGGTATAGCGTGCCGTTTGGAATATTCTGCATTCTTACATTATTTTTAGCTGTGAAACTAGACAACGTGTTTGAAAACTAAGGCAAAAGTAAGCAGCGGTTCTTAGATATCCAACTCAGCAACTGCGGAGGCGTCATCTCCCAAGATTCGCGATTTGTTAGAGAAGGCCATGTCATCGAGGCTGTGTTCACACGGAGCTTGGAAATGTTGCTATAGCTTCCCTGGGGCACGGCGACAGACATGTGGTCGTTTGGGAATATGGTGCACATCCCAGCAACCAAATCTACCCGCAAGCTAGCAGGAATCGCGGTCAAAATACCGTTATGAATATCGCAAACATTCGTTCTAAGGGCTAGCACAGGCACTATAGACCAGCTCGCTCAACGTAACTGCCGCTTCTGAAAAGCTCAATGTTGGAGACGCAAAGCATATACTTTAGTTGACCTATTGCCAAACTCTTCAGTCTCTAGCACCGTAGACCGACGACACTCTAGCAATGACAAGCATCATGTAACCACTGAACACATCAATGCGAGGTCTAAGTCCTCTCTTCAAACTAAAAATGTCAGCATCGTGCACCGTTGCTAGCAGTCAGATCAAACACAGCAAAAAGCAACACCAAAAGTGCGGCGGGACTGCTGCAGACCCTTGAGGTTCCAAAAAAGGAAAAAACATACAACAGCGGGTATTCGCTAGTGGTCACCCACCTAACTACTAATCCACCGGTACGTTGCTTAAATAGGGCTGAGCGAACGGGAAGCCTTGTTTTCAACGTCCTATGGTCGTATGTGGAGAGATTGATCAAATACTATTTTATAATCACATTTTGTTTCCAGCTATTCTGCCTTCCGCGTCTAGGCGTCCTCACTTAGTTGATTTTACCTCACCGCATCTTATAGCACCTTACTCAAAGTGGTATGATCTTATTAGACCTCTTTTGCAGTAGCAGAAATTCCCTAGCAAATTTAGTACATGATGAAGAGATTGTTAGGGAAGACCGCTAAATGCTCGGCTGTGCATGTTGCAAGGCTATAGATAGTTAGCGCACCTTTACCCATAGGCATGCGCGTCTCTGTGCTGGCAGGAGCAATTTTTCGTCTTTGTCGCTCCTACGTCTTATCATACCGTGTACTCTGCGTAGCTGGCTGGATTAGATTGAGATTCAACGGAGGTTGCGCACCACGATGCCGCAACGCCAACTGGAACACTACTTCATCTCCTCCAAAGTCCAGTCTACCCCTTCAAAATGTGGCTTCCTTCATCTCCCTCAATCCGTACGTAAGCTCATCTATGAGTGTGCTCAGCTAGACCGCGTTTACGTCGACCTCAACTACTCGAACCTCAAAGTCTACTCGAAGGGTACCTATCCGGAAACAGGGGGCCGTCGTAGGCTTGATACGAATGGCTGGTACAAGCTAAGGAAGCTCGATGTCGCTGGCTTGGATGAAGCTTGGGAGATCAACGAGGCAGAAGATATTACAAGCTACGGGAATTCACTATGGGGTGGCGTCCATGGTTGCATCAGAGCATGCTGTTGGTGTCCAAACTAATACATCAAGAATTTGAGGCTCTTACATACGCTGGAGCTGTGTTTCGAGCGTTTCTAGGCTAGCCCTTGGGATTTACGAGGTGTGGCATATGGCTAATAACGCGCTTTCTAACCTAAGTTCGTTGACGATTCGGCTTGATGTTCCCAAGACTCTAGTTTGGAGTAATGAATGGGCGGACCCACATCTGCCATCAGAATATCTAGACTTGTCAACAAAGTGGGGACAGTCAATCTTGAAGACCTGGACTTTGACTCTGTATCAACTTGTTTAGTCAGCCAGGCCTGGTAAGCTAAGGCTACGTGTTGTTTTCTGCACAAAGACAATGGCTGATGCAAAGGCTATTATAGAGCCTATGCTGCGGCCTCCGCAACTGAGAGACTGTGGTATGTGCGGAACTTCACAACTAGAGTTGTTGGTGGAGAGTTGAAAAGGTTAGTTCTAACATAAAGTGATATAAATAATGGGATAAGGCTACTTACTCCTCATGCAGAATCATTACAGACGCGGTAAGTATTATGAAGCATTACGGCTTTAAAAAAGACACAGATATCTCCCAGCTCGTTCAAAATGTCATCTGAAAACCCCCTTAACCAAGATCGAGACCCTGCGCCGTTTATGTACCTAGATCTTCCCCCAGAGATACGGTTCGCAATTCTCAAGTATACCGATCTTGTTACTCCAGGCGCGCACCCTCGCGAATGGATCAATCCATCTCCATCTTGCACCCTCGACACAAACTACGGTTACGATAAAATAATTAATGAGTTCATACTTCCACGCTCCAGTAATTACTGTCCAGGCTCAGCCATTGACGACACCAATTAGTACCCCTGTTGCGGAGAATGCAGGCCAGAGGACCACTCTAGAATTTGCTACTGCTCAACCCGTGGCCCAATCTCGTCTTCATCTTGCAATTGTTATTCTCCCAATCGCACTCTCTTCTCCGCTAGCCGCTAAGTCTGTCGCGATGCTATTCCAGTATGCTATGCCTGTAACAATATACTGGTATCCTTGCGGCCATCACAAAACAAGTATAGGAGCTCTAGGAAACGGGACAATCAGTGATATTTAGGTGGATCCTAGCCCATGTGGACATACCTGGAAACAAGGCCGTTGACAAAGCAGCTAAGGAAGCTACTAGATACAGGAAAGACAGCTGCAGAAGCCTACTAGCAGACACGCCTCCTAAGCTGTACACTATTGTCAGATATAAGGACTTAAAATAACTAAGGAACTGGTACGAAGGAGCTCGTTTTTTTGAGTACTGGGTTTTGGGCCAGTGTGCACCACAACACAACATGCCGACGCGTTCCATCTCATACTCCTGCACCATTACCACAGTCTATCAACATGCCTATCTCTAGTCGTAAACCTTTTAAATACAAAGTAAATAAGGTTTTTAAGCCCCCTAAAACTTCCTATACTAGAATAACGCCTATAATGCGCGCGTCCTTAGTAGGGACAATTACTAGCATGTGAGGGACCTATGCATCCTTAATAGATCTTGCAACCTAGGTTAACTACAACCAATCTAGACTATCTGAATTATACAAACGTGTAACAGAGAAGTTAAAGGAGCTATCTATAGAGTTGTGGGACGAAATTCTGTATTAGAATAATCAAGGTTGTGGTTAATTAACGCTCTTAACACAGGAGTAGAAGGATTGCATTATCTAGATTATAACCTCCTTACGCCACAACTGCAAGAAAGAGAGCTAGCAGGCTATTAAAGACAGAGATTTTAATAAGATTATACCTAAGATAAGCATTATAACGTTTAAAAACATTATGTATAAGGCTAGGTATAACTAGTAGCGTGTAGGATAGAAGCTAACGTTAACCCTAGAAAAGGAGAAGTGTGAGGACTCAGCTCGAACCTACTAAGCCACACTGCCTAAAAAGGTACAGTAATCTAATAGATAGATAGACTAAGGCTTAAATAGTATATATCTGTAACAAGAAGGAGCGCTATAAATAGGCACTTAAACACAACCTGGTATTATAATCTTAGACCTCTACAGCTAATTATTTTAGTACAGACCAGACGTAGCTCTCTAATAAACTAATAACAAATAACACACAATGCAGATTACATAACTTAGCTTATAAGTAGATCTATAAGCTTACGCCTTAGCGCGTAAGAAGGATTAACATATATAACTAGCTTATATAGCTTACAACAAGCTTTGTAAGATTTATAGCTTAGTATAGGAGAGCTTATATTTTAATAAGTAAGCTCTAGGATTTTATATAGTACATAGTCTAGTAGGAATATAACTCTCTTAGTTTGTGTTTAACCTTAAGTTTTGCCTAATTAATATATTTAATTATTTAGAACTCTTAACCTCCTAAAGCCTAGGTGTATCAAAGGAATGCTAGCTGGAAATGACAACTGGCGCAGCCCTGAAGGTCACTTCCAGGGAGAGCTTAACAAATCATCTGATTTATACTTATTCGGGCTGGTAGTAAGTGCTTGATATAAGCAAGGATTTTCCCTTACTAAAAAACCAAGTGCATTTACGCTATTCTTGGGCGTGTTATACTAGGGCCTGACGATGATTTCAAACTACACAAATCAAAAGGTGCATTACCTGCGTTTATCTGCTTGCAGCGCCAAGTATCATATTTTGGGGACAAAGAAGGGTTGAATGGGCTTATCAAGCATGTTAGTGATGAGGAAGCGAACTGCGAGGTTCTTGGAATGCTTTGGGAGGAATAGGCGGCAGATTATATCCTATACGTGCCGTTCTTAGAGTAGACAGACGTTAACTTGACGTTTAAGGATTTGATTTAAGGATTAAATAATTTAAACCTGTTACAGCAGCTTACAGCTTGTTAGGCATTAGACTATCTATAGTTTAAAGGCATTAAAACTACTTACTAGTAGCGCAAAGAAATTAATGGGGATGATAGCGCGCGATGGCATGCTTGTTGCAGATGCGCTAAGCTCTTTAGTACATAGATTAGAATAGGCGCCAAGCGCCGTGACAGATTTACTATGCGCTACCTAGGTACTTATTAGTATCAGTGATTTGGCAAGAGGGGGCCAATGGCATATGTTATACCAACTAAACAAGAAGTAGCAACTTAGACTGCGATTATAGTTATAAGACAGTTCGATCAAGACGCAGGCTGGCTAGGAACGTGTAGGTAGCAAAACATAAGCTTAGAGGAAGCACGTATTAGGATAGTGTTTAGGGATTGCGACTTAGTGCGCATATCCTAAGTGTGCCTTAGGAATTACTTAACTACTTTCAAGCATAATACTTACGAGAGACTTATGTAAGTAAACATACTCCTTTTAAAGGCTAAGCTAAGGGAATTGTTTTGCCACAGAAGATGATAGTGCGCAGTAATTATAAGTGCTAGCTTCCTAACATTGCAAAACATATATAATTTACAAAATTCTAATTGCAACGCACTTCTGTTAAGACTTAAGTTCTGCGAGACTAACCTAGTCTGTATATTAGCAGTTGTATTGCCTATACTTTCTATCCTTAAACGTAAAGCCTTAGAACGTATACTCCCTCTGGCTTAGCTCCTATCCTTTACTACGCACAACATCAACAAGTAGGGGGCGCCTAGTCCAGAAGCTTAATCCTCTAAAATATCTGAATATAAACTGCACAGGCTCGCTGCTAGAAGAACTATCTAGCAGGAACTATGTAGGAGGATTTAGATTTAGAAGGAATATAGGCTAAAGATTTTAAATCTGCGCAATTAGACCTTTAATCCCTTAGATGTCCTGCAGGTGTAAAGTCCTAACTCTTCTCTCTAGATCTCTCTAGTAATAATACTTTGTTTGTAACTCTTGCCTAGTAGAGAACAAGTAAGAAAAGTTCTGTCCTAGAACCTTAGGCACATCTAGCCTGCTTATAGCAAGACTAAGGTGCTTAAACTAATAATCTTTTAAACTAAGGGAACCTCCTTGCAAACTTAAGTAAAGGAGATTCTCTTTATACTAGAGCTTGCTGCAGCAGTTAAAAGCAGCAAGCATAAGGCAGGGCTGTGCTTTATCTGTTGTAATCCCGCTTAGTAAGTCAAGGTTAGCACTAATTAATACAATGTTCACGTCTTTCCTACAGTAGCTCTCTAACCAGCCTTCGTCTTTAAAGACAGCTGTCTACACCTAGTTGTAAGCATTAGACTTAAAGTTAAAGACATTAGCTGCATTTAAGGCTAATAAAGGAAGAAGGTATATAGTGATTTTGTCCCACACCTCCTGAGGTATATTAGGATAATAGGTCATTCGAATCATGTGCGTCTAGTTTGCAGAACACTAAGTTGCTTTAAGTTAAAAACAACAAATAAGTTATGCTAGAAAGGATAGAGAGCACCTTCTGTTCAGCAATCACACAATAAGAGCTATACGTATCATAATAAAACACTCTATAAGTTGCCTTAAACGGTTAGAGTAATAGAGGGCAATGCTCTAGATATAGCGTATGGCTTAGTCCTTTATCTTACATCTCTTTACGCACAATGCAGGAAGACCTAGTAGCATGTAATAGTCAGGGATTGGGATCCATGACTGCTATAAATAGCTAGACTAACAAATACTGTTACTAGGTCTAATAGGTTCCACGCCACCAGCGCGTACAGTAAGTTGCAAATTTAGTATCTTTTGCAGTCTGTTTTTAGCAGCAGCAACACTAGATACAGTAAAATTAAGTGCTTCTGTAGTAAGCGGCTAGGAGAAAACAAGTTCTCCTGTCCGATCCGCCGTCTGTCAAGGTACTGTTTTGAGGTTTTTGTGTCGCGTTTACAGAATACGGGGACCGGTCTGCTGAACAAACACTAACATCGCTAGCTGATTACGGCGAATTTGCTAACTTACAGCTGCACACCATATTTAGAACAAATGTTAGATTTAAGTATATCTACGCAAGCTTGCCCTTATATTCATTGTAACAATACATCAAAAGCTGCGAGATAGGGAAAAGAGCTTTCAAAATTAACCTTAAACTCCTCAAAGAACGCGCTCGCTAGGAAAAGGGGATGAAGCCATTAACTGCTGCTAATGTACAGAAAGCCTTAAACAAATCAGCCTTTGAATTGTATTAGTACACGATAAGACTATAGAAAGAGTGAGTTTGAATTGTATCTTATCTTCGCTCTTTACACTAATATCTTGCAGGTTCGCTAGAGACGTTCTTGATAAGCCTTTAACTAGAGATGGCTTTATTCAGGCACCTACCACACTGCATGTACAGCTGTACCTGGAATGGTTTGCACAATTGAGGACAGGACTCTTAGAGGACAACGTGACAGACGTTACTGTTCGCAATCGTCTAGCCTGCCTGAAACGGGCCGTGAAGCTCCATACATAATACTAGTACACTCTGCTCCAGAATGCTAAGATTGACAAGTACATTGCAAAAGTTCTGGTTTCTAGTAAACTTGTATCAACAAGCGCCCGCTCAAAGCCGCTTGCACCCCTAGTTGTAGCTAAAGACATAATCTAATTTCTTTCCACATGCGACAAGTACAGGGGGCTTCACTTTTGGTTGCGCAACTAACTAGCATTCGCAATTCAGCTTATGCTACTAATCAGTGTTCGGCCTGGTGAGATTATCGAGTCAGATGCATGGCACTGATCAAACAAAGGTTTACATTACAAGGATATTGAGCTCATTTACCAACAGACTGCTACGTACCAAGGATAGCTTCTCTATGTAAAATTGAGGAACTGTAAAGGGCATTAGGAATACAAGAAGCACGCGTGAGTTTCTTATAAAGTTTCAAGCATTACAACTAATATAGGCTAGGCCAACCATAGTCCTATACGAGGAGCCGCTCATGAGATACATGTGTCTGGTTACATGGTTTCTCTCCCTTGCCTTTGCAGACAACGTTTTCCAGGATTTGTCTTCGCACGAAGACCTTGTTAAAGCAAGACCCCTAGCTGGAAGCTCCTTGTACCAAGCGAGGTACAAGAAGGATGCTTTGGACTGCCTAATCATGCGAAATACGCGTGTAGACAGGACACTCTCTGCGGACTAGATTTGGACTTACGATTGTTTCAACACTGCATTAAGGGGGTCAGACAAAGAGCTAGGTACAAAGAGAACCTAAGCGCATATTGCTTCAGGCGTGCCTTTGCACATGCAGTGCAAAGTCAGTTAAGTCTACTCTGCAGGGTTTAGATATGCTGATCGTCTTCAGGGAGAGCGACTGCACCACAACTTCGAACGCTGTTAGGCCATAGAGGCGAAGAGACCGCGCAATACTACGTCTTAGGCTTTGTTGGAATAGACAGCCAATCAATAATACATGAACGCGAACAACGCCTGCAGCTTTACAAAGAGTCTAGCTCTATGATAGCGAACAGGAATCTACTGGCTCCCAAACCACATAGAGCTACACTGGTTTAACAGCCTTCTGCAAGGACAGATCAGCTTCTTCAAGCCCTTGAGGCTCTTAGGGAGCAAGATGTAGAGGTGATCGCAACCAGACAGCTCTCAGCAAACCAGGCCTATGAGCTACGAAGACAATTGCGTAACAGAGGCTACAAGAAGAATTAATTAGCCTTTTATGAAGGTGCAAACGACATAGAGACAGATAGCGACTAACACAAGTCAATACCTGATACTTTACAAACACCGTCCCGTTATCTCAAAGCACTGCTGAAATTTGAACCTTAACGGGAGGAAGTCGTCGCTCTTTTGTTCTAGGATAAAAAGGAGAGAGACCTTGAACTTAGCCTCAAGACGGTCCTGCTGCTGCTGATCCAACTTGCAAGTCCAGCGAAGAAGCGTTACGCGTACAAGACGGCAGAGCCTGCGTTAGATGGGAGCTGCCCTGACTGTACGAAGGATCTCACTGCGTTAGTAGGCTTTCGAAGTATCAATATCAGAAGTACTAACATGCGCTAGTCTTACGAAAGTAGACTAGATGCATACTTATCTACTCTAATGCGCTCAGCGCTGAAGGCAGAAGCAGCAGCGCAAACACATAATGACACAATTTGTCTCTATTGGAACATGTCTTTGGAACAATTGCTACTATTAATTTACGCCTACTAGAAAGTTGTGCAGTTCGTACCTAAGCCACATTACAGATTATCTAGAGATGAATCAAGCGCATTAATGTCTATGGGATGCATGCTACTAGAGCTTTGATAACTTCAAAGATCTGGCTGATTACATTTCACAAGATTATAGCGTTCCAAACAAATAGACTTTGCACACTAGCATGCACTACTGCTACAAACATGATGTTTGGTGTTATTCCAACTGCATGTGGGACGCTCATTTGCGGCACTAACACCTCCCACGTCTAAATGACTTCTGTAGACTTATTAAAGAGTGTGGTATAGTTGTTGTTGCCGCGCACTGCTTGCTCTGCCTTAGGGATGCACAGCTGCTGTCTGTCCACTTCACACAATTCTACAACATCTTTGATTTGCACAAACATATAATGGAGCATTTAACTTAAGGCATCCCCAAATCCTGCCCCTATCCCAAGTGTGGAGATCTGTTAACCTCTAAGTTAGACTTCTGGAACCACGCCACTTCTGTTCACGGTGTGCCCCTATTCGGGCCGCGCAGGGTCACACGGAAACGAAACACACCTGAGGACAGTAGTGTGTATCTGGCCAAGAGAATCCAGCACAGCTCTAACGCAAACACTAGGATGACTATGGCTGCTTTGTAAAACCCTTAGTTGGTCTGCAACAGATGGAATTGCCTTCTAGAGTTAGCAAAGCTGCGATTGAGGAGGAGCCGGCAGAGCGCGGCAAACTCCGTGCAACTTAGTAGCAGAACATAACCAGGGAGCAGTTGCAGCGTAATGCGATTGGGCGATTCAGGCGCCCAGGCGCTTAGATGGGGCTGTGTATCACAGTAGTTGTGCGAATCTAGAGTTGGGCAACAGTGAACAGTGAACAGAAAACGGGAACCAGGAACCAGTCGCAGGAAACAGGAAACAAGAGACAGGAAGCAGAATCTTGTTTTTCATATCAAAGAGATACAGCTGCGAGATATTTAGCTCCCCTATGTGTTGTGACACACGCATGTACCCAGCTATCTTTTCTGCTATGTCTCCTTCTGCTCTTCAAACAGTTGTTGATAATGCTACCTTTCAGACGACACAAGCGTGTCTTAGAACCTCAGCTAAGCGTCGTGCGGCTAAACTGGTAACTCAGCTGCGTTACTGTGCACTTGCATCTCCTATCTTATTTCAACAGAGGAATTCAATTGAGTCTCCTCCCTGCACACCAACTGTTCTGTCCCTGGTTCCCTCAAACAGTTCCTTACATTCTCAGTTATGGGCGCTTCTGCAGCGACTTGATAGATCCCCTTTGGAGCAAGCCTTGACTAATTATTAAGATAGATTCTGCGCAGAGACAACTGCAGCATCAAGTCTAGTAAGCTGCCTTATTTGTCCAGGTTTGAGCGTCTCTGAGTTAATGCAAGATACTAATGCTTATTCCCATACACCAGGTCCAGCAACAGTCACAAGTTGAACTGCGCATTTATCGCGACTCTCCAAAGCTACAGTCCAGGTTTGCTACATTGATTAGGAAAGCTAGTTAGCTATGTGAGATGTCTGAAACGGAACTTAGCCTGGAGATCTGCTACCAGGGGCACTGCTATATCTTTAATTTTAAAGATACGACTTGGGCCCAACAGAGTCCCTTACAGGGGCGGGCGCAAGAGTCGTAGAAAGTGATAGGAGCCAGATTTCTAGAAGGCAATTCTAAGTAGTCAGTGTTGAAATCTTAGAATTAATAGAACACTGCTTGCACTAACGACCTAATCCTTGTGTATTGTTAGGTTAAATTCGTCCTGTGAAATGCCGTCCATTCAGTGACGGTAATGATACACGACTAGCGAGTTGCAGGGCCAATGCCAAGCAGAGACCCCGCACTAGAGTAGCGCAGACCAAACAATCTCAGGTTTAAGAGAGCCCTTACCACTATAATGCGTTGAGTGCTGCAGGGTGCATCGCAAGAAGAAGTCCAGAAGACGATAGGACTTACCAACGTCTAATGGACAAGCTTTCTGGTATGCCAACCGCTGCTTGTCTCTTCACTCCTGACCTGTGCAGAACATAACCTGCGACCTAGCCTTGTCATGTGTCGCAGCTCACCCAAAGTCTCAATAGGTTAAATACACAGCGCGTAAGAAGATGGAAGTTATCAATTAGGTTAACAAAAGACTTGCTGAAGAAGGAATACAGGCGCTGGACAACAGCGTCATTAAGTGGAGGATGCATTAGGTTGTGCGAGACGTCCTGAAGAAGGGAACAGTCAGCCCTGGCAAGTAGCTGTGTGCTCTCAAGGAGAGGCAAGCATTGACAGCTGGATAGGTTCACCGTCTGAAAGTGACAAACTTACCACAGATACCCTTTAATTGTTGACATCGCGTACATACAATCCTATCCAGGATGTCTAAATCCATATCGCATACTGCATCAGAAGCGAAAACCCTACACGCAATTATAGAAAACCAGCAGTAAACATACCACAGAGTTCTGGGAACCTCTGCTATAGTTCTAGCGTGGACAGCAAAGGCAGCCTGGGTACAGAGTTTAGGTTCCTGTTTTCTGTAAACAGAATCCTGTAAACAGAACCCTGTCTTTAGTTTCTAGACCTAGGCTGCACTGCCATCAGACAGAAAAATTCGTCCCTTACGTCTAATAGAGGTCAGCAAATAGCTGCTGCATTGTCCAACTCTGAATACTTCAGGCCCTTTCCTGCCTTCCATTATCCTCTGTCTTCTAAGTGCTTGCGTACTTAATACATTATTCACACAACATCTATGCTTATATCTATACTTATATCCACACGTTGTCTATCCTTACAATGACATACAATTGCTGCATATATGCTGAGGTTCTTTCTGCACTGCCCCCTCTCTGTCCCAACATCAACTCTTACGATAAGCCGCAGGACGAAGAACTTGGCCTATGGCAACCTGCACCACGCCTCCAAGTAGCAATACCAGAACTTGACATGAAGGCTTCTACGCTGCTTGCATAAAGAAGTTGATTGCGTCCTAAGGCCTACTATATCCTGGAACCTGTGGCTACCCTGGAGAGCTTGACATAGCTTAAAGATCGTTGCATTGCCCTTGTGAAGAGAGAGTTGACCATTGCATGCTTGAAAGCTATTAATCGTCCAGCAGAAACGATTCCCTAGGCCGACTATATTAATTCTCATCAGGCTCTCCTCTATGAACACTACAACCTGATACTGGCCTCTCTGTCTCCAGATGCTTCCTTGGATGTACATGCTATTCTAATCAAACATCACCTGCCACGCTGTATGTGGTCCAACGGCATGCAACCATTGTTAGGTGTGCTGCAGGACTGGTCCAGCATTCGTGATATGGACCAGGCACAGAAATTTCGCGAGCACATGCGTGATTTCATTGTAATAGCTTACGCTCTGGTTGCCCTTCTCTACGAAACAGCGCCTGTCTTTAAGGATTTGTAGGCCCTGTACCTGAGCCACCTAAGCTGATATTGTGCCAGCGTTGAGAAAGACGTTGGCGAGCAAGAATACTAGCAAGCGTTGGCGGAGTCCTGGCATACACAGCTGTTTACAATTGGTACGCCCTTTGGTGAACTATACTATTCGGTTTCAGATACCCCAGGGCTAGATCCTGCGGTGCAGCTATTGCGCCTGGCTCAATCAGTGATGTTAGCTCAACCACCTCCAGCAAGCCAGCATGGTCTACTGTGCGCATTAAGTTGTACTTCGCACATTTTGAACCTACCCTCAATTAACTCTAACTTCATTGGTCTGCACAGACTCCTTGCTGAAGCGCGCTTTTATGAAAAACAACGTCAGAAAGTAGCAGGATCAGCAACCTCTCTAGACTGGATGTCAATCAATGTTGACTTTCTGGTTAAGTTCTTGATGCAAATGAGACGGTTTTTGTCTTTGTTTAGAGAAGCTGTAGAAACAAGCTTTTAAGATAACAAGAACGCGTGGGACTAACTCACTTGCAACGCTATCATTAACATAGCGGGTTGGTTTGAATATGGGGCCAATAACGCGGCTCTGACATATGCCTTCGCTTCGCAGCACAACCAGGCTCCTATTAACCTTGAAGGGGTATTGGCCCCTTTGACGCTGTTATCGAGAGAATTATACAAGTCTCTCCTGCTACCAGAGCGCAAAAGTGAAGCGATGCTCAGCGCGCTTTGTTCAAATCCAGTGTTCTAGAAAAATCTTGGGCTTACAATGGACATGCTGTCAACAGTCTTGGGTCAAACAGAGGCTCATTTGGATCCCTATATCCACATCATAGCGACTTTCTTTAATGCCGTAGCTGCCATAAAGCATACCTCTTACCTAATGGATAGCGTGCCTTGGGCCGCGTTTGTCCAATATCTTAATAGCAAGATAGAACACACTGAACAGGATCTGGCTAGAGATGAGGTACACAGCTGCATTGTGGAGCCTATGTTTCAGGCGGAACAAGGTCTGACACTGTTACCAGAAGATCTCATGATGCGAGGATTACTCTAGACAGAACAGTACTTCCCAGAGGACTGGTTTGACCAAGACCAAGAAAAGAGGGGAGAAAGTGAACAAGACATTACAAAACGCTGCAATACACAGTTGTTAAAGCTTGGTTACAAGCTCAGTCAGGTATGTTTACACGGTTATATAGAGACGTCCGCCTTAGCTTACCAAATCAGCACAACCTCTGGATATCTTACAAAGCTACTCAAACCCGCTTCATTCAGATCGACAAGAGCATTGAACTCAGGGCATGGGTTATAATAGACTCTGTCTAGACTTCAGGGCTATGACAACAGCCTGTTCATAGAATAGCTACAAATAGACAATGAATTTATTTATATCTATAGTTTCTGAAACTGCTTCCTTCCCAAAGGAAACAAACTGCAATCAATGTATCACGCTCAGCTAAACCTAACAGATCTCAGGTCCCTATTTGGTGAGTTCTTTAACTCTCGCCTGTAAATGTTGTTTTAGAATATCTGCATCTATCTGGAGTGCAGGATTGAAACTAGACACAGATGCTTCAGCGATCGTTTGTGAAATGAGCTTGGAGAGCTCTTCCTTAGTTTTTGGGAGATAGGGAGCCAGCTTAGTTTGGTACGTAGCCACTAGAATGAGTATCATCTTGAAACGCCTTGTTCTTGTCAAATCAGATGGCGACACAGAGAAGTAAGCGACTTACTCATGAATCGCATATTCTATATTGTATTAACATCCTCCACATGAGCCTCCGTCTGGGGGATGAATTCAAGCAGACAGTCTGGCGCACTGAAAAGCGCTATGTATGCATTTGGAAGTCATTTTGATCAGCTTACGTTGGATTTCTCCTAAGTTCGCTATCTCTGCGGTCCTGAAGATGATTTTGAGATCTTTTGCAATAGTTAGGTACGGGACAATTGCCATGCAGTGCTGTTTGTGGTACTCCTTGCAGAGTTTGGCAACGTAAATGTCTATTGATGTATTATCCTTATCTTTCAGACGAAATGACAGGGGGTGAATGCCCTTCCACTTCTCCTGCAGTGAATAGTTATGGTATTTGAGAATCTTGACAACCTCGTCTAACTGGCGAATTCAGAGTCCTGAGTACCTGGGCATTGCATATAGTACATTAAAGGTATGTCTGGAACAGAGCTGAAGAGCGATGCGTTCTCTGAAAATAGCCATTGGCTTATAGACCATGCAATTCGACTCATAGAGGTACGTTCGGTCCTCGCTGAAAGTGAATTTGAGCTACTCTTTTTGTATCTGATGAGAGTAGTCTAAGGCGCTGAGACCTGCCAGATCCTTAAGTACCACAACAAAGCCAATGAGAGAGGACTGCTCTCCGTATAAACGGCAGGCAAGAGTTGATAATTTTTGGCCAGACTTACAGTCTGGACAGGTAGGTTTGCTACTTGTTAGAGTAGCTGCCTCGAGATAACGCATTCGCCTATCGACATTGCGAAACTGCTCTAATACTTGTTGAAGCAGCATAGCGGTATTGCAGTTTTCAGCCTAGATTTGTTAAAGTCAAGAGATTATGTCCTTAAGTTGTATGGATTTCCTAGAAGGCTCAGCTCTGCTTTTTCAGCCGTTGTACTTATTCGAACTTACTTGGATGGCTCTACTAGCTCGTAACTGCAATCAAAACCATGGTCCACGCAGGGTTTGCATGGAATATTGCCATTGCATTTCTGCTTGCGCGAGCGGCAATTGTTGCAAGCTTGTGCTATTTGGCGCGACTTCTCTCATAGGACTGCACTGTTTTTGGAGTGTGACATTCTTGCTGGAGCAAAGTATTGAAAGATCTGTAGAGATCTATGATTCAGGCGCAGCGCGGTGTTCTATTAATTTTATAAATTAAGTCTGGTGCGGACGTCCCTGGAGATCTGTGAATTAAGCCTAGCGTCAGTACCGTGCACGGACTCGTGATGCGCATGGACGCGTGATGCGCACCCCACCAATTTTAGATAGTACTTTGCACCTACCTATTGCTTAACACCACAATGCCTGTAAAAGAAGCCCTTGCAGAGATAGCTTAATTAAGACTAGGAGAATAATTCTTATACTAAGCTCTTACTAAAAATATAGTTGTTGCTAGTTAACTTTAACGCGTTAGCACTAAGGTTAAACTAAGTCCTATAACACTAAGTTAAAGTGCTAATAACTATTACACCTACGCAATAAGGTAGAGCTTCTACAGTACATTAAACAACTTACAGAGAGACACTTAATGCCTACTAGGCAGATAATTATTAATTTTACAACTCCTCTGTGTGCATGGCTGCCCTTAGATAGATAGGTTACTCGCTTCCTGCATTGTCACTACAACACTCTCTCTACAGCCTGGACCACCCTTATAGAAACTAATCAGCACAAAGCTAATTTAGCAGCAAAGTACAGCTTATACTTTAAGCTTCTACACTAAAAGATAGCAGAGTATAACGTACAGCCTAAGAACATATATAATATAGATAAGAAGGGCTTTATAATAGGAGTTAGTAGCAGGAGCAAGAGAGTGTTTAATAAGGTATTATTTAGCAAGAGGCAGTTTAAACAGTTACTCTATAATAGCAATTGTTAGTAGGTAACAGTAATAGCTGCTATATATAGTAATAGATCTTATCTTCCCTTAGGCATTATCTTTCTAGCTGCTAGTTGTGCTGTACAGGCAAGCTAGGTACACTTAATTAATCTAAAAGCACTCTATCTACTTCACCACGTTACCTAATAGATAGATAGATAACAACTTAGGGTTAATATAGCTAGAGTAAGTGTTTAATCACTACACTAAGGGCAAAGCTTAGAGAAGGTAGAGGTTACTTATTATTAACAGCTACAGCAGTTATATAACTAAGACCTTTATTAAGTACTGTAATTAACACAAGATTCTACTTATAATCTTTCTCCCTATAAAAGTTGTACTTTAAGCAAAGCTTGTAAGCACTAATTCTATTAGTTCTTAGAGATAAGTAATAGTTCTAGAACAGTAAGGGTAGACGCCTAGGTAAAACACCTAACAATAACTAGGGTAATAATAAGTAGTATAGAGGGGACTATCTAGCTTAAAGGTTAGGTTAAGATTCTAAAGACAAACTTAATTAACAAGGTTAAACACAAACTATAAGGGTTATGTTCCTATTAACTATATACTTAAGTTGTCCTATACTATCTTATAGTTTCTTACAAAGTCCTATAGGGGCCTTATAAGAACTGTAGGACTTCTATAGGAATTATAGGATATTACGTAACTCTGTCTTATAGTCTTAGCTTAGACCTATGTGTAAGACATTATAGGACATTACGTAACAGCTAAGCGTTGCGCTAATCCTAGTTGTGTTATTATAATAAAGGTCTATCTTGCAGTCCTCTTCTTAGGATTGTAACACTATCCCCCTTCCCTATAATTTATGTCCTTATAAATTAATTAATAGTCTCTTAAAGTACCTAAGCCTAACATACAACAGGAACCTAAATAAACAATACTAGATATCTAGCTATAGTCGCCTGCAAGTACTGCGCAAAGAAGAGTGTGCCTTATAAGATGTTATTGTTATATAGAAAGTGTAGTAACTGCAAATACAATAGCATAAAGAAATGTAAGCTAGTAGATCTCCCTGTTCTAGACTTTACTAAAATTAACAATAAAATGTTGCAGCTAGAACAAATAGAAGATAAAGCTGCTAAGGCTAAGGAAGTAGTAATAGCTGCTCTTTAGGTAGTGCGCGCAAAGTTAGGTTACGTATAAAAGCAGAAGAAGTTCCTAAAGCGTTATAAATAGTAATAGTTTAACGTAAGTTCTTAATTTGTTAAAGATATTAAGCACTTAGAGCAACAGGAGGGGTTACTTAATAACATTACTATGCTTAAGAACAGGTTAATGCCTAGGTCTCTCGCATTAGACTAGGCGACGCATCCTCTGCCCTTAGATCCTAATGCTGCTAATACTAGCGCAACAACTATTAGCAGTGCGTAAGATTTGTAAGTAGTTCCTATGTATTTTCTAAGTTAGGGTATCCTAACTACTTAACTAGGTATTTTTGCTAATTGCTGTTCCCCTTATATGTTACTATTTTTTTAACTTCCTACTTATCTTTACTGTTAGCTTAATAATAGAAGTGCTTTTACACAGGCGTTCTAGGGTCAGCTAGTTCCAATAGTGATATGTAGAACACTAGATAGATCTTTGCATCTTTTAGCAGATTAAGTCTATAATTAACTAAGCTTATCTGCTTAGAAATAAAAAAGGGTCTAACTTTAACGTAGTCTAGTTTTTTTATTAGTCTTTATGTATGAAGGTTTTTTGTAAGGAGGTAGACTTTATCCCCCTCTTTTAGCTAAGGTGCTGTTTTTCTTTTCTAGTTAACATAAGAAATTGCTTGTTCTTAAGCTTAGCTAATGTTTTCTAGCAATTTCTAATATACTTCCTTTAGTTTTGCTACTAAGGCAATTACTAATTTAGTCTAAATAGTTGTATCTAAACTTCTAGTAAAGAGATTTAGGTGTCTCCTGTAATTCGCAAAGAACAGCGTTATACCTATTGCTTCTAATAGTTTATTATTGTACGCAATCTAAGCTATAGGTAATAGCAAAACCTAGTTGTTTTATTGCTAGTTGCTGTAAATCTGTAGGTATGTTTCTATAGTCTAATTTGTTCTTTTAGTCTATCTATCTATCTGCAGATAATAGGCTGTTAAAAGCTTCTTCTTAGTACTAATAGCTGCTAAGAGTGTAGTCTAATAATTTAACGTAAAGAGCTTGTCTTAATTACTAATAATTAATTCTAGTATGCTGTAGTGTTAGATAACCTAGTCTAGGAACACTTGTGCGAGCTACTCTGCAGTGTAGCTGTAACAAAATAGTATTATCTTAGCAGCTTTTGTAAATTAGTCTACTACAACAAAGATTAAGTTGTAGGCGTAGTTAGTAATAGGGTCCTTAGAGATTAGTAATTAGGTAATAAAATCTATTATAATATTTGTCTAGGGCGCTGTAGGTAGTTCTATAGCCTGCGCTTCTCTATACTTAGCGTGTGTGCTATACTTGTTCTGTTAGCACTGTACACAGTTCTTAATAAACTTAGTAACCTTATCTTTTATATTGCTAAACTTATAATATTATTTAATAAGTTCTATTATACGCGTTATTCTAGGGTGTCTGTGTAGCAGGTTGTTATAGTAACTAGCTATTATTTCTTCTTAAAGTTCCTCTAGTACTTGCAACTAGATATGTTATTCCTGCTAAACTTACATTATGTTGTTAAGTTGTTACAATAGTCCTAGAGATCTATTGTTGTTAACTCCTAACACTGCGAACTAGTTTATTGTTTTTTCTCTAATAAGGTTGTGTTATTAGCTAAGCGCATTAGCTCTACTATTGTCTTTGCCTAGTGTATACAATATCTTAAATTTGTATTGTCCTAGCATTTCTAACCAGCGTACTTGTTGTTAATTTAGGACCTTAGTAGTAGTAAAGTATACTAGGTTCTTGTAGTTAGTGTAGATAGTAAGTTCTAAGCAACTTTCTGCATACGCTCTCTAATATTCTAGGGCTAATACAATTGCGAGTAGTTCCTTATTGTGTACGTTGTATTATTCCTCTAGTTCTAAGAACTTATATAAGTAGTACGCGATAGAGTGCTATAGTCTATCCTTTTCTTATATAATGCATGCGCCTAATGCAAGATTTAAGGTATTAGTTTCTATACGCATTAGTTTACTACTAGTAAACGTAATTAATATAGGTAGTATAATACAGGCTTACTTAAGTGTCTTAAATGTATTATCTTGTTCTTTTCCCTACTTAAATAGCGTGTCTTTCTACGTAAGCTTTATTAGCAGAATTACAATCTTAGAGTAGTCCTTAATAAAGCGTTAGTTAAAGTTAATAAATCCTAAGAATTCCTAGATCTATTTAACTGTCTTTAGCGTTAGCTATAATTTAACTACTTCTACCTTTATTAGACTAATCTTAACTCTATATTATCCTATAATATACCCTAAGAATTTAACTTCTTTTTAGTGCTAGTTGCACTTTTTAGGTTTTAGTTATAGATCTGCCCTTCTTAGGCATTCTAGCACTTTAGTTACATGTTAAACGTGCTCTTCTAGTGTCTTTAAGTACACTAGGATGTTGTCTAAATATGCTACTACTATCCTATTAAGGTGTGCCCTAAGGACGTTGTTAACTAACTCCTAGCACGTAGCTAGTGCGTTTGTTAGACTAAACAGCATTATAAGGTACTTATATAGTCTATATCTTGTTCTAAAGGCTGTTTTCTATTCTTCTCCTTCCTTTATGTAGATAAGGTTATATGCTCCTCTTAAGTCTAACGCAGTAAAGTATTAAGCTCCTACTAGCTAATCCTGCAACTCTATAATGTTTAGGAGTAGGTAGCAGTTCTTAATAGTAATATTATTAAGCTTCCTAAAGTTAATGCAAGGTTGTAGCTTACTATCCTTCTTTAGAACAAATATAATAGGGTACTCTATAGGTAATTCTAATTATCTAATAAATCCCTTCTTAAGGTTCTCCTAAATGTACTTGCGCAGTACTTTAAGTTCCTTCTCTAATAACTAATATAGCCTCTTAAAAGTTAGGTTCTTTCCTTCCTAGAGCTTAATCTTATAATCCTAGGGTTTGTGCTTTAGTAGGGCTTTTGCTATAAGCTCTTCTTTAAACATCCTAGCGTACTGTCTATACATATCTAAGATAGCAGGAGGTGCACTGTTCTTATTCTCCTTAACTCTTACTTAGGGACCTGTAGGGCATTTAGCGTCTATAGAGTTAACTACTCTAACTTAGCACGTCTTATTTATTAAAGAGATATTATTAATCTCCTTCTTATCTACTAGCTGCAGCGTGCGCTGCGTAGGCTATAATACCTTATTACTATAGGTACATTGCTTTAACAAAAGCTGTTCCTTCTTCTAGTTAATCTCTAGGTTATGCTTTTGTAACTAGGGTAGCCCTAATATAACATTATGCGTAGCTATCACAAAGACGTCTAAGGTTACTTCCTTATAGTGTCTATAGATGCTAAGTAGGACATTAGTTACTTTGTGTGTAATCTCTAATTCCTCTAGCATAGGTTCTCTATTAGCTACTTAGAGTAGATAGGGTTTATCCTTACGTTGCATACGTAGTCTAGCTAGTACTACTGCCTGCAAAGAGATGTAGCTTAACTATGCTCCTAAGTCTAAGAGTGCCTGTATCTTTACTCTACCTATTGTTATAGGGAGTTTAATTAGTTAGTAATTAGTCCTAATCTAATTAATAGATTAATCCCTAGCGCTCTTAAGCGCTGCCCTAAAAAAGGATTAGTCTATCCTCTAAACCTATTAGCCTGCTTTACTCCTTTATAAGTTATACAGCTAGGGTTAAGGCAGTGCTACTATATCTAATTTATATAGGTCCTATTTATTATTATTTATTAGGCTCCTTTAGCTAACAACAAGCTATTTCTAGGAAAATAGCAATTAACGTGTTTGTTAACAAGGTGCATCTTGCAGGTGTTGTTTTTGCAACGTATCTAGGTTTTCTTACATAGCTTCTTCTACGTAGGAAAGAATACGCTTCCTATTTTTTCTAATAGATAGATAGTGCATCCTTTGTTATAACATGCAGTAAACAATAGCACTCTATAGTGTAGATTTCTTAAGTCTAGGTTGTACTGCAGTGCACGTAACCTATCTATACAGTATAGGTTCTCCTTAAATAACTATTGTTTATACTAGCGTAGGAATTCCTAGTAGTCTTTAATAGGTGTTGTAAGGTATTATTCTTAATACTTATAGTAAGCCTTATCGCACTAGTTCTCTAGTTCCTTATTATCTTCTATGCTAGGAATAATAAGATCTTAGCATATTTGTGCGTATACGTTGTCTAGCGTAGGTTATAGGTTCTAGTAGTTAAAGCTAGCCTATTATGTGTTCCTACGTTTCTTGCAGCGTGTTTGTTGTTCCTCTAGTAAATCTTATTTAAAGAACTTAGTGTCTTTTATTGTTATAAGGCTATCCTAACGTTACTTAGCAATCTAGTTAAGGTTGTTCTCCTAACTCTTAACTTTACTATCTATTACTATTTGTTAGTATAGTATAGGTGCGCGTAATTAGCGCTTATAACAAGACTTAATATAGTCCTTATCCTTAGAACTAGACTCTAGGTCTTCTATAAGTTGTCCTATATCCTTAGTAATAATTTCCTATTTACTAGTATTAGTATCCTTAGCAGGCCTGCTAGTAAGCACGTTAAGCTGTCTAAAGACCTTATTCTTCTAATAATAGTTACGCGCAAAGTGGCCTAGTTTACTACAGTTATAGCAGTCTTTTAACTTACTACTATTATTGTGCTTTCCTTGTTCTTATTATTCTAGCAAGCTGGCAGGGCTCCTAGTCCTTTGTTTAGGTTAGAGAGATCTATAGCTGCAGGGCTATAATAACCGCTGCGTGTGTTATTATAGATATGTTATCCTAAGTTAAGGCAATATTAGTTTCTACAGTTATAATTATTGTGCTATTAGTTGCGTAGTGCAGTAGGTTTAACGTTCCTAACCTATACCTACAGATTATCTTACAGTTCCTATTGCAACTTATAGATTTTAATATTAATTTTAATTAATATATTAATAAGGTTATTAAGGGTGTTAGTGCTTGCGCCTGTGTGCATAAGTTCTTCCTTAATTTTTAGTTTAAGACCTTGCTTAAACATTGTTATTAACGCAGTGTTGTCCTAGTTAGTGTTAGCAGCTAATTATTAGAATTTAGCTACGTAGTTAGTAGCTAACTTAACTTATTAGATGCGTTAGATTTTGCGTTGTGTAATAGTAGGCTTGTTAGATACGCTAAACACTAGCTTAATCTTAAGTTTAAATTAGTTAAAGTTGCTAACCTATTTATCTACTTTATCTAGGGCGTTGCCTGCGTTGTACTATTAGATAAAGAGCTTAATCTACTTAAATGCGTTGCTTCGCATGTAGCTAGCTACTAGAGTAACTTACTTGTTCTTAGGTACTTTCTCTCCTTAGAAGAGAAAGAAGAGGTCCTATTATATAAGCTAGTTATTAAGCTTACTACAATCTCTATAATAGAGGTTAGGTTTGTTAACGTTTATAACGCTAGACCCTGTAGTGCTAACGTTATTTATGTCTGTGTCTCTAATACCTAAGTTGCTAGGGGTAGCACGTGTTCCTAAGGTATTACTTATCTTAGGGGTGTTTAAAATGTTAAAGTTGTACTTTAAGCAAAGCTTATAAGCACTAATTCTATTAGTTCTTAGGGATAAGTAATAGTTCTAGAATAGTAAGGGTAGACGCCTAGGTGAAACACCTAACAACAACTAGGGTAATAATAAGTAGTATAGAGGGGACTATCTAGCTTAAAGATTAGGTTAAGATTCTAAAGACAAACTTAATTAATAAGGTTAAACACAAACTATAAGGGTTATGTTCCTATTAACTATATACTTAAGTTGTCCTATACTATCTTATAGTTTCTTACAAAGTCCTATAGGGGGCCTTATAAGAACTGTAGGACTTCTATAGGAATTATAGGATATTACATAACTCTGTCTTACAGTCTTGGCTTAGACCTATGTGTAAGACATTGTAGGATATTACGTAACAGCTAAGCGTTGCGCTAATCCTGGTTGCGTTATTGTAATAAAGGTCTGTCTTACGGTCCTCTTCTTAGGATCGTAACACCCCCTACGCTACCTACACTCTCTAGCTGTTAGACGTAGTCTGCTTTAAGCCTCTTGCTTAAAATTACAACACTAAGCTTAACACACACAACTACACTATATAGGGGTGGCTACCTGTAAACAAGAGTGACTTTTTTAACCTATTCTAGCCTGCCTAGGTTAACACGTTTACTAAAAAGTTAGTGTTAACTGCCTTTAAAGCTACAGGTATTAACCTACCTAACGCTAACGTAATACTCTCTTAATTTAAAATACTAACACTATTAATTATTGCTACACCTCTAGAGCAAACAGAGCCTTAGGCTGCTTTAACTTAGCCTAATTAGCTTAAGGCTAAGTTGTTATTATAGAGTATAGTAAAGGATAAGGCTAGTAGTAAGGTTAGAGCACTTAAATAGATTATTTACTAGCTCTATGTGCAATTAAAGCTTGCTTAGTATAAGTTAGGTGGCGTAAAACAGGCTCTTGCAGTAAAGGAGAAGAAGAAGGATAAAAAGAAAGTACTACTACTGTACGCTCACACTGTTAAGTAGCATAGAGGTGTGAAGTAGTAGAGTCTAGGGTTAAAGCGTAAAGCTAACGCACGTAACGCAGCATTTAAAGCCTATTAACAATAAGTAGAAGCTAAGAAAGCTACTTAGCGTAAGCTACAAGAGACCTAAAAGCTACTAAAAGAAAAGTAGGAGCAACAGAAGCGTAAGTTAAGAGTAAGGGAGAAGGAAGAGCGTGACTAACAACGTGCTATAGAGCGCACTTAAATTAACGCTTATAAAGCTAAGAGAGCACGTCAAAAACAAGCTCGTAACGCTTAAAAAAGTATATAATTGCCTAAATAAGGCAAGCGCAAGGCCTCACATCAATTGCAGCCAAAAACAACTAAAAAGCGTGGTGGTAGTAGTGTTGGTAGTTAGGTGGTCGCTCATGAGCTATCACCAGAGCCTCTATCTACATACAACAGCCGCGGCCGCAAAATCGCTCCACTAAAAAGATTTAGGTAGCCAAAATAATCGCGGCAGTTGATAGATTAATCCACCAGCTTTTATCGTGATACTAGCTATTGTACGTGGCTGTAGAGCCTCATTTTTAAGTAGTCAGTTGGGTTGTTGGGGTGCGCATCACGCGTCCATGCGCATCACGAGTCCGTGCACGGTATGCCCATAAATTTCAAGAAATAAGCTTTGGGCTTTACGCCAAACGTTGCAACTAGTGCAAGCCAGCGTCCTGACAATGCTTATAACTGGGAACACCAGTCACTAATTATGAAATTTGGTGATATTAGAACAGCTTGTATTCAAACAGGCCACATGTGCAAGCCATAATACGCCACAACATTTGAAGCTGCAGGTTGACCCATTGATGTTGCACACATGCACGTCAGACCCAACCACCCTCAAGGCAGAGATTCAAGTGCTCCTTATTCTCAACTCTAGATACTTAAAATACCCAACCCTTACGTCTATTAGACTAGTGCAATTGGTGCACTAGATCTACTAAGAAGCGGATAGTCATGTCAGCTTTCTCTACTACACCTGCTTCTATACGTAACATGGAACGTAAGCCAGGTTCTTATTACAGGCTTTGAGAGTGTTGTATTGACAGATTCCATTATCCTGTAGATCGCGTCTGGGCAGTTAGGAAGGGCCCTGCCATTTGTTAGTGGGTGCAGGATATCTGCAAACACCTGCAGAACACAACTACCAATATAGCTCGTCTCTAGTCCCCTTACTCTCTACAATCTTGCATGAATCCTTGGCACATACAAATGATGCAAACCGCGCTGTGAGTGCTGCAATACATCAGGGTGGCAGGGTGGAGCCAATAAATGCGCCAATCACAGGCAGCACAGTGAGAGTACTGTCCAGGATCTGACGGGAACTGCTAGTTTCTTGTGTTTCTACATTGGGATGTGTTAATGCTCTGCTGACGTGTCACGCGCTAGTATCTGCTTGCTACTTGCTGTTCTTGCTACTACTAACAGTCTAAAATCCAAATTCTTGACATACATGATCCGGTCGCTGCTATACTTTCTTGGCATGCTGCGCATGCCGGCAGAAACACTCAACAAACAAGCTAGTGTAGCACAGGCGCGAAGAACAGTTTCGTATCGCGCAGCTCAAAAGCTCTGCTGTAGGCATACGCTGTTCTGGCTGTCCTATAAGATCATATAAAGAAAGTAGTTAATCACCTGTGATTAGCACGATAAGTTGTAGTGCATCATGTATATAATGGCGTTGAGTTCCCCTAGGGACCAGAGCTGCGATATAGAATTAAGTCTACCCTAGCCTCTAAAAACATCAGATCTTGGTTGTATAGGACGGATACAGAGCTTTGGCAGACGCCCTACGCACAGCCTGTATGTACAAGTCCTCTCACTATCACACCCCTTCTGACCAAAATTCAGCCAATAAGAAGACGCTGCAAGGATGGGTTAATAACGATTGTTTGCAGGGCGCAACATACAGCTTATGTGGTAAAGATGGGACATTTGGAACGCGTCAGCATAGCCTAGCCACATAGGAAGTTACGTTGATCTTGGTTAATAGCAGTTGAGAGCATTGGATCCTACCACCCCTGTCTGTTCTTGAAGCTACTGCATGAATATAGATTTCCAAACTGTGAGTACCGAGGCACTGGCAATAGCAACTCTATTATTCCTGGTCGAATGTATAAATCCCTGGATTTACCCTTCTCTATGAACGAGGGTTATATCATGGTCTTACTGTGATATGTCACGCTTGCTGGGATCCTTGGTTGAGCATCCCTGGGCGGTATAATAAAATGCCTCCAAGCTTCGTTGATTTGGGCGCGTTCTTTCTCCCCACACGGAGCAATCTGCAGGTGCATGGACGTGCAAGAAAGCCACATTGAGTTTGAATACGCGAGAGTGCAATCTATATCTTTATTAGGGGCTGGCATGAACAGGATCTAATTTGCCCAATTTTTGCTTACTAGGTCTTGCGCGGTTATCTGTTTGCGGGTTCCTGTGGAGTGGTATCGCATGCGTGATTGCTGCGCCTCTAATTGTGTGACGGAGGTCAGTTCTCAGCGAATTCACCTAAAAGAAACATGGGGTCTCATTAAAGTATCCAATTGATAACATGTTTGGGTGCATCAAGACATTTCAAAAGCTCCACAGTTTCAGAGGGAAAAGGTTCGCTGAGCGACTATCCCTAACAGTACTCTCAGATTATTGTCAAGATGCGCTCTCACGCATTGCCTGTTGCGTTATCTGTCGCATTACCTGTTACGTTATCCGTTGCATTACCTAGCGCGTCGTCCGTCGCATTACCTAGCGCGTGGTCTGTTACATTACCTGCTGCGTTACCTGTATGTTTAAGTAAGCCTGTGAGATCGCATATCTAACTCCTAAAGGCAAATTTTGAAGAATGGACGCAAGACCCAAAACGCACCTGCAAGCTTATCAGATTGCTAGAAATATACCCTGCTAGTAATGACTACATTGTCAAGGTGGCCGCAAGACGCCAATAGACAGCCCTAATGAAAAGTACTGGCCTATCCATCAAGAAGAACTCTCCGGAACCAATTACTATCGCACTCAGCTGTTTTCAGAAGATATTCAACGACAGAAGCCTTTACAATAAAGTCTTGGACGAAATTAACAGAGCGCTGGATACGATTGTCTACAGAGAGCGCGCAGAGATTAATAGCCCGGTGCTAGCTAAATTGCGCTCGTGGCTTTCACCGTACTCTAAATGCCTTGGCTGGAGCGCTTCTACAAGTCAAGAAAAGGCAACTTAGTCAGAGCAGAGCATCAACGATAGTATAGCCTGGGGGACACTCTGACCATGTCTCATCGTAGGAGTACCTCAGAAGCTTGAGACGTATAATCATTACGCATGCTAAATTTACAACACAATTTTTAATTCACTCTATTAATATCGCTTCCTAGTAACAAAATGACAGGTTTCTATTGCCGTGTTCGTTTCCTATTGCACTCTTGTTGAGCACTGTAGGCTTACAGCGGCATACGCTGCGAGACACTGTTAACCTGAGCGACTATTTTGGTTTGAAATGCAGAGCGGGCCTCAATTAGAGATGCAAACGATATAACAGTGAATGTCTGATTCTTTGCCAAACATATCTTAGGAAAGCATTTTAATTGAAGATCTGACCATCAGTACTCTATCTTTGGTAATAGGAATTCCACCCCTCTTGAGCGGATCTCTGCAGCATCCATGCAATATTACGCTGTCTAATGATACGCTCAACGCAGGAGGCCAACGCTGTCAAAAGTCATACCCTTAACTAGCTCAAGTCAGCTGTTTCGTCTGTGACAGCTGGTCAGCCAATGTTCTAGGAAACTTTCGCTTGTTGTTTATTTGCTGCTTGTTAATGAGAGACAACAATATTTTGGGAAGTCTCTTACCACTTGCAGAAGCGGCATCTGGCAGTGCCTGGGACATCTGCCATTTGAATACGTCTTCTTCAACCTCAGGGATATCTTGCTTTTTAAGCTCGTTGTTCACCTACTTTCCTATTTCAGATTTAACCTCTTGAGGTACGCATTACTACTTTGTCCATGACTTGTCTTGTCTAATCAAACTACTCGCAGCTTTGTGCGTTATTATCTACTATAGTGAGTATTCTTGCTTATAACAATGAATAGTTCCTGTGCGCTTACAGCGAAAGTCTTGTATTAGATAGGATGCAGTTGTGCTGCTTCACGAGCTTCAGTTACGCTTGCGCGCTTCCCAAGCCTGGCTGACGGCATGATACTGCGTGTTCCGTTAGTATCTCCCTTGCGTGGTCACAGAGGGTGCGGCACAGTTGAAGTGAGGGGCTCTGCTAGCGTTTGACACGTCAATTGGCTTAATGATTATGTATTAAGAGAATCTTGAGAGCGGGGCTGTTGTGTGGCGTGATAAGAGGCTCTACATGATGTCACGGGATAGGATAATGATTGGACCTTGCGGAAATTGCTTCCTAGGGATCATTGTATATCCTGGGCTGTTGCGGCGTCCAGCGGCAAAATAACGGAGGCTTGTTATTGTTGTATTGCTAAATAGGGAGTTAGATTTGCGTGAATTTCTGTGGCTTGCAGATTACATTGACCTCAACCTTGCATACGTCTCATGCATTCAAGGGATTAGACATTATGCAGCAGGAATAGACGCTGGCTAGCTACCAATCATGATGCCCCCGTGCAAGTGGCATCTTATGTATCAGGAGAATCTAGAGAATTATAAGAAGTCGCGCAGTTCCTGCTACGAGCCACTATCATTATGGATCCACGTACTGTGTTTGTTATTGTAGGCTCATTGTATGTCAGCCTGGGCCGGCTTTAGGTCACATTCATCTTCATTCGAAATTGCCATATTGAACCCCTTAGAACTTGTGGATATGATTATGCTTTTGTCTTTCTCTTTCCTGTTATTCCTTGTACAATCGCTTTAGGACTTGCATGCAGGAACATGGTGAGTATTGCTCTCCACGTTCACACGATAACATTAGTTAGCTCTCTCCTTAGAGACATTGTGAGGATAGTACATTCGACGTCCAGCAGTCGATTAACAGCAGACAGATTCTCTCACGTGGTTGGCTCCTTTCAGCAACCCTACATATGCCCATGCGGAGTATAGCTCAGCGTTCTATCCCTGTACTCTTATTCTTAATTGGAGGCATTGCAGCGACATTTTCTACCAGGTGAGACTTAACCTGTTGATATGCATTTTATTGCTGACGTAGGAGACCACACTATATACTAGCACTTCTCCTGTCTAACATGTGCACGTACATTTACCTCTCAATAAGAGACCATGAAAAGCGAGCCATACCAGATCCAGAATCTCAAACCAACCACAACGAGATCCTATTTAGGCGATTGAAATAATTTCACAAGATACTGTCATCCTGCGTCTACCTTGTTATGGCAAAACGCAGACAAGAAGCTGTAACAGATCTACAATCTCAGATCGCTAGTATTGAAAACCGCGATATAGGAGAACCCAGACAAGAAGCTGTAAGGAATTCACAATCTCAGATCGCTCGCATTAAAACCCGCAAGAGGATTTAGTGGTTGCTGTTTCGTGCATATGTCGCAGTTAACATGGTGGCTATAGCGGCAATTGCGACTGAGATAGCCAAATCGCTCCCATTCAGGCTTGCCTAGTACTTTCCTCTTGTGAGTATGTTCGTAGTGCGGACAGGAAGCTCTAATTTGCGTAATAGATCCTATCAATGCTTTATCTACAACTTATTAATATTCTTATTGTATATTATTATCTGAACCGCTGAATTCCTCTAGAGCCTAATTGCGAAATGAATATGCCCAAGAACAATCCAACATGATGAAAACTATTCTGTGTTACAGAGCATCTCCTATGACTTCTCATCCTGCTCTGCAACTGTTACGTAAGGATTCTTAGTTAATAATCTAATCTTGAACGTCCAATCCAATACATTACTTTTCTCAACATGAAACTCTTAGGGCAAATCCTCCCTGTTACAAATTGTGAACTTGAATAAACGGCCGCTAAAGTAGGCCTCTTTAAGACGTCCAATGTATACGTTTTCGTAGTGATCAATTTTCACCTCTCGCCCAAGCATACGCACAAGTCGCTCCTGTTGGCAGCAGAGAGCTCCCAGGCCTTGTTTAGAAGACGCGAGCTTTAAGAGCTCACGTAGCGTTGGTTCCGCAAGTGTCTTTATAATCTTGTTGTTGCGGATTGTCTATTAGTGAACTATGTTGGTGTAGTTTAGCAACAAAATTTTCCAGGAGCCATCTGTGTTAAGTGTTCTGAGATTCCAAGAAGCAAAGAGAACAATTTAAGCCTTAGGCACTGAGATTAAGCCATCTTTATCTATCTCAAACTTGGGCGTGATGCGAGTAAGCGCCTTAAAAGTTAGTAATGGAAGTGGAGGTGGTGGAGGCGGTGGAAGCAGTCAATATGTTTTAGACGGCGGAAGCGATGGAGGCGATGGAGGCGATGGAGGCAATGGAGGCAATGGAGGCGGTAGAGGCGGTGGACCGTACGAATGCGGCGGAGGCAGCACAGGCTGTTTCTGTGAGATGTTTGACTGCCTTTGTGTTTGCTAGACTTACTGTTGCCTGGTATTGATACTGAGGCTGTATTTGCTGAGACATCTTGACTGATAGGGTAGTGTGTAGGCCTGTTGGAATCAATTTTGAAGGTAACAATGTATGTGTGCAACTTGTGCAGGATTAATCTTCAATTTAGGGGAAACGATACAAATTTATACTGTTAGCATGCCAACGCCAAACCTATTCTGGCGTCTAGACGTTGGTCCCGCTTGATTGCATCACTATCTGTTACCTTCTCATGACGCTACTGAATTGCCTCTTTGCCTTCTATATGGGTTTTATTGTCATTCTAACCGCCTTTGGGGCGTACGTTAGGGGCGGCAAGGATTATGTAGCATACATTGCTTACAGATTGGTGGACTGTTTGTTTAGCAACCTAATATGTGATTTTCTTTCTAGTACGCAGGACGTTCAGGCTTTTGCTGACCAGGATTGTGATTCTTAGATTTATTTCGGTGGCCAGGCTTATTGTGCAAAACGAATCACGTAAAGGCAACTTACAGAGGTTCTGCTGATTCAGGAACATATACCGCATCTTTGCATGGGTTAGGGCAACTGTCTGCCTTGTTTCAAAGGGCTCTACACCTGTCGAAAGGCACAACGTTAAATCAAAGCTAAAGGAACTGGTAAGAAAGCGTTACTAATGCTTGAGCCTTCTGAGATGACACCTGATCAGCTTTAATGCATGGGATGAAAAGTCAATAAACTGTCAGTGGTAGGGACCTCAAATAACATTGGATCAGCAGAGTGTGACTGGGGTAATCGCTGTTATTCTTATGTGTCTATGTTCCTATAAAACGTAACCATCCAACCTCTATGCCATCCTTGCAAAGACACAGAACGAATCCTCAAGCCTTGTTACAGTTGCTATCCTTGTCTTCCTAATTAAGACGTTCCTTACTTAAGAATTCTCTGCGAATAGCCTCCTTCTCATTGAATAAACAAACGCTAGGTAAGCTGCGTTTCAGCGACTTGCCAATGTCTCTAAGTTCATGAAAGACAAAGCAACCTGTGCTCTATTACACACAATTAACTTTTGCGGATGCAGGATATTTAGGTCGTACCTTTCTTCCTAATTGTTACTGTATAGGTCCTAGCTAGACTCTATGCATACGTGAAAGCTGTACTGGAACATCACTGTACGTTCGTCTTTGTCCAGTCGAAAGTTATGTAGAAGCTTGTTCAGTTCGCATAACATCTCTATTGAATGTAAAGACGGATAAGAAGAGTCCCTGTGTAAAAATAGAGGTGTGAAACTCTCTGCGTGGGATGGTCTGGCGTAATCTACATACATCTTTGATGTTAGTAACATGCACGACAGAGTATAAGGGTCTTGGAAACTTACAGAGAAAAAGGGTTAGAAATCTGCTAATACCTTGGGCAAAGCGTGTATAGTCTCACCAGTTCTGTCCCTAAAATGAATTCTCTAAGATTCTAGAGAAAGAGGCATGCCTTTGCGATCCAACAGGCGAGTGCGAAGAACCTAAGCGTCAGTGTGATTTACGACTTCGAAGCCCTTAAATTTCTGCATCTTGCCAGGCGGCAGAATTTTGATAGGGGCAGCATGCAGAAGGAAATCCTGACACACTTGAAGATATGCTATTTCCAAAGTTTGAGAAGAACGCGGTGGTTCCATAACAAAACCCAAGCAGAATACGTGCTGATAGCAAGAATAGATTTCATGTTATCTTGATATATGCGGAGACATATGTAGGAACCCTCTATAATACTAAGCAAGTTTGTTCATGCGCCATCGTGAGCTGCAAGAGACAGAACAGGACCTAGACAACGCTATCGCTCTACCTGCGCAAAGCCGGGATCAATAAGCTGCACAACACAACACCCCCTTGAACACAAGTGTCATCCTGGCCCAAGTTAGACATCCTGAATTGGATTGAATAGGCAGCTAGACTGTGCTTTGCATGAAGTAGCGCTTGCTGCAGGGTTAGTGGGGACGGCCCCATTGTCTGAGCTGCTTGCTATTGGTAAAGAGCTCGCCTTGGTGGCACGAACTTGAGATAATAAGTAGTGTCATTTCAGGATCACTGTGGCACTGACCTTCAGAGTGCTTTAAATTACCAATAGCCCTACTCATGCGCCAACCGACAAGGTCAATCTCCACAGCAGGAATGCCTTCCTTTTCAAGCAATAAATTAATGCGTTTTGTTACTGAGCATTTTTCGTTGAATGGAACACGGCGCTACCGGATCTCAGGCGATACCTCTTGCATTTCACGTGCAATATCTTTGGTGATGTCCTGTCCACAGTCAGCGATAAGCTGGAAATTGCTAACAGATAGCGGCTACACAATAAAGCTCCTCCATTCAAACTCAGAGAACCCAGCAGCTGCGCGTGCTTCCTCTGCCGAAGCTCTGTCAGGGAGTCAGGGCATCGTTCTAGTGAAACTGCCTAATAAGACGATCCCTTACACATTTTTCCAACCCCGCTAAAATTATGTGGCGGAACACAGGCACGGCCCGTGACCCTGTATATGCCGATCCTTGCCCTTGTCTGTTACGTCAAGACCACTAGATTTTATTAGCGCTGAAAATGATCCTTGTCCTTGTTTGTCGTGCCTGCAACGTCAACATGTCAAGACCTAGTCCTACAAGCAGCTTGCTTTAAGTAGCGCGGAGCTGTTGCCCTTATGCGTTAACTATGCTGCACGCGATCAACATCAGCCTGTTAAGACAACAAAGCGATGCAGTTAAGTCGCTTTATTGTGCACGTTGTGCATAATGAAATATGATACAGATCGCTAAGACTATCGCAAGGGACCCTGATCACTGCAAAAGAGCTGCTACGGCGTCGCCTAATGTGGCTTATTTTGCAACAGATGATTCTAAAAGCAAGGGGCTAATACATGGCGGCGCAGCCTCAAGACTCTTACGCTTCGGCCTATCTGACTGCTGTTGGCTTTGTACTCTATGTTTGATCTAGATGTGCCTCAGCGCGATCTCAAGAATGGATGCAAGCCTCGTCGTGTTATCTGTAGATACTGATTGCCTGGTGTGCTCAAGATCTCTCAAGTATCCTATCCTGGAGAGGTGTGAAATTTGATGCCCACAGTCGCATATTTTGTGGAGCAGCATCACGTTGTAGACAGCAGCATGGCATGATTTGATAATTGGAACACTGAGTGGTCTTTGACTGTTACATTTCTATGCTGTGAACGTGTTGCAAATGCAAGCTGAACTCCCGCATACCTATCTCTGTTCCAGGACAGCTATAATGAGGACATCTCACTGACCTACTGCTGTCAATCTTGTCTCTAATATGATGTTTGATATGCTTAACGTAGCATGCATTGCTTTCAATCTGCACATATATGCCCTGACGCATGCAGAAAAGGCAACGCCGCGGGGCAGCCATGATTCCAGCAATCATGACTGGGCCATACATGATACCAGGATTTTTGGTGTGACGCAGTTTATGCAGAATCCAGTCTATCTCACTATACTCCCAGACCCCACATTTGAAACAAAACCTGGATTTTGTTGGGATTGTGGCGACTGTAAATGTCTTATGGCACGCAGCTAGATGCTGCTCTAACTTGATTCTACTTGCAGCTATATACCTACAGTTATTCTACTGGCATCTTGATGCGTCCAAAAACAAGTGCTCACCAATATGAGTCGCTGCAGAGTCTGCGGTAGGATGAAGGGATTCATTGCAGCCTTCCCATTTGCATACCTGGTTGCAGGTCTGCACGAGTGCATCAAGCTTCTTCTTAGCCTGCTTATCTTTCAGTATCTGTGCGCATCTCAGTAAATGAATTTTTAAAGGGACCCTTGTCAGTCAGCATTAGTTCTGGGTTATTCAAAGATCGCTTACTGCGGGAGATGTGTTAAGCATTGTGGACAGCCGCTATCTTGAGATAGGGCTGTGTTAGGAAAGAAGGGCTCATAGGCTACTGGATTCGCAGCTTGCTCAAAACCAAGGACGTTGTTGAACAACCTTTTAGAGACCGCACGCTTGCTATACAGCTAAGAAACAATCATCGCTTGTGATGGATCATACTTAAGCTGACATGCGACTGTATCCGCCACACTGGGATGTATGGGTTTGTTTGGTAATGAATTACCTAGCGACGGAAGCAAGTCAACGACAAGTTTATCGTGCAGAAGACTCAGGACATTGCTTCCCTAGGATCTGGCAATCAAAAGAGGCCAGCATCGCTGCGATAAGGGACTTAAGATGCTTGAATCATCTGAAGTGGTACAGCGGCTCATGCCTAAGCGTTTTAGTAAGTGTATTCCATGCAGACAAAGCACTTACGCCGTTGTTCCCGTGTGACCGCATGCTTGATATCAGACTGCAACGCAGCAGAGAATCCTTTATCACCCGACCTTTCGATCTGTGCCTGCATCATTCTGTACAGTATTGGGCCTTTCATGGCGTGGGATGAGATAATCCTTGACTTCGCGCCTACCTGTCTGAGCACAGGCATTTGTCTAAGATCTGAGTAGATCGGCAGAGAGCACCACGTTGGCCAGACTGGTGCGCGAAGGTTGGAGAGGTTCTTGTGATTTGTTATATCAAGAGCGCTATCAGCTATAGCTATTGCTAGAAAAAGCGTCACTGCGCATGTTTGACGGTTCAAGGGGTCGTCTGCTAGTACTATCGTTCGTCTAAAAGGTAAGAGAGTGAACGTGAGAGGGACGCAGAAGTATTCACCTTTCAAGCCATTTTGCACCTCTTTTGTCACTAATTAGATTGATGAAAAGCACAACCCTTTCTGTCCCCTCCTTCTTGGTAATTAAGATTCTGACGTCTCTGTATCTTAAGCCTCCGCTCAAGGCAACATTTAGGCTTAGTCCAAAATGAAAGTGCAATAGTAAGGCCAAAGCAACCTGAATGCGATGCTGCGGGTGATCGTAGTCATATAAGTCGTGAGACCAGATGAAATTGAATAATCTAGTCAGATCTTGGATCTGCAGTCTTGGTTTGAGAGGCTCAAAGACACGCGCACGGCATGAAGAAAGGGTACCAAAGTCAAAGGTATCGAATTTGTTCATGATTGTGGATTTTAGTTAGTGCATGCGTACTGTTGCGACATTGTTTCAACGCTCTGCATAGTTTTATTGATACACAGAACTAGCCGTATGTAGTTTGCAAAAGCCAGGAAACAGTTGTGATAGTCTCAGGTTTAGTGTGTAGTTAGTAGAATCACTGCAGGCCGGCTCTCGTTCCCGTTACCTGTATTGCGTCTCTAGTAGACCGTCATCACAGTCCTGTTTAGGAATTGCACATTCTATTAAAAACAGACAAAAGTACGCGTTGAACAACTAAACACGCTGTTGAGACTGGTCTAACTTCTATGCAAATGCATTCTACAACGTCCATGCTGCGATCGAAACTGTGCGCCTCACGAAGGTTGTGCGGCACCTATAAGCGCTTGGGATCCTAGATCAGTAACACAAAGGGCACAACCTGGAATCAAGTGTCACACATTAAACCTCTAGATGCGCCTCTTTCTCTGACAGAAGTCCACCTGAAGGCCTTAGCAGACTGATTTCAGACCCAAGATTTCGACAATTGGGATTACTGTTTTCAGTTACTGTTAAGCGCTATGGACGTGTACAACACCGTTGACCTAACACCAAATTTACTTGAACCATAGTCAGAAGTCACAACAAACCTTGCATGGTATCTATGTAAGCGCGATAGCAGCTACATTGCATACACTATGATCGTAAGAGCCATGGCCGTGAGGGAAGACCTTTTTGGCCACTACTATGAAAAAACTCTAGCTAGCGTCTCGATCCTGGCGGCTATTCTCATAAGTTAGGGACGTTACAGTGAAGGCGTCAAGATAGGATGGTCTGCTGTTAAAGGATATCTAAGACTGCTAGGCTTTTGTCACCCCTTGACATTAACGAGTATAAGCAACTTAGCCTTTGCCTTGCACTGTAGCGGCAAGCATAGAACTTCTGAAGTACTATGTAGACTTACACTGAGTTTAACAAAGAGGGTTTTGGGCCCTTGTTACCCAGACACTCTAAGGAGCTTAAACAACCTAGCGCTACTTGTCTGACAGCGAGGCAACTATCGCAAAGCGATTCATTTAACCCTGCAGGCAGTAGAAGGGTTCGAGATAGCTCTTGGAGAGCATTATCCATCCACTTAAATTTGCTTGGCTAATCTAGTTTCTTTGATACAGTGCCAGAATGATTTGACGAGGTCAGGCATCTGCTAGCGATCGCTTGTTATTAAAGACCAAGAAGCTTGTATTGCACTGTTGCTGCCTCCGTACGAATTCGAAAAATCACAGTAGACAGCTGGAGAGTCAAGCTAGATAGCTTTATATAGTTTTTAATTCATTAGCATTAGCAATATGATATTGTACAGCAGTGCCTAGATCTGTTGATTGTATTCTTCGCGAATTGTTGTATGCGCGGCATCAATGGCAAGCAGGGTCAATTCTAGCAAAGAAATAAAACATGAAACATTGTGCAACGTAGGGAGTGTAGTCATCAAAAGCGCAGATATATTGGGCGGTTTCTTAGGGAACAGATTTTTATGCTCACGTTATTCCTAGAAAAACATCTCCGTTTTCTAACCTAGAATGAGAAGTTCACTACCCATTGCCACAACAGGAGTCTTCGCTTAACGATCAGTAAATCCCACATAATAGACTCTATTGAAACCTTGATCTGCAACTGCACGGCGACTGGGGAAATATTGGAACTCTAGTGAACAATGCTACAAAGTCTGGAATCACATTACCAGGAATTAAAACACTCAACACTGTCATCAATTGCGATTGTGAGAGTCGCATTAAAGACTTGGAATCTTGGCTTCAACAATAAACTCGCCAGCTGCAACAATACGAGGCTATTCTTCAGTACATCTTGAGGCTTACAAGGAAAGATGATGCACTACTGCAATTGTCAAAAGGTCATGATCTACTCAGCGATGTTGATGCTATACAGTATGATCATGCGCAGCATGAAGTCCATCAATGTAACAGCACGTTAGAGAACGCTTGATCAGATATGTCCTTGTGAGGTGTTGACTTGTCTATTTGGGACAATTGTATCTAAGAAGTTTGCAGGTTTTATTAAGGTCTAAAAGAGGGTCCTAAGTTGAAGTGTTAAGACTGTTGCTTAGATAACTGTAGACCAATATGCTTAAGGGCGCTATACCACGTGTTTAAGCAAAGTTTAACAGTATGATATCTGTGATAAACAAAGGCTCGATTTTGACATTCTGCAGGATCACTGCCACCTATGCCATTCAACTTTCTCAGGGCCAGGAGCGAAAGAGTCAGCGGGGCTGTGTAGGGGCAGTCACTAGAGGGGGAAAACTCAATAAGTTCTATCTACATCCACGCAAGTCAGATTGCATGACATGCTGCAAAGTCGACCAGTAGTTACATTAGTTTGTCACCCAAGAGATGCGAGACTTTTCCATCCATAGTTATGTACCTTCGCACCTAACAAGTTCCTAGAATTAAACTAATCTTTAGAAGCGCCGCAAGCGCCAAGCGATTGCTAAACAAGGTGCTGTAGGTTTCTATATGCTTAACACTATTAAAGCGGAGTCATATTGCTGATATTGATTGTCCTGTGCCAAACAGTTGGTGGCTTTGCTGTGCCGCAATGGCTCTGCTCACCTGCCAAGCCGCGACCACGCCTCTACCTGACACCAAAAATCAATACACGGCTGATCTAAGTCTACGGGATGCACATGTCTTCGTCTTTACATTAGCGCTGGCAACCTTGGAATAGAATTAGACTTCACCACGCGATGCTCAGAACTGAGAATAGTGAACTGGATCGTGTCGTGCAAAAATGGACGATATCGTAGTAATAAATGTTGAGAACACCTGCGCATCATCCCACAGAGCTTGTGCCGCACCCTTATTAAAGGACAACATGATGAGACCTAACGACTATTCTCCGTTACTTAATGGTACCCTATAGTTACAGTTGTTATTAGCAGCTACCTTGGTTGTGCTACGCGTGTATAGCCGCCAAAAGATCATATAAAACTTTAGTCTAGATGATGTTGTTATCACCTTGAGCCTGGTAAATGTACCCTTTCATCTACAGGCAGATTGTCTAACACATCTAGTTTATGTTCCTCAGCTTTGCCATTATGGTGTCGCTTGGGGCACGCATAGGTCTTGGAAAGAAATCATCTGATCTCGTGCGATTGAAGCTTGATCACCATAGAGCCTCTTTATAGGGTTTATCATGTCAAAGTGCCTATTATGTAAGTCTTGGTCCTTGGAAGGCGCTGTAGCGTAGGTTAACTGCCTTCTTGTAAAGATAAGTGTTGCTTTATTAAGAGTCTCAATCGCGCTATTGCTGCTGCGCATTGTTGTGAACAAGTGGCATATTACTATACTTAAGGCGATTGTTCTTCTGATGACACTGCTGTATTGCGTTACAACAATATTGCTCTTTGTGCAGCTGAAAGAAACGTCTTCGCATTACGAACAGGCAGTTCTAAATAACAATTGCTGGACATTGTTCACAGCTATTGTTATGATAGCTGGAGGTACGTTAAGGTCCAGCTATACACCATAGAAGACGCCTACTTAAAACTTCTTTAGTGTGGTCTGTCATAGTAGACCTGGCCCTTGCAGCACTTCTGTGGCATATTGTACTAGCCTTACACATCAAGCAAGCGCGAAAGATCGCTATCGCATGTAGCCTCTTATTGGGCATTCTTCCAGCCCTATGTTCTATCCTGCGTAATATTGCATGGGCCTCTGCTTCATTTGCAGGACAATACTATACTTATTATACATTACCAACATTGTTATAGTCCTTGTCTGAGGCTTGTCTATCAATTATCTGTGCTTGCATACTAACACTCTGGCCTCTGTACCTTAACTTTCTTTGCGATCAGTACGACTTCCTCGCACATCAATCCTGGATGCTGAAAGAGCTTCTTTAAGCTTGAGACTGCATTCTGGGTGGATGCTCTTGTTAGCTTCTATTCTGCTACAGCTTTGTTGCACCTTGTGAGGACAGTTGTCAAGATCATGCTTAAGTAGAGGTCTAAGATAGAAGAATTAACTAACAAGAAAATCTCCTAAGCTACATCTCATGCTGTCTGCTTATGTTCTCAAAAACATCTGCATACTTATAAGAGTATTCCTCCTGGAGTTTGTATGCACCTGAGCCTTTGCATCGACCTTCGAGTACAAGAACTTTCCAGGAAGCAGGTGAACTGGATGGAAATAGGTTGTCCAGAGAGGCAGCAGTTTTAAGGTCCATTATTAACCCTAGTTCCACTTCTGTACTATCCTGACAGTAGTTCTGCGGCACTTGCAACTTCTGCATTGTCTTCTGGCCATAGCCCAATGTGATTAAGCAGTTTGGTCTGGTTCTGATCAAGAAATATGGCGACACTGGGTTAAAAGCCTTGTGCTTAATCGCTTTAGAGACGGTAAGGCTCAGCCAGGTTAAGGACATCGTGCGCTTATCTTCCAAATCCTTACCCAAAACAAGATTGGGACGTGTGCCAATAATGCCATGCTCTAATGTTTGCGTAAAGCTGACGAATTCGGCCGAATGCTTAATATGTTCCTATTTCTCTTGATGAAGATAGTTGAGATTATTGTAAGCCTAAAGCGGAGACCTGCGCGATGCAGCAGGTTGGACAATCCTTAGGTCCAGATGAAGCCTTGGCCTTCTCCCAGCGTCCATTAAGTTTGGTTTCTTCATCCAGGATAACAAAGTTATGAGGTCGTTGCCCACTAAGGAAATCTCTAAGCCATGCGAGAGCATTTCAAGTGCCCAGCCTTTGTGCAGGAAGAACTGTCTCTAGATACCTATATATTTACAATACTGCGTGTCGGTAATGCGCAAGTTGAAGACGTAGAGCAACAAGCAAGTGTCCAGTGGGGTTATCATGCTGAGGAGCTAATCGCTGAACTCGGGAGTGGAGCACAGCATGCGCAGCGTTGTAGAGACAAAAGAATAATGCTTTATAGTAACATGACAGTGTACATGTAACATGAACCCATATACACTGTTGGCAAAATAACAGTACTTCTCTCACCTTTAGGCACGCCTATGACGCAGGCAAGCTAGAGTGGATGTACATACACAAGGGTGCGGGCCAAGACCTGCATTTGGTCACGCCAATCTCTGGCGCTTAAAAATGCGCTAAAATGTAAGGCTCCTAGCGCAGGAAACAGTAGACAGTTACTGATAACAGTTTTTGGGAGGATATAACGGACGTATGGGCTTGGATATTGCAGCACGTTATAAATATGTTATATGGCTCAATCCTATTCCTTGGCTATGTTCGTGAAGCCCCGACCTGCAGCCATGCCATACTCGGAGCCTTGATTACAGCAAGAGCCTGTAGCTCAATCGCAGCAAGAGCCTCCGCTGCCATACTCGGAAGGACTTGACCTGATGTGGAGGTTTTGTAATATCAAATACCAGTCCTCTTTTGTTAATTCTGGACCACCCACTACACAAGATTTCTGAGATCACCTCGCTAGCATCAAAGTTACCCACCCTGGCGACGAGCTGGTAACGTTCTATCACACCTGTCACTAGAGCTATCTGATTCAAGCAGGCTACGAATACTTTACTATCTCAAGCTCCCTAATACAACGTTAGCTATATGCAAGCGCTCGGCCAGATCGCTAAACTTCTTGAGATTCTCCACAAGTGTAGTGTGGAGGTCAGACCCTTAGGCAAAGACGATCTGCTCTTTTTCCTCCTGAGTCGCTACGCAGAACAAAGCGGGGCAACTGTGTACGCAGAGATTTAACGACCCTAACACATGCAGATATTCGACTCTACTATTGCTGAACCACACGTAAGATACTTCTCAAGCTTACAGTACATGGACTAAAGTGAACCAAAAGCATGCAGACACAATGCAGGACTATCTGAATGACGCCCCTGGAATTTTGGCTGCCGAAATCGCTAGAATATCTCAGGGATATATCAACGAAGCAACTATAAAGGAGCCTGGGAGGGCACTCCACTCACATACTTCCACTGAACCTGAAGTCCCGTGTACAATCACTATCAACTATCCTACAATTATTCCTTGTTCCATCGTACAGAATGGCTTTAGCTTGGCTACCCTTAATTATACGCCTTAACTTCACAATAATATCTATCTGCCAAATGATTGGTCACAGATACCTAAAAAGCTCCAGCCTCCGACCTTCTACGTTCACTGGTGCTACTATAAAGGTGTAACATCTAGCACAGTGGGTGTTCGAACTACTGTTAGGATTTCCAGAAATTGTGCATTGCTTTAATAACACGCCTAAAGATGTATGTATAGACAGAGTTCTTTGGAACACGCTAACGTGCTTAGTTCTACCATGCTGCGTTCTTTATCAGAAATCGATCACAGCTTTCTCCACTAACTATTAAAGGCGGTTTACAGAGCTTTGAATACCACGTTAGCTCTGGTTAAGAATGCTTTTACGTAACTGTTAGGCGTAATAGTAACACCTTACTATACAACTGTTACAAGGATCAAGAGGTTAGGGTAATTTTCTGTATACAGATAGACGTTAACTAACGCCAACAGCTGTAGGCACAAAGCCACGAGGGTTACGAGGAATGTTCTGGCTGCTAAGGGCAGAATTTGGGAGACAGGTTTACGCGACTTGTAACACGCTCAGGAGCCTGTTTCTGAGGGATCTTGTAATTAGTTTTCCGTAATAAGTTTCTCCAAAGGAGTAATCTGTACAAAGCCTCTTCAGCCTTTAAAACCACCCCAATATTGCACAGACAGAACTATCACAGTGTGCTATTTTGTTATTGTGAAATATTCTAACTACTCTCAAAAGAATTGTACTAACAGGCCTTGTATTGTTGATCCAAGCCAGGGAAGATATAATGATAATCATGATAGCGTGTCCGCAGAAGCGCAAGTTATATACAAAGATAATACCACTTGCAACCAAGTTGTCTTCCATTCAGAGCTCTAGCGGTTATAAGATAAATGGATCAATTGTAGTCGGCATTGTGATAATCTTAATTATTATGATGGCGCTTCTGGTTGCTGCTGTTCTTCGTTGGAAGGTCCGAGCATACAGAGCGCTCAGGAAAGAACACAACGAGGCGGCATAAATTAGTTAGAAATTGCAACAAACAATTTCACAACCACCAAAAGACTCTACCCTATGAGACCATTAGAGACAGATTTACATCATGCTCAGTTAAAAGATGCATCCAAGGGCTTAAATCTCTAGGACACGACACAAGTACAAATTGAATTCTTAATGAATAGTAACTGGTTATAAGGGTGAATGTAGTTATTGTATATGTCTAAGTGTATGTTTGGAGTTAACTGAGTTGTGTTCTTGTTCGCAGCTTGCGTTCTGAAGGGAGTACTATATCTTCTGCACTGGGTAGCGGACTTGCTGTCCGACTGTATTGTTGCATAAAAGGGGATGAAGATAGGAAGAAGCTCTCGGTGCTGTCGGTCTGATAACTGTCTGATTGAGGTGTGCTTTCTGGTGTGCTTGGCCTGTTGTTTACCACTGGAGGCGAAGAGCAGCGTCTCTTAACCATACGAACATGCCCCTTTAATAGTCTGTGTTCAAGACTCTGGAAGTGTGCTAGCCGCTTGAGCACCGCTTCTTGATCCTAAATCTAAAATAAGTTAGTTTCTTTCATCTTCATCCACTTATACAGAAATAGCTGCTTACGTATTCTTCCAACAAATCACACGGCCAGACGGCCTGTCTCTCAGTGCTGAAGATCATTGGACGCTGGCCTGGTCTTTTGATGGTGATAGTGATTCAGATTGAATCATCTAAGTCGTGCAGCTCTGAGGCTTTCTTGAATATTCCGTCTGTATGGGTCTTGAATAATTGGCTGAGGTTTGCTGGGGGCTTCTCGGCATCTTGAAACCGAATGTCTGGATTCTGTCTGATGTGATTTGAGAACAGTGTGCAGGCTTAGGTTGGGACTCGCAAGGATAGTTATGTCCACTACCGTTGTCACGTGACTGGATGGAACACCCCAGCACTGCGGCTGTGTGGCGGTTATAAGGGATCAACCGCAAGCGCGGGCGCTAAATATTAGCCAATAATCCTCTTTTAGGGGAACCTAATTTTAGCGGCGCGAAGCTGGGATACCATATTCAGTTTGCACGTTCCGTGCGCCCTGCATCTGTTCACAGGTTCCAGAAATCAGGCATCGTTCCTGGTGAAGAATTCAGTAACTCTGAGAAAGTACCGCACTGATAAAGTGCGTAATTGAGCTCTCTTTTTTGAGTTTGGCGCCCTTTAGATACCATGCAATCCACTTAGATTTATGCCATTGCCTATAGTGCAGCATTAGTAGTCTTGTTTAGCTGGAGACTGTACCAGTCCTTAGCCTCTTGGGTGCGGGAGCGTGTTTTCTCACTAGCTTCCAAGTGGCTAGTATATTCATTGGTCATGCCCCGCTGGGATGGCAGTACAAACATAACAATTGTAGCGGGCATTGCCATTGCGACACTGTATGTGGGTAATGTAGTTAGCTTAGTACTGGCCGTACCTACTTGGGCCGAATTCTCTCTCCGTGTTGCACGATTGTGCATTACAAATCTTGTAACTCTATACTTAGGCGGCGGCAGTAGCTTCATCCTAGACAAGGTCTTTCAACTTCCACGTTCAGATACTAGTACTCTGCACTGCTGGGTAGGCCGCCTTACACTTATTGAAGGATGCATCTATAGTGTTATGGAGCTCTCACAACCAAACCCTGCATTCAAAACAACAGCGATACATCTCTTGGCAAGTGCTGTAACCTTCTTCTTGTTTTTGCGACTAATAATTTAGCTTCTTTCTGTTTACGCGGCTATTGCGCTTTTCTCTATTGTTTTCATCTGTTGCTGGATCTATGAAGTCTTTCTCACTACCCACTCGCTCGCATCAGCAGCCCTGCTGGTTTTATTGTGGCTCTATGTCTGTTAACTAAGAATGTATGCGCTGGCATGCCTTGGAGCATCAGCTTGCGTTTTGATAACGCAGAAGGTTCTTTGGCTGATCTCTTGTATCTATTGCAATGTCGGATCCGCGCCTAGCTCGCGAGCTTCAGTGAAGAAATTTTCCAGCTTAACACTAGATAGTACTGTACTTCAGATTGAGGTAAACGTTAAGCGTCCTTGGAAAGTGTTACCTGGACAATATGTATACCTGTGTCTTCCTAGTTCAAGGTACTTTGGTCTCAGACTCCTTGAAAGTCATCCTTTCATGATTGCGTGGGCTGCCCACGATGAGCAGGAAAAGCTCAGAACTATTACAGTATTTGCTAGATGTCGTAACGGGTTTACACGCCATCTAGATGTACATAACAATATAACGCGAGCAATCTTGGATGGGCTGTATGGTGGCAACGAGACCAAGGCGTTAATTAAACATGATATAATCCTCCTTGTCTCTAGCGGCTTGGGCCTAGCCGCTCACCTCAACACTGCTAGATATCTCCTTCTGGCTCATAATGCTCAGACAGCGCGCCTGAGGCGGCTGACCTTAGTGTAGTTACTTGATCTACCAGGTACCATGGCCTGCTTTTCTACATAATGTTTGACTCACAATGCAACAGATTAAATTTCCTGGGCAGGGAAATTCCTGAAGATGCTTAAAGACATTAATGATTGGGGGATCGTTGTGGTGTACCTATTCGTCCCTGGTAAAGATGTGGATATATCTGAAGTTAAGAATGTAATCAGTGGCATGGACAACGTCTACTCCCATACAAGCACTCTAGACTTCGCTCAACTATTGGAGCAGGAGTAGGAGGCAGAAGCAGGTAGTATGCTAGTCTCAGGTAAGAGCGGTGCTAATAGATAGATCGAGTGGATCATCTAACAGACTGCAGCATGCAGTAGCCCACGTTTTAAGAATCATGCCCGCCGAATTGTGAGGAACAGCCCATACGACATATATGTGGTTGATAGTGTGTTTAAACCCAACAAATGCTACATAGACAAGGTTTCTAAATCAAGGTACAAGTAAACTTAGTGAATGCGCGTACATAGCACTAAATTATAATTGCTATGCTAAGTATTAAATATAGAAGGGGACCTCTTTCCTAATTAGAATCTATAAGCGCTTAGCATCTGATATATAGTATGCTATTTTCGCAGTAGGAGTTTGTTCACAAACCTTACAGATTATAGGATCAATGACATCTTCTGAGAGACTTACCTTGCAATCAATCACAATAGACGAATTTCATCAAGTAAGTGTCTATACCGTGATGTTATCTGGACTAGAGTGCACAACTAATTAGCATTCACAGCCGACTACTAAAGCTAGGTGCACACACTGCAGTGTACTGGCAGGCTGCTTGAGAGCTTTAACAATTTGTATTAAACAAGAGCGTGCTCTTTACGCAGCGAGAAACAAACAGTACATACACACCAGTCTGCACCTTCACATATGTTGGACATCCATGCAGACTCAAAATCAGAAGCTTCTCGCGGCTTTCAGACGATCTGAAGCTTGTTGCTCGCGCATGAACAATCTGATCAGCCATCTTGTAGCTGAGAATCAGAGGAAAGATGACCTTATCTTGTGTCTCCAAGAGGAAATTGTTCTAATGAAGGATACGGAGGGTCTTTAGTGTGCTTTATCTTTGCTGCAGCTCTCTCGAGCGCAAGTCGTCAACAGAGCCCCTCTTCATCATGGTCATGTGGGCATCACTGGATCCCCAAACCCTGATCCATTGCAATGCGCTAAACTGCAGTCTGTAGGTTTGCTTCTGTAGATAGTTAGTTGAGATATATAAGTAGTGTAATAGCTGACATATTCTGCTCCTATCACGCCAGTGCTGTGCACGTCCCAAATTCAGACTTAAGTGCTAAGGTGCTTACGCGGCAAACTAAGCAAGCGCATGTATGACTAATTAAGAAACTGCTACAGCGCATGTAGCAGCCCACCATGCATACTTTGTACACACTGATGTGCGCCTCTGTTACGAGTAGAACCAGCCCAAAGGCAATAATTCCAGCTACTGCTTGTACGTCTAGCACAAAGGTTGTTTGCAGAGGCAATTGCGCTGACAACCAACACGACACCAGTCCAAACTGTGCCTCAGGTTCTGGAAATCCGCACGGCGCAAACGTTCGTGGATCCTGCAGGTGAATCCTGCAGGCGAATAAACGCGATAACCCCGTGCAGCTCCCAAGAACCAGGGATCATAGCACCTGGTTCCGCTACTGGTTTATGTGGGCAGCAATTCTGTACAGGCTACAAGCGCGCAAGGCTCATACGCGTATAGCCACGCACCACGCATACGTGCGGTCTTCCCGTAAGGCATACAAGAATCTAACTTACTTGGTACCTCCTTCGCTTACAGATTCTATTCGCCATTATCCTGTACAGTCCTTACAGGAATACAGCTCGCTAAGCCCAGTCTTTTGCAACTGATACAGCATCACTGCCTGCATGGCTTGCGAATTACAGCAAACACCCCACCTTTAACTCAAAAGGACTGTACGGGCTGACAGGCCGCCTAAGTAACACAACCAATGCAAACATGTTGATTGACAGCCATACATTGTCAAAAAATTGATTGGCTGTGGTTATAAATATAGTGCAGTTTCTGAGATATTTTGTGCTACTTGCAAAATCGAAATGGTAGCTATTCCTGTGATTAGCGCTCTCCAAACCCTCCTGCCAGCCCACCTTCTGGCCTATTATCCTGTAGGCCAATGTTACTTCATCTAAATTAGCAGTCTTCTATTAGCGGTATTTTGTGTGCCACCAACGTTCCTGCTACAATAGCGCTGCTGTTGCTTTGTATGTCCAAGGGAGCTCCACATGTACGGAGTACCTACATTCCTCCTGCGCGCTACGAACCGCCCCATCTCTAGCCACCCAGAAACTCAAGACTACAAAGTACTCAAGCGCTTGGCCTTGCGCGCAGCGATATGGTATGTATCCATCCAATATTAGTATGCATTGAGAGCATTTCTCAACGTGGTTCTTGAACAGATTTAGGTACAAATATTCTAGACGTGTAGGCCTTCGACAGATTGATTGAATGACAGGGCTGGTAAAAGAAACTTGAGGTCTGTAGGTGGATCCCATGATGACTACAGTATGTAATTTGAGAGATGAAATCGTATGTAACTCCACATGACCTCCTACATGTACTAGAACCTATTATACGGCTATGTCTCCTGTTACTGGTTACATGCTTGCGACTACAGGATTTTGTTCTCAGATAGAACACCCCTGCTGCTCGGCTCCACTTCTCTCTGTGCTGTCTGTATATCACTGCTGCAATCTTCCTGCATACTGTTTACTGGGGCAGACTGGAAACTGTTTGCCCAGGCCGCTAGTTGTTGAGTCCACGTTGTTATTGCCTGAAAGTCTTGTCTCAAGCTGTCTGCCGCTCGTGTAGCCTCAGCAAGTTCACTGTCTTGTGTTAGCGAAGGACTTCATGTACTATACAGCTTATTTACCGCTCGACACGATCGATCCTTTCTTGATAGTCTGTCTTGAGCTGCTAGATTAAGTCCAGAACCATGCTAAGACTGACCTTAAGGGTCTCTAGGCTTGTCTTAGGGTTTGTGTCGCTTACAGCCTGCTTGCTGTTGGTGGTGTAGTTGATTGATAGGAAGAAGGCGTTTTGCATATCGAAATGCTGATTCAGAAGAACACTGTGATCTAGCGAGAACCCGACAGTGGCTTCGACAGGCAGTTGGCAGAATAGGTTATTTTGAACGTTCTGAGGGTGAAACGCATCTGTAGTGGGATTGAAATATAAGTCAAACGTAGGAACATCAGGCAAGGACTTGGCTATTAAAGCTGTCTCGCTAGAAGAAGATGGAGAAGTCATGACCTTGGACGGAAATACTAGTTTATTGTTTGTGGTTATTGAATACAAGAGAAATACTTAATATTTAAGCGGGCTACAAATCTAGAGATGAGAGCCTGGCAACTAGAAACACAATCCTGCGATGTGACCTTCTATTCCTATGTCACCATGCTGCGCCCTGCTAAGATTTTGGCGCAGCTGGGCGCTAAAGCGTAAAGCATTCAAGTTGAGCCATCTCTAAGAGCGGCAACAGTATCCCGTACCCTAGTTTGTCTCTAATGAATCAGTGCTAAGTTTCGTCAGCAGACTCCAAACAACAGTCTTGCTGTGCCACCTACTTGCTTGCTTAGTTTTGCACGTGTGGAAATATCCTTATTAAATAATTAGTCAAGAAAGTCAATTAGAAGTTTGCATCCACTCCACTTTTTACTATAATCAATGCCAAAAATTTGTTGGACTGGCGCTTTAGGCGGATATTGGCAACATCTCGTAGATTAGCATTAGGCGCCCCCTTTATGCATTCTAAGATAACAACACCTAAATGCTCTAGGTTATAATTTGCTGCGTTATCCACCTATGTGCAATCGTCGCAATTACCTGCGAAGATCAGCCAAGATGCTGTGCATATGTCGATTGAAAGGTGCTCCACCAAGTTGAGGTCTGCCCATGTAACTACATAGTCAGATTGAGGCCAAGGAAACCGCATTATAAATCACTCCTTGAGCAAAAATATATTAAATAGCTAGGAAGATCTGGCTTTCATGTTAGCGCAATGAGTCTCTGAAGTTTGGTGAGGCTACGGACTGAGCTGGCCACTACCTGTATATGAGATTCTCTAAATTTACAGTAAACACATAGCACCTCCTCCAAGGTGTACCTGGTATAGTCGTATCTGAAGTACATAAAGTTTTTCACTGTAAAGACTTGTCTTATCATTGTAACATTTGGGTGGTTGAGAAATTGTTGTACCTTCTGCAGTTTACTTCTACCATCTTCCTGCGGAACACACCTGATCATCGCCACACTCCCATGATTGAGACAAAGAGACCACTTGTACCGCCCCTGTATTATCTCACCTAAATGGTCTAAAGTCTCCCATGGATTTTCTTGTACAGGTGTAGAAGCTGCATTATCTGACTTGCGCGACGAGGAAAGTGCATGGGCTGCTTAAGGTTGAGGATGTCGCTGGAGGCGTTGTATTGCAACCTCTACCAGAATTTTTGTCATTATGGTAAGTTTCACAATTCTTCTGTTATTGCAGTATCTGCATCTTATCTCATGCTTGTAGATTCTGGGTCTGTGCATGCTTTCTGGATACTGAAAGCTGCTGACGCACGAGACGCCTCCCAGTGGCCACATGTTGGTATCAGGTTAACCGAATCCTGTCACGATAGCAACACTGGCTGTGCAGGGGGCGTCCAAACATAAATACAGCTGCTGCATCCCACCTTCTAGCCATTACGAACAATCTTATTACGCACAGTCTTATCACGCAATTTGCTCATCCATAAACTTGGACATGTCTACTTCTGTATCATCTGTTGCTCTTCCCTCTCTTCTTTGGCGCTGACGTGAAGCCAACTTAGAAAATACTAATAACACCGAGCCTGTTGAGCTCGCGCACACCCCAACCTGGCCTGCTTATCTGCCACTGCAGGCCAAGGCTTTTCCTGGACAGCCTTAACCGAATCTTTACCTGCAGCTGGCTCAGATCCTAGAATGGGAGATTTGGACTTACAATCAGACTCGTGGGCAGCTGGCAAATGAGAAGGATCGATGCGCAGAACTGGAAGCCAGGATCTGTCAGATATCTGATGAGCTGTCGCACTGGCAGAAGACATGCCAGGATGCCTACAACGCGCTTGACGAACACAGACAAGAGCATAGGCGACTCTGTCAAGAATTGCATACTGCTGCAGCTGAACGTGGCAACATACAAGCACAGAATCGCAAGGTCTGTTATGATCCCAATGATCGCATTTCATTCTGCTGATTTTATAGAGAAGACACCTAAGCCCTGGCACCCGCAGCGTCCAACAGGTGAGAATTGAACCAATATTCTCTTGAAGCACGAACAAGAAAACCAAGGGTCACAGACCCCTTGTGCTGTTGATGGAACTCGTCTTAAGATATGGGATGATTTAGACTTGCATTTCAATACGACCATGTAGCTGGTCGACTCTTAGTTGCAACCAAGTTAATTAAAGAAGTTAACGCTCCTTTATTTGCGGAACAATAGAACGGATTATCACATTACTAACTGTCTATTTTCGTCCATGTGTGAAATCAGGAGAATCAAAAGCAGTCATATTCCTTAGTTTTGAGATCAACTAGAAAATAATAGGAGGATGCAACATGGCGATCTTGATAGCAACTATGCTTTGAGACTAGTGATTCTTTAGGAAGCTTACAATCTTAATCAGTAAGATCTTGAGACTTATGTGTAACGTTATTGACAATGTCTAGGTATAAGAAAAGAACCTCTCCATCGAAGCGTATCTCCTATAGAGGATCCAACTGCTAAGAATTGACATCAACAGTGAAGAACGAACTGTCTTCATCAACCTGACTTCTTGGAGCTAAATGTACGCTAGTTTCGTCACTACACTTGATTAGTACGTTGATACGCTCTGTTCTTGCTAGAGTCTTACCATAGCTAATATTTGTTGTTATTGCCATATCAGAACGTATAAAGCCAATCCATCTCCTCCCTAACTAAGAAGTACACTCCTTGGTTCAGGTGTATAATGATTCTATTACTACTTGGTGTCAGTATCGTGATAAGCTTCAGCCCTAATACAATCTTACTAAGGAACTGTGCATTCAGCGTTCATTGCTCCTTCCATCCTAGTATACAACTCAAGCCTGAAGTCAGCGAGCCTCTATGTTGGCAATAGGCTCGACAGAGCAGTTCTTATATTACAACCCTCCTTAATAGGCGCTGACTTCAACGGAAACCTTGCGTGAGTGGGCCTAAGCGCTTCTAAAGCTATTTTTACATACCAAAGAACCTTTTACTGCCCTAAGATGACAGATTATTGGGCTGCAGTTCTGCGGTGGCATGTTTCTTACCTGCATCATAACCTCCTTTATGCTCACACATGGCTGGAAGTGATTCGTTACAAGTCAGGAATTGTTCCATCTTTAGTGTTTCTGTGCTGTCAGAGAGTAAGGTTACTGCATAGGAAATATAGAAATGTCACCAAATTGATGATTGATTGGGCCTGCAATGCCCCTGCATGATACTGGCATGCACTACGCCTTACTGTTTGCTTCAAGAGGCGACGCCACATTAATAGACTCTGGTAGAGCTTAGCCTAGTCTGAGGCTAGATTTAGAGAGATTAGAGGTGCTCTCAACATGCAAGTTGCGCGAGTTCACTACTTAAAATCGTTGGCTCAGCCTCTGATGTGGAAGCACACAAGCCTCAAAAGATACAAAGCGTAGTCAGAGGGAATCTCTTGTCGTCAATAACCATATCTTAGAGCAAATTTTAAGCAGTGACGACACTAAAGCCTTTAGTGGGGGAGTGATTACTATAGATAGCAGCCTATGGTGCTGACAGCGGCATTCCTGGAGATTGCAGTTACGTCTCGCGTTAATACAGGATCACCTGTCTATTGGCCACTTGGCGCATGGCATAGGGTGACTGTACGCGCGTTAGAGTCACTTTCTGGCCAGTCGGACGTCTCCAATCGCAACGGTTGACACTGTCCACTGAATACAGCCACCCCATATCATGCGTGCTGCATGGTGACAGGGCAGGGCACGTTTCCAAGGGTTATAAAGCTCTCATGTTCCTCTGCTATAGTTCCTACGATGACCAACATCTGTTCTGCTTCGAATTTCTCAACTCAAGCTCAGTGCTCTGGCGTGAAGTCAGGAGCAGTCATCGACCACAATGGTGAAGGGTGTGATACAGATACTAAGGGGAAAGCCAAGGAGAGTCTGGCGCTGATGCCAAAGCACTGTTCTAGGAAAGTGAGTATTAGTTCCATGATTCAGAAGGAGATATTCTATTAACACGCTAGATGTCTCAACCTCCAAAATCCCAGGAGGGTATACAAGTTACCTCTCCCAACAAGCGACTCGTGATGGGTATGGTTAATGCCAACCAACCCAAGCTTCCAAAATCTCAATCCCCTGCGCTGTCAATTATCCTGACGATATGTGATCTGACTCTAACAAAAACAACAGAGCCGCATCTGCAGAGCTTACAGAATATCCATCTTCTGCAATCTGAGCCATCAATCGAACTATCAAAGACTATTGTTTTGGACACCACAGCAAATCAATTGCATCCTCAATCTCCCAGATTTGTTGAAGATCCAATCATGATCTCTAAGATACGATTCTTGTGGAAAGTGATTCAGGCATTCTGTGATTCGGCAAACAGTGGCAAGGATCAAAAGTACGATCGAGTGGTACAACGCATTCAAGCGTGGGCTCATGACCCTATGATATTGCCACTCAACGAGTTACCAAATCTTCATTTGCTGCTTAATGACTTCCTGAACCACTTTCACCCTGAGGTTTCTGACTCTTGGCTCTCGTATGTCCAGACACGTAAGCAGGGTCTTTGCGGACATTTAGAGATGACTTACAGTGCGCAAGTATCTTGAGCAGCAGACAACAACAAATACGATAGAGACCAGCAGTCAAAGAAGCGAGTCAAAAGATGAATTCAGTTCACAAAGATCAGAGATATCTTTGTAGATATCGAATAATTAGAGGGCGACCTTGTCCAATCTTGTCTTCTACTTCTCTATCTACCTCAATCGTCTGACTCTGCCTCAAACTCAGACTCAGACTCAGACTCAGACTCAGACTCAGACTCAGACTCAGCGTTGTCAGCTGATATAGCTTTTGGTGAGTATCTCTCGGGAAACAACCAGGGCGTCTTTGCGAAAAGGTCGTCTGTGAGGGGTTCTCTAGTATCTGGGTGAAGCATGTGCTCTCTGAACGATCTCATGATTGTGGAGACTTGCTCATACTTCGTTCTCAGACGAGGCAGATATCTCGTCTTGGCATACTTTCGATTAACGAGGGAGTAGAACTCGGTCTTAGTAGGCCACTCTTTGAATTCGCCATCCTTGCCCTCGTTCCATAAGAGTCGTATATATGTATCGGGTTGCCGTTCCTTCTCGCCACGTCGAACATAGTTCTCAGAACGGTCCATTATCACACAGGATAGCACCTTGAGGCATGCAGGATCCTTCTTCAACATAGCCTTCCGATCTCGTAGATTGAACTCTGTCCAGAGCTTCTCATTCTCTTCAAGGATCTCTGCGCCACCTGGGCCCAAGTCTAATCCCTTGATTACCTGGAAGTATTTATTCTTCTTGGTTCCTGCGTTAACAATAAACCGACTGTGGCGGGGATTATCTGTCTGACATTTTCGCGTAGCCACATGTTTTCCATATTTAGTGATGCCATCCTTGTATGAGGTCGGCTCGATAACGTTGTCGAAACTGAAGTCCATAGCCAGTAGCTCATCAAGATCCAATACCTTTGCGTCTGGACGCTTCTTGCTACTGGACTTACTTTTTTTAGTGTTTTTAACGCGCGGGCCTTGGACATCCGGAGGTTCGTCATCTGAGGCTGAAGGAGAGCTTACGGCGGACAGAGTGATCTTATCCTTACCTTTGTCCTTGCCTGCTGCCGTAACTCTTACTTTTCCCTTTTCCTTAGACTTTCCCTTCCCCTTTTTTGCGCTTTTCAAGCTATCGATTAGCTTTGATGAGGCTTGTTCACGTCGGAGCTGCTTGAACAACTTCTGGAGCTGTACAGCTACTTCCTCTGCGTTGTCGTCTTGCCATTCTGCTCTGAGCTCCTGGATACTGTCGATTGGTAAAGCGTGAGTATCTGTCTTGAGGTTTCTGTCCTTCTGGTTGATCATCTGTATGGATCGGTTGTAGGCACATATCTGCTTAAGTGCGGTTTTGACGCTAGCGTTACAACCTTGCGAATATGGCCCTGACATAGCCTCAAGCGCCGCGATCATATAGGGCTCTGCCTTTTTCTATACCTTCTTGTGACCCTGGATTGGCTCTTCAAGTTCTGCCAGAGCCTCCTTCCAAAGCTGACCTATTCCTGGTTCTGCAGCGAGCCGTGCAAATTCTGAATAGGCAGTATTTGAGATGACGGTAGGTGGATTGATGTTCCAGCTTTTCAATTGCACTGTAAATGCAGCAACTCCCTTTACTAGCTTTTTCTGAGCCCTCCTGATATCTTTGTTGTATTTTTCCATTGACTTATCATCACCCAAGTCTGGGAAACTATCTCGTTCCAAATCTTCTATCTTTGTCAAGGCAGCAGTAAGTGTTGAGATGTTGCCATGGATGGTTTTGTAAGGAAATCTGCTCTGCTCACGTAGTCTTTTCAACTCAACGTCCTTTGCTGCTGTGTCCTTGCTGTCTTTCCATTTTGCCTCCACAATAGTCTCACAATGAGCGGCAATTCTTCTATTACGCGACTCCATGAACTTTTCATCCTCAGCTTTGATCGGTCTACCATGAGAGTTCCACCATAACTTGACACGTTGAGACATGACCTTCTATTCTTTCTCAATCAAATCAGGTCGCTTTGATCGAAGCTTGGCTTCCGTATGGTAATTTGCTCTGCCTGCCTCTAAATTGACTTCTTCCGCGTCTTCGGTGCCCGGGGTTCTGGTAAACTCTTCGCCAGCCGGAATCGGATCTCTTCGGTCTCCGCTAGACTTGGATGATTCGTCACCTGACGAAGCCGCTTGACTATTCGCCCGCGGCAGCTTGGGAGTTTTGGCAACCTTGCCAGCATCAGGATCGACCTTGCTGTCAGCTGGTGGCTGATCTTCATTATCCTCGTCGGGATTGAATGTTTCCTTTGATTGTGTCTCGGGTTCTTGTTGAGAAGGTGGGTGAGGCTGAGACGGTTCTGCAACAGATGACATGGTTTTGAGGTGTGTTGATAGAAATACGATTGATCTTGCTTGAGTTTGCTCAATTGGGACGGTGCAAAGGATGGTTGCTCAATGAGTTCCGCTAATTATCAGATTCTGATGCGATTTGGCGCACAGTAAGTCCTGCTCACTATAGCACAAAGATGACGATTGGTTTTTCGCTGACCAAATGGATGCCAAGAAGATTCTAGAATATATATTGGTTGTAGTCTTGTGTTGAGAAATGTTCAGGTTGATGATGCTTCGCTGTTTGCTCAAGTGTGAGTTCTAGGCGAACTTTATACTATGGGTTGTTCCCAAAAGACCAGGTACACCCCGTGACTTAGCGTTGGTGGGGAAGGTTATAACGCTAGATTCGATTTGTTAGTAATCTGTAGTACAAACAGTATCCACGTACATTCTGCGTCCTACAACGCTCTCAGATCGCTCAAATCTTGTGATAGAATCATAGTGTTGTACTTTTTAATGGCCTAATTAAAGCGCAAAAATAAGGCGCCAGCGCCTACTCCTAAGAAGCGTCAGCGTAAAGCTCCTTAGGTATTTAAGCAGGATGTTAACCTAGCACCTCCTACACTGCCACCTATAGTAAGGCCTCCCTAGCGCTTACGCAACGCTGTTTAACTTACTAAAGGCTTACCTAGCCTATTATTTAAACCTAAAGCTAGCTAGCTTGCAACTAACGCTTAGGCTAAGGATATACTTAGTGTTGTAGAGGATAACAACGCGCTAGAAGAGCCTGTTAACCCTACTAAGGAGGATGTAGAGGAGGCAGATAATAACAGTAGAGGAGCTGCGGGTGGCAGAGAAGCAGCTGCAGCTGTTAGTAAGCGCTCTGCTTTGCCTTGTATAGACTTACCTGGTATTACTACTACTACTGCTGCCTCTACAGCTCTGTTAAATTAGTAGCTAGCTAGCAATACTAAAGAAATTAACAAGGAGCTACATCTGCACTTTAGATAGCGCGCTTGTTAGGGTATAATAGAGCAAGGCGTAATAGCTGCAGCAGCTTAAGCTACGCGTAATAGACCTATATATAACATTACTAAAGAGAAGCTGTAGCAATAGGCAGATAGAGTAGTAGAGGGGCAGAAGCTACGTGTTGCAACAATTAATAGTTTAATAGCAACGCTATATAATAGCTGCTAAGCTAAGGCTAACAGGTGTGCTATTGTAATAGAGCGCAAGCAGATAGTAGTTAGTAAGAGCTTTAGTATAGGTAATTAGAGAGAGCTAGTAGCGCTAGTAGACAAAATAGATAAAGAGAGTAGCAAGCTGTTAAAGTGTGACTTTAACTTAGTCTTAAGGGAGGAGTAGGTAGCTGCATAACTAGCATCTTAGCAGCTACATTGTAGTGCTGTTTGCTACGTACCTAGGGTAGTTACTGCTATACAAGAGGATAGACTTACTGCTATTATTATAGCTAAGCGCTCTACAACTAGTGTTGCTATAGGTATTAAAGATTAATAGAGGTGTTAAGAAGAAGCTTGTTGTAATTATCTACTTACCTGTTAGGTTTGCAGCGTTACTAGCCGCCTTAATTGCTTTAAAGATTACTATCCTGTTAACAGCAATATTATTATAAGCTAGGCTTGTGCTGTAGAGAGGAGTAAGTGTATAATTAACAAGCCTTCTAATAATATCTGTCTATCTATTCTAATAGCAAGAGACTAAGCAAGTGCTAAGAAGAAGCGCTGCTAGTAGAAGACATTACCTACTTCCTTAAACTCTAGTATTAAAGGCCTTATAAAAGTAATACTAGCTAGTTACCTTGCTTAAATAAGAGCACCTAAACAGTGTTAATACTAAGTATATAAGCAGCTGTTAAGAGAGAGAGAATATAGAGGGACTTTATTAGTATAAGGCCTAAGCTTTATGAATATACTGTTAACTTCTTTATATACTAGAGGTAGGTAATGCTACACTTTAGTACAGAGATTAAGCTAATTAGAAGAATAGTCTTCTAAGATAGTCTCTATAATATAAACATGCTTATAGACAAGGAAGATAGGATAACGCTTAAGTGTTAGGTTAATATATTTAAGATAGCTCCCTTAATACTCTCTTATCTTAGAAGAAAAGCTTATGCCTAGAGAGAGGACTACACTAGCTTAACTTAGAAGAACTTTAACAACATCTAAAGGTATTAGAATAATATAAGGCTTTAACACAAGACTCCTAAGGTAGAGGGAGAGTAAGAGGTATTTAGTAAGGTTAGTAGCAATTATGTCTAATTACTATTATAGAACTTAACTACACAACTACAACAAAGCGCAAGAGGTTCTTATAAAGTAGAAGAATAGATAAATACGTTCTTAAGCATTCCTAAGATATTTAGAATTTTTAAATTGTTATTATAGGTTGCGTGATGCTTTAGGCTGTTAGTGTTAAAGTACTTAGTTACTACTCCTAACACACCTCCTTATCTATACTAGCATACCTACACTTCTTATACTACGTTCTGTAGTTAACAATATAGCAGCTTATCTATACAGCGTACTCTAAGAACATACAGAAGTCTACCTATTTATCCTGCTCTCTAGCGTGCTACTTAATCTAACTTTTTAACACCTTAAAGCTTCTCTTAATTAGATTATAGTTAGGTAAGTATAGCAGCAGGTACTCTAATTGTACTCTAAAATCCTTGTAGAGCTGCACTACCCTGTGCGATTAATAGATAGATACGTTATCTATTAGTAAGATGTAATAGCTAGCTGTACAGAGCAGCAGTACACTAGACTCTAGAAAGTCCTCTAGTATAGCAGCTGTTATAGCACCTTAAAAGATATAGTAAGTAAGGTAACTATCTACTGTTATTACTAGCAGTATACTCTATTACTCTAATCTTTTTATAGAGTACTCTAGCTTAACTAGCTTGCTAACAGGACTCTAACTATACTTACAATCGCTAGTACGCTTATTACAAGCACTCTTATTAATAGTAACAATCTGCTTAGCAGTGTAATTAAGCTAGAGACAAGCCTAGAAGACTTGTTAGAGAGGATTGCTCTGCTTAGTTACTCTCTTTATTGCTACTTTTTAACTCTACTTTAGGCCTTAGAGCTTACAATAGATAATAGAAGTGCTTACAAGCAGGTTAAATTTATCTAGAAGCTAGTCTCTAATCTCCTCTAGGTATGCCTAAGGCCTGCCGTTAAGGTACTCCTTTATCTAAGACTAATAGAGCTCCCTATTAAAGTTGTGCTTTAGTTAAAGACTGTAAACACTTTTTCAGTTAGTTCTTAGGAGATAGGTACTAGAGCAGGGTGTAAAACAAAGTAATTACCTAAGTAAGGCTTGTAATAATTAAAGGATACACTAAAGAGTATCTAGTATTAATCTATATTAAGTGTAGGTTAAGTTCTAAATAACAAAAATATTATTAAGGTTGTAACTTAGGTTAAACACAAACTATAAGAGTTGTGTTCCTACTAGGCTATATACTATAGGGGATCCTAGAGCTTACTTATTAAAGCGTAAGCTTGTAATGCCAAGCTGTAGATCTTACGTAGCTTACTATAAGCTTTATAAGCTAATTATATACATTAATCCTTTATACGCGCCAAGGCGTAAGCTTATAGATCTACTTATAAGCTTAGTTACGTAATCTGTTCTATGTGTTATTTGTTACTAGCCTGTTGCAGGCTATGTTTAGGAGAGTACTAGAATAATTAGTTATAAAGATCTAGTGTGCCAGTGCACAGAGTGACTGCCTTAGTAGTTACTTGGGATGCTAAGGCTGGTAAGTGGCGCTAGTATATAAAGGGATAACAGGAAGTTTAGACAAAGCCTCCTAGACTATTAAATACTACTACAAAGAAATAAAGTTTATATCTTATCTGCGTAACCTGCATGTATAGTTTCTTGCACAGCAATGTAGCTCCTCTGTCCTCTATATACCAACAGGTTAAGCACATCTCTCTAGAACAAATAGTAACCTAACTAGGGAGCAACAGTATAGTATGTAGGGGAACCAATTGTTAAACAAAGATATAGATAATACAGCTACTCTTATGCTATAGCACTCTAATAGACGCCTTAGGTATAAATAACAAACAACAAAGATATAGATAATACAGCTACTCTTATACTATAGCACTCTAATAGACGCCTTAGGCATAAGTAACAAACAACAAAGACATAGATAATACAGCTATTCTTATGCTACAGCACTCTAATAGACGCCTTAGGCATAAGTAACAAATAGTAGCTGTCTATAGGTTACTCTAGTTAGAACACTAGTATTAATAGTAGGCATTATTTTAACCCTAAAAGAAACTATACCTCTAGAATTGCTAGATAGCTATCTAACAATACAAGATAGCTATTTCTATCTTAGGATTGTATAGATATACTAAACAATTCTTCTGCTATACTATTAGCTGAATATATTATTAGCTAATAGGGTCCTAGCCTAGGGCTTATGCGCCTAGGAATTAACGCTCTATAAGAGTATACAAAACTCTAGGAACTAAGAAAAAAAAAGAAGAAAGAAAAAGAAAAAGTACCTAAGAACTAATACTATTACTATATTTAAACTATGTCTATATATATCTCTTCGCTCTTAGGAATTAACAGAACTCCTAAGGGGTCCTACCTTAGTAACCTGTCTTAGGATAGTTAATTATAAGATAGGGTCCTAGTTCCTATAAGAGGAAGAGCTAATCACCTCCTATTTAATAGAGAAGAGGTCTCTAAATTCCTAGATAACTTTAATTAAATAGTAAATAATAGGGGTCTTACAGACTAGCAAAAGGTTAGGGTCCTTCCTAACTACTATAAAAGTTACTATTAAAGATTTATAAAGAGGTTAAAGCTGTTCTTAGAGAGAGACTAGATTAAACTACAACTAGCTATAAAAGAACATTAGAGAGACTAGGACACCTCCTAGAAAATAGGTACCTAAGCTTTTATAGAGATATATGTGCAAGAGACTGCTTAATCCTTTCTAGGACTCTCTAACTACTACACTAACTTTGTAGTGTACAGTAATGCCTGCTAGAAGAATAAACAAATCTTAACCCTTAAGGAGAGTTACTTCTTCTTCCTTAGCCTCCCTAAGGAAGACAAGGATCTAGTCCTATTTAATATGCTAAACAGCCTAGTAATAAAGGATTAATTTTTATTTAAGTTAGAACTAATATATTAATTTGTTAAAAGAGTCTAGGAATAACAATAGGGTCTCTAAGATTTGTTACTAACAAAGGACAATAGCTAGACTAAGGAAGTAAGACGTATAATAAATAGCACTAGAAACCTAGTAGATTACTACAGTATAGTAGACTAGGCTAAAAGACATCTTGTAGAGGGTAAGACAGTGTCTAGAAATTCCCTGCCTCTAGGGGTAGATAAAAGTGTTAATAAGCTTGTAAAGGCTATAGATAGTTAGAAACTATCCCTTGCTAAGGTTAGCTCTCTTATAAATTCTAATAATAGGATTAAGGAAATCCTACGTAACCTAACTAACTATGCCTACTTTGTAGCACACGCTACTAAGGCAGGCAAGGTCTTAGAACGTAATAACAGGTTGTTTATCTCCTGTTCCTAGAGGAATGTAGATCCTAGCAGAGGTGTTTTATACTACTAAGGCTAGGAGTACAACAGTTCCTGTACTATATACAATAAACTAAATTACAAATCTTAAGACTGTAAGCTCTACTAGGCCTTAGTTAGGATAGGATAGTGTAGTTACTACTACAACTATAAAAGCAACAGGAGGATATACTACTTTAGTCTAGTACATAAGCAGCTAGATGCTATCCTAGGTTTAGTTCTACTAACTTATTAACTAAGCTAGTTAAAACAGAAAATCCTTAAGTATTTTAAGGTTTCCTAGGACGTTCTAGACTAGCTAGCTTTATTAGTTAAACCTAACAGATTTAGTAGAGTAGACTCTAGACTAAGAGGGATAGTATACAGCTCTTAACAGGTAACGTTATCTATATAAAATAGAGGACAGCTAAATTAAGGTGCTAGCATTAGCACACTAACAGCAACTAGTAATAGCTAGTATTATCCTAACTCTATATCTTCTCTAAGAAACTTTAAACTCCTAGGACTAGACTACACAGAGGTGCTAAGTCTAGATTATATTAATAGCTAAGATATTATCCTTAGAGCTTATTCTACTAAGTCCTTAGTTAGCGCAGCTACTAGGTTACAAAAACTATTAGAGAGACTAGTTAACTAAGTTCTTAATAAGACGTAAGGCAGAAACGTACAAAAGCAATTATCTAATACTAACCCTCTACTAAGCAAAGAATTAACAGAGTAGCTATATAGCTAAGTAAGGGAAGATTAAGTCTAAAGGGACCTCTAGCCTAGTGTTACTAAGGTGCTAGAGGACCCTTTCACTATCCTGTTCTAGAGCAGACCCTATAATAATCTATACCCTGTTGTTAGACTACTACTACAAGGAAGAGTTATAGAGGACATACCTATAACTGTCCCTAGAGGAAAGTGTAAGGGCACTGTAGGCAGGTAATTAAGCAGAGCGAGATAGGACGAATAATAGATAATATTTAAGAGATAAGATAAGACAAATCCTTAAGGGGTAAGTCTTAAGGCGCGTAGATATTATATACGTGTGTAGCTAGTAGGTCTCTAGGCTTGGCCTAGGGCCTAGCTAAGGTATCTCCTGTTAGGGGAGAGCACTTGTAACAATAGCCCCCTCTTTAAAGGTTTGTCCTAAACTGTAGAGAGATTTCCTAGCAACGTTATTAAGCTCTAGAAAAACCTCTTGTAGAGGGAAAAACTTAGTAGGAGAAATATAGTACTAGTAGGGGTTTATTAGTTAGCATCTGTAGGGGATAGGGAGCTGTTAAGCAATTAGTTTAGACGCTAGCTATCCTATCCTTACAACGTTTGCTTAGTAAGCTACTAGGGCAGCGTTAATATACTACTAGGTAGACAAGTCTTTGTTTATAAGAGACTAGTTAAGGCTAAGTCTTCCCTCTTGCCTTTATTAGCAGCTAGATAGTAAGCTGTTGCTTCTGCTACACGTTACTATAAACAACGCCTTAGCAGTTATTAGCTTTAAAACCTATGTAGCTAAGGCTGTAGGGAGCGTAACTATAGTACACTAAGTATATAATATATAAGGGGCATTATTTGCTCCCTGCATAGCACGCGCAGCGCCTAGCACTAGGCTAAGGGTTGCCCTAGGCGTGCCTGCTGTTTGCTCTCTACAATCTCCTAGGTGATTAGGTGCCTTAGTCTAGGGGCTAAGGCTGCTAGAGGCGTAAGTGGTTAGACGTTGTCTGCCTTATAGGCTAGATTAGTAAGTCCCTAACTAGTAACGTCTGCGAGAGGATTGCTAGCAGCTCCTACAGCCCTATTCCTGCGTAAACAGGTCTAGGATTTGCTTATTTGTAGGGGATCTTGTCTACACGCTAGTTGTAATAGTAAGCTGTTAGCCTTATTATGCGTAATACCTTACCTAAACCCTTACGTAGTATAGTCTAGGCCCTAGCGTTTTATTTGCAACGTAAATCTTAGGTAAGATTATTAGTTGCTCTTCTATGTAGTTAACAGATATTTGTAATAAAAATTGTCCTCCTGCGCAATAGATTGCAATAGGTAAGAGAGTAGTAAGGGGCTAGGACGTTACTAGGGAGCTGCTAAGCAGAGAGGATCTAGTGTATATAAGGCCTGTATCTGCTTACTTATAGTGCCTTATTATCCCTACACCTTTATCTACACCTGCCTTCTAGCCCCTACCTTTAACGCTATAACTCCTCCCCTATCCTTTATCTCCTACTAGGCCCTGCCTAATTACGTCTACTAGCTACCTAACAATATGCAGCCTTAGCTGTTGCTTTTGCGATATTAGTACTGTAGCAGCATTAAGCGTTTAACTACCTCCTCTAAGGTTAATCCTAATAGCACTATTGTGTTGTTTATGCACGTCTTCTATTGCCCTAGTAGGTATAGGCTTTGCAAGGACAACTTTAGCGTATATCCTAGCTATGTAGAGGCAAAGGAAGGGAAGTGTGTTAAGGTATTTCCTGTGTCGCTCTAGTGTCTATCTATGCTAATTCCTATAGATTAACTCTATCTTCTACTAAGCTGTTAACATACTTAACTTTCTAGTTAAGCGTGCCCTACGCAAGACTAATAACAAGACTACTACCTAGGGTAACTAGGCAGACAACGCTTAGGTTGTTACTTATATGCAGTTGTACTAGCAGACAGCTTTTAACTACGCTAAGTCCTACTGTAATAGCTTTATTGCCTATAATGCTGTAGTTTGTTACTGCATTAACAAGTCTAGCCTTAGTAAGACTAAGTACGCCTATACTCGCTAGGTTTCCTAGTTGCATAACCTTAAGTAGTACATTATAGGTGTTCTTTCCTCCCCTCTTTTTTTAGTAGAGCTAACTTGCTACAGGCTGCAGTTAGGACTGTTAGCAAGAAGCTCCCTAATAATATTATAATTAATACTATAATTAAGGAGTACTTCTAGAAGACTAGCAGTGCTAACAATGCTAAAAAGCAGTAGTACTACTATAGTACTAACCTGCCTTCTTCTACGCAGGCTCTAGCAGCTCCTTTTAAGAGGATGTCTACATCTCTAACAAAGCCTACCCTAGGTAGTTATTGCTGTCGCAGCCCCTCCTATAACTTAAGCCTAACTACAGGTTGTAGATTAGCTACTTAAGACTGTAGTTGTAGTTATTAAGACCCTCTACTTTAATAATAACTTTTAATAAACTAGTAGATAGTAATAGAACTTCTCCCCTCCTGTAAATGTGCAATTCTTTGCTAGTAATGTATTAGATAGACGCTAGGCCTTCTTTAGCCTCTAGTTGCACGAGTTCTAGGGCAATCTATCCTTACCTTTTTTTTTTACTATGTTAGAGTAAGGTTTATAAGGTAGACTTCTAAGGACGTCCCCTCTTTTGCCTTAGTAGCGCTAGTTTGCTAGACGTTGTCTAGCTTACTACTAATAGATTACCTGCCTAAGCGTATTAGTAATAATCCTAAAGGATCTTATTGCAGTAGTCTAGATTTTTAAGTAGTTCCTAGGTAGCTTCTTTGTTTAGCTAACCTAGCTACTTAACTCTATACTCTCTTCCTTAGGTAGTAGTGTCTTTATGTAATAGTATACCTTTAACTTTAAACCTGTTGCTAGGTAAAACGTCTTCTAGTATACTAATAGGACCTAGCTAGAACCTGCTGCTTGCGAGGGTTCCCTCTAGTGCTTAAGGAGTAACATGTTAAACACTAGGTGCACTCTGTCTATTAATAGGGGTAGTTTCAGCTTGTACGCTAGCTTGCCTACTTTCTTAATTACTATAAATAGCCTAAGGTATTAAGCGTTAAACTTCTTAGAAGGACAGCTTATAATTAGGTTCTTAGCCTAAAGGAGAACTAAGTCTCCCTTAGCAAAGTGCTGTTTAGACTGTTTTTTGTTGTACTACTAGGCGTTGCCCTTTTGTACGTACTCTAAGGCCTCCTTTGCTGTCCTCTACATATTATGCTAGCGCAATAGACAGCTAGCAACCTGCTAGCGTAGTTCTAGTGTTGCCTTGTCCTTGTCCTAGACAGTTTAGAGTTTCTATAGCTAATGCTTATTAGGCATCCTGTTAAATCCCTTAGGGTTAATACTAAAGGCAACCTTTATAGGAGATTCTCTATAACTAGAGTAAGCTTTAGAGTTATAGGCGTACTTAGCGTATAGCAGGAGGTCTACCTAGTTATCTTGCTAGTAGTTTATGTATATACAGAGGTACGTTTCTAACTCCTAGTTTTAGTGTTTAGTTTGCCTATCTGTCTAGGGGTAGAAAGCCGTACTTAATTAGTAGTTAATCTTAAGGTAGTAGCAGATATTAGACTAGAATTAACTAGTAAACACTAAACCCTAATCTGACAACAGCGTATCTAGTAGTCCTTGCTTTAAAAAGCTTTACTAAAGCAGTCTACTAGGACTAGTATTAAGTTATACTTATTCCCCTTAGCATCTGCTAACTTTAGCAGGTCTGTTATAAAGTTAAGGGAGAAGTGCCGCTAGGCTGTGTCTGGTACTAGTAATAGTGTAAGTAGTCCCTACAGCTTATGCCTTCTAATTTTGTGTAGTTAGCACGCAGGACACCTTTAGATGTACTTGTATACATCCTTTATTAGTTCTAGCCAATAGTACTTTCTTTTAAGTACTTTAGCAGTCTTATCTATACTATAGTAACCTCCTATAGGGTTGTTATAATTCCTTAAAAGGATTGTGTAGCGTAGTGCAATATTGTTAGGAATCTAAACTTTCCTGCTCCTGCGTAAGGTCCTACTAGGGTTAACCTCCTAGTAGTGTTGTCTCTTCTTTGCTCTGCTATCTGTCTAGTTTGTTAACAACTGCTTTGCAGGGTATATTGCATCCTACTGCTAGACCTGCTTAACAAAATCTGTTAGGGGTCCTAGGGTTTCTAGAGCGTAAGCAGAATCTCCCTACGCAGCCTTGTTTGCAAGGTATATAGGGGCACTAACTCTGTTATCTAGGCTACAAAGGAGAGCTTCTGCAACGTTAAAGTTTAGTCCCCTAGCTTTAGTGTCTTTAGATAGACCCTAGCGCTAATAGCTATTAGATAGAGGGTTAAGAGCTAGGGGAGACAGATCTCTAAGGCTAATTTGCTGTTAGCAGAATTCCTTAGGGACAGCTTTAGGCAGTTGCTAGACCTCTACTAGGTCTTCTACAGGTACGTTACTCCTAGATGTTACCTATACATCTTTTTAAGCCCTAGACTTTTAAATTGCCTAGATCTAAAGCTTCTATTGTAAGGTAGGCAGCATAGCATCCTGCAGGGCTTGCTGTTCTCTAACCTTAAGACCTTCTACGTAGTCTAGACGTCTTAAAGGACTGTCTGCTGCATTTTCTAGTCCTAGCTTATATTTGACTTTAAAGTTAAACCTTGCTAGCTCCTCTGCCTAATAGGCTTGTTTAGGAGAGAGCTCCTTTATTATTGTAAAGTACCTTAGGTTGTTATAGTCTAAGAGTACCTAGATTGTTATAGGGGCGTGTTTAAGGTAGTGTCTCTACTACCTAAAGGCCTTAATAATTGCTAAGAGTTCCTTGTTATAGGTATACTATCTAATAGATAGACCTTAGAACTTCTAGCTCTAGAATGCTACTAGCTTCTAGTGTTGTTCTGTTGCTACGTTAGACGCCTACAGCTGCAACAAGATAGCTGCTATAGCAAAATCTAACGCGTCTATAAGAATAATAATAGGCTTGTTTAGGTTAAAGTGTTGTAGCACTAGAGCTTTTATAAACTTCTCTCTAATAGTAAGGAATGCTGTACAGGCTTCCTCTAGCTAATGCTATAGTTTGTACTATTTAGTTAGTCCCTTTTAACTTTTCTTTAGTCTTACCCTCCCCTCTTCTAGACTAGGGACCCTCTAGTCCTCTGCTAGACTCTAGGCGGCTATTATATAGTTAATAAGCAGTTAGATAATTCCTAAGTAGTTAAAGATAAATTGCTAATAGAAGTTAGTAAAGCCTAAGAACACCTAAATGTCCTTGTAGCTTAATAGCTCTAGCTATTTAGTGATGGTACAGACCCTCTCTAGATCTATAACCACGCCGTCTAGTGTAATAATAAATCCTAGAAATTCTACTAACTTACTAGAGAAGACGCACTTGCTTACCTTTACAAACATCCCCTACTTAACTAGGCAATCTAGGACCTCTTTAACGTGCTTGTTATAGTCCTTCTTATCCTAGGAATAGATAAGGATGTTATTAAGGTAGACTACGCAGATCTTGTCTAGGAGGCCTCCTAGGGCTTAATAGATATAGGACTAAAACATAGCTAGCGCGTTTGCTAGGCTAAATAGCATTACTAGGTATTTAAAATAACTATACTGTGTCTTAAACGCAGTCTTCTACTTATTACCTTCCTTAATCTAGAGCCTGTAATAGGCGTTGCGTAGATCTAGCTTAGTAAAGACCTTTGCTTTTAACAGGCAGTCTATTATCTCGCTAACTAGTAGGATAGGGTACTAATTCTTAATAGTTACCTTGTTTAATCCTTAGTAGTTAACGTATAGTCTTATAGTACTGTTAGACTTAGGGACAAACAGGATAGGGGCTCCTGCTAGCAACTTGCTTGGACAGATCTAGCCCTTCTCCTGTGCTGTCTTAAGGTATTCCTAGAGGATGTCTAGCTCCCTACAGGACAGGTTGTAGATTAGGAGGTTAGGAACCTTAGCTCTATCCTTAATTTTAATAGAGTAGTTATACTCCTAATATAGTGCTAATACGCTTGTCTGTTGTTTACTAAACGCAAACTATTTGTAATAGAGGTGTTTAGGCACGTATTTAAGCTCTTCTATATCTAGGGCGTTGTCTCCTAGGACAGTGTTGCTGTCTTGTCTTACTGCTATAATTCTTAAGAACTTAGCGCAATAGGTTGCGTCCTACGTCTATCTAACGTCTGTCTAGTAGACGTCTATTAGACTGCCTAGGTTTAGGCCTCTAGGATGTAGCAGATATAGCTGCTTACCTAGACCTATCTCCCTAAACAATTCCTTAGCAGTTAACAACTAGATCCTCTTAGCGTCGTTAGGGAACTACTTGTAGGTTCCTAACAAGAAACAGATGCACAGGTCTACTTCAGCCAGCTATAGGTAACCTAGGACTAGGTTGTATCTAACAAATAATATAGACTAAAACGTTGTTAGTCTAACTATCTTTGCTACCCTATTACTGTTATAGCACACTATTATTAGTTAATATTAGTTAATTAACTAGAGTTCTATTTTGTTAAGGACTACTACTGTAGGTTGTTGTTCTATACCTACTAGCATCAGCTTAAGCTCCTTGGCCTATACCTCTAAGATTAGGTTTAGCTCTAATCCTAAGTTATATAGGGCTTAGAGTGTCCTTAGGATATTGTTAGCGTCTTTAAGCTAGATAGAGACTGCTATGCAAGTCTTTTCCCCTTTAGTCTTAGGCCCTAGCTGTAGGTAGGAAAGGTTAGCAACTAGGGCTTGCTATTCCCCTGGTTTAGCCTAACGCTAGAGTCTCGTTAGCTGCCTCTGTGGCTTTACTAATTGCTCTGCTGCAGGTAGCCTTAGGACTACTAATATCTCTAGCCTTAATATTAACCCTAAGATTTGTAGCTGTTGCCCTTTAGGGGCTATTTTCTGCTTAACAGATTTGTGCTATAGTTAGCTAGCTAGGGTCTCCTAGCGCCTTCCTAGTGTTGCTCCCTAAGGGAGTTAACGCGCAGCTATTATGCCTTTTGAATTTTCTCCTTGTAGGAGAGGTTAGGGGTCTCTTGTTTTAACTACTGCTGTTAGTCCTTACCCCTAAGCTTAATAGGACAGTAGCAGTCTCTGCGTTACAGAGAGCTTGCTTAAACTCTACCTACTTAGTAATATATTCTAGACTGCTGTTCTGTTAGATTTCTTGTTAGAGAGTCTAGGGAGTAAGGCTCTACACAAAAGCTATCTTAAACTTATAGTTATTGCTACTGTCCTTAAACTTCGCAAAGTTACAGGGCAGTAGAGACTTACTCTTGTTTAGCTTTATTAGGAAGGTATTAACTAAATTGTTAGACTTCTATTTAAAGTTAAAGTACTTGTTGTAGTTTTTGTACTGCGTAAAGACAGGGTCTTAGACTAATTGCTCCTCCTCTGTATAGAGGTTAGCCTAGGTTTAGATAGATCCCTTGTTAATACGTTGCTAGATTAATTTATAGTGCACGCTATAATAGATAGTGCCTATAATCTAGTAGGTACAGGTAACAGAATTGTTAAGTACTTGTGCGTACTAGAATGCTATATCTATGTCCTTAATCTACTAGTCTACCTGCTAGGTTGTAGGGGGCTTATTATCTATTCTAAGCCTTAGCTTAGGCTAGACATTGTTAAGGACTTGCATTATCCTGCTAGCTTTGTTAAAAGCTAGGTAGTAGCTGCCTAGCGTCTATCTAGCGTGCGTCTGTTGTAATGTCTTAATAGCTCTATTAAATTAATGTTGCTAAATTTTAATTTTGCGTTTAGTTGCGCTAGCTAGCTCTACCTTGTTAAGCGCCTCTAGTAGCAACAGGATAGAAGCTTATAACGCGTCTATTACAGGTTGCGCAACACGTAGCTCTATAATGCCTAAGGTTATAATACCTGCTATGTTTATGTCTAACTTGTCCCTAACGTAAGGGTTAGGTGCTAGCGCTACTAGTTTAGGCGACGCTTAGGGCGCGTTACTGCAGCGTAGGGCGTCTAGCTCTTATCTAGTATTATTGCGTGGAAGTAGCTCTTCTACGTTACTTATATTTAAGCAAAGGTTGCAGCGTCCTCTAGCTATCACTAATAGCTGGTTTTCCTGCTCCTCTGCTGCTAATTAGCTGCCTTTTCTAAGAGAGGAGTATAAAGGATTTGAATTGTAAGGGCACTGTAGGTAGGTAATTAAGCAGAGCAAGATAGGACAAATAATAGATGATATTTAAGAGATAAGATAAGACAAATCCTTAAGGGGTAAGTCTTAAGGCGCGTGGATATTATATACGTGTGTGGCCAGTAGGTCTCTAGGCTTGGCCTAGGGCCTAGCCGAGGTATCTCCTGTTAGGGGAGAGCACTCGTGACAGAAAGAAAACCTAGGGGGAAGCCTAAATAACAAAGAGCTTGCTAGCCTCCTGCGCCTAAGGCTGTTAAAGATTCCTTTAGCTATCTTACTATAAGAAGTAAGAGGAATTACTATAGGAGATTTAGTCTCCTAAGAATTAGTTGGGACTCTCCTTTAGAACCTTATAGGAAAGATATAACTAGAGCTAGACATAGGCAGAAGCGTTAATATAGCTACTAGCTAAACCCTATGCTAGGGCTAATTAGACGACAACAGGTTAAACCTGCTAACTCCTAATTAGTTTAAAAATTCTAGGGTCTACGCTAGCGCAAGGCACTGTGCAGCAGGGCTAGCCCTACTATCTGCCCTAGCAAACAGTAGATTTTGTAACCTAGTATTAGAATGCGCTGTCTAGCTTTGTTATGTAGTAGAAGGAGATAGAGATAGTTAGTATAATAAGGACCTGCCTAATAATATTGCTAAGTTAATATTAGAGCTTAGGTTAGAGAGGGTTATCTACCTAGACCTTCTAACGTGCTAGGCGTAGATTAGAAATTACAGCGTTAACTGCCTTATTAATATAGGCACCTAGATAAACTTGCTTTAATTTAGTATGTTATAGGCACTTAGGTTAGTCTATAAGGAAATAAGCTATGTTCCTAGCAAGGAGTAGGGCGTTGTTATAGCTAATAGAAGTATAGACTCCTTTATTAGCATAGTATAGAACATCCTAGTTAAGATTAGCAAAGTAGTTACACTTACCTACTTCTAGATAGTGCAGAACCTTATAAGGTTAGTAATACTTAGCACTCTATAGTGTGCGTCTTCTTGTATAGCTATTTAATATAATGTGTTTAGACACTCTACCTGTTGCATTATGTTAGATAATAGCTTAAGGAATGCTGCGTTTATAGCGTCTAATCTAGCTCTTTATTACTTAACTTTAGTAGAATCTACTATAGGAAAAGATAGGAGGCCCTCTTAATTAAGGCAGGAGGCGCCTGCAGTATAGAAAACCTTAATTCTAACAACTAGTTATGCTGCTTAGTATAGGTAGGATACAGCTACCTCTATGCTAGTAATCCTAAGGAGAGTAAGAGTATTAAAGATATTACTTAAAGAATATTTAACCCTAGCAATTATATAGCAGTTAGGTAGATTTCCTTAGGAGGAGATAAAAGCTAGATAGATCTTAACAAAGACGTTGCTACGTTAATAGTAGAGCTAAGCCTTTTAGACAAATAACAAGAGCATATAGATTGTTAGCTAGTAAGCTAGTAGAAAGAAGATAGCAGAGAGGTTAATACCTTGTACAAAAGAGTAGGGGTAAAAGTTAGGCTAGTTAATAAGCTAAGGGTAACAGAGCTAATAGAACTTAGCTAAGAAGACTAGAAGCAGCTTGTAATTAAATAATAATTACTTTTCTACAGCTTGCAACCTCTAGATATTAGATCCTTTAATTACCTATTTAAACAAAGGCATGTAGCATTCCTAAGAGGTATAAGACTTAATCTAGAAAGACTAAAGAGCTAGAAGTTTAGTAAGGCGCTTCTTCCCTGCAAAAAGAAACTATTTATTAAAATAATTATAAATAGAGAGGCAGCTATTGCCTTTATATTTTCTAAATTAGGCTAAATATAGAAGGAGGTAACACCTCCCTACAAGATTAAGACTATACCTTACAAAGCCTAGCAGGTTAAAGCATTCCTAGTAGCAAGGAGCTAGGAAGGAGAGCTAGTAAAGATACTTCTAGAACGTTTAGAGAGAGGAACACTAGAGAGATGCAACAGTTAATATAGAAACCTATAGCACCTTATAGCAAAGAAGGCTAGCTCTTTCTAGTTTATTAATAACGCATAGCACATAAATAAGGTGTTAATTAGGGATGCTAGAACACTACTAATAGTAGACAAGTTCTTAGAGAAGTTCGCAGGCTGCAAAATCCTGTTACTAATAGACTTCTTCTTAGGATACAACTAAATTACCCTTTACGAAGACAGCAGAGACATAACAGTAGTAATAACACTAGTTAGTCTACTTTAGTTATGTACCTTAGTCTAGGGAGCTACTAATTTAGTAATAGTATTTTAAAGAATAATAATTAAGATACTAAAGGATTACTAGCTAAACACTCTACTCTTTCTAGATAATGTTACTAGTAGAGGTCTAAAAACTAACTATAATAGAGAAGAGTTACTCCCTAGTGTTAGATGCTATGTTCTAGAGCACATTTAGCAGCTAGATGCCGCCCTAGCTAATATAGAAAGGGCTAGTGCTATAGTGTTAGGGATGAAATGCTACTAGAGCTACAATAGGTTAACTGTAGTTAGCTACAAAGTTAGCGCAGACAGCTGCTTCCCTAGCTAAGACAAGGTAGCAAAAATTACTACCTAGCTAGAGTGCTAAAACCTAAAAGAAGTCTAAATGTTTGTAGGTATTTGTGTTTACTATTGTATCTAGGTCCTATTATTTACTATTCTTACTAAACCCCTATTTAAGCTTATAAAGAAAGATATAGAATAGGAATAGGGAAACGTAGAACGCTAAGCTATAGCTGCTCTAAAGACTTATATTATAAGCGCGCTAGCGCTAATAGCTATATTATACACTAGTAGGTTAACTATCTTTGTGTTAGTAGACGCTAGTAATAAGGGAGCTAGCGCTTGTCTAGAATAGATAGGTCTAGATAGCAAGCGTTACCCTTACTAATTTAAAAGTATACTCTAGTTAAAAGCTAAATCTAACTAGCACTTAACTAAACTAGAGTGTAAAGCAGTTATCTAGGCTCTTAAGAAATTCTAGATATAGCTATACAGAGTACATTTTATTATTAAAATAGATGCCTAGACACTAATAGCACAGCTTAATTGCTCTTTAATAGACATCCTAGGCTTAGTAATAAATAGGTAGCTAGCAGCTATCCTGCTCTAGGACTTTGAAATTTAACACATTCCTAGAAAAAGAAATGTAGTTGCAGACGCTCTATCTAGATACCCTAAGCCTAAAGGATAGATAGCTCTAGACAAACCTAAGTTAGATGTTAAGGATTTTATTAACAACCTAGTAGCAATAGTAGAATTATTGTCTCTGCTCCTATAGAGACACCCTAGCTACATCCTTAGGGACAAATACTTAGAATTATCTAAACAAATTGCTATATTCCTCTAGACACTAAAGATCCCTAAGGGAATATCTAGGAAGGAGTTACATTTATAGAAAAAGAGAGCTCTTAACTACTTTGTTTAAGATAGATATCTATTCTGTAAGACGTTACGCAATGTTGCTATTAGGAGAGTAGTAGATAATACTAATATTAGGACTACAGCAATTTAGGAAATACATTAAATAATTAGACATAGAGGTGTTAACGTAGTATACTCTATGCTTGCCTAAAGATATTACTAGGATTACATGCATGCTAAGGTTAAAACTGCACTATCCTCTTGCCTAGAGTGCTAGTTTAGGACTAGTAAACAATTAAAGGATATGCTAACTATAATATACTCCTACGCACTCTAGGAGTTAGTAGTAGCTAACGTTGTCTACATGCCTCTATGCTGAGGCTATTAGTATATAGTTATTGCTAGAGAATATCTTAGCAGATAGGTAGAGGCCTAGCTACTCTACAATAACAAATCTACTACTGTTACAAAATTCCTATATAAGGATATTATTTGCTAATAGAGTATAACAAGGAGGCTTATAGTTAACAGAGGACTAGACTTTACTAATATAGTAAAAAAAAGCTTGCAGTTATATACAGGATTTAGCAAATACAATCCTTAGCACATAACCCTTAGGTAATAGGGAAGGTTAAAGGAGGGTATAAACTAATTATTAATGCCCTTGCTAAACTTTATAGACTATAGGTAGATAACCTTCTAATAGTACTGCTAGTAGACAGGGTCTCTATTTAATCTAACAGGTACTCTACGTATTAATTAGTTACTAGACAGAACCTAGTTCTAACTACAGATTTAGCAATTCCTACCTAGCAGACATTGCTATACTAGCAGGTTTTAGATAGGTCTTAGTTACTAGCAATCTGTGCTATGTAATTAGACTTCTAGGACTAGTTTCTAAAGGACGCTATTAGTGTTACTAAACAACTGCAAGCATCTAAGAAAGAATACTAAGATAATAATTAGGAAATTAGGAAAGAAAGTATTAGCACTAGCAACCTTGTCTTATTATAGGATTTAGTTAGGGAGATTAATATGTTAAGAGACAGAAAGCTTGCCTGTAGGTAGCTTAGACTATATAAAGTCTTAGAAGAGAAAATAGCAATAGAGCGCAGCACCTTCCTACTAGAAGACTTAGATAGATCTAAGATGCCTTACACTATTCTAGGCTAGAGACTTAAGAGATTTATTAAACAATAACTAGAAGATATTGTAGAGGAGCACGCAGGTCTAATTAAGATCTAGGATAAGGAAGCCTAGAACAGATTATACATAGAACTAGTTAGGGATATTAGGAAAGATAATATCTCTGTACTAGACCGCACTATCAGCAGTTACTAAGAGGTTATAATATAACTAAGGAAACTTACAATATACAAGAAGGCGTAATATAAGCAATATAACAGCAACTCTAGCAGAGACTCTAATATAAGCTAAGCACTATATTACTTAGCTTAACAAAGTAGAGGGAGAGGAGACTTAGTCTCTAACTATAAAAATGTCTTAATAAGACAACTAACAAGGTAGGGAAATAGTAAAACCCTAGAGTTCGCCTATATAGCTATTAAAGAACAAGCAGCAGCGCTAGTAAAAAAATCTAACTAACTAGAAGCTAGCAAGTCACACCTAACAGCCTCCTATTAGCTGCGTAGCTGTTAAGCAAAAAACGCTAGCGTAAACTTTACCCTACTGCCGCAATCCTACTACAATTAAGTAGCAAAACAGTAGTAAGAAGAACAGATGCTTGATATAGCTATAAGTAATAGCTTGCTACTTTTACTCTACTACTCTATTACTCCTTTACCCTACTACACACAACAAAACTTAAAAATTTAATTTAATTAAGTAACCTAGCTCTATTACTACACTTACACTATAGCCTTAGACTCCTAAGCCCTAATAATAGCCAGCTAAGAGCAACTAGGCTCTGCCTATATGTTATAGCTAGCTGCTCTTTAAGCTATTGCCTCTAATAACATAACGTCTATCTATAGTATTATTATACTATACCTTAACAACATCTTAACAGGCAAGTTTATTACACAGCTAACCTAGGGCAACCTAGTTTAACAAAGACACGCACTAGACTCTTAGATAGCAGCTACTATATTAGAGTTTAACAAAGCTACTACAATAATACACCTTGTATTATTAGTTGTAGAGCAGACACTAAACCTAATTGCATAATATAGAGGGGCTGCATAGTTTAAGAGCAAATACCTTGCTATTGCTACAGCTACAAACTATAACTAAAAGAGAATATAGGAGTTAAGTAGCGCGTTAACATACATTAAATTGCTGCCTAGAGGAAAGACACTTATAAGCAACATTATTGCGCCTTATAGCCCTGCCTCTAGCATAGAGCATAGTTGCTTAACTAACATTGCATACTGCATAGCAAGACTAGGTACTATGTACCTAGCTAAGTTTATTAACTCTACTGTGTACTAAAGACTTTACACACCCTATTGCAAGCAAGATAAGTATATTAACTCCTTAGACTAGAGCATAGCTTGCAAGGGAATACAGCTATTTAAATAAGACATTTAGTCCTTTATAGGTAACTCTAAAAACAACAGCTACCCTCTCCTTAAGCTCCTTAGAGGCATTTTAGATTTACCTAACCTATACACTAATATAAAGAAATACACAGTTTACCTTATAGACAGTAGTAACAGCTAACAAAAGTTCTAGCAAGCTGCTCTTTAGCACTAGAAGACTATACCTCTAGCAAGAATATTTAACTTAGAAGGAAAAATAACTTACTATCTAGTTATAGAACAAATAACATAGAAGTAGACTATAGCTAGTAGGCTTATAAAACATAGTAATAGAATACTTCTGCCTATTAACTCTATCTTTAGAGATATACCTTCTAGACTTAGGACAATTAGCCTAAGCCTAGGACTAGGGCGAGCATTAATACTAGCAGAAGAGGCATCTGCAGTGCAAACTGCTGGCAGCTCCAGCCAACTACTAGAGGGGTCCTCCCTTACTCTATTAAGACTAATAAGAGTGCAATTAGGTGTTACTACTTACATTTAAAACACAGGAACAACTAGCAAAGGGACCCTTAAGAGTGCCTAAGAGGAAGAGGACAACTTACTTACTAACCTTAACCCTAGAGAGGTTAACAGGTTAGCCTTAGAGCTTAGAGTTAGACACACACGTTAGCAGGAAGAAGTAGCTAGCAAACTTGTTTGTTATAGAGAAGGAACTATCTCTATTACTAATGTAACAGCTATCCCTAATAACAAATAATACTAGAAGCAATTAACTATTTATAGTACTAGATTCTGCTCTCTTAAGGATGTTAGCAGTAAGAGAGCTATCTTCCCTACTAATAATAAAGCTTAATCTGCTTAAGAGGACAAGTCTATTAGTCCTAAGGCTATACAGGAGGTTAAAGGCTCTAAGAGCTGTCTATGTGCAAACCCTAAGTTAGCTCTTATTATGCTGTGCAAAAAGTATAGTAGAGGAACTCTTAAGGACGCAGATAAGATAAAGCTGCTCTATATATAGGTCTAAGAGTGTTATATTAAATTAGAACCTAAAAGCTAAAGGATAAAGGGTTCTATAATAGCCTACTATAAGGTTAGTAAACATAGGGTATGCTTCTCTTACTTAAAATACATTGCTAGACAACTAGGCCTTCTAGTCTAATTAATGCTAAGGTATACTACTATTAATATGCTTATAATGCTATACCTATACCCTTACAAATAGGGAATATAGCACAGCAACGTACAAACCTGTATACTATTCTAGAATTACCTTAGAGGCCTAGGCACTCTTAACAGCCTTTAATCCTACTACTATTAACTAAACAGCACTAGTCTTAAGGTAGACTAGGACGCGTTTATTAATAGACATCCTACTCTCTTTCTACAACAAATAGTAAACATGTTTAAGGCAGAAGGAACTATTATAGCTAACTGCTTCTAAGAGGGGTTTAGAGATAAAGAGCTTTAGGAAATTATAAATAATTACTTTAACATGTACAACTAGCACACCTATACTATTAATAGATATAGTAACCTTAGATAGTGTAGGATAATGTACTACTTAGTAGTCTAGCAACTTATTTAAGGGGATGTAGGTTACTAGCTTCTATATGTCTTACTTTGTTACTAGACTAACCTTATCTCTTACCCCTACTATACAAAGTACACTAGCCCTAGTAACTAAACAGCGTTTAAACACGTAGACCTTAACCTAGCTAATACTTACGTAAATAGTAGGGGTGTACAAATAATCTAGGGCTTAGTATCTTTTAATAACAAAGATAAGGAGAACTATACTATTGCTCTTGCTAGGTTCTATAACTATATAGGCGAATACCTTAAATAGCAACAGAAGAGGGGTATAGATAAGAGGAATAGATACATTAAGGGTTAGAAGGATAACTAGGACTACCTAAAGGAAATTAAAGACAAGCTTAGTTGTAAATAGAAGAAGTATCTATACAAGGCAGGGCAAGTACAAATCTCTAACCTGTTGCTCCCTTATAGGTCTACTAGACTAGCTACAAAACAGCAACGCACTACTCTTCCTTGGTTTATGCTAGTAATAGAAGACTACAGCACTATAGAGGTTCTAGAAATAGGTAGCTATGCAGAAATTGCTGCATCTCACTAGGCACTATAAGCAGGTCTGTTATCTCCTTCTAGACACGCTAACTAATACAGAGAAGTGCTGTATGCCTTTCCTAGGGATATTCTACTAGAGTTTACGTTATAGATCTTAAAAGCAATTTACTGCCAGGCTTACTATAACTTAGTCCCTATGCTAGATAAAATAAATAAAATACTAAACTAAATAGATTTAAAGCAGTTACTAGGTTATATATAATAGACTTGTGCTAGTAACATTTCTATAGTTAAGAAGCACTAGGAATAGGTTAAGACAGCTAAGATAAGAGTATACAAGGAGGATGCTAACTTAGATGTCCCTAACTAGTTATATTTTACAGGATTATTACATCTAGCTAAGTTCTTAGATAGTGCTAAAAAGTAGGATAGAGAACACAGCAGGGATTTAGCACTGTCTAAGATGTTCTCTAAGATAAATATGCAACCTAACTCTCTAACTAGATAGGATATAGCTAGGATAGACGCTAGTTTATTGTTAGATAAGCACTATCTATTACTAACTCTAAAGACTTTAAAGGCAACAAGGTTAACAGCTATTGCTAGATTATCTAGTTTAGCAGAAACTGCTACTATTAGCTAATACAACACTTATTCTACTTGCTAAGATATTAGTGTTTAGTTAACTACCTAGTTAAGTAGTTAACTAAAGAAGGACAAGGGCAAGAGACAGATAAAGGAGTAGAGGAAGTTATTTCTTTTGTTTGTTTCTTTTATTTATTCCTTTTCTCTTTTAATTTAACACCCTACTCTCGCTTATTTTCCTATATAACACTTTACTTACCAGCCTCTCCTCTGTAAGCACAAGGGGGCCGTGCTATTAAGGTAGGGGAGGTTTGTGCCAGTGCACAGAGTAACTGCCTTAGCAGTTACTTAGGATGCTAAGGCTGGTAAGTAGCGCTAGTATATAAAGGGATAACAGGAAGTTTAGACAAAGCCTCCTAGACTATTAAATACTACTACAAAGAAATAAAGTTTATATCTTATCTGCGTAACCTGTATGTGTGGTTTCTTGCACAGTAATGTAGCTCCTCTATCCTCTACATACTAACAGGTTAAGCACATCTCTCTAGAACACTAGGATTGTAACACTATCCCCTCCCTATTAGATTTGTCTTAAATTGTAATTGCGTCTTTATAAGCGTGCCCTACATCTTGTCTTAAGGTTTAGCCTTTGTTATATCTTCTAATTCTTAGAAGAAACAACTACGCCTTGCTCTAGAAATTTAACAGCATAAAACCCTTGCTAATATACCCTGCAATTATTGTTTTACTAACAACTAAGAGTGCTTTGTTATAGTATTAAAAGGTTTATATTATCTAAAGTGTTCTAAGTATGTATGTATTAGTTGTCTATGCGTAAATTTGTCTTAGGAGTTACTAGACTATACTTGCAAGGAGTATAAAGTAAAAGTAGAAGTAGATAAAAAGCTGCTTGCTAAAGTAATTACGCAGTTACTGCGCAACAAGGAGATTCTTATACAGGCTAAGGATAGGGCGTATTAAAAGGCTAAATGTTTAGTAAACAAATTAGAAGAGTTAGGCAAGGATGTTTAAGTAGAGGAGTTAAACTATCTAGCTATAGACGCGCTAACAGGTTATTCTCTAGCTATATAGGCTACCCTTAACTTAATTAATACTTCTGCAAACTTTAGTACTAGTTTAGCAGTTATTAGAAATTTGTAAGGTTTGTAACTAATTCCTAAGTGTTTTCTAAATGTAGGTAATCTAACTATTTAATTAGATATTCCTTATCTAGTCTAATTCCTTAATATTGTATTATTTTTTTAACTTCCTATTTGTTGTTACTATCCCTTTAGTAATAGAAGTCTTTCTAAATTAGCGTTCTTAGGTTAGCTAGTTCCAATAACAATATATAGAACACTAGGTATATTTTTACATCCTTTATAAGATCTAGTCTATAGTTTACTAGGCTTATCTATTCTAAAATAAAAAATAGGCTAACCTTAACATAATTAAGTTTTTTTATTAGTTACTGTGTGCGTAAGTTTCTTATAAAGAGGTAGACTTTATCCCCCTTTTTAGCTAAGGTGCTGTTTTTCTTTTTCTATTAATATATAAAATTGCTCTTAACTAAGCTTATGTAATGTTTTTAAGCAATTTCTAATGTACCTCCTTTAGTCTTACTACTAAGGATATTACTAATTCTGTTTAGATGCTAGGGAAACTTCTAGTAAAGAGATTTAGATTTTATCTATAGTTTGCAAAGTACAGCGTAGTGCCTGTTGCTTCTAATAATTTGTTATTGTATGCGATTTGTGCTATAGGTAACAGTAAAACCTAGTTGTCTTATTGTTAGTTACTGTATATCCTTAGGTAAGTTTCTATAGTTTAATTTATCCTTTCTATTTGTCTATCTGTCTGCAGGTAGTAGGCAGTTAAGAGCTTTTTCTCAGTACTAATTTCTGCTAGCAGCGTAGTCTAATAATTTAATATAAAGAGCTTGTCTTAATTGCTAATTATTAACTCTAGAATGCTATAATAGCGTATTACTTAATCTAAAAACACTTGTGTAAGCTATTCTGCAGTGTAACTATGTTAAAACAGTATTATCTTAGTATACTTTGTAAATCTGTCTACTACAACAAATATTAAGTTGTAGGTATATCCTATAATAGGGTCCTTAGAGATAGGTAACTATGTAACAAAATCTATTATAATGTTTGTCTATAGAGCTGTTAGTAGTTCTATAGCTTATATTTCCCTATACTTGCTGTAGGTGCTATGTTTGTTCTTCTAGCACTGCATACAATTCTTAATAAATTTAGTAACCTTGTCCTTTATGTTGCTAAACTTATAGTATTGCTTAATAAGTTCTATTGTCCTAGTAACTCTAGGGTGTCTATAGAGTAGATTATTGTAGTAATTGCTTATAACTATCTCCTAAAGTTCCTCTAGTACTTATAATAGTATGCGCTATTTTTGTTAGATATATATTATATTATTAAGTTATTATAAGGGTCCTAATAATCTGTCCTTGTTAATTCTAAGTATAGCGCTTTTGTTAATTGTCTTACTTCTAGTAAGGTTATGTTGTTAACTAAGTGCATTAGCTCTACTATTGTCCTTGCCTAGGATGTACAATATCTTAAACTTATACTATCCTAACAATTCTAACTATTATACTTATCTTCTGTTTAATACTTTTGTAGTAGTAAAATGTACAAGGTTTTTGTAGTCTGTATAGATAGTAAGTTCTAAGCAGCTTTCTGCGTAGATCCTCTAGTGCTATAGTGTAAGGGCACTGTAGGCAGGCAAGAGAGATAGGATAAAACGTATAGTATTAGATAGGATAAGACGAATCCTTAGGGGTTAAGCCCCTAAGGATTTAGGAGAATATATACGTGTGTGAGCTCTAACAGGTTACTAGGGTAGCCCTAAGGTGTCTCTAAGGGTTGGCATGCCTAAGGTAGAAAGCCCCTAACAATAGCCCCCTCTTCTTGTAGTCTGTCCTAGGCTGCTAAACCCTATGTGCCTAATGCTTGCCTATTTAAACTCTAAAAAACCTCTAACGTAAGAGGAAAATAGTTAGGAGAAAGCTAGCTTGCTTGTTAGTAGGTGTTTAGATCTATTAGGTCACGTTAGCACGAACGACTCCCTACAGGGTGCAACTAGCACCAGTTTGCCGCTTGCTAGGTAACCTTACCTATAGATCTATAGGGATTGTTTAACTCTAAAACCTGTAGTTAGGACTGTTAGGGAGTTAGGTAATAGTTTAGTAGATTACTAAACAAGTGCCTAGCTAGTACTGCCCTGTAGGGTGTCTGCAGCCTTACCCTAGTCCCCTTAAGGATCTAGTACTCTTAGTCTAGTAGCCTTAACCTCTAGGAGTATAGTAGAAAATACAGGACAAGCTGTATAGTGTTTGTAGCAGGTTTTCCTATAGGATACCTATTGCCTTACTACAGTCCCTGCGGGGTACTGCTGCTCTAAGTCTAGGGACTGTAATTACCTAGTAGCTGGTGTTAGGTGCAGTAATCTGCTGCCCTAGACTATTTAGTATAACAACTCGTTCCCCTATAGGTTATTAAGTGTCCTTACCTAAGGTCCTTCGTCTATAAGCTCTGCAGAGACATTATTACCCTTGTTCTAGACAACTACAGTTGCTAGGAGCGTAGACTGTTTTCCTTACTGCTATAGCAGTTTAGTTAGACATATTATTACCTTTACCTAAGAGGTACCCTATAGGGTATCTAGTTAGTGCCTAGGGGTTATCCTACTCCTGCGTAAGTAGGCCTAAGGCAACACACTATATGTAGGTAGTTTACTATAATAGTGCCTAGAGGCGTTACCCTATGCTTAGATTGCTCCTGTTACAGGAGTTTATCTATTAATTGCGCAGTGTTAACTAGTACCTTTATTATATTATTAGCTATTATTTGCTCTAGACTTAGGATACCTTATAGACGTATAGCAAGTGTCCTATTAGGCGCGCATTATTCCTTGCTAACTATGTAAAGTATAGGCGTTTAATTGTTTAGAAAGTAGGTAGTTAGGCAGCAGAACGTTAGTAGGCAGCAGATAGAGGTAAGAGAGTTGCAGTATATAACAAGTAGATACCTTAACTTTGTCTTCCTTATTTACACTCTACTTTACACTCTACATACTTTCTACTCTACTTCTTTATTATTATTATGCCTCTCCTGCCTTCGCACATTAATAACTCTAAGCTGCTAGACTTTGTCTACGCGCTGCCTAATAACATAGCCCTACAGCCTTCCCTTACGCAGTTTTAGTGCCCTAAGTGTGTAAAGAAGCTTACTACTAAGTCCTCTACTAATCCTAATAGCTTAATTAAGTTGTTTATTTAGGTCTTTAGGCGCCCTATAGGGTACTACACGTGCAAGAACAATTTTAGTATATGTAATAGGTGCATATCTAGCAACGTTAGTAGATGCATTAAGGTAAGTCTAGAGCTCTGCCTAGTGCCTGCCTAATACTAACCTATATAGATCGCGCCTTATTTCTACTGTGCTATTAACATGCTTAACTTCCTTCTTAAGCGTGCTATCTGCAAGATAAATAAGGAGACTACCTAACAAGGTAACGCTGCAACTAAGGATAACATCCTAGGTAACGTCTAGCACTATTAGCAGACTACCTTTAACTACGCTAAAGCTTATTGTCTTAGCTTTATGTCCTACAATACTGCTGTTAGTTACTATATAAAGAACTTAGGCTTAAGTTAGGTTAACTATAATAAGGCTTGTTAGGTTTCGCGTAAGCATAACCTATAGCGCTTTAATATAAGTTCTTCCCTAACCCTTTACCCTTACTGTAGCTGATTTCTATATAGGCTGCCTTAGGTACAGTTAGCTAGAAGGAACTGTCTAACGTAGTTATTAACATAGAGGTTAAGCGTGTGTTCTAGCAGGATAGTGCTACTAGGGGTGCAGAGAAGCGTTAGTACTACTACAGCACTAATGTGCCTTCTGCTGCTAACGCCCTAGCTACGCCTTTCTAGTAGTTAACAATCTCTCCTACTAAATTAGCGTTTTTAGGCGCTTAGAGGACTCTAGAGCGCTGTTGTACAGGTGGCCCTAACTTCCAGCCTAGCCCTACTAGGGGTTTGTAAGGCCTTCTGCTTTTAGATTGCTTTTTAGATAATGTATAGCAATAGATTAAATGTAATGCCTACATAAACCTCTGTGCCTACCCCTATACTCTTAAGACCCTTGTCCCCTACCTTAGATAGTCGCTAGGCTAATCTACAGCCTTAGGACAGTAACCCTAGGTTAATATATTGTCTATAGTTTTTAGCATGTAAGGGTTCTATCCTAGGGGATTTCCTTAGGCGACCCCTCTTCTACTAAGGCAGGTTTAGATTACCTTAACCTAACTAAGCATTAGCCTTACGCTTGCAAGCAGATTACTATAGCATATTAGTTACTGTCTTAAGGTACTCTTTAAGGATTTCCTTGTAGTAGTTAAGGTTCTCTAGTAGCTCCTAGGTAGCTGCTTCATTTAGCTAACCTAGCTACTTTACTAGGTACTCTTACCTACAGGCTTAAGTGTTACAGTGCTGTAGGATCCCTTTAACTTTATACCTCTTAACTAGAAGAGTATCCTCTAGGATCTGCGTAGGACCTAGCTAGAACCTCCTCTCTGCAAAGGGTTCCCTCTATAGTTTAAGTAACAATACATTAAACACTAGGTGCACTCTGTCTATTAATAGTAGTAGGTCTAGCTTATAAGCTAGTTTGCTAATCTTCTTTATAATAGTAAATAGACCTAGGTAATAGGCGTTAAACTTCTTAGATAGTTAACTAGTTGTTAGGTTCTTTGCTTAGAGTAGCACTTGCTTGCCTTTAGCAAAGTGTCTGTCTACCTGCTTAGTGTTATACTAACAAGAATTACTCTTCTAGGCGTACTCTAAGCTATCCTTTGCTGCTACCTACAGATTATGCCACTGCTCTAGCTGTCTAATTACCTACTAGCGGAGGTCTAGTGCCTTTCTACTATTAGCCTAGAGTTCTAGGGGGTAGTGTAACTAGTGCTTGTTAGGGACTCTATTAAAGCCTTGTAGGTTAATCCTGTAAGCCACCTTAATAGGGGACTCTCTATATACTAAGTAAGCCTTTAAGTTATATGCGTATTCTGCGTATAGTAACAAATCTACCTAGTTGTCCTATTAGTAGTTTATATAGATGCGTAGGTACGTTTCTAACTCCTAGTTTTAGCGCTCTGTCTGCCTGTTAGTCTGTAGGTAAAAGGCTGTACTAAGGCAATAGTTAATCTTTAAATAGTAGCAGATATTAGACTAGAATTAACTAGTAAACACTAATCTATAGTCTAATATTAGGGTATTAGGGGACTATGTTTAAGGAAGCACTGCTAGAGCAGTAGTTTAGCTACCCTCTAGGAAGTAATTACCTTAGTTACAGGCAGGTACTAGACATACTTGCTAAACCTATTAACTAGGACTAGGATTAAGTTATACTCGTTCCCTTAGTTATCCTTTAACGTTAGTAGGTCTGTTACAAAGTCTAGGGAGTAGTGCTGCTAGGGTGTATTAGGTATAGGGAGTAGGACTAGCAACCCCTATAGCTTGTGCCTACAGATCTTATTTAGTTAGCACGCTACATAACGCTAAACGTACTTATATACATCCTTCTTTAGGTTTAGCTAGTAGTACTTTTATTTTAACAGCTAGGTAGTCTTCTTACAACTATAGTAACCCCCTATAGGGTTGTTATAGTTCTTTGCAAGGATAGTTTAGCGAAGAGTTACGTCTTAGGGAATCTACACTTTCCTACTCCTGCGCAGGATCCTACTAGGGTTAACCTCCTAGTAGTAGTAACCCTTAGCTACTCTGCCTGCTTCCTAACTTGTTAGCAACTTATAGGCGGCGTCCTACTCCTAAACCTGTCTAATGTAGTTAGTTAAGCGTTCTAGTGTGTCTAGGGCGTATGCAGATTTGCCTTGCGCAGCATTGTTTATAAGGTAGGTAGGTAACCTAACTTGTCTGTTAAGGTTATAAAGGAGAGCCTCTGCAACGTTAAAGCTAGGTTCCTAAGCTTTAAATAATTTAGATTAACCCTAGCTGCTATAGCCTATAGATAGCTGGTTAAGAGCTAAGGGAGACGTATCTCTAGTACCTGTTAATAGGTAGAATTCCTTAGGGGCAGTTTTAGAGAGTTGCTAGGATCCTGCAGGACCCCTACTAGGGCTGCCTGTTACCCTAGTTGCCTGTTTAACGTTTTAAGCCTTAGACTTCTAGATAGTCTATATTTAAAGCTTCTGCTAGAGAGTTAGCAGCATAGCGTTACGTAGTGCCTACTACTCTCTAATAACTAGTCCCTTTGTATAATTAGAGTGCCTTAAGGGGCTATCTATAGGGTTCTCTAGTCTAGGCTTATATTTAACTTTAAAGTTATACCTAGCTAACTCTTCTGCCTAGCGTGCTTGCTTAGGGGAGAGCTCCTTTGTAGTTATAAAGTACTGCAGGTTGTTATAATTAGAGAGTACTTAGACTATTAACAGGGCGTGCTTAAGGTAGTGTTACTACTGCCTAAATGCCTTAACAATTACAGCTAATTCCTTATTATAGGTATGCTATCTAATTAATAGGCCTTAAAACTTCCTGCTCTAGAACGCTACTAGTTTCTAGTGTTGTTCTATTAATACTTCTAACAATTGTAGTTGCAGCAATATAGCAGCTATAGCAAAGTCTAATACATTAGTAAGGACTATAATTAGCTTGTTAGGATTAAAGTGCTGTAGCATAGGGGCTTTAGTAAACTTCTTCCTAATAGTAAGGAAGGCCTAGCGTACTTCCTCTAGCTAACTCTATAGTTTGTACTATCTTGTTAGGCCCTTATAGGTTTTTACTAGTGTTTTCTTCCCCCTTTGTTATAGCAGAGCCTCCTAGCTCTAACTCTAGCCTTTAGGCAGAGGTTATATAGTCTACTAACAGGCGTATAATCCTAGAGTAGTTAAAGATAAACCTTTAATAGAAGTTAGCAAAGCTAAGGAACACTTAGATATCTTTGTATCCCTTAGGCTCTAGCTACTCTTAGATTATTTGCACATAGACAGGGTCTATAACTACTCTGCTAGGTATAACAATAAAGCCTAGGAATTTAGCTAACTTTGTTATAAACAAGCATTTGCTTGCCTTACAAAACAACCCCTATTTAACAAGTTAATCTAGGATCTCCTTAACGTAGGCTTGATAATCCTTCTTGTGCTCTAAGTATATAAGGATATTATCTAGATAAACTACACAGGTGCGGTTAATAAAACCCCTTAGGGCTCTCTAGATATAGGATTAGAACGTAGCTAGAGCGTTCGCTAACCTAAAAGGCATAACTAGGTATTTAAAATAACTATACCTAGTTTTAAAAGCTATTTTCTACTTATTACTTTCCTTAATCTAGAGCCTATAGTAGGCATTACGTAGATCTAGCTTAGAGAAGATAGCAGCTTTTAACAGCCTGTCTAGCATCTTATTTATAAGGGGAATAGGATACTAGTTCTTAATAGTAACCTTGTTAAGGCCCCTGTAGTCTACACAGAGTTGCAGTATACTGTTAGCTTTTAGCACAAATAGGATAGGTGCCCTAGCAGGGGACTTGCTTAGACGTATCTAACCTTTCTCCTATGCTATATTAAGGTAGGCCTGTAGTATTTCTAGCTCCTTCCTAGAGAGGTTATAGATAGGCATGTTTAGTATCTTACTTCCTAGTTTAATGTTAATAGAGTGATTATAATCCTAATGCAGTGCTAATACACTAGACTAGTGCTTGCTAAATGCAAACTACTTGTAGTGCAGCTCTAGAGGGACGTGCTTAAGCTCCTCTAGGTCTAGTTTGTTGTCTGTAGGGTTAACAGAAGGGTAGTCTTTGTTATTATCTAGGAGGACTTAGGCTATGCCTGTAGGTAGCATCCTAGAGCGTTAAGGGGGCTCCTAAATAATGCTTGCTACTATACGCTTCCCTGTAGCTTTAGGGAGCTATAATAGGTCTAGGTGCTGCGCAACGCAATGCTAAAGGTAGTCTACAGCTTTAAGCATTTTGTTCTAGAGCTAGAGGAGTCCCTTATTATAGAAGTATTCTGCGTTAAGGACAGCGTCCCTGCTTAGCCCTTAGGCTAGTAGTAGTCTACTATCTTCCTAGTTACTTCCTAACAGGGTGTTAATTACCTCCTCTAGGACTTAGTATACTAAGTTGCCTAGGTGCATAAGGTACGCCTTTTCCCCTAGTTCTATAGAGTAGAACAAGTCCTATATAGTAGTGATATATACTCTCTCTGCGTCCTTAGAGAACTACTTGTATATGCCTTTAGAGAAGCGTATGCATAGGTTAGCAGATGCTAACTATAGGTAGCCTAGTACTAGGTCGTACCCTTTAAAAGCAGCTAACTAGAACTCTTGCAGGCCTATAGATTTAACTGTACTATTGCTGTTAGGGCAATTAATAGTTAGATTGTAGAGTTGCTAAATGTCTAGGTAGTTGCTGTTAAGGAATGTAGCTATTAGTCTTTAATAGAATAGTTTATGTTCTAGGTGTAGTTTGTCTACCACGCGTTAGCTAATAAGGTTTAGCTCTGCTCCTAAGTTGTAGAGGGCTTAGAGCAATGTTAGGAACCTATTAGGGCCCTAGAGGGATGCAGTAACTGCAATGCAGGTTTGCTTTCCCTTAGTCTTAGGCCCTAGTTGTAGTTAGGACAGGTTAGCGACTAGGGCTTCTCTTTTCCTAACTCTCTTGTTAACTAGGAGTTGCTGTTACTTCCTTTTTAGAAGGGGTTGTAGCCTTAGTTCTTCTAATAGCTCTTTTAGCTGCCCTGGTCCTTGTTCTAACCTTAACTATTATTGCTATTGTTTAGTTAGGTAGCTGCTAGGGTGCTGTTGCCTTGGCTGCGGGTAGGCGTGCCTCTACAGCTGGCATGTCTCTTGTTTCCCTTCTAATTAGGAGATGTAGCATGCCTCTTGCTATAGTTAACGTTGTTACTCCTATAAGTAGCTGCAGGGCGAGCTACTGTCTCTGCGTTGCAGAGAGCTTGTTTAAACTTATGCTATTGTTAGATGTTATCTAGGCTGCTGTTACGTTAGATCTCCTATTAGAGATAAGGCAGAGTTTTAGACTATATAAAGGCAATCTTAAAGTTATAGTCTTTAGTGCTATTGTTAAACTTAAAGAAGCTATATAGTAGTAGTAACTCTTAGCAATTTAATAGCATTAAGAAGGTGTTAACTATATTACTGTCTCTCTACTTAATATTAAAGAACTTAGTGTAGTTCTTATACTTAGTAAGGACAGGGTCTTATACTAGTCGCTCCTCCTCCGCCTTTAGGTTAGACTATAATTAGATAGATCCTTAGTTAATCTGTTGTTAGATTAGTTCGCGATAGATACTAAACTAGATAGTACCTATAGCCTAGTAGGTTCTTGTAATAGAGTCCTCTAGTACTTAAGCGTATTAGAAGGCAGTCTTAATGTCTTTAATCTACTAGTCTACTTGCTAAGGGGATAGAGCTCTACTCTTAGTGCCTAGCTTAGGTTTAGGTTAAATGTTGTTTAAAACCTAGATAATCTTTCTAGCCTTGTTAAACGCTGGCTGTATAGGCTCTAACTAGTTCCTGCCCTTAGTTAGGCCTAGGGCCTATAAGGCTTAATTAATCTAATTCCTTTAGATAGTTAGTTTAGTCTTAGTAGCTCTAGCAAGCTCTGCCTTAAAAAGGTTCTTAAGGAGTTGCTTAATAAATAAGTGTTAACCTGTAGTTAGGATGGCTACAGGATCTAGCCTAGGCGCCTTTGCTGCAGGCAGGGGGTCTACATTCAAACTAGTTGCTAGGTTGACTTAACTTAGATGTAGTAGTACATCTGTTAGAGTACTAGTAGGGCTGCGAGCCTATTTATCTCCTAATTCTATAGGACCTAACAGTTAGTTAGATGTACTAGTTGTTGTGTTCCTAACTAGGGGTATGCTAGGTAGTAACAAGTTCGCTACTACATTGTGTATAGGATACCTCTAGGGATCTATTAGGTTACTACTAGGGCTAGGCTGTTGCAAGCCTGGCGCGTTGTTGTTGCTAGCGGCACGTAGGCGACGTTAATTTCTAACTATTGTAATAGGTATAGAAAAATTAGATATCTCTCTTAACTGCCTCTTCCAAGAGGGAGTATAAAGGATTTAAATTGTAAGGGCACTGTAGGCAGGCAAGAGAGATAGGACAAAATGTATAGTATTAGATAGGATAAGACAAATCCTTAGGGGTTAAGCCCCTAAGGATTTAGGAGAATATATACGTGTGTAAGCTCTAACAGGTTACTAGGGTAGCTCTAAGGTGTCTCTAAGGGTTAGCATGCCTAAGGTAGAAAGCCCCTGACATATAGTGCTAATATAATTACTATAAGTTTCTTGTTATACACATTATATTATTCCTCTAGTCCTATAAACTTCTAGGAATAGTAGGCTATTAGGTGCTATTTGCTATCTCTTTCTTGCGTAATGTATGCTCCTAATGCTAAATCTAAGGCATTAGTTTTAATTCTAAGTAGTTTATTGTTTCTAAATGTAACTATTATTAGTAGTTCTACATATACTACTTTAAGCGTTTAGAAGGAGTCTTCTTACTTCTATCTCTACTTAAATAGTGTATCCTTCTATGTAAGCTTTGTAAGTAGTAAGGCTTTAAGAGAGTAGTCTTTAATAAAGTATTAATTAAAGTTAATAAACCCTAAGAACTCTTAAATGTTCTTAACTATTTTAGGTGTTAGCTAATCCTTTACTACCTTAAATAAATTGCTTATTTTTACTCTATATCTTCCTATAACATAGCTAAGAAACTCTACTTCTTCTCTATACTATTTACATTTCTTAGGTTTAAGTTATAGGTCTGCCTGTTGTAGGCATTTAAATACTTTAGTTACATACTAAATATGCTCTTTAAGGGTTTTTAAGTATACTAAGATATTATTAAGGTATGCTACTACTATCTTATCTAGATGTGCTCTTAACACGTTGTTAATTAGAGCCTAATAAGTAGCTAGCGCATTAGTAAGCCTAAAGGGTATAACTAAGTACTTATAATAGCTATAGCGTGTTTAGAACGCTATTTTCTATTCTTTACCTTCCTTTATCTATATAAGGTTATACGCTCCTCTTAGGTCTAATACAGTAAAGTATTAAGCTCTGTCTAACTAATCCTGTAGTTCTAGGATGTTTAGTAATAGATATTAATTCTTAATTGTAATATTGTTAAGCTTACAGTAGTCTATGCATAGTCTTAGTATACTATCTTTCTTCTTTACAAAGAGTATTAGGAATCCTACTAGTAATTCTAATTCTTAGATAAATCCCTTTTTAAGATTCTCTTAAATGTATGCGCGTAATACTTAAAGTTCTTTTTCTAACATTCTATATATTAGCCTAAAAGGTAGATTCTTTCCTTCCTATAACTTAATCTTATAATCCTAAGGTTTATACTTAGGTAACGCTTTAGCTGTTAACTCTTCCTAAAACATTTATATGTACTATTAATATACGTTAGAGATAGTAGGAGATATACTATTTTTCTCCTTAACTCTTACTTTGTAATCTATAAGGCATTTAGTATCTATAGAGTTAGCTACTTGCTTTAGGTGCGCCTTGTTTAAAGAGATATTACTAATCTCCTTCTTATCTGCTAGCTGCGTTGCGTGCTGCGTAGGCTTTAATATAGTTATACAGCATCTATATTGCTCTAGGGAAATCTATTAATTTCTCTAATTTATTACTAGATTATGTTTCTATAACTAAGGGAGTCCTAATATAATGTTGTAAGTAGCTATCTTAAAAACATCTAGGGTTATTTTTTCTTAGTGTTCTTATATAGTAAAGTTCTCTACAACTACCTTATATGTAATCTTAGATCCTTTAGGCATAGGTTCTCTATTAGCAACTTAGAGTAGGTATATTGTATTTTTATAGGTAGGGCTTAGTCTAGCTAACCTTATATCTTGTATAGATATATAATTAGATTATACTCCTAAGTCTAAGAGTGCGCTTAACTATCTTCTGTTAATCTAAATAGGTAACTTAATTAGTAGGCTCCTAGCTCTTATGTTATTAAGTAAGCGTTTGTATAAGCTTCTAAAAAAGCCTTATGTGTCTTAATTCTAAATCTATTATCTTCCTTAACCTAGTAGTGTGTTCTACAGTCTAGGTTTAAGCAAGTCTACTATTTAATATTCTTGTAGGAGTTATTAACTACTAGTTGCATTATTATAATTATAGTAGGGTTGTTTACTCTAGGAAGTAAGGCTTTAAGCGTTTATCCTAGAGGTGTACGTTACATAGGTTGTCCTAACACAGGTACTACTATAGGCAGCAATTTAAGCGCTGTGTTAGAAACTAGCTTCTACCTAGCTTATTGCTGTAGTGTATCTAACACTAGTTAATAGTGTATGCAGTCCACGTGATAGAGGCGTGCGTTAGATTATAGACATCTAGGTTGTACTATTATTAAGGGTTCTTTTCTGTAGTAGGCTTTTGTTTGTTTCTTAATACAAGAGTAGTAGTTTAGCTATCTTTGTAGGCATTAATGTTTACATTAGTTTCTTTATTATCTACCTTCTATTTGTTAAAGAAATTATTCTACTAGTTGTTGTCTTTGCGTTATATATTTGCTAATTGCAGATCTAGACTAGCTCCCTTACTTACTAGATTTTCGCAGTAGTAGTAAGGCTATAACTTTTTATACTATGTTATCTAGTATAGGTAGTTCTCTATATTAATTAGGAGACGCAACATCTTTACCTCTTTACTATTATTTTTAATAGTTATAATTGCTTGTTTACGCTCCTTGTCTGTTATTAAGTATATTAGATGTAGTTGCGCGTAAGAAGTCTTATAGTAAGGTGTAGGTGCCCTGTTGTAGTAAGCGCAGATTTTATCTGCCTCTTAATACTCTACTTCTAAAGAGTTTTCCTTAGTACCTAACTCTAGGTCTTCTATAAGTTAGTCTACTATATTAGTAATAACTTCCTATTTGTTATTAGCGTTAGTGTCTTCTACAGCCTCTCCTTAGGTTGCGTAGGAAAGTACATTTAACTATTAAACTACTTTATTAGTCTATTAACAGTTCCTGGCAATATAGCCTAGTTTGCTATAATTGTAACAAGTACGTCCTAACTTATCTACAATGTTATTGTTTCCCTAGCTACAAGTGTTATTCTGCTCTAGTTATTAAGTAATGTTTAAGAGATCTATAGCTTCTAGTCTATAATAGCTGCTTTGCGTGTTACTATAGATATAACGTCCTGTATTAGGATAGTAGCAGTTATTTCCTTAGGCGCCTTAATTAAGGCTGTAATACTATAGACTACAGGATAGCGTGCGTAAAGGCTAAAGGCCTACTTAAGCACGTAGATTATTTCTTAATTCTTATTAGAGTTTATATAGTTAAACGTTAATATTAATTAATTTGTTAATAAGCTAGTCTAAAGTGTTAAGCGAGGCGCTAGTGCGCATAAGCTCTTCTATAACCCTAGGCTTAAGTCCTTATTAGAACATAGTTATTAACGTATTATTATCCTAGTTAGTGTTAGCAGCTAGCTGCTGAAAATTAGCAGTGTATTTAGTAGTGGCCTTGTTCTAACAGATGTGCTAGATATTACAACGTGCAATTAAGGGTTTATTAGATACTCTAAAAATTAGCTTAACTTTTTCCTTAAATACGTTAAAGTTAGACATCTATATATTAACTTTATTAGGGGCTTCCCCTATATTAAACTATTAAAGGAATAGTTTAATCTACTTAAAGGCTTGTCCTCTTGTGTAGCTGGCTACAAGAACAACTTGCTGGTTCTTAGCTACCTAAGCTCCTTAGAACAAGAAGAATAGGTCCTACTAAATAAGCTAGTTATTAAGTTTGTTTCTTTTGCTAGAGTAGGTCTCTAGTTTAGATACATAAAGGGTGCTTAACGTAGCATTATTAATTGCCTAATATAGGGGAGCAGGTTCTCCTCCTAAAGAGCTAGGCGTAGCGCAGGTTCCTAAAGTACTTATCTTTAGGGGTGTTTAAAATATTAAAGTTGTGCTTTAGTTAAAGACTATAAACACTTTTTTAGTTAGTTCTTAGGAGATAGGTACTAGAGCAGGGTGTAAAACAAAGTAATTACTTAAGTAAGGCTTGTGATAATTAAAGGGTATACTAAAGAGTATCTAGTATTAATCTGTATTAAGTGTAGGTTAAGTTCTAAATAACAAATGTATTGTTAAGGTTATAACTTAGGTTAAACACAAACTATAAGAGTTATGTTCCTACTAGGCTATATACTATAGGGGACCCTAGAGCTTACTTATTAAAGTGTAAGCTTGTAATGCTAAGCTGTAGATCTTACGTAGCTTACTATAAGCTTTATAAGCTAATTACGTGCGTTAATCCTTCTTACGCGCTAAGGCGTAAGCTTATAGATCTACTTGTAAGCTTAGTCACGTGATCTGTTCTGTGTGTCATTTGTTACTAGCCCGTCGCGGGCTGTGTTTAGGAGAGTACTGGAATGATTGGTTGTGAAGATCCGGGATCGTAACACTCCCTTAGTCTGCTTAGCTAACTAATCTTCACACACTCTAGCAGGTATAGCTGGCCCTAGTACCTTATGTTTGCTTAAAATTGTGCCACGTAACGCCTTATTACACCAGTCTTGCAATGTATTTGAGAGTTATTAAGTCTAGCATTAAGGCGATCAAGAACAGCTTGTAGTGTAGAGCGAGCCAGCTTGTAGCCAGTTAGCTGGCTAGGGGAATAAGGCATCACAACAACAACAATAACAACTGCAACACTAACAAATCAATTTATATAGCTTATAATAGACTCAAAAAGCGTTGCAAGACTGCGAGCACCTCTCAATTCGATGATATCACAATTTTGGCGGGTAATGTGGCCTGTGCGGGGAATCACGGGGTGTACCGTGTCCGTGCGCGTGATGCACGGATTCGCGTGATGCACGCCAACACCAAAACGCGTTAAAACTAAGTGAGGTTATTGCGCCACCCACAACAGCTATTATTACAAGATTTTGTAGTGTAATACTAATTAATTACTTGCAAAGAAGATATGCTACTTGAATTTTGCTAGTAGTTTAACGTTGCAGCTACGTGATGTGGTTTTGGTTAGGGCAGCCGGGGGCGGCAATAGAGGACGACCACTACCAACACTACTAGTATAACCACGTTTTTAACGCTTTTTTGGCTAGGTTGCTTCTAAAGCTTTCCTCTTGCCTAATTAGGGTTGTTTTATAGCTTTTGCAGCGTCGCGCTCCTCTTTTTAGTGTTATTTTTTAGCCTACTTTTTAGCCTTCTAAATTGCTGCATTAGCCTTCGCCTTCTTACGCACCTCCTTAGCCACCTCTCTCGCCACACGCTTTTCCTCCTTCTCCTTCTCCTTGATTAGCTTCTTAGCAGCTGTAAGCTCCTTCTTGTCTATTTTCTTAAGTTTTTCCTCTATCTCTAGGCGCTTGAAAACCTTATAGCGTACGTTAGCTTTACGCCTCTTACTAGGGGACTAAAACACAGCACTACTGTAGTATTCCTGCTGCTGTTAGAGGTCTAGCTTTTTAGACTTTTTGTTATACTTCTTCTTAACGTCTAACACTCTTTTAAGCCCTTGTACGTTATAGTAGAGTACAGTGTTTTGCACTAAGATGTAGTAGAGTAAGCGTCTTAGCTTCTTCGCCTCTCTCTCCCCTTATCTCTTACTATTAACTTAATAAGTGACTATATTTTAAGCTAATCTTCTCTACTATAGCATAAGGCGGATAATAACGTATCTAAGGCCTTAGCGTTATTGTTAGTAAACTTTATAAGGATTTTGTTAGGGTTAAGGGGTAAGATTCTAGTTACTTTAAAGCCCCTAAGTATAAGTTGTTTAGTAAACGTAGACACCTAGGCAGACTAGAATAGATTAAAGAAGTTGCCCTTCTTTATAGGGACCTTCCTATAGCTATTATCTATATACCTAGCAAGCTCCTTTTTGTATGCTGTAGACAAGGGCTTAAAGTTAACTACATCTAGTAGTTAAGTTGTTTAAGTTAAGTAAGGGGAAGTATACACAAAAGGATCTAATTGTTATTACAGTACCTAATAAAATCAAGCGTCAGATGTAATCTATAGCTATCTACTATTAATAGCTAATACTTTCTCTATGCTTTAGCCTTAGTATAGTAGTTAAACACTTGCTTAAGCTAAGTAAGGCTAACATTATTATTTGTCTAGCTAGAGGGGGATGTAGTAAAGTAGACTAAGTGCTTTTTTAGCTCTATACTCTTAACCTAACTTAATTGTACAGTATTTCCCTTAGCTAGATAGATAAGGCCTGGCAGCAACGCAGTACTATTAGCACAAGTACATGCCAGAACTGTAATCTACTCCCTATTACTATCTTAGAGAGCTGTTCTAACCTCCCCTTGTTCTATCTTCTCTTACTAAACACACGTTTTAACCTGCTAGCTACTCTAGTTATAAAGCCCTTCTTATCTATATTGTATGTGTAGCAGCTGTTAACAGAGTATTTAGTAATTTTCTGCTGCAGTAGATTAAAGTAGAGCTTGTATTTAGTATAGGAGTTAGCAGTATAGCAATTAGCGTCTATAGCGTTGTTCTATTAAGGTGTAAGGTAGTCTTAGTAGGTGTTAATAAATTAGGTAACCTAGCTATTAGAGACTAGATTTTAGGCTATTAACAACGTAAAGTTTTAGATCATGTCTTATGTAGGCAGTAATCAACGCGCTGTAAGCACATCTATATGCTTTATTAGCTCTATCTCCTGTTGTAGAGTTAGGCGTTGTTAATTAATGTTCTTAGTAGTTGTTAACGCAGAAATTGCTTAGTGCCTTCGCAACAACGTGGATCTTACAACACTGTGTTTTTTTGCTATTGCTGTATACGAGAATTGCTTGCTAGGCTTTAGAGCATCTAGCTCTCTAAGGGCAGCCTCTATTAACATTGTGGAGTTGAGTTATAGGGTTGAGGATTTTGACGCGTTTTGGTGTTGGCGTGCATCACGCGAATCCGTGCATCACGCGCACGGACACGGTACCGTGCACGGTCACCTCGTGGGCCGGGTCAGCGAACGGGCCACCCCACCACCTTTTGCAGCCCACCAACAGTGAGGTTATTGAGCCACGTATAGTTGATAAAACAATACAATTTTTTGGTGGAGTAGTCTATATACCTATGCGACAAACTTTGCTACTCAAATCTTTTTAGTAGAGCAATTTTGCGGCTATGGCTGTTGTATGTAGGTAGAGGTGCTAGGGAAGGCTTATAAACAACAGGCTGACTATAGGCACCTCTACTACAACACTTCTTTGTTGTTTTTGGCTGTAATTAACTTAGAGCCTTGCGCTTGCCTTAATTAGGCAATTGTATACTTTTTTTGGCGTTGCGATCGCGTTTTTGAGCGATTCTGGCTGCCTTGCGTTTAGCTATTGCTGCAGCCTTCTTAGCCCTCTCTTTCTCCCGCACCACCTTGGCTGCCTCTCTCTCTACACGTTGCTCCTCCTTCTATTTCTCTTTCAGGAGTCTGTTGTTAAGTTGTAGCTCACGCTTAGTAACTTTTTAGCCTCTACTTGCTGCTTATACTCTTGAAATGCAGCGTCACGTGCGTCAGCTTCTCTCTTTGATGAAGGACTCTACCATGTAGCTCCCCCATGCCGCTCAAGAGTGTGAGAGTACAATAGTAGTACTTTCTTCTTATCCTTTACCCTCTCTTTCTCTGCAAGAGCCTTTTTTATACCACCTAGCTTATGCTAGGCAAGCTCTAATTGCACATAGAGCTGGTGAACAACCTGTTCTACTGCACTAAGCTCTGTGCTGCTATTATCCTTTACAGCACTCTGCAACAACAACTTTGCTTTCAGCTAGTTTGGCTCTTCTAGTGCAGCTAAAGGCCTAGTTTGTAGTGGAGGTGTTACAACAGGTAGAGGAGTTAGCGTTTTAAATTAGTTAAGTATAACGTTAGCGTTAGGTAGATGGATACCTGTAGCTTTAAAAGCCTTTAACACTAACAATTTAGTAAAGGTGTTTACCTAGGCAGGCTAGAATAGTAAGAAGAAATGGCTCTTCTTTACAGGTGCCTACCCCTAGGTTGTATAGTTGTGTAAATCAAGTTCTTTAGTGTAGTTTTGAGCTAGAGGCTTAAAGCAGACTACGTCTAATAGCTAGAGAGTATAGGTAGCATGTGGGGGAAAGACTATAAGTAGAATCTTATAGCTATTACAGTAGTTAATAAAGTCTTTAGTTATATAACTGCTGTGGCCGTTAATAATAAGTAACCTCTACTTTCTCTAGGCTTTGGCCTTAGTGTAGCGATCAAACACCTGCTTAAGCTATGTTAATCCTAGGTCGTTGTTTGTCCAGCCATTTAGTGATGTGGTGAAGTAGATAGAATGCTTTTTTGGGGTTAATTGAGTGTACCTAGCTTAATTGTACAGCACGGCTAGCAGCTGGGAAGATGATGCCTGGAGGCAGGTGAGATCTATCGCCACATATAGTAGCCAGCAACGTCACCTACTCCTGGTTGCTATTGTAGAGTGACTGCTTGAACTGCTTCTTACTAAAGAGTAGCTTATTAAAGATTCTTTTGCTTCTCCCTATAACCCTAATAGCGAAGCCCTTCTTATCTATATTATACGTATTCTTAGGTAGCACTCTATATTTGTCTATTTTCTAGTAGAGAAGAAGGAAGTATTGGCTGTATTTCTTACCAGAATTAGCCTTATGGCGACCAGTTTCTATAGGGGTGGTCCAGGCTGTAAGAAGCGTGTCCTAGTTGCAATAAAGGAAGCGAGTAACCTAGCTTTCTGAGGGCTCCCACGCAGCTAGCGGAGTCGCAAAATTGATAACTATTTGCCTTGTAGGCATAAGGTGTCTCTCTGTCAATCCTCTGATATACTTTACAAGCTCTGCCTCATCACGTGGGTAGAGTAAACGTTGGGAGTTGATAGATCCCTTGCGTGGGGCTGCTTGACCCTAGTGTTAACGCGTTAACGTTGTTTGAGAACAACTATGTTTTTTGGCAAGAGCCTAGTACGAAAATTGTTCTCTAGGTCTCAAACTATCTAGCTCTGCAAGGGCTTCCTTTAACGGCATCGTGGCGTTGAGTTATAGGGGGTGGAAAGATGGGACGAAAAGTGGTGGGGTGGCCCGTTCGCTGACCCGGCCCACGAGGTGACCGTGCACGGTACCTGGTCTTTCAGGAACGCCTATAACGAAGCACGGACCGCTTCCAATGCCAGGAAACCGTTCTTAGCCCGGTAGCAGAACAGCGTTCAGTTTCACGGTGCAGACTTGTTCTAACAAAGAAACATTGCAGTGAAGACTGTTTACTGAAAACAGGTTCCACGTATCATCAGAGACATAAAACGATGGCTGCAAGCGTCAGCCGCGCTGAGATTCTCAACAAACCCATTCAGTCATGTCAACTATCTTGCGTGCACTACCGCTATTTCTCCTTGTTCGATCCTCGCTATGCACGGTCACATCTGCTGCTTCTCTAGAAGTAGATGCTGGCTCTACGCACTCTGTAGGTTCCTGGCACCACCCGCTAACTCCAGCTTTACCATGGGCGCTGAACACAACAACTGCGTCTGGGCCTACAAGTGTAAAATATGCTTCAGCACAACCAACGGCAACCGTAATTGTTGGTAGTGCCGGAGAGCTAAGATTTATGCCCGCTTCGCTCAACGCATCAGTTGGGTCTATTGTGGCCTTCGACTTCCTGGGCCTGAATCACACACTCACACAGAGTACCTTGCGGGACCCATGCTATAAAAATGGGACCATCGACACTGGGTTCAATCAATTCAACCCTGCCAACTCCAGTGGCAGGTTCGTGGTCGAGATAGAAGTCACGAGCCCAGATCCTCAATGGTTCTTCTGCGCCCAACTATCCAATATCTCGCACTGCCACGCGGGCATGCTTTTCAGCTTGAACCCGAACGGGAAGTTCCAAGAATTCTTTTCGAATGCGGAAAATGCGGCTCCAAATAGCACGACAACAGCACATGCATGTCAGGTGACCTCTCTCAGTTCCGCTGCTCGCAGTAGTCAGTCCGCCAGACCTAGCCCCAGCTCTACTAGTAGGGACCTCATATCTACTAAGACTAGTTACCCGTCTAGCACTCTAGGATCGCAGCCAACCGGAAACGGATCGCTGGCAATATCATCTGCGATCTCTAGTCAGAGCACACATAGCATTGCGATTAGCCTCAGCATTCAGGTGTTGGCAGTTATCTTCTTCTTTAGTTACCGTGCACGGACTCGTGATGCGCATGGACGCGTGATGCGCACCCCAACAACCCAACTGACTACTTAAAAATAAGGCTCTACAGCCACGTACAATAGCTAGTATCACAAGAAAAGCTGGTAGATTAATCTATCAACTGCCGCAATTATTTTGGCTACCTAAATCTTTTTAGTGGAGCGATTTTGCGGCCGCAGCTGTTGTATGTAGATAGAGGCTCTAGTAATAGCTCATAAGCAACCACCCAACTACCAACACTACTACTACCACGCTTTTTAGTTATTTTTAGCTGCAATTAATGTAAGGCCTTGCGCTTACCTTGTTTAGGCAATTAGATACTTTTTTAAGCGTTATAAGCTTGTTTTTAACGTGCTCTCTTAGCTTTATAAGCGTTAATTTAAGTGCGCTCTATAGCACATTGTTAGTTACGCTCTTCCTTCTTCCTTACTCTTAACTTACGCTTCTATTACTCCTACTTTTCTTTTAGTAGCTTTTAGGTCTCTTGTAGCTTACGCTAAGTAGCTTTCTTAGCTTCTACTTATTATTAATAGGCTTTAAATGCTGCGTTACGTGCGTTAGCTTCACGCTTTAACCCTAGACTCTACTACTTTGCACCTCTATACTACTTAACAGTGTAAGCGTACAGTAGTAGTACTTTCTTTTATCCTTCTTCTTCTCCTTTACTGCAAGAGCCTGTTTTACACTACCTAACTTATGCTAAGCAAGCTCTAATTGCACATAGAGCTAGTGAATAATCTGTTTAAGTGCTCTAACCTTACTGCTAGCCTTATCCTTTACTATACTCTACAATAACAACTTAGCCTTAAGCTAATTAGGCTAAGTTAAAGCAGCCTAAGGCTCTGTTTGCTCTAGAGGTGTAGCAATAATTAATAGTGTTAGTATTTTAAATTAAGAGAGTATTACGTTAGCGTTAGGTAGGTTAATACCTGTAGCTTTAAAGGCAGTTAATACTAACTTTTTAGTAAACGTGTTAACCTAGGCAGGCTAGAATAGGTTAAAAAGTTACTCTTGTTTACAGGTAGCTACCCCTATATAGTGTAGTTGTGTGTGTTAAGCTTAGTGTTGTAATTTTAAGTAAGAGGCTTAAAGCAGACTATGTCTAACAGCTAGAGAGTGTAGGTAGCGTAGGGGGAAAGATTATAAGTAGAATCTTGTGTTAATTACAGTACTTAATAAAGGTCTTAGTTATATAACTGCTGTAGCTGTTAATAATAAGTAACCTCTACCTTCTCTAAGCTTTGCCCTTAGTGTAGCAATTAAACACTTGCTCTAGCTATGTTAACCCTAAGTTGTTATCTATCTATCTATTAGGTAACGTAGTAAAGTAGATAGAGTGCTTTTTTAGATTAATTAAGTGTACCTAGCTTGCCTGTACAGCACAACTAGTAGCTAGAAAGATAATACCTAGGGGAAGATAAGATCTATTACTACATATAGCAGCTATTACTATTACCTACTAACAATTGCTATTATAGAGTAACTATTTAAACTGCCTCTTGCTAAATAATACCTTATTAAACACTCTCTTGCTCCTGCTACTAACTCCTATTATAAAGCTCTTCTTATCTATATTATATATGTTCTTAGGCTGTACGTTATACTCTGCTATCTTTTAGTGTAGAAGCTTAAAGTATAAGCTGTACTTTGCTGCTAAATTAGCTTTATGCTAATTAGTTTCTATAGGGGTAGTCTAGGCTGTAGAGAGAGTGTTGTAGTAACAATGTAGGAAGCAAGTAACCTATCTATCTAAGGGCGGCTATGCATACAGAGGAGTTGTAAAATTAATAATTATCTGCCTAGTAGGTATTAAGTGTCTCTCTGTAAGTTGTTTAATGTACTGTAGAAGCTCTGCCTTATTGCGTAGGTGTAATAGTTGTTAGTACTTTAACTTAGTGTTATAGGACTTAGTTTAACCTTAGTGCTAACGCGTTAAAGTTAACTAGCAACAACTATGTTTTTTAGCAAGAGCTTAGTATAAGAATTATTCTCCTAGTCTTAATTAAGCTATCTCTGTAAGGGCTTCTTTTATAGGCATTGTAGTGTTAAGCAATAGGTAGGTGTAAAGTACTATCTAAAATTGGTGGGGTGCGCATCACGCGTCCATGCGCATCACGAGTCCGTGCACGGTAGAATCCGACTAGTCAGGTAGATAGATATTAATAAAAACCTTCCACTAGCTTACACAAACTTCAACTGCGAGCGATTTGAAGGCTTTATGTTTGAAGTATTAACGTTGAAGTAGTAAGATGATCTTACCCACGATGACAGGAATAATACCCTGAGTGAAGCTTTAATGTCAATCCCTGCGAGCCAGGACGTACGGTGTAACGGGACAGGTTCTCTTCTGGAAGCTCAGATTGTTTACAACGCGCTTGTATACAGACAATAGCAGTGCGCAATTATTCTAGAGCTCACACTCCTCTAACACATTAGCCTCTGATGCTGAAAAGCGCGTTGTCAATCATGCTGTCGCTTGTTCTGTCGGTGCTGTCTATTGACTTGTCTCTGATACCCCCTGTTCGTTCGCGACAGCATGCAACTGCAGAATGCTCGGCAGGCTGGAGAGCAAGTCAAGACAGCAAAGCTAAAGACTTTAGCGTCAGAAGGTCAATTCAAAGTGTGGACTGCACAACCTGGCAGTTTCTCCTGCTGGCGGCAAGATTGTCAAAACGCGTCCCACCGGCCGTGCGTCTTAAGCGACATTTGCGCAGCAGTAGCGTGCTGAGATGTCTGCGCAGGGCGGTGCGCACTGTGGCTGAGGACTGCGTTCGCCCGTCAATTATCTGGCTTCAGACAGCTTTTATTCCTGGTCTTGCAGCCTGTGTCATGCTGGTCGCTGTTGCAGAGAACTGCGTTTTGCACCTGTTGCGCGCGTAGTTCACCGCCCCCACTTTGCGTAATTTTTCTATGCTTCACTTAATTAATTAGACCATTAAGGAATAGCTAGTTATTATTGTTGTCGCGCAACCGAGCGCGTGGAGTCACATACACAGCTCGTTTTCTAATAGAGCGTGCCAATTTGGTTGAGCTGCTCTACCCTAGCAACGCTGGTTCTGAGCGGCCCTAATACTAGCCAAACGCTTGTTAAGCGAGATCACGTGACCTACATATTTTATTTGTATTTAAGCAACACGTTCTATATAGAAAAATAGACACTAATTAAATTAATTAATTACTTAAGTATAGTCCTGTAAGCTTTGTTACAGTTATAAGCCTAGCTTCCTAAGTATAGTAGATCTCTCTGCGTACTTAGCAAACAAGCTTATTAGACTTAGCTTAACTGCTCTAATTACCTAATTATCTTTCTATTCCTACTAAACGCTACTATAGGTAAGCTTATTAACTATAATAAGTAAGCTCTCTTAGGTGTCCCTAGAGGACCCTATTAGCTTAAAATAAGATCTAATTAGCCTAATTAGTATATCTAACTTATATAGCACGCTAAGCTTTGTAACGTATAGGATATAGTAGATCTAGACGCTAAAAACGCCCTAGGCATGCATAAAGGAGCGCCTAAACTACCTATTATAGGCTTGCTCCCTACTTAACTACTAGCTTAATCTACCTAAAGCTAGAGCACCTAACCTAATAATCCTCCTATAGGCTAAACAATAAGCGTTAAGAACTATAATAAGAAGCTCCTTAGATACAAGATTAGAGCAAGCAAGTAGACTGCTAAGGCAGAATACCTTTAGAAGATCTAGAACTAGGTTAATATAATAGTATTACTATTAATCCTCTTACTAGTAATAGTAAAGCTTATTACTAATAACACTATAATGCTATAATTGCTTATACAAGCCCTAAAAGAGGAGCTCGCTCTAACAGATATTAGTACCTAGAACTAGGTTAGGGTAGAGTACTAATAGTATCTTAGAGTAGCTAAACAGTTAAGAGCTGCTCTATAAGACTAGTATAATAGGTAGTTATACCTCTATAGAAGAGCTAAGTTATATAAGCTTCTAGAGGTTAATAGGGCGCTTACTGTGTAGGATTTCTTAGATGCCTTAAGTTATAAGATTGCCCTAGATTAGGCTTATACTATAAACTAAAGGATTATCTAAAATAGTATCCTAGGGCTTAATTTACTTAATTTAGATAAAGTAAGTAGGGTCTTTAGTAGTTTAATGCATAAGCACACTATAAGAGTAGGGAAAGATAACCTAGAAGTATTTGCAACATTTAGAAGCTAAATAGATACTACTTAAGCTCTTGCTACTAACTCTAAGAGCTTAAGTAGGTACTCCTGCTCTTACAAACAAAAAGGAGAGACTTATAAGTAGAAACTAACTAACTACTAACGCCTAGAGACAGTAGTTAGAGGGAGCTCCTTACTGCCTATCTATATAAGCAAAAGCTATTACAAGGATACTCTCTAGAAGCTTAAGAGCTAAGAGTATATAGATACTAGGAAGGCAATTAAGCAGCTTAATTAGACCCTAAAAGCTCTATTAGCAATAACAGCTCTACTAGCAAAAGGTATCTGTAAAGCACTAGTCTCTAAAAAGTGTCACACCCTAATTTACCTCTAACTTAGCTCCTTTACGTTTCTGTTCCTACCTATAACTTAGTTATAGCATTCTAAACTTCCCTGTATTCTAGTAGTATAAAGGCACGAGGAGAATTATCTATAGATAGATAGTTTTTAAGTATTCTTTGTACAAGACCTATAGGAATAGAATTGTCTCTGTGTTACCTATCCTAGTGCTCCTAGACACCTTGTAGCAGATACACACGCATTCTAGAGCTTTCTATTATCCTATATTGTTACATTATACTTAAAAACTTATCCTAGCTAGTAACAGCCTCTAAATAATATTACAAGTTTGTTTAGTTATTGTGTACTAAGCAGATTTAGACCCCTTTTAGTTACAAACTATACAGGTCCTAATTATTATCTATCTAATAGTTAGGATTCTAGAGACCTCCTAACAACTAAAGCCTTTAGGTTTAGAACTTCCTGCAACTTACTACTCTAGGATTACTTTAGAAAAGTTACGTTAGATTACGCTAAGATAAAGACTTAGAGATTATTAATAACCTACCTAAATTAGATTACTACTAATATTAGGCACTACTAACCCTGGTTTAAAGGAACCTATTAGACAATCTACTTAAGGACAGGCAACAGCGCCTGCTAAGGGATTAACTAACACCTAGACGCTTAGCAAGAGCAATACTAAATTAGACTTAGAATAGGTAAATCTTTATAAGTTAGTTAACTAACTAAGGGCTGAAGTAGCCTAGCTTTAGGCCTAATCCCTTCCCTACAAAGATGTACCTGTGCCTACTACAGAGTCTCCCTTGTTTAACCTTAGCAACCTCCTAAAAGGTTCTAGTCTAAGACCCTAGTCTACTACCCTAGGCTTAGTAAACACACACTAGCTATTAACAAATTAAGTAATAGAAAAGACCCTACTTTTAGACAGTAGCAAGCCTTAATTTAGGACTAACTTAATATTAATTTAGATTACTATCCTATAGAACAAGCTTGTATAGCTCTAGTATAGGGATATACTTCTAGGCTTGCTAAGGAATACCTTAAGCCCTAATACTTGTCTTGTAAAACAGACTAGTTCTAGAGCGTAGAGGAAATAATAACACTTCTCTGCTCCTACTTTATTACAGGGAATAAGAGAGCTAAAAGTTAAGCTGTTTTTAATTAACTCTAAATAGGAAAAGATAACATGTTTCTACTTTTTAAAGCGCGCTTCCTAAGTGCTGCTATCTAGGGACAAGTACCTAAGTTAGAATAGTTTCACTACATATAGATAAAGGTTCCCCTGCCCTCTAAAGTCCTAACCTAGGATTTAAGAGGCAGTAGGATAACTTGTTTAAACTTATAGTAGAGTATCTCACAGCGTATAACATAGAAAGAAAACAACATCCTGTTTATGCCCTACCTAATACCTTACTAACTTAGACCTAACCCTAAACTATTAACAATTAGCATTAGACTAACAACCTACCTCTAAATTAGCCTACACCTAGCATTTGGAAACCTCCTATATCTACTCCTACTCTAGCACCTAGGACTACACTGTCCTAAGCCACACCTGTAAGAGAGCTAACTCTAGGCAACTGCTATAACTGTAGCAAGACAGGTTACTTTGCAAAAGATTGCCCTAGTCCCTAGGTACAAGAAATCTAAGTAGATATAGAGGAATATGTTAACGCTAAAGAAGATTTTAAAGAGGAACTAATACCTAAGGGAAATAGCCCTGCCTAGGAGGATAACTTCACCTAGGCCTAAACTAATATAACCTATCTAACCTCTCTTTATCTTATTTATTTAGTAGCCCCTATTTCCTTGCTTCTTCTATTCTATTAAACTAAGGGCTAGGCGTACAACTTAACTCCTTAGTTAACACTAGTGCCTAAGGATTTTTATTTTTAAATTCTAATATCGCTACTTTAGTGTCTACTGCACTTAGGACTCCTATCTAAAAGTTGCCCTTTAAGGTCTAAGTTAAAGGATTCTAGGATTAGATTACAACCCTAGTAAACTAGTACATTTAGTTGCACTTAACTATTAATAGGCGTAAGATACGCAACTGCCCCTTTGTTATTATTAATCTAGGATCCTAGGAATGCATTATTAGAATTAAATAGTTAAAACGTTTTAAACTCTAACTTAATACAGAGCGATCTTAGCTTATATAGCTAGTAAGGTACCCTAGGTTGTACAACCCTGCCCCTCTATTAATAATAACCCTACATTAACCTTTGCTACAAGCCTACGTCCTATAAGACGTACAACAAAGGGACAACCTATAGGAAGCTGTAGAGTACTAACATTGCTAAAGTCTAAATCACTTAATACATTATATAAGAGGTATTATTTAATTGCTAAAATGCTGTTCCTTACTAACAATCCTAACCTAAAAGCCTCTAACTTGCTACCTCCTAGGAGGCGCGTATTTCCTTACTTTTATTAAATGCTTTTTACTTTTCTATAAAAACTATAGAACAAATTTTTACTACTAGTCTATACAAGATTAATTGCGTTATTAACTACTATTGTACCTAAGACAACCCTAAGAACGCTTAGCTGCTTAATAAACAATTGCTAGACAAATATGTTTAATATACTAATATGTTTAGCAAAATAGAAGCTGAAACCCTTCTAGAACACTGCCCCTACAACTACAAAATTATATTAGAGGGCTAATTGCTAAATTCCTACTTGCCCTTATATAAACAAAATCTTAAGGAACTTAAAGCTACTAAGAAGTTTGTATAAGACTAACTATAGCACAGCTAGATTAAATATAGTTAGAGCCCCTTTGCGTTGCCTATACTCTATGTTTAAAAACTAAATGTTAGGACTAATAAGTTCTAGTAGTTCCCTACGAGGCCAGCATGGCCTAATTAAGGAACAGGGGTGGCGTAACTATATAACGCAAGTAAATTGCTCTACTCCTTTAGTAGCGATTTGTCTATCCTTAACCTGTAATACTATCCTCTACTTTCTAATGCTTAATAGCGTGCCACCCTTATTAAAAGAGAACCTAACATTTAAATTGCTTACTATTACACGTTATTAAAATGCAGACTAGACAACAGAGCCAACGAGTAAGCTAGTCTAAAAGTAGTTAACCCTTAGGTACACTAGTACGCCCTAGATTTATTGTTAAGGAAGACTCTGCTACTGCTTGCATCCAAAGCCTACCTTCCTTAGTAGAAAGGGACGCTGCAGAGAACTCTAGACTAGCTGAAGGTAGAGTAAACAAGTAGAGACTAGGAGGCTAGTTAACAACTCCTCCTAGACTACAAACACCTACAATAGTCTAGAACGCTTCACCACGTTCTCTAACAGACTAGGAACTAGAAGACCTCTGCGCCTAGTTAAAAAGGGCCTAGAGGCAAAGCAAGATTAATCAACTCTGTTAACTAAGGGCTAAATATAAGTTAGGAGACACCTTAGTGCTCCCTCTAACTTTAACTCTACTAAGGACCCTTGCAACAACATCCTTAGGCCTATTAGCTAACCTTCTAAAGCTAGACCTACCTTAAAGGTACAATAAGAAGTTAAGAGCTAAATATAACTGCTAGGAACGCAACTGTAAGTTGTATTTCCTACGTTCGCCTATAAACTTTACTAAAGAATACTAAAAGGTAGATTTTAGGGTAATGTACCTCTCTAAGCTACTTAAGACTCTATAGAAATTGTATTATATAACAGAATAGACAAGTTCTCTATCCTAGCAACTAACCTAGGAGACACTTAAAACTGTTATGTTAAACGCTCTAGGAACGCTGTTAGAACAGAAACAGTAAGCGTATAAAACTCTTAAGCAAATCTAGCAAAAGCTAAATTAGTTACCTACAGATCTGCTAGATGCCTTTCAACCCTTATAGGAGGAAATAGGCTTAGCCTAAACTCTAGAGCTTTAAGTAATAGAGTACATTTTATCTCTGCGCAAAGACATCTAGAGAGACCTGTTCCTACTCCTAGTTAATAGGCGCAACACTCTGCTAATAGTAGAAGAACATGCCAACGTTATCTACTGCAGAAGGAATCTAGACAAGGAGGCAAAAGTTACTCCTGCAAAGAGGTGGCCACTAAAAGGTAGCAACAAGAGTAACAAGACAGGGGGACATAAAAAACCCCTAAAAAGACAAAAATAGCCTAAAAGGGACTATAATAGACTGTCTTTACACAAAACTGTAGGTACCTAAGGCAAAGGCAGGGGTCTAACCTGTTATAACTGTAGAAAGCCTAGTTACACTATAGCTAAGTGCTAAAGCCCTCTAAAGAACAAGGATGCTACAGCTAACTAGAAGGACACTACTTTAGAATTAAAGGAAGGCTTAAACCTTAGTTTAGGAAAAGGGAAAGGGCAGGAGGATTAATTCTATATCTTTCTGCCTATATAGCTTTAAACTAGAAAATATAGGACCTAGGGAAATTAAGAGAAGCCCTTTACCTCTATCCCTCTTAGTTATTAACTATATAGTGCACAGTTTAATCCTCTAAGCCTATAGAGGCTATAATTAATAGAGGTTCCTAGCTAAACTTAATGTTAGCTACGCTAGTAAAGGAACATAATCTCTAAGTAGACCCCCTGCCTAAGCTGCTGGCTAAAGGCGTAGATAGGGGTAGATTAACAGTGTATAGTACTACAACAGTAGATATAACTATTACTAATTCACGTGGTTATAAAGAGACCTATTAAGTACTATTTGTAGTAATAGACCTTTAAAGATACTTAGTGTACTTAGGTCTTCCCTAGATTAATATATTTTATCTAAGGATTAGCTACGCTACTAGACGTATGCTCTTTTAGAGGAATAAGGATAATAAGGTTATCTAGTTTACAAAGGTAGCTATAGAAGACACTAAGTAGTTTAAGAGTAGTATAAGAGAACCTAATACAGACGTCTATGCGTGCCTTATTAACTTTGTAGGCTATAGGGAGTTAGAAGATAACCCTATAGGTTATTTACCCCTAGAATATGCTGAGTTTGCAGATATAGGCTTAGAGGAGGACTCTAAGAGTCTTCTAGAGCATAGCCACTACAATCTGTCTATAACTCTAACACCTAAAGGTGTTCTACCTTACTAACTATTATACAACCTCTTAGTAACTAAGCTAGAGATACTTTAAAACTATCTTTAGGAGTATATAGCAAGAGAATAGATACGTTAGTTAAAGTCTCTAGTAGGGGCACCTATACTCTTTGTTAAGAAGAAAGATAGCAGCCTAAGACTTTATATTAACTATTAGGGCCTTAATAAGATTATAGTTAAGAACTAACACTTACTACCCCTAATTACAGAGTTACTAGAGAGGCTCTCTTAGGCGAAGTATTTTACTAAGCTTAATGTAAGAGAGGCCTACTATAGGATTTGTATTGCAGAGGGAGATAAGTAGAAGACTGCTTTCTGTACTAGATATAGACACTATAAGTATACTGTTATGCCTTTTAGCCTAACTAACGCCCCTGCCTAGTTTTAAGTATACGTTAACTATGCTCTTACAGGATTAGTTAACATATATTGCATTGTCTATTTAGACAATATCCTAATCTACTTAAACACAAAAGAAGATTATATACAGTATGTAAAGGATATACTACAAAGACTACGTAAGTCTAAGCTATACATTAAACTTAGCAAGTGTAAGTAGCATACTTAACGTATAGAGTATCTTAGATACGTAATTAGCCCTAAAGGGGTTAGTATTAACCTAGAACAGGTGAAAACAATCCAAGAGTAGCTATAACTACAAACAGTCTGCAATATTTAAGTATTTATTAGCTTTATAAATTACTATTAATAATTTATCTATATGTTCTCTAAATTAGCCTTACTATTAACTAAAATAACTTATAAAACCCTAGGGTCTGCTAGGAGGGGTCTAGCAATAAGAAGAGAGGAAAGCTAGAAAATAGACATTAGCGAAAAAGGCAGATCTGCTTTCTAGAAGCTTAAAGACGCTTTTACCTAAGTTCCTATACTCTCCTACTTTAATCCTTGTTAGAAAACAAGAGTAGAGGTAGACGCGTTAGGAGGCGTGATCTTAGGCATATTAAGTTAAAATATGCTAGAAGAAGATAGAACAGGTTAATAGAGGCTAATTAGTTTCTTTTCTTGTAAATTAATCTAAGCAGAATACAATTACAATACCTATAATAAGGAACTGCTAGCTATTGTTAAGAGTCTAGAACACTAGCGCTACTACCTTAAAGGTATACACTTTAAGATCCTTACAGACTACAAGAACCTAAAATAGTTTATAGAAAATAAGACCCTTAACTATTACTAGGTTCAGTCCTATCTAGCCTTAACTTGGTTTAACTTTATCCTTACCTACTAACTAGGGACTACTAATCCTGCAGATAGACCCTTAAGGCGACTAGACTATAAGGCAGAAACAGAGAAACCTTTACTAAAGTATAACAAAGCTTTTGTACAACCCCTTTGAGATTTGTTCTCCTCTAAAGGAAAGAACAACTTCCTAGTGTTAGCTGTTACAACACAGGCATCTCTAAGGTCTAAAAAACAATTAGAAATTGTTAAAGCCCTCTAAAATTTCTAAGTAAAGGAAAGTACTATAACTAGGGATCTGCTTAACTATAAGGAAGAGTCTATAGTAGAACTAGCCTTAGATGCAACCTCTAATAGATACAATACTAAAACAGACTATAATAACCTAAAATAATTATTTACAGTCTACAAGGGGTTAAGGCACTTAACTACTCTAGAAGAGAAGTCTAAGGCTCTCTAAGAATGCTATAACGACCTACTTAGAGGACATCTTAGGGGTAAGAAGACAATAGAAAAGCTTTAACAACACTATAAGTAGAAGGGAATAAGGAAGGATGCAAGAGACTATTATAAAAGCTGCCTAGTATACAAGAAGGCAACTCTAGCGCGTTACAAGCTATATAGTCTCCTAGCACCCTTATCTCTACTAAACGCAGCCTAGGAGGAAGTTACTATAGATTTTATTACAGAATTACCTCTAAGCTGCCTAAGCAACTAGGTATACAACGCTATCTTAGTTGTAGTATGTAGACTTACTAAAATAGCTTACTACATTCTAGCTAGAGCTGATTAGGACAGTACAGACCTAGCCTAATCCTAGATAAGAGAAGTTATACGCCTACACAGTGTCCTAAAGAAGATAATCTCTAATAGAGGCCTACTTATAGCAGCTAAACACTAGGATACTTTCTAACACTACCTAAACTTAAGAAGGGTGTTAACTTCTGCTTATTATCTACAGATAGATAGGCAGACTAAAAGATAGAACTAGACACTTAAACAGTACCTATAGTGCTACTATTGCCTAGAACAAGACAATTAGAGTTTATAGATATTAGTTGCAGAATTTGCGTACAACAATAGCATACATACAACTATAGGCACTACTCTGTTTAGAGCATACTATAGTATAGATCCTATTAGTCCTAACTAGCCTAGTATAGCTTATAGCGATAGAGAATCGCCTCTAGGGGAATAAGTAGCTAGTAAAGTTATTGCTCTGCAACAAGAGTGCAAGAGGAAAATTATTGCTATAAATAAATACTAGAAATTGTACGTAGACAAGAAACGCTTAGCATATACGTTTAAAGTAGGTAATTAAGTAATAGTGTTGAATTAGCACATTAGGTTAACAAGACCTAAGAAGAAGCTTAACTAGAAATACCTAGGTCTAGGTTGTATAGTAGACTAGTATAGTCTAACAGCATTTAAAGTTAACCTTCTAGGGTTACAGAGCGTACACCTAGTCTTCTATACGTTACTACTAGAGCTGTATAATCTAAAAGGTCTTATTCTACACCTAGAGGTCCTAATTGTAGACACACTGCGTAAGTATAGTAATAATATCTATAAAGTAGACACTATACTAGATAGACGCAAGAGAGAACATAACTAGTAGGAATATCTAGTTAAATAGACTAGCTATAGAGACAAAGAGAACTCCTAGAAGCCTAGTTAAAATATCTCTAGTAACGTCCTTTAACAATTTTAGAAATCTAAAGGTATATAGCCTAAAAGAAATGCAAAGGAAAAGCCTTATAGGAGTTAAGGGCAACCCTAAAAAAGAAGGGGGATAAGCAAAGGCAATAAGAGGATCCTAAGGAGACAACGTACCTTTACTAGTTTTCCTATAGGGTTTTTAGGGTGTTTAACAGTGTTATACTCTAGGATTACCTTAGCCTAACTTATAAGCATCTCTTAGGATCTATAATTATCTATTATAGACTATAAGAACCTAGTCTAAATTACAATAGTTTAATCTATAAGGGCATAAAGCTTCTAACATTATAAGAAGAAAACACAGGATATTAAAGTAAGTACTCTATTAAATTTAAGCTAAAGGCTTAGGTATATCTAGGATTTCTAAGGAAATCTAACTATAGAAATTGTTTATAGTTATATTGTTATACTAGCTATAATAGTCTATTAAGACCTATTATAACACGCTCTTACTACTCTTAAACCTTATTATGCTTATCTAGCCTCTTCTGTAGAGTCTTAATCTTCTTAGACAAAGAGCCCTTCTTAGCGCTAGTAGCAAAGCTCTTCTCCCTTATAAGCGCAGCTATCTCTGCAACTAAAGCATTACCTAGTTTTCTGCGCTTAGAACTAGGGTTTAGAGCATAATTATAAACCTTAGCCTATAATAAGTTAGAATAGTCTATCTAGAGATAAGATAAGCATACATACCCACTTACGTAGTAAATTAGTCTCCTTAGTAACCCTATTAGTAACAGCAGCCTTAAGGGTGCGCTTGCTAGCTTTAGCATGTACTAACACAGCCTTCTTGCTACGCTAACGCTGGTCTAGGCAGAACTTAGAGCAAGGGTCCTTATTATTAGCTATAGCACTAGTGTGCAGGTAGAGGTAAGCAGCGTAAGGGATGTAAGTGCTACTAGAGGTGTAAGAATAACCTATAATAGACTAAAACTACTTAAAGAGGACAACTTACTAACTATAGGCCTAGGAGATAGGCTAATAGAGGGATATAAGCTTAAACTTAGACGCTTTCTTTTCTATCTTAGTTAATAGGCGCTACAGGAGCTTATTATTAACTATGCCCTAGTCTAGGTCCTAGACGCTAAACTCTAAAGCCTAGAGAATATTGCAAATCTTAGCTAAGTTACTGTTGTGCTTTAAATAGAGCTGCTAGAGTTAGTTATAACCTATAAGGGGTTATAATTAGGCTAAAGGAGGGGAATACACACAGCAATACACTCCTAGTTAGAAGAGAAGCATTAGAAGTAGCGCATAACCTGCTCTAACTTACCTAAGTCTGTCTGTAATAGCTATGCCTTATACAAGTTGATATTAGTAGGGGTAATTTAGATATAGACATAACTAGTCCTTCTACAATGCTTATGCTAGCCTACAGCAAAGCCACAGACGCATTAAACACAGACCTAGTATAACTACACGCTATTGTGCGCTATATCGTTGCCTACAGTGTTTAGATCTATAATCTTAAGTAGTCTAGACGTGTAGGGGGCAGTAGGGTGCAGTGCAGCAGGCTAGTAGGCTAGGGGATGTGCTGTTAAAATTGTTAGAGCCTAGAGAATCTAGTTAGCTGCCTGTAGAGTTATAATAACCTATAATAACCTATTAAGGGTCATCCTAGACTAGTAAAGGGGAACCTATCCTAGCTAGAGAAAAGCACTAACTTACTAAAAATTAGAGTAGAGTGTAGGAGTAATAGACTAAAATAGGGGATAACGTAGGGTATATCTAGGCACTGTACTAGCAACACGTTGCCCTACTTATTTTCTAGGCAGCAGCGCGACTCCTAGGTAAAGGTAAAGGTAAAAGGGAAGGTAAAGGTAGAGCTGCCTAAACCTACGCATGAGCTTAAGGGAATACCTCTAAATACTAAAGCACTACTCTCCTGTAACCTTGTTACTGTCTGATCCATAACAGACTATAATTACCTACTCTACCTAAAAAGCCTATAATATCTGTAGCTTAGGGCGAGCCACCTTAGAAGGGGGATATTATTAGGACTAATAAGTTCTAGTAGTTCCCTACGAGGCTAGCATAGCCTAATTAAGGAACAGGGGTGGCGTAACTATATAACGCAAGTAAATCACTCTACTCCTTTAGTAGCGATTTGTCTATCCTTAACCTGCAATACTATCCTCTACTTTCTAATGCTTAATAGCGTGCCACCCTTATTAAAAGAGAACCTAACACTAAACAGGAATTTGCGCATTTATGTTAACTATTATAAACTTAACGCCCTTACAAGAAAGGACTCCTATCTAATACTATATATAGACAAATTGTTAGCACAACTGTCTAAGGCTAAGGTATTTACTAAATTTAACATCTAGAATGCCTTTAATTAAATTTATATAGATCCTGCCTCTAAGGAGTACACTACGTTCTGTACACGTTACAGTAGTTACAAGTGTAAGGTTCTACCCTTTAGGCTATGTAATAGACCAGCCACTTATTAACAATATATAAATAATGTTCTTATTAAATATCTAGACAACTTCTGTATTGCATATCTAGATAACATCCTTATCTACTCTAAAGACCTTATAACCTACAAACAACATGTTAAGCTAGTACTTAATTAACTCTGTATTACTAGATTACAAGTAGACATTAAGAAGAGCAAGTTCTACGTTACCTGTACTAAGTACTTAGGTTACATCCTAACTAACAAAGGAATTAAAGTAGACTCTAAGAAGGTACAAGCCCTTAGGAACTAGATCCCTCCTACTACTGTTACTAGTGTGAAATCGTTCCTAGGCTTTACTAGGTTTTACTAATAATTTGTACCTAAATTCTCTTGCGTAGCTAAGCCCCTTATTGCCTTACAAAGCCTAGCAAACCTATTTAAATAGACTACTTAATGCTAATCTAGTTTTAAAAACCTAAAGGAAGCCTTATTATCTATCCTAACTCTATGCTATTTTAATCCTAACTACAATACAAAGATTAAAACTAACGCCTCTAATAGAGTTATTGCTAGGGTTTTGTTACAGCAGCACCCTAACAACAAGTAGTACCCTGTAGCATTCTACAGCTAAGTACTCTCTAGAGCTAAACTTAATTAGGAAATATATAATAAGGAGTTATTTGCAATTTTACAAGCCTTTAATAAGTAGAGAGCTAAACTTACCTTAGTTATAAAATAGATCTAAGTCTACTCTAATTATTAATCCCTAGAGTACTTTATAACAACTAAAATCTTAAATGCTTAACAAGCACAATAGGCAGAAGCTCTAGCTCTGTTTAACTTTAAGATTAAATACACGCTAGGCAAGAATAACAAGCGTACTAATATCCTAAGTTACTAAGAATAGGATCTTACAAATCTAAAGTCTACCTAAGAAGACAATTAGTCCTAAGTCCTACTAGGTCTACAGCAGTTACATAACTAGATTAATTCTAATTTAGCTTAGACATATCTAGCTAAGACTAACCTAGTTGTAGCTACTATCTGCTTAGTACAGCCTATTATAAAACTAGATTCCTTAGAACTAATTAAGGCGTTAATACAAGAAAACTAGAAATCTTTTAGACAAGAATAACTGTTGTTGCTATCTCTATATTAGATCTAAAACAGACTCCTTCTCTACTATAATTAACTCTGTGTCCCTACTAACTTAACTCTATGCACACGCCTAATTAAGGAAGCCTATAACTAACTATTAACTGCTCACCCTAGTGCTAAGAAGACCTACTAACTGTTATTACAACAGTATTACTGGAAAGGTATAAGTGCTACATGTGAAAGATATGTCCAAAACTGCATCCTATGTTGCTAAGGCTATCTAAGACAGACCTAACTCTGTAGGTACTTGCATCCCTTACTAATACCTAACAAACTAATGCAACATTTATGCATTAATTTTAAGGATTTTCCTAAGGACAAAGCTAGGTATAACTAGATTATAGTTATTATTAATCGCCTAACTAAACAAGCTATTACAATCCTATGCTATAAAACAATTACAGCACGCAGGATAGTAAACTTGTTTATATAATAGGTGTATTAGTTTAAACACACCCCTAAGTTAATAGTAAGCAATAGGGGCCCCTAGTTTATCTTAACTTTCTAGACAGAATTCTGTTAAATTATAGGTGTGAAAGTTAAGCTATCCACTGCCTATTATAAGGAAACTAACAGTTAAACAGAGATTATAAACAAGTATATAGACTAACAGCTCTGTCCCTTTGTCTTGTACTATTAGGATAACTAGTCTAAACTCCTACTAATTATAGATTATGCCTAACTTACTCTGCTACATTCCTTAATTAGAATATTACCTTACTAAGTAATTTATAGTAGCTAACCTAAATAGAGCTAGAGTTAGAAAGGAGCTAATACAGCAGTAACCCCTATAGAACAACTCAACTACAAGGAGGCCTTAGCATTAGCAACCTGTATACATAACGCCTAGAAGGTAGCTAAGGAGAATATAGAGAAAGCCTAAGACTGTATGCGCTCTGCAGTTAACGCTTATTGCAACCTAGTTAACTAGACTGTAGGTAATAAAGTGTACCTTTCTACTAAAAACTTAACAAGTAAGCAACTAAGCTAAAAGCTATCTAATAGGTAGGAAGGTCCCTTTAAGGTCCTAGAACAGGTTAGTTACTTATATTACTTAAAACTTCCCCTAGTTTAAAAATACACAACGTATTTGCACCTAACGTTTTGTATAAGAATCTAGATAACCTGTTGCCTAGTTAGGAAGCTCTAAAACCCGCAGGTATTTCTATTTAAGGAGTAGAGGAATAGGAGGTCTAAGAAATCCTAGCTAGTAGGTTAGTCTGCTGTAGTCTTAAGTACTGTGTAAGCTAGGTTAGCTATAACCTAGACCTAACTTAGTATCCTGCAAAAAACTTTACAGGAGCACCCTATAAGCTAAAGGCGTATTACAATAAGTACCTAGAGCAGCCTAGTCTACTAAAGGCATTAAACAAATAGATTATAGCATAGGAAGAAGGTTAAGAATTATAGGGCAAATAAAGATATTATAATTTAGAAAAGGATAAAGGAAATCTATTAACTCTAAAACGCCTCTAACTGCGTTTATACAATAGATAACAAGAAAAGAAAAACAAAAGAAATCCTCCTTACTGTACAGCTTAAGAAACCCTTTCTTTTTAAGGGTTCTTAATATCACTTATCTCCTTAGAGCTACTAGCGTTAGTTTTATCTAACAACCTAAGAGCACCCTTTTTTTTAGGTGCTAGAAGCAGAGCTAGCTTTACTAACTTACCTCTAACTCTAGAGCTATAAGGGGCTATTTCCTGTTGCAGCTTAATAACCTCCCTAGTTAACACTAACAAACTCTCTACTATCTCCTCTATTACCTGGCCCTGCGCTGTACTAGCGTGGTACTAGTGCAGCAACACGTTATTAGCAGTGACTCCCTTAAGCTACGCAGTTGCCACCTGCACTACACTCGCTAGAGCTATCGCCAATGCCATAAGGCTACGCCATGCCTCTAGTGCTACCTCTGTTACCTCCTCCTCTGCTACCTCTCCTGCTGCCTTACCCCTAGATTCCTTCTCCTACATAACAAGGTTGTTATAAAAAGTAGCATACTTAGGACTAACGTAAATTAGAACCTATAACTATTAGTATTAGTTAGAGAGCAGAGAGTAAAGAAAAGTCTAGTTACTAGATAACACTTCTTATTTTAAAGTGTGTAATAAGCATACTTTAACAACAACGCCTTATTAAAGGCGTAGTCTACCTTCCTCCCCTTATAAAGGCCTAAATTAAACAAAGGCAGATAACCTAATAGGCTACTACAAGAGCTCTAGGCAGGACTAGTATTAGCATAGTAACTAATTAACAAACCTAGGAGCATTAGTATAGGAATAATTAAAAGAGCGTAGGGATACTTATAGTAAGAAATAGTGTCTGTTAGAGTTAGGAAAGGTGTAGGGATTAATTGTTTATATACCTACGCGACGCGTCCTAGGAATTAGATATAACAACAATAGCAAACCTGTTTCCCTCTAATTAAGTTACAATACAGCTTATTGTTACATTAGATTTAGGCAGCAGAGTTAACAAATAAAAAAAAAAAAAAGTTATCTTTACTTTAGATAAAAACAACAATAAAACACTAAAACAATAACCTAAGTTAACTAAAAACCTAGAACAGACGCTAAATTAACGCACTAACACTATAGAACAATAACTGTTATTACTTACGCGTATCTAGGACAATCTGCCTACATAGGAGGGGGTAGTGTAAAGCACTAGTCTCTAAAAAGTGTTACACCCTAATTTACCTCTAACTTAGCTCCTTTACGTTTCTGTTCCTGCCTATAACTTAGTTATAGCATTCTAAACTTCCCTGTATTCTAGCAGTATAAAGGCACAAGGAGAATTATCTATAGATAGATAGTTTTTAAGTATTCTTCGTACAAGACCTATAGGAATAGAATTGTCTCTATGTTACCTATCCTAGTGCTCCTAGACACCTTGTAGCAGATACACACGCATTCTAGAGCTTTCTATTATCCTGTGTTGTTACAGTATCCTACCTAAAGTTAAGTTTTCTAGTAATATACAGGCTGCTCTAATTAATCTAAAAATAATGTAACTAAGCAACCTAGCTAAGAAACCTAGGGTTTACAACCTTATAGATTTTAACACTTATCTGCTCTTAGAGAGTATAATTTTAAATAATAGAGCAGCTACACACTTAGTTAACAGCGTAGATTAGCTTATACCTGTTAGGACCTCTTTTTATAGAGGTAGCACGCTATTAAGCATTAGAAGGTAGAGGATAGTATTGCAGGTTAAGGATAGACAAATCGCTACTAAAGGAGTAGAGTGATTTACTTGTGTTATATAGTTACGCCACCCCTATTCTTTAATTAGGCTATACTAGCCTTATAGGGAACTATTAGAGTTAGCAGTCCTAATAATATCCCCTTCTAGGGTGTTAAAGTTGTACTTTAAGCAAAGCTCGTAAGCACTAATTCTATTAGTTCTTAGGGATAAGTAATAGTTCTAGAACAGTAAGGGTAGACACCTAGGTAAAACACCTAACAACAACTAGGGTAATAATAAGTAGTATAGAGGGGACTATCTAGCTTAAAGGTTAGGTTAAGATTCTAAAGACAAACTTAATTAATAAGGTTAAACACAAACTATAAGGGTTGTGTTCCTACTTACTATATACTATAGGAAATGCAAGAGCTTACTAAGCTTACTGTAAGCTGCGTAAGCTAGGCTTAATATAAGCTGCGTAAGCTATTACGTAGGATCTACCTAGCTTGCAATGCTAAGGGTAAGCTCCTTACGTAACTGCAGTAATTACTGTGCCTTTAACTATGCTGTAGAGTAGCAGGTCTATAATTACTAGCCTAGTACGTTTACGTACGCTAACCCTCTAGACAGCAACTAGCTAGGCATAGGGTTTGTAACACTATCCCCCTCCTTCCTAGGATTTATCCTAAATTCTGTTAGCTATTCTTTATAAGCGTGCCCTGCTACTACCTAGTGCCTGTAGTATTACTATGTCCTCCGCATCCTAAAAGCAACTGCGTCTTAGCATTAAAATCTATTGCTACAATACTATTACTTCTATCTCCTATAATTATTGCTTTATATCTAGCTATAATTATTACATTATGCCTTCTACAAATTCTTGTTTAAAGTGTTTAGAGTGTGTGCGCGCCAGCTGTCTATACGTTAACTTGTCCTAGGAATCCTTAGATAAGACAAGGGCGGAATATAAAAAGAAGGTAGAAGAAGATAAAAAGTTACTATTAGACGTGATTGCGCGTCTGCTGTAAAATAAGAAAATTCTAGCGTAAGCAAAAGATAGGGCTTTAAAGAAGGCTGTATACCTTACAAACAAGTTAGTAGAGGAGGGCAAAGACGTTTAGGCTGAGGAAATTAACTGTCCTACTGCTAACGCTTTAGTAGCTTATTCTCCTACAATATAGTCTACGCTTAACTTCTTAGATACTACTACAAACTTTAGAACTAGTTTAGTAGTTGTTAGCAGTTTATAAGGTGCGTTACTAGTTCCTATGTGTTTTCTAATTCTAGGTATCCTAACTATTTAACTAGGTACTTGTTGCCTTTACCTATGTTGCAGCGTTGTATTATTTTCTTAACGTTCTACTTGTTGTTGCTGTTAGCCTAATAGTAGAAGTCTTTCTAGATTAGAGTTCTAGGGTTAGCTGGTTCTAGCAAGCTTATGTAGAACACTAGATAGATCTTTACGTCCTTAGGCAGCGCAAGTTAATAGTTAACTAGGCTAATCTGCTTAGAAATAAAAAAATAGTCTAACCTTAACTTTGTCTAGTTTTTTTATAGGTCTTTGCGTTTAAAGATTTTTAGTAAGGAGATAGACTTTATCCCCCTCTTTTAGCTAAGGTGCTGTTTTTTATTTCTAGTTAACATATAAGATTGCTTGTAACTAAGCTTTTGCAATATTTTTAAGCAATTTCTAGTGTACTTCCTTCAGTCTTTCTACTAAGGATATTGCTAATTCTGTTTAAATATTAGTGTTAAATAACCTAGTAAATAGGTTTAGGTGTCTCCTGTAATTCGCGAAGAACAGCGTTACGCCTGTTACTTCTAATAACTTATTGTTGTAAGCAATTTGTGCTATAGGTAGCAGCGAAACCTAGTTGTCTTATTGCTAGTTGCTGTATATCTGTAGGTATGTTTCTATAGTTTAGTTAGTTCTTTTAGTCTGTCTATCTGTCTGTAGATAATAAGTAGTTAACAGCTTCTTCTTAGTACCTATGTACACTAACAGTGTAGTCTAATAATTTAATGTAAAGAGCTTGTCTTAATTGCTAATAATTAATTCTAGTATGCTGTGGTGTTAGATAACCTAGTCTAGAAACACTTGTGCGAGCTGCTCTGCAGTGTAGCTGTAACAAAATAGTATTATCTTAGTAGCTTTCGTAAATCTGTCTACTATAACAAAGATTAAGTTGTAGGCGTAGTTAGTAATAGGGTCCTTAGAGATTAGTAATTAGGTAATAAAATCTATAGTAATGTTTATCTAGGGCGCTGTAGGCAGTTCTATAGCCTACGCTTCTCTGTATTTAGCGTGTGTGCTATGCTTATTCTATTAGCACTATACACAGTTCTTAATAAACTTAGTAACCTTGTCTTTTATATTACTAAACTTGTAATATTGTTTAATAAGTTCTATTATACGCGTTATTCTAGGGTGTCTATGTAGTAGGTTGTTATAGTAACTAGCTATTATTTCTTCTTAAAGTTCCTCTAGTACTTGTAACAGGATGCGTTATTCCTGCTAAACTTACATTATGTTGTTAAGTTGTTGCAATAGTCCTAGAGATCTATTATTGTTAACTCCTAACACTGCAAACTAGTTTATTGTTTTTTCTCTAATAAGGTTGTGTTAACAGCTAAGTGCGTTAGCTCTACTATTGTCTTTGCCTAGTGTATACAATATCTTAAATTTGTATTATCCTAGCATTTCTAACTAGCGTACTTGTTGTTAATTTAGGACCTTAGTAGTAGTAAATTATACTAGGTTCTTATAGTTAGTGTAGATAGTAAGTTCTAAGTAACTCTCTACATACGCTCTCTAATGTTCTAGGGCTAATATAATTGCAAGTAGTTCCTTGTTATATACGTTGTATTATTCCTCTAGTTCTAAGAACTTACGTAAGTAGTAAGCGATAGGGTGCTATAGTCTATCCTTTTCTTATATAATACATGCGCCTAATGCAAGATCTAAGGCATTAGTCTCTATGCGCATTAGTTTACTACTAGTAAATGTAATTAATGTAGGTAGTGTAATACAGGCTTGCTTAAGTGCCTTAAATGCATTGTCTTGTTCTTTCCCCTACTTAAATAGCGTGTCCTTCTGCGTAAGCTTTATTAGCAGGATTGCAATCTTAGAGTAGTCCTTAATAAAGCGTTAGTTAAAGTTAATAAATCCTAAGAATTCCTAGATCTGTTTAACTGTCTTTAGCGTTAGCTATAATTTAACTACTTCTACCTTTATTAGACTAATCTTAACTCTATATTGTCCTATAATATACCCTAAGAATTTAACTTCTTTTTAGTGCTAGTTGCACTTTTTAGGTTTTAGTTGTAGATCTACTCTTCTTAGGTATTCTAGCACTTTAGTTATATGTTAAATATGCTCTTCTAGTGTCTTTAAGTACACTAGGATGTTGTCTAAATATGCTACTACTGTCCTGTTAAGGTGTGCCCTAAGGACGTTGTTAACTAACTCCTAGCACGTAGCTAGTGCGTTTATTAGACTAAACAGCATTATAAGGTACTTATAGAGTCTATATCTTGTTCTAAAGGCTGTTTTCTATTCTTCTCCTTCCTTTATGTAGATAAGGTTATACGCTCCTCTTAAGTCTAACGCAGTAAAGTATTAAGCTCCTGCTAGCTAATCCTGTAACTCTATAATATTTAGGAGCAGGTAGTAGTTTTTAATAGTAATATTATTAAGCTTCCTAAAGTTAATGTAAGGTTATAGCTTACTATCCTTCTTTAGAACAAACATAATAGGGTACCCTATAGGTAATTCTAATTGTCTAATAAATCCCTTTTTAAGGTTCTCCTAAATGTACTTACGTAGTACTTTAAGTTCCTTCTCTAATAACTAATATAGCCTCTTAAAAGTTAGGTTCTTTCCTTCCTAGAGCTTAATCTTGTAATCCTAGGGTTTGTGCTTTAGCAGGGCTTTTGCTGTAAGCTCTTCTTTAAACATTCTAGCGTACTGTCTATACACATCTAGGATAGCAGAAGGTGCACTATTCTTATTCTCCTTAACTCTTACTTAGGGACCTATAGGGCATTTAGCGTCTATAGAGTTAACTGCTCTAACTTAGCGCGTCTTATTTGTTAAAGAGATATTATTAATCTCCTTCTTATCTACTAGCTGCGGCGTGCGCTGCGTAGGCTGCAATACCTTATTGCTATAGGTATATTACTTTAACAAAAGCTGTTCCTTCTTCTAGTTAATCTCTAGGTTATGCTTTTATAACTAGGGTAGCCCTAATATAACATTATGCGTAGCTATTACAAAGACGTCTAAGGTTACTTCCTTATAGTGTCTATAGATGCTAAGTAGGATATTAGTTACTTTGTATGTAATCTCTAATTCCTCTAGCATAGGTTCTCTATTAGCTACTTAGAGTAGATAAGGTTTATCCTTACGTTGCAGACGTAGTCTAGCTAGTACTACTGCCTGCAAAGAGATGTAGCTTAACTATGCTCCTAAGTCTAAGAGTACCTGTATCTTTACTCTACCTATTGTTATAGGGAGTTTAATTAGTTAGTAATTAGTCCTAATCTAATTAATAGATTAATCCCTGGCGCTCTTAAGCGCTGTCCTAAAAAAGGATTAGACTATCCTCTAAACCTATTAGCCTGCTTTACTCCTTTGTAAGTTATACAGCTAGGGTTAAGGCAGTGCTGCTATATCTAGTTTATGCAGGTCCTATTAATTATTATTTGTTATGCTTCTTTAGCTAACAATAAGCTGTTTCTAGGAAAGTAGTAGTTAACGTGTTTGTTAACAAGGTATATCTTACAAGTATTGTTTTTATAGCGTGTCTAGGTTTTCTTGCATAGCTTCTTACATGTAGGAAAGAATGCGCTTCCTAATTTTTCTAATAGATAGATAGTGCATCCTTTATTGTAACACGCAGTAAACAATAGTACTCTATAGTGTAGATTCCTTAGGTCTATATTGTACTGCAGTGCATAGAACCTATCTATACAGTATAGGTTTTCCTTAAGTAACTGTTGTTTATGCTAATATAGGAATTCCTAGTAGTCTTTAATAGGTGTTATAAGGCATTATTCTTAATACTTATAGTAAGCCTTATTGCACTAGTTCTCTAGTTCCTTGTTATCTTCTGTGCTAGGAATAATAAGATCTTAACGCATTTGTGTATATGCGTTGTTTAGCGTAGGTTATAGGTTCTAGTAGTTAAAGCTAGCCTATTGTGTGTTCCTACGTTTCTTATAGCGTGTTTATTGTTCCTTAGGTAAATCTTATTTAAAGATCTTAGTGTTGTTAGTTATTATAAGGCTATCCTAACGTTACTTAGCAATCTAGTTAAGGTTATTCTCCTAACTCTTAACTTTACTGTCTGTTACTTTTTGTTAGTATAGCGTAGGTGCGCGTAATTAGCGCTTATAACAAGACTTAATATAGTCCTTATCCTTAGAACTAGACTCTAGGTCTTCTATAAGTTGTCTTATATCCTTAGTAATAACTTCCTATTTACTAGCATTAGCATCCTTAGCAGGCCTGCTAGTAAGCACGTTAAGCTGTCTAAAGACCTTGTTCTTCTAATAATAGTTGCGCGCAAAGTGGCCTAGTTTGCTATAGTTGTAGCAGTCTTTTAACTTACTACTATTATTGTGCTTTCCCTTGTTCTTGTTGTTCTAGCAAGCTAGTAAGGCTCCTAGTCCTTTGTTTAGGTTAGAGAGATCTATAGCTGCAGGGCTGTAGTAACTGCTGCGTGTGTTGTTGTAGATACGTTGTCCTAAGTTAGGGCAATATTAGTTTCTATAGTTAAGATTATTGTGCTATTAGTTGTTTAGTGTAGTAGGTTTAACGTTTACAACCTATACCTGCAGATTATCTTGCAGTTCCTATTGCAACTTATAGATTTTAATATTAATTTTAATTAACGTGTTAATAAGGTTATTAAGGGTGTTAGTGCTTGCGCCTGTACGCATAAGTTCTTCTTTAATTTTTAGTTTAAGACCTTGCTTAAACATTGTTATTAACGCAGTGTTGTCCTAGTTAGTGTTAGCAGCTAATTGTTAGAATTTAGCTGCGTAGTTAGCAGCTAACTTAACTTATTAGATGCGTTAGATTTTGCGTTATGCAATAGTAGGCTTATTAGATACGCTAAACACTAGCTTAATCTTAAGTTTAAATTAGTTAAAGTTACTAACCTATTTGTCTACTTTATCTAGGGCATTGCCTGCGTTGTACTATTAGATAAAGGGCTTAATCTACTTAAATGCGTTGCTTTGCATGTAGCTAGCTACTAGAGTAACTTGCTTATTCTTAGGTACCTTCTCTCCTTAGAAGAGGAAGAAGAGGTCCTATTGCATAAGCTAGTTGTTAAGCTTACTACAATCTCTATAATAGAGGTTAGGTTTGTTAACGTTTATAACGCTAGACCCTATAGTACTAACGTTGTTTATGTCTGTGTCTCTAACACCTAAGTTGCTAGGGGTAGCACGTGTTCCTAAGGTATTACTTATCTTAGGAGTGTTTAAAATATTAAAGTTGTACTTTAAGCAAAGCTTGTAAGCACTAATTCTATTAGTTCTTAGGGATAAGTAATAGTTCTAGAACAGTAAGGGTAGACGCCTAGGTAAAACACCTAACAACAACTAGGGTAATAATAAGTAGTATAGAGGGGACTATCTAGCTTAAAGGTTAGGTTAAGATTCTAAAGACAAACTTAATTAATAAGGTTAAACACAAACTATAAGGGTTGTGTTCCTACTTGCTATATACTATAGGAAATACAAGAGCTTACTAAGCTTACTGTAAGCTGCGTAAGCTAGGCTTAATATAAGCTGCGTAAGCTATTACGTAGGATCTACCTAGCTCGCAATGCTAAGGGTAAGCTCCTTACGTAACCGCAGTAATTACTGTGCCTTTAACTGTGCTGCAGAGTAGCAGGTCTGTAATTACTAGCCTAGTACGTTTGCGTACGCTGACCCTCTAGACAGCAACTAGCTAGGCATAGGGTTTGTAACATAGGGTAGCTCGCCCTAAGCAACAGATATTATAGGTTTTTAGGTAGAGTAAGTAATTATAGGCTGTTGTAGACTAGATAGTAGTAGAGTTATAGGAGAGTAGTGCTTTAATAGTTAGAGGTATTCCCTTAAGCTTATGCGTAGGTTTAGGCAGCTCTACCTTTACCTTCCCTTTTACTTTTACCTTTACCTTTACCTAAGAGTTGCGCTACTGCCTAGAAAATAAGTAGGGTAACGCGTTGCTAGTACAGTACCTAGATATACCTAACGTTATCCCCTATTTTAGTCTATTATTCCTACACTCTACTCTAATTTTTAGTAAGTTAGTGCTTTTCTCCTGCTAGGATAGGTTCTCCTTTGCTAATCTAGGATAACCCCTAATAGGTTATTATAGGTTGTTATAACTCTATAGGCTGCTAACTAGATTCTCTAGGCTCTAACAATTTTAAAAGCACATCTCCTAGCCCCTAGACCTGCTGCACTACACTCTACTGCCCCCTACACGTCTAGACTACTTAAGATTATAGATCTAAACGCTGTAGGCAACAATATAGCGTATAATAGCGTGCAGTTATTCTAGGTCTGTGTTTAGTACATCTATAGCTTTGCTGTAGGCTAGCATAAGCATTATAGCAGGACTAGTTATGTCTATGTCTAAATTACCCCTACTAATATTAACTTATATAAGGTATAGCTGTTACAGACAGACTTAGGTAAGTTAGAGTAGGTTATGCGCTACTTCTAGTGCTTCTCTTCTAACTAGGAGTGTATTACTATATGTATTCCCCTCCTTTAGCCTAATTATAATCCCTTATAGGTTATAACTAACTCTAATAGCTCTATTTAAAGCATAACAGCAAATTAGCTAAGATTTACAACATTCTCTAGGCCTTAGAGTTTAGCGTCTAGGACCTAGACTAGGACATAGTTAATAATAAGCTCCTGTAGCGCCTATTAACTAAGATAGAGAAGAAAGCGTCTAAGTTTAAGCTTATATCCCTCTATTAGCCTATCTCCTAGGCCTATAGTTAGTAAGTTATCCTCTTAAGTAGTTTTAGTCTATTATAGGTTATTCTTACACCTCTAGTAGCACTTACATCCCTTACGCTGCCTACCTCTATCTGCATACTAGTGCTATTGCTAATAATAAGGACCCTTACTCTAAGTTCTGCCTAGACTAGTGTTAGCGTAGCAAGAAGGCTGTATTAGTGCGTGCTAAGGCTAGCAAGCGCACCCTTAAGGCTGCTATTACTAATAGGGTTGCTAAGGAGACTAATTTACTACGTAAGCAGGTATATATGCTTATCTTATTTCTAGATAGACTATTCTAACTTATTATAGGCTAAGGTTTACAATTATGCTCTAAACCCTAGTTCTAAGTATAGGAAACTAGGTAATGCCTTAGTTGCAGAGATAGCTGTGCTTATAAGGGAGAAAGGTTTTGCTACTAGCGCTAAGAAGGGCTCCTTGTCTAAGAAGATTAAGACTCTACAGAAGAGGCTAGATAAGCATAATAAGGTTTAAGAGTAGTAATAGTGCGTTATAATAGGTCCTAATAGACTATTATAGCTAGTATAATAATTTAACTATAAATAATTTTTATAGTTAGATTTCCCTAGAAATCCTAGATATATCTAAGCCTTTAGCTTAAATTTAATAGAGTACTTGCTTTAATATCCTATATTTTCTTCTTATAATATTAGAAGCTTTATGCCCTTATAGATTAAACTATTATAATTTAGACTAGGTTCTTCTAGTCTATAATAGATAATTATAGATCCTAAGAGATGCTTGTAAGTTAGGCTAAGGTAATCCTAGAGTATAACGCTATTAAACACCCTAAAAACCCTATAGGAAAACTAGTAAAGGTACGTTATCTCCTTAGGATCCTCTTATTACCTTTACTTATCCCCCTTCTTCTTTAGAGGTTGCCCTTAACTCCTATAAGGCTTTTCCTTTGCATTCCTCTTAGGCTATATACCTTTAGATTTCTAAAATTATTAAAGGATGTTACTAGAGATATTTTAACTAGGCTCCTAGGAGTTCTCTTTGTCTCTATAGCTAGTCTATTTAACTAGATATTTCTACTAGTTATATTCTTCTTTGCATCTATCTAGTATAGTGTCTACTTTATAGACATTATTACTATGCTTACGCAGTATGTCTACAATTAGGACCTCTAGGTGTAGAATAAGACCTTTTAGATTATAAGGCTCTAGCAGCAACGTATAGAAGACTAGATATACGCTCTATAACCCTAGAAGGTTAACTTTAAATGCTGTTAGACTATACTAGTCTACTATATAACCTAGACCTAGGTATTTCTAGTTAAGCTTCTTCTTAGGTCTTATTAACCTAATATGCTAATTTAACACTATTACTTAATTACCTACTTTAAACGTATATGCTAAGCGTTTCTTATCTATATACAATTTCTAGTATTTGTTTATAGTAATAATTTTCTTCTTACACTCTTGTTATAAAGCAATAACTTTGCTAGCTACTTATTCCCCTAGAGGTAATTCTCTGTCGCTATAAGGCATACTAGGCTAGTTAGGACTAATAGGATCTATGCTATAGTATACTCTAAATAGAGTAGTACCTATAGTTGCATATATGCTATTGTTGTACGCAAACTCTGCAACTAATATCTATAGACTCTAATTGTCTTGTTCTAGGCAATAGTAGCACTGTAGGTACTGTTTAAGTGTCTAGTTCTATCTTTTAGTCTACCTATCTATCTATAGATAATAAGCAGAAGTTAACACCCTTCTTAAGTTTAGGTAGTATTAGAAAGTATTCTAGTGTTTAGCTGCTATAAGTAGGCCTCTATTAGAGATTATCTTCTTTAGGACACTGTGTAGGTATATTACTTCTCTTATCTAGGATTAGGCTAGGTCTATACTGTCCTAATCAGCTCTAGCTAAGATGTAGTAAGCTATTTTAGTAAGTCTACACACTACAACCAAGATAGCGTTATATACCTAGTTACTTAGGCAGCTTAGAGGTAATTCTGTAATAAAATCTATAGTAACTTCCTCCTAGGCTGCGTTTAGTAGAGGTAAGGGTGCTAGGAGACTATATAGCTTATAACGCGCTAGAGTTGCCTTCTTATATACTAGGTAGCTTTTATAATAGTCTTTTACATTCTTCCTTATTCCTTTCTACTTATAGTGTTGTTAAAGCTTTTCTATTGTCTTCTTACCTCTAAGATGTCCTCTAAGTAGGTTATTATAGCATTCTTAGAGAGCCTTAGACTTCTCTTCTAGAGTAGTTAAGTGCCTTAACATCTTATTATCTATAACTAATTATTTTAGGTTATTATAGTCTGTTTTAGTATTATATCTATTAGAGGTTGTATCTAAGGCTAGTTCTACTATAGACTCTTCCTTATAGTTATACAGATCCCTAGTTATAGTACTTTCCTTTACTTAGAATTTCTAGAGGGCTTTAACAATTTCTAATTGTTTTTTAGACCTTAGAGATGCCTGTGTTGTAATAGCTAACACTAGGAAGTTATTCTTTCCTTTAGAGGATAATAAATCTTAAAGAGGTTATATAAAAGCTTTATTATACTTTAGTAAAGGTTTCTCTATTTCTGCCTTATAGTCTAGTTGCCTTAAGGGTCTATCTGCAGGATTAGTAGTCCCTAGTTAGTAGGTAAGGATAAAGTTAAACTAAGTTAAGGCTAGATAGGACTAAACCTAGCAATAGTTAAGGGTCTTATTTTCTATAAACTATTTTAGGTTCTTGTAGTCTATAAGGACCTTAAAGTGTATACCTTTAAGGTAGTAGCGCTAGTGTTCTAGACTCTTAATAATAGCTAGCAGTTCCTTATTATAGGTATTATAATTATATTCTACTTAGATTAATTTACAAGAAAAGAAACTAATTAGCCTCTATTAACCTGTTCTGTCTTCTTCTAGCATATTTTAACTTAATATGCCTAAGATTACGCCTCCTAACGCATCTACCTCTACTCTTATTTTCTAACAAGGATTAAAGTAGGAGAGTATAGGAACTTAGGTAAAAGCGTCTTTAAGCTTCTAGAAAGCAGATCTATCTTTTTACTAATGTCTATTTTCTAGCTTTCCTCTCTTCTTATTGCTAGGCCCCCTAGCAGACCCTAGGGTCTTATAGGTTATTTTAGTTAATAGTAAGGCTAATTTAGAGAACATATAGATAAATTGTTAATAGTAGTTTATAAAGCTAATAAACACTTAAATATTACAGACTGTTTATAGTTATAGCTACTCTTAGATTGTTTTTACCTATTCTAGGTTAATACTAACCCCTTTAGGGCTAATTATATATCTAAGATACTCTGTGTGTTAAGTGTACTACTTACACTTACTAAGTTTAATATATAGCTTAGACTTACGTAGTCTTTATAGTATATCCTTTATATACTATATGTAATCTTCTTTTATACTAGAGTAGATTAGGATATTGTCTAAATAGACAATGCAATATATATTAACTAATCCTATAAGAGCATAGTTAATATATGCTTAAAACTAGGCAGGGGCGTTAGTTAGGCTAAAAGGCATAACAGTATACTTATAGTGTCTGTATCTAGTATAGAAAGTAGTCTTCTACTTATCTCCCTCTGCAATACAAATCCTATAGTAGGCCTCTCTTACATTAAGCTTAGTAAAATACTTCGCCTAAGAGAGCCTCTCTAGTAACTCTATAATTAGGGGTAGTAGGTGTTAGTTCTTAACTATAACCTTATTAAGGCCCTAATAGTTAACATAAAGTCTTAGGCTGCTATCTTTCTTCTTAACAAAGAGTATAGGTGCCCCTACTAGAGACTTTAACTAACATATCTATCCTCTTGCTATATACTCCTAAAGATAGTTTTAAAGTATCTACAGCTTAGTTACTAAGAGGTTGTATAATAGTTAGTAAGGTAGAACACTATTAGGTATTAGAGTTATAGACAGATTGTAGTAGCTATGCTCTAGAAGACTCTTAGAGTCCTCCTCTAAGCCTACATCTGCAAACTCTACATATTCTAGGGGTAAATAACCTATAGGGTTATCTTCTAACCCTCTATAGCCTACAAAGTTAATAAGGCACGCATAGATATCTATATTAGGTTCTCTTATACTGCTCTTAAACTGCTTAGCATCTTCTATAGCTACCTTTGTAAACTAGACAACCTTATTATCCTTGTTCCTCTAAAAGAGCATACGTCTAGTAGCGTAGCTAATCCTTAGATAAAATATATTAATCTAGGAAAGACCTAAGTACACTAAGTATCTTTAAAGGTCTATTACTATAAATAGTACTTAATAGGTCTCTTTATAACTACGTAAATTAGTAATAGTTATATCTACTATTGTAGTACTATATACTGTTAATCTACCCCTATCTACGCCTTTAGCCAGCAGCTTAGGCAGAGAGTCTACTTAGAGATTATATTCCTTTGCTAGCATAGCTAATATTAAGTTTAGCTAGGAACCTCTATTAATTATAGCCTCTATAGGCTTAGAGGATTAAACTATGCACTATATAGTTAATAACTAAGAGGGATAGAAGTAAAGGACTTCCCTTAATTTCCCTAGGTCCTATATTTCCTAGTTTAAAGCTATATAGGTAGAAAGATATAGAATTAATCCTCCTACTCTTTCCCTTTTCCTAAACTAATGTTTAAGCCTTCCCTTAATTCTAAAGTAGTTTCCTTCTAGTTAGCTATAGCATCCTTATTCTTTAGAGGGCTTTAGCACTTAGCTGTAGTATAACTAAACTTTCTATAGTTATAACAGGTTAGACCTCTGCCTTTGCCTTAGGTACCTGCAGTTTTGTGTAAGGACAGTCTGTTATAGCCCCTTTTAGCCTATTTTTGTCTTTTTAGGGGTTTTTATATCCCCCTGTCTTGTTACTCTTGTTACTACCTTTTAGTAGCTACCTCTTTGCAGGAGTAGCTTTCGCCTCCTTGTCTAGATTCCTTCTATAGTAGATAACGTTAGTATGTTCTTCTACTATTAGCAGAGTGTTGCGCTTATTAACTAGGAGTAGGAACAGGTCTCTCTAGATATCTTTGCGCAGAGATAAAATGTACTCTATTACTTAAAGCTCTAGAGTTTAGGCTAAGCCTATTTCCTCCTATAAGGGTTAAAAGGCATCTAGTAAATCTATAGGTAACTAATTTAGCTTTTGCTAGATTTACTTAAGAGTCTTATAGGCTTACTGTTTCTGTTCTAACAGCGTTCCTAGAGCGTTTAATATAATAGTTTTAAGTGTCTCCTAGGTTAGCTGCTAGGATAGAGAACTTGTCTGTTCTGTTGTGTAATACAATTTCTATAGAGTCTTAAGTGGCTTAGAAAGGTACATTGCCCTAAAATCTACCTTTTAGTATTCTTTAGTAATGTAAGGTTCTAGTTATAGGCAATAGTACTTGCTTCACACTAGGGATAGATAGTAGAGGGATGGCTATAGGTATATTTAATAACAAGAATAATACTTGTCCCCCTAAAGATAGCGAGCAGCGTAGGTTTTGCGCAGCTTTGCTAAGGGCGAGACTAATACCAACTAAGGATAGCTCTAGAACACTACAACACTAAACAATTCTATTACAGGTTGTTACAGAACCTCCCCCTCTAGCTACTGTCCCTAGCAGCAACCTTGTATAGCCTTAATAAAAACCTCGCCTTAAAGGGAGGAAAAAGAGTATCTATAGGTAGGTAGTTAGGGCTTCCTGTAGGCGTGCTTTGTGCGTAGTGCCTGCGTGTTATAATTATTATAGATACACCTTATGTTTGTTATAATTTTAAGGTAAAAGCATTGCTATGCATACTATTGCCTAATTTTTTAGCTTAGCAGCCTAGCAGGTAGTAAAACCTCTTCCCTTTGCTCTTCCTTAACACTGTAATAATAATACTTTTGCGCACGTTTCTTGCACGCTCCTTACTCCTACTATAGTTTATTATCCTAACCCTAAGTTTATTAAGAAGTCTTACCTTTAAAACTAATAGCTATTTACGTTCCCTAATGCTAATAAGCGTGTAGACTACATTGCTATAGTAGAGACTTGCCTGCGCTGCGCGTAGAACATTACAAAGTAGAAGAAGGACTATAAGAAGCCTAAGTACTACTACTGTAAGTATTATGTAAAGGGAAATTAAGGTAGCTGCACTAAGGTAAGGTAGACAGGAGCACGCTGTAGGTGCGCCTTAGCTAATCTATGCAGGTGCCTGCTGCGCTTAACAGCTGCTTAAATTGCCTTATCTATCTCTACTGCTGCTATAATGCTGCTGTTAATACTGCTACTATCCCTTACACTAATATAGCTGTAATTAACTAAGGCACCTAGCTTACGCGTTACCAGCGCTAGTTTAACTTAGAGCTTACTAACTACTACTGCATTATAGCCTACACTAGCACACCTATAGGTGTTGCTACCTAGGTGCCTACAATATCCCCCTAGTTCCTAGGTCTAATCCTAGTAGAGCAGCGCTACATTGCCTCTGCCCTTAAGCAGCTTATAGGGCACGTGTCTCGCATAGTAAGTTTGCTCCTTTAACACGTCTAGGGCGCATACTAACCTCTTCTTAGGGTAGTAGTAGTAGTAATAATAATAATAATGCTGATAATAATTCTGTAGCTAGTAATAGTAGTGCTGGTAGTAATAGTAGTGGTGAGGATAGTAGAGATAGTAGTAAGGGTAGTAAAGGTAGTAAAGGTAGTAGTAAAGATAGTAAGGATAGTAAAGATAGTAAGGATAGTAAAGATAGTAGAGATAAGTAGGCAGTTGTTAGTAGTTAAGGTGCAGCTAGCGTAGGGTTAAGGCGCGCGTAGTGCGCAGCATTAAAAAGGGGTTTTCTTCTTATATAATAGTAGGCCTAAGGCTAGTAAATTAGATTGCTCCTTGCGTGCGATAATAGCGCGCTTAAGATAATCTTAATATTCTTTTTGTGCGTAAAGATCTCTAACCTAATTTATACTCCTAGATAGTATTATCTATGTTTTTAAAGTCTAATGCTAGGGTCTATGTGTCCTAGGTCTTATTATAGCCTTTCTAGCGGAGTAGGTACTCTAGTTAGCCTCTCTTTGTTCGTTTCCCTAGGATCTTTTCTACCTCCTACACTTCTTTACCTTCTGGAGTCACCTCTAGTAGATAGGTGTTGTCTTCCCCTTTAGCCCTAGGTTTCTATTGTTCCAATAGAGATACGTAGAAGACGTTATAAATTTAGTATAAAGGTAGTAGGAGTAGGTAGTATGCCTGCGTTCTAATTGCGTTCTAGATTTAGAATAGGCTAATAAACTTGCTAGAAAGTTTCTTACTTAGTTAGTAGGCTAGGTTAATGTTCCTAGTGCTAAGTAACACTAGATTGCCTAGGTAGAAGACTTTGTTCTTATGTTTCTTGTTGTAATACTAGCTTTAATACTTGCGTGCTTTCTCTAAGTGCTGTACAAGCGTCGCACGTACGTTGTGCAGTTGCTTTACTCTTTAGACTGCATCTAGTACCTCCCCCTTAGGCCTACTGTCTGCAGGAGGCTTAGTAAGTAGTAGGTGTTTACTATATATAGCATAGAAGGGAGTTATTTTAGTAGATTTGTGCACTAAGTTGTTATAAGCAAACTGTGCAGTTAGCAGTAGCTTTACCTAGTTCTCTTAGGACTCTAAGATAAATATCTAAAGATACTGCTTAAGCGTTTAATTCTAGCGTTTGGTTTGCCTATTAGTTTGTAGATAGAAGGCTGTGCTAAGCCTGCGCTTTACCTATAGTTAGTAGCAGATTTCTATCTAAAATGTAGAGGTAAAGATAGTTCCCCTATCTAATACAATACCCTTTTATATCCTATACTTAAGTATAACATGTGTAAAGTAGGCTTCTACAAACTGCTTTGCATCCTATGTCTTTAACGCAGGTAGATAGAGTACTATCTTAGAGAAGCAGTATATAATTACAAGGATTGCATTAAAGGCGCAACCTAAGGAATCCTTAGCTAGGGGTAAGCTAGTAATAAAGTCTAGTGTAACTTCTTTAAAGATTTCCTTTAGTGTAGGCAATAGTAATAGCGTCCTATACTTGCTATGCCTTAGAGCTTTGCTCCTTTAGCAGATAGTATAAGTTCTTATATATTCCTAGACGTCTTAGCTAAGGGTTAGCTAGTAGTAGGCTCTCCTAATTAGCTTAAGCATCCTACATGCGCTAAAATAGCCTGCTATACGCGTGTTATAGTTCTAGAATAAAATCTCTTGCCTAATAGCTAGTTCCTCTAGAACATACATTCTACTATTATATCTTAGGACTTTGTTTTTGTCTAAGTGCTATACTTACGCTCTGCTACGTCTTTAAGTGCTGTTCTTACTTATTAAGCTTATAATCTAACCCTAAGTAAAGGCGTCCCTTTATTGTAGTTAGTGCAAGGTTTTAACAAGTAATTAAGACTCTACTATTGCAGGTTTGCTACTAACTAGTACTCTAGCTAGTAAGCGTAGCACGTATAGCATGCATTCTATAGCGCTAGTAGTAGGGACCTTCCTAGTTCTGCAAACTGTAGCAACGTGCGTCTTACACGTGCCTAACAAGCTTAGCTTGTTTATAGATCTACTTGCTCTACTAGCTATATCTATTGCTAACAATTTGTTCTATAAGGTAGGCAATAATTAAGTTAGTAATAGGTTCTCCTGTTTGTAATCTGCCCTTCTAGAGGGGCTATCTACAGGGTTTGTTTTACCTAGACAGTGTTCTACCTTAAAATTAAAAGCCCCTAGGTACATAGCCTATCTAGCTTGCTGCAGGTTTAGCTTTTGTGCAGCGCGTATACTGCGTAGGTTGTTATAGTTACTTAGTACCTGTATAGTGTGCTGTATACCTTTAAGGTAATACCTCTACTACTTAAAGCTATATACTATAGCAAGTAGCTCTAGGTTATAGACCTTATAATTTAGCTTAGTAGCTTGTAGCTTTCAAGAGGTAAAGGTAACTAGGTGCTACTGCTTATCTTTAAAGAGTTAGGAGAGTATGCCTAATATAGCAAATGTAGACGCATCTGTCTCTACTTAGATAGGGAGCGCAGTGTTAAAATAGCGCAAGATAGGCGCGCTTAAGAAGCAGGTCTTTAGCCCTTTAAATAAGCAGTTTGCAGCTTTATTCTATTACTAGTCTTAGTTTTTCTTTAACAATTCTATAAGAGGAGCTATTTCTCTAGCGTATCCTTTAACAAAACGCTAATAGAAGTTAGTAAACCCTAGAAAGGATTGCAACTCTTTAACGTTAGTAGGCTGCAGCTATTAGGTAATAGTGCTTACCTAAGCTAGATTAGCGCATATACTACGCGTGTTAATAATAAAACTAAGGAAGTGTACTGTGTCTAATGCAAATCTACATTTCTATAAGTTAATAAATAGTTCTGCCTTACGTAGGGACTAAAGTACTAAGTATACAGCGCGCTAGTAAAGCGTAATATTGTTGCTCCCTATGTAGATAAGGATATTATCTAGGTAAACTACATAGATATAGTCTAAGTACTTAATTAGGGCCTTATTAATATAGGCCTAGAAGCTTGCAGGAGCATTAGTTAGCTTAAATAGCATTACTAGGTACTTAAAGTAACTGTATTAGGTCCTAAAGGCAGTTTTCTACTTATCCCCTACTTTAATCCTTAGCTAATAATAGGCGTTGCAAAGGTCTAGAGTTATGTAATAACATGCGCCTAATAGGCAGTCTAGTATCTCTCTAATTAGTAGGAGTAGGCAATAATCTTTTATAGTAACAGCATTAAGACCTCTATAATCTACACAGAGGCAGAGTATCCTATCTTTCTTAGGAACAAAAGTATAGGTGCTCCTGCAGGACTTGTGCTGTGCCTAATCTACCTATTACTTAGCGCTTATTCTAAGTATTCCTGTAGCAGCTTTAGCTTGCGTAAAGAGAGGTTATAGAGCAGTCTATATAGAGGTTCTTTCCCTTCTATAAGTAGGATTATATAGTCTAAAGATTTAAAGCTAGGTAGAGTAGCAGCAGCTTCTTTACTAAATATATTAACGTAATCTGCTAAAGCGTCTAGGATATAAAGTTCCTGCGCTATATGTGCTTTGTAGATATAGGCATTATATTCTAAATTAACGCTAGTAGCTTGCAATACTCCTAAAAGGAGGGGATTAGAGTTAGCTTCTTTAAACTCTATAGAGGTAACTAGCTAGATGCTAGCTATAGTGTATCTCTAACGCTAGGATTGTAATCTACAATCTAGATAGATATGTTCTTATTAGAGGAAAGGGTTCCCTAATAGTAAGGGAGTTCCTTCCTTGTTAACTCTATACATAGTAGTAGACACACAACGCTTAACGCCTATATTATTAGTTAAGCGTATCTATAGCGCATATACAGCGTACGTGCTTTAGCGCTGTGTGCTAATCTATCCTAGGCGCAGGAGTTCTACCTCCTTAATAGGTGGCAGGTCTATTTCTACAGTAGTCCTTTAGCTAATTAAGCTTACATCTACCTAAGGATTAAGAATAACCTGTAATTGTTGTTCTAGCGTTACCTCCCTAGATGCGTTACACGTGCGCTTTATGCCTAGTAAAATGTGTACTAGGGTACGCCTTACTATCCCTAGGTAGCTAGTAAGGCTTAGCCTTTTCCTGTCTAGTTAATTTAAACTAGGATCTAGTTAGGGTTAGAGTTAAAATTAGAGTTAGAGTTACTACTTTAACATTTGTTAGCATAGTAGCTAGTCTTGTTGCACTTAAAGCAGGTAACGCTACTCTTATTATGTAGGCCTTTGTTAGTAGAGGCGTTGTCTCCTTGCTTTTGCCCCTTATGCCTCTAGGTACTTTTGTAGCGTATGCTAGGTGTGTAAGTTAGTAATAAACAGCGTAGGTTGCGCTTAAGTATAGAGCCTAACGCTACTAGGTCTTTGCGTGTAGCTAGTACCTAATAGTAATTAGTAATTGCCCTTTGTAATTCTAGCTAAAGCTTAGAGAATAAGTGTTAGACCCTCTATTCTTTAGTATAGGGGTAAGTTAATCCTCTAAGACCTCTAAGTAGGTTGCAAAAGCGTAGACTGTTTAGTCCTTCTGCTATATAGCTTAAGCGTAAGCTGTAGCTAATTCTAAGGTGTAGTTTATAGGATTAGAGAGTAAGTCTAGTAAGTACTGTTTAAAGTACCCCTAGCTAGGTGTCTCTTCTTGTGCTCTAAACGTGCGCTTAAAGTGCGTGTACTAAAGCTCTCTTAGGTCCTCTAATAGGTACTGCATTGCCTAGAGTATCCTATCTTTAGGGTTGCTAAACTCTTGTAGTAATAGTTAGAAGGCTATCTTGCAGGAGCAGAAGAACTTATAATATTCTTTAAGATTCTTTCCCTATATTTAGCTAGGTCTTTAGGTTTAAGTGCGCGCTTTATAGGTTAAGGTGTAAGTGTTATAGATGCGTCCTGCTTATACGTACTAGCCCTTAAGGTCCCTTTAACAGTCTCTACTATACTTAGAGTAGTGTAGTTCCCTATACCCTCTAGTTGTGCAATCTTAGCTTTAAGTAAGCGTAGGCGCTACAAGGCCTAAAGCTTATTGCATTAGCGTTTAGCAGCTTAAATGCGCTCTTAAAGCGTTAGAGGTGCGCTTATTATAGGAGTTAGGATCTCTTTGTTAATTAAAGAAATCCTACTAGAGTTGCCCTCCTGCTAGGTTTAAGATAAGGGTAGTTAGATCTCTCTTGTAGGTGCCCCTGACTGTTTATTCAAGTAGTTAGAGCTATCCCTAGACTATTAGATTAACAAAGTATTATTATGTAAGGTTCTAGTTATAGGCAATAGTACTTGCTTTACACTAGGGATAGATAGTAGAGGGATAGCTATAGGTATATTTAATGACAAGAATAATACTTGTCCCCCTAAAGATAGCGAGCAGCGCAGGTTTTGCGCAGCTTTGCTAAGAGCAAGACTAATACTAACTAAGGATAGCTCTAGAACACTACAACACTAAATAATTCTATTGCAGGTTGTTACAAGTAAAGTTTATAGGCAAATATAGGAAGTATAACTTGTAGTTGCGTTCCTAGTAGTTATATTTAGCTCTTAACTTCTTATTATACCTTTAAGGTAGGTCTAGCTTTAGAAGGTTAGCTAATAGGCCTAAGGATGTTATTATAAGGGTCCTTAGTAGAGTTAAAGTTAGAGGGAGCACTAAGGTGTCTTCTAACTTATATTTAGCCCTTAGTTAATAGAGTTAATTAATCTTGCTTTGCCTCTAGGCTCTTTTTAACTAGGCGTAGAGGTCTGCTAGTTCCTAGTCTATTAGAGAACGTGGTAAAGCGTTCTAGACTATTGTAGGTGTTTGTGGCCTAGGAGGAGTTGTTAACTAGCCTCCTAGTCTCTGCTTGTTTGCTCTACCTTTAGCTAGTCTAGAGTTCTCTATAGCGTCTCTTTCTACTAAGGAAGGTAGGCTTTAGATGCAAGCGGTAGCAGAGTCTTCCTTAATAATAAATCTAGAGCGTACTAGTGTACCTAAGGGTTAACTGCTTTTAGACTAGCTTACTTATTAGCTCTGTTGTCTAGTCTGCATTTTAATAACATGTAATAGTAAGTAATTTAAATGTTAGGACCTCTTTTTATAGGGGTAGCACGCTATTAAGCATTAGAAGGTAGAGGATAGTATTGTAGGTTAAGGATAGACAATGTTAAAGTTGTACTTTAAGCAAAGCTCGTAAGCACTAATTCTATTAGTTCTTAGAGATAAGTAATAGTTCTAGAATAGTAAGGGTAGACGCCTAGGTAAAACACCTAACAATAACTAGGGTAATAATAAGTAGTATAGAGGGGACTATCTAGCTTAAAGGTTAGGTTAAGATTCTAAAGACAAACTTAATTAACAAGGTTAAATACAAACTATAAGGGTTGTGTTCCTGTATGCTATATACTAAGGAGATATGTAATATACTTAGTAGAACTAATTAACTAATTACACTAAGCACTAAGCATACTAATTATTAATTACACTAAGCACTAATTATACTAATTATTGCTAAGCCTTCTAATTAGTTGTTACGTGACGTGCCCTAATTAAGGAGGAGGCGTTGTCCTGCCTGCTGCGTGTAATTGTCCCTACTAGTAATTCCTGCTGTGCTGTACTAGGGTGTAATACTTGTTACAACCCTTTATGTTCTATAGATTATAACACTATCCCCCTTCTGTCTTAGCTTGGTCTCTTAAGCTGATTTATATAACGTTGGCCCTGCCTTGTTTAACAGTAAGTTGTTTAACAATACCTAAACAACTATCTAAGTTAAGTACAGTCTGTTGTTACTATCTATACAAATTTGTTAAGTCCTTTAGAGAAACTATAGTTTAAAAGTGTTTAACTTGCGTTAAATATTAGCGCGTGTATAAGGTCTATATTTGTTTAGGAAAGTATAGTAAGTGCCTAAAGTGTAGCTAGCGTTGCGATGTGCGCGTAACTTAGTTAGAGTTTATACAACTTATAATAAAGAAAGAGAAGTTATAGGTGTAAATAAAAGAAAGTTGTAAAGCGCAAAACAAAGCGCTTAAGGCCTTAGAAAAGGTGTTAGAAGAGTTATAGGTTGCACGCGCGCGCAAAGAGCAGTTATGTTAACAAATAGATTTGCTAGATTATTGTGCTAAGGAGGCAATATCTGTAGAAGAGAGGAGTATAGTAGAATAAGAGTTAGGTAAGGGGACTATTACGTTTAATAGTCTGTCTAAGGGTATTACGTTGTTGCCTAGTACCTAGAGTGCCTTTAAGGACCTGCTGTTAGACTACTAGCTTAACCTAAACATAGCAGTGCCTAATTAGTCTACTTAAATTCCTTTAACTTTTGCTAGCAGTTTATAAAGTGTGTAGCTAGTTCCTATGTGTTCTCTAAGTTAAGATATCCTAACTATTTAACTAGGTATTTAATATCGCGTCCTTTCTTCTAATGTGTTATTATTTTTTTAACTTCCTACTTGTCCTAGCTGTCTGCCTAATAGTAGAAGTCTTTCTAGATTAGAGTTCTAGGGTCAGCTGGTTCTAACAAGCTTATGTAGAACACTAGATAGATCTTTATATCCTTAGGCAGGTAGAGTCTATAGTTAACTAGGCTTATCTGCTTTGAAATAAAAAAATAGTCTAACCTTAACTTTGTCTAGTTTTTTTGTAGGTCTTTGCGTTTGAAGATTTTTAGTAAGGAGATAGACTTTATCCCCCTCTTTTAGCTAAGGTGCTGTTTTTTGTTTCTAGTTAACATATAAGATTGCTTGTAACTAAGCTTTTGTAATGTTTTTAAGCAATTTCTAGTGTACTTCCTTTAGTCTTTCTACTAAGGATATTGCTAATTCTGTTTAAATATTAGTGTTAAATAACCTAGTAAATAGGTTTAGGTGTCTCCTGTAATTTGCAAAGAACAGCGTTATGCCTATTGCTTCTAATAACTTGTTGTTGTAAGCAATTTGTGCTATAGGTAGCAGCAAAACCTAGTTATCTTATTGCTGGTTGCTGTACATCTGTAGGTATGTTTCTATAGTTTAGTTAGTTCTTTCAGTCTGTCTATCTGTAGTGTAGTCTAATAATTTAACGTAAAGAGCTTGTCTTAGTTGCTGATAATTAATTCTAGTATGCTGTAGTGTTAGATAACCTAGTCTAGAAACACTTATGCGAGCTACTCTGCAGTGTAGCTGTAACAAAATAGTATTATCTTAGTAGCTTTTGTAAATCTATCCACTACAACAAAGATTAAGTTATAGGCGTAGTTAGTAACAGGGTCCTTAGAGATTAGTAATTTAGTAATAAAATCTATTATAATGTTTGTCTAGGACGCTGTAGGCAGTTCTATAGCCTGCGCTTCTCTATACTTAGCGTGTGTGCTATACTTGTTCTATTAGCACTATACACAGTTCTTAATAAACTTAGTAACCTTGTCTTTTATATTACTAAACTTGTAATATTGTTTAATAAGTTCTATTATACGCGTTATTCTAGGGTGTCTATGTAGTAGGTTGTTATAGTAACTAGCTATTATTTCTTCTTAAAGTTCCTCTAGTACTTGTAACAGGATGCGTTATTCCTGCTAAACTTACATTATGTTGTTAAGTTGTTGCAATAGTCCTAGAGATCTATTATTGTTAACTCCTAACACTGCAAACTAGTTTATTGTTTTTCTCTAATAAGGTTGTGTTAACAGCTAAGTGCGTTAGCTCTACTATTGTCTTTGCCTAGTGTATACAATATCTTAAATTTGTATTGTCCTAGCATTTCTAACTAGCGTACTTGTTGTTAATTTAGGACCTTAGTAGTAGTAAAGTATACTAGGTTCTTGTAGTTAGTGTAGATAGTAAGTTCTAAGCAACTCTCTGCATACGCTCTCTAATGTTCTAGGGCTGATACAATTGCGAGCAGTTCCTTGTTGTGTACGTTGTATTGTTCCTCTAGTCCTAAGAACTTGCGTAAGTAGTAAGCAATAGGGTGCTATAGTCTATCCTTTTCTTATGTAATGCATGCGCCTAATGCAAGATCTAAGGCATTAGTTTCTATGCGCATTAGTTTACTACTAGTAAACGTAATTAATATAGGTGGTATAATACAGGCTTGCTTAAGTGCCTTAAATACGTTATCTTGTTCCTTTCTCTACTTAAATAGCGTGTCCTTCTACATAAGCTTTGTTAGCAGAATTGCAATCTTAGAGTAGTCCTTAATAAAGCGTTAGTTAAAGTTAATAAATCCTAAGAATTCCTAGATCTATTTAACTGTCTTTATTGTTAGCTATAATTTAACTACTTCTACCTTAGTTAGACTAATCTTAACTCTATATCTTCCTATAATATACCCTAAGAATTTAACTTCTTTCTAGTGCTAGTTGCACTTTTTAGGTTTTAGTTATAGATCTGCCCTTCTTAGGCATTCTAGCACTTTAGTTACGTGTTGAATGTGCTCTTCTAGTGTCTTAGAGTACACTAGGATGTTGTCTAAATATACTACTACTGTCCTGTTAAGGTGTGCCCTAAGAACGTTGTTAACTAACTCCTAGCACGTAGCTAGTGCGTTTGTTAGACTAAACAGCATTACAAGGTACTTGTATAGTCTATATCTTGTTCTAAAGGCTGTTTTCTATTCTTCCCCTTCCTTTATGCAGATAAGGTTATATGCTCCTCTTAAGTCTAACGCAGTGAAGTATTAAGCTCCTGCTAGCTAATCCTGCAACTCTATAATGTTTAGGAGCAGGTAGTAGTTTTTAATAGTAATATTATTAAGCTTTCTAAAGTTAATGCAAGGTTATAGCTTGCTATCCTTCTTTAGAACAAATATAATAGGGTACCCTACAGGTAATTCTAATTATCTAATAAATCCCTTTTTAAAGTTCTCCTAAATGTACTTACGCAGTACTTTAAGTTCCTTCTCTAATAACTAATATAGCCTCTTAAAAGTTAGGTTCTTTCCTTCCTAGAGCTTAATCTTATAATTCTAGGGTTTATACTTTAGCAGGGCTTTTGCTGTAAGCTCTTCTTTAAATATCCTAGCGTACTGTCTATACACATCTAGGATAGCAGGAGGTGCACTGTTCTTATTCTCCTTAACTCTTACTTAGGGACCTGTAGGGCATTTAGCGTCTATAGAGTTAACTGCTCTAACTTAGCGCGTCTTATTTATTAAAGAGATATTATTAATCTCCTTCTTATCTACTAGCTGTGGCGTGCGCTGCGTAGGCTGTAATACCTTATTGCTATAGGTACATTGCTTTAACAAAAGCTGTTCCTTCTTCTAGTTAATCTCTAGGTTATGCTTTTGTAACTAGGGTAGCCCTAATATAACATTATGCGTAGCTATTACAAAGATGTCTAAGGTTACTTCCTTATAGTGTCTATAGATGCTAAGTAGGACATTAGTTACTTTGTGTGTAATCTCTAATTCCTCTAGTATAGGTTCTCTATTAGCTACTTAGAGTAGATAAGGTTTATCCTTACGTTACAGACGTAGTCTAGCTAGTACTGTTGCCTGCAAAGAGATATAACTTAACTATGCTCCTAAGTCTAAGAGTGCCTGTATCTTTACTCTACCTATTGTTATAGGGAGTTTAATTAGTTAGTAATTAGTCCTAATCTAATTAATAGATTGATCCCTAGCGCTCTTAAGCGCTGTCCTAAAAAAGGATTAGTCTGTCCTCTAAACCTATTAGCCTGCTTTACTCCTTTGTAAGTTATACAGCTAGGGTTAAGGCAGTGCTGCTATATCTAATTTATGCAGGTCCTATTAATTATTATTTATTATGCTCCTTTAGCTAACAATAAGCTATTTCTAGAGAAGTAGCAGTTAACGTGTTTGTTAATAAGGTGCATCTTATAGGTGTTATTTTTACAGTGTGTCTAGGTTTTCTTACATAGCTTCTTACACGTAGGAAAGAATACGCTTCCTACTTTTTCTAATAGATAGATAGTACATCCTTTGTTATAACACGCAGTAAACAATAGTACTCTATAGTGTAGATTTCTTAAGTCTAGTTTGTACTGCAGTGTACAGAACCTGTCTGTATAGTATAGGTTTTCCTCTAATAACTGTTGTTTGTGCTAGCGTAGGAATTCCTAGTAGTCTTTAATAGGTGTTATAAGGCATTATTCTTAATACTTGTAGTAAGCCTTATTACACTAGTTCTCTAGTTCCTTGTTATCTTCTATGCTAGGAATAACAAGATCTTAGCTTATTTGTGTATATGCGTTATCTAGTATAGGTTGTAGGTTCTAGTAGTTAAAGCTAGCCTATTGTGCGTTCCTACGTTTCTTGCAGCGTGTTTGTTGTTCCTTAGGTAAGTCTTGTTTAAAGATCTTAGTGTTGTTTATTATCTTAAGGCTATCCTGTTGTTGCTTAGCAATCTAGTTAAGGTTATTCTCCTAACTCTTAACTTTACTGTCTGTTACTATTTGTTAGTACAGTATAGGTGCGCGCAATTAGCGCTTATAACAAGACTTAATATAGTCCTTGTCCTTAGAACTAGACTCTAGGTCTTCTATAAGTTGTCCTATATCCTTAGTAATAATTTCCTATTTACTAGCATTAGTATCCTTAGTAGGCCTGCTAGTAAGCACGTTAAGCTGTCTAAAGACCTTATTCTTCTAATAACAGTTGCGCGCAAAGTAGCCTAGTTTACTATAGTTGTAGTAGTCTTTTAACTTGCTACTATTGTTATGCTTTCCCTTGTTCTTGTTGTTCTAGCAAGCTAGTAGGGCTCCTAGTCCTTTGTTTAGGTTAGAGAGATCTATAGCTGCAGGGCTATAGTAACTGCTGTGTGTATTGTTATAGATACGTTGTCCTAAGTTAGGGCAATATTAGTTTCTATAGTTAAGATTATTGTGCTATTAGTTGCGTAGTGCAGTAGGTTTAACGTTTATAACCTGTACCTGTAGATTATCTTACAGTTCCTGTTACAACTTATAGATTTTATTATTAATTTTAATTAATGTGTTAATAAGGTTATTAAGGGTGTTAGTGCTTGCGCCTATGCGCATAAGTTCTTCCTTAATTTTTAGTTTAAGACCTTACTTAAACATTATTATTAACGTAGTATTGTCCTAGTTAGTGTTAGCAGCTAATTATTAGAATTTAGCTGCGTAGTTAGCAGCTAACTTAACTTATTAGATATATTAGATTTTGCGTTATGTAATAGTAGGCTTGTTAGATACGCTAAACACTAGCTTAATCTTAAGTTTAAATTAGTTAAAGTTACTAACCTATTTGTCTACTTTATCTAGGGCGTTGCCTATGTTGTACTGTTAGATAAAGGGTTTAATCTACTTAAATGTATTACTTTGCATGTAGCTAGCTAACAGAGTAACTTGCTTGTTCTTAGGTACCTTCTCTCCTTAGAAGAGGAAGAAGAGGTCCTATTGCATAAGCTAGTTATTAAGCTTACTACAATCTCTATAATAGAGGTTAGGTTTGTTAACGTTTATAACGCTAGACCCTGTAGTGCTAACGTTGTTTATGTCTGTGTCTCTAACACCTAAGTTGCTAGGGGTAGCACGTGTTCCTAAGGTATTACTTATCTTAGGGGTGTTTAAAATGTTAAAGTTGTACTTTAAGCAAAGCTCGTAAGCACTAATTCTATTAGTTCTTAGGGATAAGTAATAGTTCTAGAATAGTAAGGGTAGACGCCTAGGTAAAACACCTAACAATAACTAGGGTAATAATAAGTAGTATAGAGGGGACTATCTAGCTTAAAGGTTAGGTTGAGATTCTAAAGACAAACTTAATTAATAAGGTTAAACACAAACTATAAGGGTTGTGTTCCTATGTGCTATATACTAAGGAGATATGTAATATGCTTAGTAGAACTAATTAACTAATTACACTAAGCACTAAGCATACTAATTATTAATTACACTAAGCACTGATTATACTAATTATTGCTAAGCCTTCTAATTAGTTGTTACGTAACGTGCCCTAATCAAGGAGGAGGCGTTGTCCTACCTGCTGCGTGTAATTGTCCCTACTGGTGATTCCTGCTGTGCTGTACTGGGGTGTGATACTCGTTGCGACCCTTCGTGTTCTGTGGATCGTAACAGACAAATCACTACTAAAGGAGTAGAGCGATTTACTTATGTTATATAGTTACGCCACCCCTGTTCCTTAATTAGGCTATACTGGCCTTGTAGGGAACTATTAGAGTTAGCGGTCCTAACAGTACCTAGGTTATTTTGCCTAGCTAACTCTACTAACACTATAGAGGTAGGCACATAAGCGTTTCTAGTAGTAGGACAAGGAGCTTATTTATTTAAAAACGTGTTACATAGAAAGCGCAGCCTGTATACAGAAGACCTACTCCTTAAGGATATAGTAGTAGTAGAAGATTTCTATGTTAATATTATTTCTAAGGCACGCCTCTAAGAGAAAGGAGTTTAGTACTTAGAGCTAGATAGCTTGCTCTAAGTAGAGTATATTAATAATCTAAATAGGAGTGTTATATATGCTACTCTTAAGTGCGCTTATAACCTTACTTTCTTTAAATATAAGCTACTATCCTACTACCCTCTAATCCTTAACGCAGTAATAAAATAATTATATAAGTCTTACCTATAAAGCTCTGCTAAATACCTCTAGCACGCAAGAGTAGGTTATCTAGGCCTAGAAGCTCTAAAAGCACTAGTACAATAAGCGCGCAGCGTACACATTAATAGCACGCTCTAAAAGATTATAAGGTCTGCTTAATAACCTACACTAAGCAAGTTATCTCCTAATAGAAATAGGAAAAACCTACTAAATCCTTTAAGAGAATTAGCTAGGATTAGTTTAATATGCCTATAGGAAGAAGTAGCAAATTATAGACACTTTTAATTAAGGAGTACTATAGTAGGAACCTCTTTACATACTTACTACTAGAGAAGACTTAAATAGAGATACTATAGGTACTTATAAGTTTCTTAAGCTAGGTACGTACCTAGTACAAGCTCTATACCTATAAGATAAGTTAAGATAATAATACTACTACTCTCCTATAGCAAGGGAGCTCCTAATATAAGCGCTAGGCAATTAATAAGGGAATAGATATTAAGTATATACCTCTATATACCTACAAGCTAAATAGGGCAGTAGAAAGAGTAGGGTAGGAAATAATTACTAAATCTATTAAAATAAGGAGCAGTGTAAACCTACCTAAGAAGCTCTAGCTAGAGGTTATAGCAGTAGCAATATAGCTCTATAACATAAGTCTAACTTACTTAAATAAGCTATAGAGCCTAAATAAAGAGCTTAATTACTAGTTTACTTACTATTTCTACTAGTATAAACCTAAGTAGGTAAGAGCACTAACAGCTAATCTAAGACCTAATTAGAGCAGGATATACGCCTATAGCTGCAGAGCGTATCCCCTAAACAGAGAATAAGCAGCTAGGTGTAATTAGAGAAGCTTTAAAGTAACTCTAAGAGGTTATATTAGATACTTAGTAGGGTACTAAGCTTCTAATATATACTAGATATAGGTCCCTAAACTAAACTAGGTAATTACAATGCGTAATATAACCTTTAATAAGGAGCTCTTTTACAACAAATTAGATAAGTTATTAGCCCTTATAGTCTAAGAAGTAGAAGTAGTTGTAGAAATTCTATATAAACCTAATAAGATAATAGAGGTAGGAGAAGTAATAGAGCTCTCCCTTAAATAAAGAGACCTATTGCTTAGCTTGTCTACTAAGCACTAGCTTAGGGGTAACACTTAGGGAGAACCTTAATTACTAGAAGGCTAGTCTAGTATAGAGAGAGCCCCTAAGATAGATACTGCACGCGCAGCAAGCTTAGCTAGCAAGCTACTAGAGATCTATGCAGAACAACGCTAAGAAACAGGTTTACTTTCCCCTAACTAAACGCCTAAACTAGAGTAGTTAAGTATAGGCAGAGAAGCTCCTAATAAGGAGGATAATCTAACTAGTAGCTTATAGGAAGTGCACTTAACTATAGAAGAAAAGAGCAAGCTAGTAGATAGTAAGGATCTTAATAATCTACTAAGACCTACTTTGCTATTTATTCTAATACCTTCTTAAAGATTAACGTAAGTAGATAAGGTAGGCAGGAGACGCGCGTATTAGCAGAGAGTCTAGGGCCTACCTATAAGATAGAGCTACTAGATAGAGAACTGCAAGCGCAACAAGCCTGCTAATAATAGAGCAGGTTAGTACTCTATAATAAGCTTAATAAATAATTACAGATACGCCTAGCTTATCTACCTACTATTTAAACATGCAAACAAATATAGCATAGATAGAAGAGAGCTGCTTACTACCTACGCAGTAATTATTACCTTAACCCTAAAAAGGAAAGACTAGTTGCTTAAAACAAGCGCTAGTTATATAGGGACAAGCTCCCTCTACTGCTAAGCAAATAGAAAGACCTACTCTATTACCTACTAGGAGCTCTTTTTCGCTAGGCCTACTAAAAAGAGATAGACACGCTTATTAAGAAGGAAACGTAGAGAGAAATTAACTAATTAAGTGCCTTATTAAGGCCCCTGCTACTTAAATAGGTCTTTACCTACAAATTTAACTAGGATAGCTACTTCCTTAAATGTAAGGCAAGGATCTATATACGCAGAGATCTATAGGCAAAGGATTAAATTGTCTTAACCTATGCTACAACACTTGCTACTTACTTATTTCGCACTATAGTAGCAATTGCAGCCTAGTTTAACCTAGAGCTCTATTAGTATAACGTAACTAGCGCGTTTCTAAACACAAGCTACTAAGACAAACCTTAGGTGCTCTATAAATTACTAGATAGATTTAAGAAACCTAAGTTATTCTACTACTATAAGCTCTATATAGGTTATGTAATTTGCTAGTCCTGTAGTATAAAGAGCTCTCTAGTACGCTCTAGAAGCTTAGTCTCTTAGTATTAAAAGAAGAGCTGTACCTATTCTATAATCCTAAATAGAAAATAGTGCTACTCTTCTATATTAACAATATTCTCCTAGCCTATTACAACAATAATTAAGCTACTGCTAAACAGCTAATAAGCTTATTAATAGAAAAGTTTTAAATTAAAGACTATAGAGCTACTAAATAGTTTCTAGGCGTTTAAATAATTAGAAACTAAGAGGCTTATACTATAACTCTTGCGCATAACTCCTATATTAATAAGCTTACTACTAAATTTAAGATAGTAGAGAAGGGGTTCTTCCCTATAGTCCTATTTCTTATAGAGAAGCTGCTTAAATATAGTAGAGAAGCTTTAAAACAAGAGGTTAAAGCGTTTTAAGAACAAGTTAGGTCTATACTCTATACAGCAATTATAATTTAACTAGATGTAGCATATGCTGCCTCTTAGCTATCTTATTATTTAATTAATCTAGGAGTAGCTTACTTTAAAGTAGCTACTTAGGTTTTAGCTTATTTGTATAGAATAAAGCATCTAGGTATAAGGTACAGCGCTTACAAAGGCAGTTATCTGCTTATATATAGAGACGCCTTATTTGCTAACAATAGAGAGTCCTGCTAATCTTCCTAGGGGTATATTATGCAGCTCTTTAGCAGTCTAATTATCTAGAAAGCTACACAGCAGTTAACAGTAACTACTTCTACTACTAAGGCTAAATTACTTGCTTTAGAGCATGTAGCTAAAGAGTTAGTAGCTCTAAAACAATTCCTAGGAGAACTTTAGCTAGACTTAGAGGTACTGTAGGAGATTTTCTGTAATAACTAATAAACTATCTAACTAGTAGTTAAAGAGAGTAAGTAGCTTACTACCTAGCTACGCTATATAGATATCTAAAATATATAGTTAAAACAAGAGTACACTAAGGAAAACCTCTAAGTAACCTACCTTAAAATAAGTAAGATGCTAGCTAACAGCCTTATAAAAGCGCTTCCTAAATAAGCTTATAAGCGCTTTCTATTACATTTAAACTTATAGAGTATTAGTTAAGAGAGGAAAGACTTAGTTATAGAAAAAAGCAAGTTAATAGAGAAAGAGAAGATCTTTAAATTGCTAGGGAGGATAACCCCTCCCTAAATAGGTATAAGTCTCCCTAGACTGCTAGTAGCAGCTCTTTTAAGCGCACGCCTAGTAGCTAAGGAGCTTACAAAAACAAATTAACTATAGGTAGGCAAGATAACTCCTCCCTATAGGTTTTATCTTAAAGAACCTACTTATAAATAGGTACTTAAAATTTGTACCTATCTATAAATAGGCCCTTTACTACCTAGAAAGTAGTACGCAGGTTAGTAGCCTACTAAACGCTTGTTAGCTACTATTATTAACTAAAAACTAAGTTACTTACTAAAGTTGTTACTCTGCTAGAGAAAGTAAGCTCCTCTACTAGTTTAAGCCTAAGCAGCTTAAGGGTAGAGGGGCTATAAGCTGTTAGTCTAATACTAAACTACTCTTTTTAAAGAAAATATATATAGTAGGTAGTAGGAGTGCCTAAAGGCATAATGCTAGCAGCGCTTGCTGCAGCAGCTAGCAGTAGCGTTGTTAACGTACAGCGCAACTAAGCTGCTTACTAGTAGCACGTCCACGCAGTACACGTAGGGTATTAACCTGCGCGCACTAGGCACTAGAGCGCCTAAGACAGGGGTGGGCAGCGCAGGGACAGGCAGCGTAGGGGCAGGCAGTGGCGGCAGCGCAGCAGCGTAGGCGGCAGTGGTAGCAGCAGCTATAGCAGCAGTAGCAGCAGCAACTGCCAAAGGAGCAGGCGAAGCTGTAACTACAGGCTTAGGTAAGGGCAAGGGCAAGGGAGTAGGTGTAGGCATAGGGGCAGGCGCAGGCAAGGGCAAGCGGGCAGCTAGCAGCCAGCTAGCTTAGGCAGCAGAGGTGGCAGCAGAGGTGGCAGTAGTGCGCGCGCAGCGCTAGGTTTTAGTTTATTTCTATACCTAAGTTAGTAAACCTCTAAAAGAGCTAGGAAAACATTAATAGTAAGATTAGTTAGACAACGTCTAATAATAAAGCTCTTAACAGATTAAGAAGCTAGAAATAATTAGCTAGAGAGTGCTTAGGTGCGTAGAAAATAATTTAGTATACTTATAGGTATATTAATAGATATAACTAGAGAAATAGAGAAATTAAGTAGGTAGAATGCTTATATAGGGAAGTAACTAGGTTAGTAAAGGTAAAGCTGCTAGATTATAGTCCTTACGCTTACTCTTACTACCTAGAAATGCTTAATCTAGGAAGTGCTTACCTTAACTATAACTAAGCAGCTTAGTAGCTAGCTATAGGCTTAGAAAATTTAGCTATAATAAATAAGCACCTAAACTAGCAATAAACTACTTATAATAGTAGCCTAAATATTAGAGAGGTCTCTTAAAGGGAAGAACACCTAGAGTACGCTGTAGGCGCGTAGTAATCTTAGATATCTAAGGAAATATAAAAATCTAAGATTAGAGCCCTATAATTACTAAGGACATGCTTCTAGTTTAGTTATTCCTAATATAGGATTAACTAGGGGTGTGTTGCGTAACTAAGCGCGTAGAGTTATTGTTAGGTTTTTAATAGGTTAAGATAATAATTGTGTATATTAATTATTTGTGTTGTGTCTGTCTGTCTAGCTATAAGGTCTGATTTTAATAATAGCAGGGTAGTTACTACGCTATCTCTTAGCGCGTAACTCCTTTTCTACCTTTTACCTTAGCTAGGTATTATCCTTATATCTAACAGTTATATACATAGCTTGTTTTCTAATAGAGTGTGCTAATTTAGTTAAGCTACTCTACCCTAGCAACGCTAGTTCTAAGCAGCCTTAATACTAACTAAACGCTTGTTAAGCAAGATCTTGTAACCTACACATTTTATTTATATTTAAGTAACATATTCTATATAGAAAAATAGACACTAATTAAATTAATTAATTACTTAAATATAGTCCTGCAAGCTCTATTACATATAGTTAAAACAAGAGTACGCTAAGGGAAACCTCTAAGTAACCTACCTAAAAACAAGTAAGATACTAGCTAACAGCCTTATAAAAGCGCTTCCTAGATAAGCTTATAAACGCTTTTTATTGCATTTAAACTTATAGAGCATTAGTTAAGAGGAAAAGACTTAGTTATAGAAAAAGAGCAAGTTAATAGAGAAAGAGAAGATCTTTAAATTGCTAGAGAGGATAACCTCCTCCCTAAATAGGTATAAGTCTTCCTAGACTGCTAGTAGCAGCTCTTTTAAGCGCACGCCTAGCAGCTAAGGAGCTTATAAAAACAAATTAACTCTAGGTAGAGAGGATAACCCTCTTCCTATAGGTTTTATCTTAAAGAACCTACTTATAAATAGGTACTTAAAAATTGTACCTATCTACAAGCAGGCCCTTTACTACCTAGATAGCAGTACGCAGGTTAGTAGCCTACTAAACACTTATTAGCTACTATTATCTACTAAAAACTAAGTTACTTACTAAAGTTGTTACTCTGCTAGAGGAAGCAAGCTCCTCTACTAGTTTAAGCCTAAGCAGCTTAAGGGCAGGGAGGCTACAAGCTATTAGTCTACTACTTAACTACTCTTTTTAAAATACCTATAGTAGGTAGTAGGAGTGCCTAAAGGCATAATGCTAGTAGCGCTTACTATAGTAGCTAGCAGCAGCGTTGTTAACGCACAGCGCAACTAAGCTACTTGCTAGCAGCGCGTCTATATAGTACGCGCAGGGAATTAACCTGCGCGCACTAGGCACTAGAGCGCCTAAAACAGGGGCAGGGGGCGCAAGCGCAGGCATAGGTAGTGGCAGCGCAGCGGCATAGGCGGCGGTAGTAGCAGCAGCTATAGTGGCAGTAGCAGCAGCAACTGCTAAAGGAGCAGGCGAAGCCTTAACTATAGGCGTAGGCAAGGGCAAGGGCGTAGGCAAGGGCATAGGGGCAGGCAAGCAGGCGGCTAGCAGCTAGCCAGCTTAGGCAGCAGCTTAGGTAGCAGAGGCAGTAGTAGTACGCACGCAGCGCTAGGTTTTAGTTTATTTCTATACCTAAGTTAGTAAACCTCTAAAAGAGCTAGGAAAACGTTAATAGCAAGATTAGTTAGATAACATCTAATAATAAAGCTCTTAACAGATTAAGAAGCTAGAAATAATTAGCTAAAGAGTGCTTAGGCGCGTAGAAAACAATTTAGTATACTTATAGGCATATTAATAGATATAACTAGAGAAATAGAGAAATTAAGTAGGTAGGACGCTTATATAGAGAAGTAACTAGGTTAGTAAAGGTAAAGCTACTAGATTATAGTCCTTACGCTTACTCTTACTACCTAGAAATACTTAATCTAGGAAGTGCTTACCTTAACTATAACTAAGCAGCTTAGTAGCTAGCTATAGGCTTAGAAAATTTAGCTATAAAAAAAAAAAAAAAAACAAGCACCTAAACTAGTAATAAACTGCTTATAATAGTAGCCTAAAAGTTAGAAAGGTCTCTTAAAGGGAAGAGCACCTAGAGTACGCTGCAGGCGCGTAGTAATCTTAGATATCTAGAGAAATACAAAAATCTAAGATTAGAGCCCTATAATTACTAAGGACACACTCCTAGTTTAATTATTTATAATATAGGATTAACTAGGGGTATATTACGTAACTAAGCGCATAGAGTTATATATACAGCTTATTTTCTAATAGAGTGTGCTAATTTAGTTAAGCTGCTCTACCCTAGCAACGCTGGTTCTAAGCGGCCCTAATACTAGCTAAACGCTTGTTAAGCAAGATCACGTAACCTACACATTTTATTTATATTTAAGCAACACGTTCTATATAGAAAAATAGACACTAATTAAATTAATTAATTACTTAAGTATAGTCCTGCAAGCTCCGTCACAATTGTTTATAAAACATATTTCTTAATACGACTATGATAACACGCTGATTCAACGCATATAGCGAGGCGGTACGGTATATAATGCCAGATTGTTTAAACGGTCAACGCCTATCCCAGTTGCGTGCATTGCTTCGCTTTGCTTGTTGAAGTTCTCTAACTCATTTTTGGTGTAAAGCATTTTTCACTTCCACAAGATCAAGGTCAATGAGAAAGCTAGTATTTTCAGCTTCAAGCAATGCAATAGCTCTCTGTACATTTGTTGCCTCTTCTTCAGGGGCTTCGCGTTATTCTTTGCAATGGTCGATCCCTATGATAGCTGTCGAAACCAACTTCGAATGAAAGAAACTGATTCGAACCCTTTCCCGAGATCTCATCGAAAATCCAATAACTCATCTCGCTCGTCAGTTTCCATCGCTCTTCTTTTGTAACTCCAATTCCTCGGCCCCCTCCGCTTTTAATGCATGGATGGTGGTTGCCTTGGCGCATTGCCGAGCGCCTTAGCGTTTCCCGTGTTTTGTGCCTGCGCCGCTCCACCTCTCCTGCGTTACACTTTCCTCAACAACATCCATCGACTCACACTGCTCCATTTGAACATGGCATCACGTGGCGGCCCTAGCATGCGATTCCCCAGAGGGGGTACGGCGGCCGGAGGACGTATTGAACGCGCCAAAATATATGTTATCCCATTCACAGATCACTCTGGGCAAGAAGCGCTTATGGTGTTCCGTGGCGTGGTGTCCTGCCCGCTCCCACCGCTTTACAGTTTCGCCATCTACTTCACACATCCCGAAGTGACCCCGGAGACTGTCAAGCCGGCCGAGGTTCTCGAAGCTATCATGCGCAAAACGCCGTGGGACCCGTGTCCGATCCGTCTGGAACTCTACTTTCTTTCTGCGCCCGACGTGGATAGCAGTGATGACGACTGTATCGCTCATTATCGCAAAGAGAAGGCCGCACGGGGAGATTATATACGTCACATTCAAGATCTCGAGAACTCAGCCACGGATGATGATGAAGAGCAGCAGCAAGGCGGAGCGAGCGTTCATGGCAACGACCAAGCCAGACAACTACCTGGTCTAGTGCCTAGCTACATCGATAGTCCATTTTCTGACTATTATCACGGAATCATCTTCCGTTATCCAGGCGCGGATTGGTCTACGGACAAGCGTCCAGCACGCCGCATTTGTTTTGATCGAATTTCTGAGGAGGAATATGCTCGCGCAACAGAGGGAAACGATGAATTTCATCGTCTTCCTCCGGTACACGTTTCTCCTATGCCGTTCCAGGAGAGCGACACTACTTATCTAGGAGAGACATTTGTGGGCATGGCTATGTTTGACGTTGCACATGCAAGAGTGAAAAACGAGACTGGTCACTGGTGGCACGAAGCGCGGGAGCGAGGCTGGAAGTCATGGTGATGACTACTATGTTTGCACTTGTTCGCTCTGTGAACCGAAGGGATCTACTCAGCAGTAGTTATATATCGCATCAAAGTCTTCTAGCAAGTGCTCCGTTTGTGTACACGACTGTTGATGTATTCGCCGATCGTGCTCCACCGAATTATATACGCTACAATCATTGTCTGCAAAACTCTCACCTTAAGAATGTACAGAATAACAAATCGTCGATAAAAATTATCCTCAGAATGAGCCTTGCCTCAGGCCGAAACCCCTACGCAGTACGCATACGTCGGCCAGAAATTGGTACCACAATCGTTTTGAATCGCCGGGTTCCTTCAATAAGTTAGCATCTTCAACTCCGCCCAAACTCAGATTGTTTAAAGGAGAGAACACTTACCACTTGTAGAATTGGTCGAGCGTGATACCATGCTCCTGCGTGATAGACCAACACGTATCACTGTCTGGTCAATTGTTAGCAGTGCATCTCAAGGTAAGCAGGTGAAAGAGTAGTACTGACCTCCAACAACATGCCATTCATCACAATTCTCGACAGTACCGGGGTGCGTTGGGCCTGGAGCGCTTGGGGCCGTTGGACTTGGGGTTGCTGATGTAGTTTTAGTTGGCGTTGGCGTTGGTGTTGTAGTCGGCGTATCAGTGCTAGACGCGATATCGGTAGGCACAGCATCTGTACTAACGCAGTACTGATAACCAAGCCATAAGTTACTACAGTCAGCACCGACAGCAGGGTTCCTGGAGATCGCATAACGTCAGCACAAGCTTCGCGTGAGTGTGTAAAGGGCGGTTTGCGTACCATTTGAACAGCTGTGCTATGGTTATTCTGTTCAAAGCCAGGAATGATTTGCAAGTCATCGGCGCGATAGCGGCGTTGTACTCGACGCATCCCTCGATTGCGCCCTCCTGCATATTCGTTAGTCTTTTGTTGAAACGAGCAAGTCCAAGTCGCATAAAGACAACATACCCTTATTGGATAGCTCAATCCAGTTTCTTCAGGTAAAGAAGGCTTAGTGACCGATGCAGCGTTATAAGCTGCCATGCAATAGCGAAAGTCTTTCGATGGCGCGCAACTTGTAGAGTTGACGTCAAGAGAAGGATTCCTGGATACGATAGTCAATACTAGTTCTATTCGCGATGGGAACAACTTCGATCAGAGATCGAAGGATGAAATGGTACTTACCAGTTGGCAAATTGCTCCGGTGTTATCGACCATCCTTGGATAAGAGCGTCGCATGCAGACTTGAAACTAGGCAGAATATCTTCACTCACGGCGAGATTTGCGCCGTTCATGAAAAGATAACAATCTCTTCTTGTTCCCTTGGCGAGCGGTGCGGCCGTAGGCAGACCCGTAATCTTGGGCGCAGTGAAGGTTGCCTTTGGAAGATTGCTGTAAGGGATCTCTGGAACCGATGATTGCGGCGGTATGTAGTCGGGGTGACCGGGATATTCGTTAATCGGTCCTAGAGACTCTACACAATAGCTTTCAAACGCGAAAAGATTGGTGCAGTTATCGTTGATGCCTTGATTGAGGAATCGGAAGTCGACGAGGCTGATGCTAAACTTGAGGATGAGGAGGTTACAATACTCATCCGGTTGAACTTGATAGAATTTCGCACAGCGGCTGTTTGTACCATTGGCAAGATCACCAGGCACTGGAGCCATAGTTGGCGTCGCAGTAGGGATTGGTGTAGTAACCATAGTAGTCGTCGGGTTAGGTTTGAAATCAGCATCGCCAGGTGGCGACACGCAGATGGAATCGCCCACTGATTTCTCGATTTTATTACATAGATATCCAAGGACAGGGTTCCCTGCACAAAGGAAAATGTGTTAGCTTCCATGCGGCAAATATTCAGCACATGAGTAAGGAAGCAGAGACTTGCATGTATATAGCTGAACCTGGCTCAGTCTGTTGCTTTTAGCAATATTCAGGCAGGTATCATTCGCCTGAACAACATATGTCTTGCAAGTATTTGAGATGCAGAGATCCCCACTTTTTGGAAACTTAGCACAAAAAGGTGCGAGATTGTTGTTGGCCAGCAGCCAACTTGTACCCATTCCCTGAGCTTCAGAGATCGATCGGCATGTGTCGCCAGCTTTGATACTGTAAATTTTTCCAGAACACTCGGTCGGCGAAGTACTCGTGGGACTCGCCCTTCAAGGAAGTCAGTCTCAGCTCTCAGACAACGCATGGTGATCCACATACCCAGGAAAAGGAGTGGTTGAGCTTGCTAGCGGAAACCCCGTCTTTGAACAACTTGCTGTCAAAGAGCTGTATTTCTCTCGGAGTGCATTTCCTCCGTTGATGGGTGAGCCGGCTTGAAACTGATATGCCTTGATGATGCAATTGTCACACATTTCGAGACTCGTTTGCTCCTGTCTTCCTGTTGAAGCCATTGAGTCAGCGTGCATATCGAAGTTGATGACGATTTGTAAAATGCTAAGATAACTTGCTCAAGAATATTACAAGAACAGTACTTACTTATGTTTGGGAATGGAATGGCTTCAGCTGATCCATTACCGGCAACAGTCTTGTTTCCGACAGACATCGAACGAAAGTTGGAAGACGTGGCATTGGCGTCTGACATCTCAAGTGCCACACGGTTACACCAACGATCTCCATCTTGTATGCAAGTCTTGTTGTAATAATAATGAAGAAGTTTCGGGACGAAGGAGACGGGAGCAACATGTGATGATGAGACGTTGTAGACATCCTGAGTACCACATGCGCCAGCCGTGGCCGTATTGTACTTTGCTAGTGATGCAGCACAGTCCGCTGTGCATGCTTCCTCGAGTGCATCAACGTCGTAATACGATCTTGTTGGGAAGTTACCGACTTGCCGTGGGCAGTTGGAGATGTCCGCCGTAAGAGCAGTGATGCAACCAGCGGAAAGGTTGTCGGCCGGCAGTGTGTTTTTGGTGATAAACTGGAAGGCTAGACAATTGGAGGCGAGGGCGATTTGGACCAAGATTGGTCGTAACCCAATTGAAAAGTCATGATTATGATTATTGGAATGAAGCTCTCATCGTACAACACAGCACGAGGAAAGAAAGATAACTATCGATCTGGTAGCAGCTGGTTATTTCCAATGATGGACAAGGGGATCGCAGATAGTACAACTAGATATGGATAGTCATATGCAGGTGCATGCAAACGCAGGTACAAATTGATGAAATCCCACGAGACCCAATTTCCGCCTTGAGATTGCTTTCGCCCCACTCCTTGTGGCTTGCCTCCCGTCTTGGCAGAACTTACTGTGACGGTTCATCTCGGCAAAGCTTTGGGCCCCATGGTGGTGAAAATCTAAATCTGTCGATCGGCCCAGGCACAATATTGGGTGTTGTGTAGGGTAGCATCGTCTATCGATGCTATGAAAAGCTGGAGGCCTTATTTAGAATGTGACATAGCCCCTTCTATCACGATACCATGTTGATATGCCCCTTCAACATCTATGACCATGGTACATATAGCATTGACGATCCATGACGTTTTCCTCCAGCGGCATAAGCAGTTCTGTAAATAGTTGAGAGATCTCAACCTGAACCACTGACGGGGAGTCAAGGGCTATCTCCGGCAGTCATAGCAAGTAGCCGCTTCTAACTACTGTACACATAGTCTTAGCGTTTGGCAGCATTGCCCAAGGCCGCGATAATGGATAAATGGAGGAACTGAAGCGAGCCAGGTTGTCTAAACGTACCTTGTGATCAATCCAGATCTCACATCGCAATCTCCTAACTTATTGACCTGTACCTAGTGCAATTATATGTAGTAACTGGCACACCACCTCGATAAAAAAAAGGTAAGCTAGTCCATATACTTTTCGGCCACATATACTTTTCGGCCACTTCCTCACCAAAATAACCCTTGCACATAGCCGTGCATATCTAGATATAGTAGATATTATATAATAAAATTTATATAGTAGCTTCTTTACTATAGAACAAATATAGTTTTAAAGTAAAACCTAGATATAGTATTACTAAGCTAGAGTAATACTAGTTTAAAGTTTCTCTATACAAAAATAGCTACTTTAAACTTTTTAGTTGTTTAATAATTAAGATAACTTTTCTTTTATAATAGATGCTATGTATAGTTTTAAAAGAGATTATAAGTAAAAAACTTAAAAAGTTTTATATTAAGAAAGTTAAAGCTTTATAAAGTTTTAGTATACTAAAAATAGTATACTTAAACTTCTAAGCGTAAGAACTATTTAATTATAAAACTTTTATTAAGTAAACTTTTATTAAAGCTTACTATTATGTACTAAAGTAAGTATTAAGAAAAAAAAACTATATTTTATTATATAATTATAGACTTATTTTACTATAGTAAAATTAAATTACTAGATTACTTACTTAGTAAGATATCTAAGTATAGGCTTAAGTTGTTTTTACTAATATTATTATATATTATATAAGTATTTAAATTTTTGTATAATATACTCTACTAGATCTAGAGGTGCACAGCTATGTGCAAGGGTTATTTTGGTGAGGAAGTGGCCAAAAACTATATGTGGCCGAAAAGTATATAGACTAGCTTAATTGCCAGCTTTGCCGACCTGGCCCAACGGACTTTGACGAGGTATTGGTTAGGCAATTTGGCTCAGTATTGTCTTGGCAGCTTGGCAGCTTTCATGGCGGATAATTCCACCTATTTTGGCCCCCGAAAAAAGACGATAGGACTAAAACTTGCGAAACCTACCTGATTAGGCAGCCAGTTCTGTCATTTTTAACTCATTTGAAGACTTGAAGAAACTCCATTAGAGCGTTGCTGGCTACTTCATCGAAATGACAGTGTGTTCTTGGTGTCAGAAATACCTTCTCTAGCACCTTTTTTTCTATATATATGGAATAATCCAGATTTGTGGTCGTGCAGACGGATCTGAGAGACCAGGAGTGTCTTCCCAACACCACGAAGTAAGAAACCCTAGGTTTACCAATCACATATTGTCAAATCTATGCTAACAAAGGCTTTTAGACTGTTGTGGGAGACTTCTCCTGATACTTTGTGTTATCAAGATGTTATTCGTTCAATGTCTTCTCCTACTACACACTTTTTCGATAGTAGGGTTGCGGCGTCCCCTGCATTTTTCGGACACGACAGACACGGATCAGCAGCTCACAAGGCGATACATTCAAAACGGAATCCCGTTGACGCTGGCTATCAGCCCATATGTCTGTCTCTGCCGACAGTATTCAGCCGTCAGGAAGATGTGGTCGCCAAGATCCGATCCACTGACGGCACCTGCAACCCTGACGAGCACGTTGCGCCCCGATCCCTACTTCAATCAACAACCCCGAATCCAAATTCAGGACTACCCGGTCTTTACGCTCGCCAAGCAGATGATCCGTACGCTTGCAATGAGAACAAACCCTGCAGCAATGGGGCTTGCTGCGCTAAAACTGGCTACTGCGGATATGGCGCGAAATCCTGCGGTACCAATGGTCAATCCCCAACGACAAATGTTGGAGCAACTGCGATGCCCATGCAGAATGCGGTCGGGACTCAGATCCCCTAACAAGGAATGTCCGCTCAACGTTTGCTGCAGTCAATTCGGCTTCTGTGGAATGTCAGACGAATTCTGCAAGGTGACCGACGATAAAGAAACCAGCTGCCAGAGCAACTGCGATCAGCCTGGTAGCGGTGCATCAGGAGGAAATGTTCAGAAACGTGTTATTGGCTACTATGAGGCTTGGAATTACCAAAAGAAGTGCATTGGCATGAGAATGGAAGACATCCCCGTGGGCAGCTTGACTCACATCTACTACTCCTTCGGTTATGTCAAGCCTGACACGTACGATATCGTTCCCATGGACGATGGTCAGCCATTATCTACCGACACTTTCACTGAGTTTGCGAGTCTCAAAAAGAAGAATCAGGGACTCAAGGTGATCATTGCACTTGGTGGCTGGACATTCAACGACAATGGCACCATTTGGCAGCCCGTTTTTAGTGACTTGGCTTCAACATCTGAGAAACGAAGCCAATTTGCCAAGAAACTCCTAACGTTCCTTGACCGCTACGGCTTCGACGGTGTAGACTTGGACTGGGAGTACCCTGGAGCGCCTGATCGTGGTGGAAAACCCGATGATGGCGAGAATCTCACCAAGCTCATAAAGGAGATGCGTTCTGAGTTTGATAAGTCAGGAGGGTCTCATAAGGAGATCTCATTCACCGCTCCTACTAGTTATTGGGTAAGTCTCTTTCCTCCTCGAATATCGTGAAAGATCCGCTGACATTGTCACTTCGCCATTTAGTATCTTCGACACTTCGATATCAAGGCCAGTTTTGAAGCTGCTGATTTCGTCAATGTGATGGCTTATGATCTTCATGGAATCTGGGATGCTGAGAACCCTATCGGGGCACAGATTCTGGCTCACACTAATCTCACAGAGATCAACAAAGCGCTCGATTTGCTGTGGCGCAATGGCGTCGAGGCTGAAAAAGTCAACATGGGGCTGGGCTTTTATGGTCGATCATTTCAGCTCGCCGATCCTTCCTGTTCGCAACCGGGTTGCCCATTCAAAGGAGGTGCTTCTCCAGGCCCCTGTACAGCCAACTCAGGCACTCTCTCGTATTTCGAGATCATGGATATCATTGAACAGAACAAGTTGACGCCGTACTACGACAAGGAACACGGCGTCAAATACGTCACTTGGGGTGGTGATCAGTGGGTATCCTTTGACGACTTTGAGACTTTCCAACAGAAAATCGAGTTCTTCAACGCTTTAGGCCTTGGAGGTATTCTCATCTGGGCCATAGATCTGGACACGAAACAACTTGACGCGCTCGAAGCAGTCATCTATCCCGAACAGCTCGGTGCCAGAGCTGAAGAGGCGACCGTGGCGGACAACTGGCAGGACTCTGGCACAGGCCAGTGCAGAGTCACCGATTGCGGCGTTGGCAGTTGCAAAATCGGTGAAATTGCCATCACACAAACTCAGTGTGAGGACGAAGACTTTTGGGACGGATCATTCAAGGTCAATACACTATGCTGTCCTCTCGCATCAGCTCCCAAGACGGAAGACTGGTAAGTAATTGTTTCCCACAGCAGCTCTATGGAGGATCTCAGTTGAGAAAAGTGCCGCACTTTCCGTTCAGTTGTATTACTCGAGTCGCTCGAAATAATCTCCATGTTCAGAGAGCTAACCAACCTGCCAGTGAGTGGAGGGGCGGCGACCCAACCTGCAACGGTAAGTACACAACTACACAACCATTCCATTTGGTGCGCTGACAAGCGGAAGGTCAGTGCCACAGTGGCGAGGCTGCGCTCATGTCCTCCTTGTACGGCGACGGGGGCAAGTGCATCGACGGCCGCAAGTTTTACTGCTGCAAGGCTGAGGCAAAAATGCCCGATTGTGGCTGGACCGACTGTGGTGGTTCCTGTCCTGACACTCACAATGAAATGACATGGGCATACGACACCTGCAGCAAGAACAAGAAACGCAAGTTGTGCTGTAACAAGGATGAAGGGTGGAAGAACTGCGCGTGGCACGGCAAGCCAGGCAGCTGTTTCGACAACCACTGCGATACAGGTTGGCAAGTTGCTATCACTACCTTGTATGAAGGTGAGGGCGAAGACTGCGGCTTCTGGCACCCCGAACGCCAGCGAAGCTATTGCTGCGACCCTCCAGATGGAGAGTCACCATTCTTGCCAGTACCTCTCGAGTACTTGTTCTCGAATCCACCCGATGAAGCCGAAGCAGACACAGAATTCACCCTCAAGACGGATCCAACATACGGTGGAAGCAACACTGTGCCATTTGCGGAACAGCCAGACAATGCACCCTTCGGCTTTGTTATCCTCACCAGTCCAGACGAGATACAAGTCTCTCTAGACAAACGTGACGGGTCTCATTGGGAGGTTTTTGATTGCTTCGATCCCATTACGGAGGGCGAACACACGGTGCGGATGATGTGTACAGACCAGAGCGAGGACTCCAACTGTCACAAGATTCACCTTGGTCATGGCGCTCCCGGCACCATCATTCAGATGCCAGACGGATGCGGACCAGGAAAATACGCCGTGGTCAAAACTCTCGAGCCAAGCAGGAACCAAAGCTTACCCCACCGTCTTGTGAAGAGAGGTTTAGCGGTGGTTGATCCCATATACGACTTAACATTCGACTATCAGTTCAAGCGAGTACCTCGAGACCTGGGTAACACTCAAATGAGAATCGACTTCAGCAACGAGCCGGAGTACTGGAACAATGTCGTAAATAAGTCAGCCTCTAGCAGTAAACACCGAAAACGCACCCTGGAGGACGTCGGCGGTAGTCACAAACGCTGGCTGGAGGAAGAGTGGCGAGAAGACGCACACTTTAGAGCCCACTCTCCTGAAGAACTCCACAAGCGATGGTTTGGCAGTGACGTCGTGGCCTGGCTCAAGGGAATCATCAACGGTGTCTCTGGCGGACTCGACATTAGTCACACCTATTCGGACGATTTCATCCTCAAGATTATCGATCAGCGTCTGGATTGCCCCAATGTAGCGGCCAAGTTGGAAGTTAAAGCCGAGTGTCACATTGATGTCGACGTCAACTACGGATTTACCCTCGTTGCCACGTTGGGAAATCCCGGAAGTGTCATCGATCTCAGCGACTCGTTTTTGTACTTCCGCACCAAGGGCAAAGTGGATGCAAAGTTCGTCGTCGATGCTGTAGTCACGGCCATGTTCGATACGGGCGACATTATGATGTTTTCCGCCGACAAGTTTGGGGCTGCTTTTGCCGTGCCTGGTATCGTCACTATCGGACCCAACTTCAAACTCTTTGGAAGACTAGAGGGCGAAGCAACTCTAGGCGTCAATTTTGAGAGCAAAGTCAAGCTGGCAGAGTGGGACATTCGCCAAACGTACCCCGTGGCCAACAACGACTGGGATCCGGAAGCATCCAAAAGCCCAGACAAGAAGGGTACACAAAATGTGCTGGAGCCTGAATTTGATTACGGCTTAACACTGGAAGGCCATCTCACTGCTCACGTCAAGCCAACAATCACCTTTGGTATCGACTTCAACCAAGACTTCATTCCAATTGACACTTGTGCTGTCAATCTTGTTGCCGACGGTCACGTTACTTTCCACGCCGAATTGAAGCTCAACAGCGAGTCCTCATTCTGTTACGGTGTCGACGCTGGCGCGGATCTCTATGCAACGATCGAAGCACCTTCGGAGTTCAGTTGGGCTCTTCCAAACTCGCCATTCCCTATAGTTCCTATCGATGATGTTCAACTCTATCCTACTGGAGATCAGAAAGCTTGTATCGATATACCTTTGAAGCGCGGACTCGACAGCAACTACCTCCAAGAGAATACGAGCACGATATCATCGGGTCGGTCCCAGCGTCGGCGCCCCCTGACACTCGACGATGGGGAAAGCCATCTCAACGCCCTTGGCAAGAGAGCACAAGTCTATGGACCTTTGATTCCTCGTCTAGATGGCCTGAGCTGTCCTGGAGCCATTGATGTAGGTGATATACCACCATGTCCTCTGTGTTCAGACGACAGCGGCGATCTCCAGAAGCGTGCAGAGTCATGCTGGTTGGATCCTTACGCCACAGGAGTACCCTGCTCGTCGGACGTGACCGAAAAGCGCGATCTCGATTCCATGCTCGCAATGGACAATGAAACCATCTATGAAGATGTGGTCCGCAAACCGATACCCTTTGAGCTCAGGAGCGAGCATCATCTAGAACGCAGTCTTATGAAGCGCGAGCCCAAGGTGCTTGATTGGGAAGGCTATGATCTTCCATGCGGAACCTACAAATATTGCTCACAGGCAGCCAAGTCGGGTGGTGTGAATAAGTGGTTCGGCTTCCGAGGCGGCGAGAAACAATGCGAGACAGCGATAACCAAAATGACTATTCGTGACGTAAACCCTAAGGAGTTTGTCAGTAAGTATTATGCCTACACTACCTCCATATTTTCGAAGAAACTTGTTACTAACTTGGCTTGCAGCGGAGCATATCTACGAGGTCCAAATGTTGAAGGTCTTCATGTTATGGCTCATTAAAGGCCCCCATCCCACAGGGTATACAGCAGCATCTCTAGACTGGGTTTCCAATGTGATTATTGGCGGTATCAATCCAACTAGTACCATTGTCCCACCCAGGGATATGAACTGGGACGCAGACACTGCGTTTTTTCAAATGACATTTGGCCTAGGTGGCGACCATAATCCTGGCGGACTCGCACTCGCCCAGAAAGGCATGAATGGGCGCAAGCAAAAGTTTTTCGAAGGCGGAACACCCGATTCCAGGAACTCTTTCAACAATCTTCAAACTCGACTCGGGCACCGCAACACTGCTGGCGTTTTCTCTTACATGCGGAACACAGTCATCTGGGGCAAATTTGTCGCTTCGTCACAACACATGGAACAAACACTGGCTGAGTTTGATGCAAACTTCAACTGGAACGGCCAAAACGCAGAGAATGTCGGTCAGCCGGGGATCCCACAACGTGCCGCCGGCCAACCCGTAGCAGGATTGCGAGACTTGTATTGCTACTGGATCGACATGTTTCTTAGAGACATTGAAGCCAAGGGTGTAGCATGGTGGAATGCTGCAGAGCCAGCATACCGCCAGTCCTCCTACGGAAGCGACAACGATGGCATCAAGTGGCTCAAGAACGTCATGAATACAAATGGACCAATTTCACCAACGACAATGCGCTTCTTGCATGCTCGGAATCAGCACGGACCCTTTGGTTCTAACAATAACCCAACTGTACTGTGGGCGCAGAGTAATTATGACAGCTTGTGGGGCAATGGACCAGCGGGCCCGTTCTGAGAGTAGAAGAGATCATTACTCGTAGTACGAGTCGTTGTATATTATATATTTCTTTCTATGTACAGAAATCAAAAAGGATGTTTTGCTCAATGTTTTGGGGGCGGCTTCACAGCAGACTCGTGAAGATAACATTACTGTACTTGAAACCAACAGACGTCAATTCGATGACCTTAAAGTGTATTATACACCTTTGAATTTCCTAAACCTAATAATACTAGGTTACCTAAGATAAGAAGCGTGTTAAAATGCTTATTACTAAGCACTCTCTTCCTTATCTCTATTACTTATACCTCTAGCTTCTTAGCCTTACTCTATTACCCTTAGTTTAAGTACGTTAATACTAGGTTAGCTATACTTATTAGTGTATTAGGATGCTTATTACTAAGTACTCTCTTCCTTGTCTCTATTACTTACACCTCTAGCTTTTTAACCTTGCTCTATTGCCCTGTCACGAGTGGCAAAGCTGGGGCCAAGGTAGGCATGTGGCAGCGACCACCTCTGACCTAGTTGGCAATAAGTACTGTTCTGGCCACGTTATCACCATTAGAGTGATCATTCGTACCTTTTTGGCTGCTATGGCTAGGTGGGCAGAGTCTAGTCCTAACATGCCCTTAGTTTAAGTACGTTAATGCTAGGTTAGCTATGCTTATTAGCGTGTTAGGATGCTTATTAGCGTGTTAGGATGCTTATTACTAAGCACTTTCTTTCTTATCTCTATTACTTGCATAAACAGCTCTCTAGCTGCCTTATATTAACTATTACTATATAGAGCTATAGCACACTTTTATGCTAGATCTAGTCTCTCCTTATTATTATTATTCTAGCTATGCAACAGAACGTACTATAAGTGTAAAAGCAGTTATCTCTACTTGCTTCTATTACTGTAGTTGTTGTTAGGAAACACCTAGAGTAGTTATGTAGTTGTGCGTTAGACCTATTCTTAGAGCTGCCCCTTTGCCTACAGTGTCTTTCGCAGCGTATTATACACAAGTTAATAAATATTAAGTGCTAACTTAGCAGGTTGCCTAGTAATAAGCGCATACCTATTAAGTACCTTAATAGCATCTTTACAGGCCTGCGGCGAAGCTGCCACTAGAAGGTTAAGCAAGATGTCTGTTTAATCTACATATGCAGCGAGCCAGAGATACTCTGCAGCAACGGTATTACTCTGCTGAACTTTACCTATAGAGAGATAGTGTAGCAGCTACAGCCTTTCTTAGTCCTAAATCTTGCTGCTTGCTGTTAGATAAGCTATTCCCGTTCTTAAGATCTGGTCCTTTGTGTTTATTTAGCCGTGCTTAGTACTGCTGCACTGTTATTTTGCCTGCGTTTATGCACGCTGCTGCTTGCAATACTGCTAAAGGCAGATGTAATAGCTCTCTTAGCAAGTGTATAGCTCCCTGCTGCTTAGCGTTCGACAGCAGCCTTGTTAGCTGGTTTTGCAGCATCTTTAGCGCTGTGTCTGGCGTTAGCTTATGCAGCGCTATAACATGTTGTGGCGTAAGCGCCTTAGCAGTATCGCTTTCTGTTGTTGTGAAGATAACAGAGCACAGCTTAGACTGCGGCAGAAACTCGGCCAAGTCTGCAGCTTGTGTCATAGACAAGCTACTACGCTGTGCAGTAGGGAAGGGATGTATTTTTGAAGACAGGGAGCGGTGCCCTCGGCGTTGTTGAAGACTAGCAAACACTGCCTTGTGCTTACCTCTGCCACACAGCGCTTCACGATCTGCTTTATGTCTGCCTGGTTATTGTCATAGCCAGGAATGCTAAGCTTCTGCGCAACGCTTGCATACAACCAGTAGAGGCTGTCTGCGTTGCTGGCATCTATCTAAAACACAGACCAGTTTTTGTTGTTTATTCTTGCTCTGTAGGCAGCCTCAAGCGCGAGCTGCGACTTGCCTGTTCTGCCAGGGCTAACGACTGCTAGCGTAGTAGTAGTCTGCTTATTGCTGAAGAGCGCTGCTTGTAGTTCAGCGAGCTGTGGCTTGCGGCCCACAAACAGCTCGTTTTGTGAGAACAGAATGAGTGATGGTGCACTACTATTAACTGCCTCTAGTTCGCCCTGCAGTCTTTTTGTTGCGCTCTCCTTTCCTTCTCCATACGTCGTAGGCATAGAGACGCCAAGAAGACCAAGCAGGCAGTACATAATGTCCTCTTCCTTAGTTGTTGTGCAATTCTCAGCCTACTACCTTCATTCAGATGTGCTAAACTGGTCTAAAGGACAGTTGCGCAGTGCTGTGAGTGGTATGCTAGTGCGATTGTGTAGAAGCTGTTCAAGTGACGCTTTGTCGCCTATGCGCCGTCCTTCACGCGAGAAGAACTCAACTGACACTAGCGTGATCAGCTCTTGGAGCGTCCATCCTTAAGTGAACCATGTGCTTGCGCGAAACAACTTCTCCCAGTTCCTGCGTTTAGGTGCTCTTGTTACGGTGAGAAGCGAAGACTGCGACAAAAAGGCGTAGCATCGTTTCGCGTTCTTGTGCCAACAAGACATCAAGTCAGTCGCCCTCAAGCGTTCGCTGCTGCGCTGGGATGCATCCATCGCAGAAGGCACTAAGACGTCTGACAAGTATACGTAGCATCAGGCCGCGTTCTGGTACCACTGGAACATCAAGTTAATCGCCTTCGAGCGCTCATTCTTGTCCCATCTATCGATGCAGCATGTGTCAACCCAGAAGTACTGCAGCCCGTCTTTAGCTGCTTGTTCAGCGCAGAACCTAAGCTTTTAGTATCCCTCTCGCTTGTGTTTATAGTTTCTATTTGATATGTCTTCAATAAGGGTCTCAGAATCGCTCCATCAGTGGGATAGGATGGCGTAGGGCGGGATCGACTTGCCGCAGAAGTCTGTCAAGATCAGCCTGTCCTGCGCGTCAAAATGAAGAAGCCGCATGGCGCTCGCTAATGGACGCTCAGTCTAGGGGAAAGGGTCCGCGAGTGCCTCTGTGTTAGTGAGAGGTAAGGGATGTAGTTGCGATAACGCAGAGAAGGCAGCCTGGCGAGGCAGTGCATGCGACCAGGCTGAAGGTGCTGGTGGCTGCGCCAAGCGCCCTGCGTCCTGCGCCGCCATGTCTCAGAGGGCAGTAACGTTGTTTGCGTTATGCGACTTATCTCAGAGAAGCGCACATGTAGGCGAGGTGCCAGCGGATGGGGCAGATCTGCTGCGATAGTTGTTGTCGTGGCCTCTCACATGGCTGTGACGAGGCGAGCACGACAACGGTTACCCGCTCAACCAGGAATAAGGTCTCCCTGAGGCTGCAGTCCTTAGCTACAGCGCGCACTGCCTCGCAGACGTTTCAGCACGCTAATGCCGCCAAATGTCGCTTAAGACGCACGGCTGGTTAAGAGCGTTTTGACGATCTTGCCGCCAGCGCAGAGAAACTGCCGGGTTATGCAGTCTACACTTTAAATTGACCTTCTGAGGCTGCAGCTGCAAACTTTGCTATCTCAGCTTCTCTCCTAGCCTACTGAGTTCCTTTTGAACACGTCTTGTCGCGAACTGACATAGGGGTACTAGACAAGAGTTAGTAGAAGGACCTTACAGAATGAGTGACAGCACACTTAACAATGCAGTTGATGTTGCCGGCATCTAATCTGGTAAAAGGTGGAGAACCGCCGAATTGATAGGCACCGAAACTGTCGTTTTCTGGGCGTGGTGTGGGTAGATCGGGTATCCAAAGTAAAAAGTGTCCCGTTACACCGTGCGTCCCGGCACGTAGGGATTGACATTACTGCGCTTTGTTATGATTTGCTACGAATAGATTCTGAGGCCATGTGCATGGCCTGTACGAAGATGTGTCGCGAATAAGATCGAATTAGAAAGTAACATATGCCTATTACACTCACCGCAGGTACTTGAATTTCTAATTACAAGAGCTTGTTGGCGTCCATTGGCGAATTCGTGTTCCATTCTGGCGGCACTGTACGCACAAACTCTTCACCTCGCTCTCATACATGTACGCTTCTAGGCACCCCGAGCCCCCGTTACGTTCATAAGACTTACAGATATGCCTCCTGAGCCTGAGCATTGCCTAGCATTAATCAGCTCACTGGTGTCCTCCGGTATTCGACATGACCTTACCATCCGATTGCAGCCGGTCCGTTAGGAGCGGCGGATGGTATATGTATCTGCGCTACTTGATCACCCGCGCAATCTTTTGGAAATGCATTAGCGACTATAGGGAGAAACGTGTCATTCTGGAAGCTCAGAGTTGCTTGGCACGTCGAGTTGCGAAAGTTCACTAGCCTTCGAAGGTCAGCACTCGAGGCAAATGCACAGATTATGACAACATTACTGATACGAAACGTGTTCTCCAGCCTTCACCCGCATCATGGGGTCTGTCAATACTGGCAAAGTCTGATCGAAAGGTACTAGCTGAGGCGCTACAAGGCCAAACATAAATGGCATATACGCTGAAGCAGTAAGCATGTTCTATGAGCTAACGATTGTATCGAAAGTTCAGACTTTTCTGGTTGTTGCAATGCTACCCCACTGGAGGTCTTATAGTTGTGGCGAATGCATACTTAACCCTGACTGCACATGTGCTGGATCTCGAAAACCGTTCCAAGGTAACCGAAGACAGGACCCCGGTGCCAACACCGTGAAGTTTTATATTATCCCCTTGGGTGCCTTTCGAGTCCAAAGGAGAGATGACTGCAACAATGTACCCCAGCTACCCAGCATTTACTCGTGCACAGTACTCCGATCTTGCTATCCAGTTTGCTGTTCCAAACAAACACGTAGTAGAACAAATATTCAGCGACAGCGAACAAGACGACAACCTCCGCGTCAAAGTGGCTGCGCAGGTACTTAGAAGGCAGGTTGGTTCGCTTGCACGTCTGTTGCGTCGCCGCCGGGTGAAGATCCGTCCGCTCCGCTACAATCAAACGGCCGTGACGCTTTTCTTACCACCGCCACCATGCCCCGAACCAAATACGCGTTTGTCGCGTCGACCATGCAAGTTTGTGCCGCAGCTCGCGACGATTCATGAAGATAGTGGCGAGCACCAGGACTTAGATGAGTCAGACGGTACGAAGTGGATAACAATGTATGATTATATGCCAAGGAGGAATGAAACACCATGGAGTCACCTGTAGGCATAGTTCTTTTCTGAAAACAAGTTCCCTTTCAAATTTTTGGAGTAGTAGCCTATATAAGTTCCACGCCGTTAGAACAAGAGGACTCTGATTGATGTTGGTGAAGCTTCACTTTTCCCGCGAGCACCACTGCTGGGTTCTCTGAGTAACGGGTATATATTGATAACCATTCTGTTCCAGGATGTGACAGGATATGCTTTGACCCTCATGATGGTTCTTATATTCCTCTTATGCATATGCGCGCCTTTCACGGGAATTCTATAAATCATCATCGTCATTAGAGACACTTTCCTCTCTCCATAGCGTCCTCACTTGCGATTGCGACATCTTCATCCATGGCGTTTCTTCTCTCCGTTGGGTATCCTCGATCAACCGCGTATTTTCGATAACCTGCGTGTCCTCGACAACCCGCGTGTCCTCAATCAACCGCGTATTCTCAGTAAACTGCGTGTCCTCGATAACTCGCGTGTCCTCAATCACCCGGCGTTGACTTCGATGTCCTTCCTCTGTCTCTGTCGGAACACCTCTCCTCGCAGGTACTATGAGTGTACTAGCATCTGGTAGGACCTCGTCATCGATGAATGCGCCAGGGACCGAAACCACATCCCTGAGTGCCACAGTATCGGGGGTACCGTTCCCAACAAAAGTAGAAGACTACTGATCAACTCTTCAGAGCCGATGAAGAGAGTTCTTTGGGCTCGCAATGTTGCCAGGAAGTTTGTATCAGCAATGCCAGGCGCTTGCTCAACTGCAGGTATCCGCTTGCGGGTGGTTGTGCAAACAGCAGGCGCGCTACCAAGTTCTTTACGAACCGTCGCAAGCACTTGGTCGATCTTTGTACCTACAGTTGCTCCGTCCTCAAAGGTATAGCTGTAGCCTTTAGGACCTTCGTCGGGAACCGCAGACTTCAGATGAAACAACTCAAGATACGCATCCTGACGCGTCGTCCATATTGTTTCAGTTGGCCCGAGTTGATTAGATCTGTCTGTTTCTTGTTCTACTGCAGAGCCGCTACGGAGGAGAGAGGAAGTCACAGGCAGCGCTAGGGCGACTTTTCTCTTTCTAGTAGAGGATTCCTTGCTCGTTTTGACAATAGCTTTCCGGAGGTTTGTATCGCTTCTCGGATGATTTTCCTGCAGCGATGCTAGCTGCTTGCGAAGGCTTATGACTTGACCATCCAGTATCGTCTTGTTTGTCTCCAAAGAAATGATCTGCTCTCTGAGTTTGTCGCATTCAGCAGTTTTTTCTGTCAGCAATTTGACTCGGCTATTCAGTATCTTGTTGTCTTTCTCCAAGGAGGCGATGTGCTCTATGAGTTTGTCGCACTCAACTGTTTTTTCTGTGAGTAACTTCTGCTTATGTTGTACTATGGTCTGACCCTTCTTTTCTAATTCTGAGCAGTATCTTTTACACTGTGCTAGCGATCTTTCTTTTTCCTCCAACGCCTCCTTCAGGGAGTGATCTTGCGCATGTGCGTAAGTAGCATCTCCGGGGATTGAATCAATCGACATGCGATCTGATTGTGCGGAGGAGCTTGCCTGAATCTCTTGAATCTCCATGCACATCAGCGTTTGTTCTTTCGAACACCAAAAAAATACTCACTTGGTCTTTGAAACACCCGAAGATGGTAGCATAAAGATCACGCCTCGAGAAAGTATGGGTAATACCATTCGTTTCTGACTGGTCGTACAGGTAGGGCAGGAGCAGATATGACTGGTCTTTCGCGAAATCTTGCGCAAACGGACGACCTATGCGTCTGTCTACATCTACAAGATCTTTGTCTCTCTCGAGACTGACCGCTTGGTCTTGAGCGGTAGGTTGACATGCATCCCGAACTGACCTGATCTGCTCTGGACTAAACTCTTTGATGGTAGGATTAGCTTGACGGAGGTAGTTGAGGGCCAGTTCTAGCCGTGGATCGTCCTTCACTAACTCCTCCGCGTAAGGCAGCTTGAACCCTCGCGATAGGGCAAACACAGCCAGCTTATGCCACGCAACTGGATTGCGGCACTTCACAGAGGGTCTTGCTTCACCGCTTTCCTTTCGCGGTGTGAAGCTAACGAGATCGTCCACATGACGGCTACAATAGGCCCATAGTTCGGTATATGCAAGCCTCGATGCAGTCTGATCATCCAGCATCGTAGTAATCTCAGCATCGTTCCACTCGCTCACTTGAAGATCTATTCTTGAAGGACGAAAATAGCGCCCCAACATAGCCGATCGTATCGTGTTTCTAAATCCATGCTTTCCTATGAGCTGTCTCAGAACAGTACATGTCGGTTCTAGCATTTTCAGCATTTCGAAGAAGGTCCGCAATGAGGGCACAAGAACGGAGAGATTGCAGATGTTTTGAAACAACGCATCTCTAGTTGCTAGATCAGGTTGCGAGGGGAACAAGACTTTCTGTTGCATCAGCTGATGCAACAGTCCTTTGTCCGTTGTCGAGTATTTTGGACACAATAACTCAAGCTTCTCGACGGTTTTGAAGTCCACGGACTGACCCGATATGGTTTTATGATCGCATCGCAATATCCTCCGCCAAGTTCGAGCTATGTGCTTCAAATAGAGAACCATCTCCTGCGGACTGTTAGGTGCTGTTGGTACCATGTAATCGGCACGCACCTCATCGCATTTAAGAGCAAGTAGCCGATGGAGTGCCCCCAATTGAATAGGAGCCCACAGTCCGGGCATATCTATTAGTTCATCAAAAGCTGCTATGATTTGGCGTCTTTTGGTAAGTTGACGAAGATCCTTGAGTTTCGATCGATCTAAGCAGGCCCACCACCTGTCTTCGGATGACTGATCATTTGCATGATGATAAAGGCGTATCTTGCGAAAGATCTCCCCATCAGCCGGCTTCTGCTCATTCACATAAGATTCGACGATACGAGTCAAAAGTGATGGCGGCGTGGCTAGAGACGTGAGTACTTAGCGACTTAGTGTTCAGGTATGTACTTACACTCAGAGAACAGCCGTACGGTCCACCACTTATCATTCTCATCAAGGAAGCTCTTGGCTGCTTCTATGCGATGCAGTCCCGAAAGACATTTCACCTTGGTCAGATCCAATCTAGGAGCATCTATCGGCCATTGGCAGGATCGAAAAGATGTAGTGGTGATGTTAGCTGATTCGAGCGCCTCCTCAAGATCGCTGTCAGCGATTATCGCGTTGACAATATTGTCTCCTTCGAAACGAAGACAACCCATACGCTCGAAGATACGTCTGATCCGATGAACATTTTGCAAAGAGACTTCTCTGTGCTGCTTCTGTACCAGACTATGTTTGAAATCCAGTGAACTGAGTGGTATGCGAGCTATACCGCGATAGCTCTCAATTTTCAGGGTTGCAAGCTCTTGGTCATTACTGGAGGCCATAATTTTCACTGTGCCATTGTTGTTACCGGCATAGAAAGGAAAAGGTACGTTCGTCAATGACCCTAAAGACCACATCTGTTGTGTTGCGGTAATCCCTTCACCTGTGACAGGGTCCCGGATTCGGGATCGTGTATCTCGCTTCTGGCATGCTGTAACCCGGCTAAGTGTAAGCGACCTTACATAAAGTACAGCAAGAAGACCCTGGCTACCAGGATATTCACATTTCCAAAGATGACAGCCGTTCCCTGGATCACCTTTGACGTTTCCGAGGACTGTGGAAGGCTGACCCACCACCAACCAATATTCAATTCCCCACCTGGTGGGATGAGAGGCCGTGCGTATGGACTATGGTCGGGAAAATGTCAAAGAGCGTACTGCTTGACTATTTACTAGATGGATCAGCTCAAGTGCCCGTGCACAAAGATGTATACCTTTGGACGACCCGGGTCGCTCAAGAACCAATCTTAATCATAGATAGCGGCGTGCAGACTGGTGTTGCGCGTCTGCTCAATCCATCGCTTGACAGCTGTTCGACCCCATCGACTACTTGGCAAGTACCGCTTTCATCTGGAGATGTCAACGCTGCGCTCTGTGGCTCTATATTCGCTCAATTGTCAAGCGTGGTATGCTATTTTGTCGACGATCTTGGTGGTCTCTCGGCCGTTGCGGGGTACCTCGCAGCGCAGCTCGCACGGTGCAACATGATACCAGACACATCAGCTCTGCCCCGCATCCTTCTTGTCGTGAGCACTTCTTCGAGCACCTTCGATGCTCACACCACTTTGCTTGGTTTTGAAGATAGATTGACTGGAGCGTTGCAAAAGGAGGCTAAATTTGACGTAGACATTAACGTCCAGCGTGTACTCCATCAGCGTTACAAAAGCATCGACATCATTGGCCTGCCGCGCTCCTACAAGTACGAAACACGAGCAAGAGCACTCAGAAAGCGTCTGTTATCACTTTCCAGACCTGCTCTTGAATAACGCCAAAGATCGCAGCTATGGTTCAACGTCGCACACATTAATGAGCTCACCAAACGCGCTATAACTGAGCTGAGCACTGCTGATAACAGAAGTGTCAAGAAATTCTCATTCGTCGAAGCCTCTCGTCCGATTGGGTTCTCTGCTGATCTACTTGAGCATTGCGTCTCTGATTTCCTTGGACAAATCCCCTCGCAGTCTTGGCTGTGGCACGTCGCGGCACCAATAATAGGATCTGCATTACTGCTAGCAAGCTTTCCTCCGCACGCACACAGTAAGCTAAGTACGACTGTACGAAAGGTGGTTGATTGACATCTTCCAGATTTTGCTCCAAAGCAACTTTTTGAGGCCTTCTTTGAAGCAGCGTGCAAGCGCGCTGTTGCTTCTTACACCATGCTAGCCGCTATTCAGCACAAATTCGTGAATGCAATTCTTGACGAGTTCTGTACTGCAGCTACGGAACTTACATCAACCCATCAGTCAGCAAGCGAGGTACATCGCCACCTGATATCCCAGCATCACTCGCACCTTGCGGGGATTCGGAGCCACCAGTCGTGTTTCTGCTGTTTTTTGCGGATGCCAGAAAAAGTACTGACATGTGGGCATGCTTTATGCGATACCTGCGTGAGAGTCTTTAGTCACCGCTCCAAGACCAACAAGTACACATATACAGTCACCGAGTGCACTATATGCGGCGTTATACAGCGAGACGCTGTCTTCCACTACATTCCACCTACAGCAGGCATTCGTGTATTGAGCATTGATGGTGGAGGAATCCGAGGCATTGTACCCTTGAAATACTTGGAACATCTGGAGAAAGTCATGTCTAGCTTCAGTTGCTCAATCAAAGACCACTTCGACTATGTGGTTGGTACTTCGACCGGTATGTCTAGCATACTATGGTGCATCCAGTTCTGATTTTTATAGGCGGGCTAGTTGCAATGGGGTTTTCCTACTTCAGTGGGGGCAAAGAAAGCTATCCAGGAGTTCGAGAACACAGCTACTGGAACGTTCAGCAAGCAAAGATCAATATTGTCCACAATTATCAACGATGGCAAGTACGATCCGTCAGCCATTGAGAAAGCTTTCGAGAAAGCCTGTAGCACTCCAGTGAAGATGTTCAATCCGCTCAGAACTGAGAGCAAGGTCGCCGTTACGACTACTGAAGTAAAACGTTCTCTCGCTCGACTCATCGCGAATTACAATGGGGGCAAGCGCCCGCCCACCCTAGGTATGAACCCTGAAATTTTATAGATATCCTTTACTAATCTCTATCAAGGCTATGATGTTGAGCGTGCTCGTCAAGCCCAAGATGACGTTACCGTTGGGCAGGCGTGAGTCAAACTTCTCGCCTCACAATATCTTGCTAACTCTCTAGGGCCACTTGCACATCAGCGGCGCCTGGGTAGATTTTCCAAGTAATACCTTCAATTGAGCCACTCTAACTTAACAGCAGGTATTTTCCCCCTGTGAGCATTGGATCTATGCTGGTGCAGGACGGTGGTATCAAACATAACATGCCTGCAAAACTAGCAACCTGGGAGATCAAATACCTTTGGCCAGACCGACCGGACCCGGACTTCCTTCTATCCTTAGGGACCGGCACTATGCTTGAGACATTAAGTAGCCCTCGAATTCAATCCAGTATGTGGTCACGCATGCTCGAGTCCACTATGGTTGGACGATTTGTGAAACGCCTTTGGAAGATTCTTATGGACAGCATGGACGCTCAAGCTGCATGGGTTGAATTCTACAACTCATTGCCTCTACATCTACGACATCGATTTCACCGCCTGAATTTACAGGTTCCTGGACGGGAGCCGAGTCTTGACGATGCAACCCAGATTTCTACTCTGAAAGAAAACACAGAGCAGACAGTATCAGGACGAAATGCCGCAGTGACTGCAGTCGTGGATTACATGATATCTTCGATGTTCTATTTTGAACTCGACTCTTTGCCAAGGTTTGATGGGCGTCGGTACTCTTGCGAGGGCTTTATCTACTGTCGACTTGATCTTCCTCGCGATGGACTTTACTACTTGTATTACCAGCTTGCCACAACGTCTTCGTATTTTTACATTCAAGGGAACCCAGTCCGATGCGTCAAGAGTATACCGCAAGATTCTTTGCCTTTCAGAAGGCGTATTAACTTTACAGTCAACAGAAGAGACGAGGTAATGGGCATGTCGATACGTGGCATTACCTCCAAGCCACGAGAGCTGAGCGGATTTCCTACTACATTGGACAAGCTTATATCCCATCAGCGTCTTGAGAGTCCGTTTGGAACTATAGATCATTCAGGGTTGGGACTTGAGAAGCCACTGCCAGCAATACCATGTAAGCGTGTTAGATTTGCGCAAGGTAATGAGCTCAGATCAAGGAAGCGCGCTAGAATCTTGTAGATATGCAACAGCTTGTGAGTTCTATATGATGCGAGCACCCGTACTATATAAAATTCGGGCTTTAGACTGTATACCAATAGCATTCTCAGTCGTATAAGCAGGCTATTACCGAAATGCCGCATTTCATGGGATTGCCCAACTCAAGTATTGGAGTCTCTAGCTTTGAGAGGCTCTTCTTGGGTTATTGATAGGATTGGAAAAAGGAAACATTCGTCCGCCAGAGGCTTCGGGGCAGACCAGCACGCGCCCTTCCGTTTCATGTAAACTCCCTCCCCACAGGTAGAACATCCCATCGCGCAGAACCACGAAATATTGCGAGCGACAACACCAAGCAGCCCCTATCCTTCTATGTTCACTCTAGCCTCCTAGTGTACTTAAAAAGGATTGGAATCCATCCAAAAGGTTAAAGAGCAAAATTACGGCTGTCTTGATTATTGTTTCGAGCAATCTGTGTGCAGTAGCAGACGCTATAACGACGATGTACCCTTGCCCTCTCGCTCACAAAAACGACGATCGCTATCCCAGATATTCTAGAACGTGCACTACCGTCTTGAAGACAAACAGCTAGGATGCGAAGTCGTGCAGCGACGTAGAAGATGTAATCCGGAATTATCCGCTACGAGACGCAAAATCTAGCAGAGAGGCAAGATGCGTTGCACGCTGACAAAGCACCGTTTTGCACGCCTAGCGGCCTGCGTTGTACACCTGCGCTACGCTAAGATTGCTCTAGCTGTGGCGCGTGCTTCTCGAAGCTTCTCCTCTACGCGCTGCGCCTGCTGCATATTCTTAGATGTCCACTGTGCAGAGCGAGGGTGAGGCTGTTGGCGGTTTCTTGCGCGGAGGTTCTTGCGCGGCAATATGTTTAAGCGATGGTTCAGCGGCGTTCCAAAATTCGTCCTATGGTGTTCTGGGATTCGTAAGTACGGCACTCCAATGGCCCAACACCACCTCTGTTAACAAAACTTGATAAAGCTGGTGCGGGAAAGACGACCATGATGTGAGTATGAACCACTTGCAATAGTAGCAACTTTGTCCGCAAGCGCTGATCTTTTGTAGGGCGGCAGCCGTGAAATACGTTGAAGACAATTCGGAACGAGTTGATACCGCGATCGCATACGTGTACTGTGATTACAAGGATCCCAGGACGCATACCGAGCATGAGTTGATTTCCAGCATCGCTCGTCAGTTGGTGGAGCAAATGCCCCATATACCTCCGACCGTGGCAGCGTATCGAGATAAATGGGCAGACAAACGAAGTTATCCAACAAGCGATGAACAAGTTTCGCTTACTGTAGCACTGACATTGCTTTTCAAGAAAACCTTTGTTTTCGTAGATGCTCTTGTAAGTTCCCCGGGCTCATGTTAATATCCCATAAGTTGCTGATTGCTTATGCATCGCAGGACGAATGCCCTGAGGCAAATAGGGATGGATTCCTCGATATGTTGAAGATGTTGGAACCCTATGTGTGCCTATTCGTGACTTCTCGACCGTATCTGAGCCTCGAAACAGAGATTCCCAATCTGTCACGCCTCGAGGTCGCCGCTCACGATTCGGATATTCAGACTTATATAGAGTCAGAAATGAAGACACACAAGAGACTGTCCCGGTTCCTCGACAAGGATCCTGGTTTGAAAGCACGGATCATTAAAACTTTGACCAAAAAGGCTGATGGAATGTAAGACTACACGACGCTTCACACAACTAGCCCTAAAGAGTAACACAAGTTGCAGGTTCCTGCTGGCTCATTTGCAGATCAGATTTATTTGCGATCAATCCAGTCTCAAAAAAGTCTGAGAATCCTTAGAGACACTTCCAACCAAGATCTATGATTTTTACGAGAAGGCACTACAACGAATCGCTGAGCAATCGGAGGATGGCAGGCAGCAAGCCAGGAAAGCCCTAACGTACATTCACTGTGCTCAGAGACCATTAAGCTTGAGGAACTTCGACACGCAATGAGCGTTGATATAGGTGATACCCAATTCGACGAGGCTGCTCTTCCTGAAACAGATATCCTGTTCAATGTCTCTGCTGGACTCATCCGTTTGGACGAAAAGAGTAACGCCATGTCACTTGTCCATCATACACTTCAAGAGTACCTACAAAAAAACCCTGCAGTGCTTTTGTCCCGTCCTCATGCCGAGATGGCAAATATCTGCCTCACGTACTTATCCTTCGACTGCTTTGAGGAAGGACCTTGCAACACTGGGCGAGCGCTGAAGCAACGTCTGCAGGAACACCAGTTCCTAGACTATGCCGCTCACAATTGGGGACATCATTTTGTCCATCACCAGCTTCCAGATGATATGGACTTGCTATTCGGTCTTATCCTGACGGAAGGGAAGGTGGCGTCTTTACTGCAAGTGTTACACGCCCCAAAGCATCAGACACACGGTTGGTATGACCATGTTCCCAGGAGGCATGAACCGTTACACATCATGGCTCGCTGGGGGCTTGACAAAGCTATAGCCATCTTCTACGAAGAGAGCATGAGCTTGAACGATCGAGACAGTCACGGAACTACATCGTTGCAACTGGCGGCAAGATACGGCCACCTAGATACCGCGCGCTTCCTGATCGATCATGGTGCTGACGTGGATGTTGGTAACCTCAAGAAGTAAACTGCAATATACTGGGCAGCAAGAAATGGTCACGCGCCAATAGTTCGGCTGCTGGTCGAACGTCGAGCTGATGTATCTGCCAAGGACTTCGAAGGCTGGACCCCACTCGATTGGGCAACAATCGGAGAGAATGTAGAGATTGCGAATCTTCTTCTTGAATTCTATCCTGGATCTGACGATATGAACAAGGCGCTCATCTTGGCAGCTGAGGCAGGCGCGTATACGATCGCACAGGCCCTTTTAGATGCCGGGGCTGAGGTCGATTGGAAAGACGATGCCGGAAGTACAGCTTTGACATGGGCTATCCCAGCTGGACACGAGGAAGTCACACGTGTTCTTCTGAAGAACGGGTCAGATGCTAATTCAAAAGACATTTATGACAACTCCCCTCTGCACTGGGCGCTTCCGTATAAGAAGCTGGTGGGATTGCTCTTAGCCAGTGGCGCGGACACGAACGCAAAGAACAATAGAGGCCAGACACCGCTCTTGTGGGCTGCTCAAGATGGGCAAGAAAGCTCTCTGCGTGCTCTTCTGCAATGCAATCCTAATGTCAACGCTGAGGATTGCTATGGCTTCACACCCTTGCATGCTGCAGCCTTGAAAGGAAATAGCCCAGTGGTACAGATGCTATTGGACAATGGTGCCGACCCAAACAAGAAGGATGTTGACGGCTGGACACCTCTTCACGCAGCTGCTATCAAACACTATGACGAAGTCACACGCCTTCTATTACACAAAATTGACGACGGTGTGCAGCAATTACATCAGATAAAGAACATACAGAAAGACGCAAAGAACTGCATGTTACTGTCTCAGTTGGCAGAAAGAAAATCGGAAGGAAGCACGGTCGTGTCCGGTTTACGGTCCGCCGCTCAGGATGACAAACTTGAGAGGATGCAGGCTCTCTTAGATAACGGAGCGGACATTGACGCAGATGATGCCTGTGATGGGACCGCTCTCACATTGGCAACATACATGAATCGGGAGCGTATCGTAAAATTTCTACTGGACCATGGAGCTGATGTCAACAAATGCGAAAGAAGTGGGCGTTCAGCGTTGCATTTTGCATCTGAAGATGGACATTATCGGTTGGTCAGAATGTTGGTGGAACATGGTGCTGATGTCAATGCAGACATTCATGGATGGACGCCAATATTACTAGCCGCGAAGAGAGGATATCTTTGGGTAGTAGAGTATCTGGTAGAGGAAGGGGCTGACCCCAACGCTGATGATTTTCATAGGCGGAGGGCGTTGCATTGGACCGCTCGACGCGACCAGTGGACGACAACAGAATTACTCTTACAAGCAGGAGCCACGATAGACGCCGCGGACCGGTGGGGCAGAACGGCCCTGGCCTGGGCCGCGAGCAGCAAAGCGCTGTTTGCAGGGAAGTGCCTCCTGCAGAACGGGGCAGATATTGAGGCGAGGATGCAAGGCGGCTTTACACCGCTTCACCTGGCTTCGTACATTGGAGATGAGGATATGGCATCATTGCTCTTGAGACAGGGGGCTTCTATAAACGCGAGAACAGATCGGGGCTACACGGCATCGCATATCGCGGTGTTATTGCAGCACAACAGGCTGGCACAGATGCTGATGAAGAATTGTGACAACATGGATGTTGAGGTTCAATGGGCTGGGCAGAATACTGGAGGCCTGGACGAGATCGAAGATTCTATGGCAGACTACTTGAAGTATGCCGACACTGACAATAAGGACATACTTCGGGCTGCCGAACACGTAGAGCAGTGCATGCTACGATTGCTCACGCAAGAAGGTGTTGGCTCTGCCGCGAAGAGCTGGACAGCAAGCCAATTGGCGCACCTTACTGGCAACACCGGATTTCAACGGGTTGAAGCGTAGTCCCGGAGCGAAATTTTGTGTAGCACTGACAAAACAATGCTGCATACTTGTGATAGTGTTGCTCTACGGTTGTTAAGAAAGGACGCAAAGGATAATGTGTCTCATGAGCGAGTGAGCAGTACAAGCGAGTGAGCCACCCCACCAACTTTGCGCACCTTCTAGACTTGGATCACCTATGATTCTACCAAATCCATCTCGACACACCTCAAATGAAGCCGATATACACCTTGCAATATCAGCTCTAAATACAAATCAAACCCAAACTGAGAGTCACGCTGCAAGCACTTTTGAAGTCTCTCGCGCAACACTACACAGCCGACGCGCTGGCACGCTTGCCCGACGCGATTGCCAGCCCAACTCAAAGAAGCTTACCCAGGTAGAGAAGCATGTGATTATTAGCTATGTACTTGACTCGGACCTACGTGGACTTGCGCCTACGTATGCTGCTGTACGTGAAATGGCCAACAGACTACTAGCTGCGCGTGGTGCTGGTCAGGCTGGTGTCCACTGGCCACGCAACTTTGTTAAGCGTACAGACAGTCTCACAAGGCATCTCAATCGATCATACGATAGACAGAGAGCTCTATGTGAGGATCCGGTCTTGATTTGGAGCTGGTTTGAACATGTAGAGCAGACAAAGGCCATGGATACTAAGCTACTAAGCTCATTATCATGAAGGAGCGTGGCTTTAGAATCAGACCTGCGCATGCTGGCCAGAAAGAGCAAAGATTCCATGTCACGAGCAATTACAAGCATCATCGAAGGCTGCAGTCATGCAACACTCCAAAGGCCCGACAGGATGTTCTTCCAATTCTCCTGATACGTGACGGGAGATCAGCATTGTGCTGACGGGGCAATTCGTGTTCACTGGACCCCATCATCGCGGGGTGCCCTGGAGGCGCGTACAAGTGAACAGCGCGCATTATGCGCTGACAGAAGCTGTTCATGCATGGCCTACTTATTGGCGCGTATTGTCGGCTGCACATTGGCCTGACTGCTTAAGGCGCCCAAGGATGACGCAGCCACAAAATTAGTTGTTCTAATTCTAGTTATCGTGTTTCCCGTTCCCAGATACCCACTTACTGTAAACAGAAAATTTAAGGGCATTTGTGACAACCGGACAGGAGACAACAAGGCTTCCTGTTCGCTTAGCCCTATTTAAGCAACGTACTGGTGGATTAGTAGCTAGGTGGGTGACCACTAGCGAATACCCGCTGTTGTATGTTTTTATCATCTTTTTGCATCATTACTTGCTTTTTGATGATAAGTGTCACTTTTATAGGCTCTAAGGTAACCAGGGAAGTTCGGCAGCAATATATAGATTCAAAATTAGTTGGGGCGCATGTCGTACTTGACGAAGACCTGATCGAAGAGTTCTAACGTGTTCCACCACCGAGCTGCGCACCCTACCGAGCTGCGCACTAAATGCAACTATCTACATTTAAACCTTAATAACTTAACGCTACAACAAGGTATAATAGTGCGCAATGGCTTAAATTAATTGCCTGATTCTACTGCATCTTTCTTGCATGTACGCTTGTTGTGTCCTGTGTTGCCACACCTTCTGCAGTAGGGAATACCCCTGCTGCTAGCACCTGCCTGCACTCTCTCCTCACGCCTCTTGGCCTTAAGTTGAACCTTAGCATCCCGTTAGGTAACTATTGCTTCTGCCTCTGCCTGTGATAGAGTCCCTCCCTTCTAAATCTGCTTCTTCTTACGCTTTTTACGCTCTAAGGCAGCCTAATTTGCTTCTTCAAGCTTAGCTATTCTAGCTTTAAGCAACGTGTGTAAGTGTACCTTTAAAGTTGACCCCTTTTGAACCTGCAGCACTATCTTAAGAATAGACTTAGGTAAGGAGCTCTTATAGTCTCTTATCCTCTTAAGAATTAGCGTTGTTTAAGCCTCTATTTCCTAGGCGTTGCTTGGTGTTTTAGGCTGCCAAGGGGTACTCCTAGGTATAGGTGGTGTTAGTGTACGAGGCTTCACTTTAAGCCTTAATAGTACTACCTCTAGGTTATCTAGGACTAAGCCAGTTGCTCTGAAGCTTGATAGGATATTGCCCTTTAAGAAGGCCTAGTTGAATACTACAGTAAATGCAGCTAGGAAGGCTTTCTTGTTAATATAGTTGATATAGCAGTTTGCTAAGACTTAGATCTCCTCCTTGTACGCACGCTTTAGTGGGGCAAAGCAACCTACATTAAGCGGCTGAAGGATATGTGAGGTATGGGGGGCATACAGAGGGTGATAATCTTGTTCTCCTTACACAGATCTTGGAAGGTAAGTGACTTATGGCTCTCGTGGCCATTAAGTATTAGTAGCCTATGACTACCTACTTTCTTAGCCTCTGTATGCTTAATAAAGTGCTGTAGCTAGGCAAGCCTAAGCTTATTTGTCGTCTATCTATTATTACTGACTCCTATTCTCTAATCCTAAGGGTTGTGATACTAGGCCTAGTTGTAGTTCTTGGCTTTAAAGATAATGAAGGGTGGGATAACCTACCCTACAGCGTTAATAGCAGCAATTAACGTTACCTACTCCCTATTACTAGGCTGAACTCTAAGTAGCTTAAGGCGCCGCTCAGAGGCTGTTACTACCTTTACTAACCCCCTAACCCCTATCTAGAAGCTAGTCTTATCAAAGTTGTACGTGTCTTTATCTAGGATGCTATACTTGGCTTTAACGTTGCGTACAAGATCAAACTAGGGGCCTATAATAGCTAGATTGCTACAGAGGACTTGCTAGTGATTACAAGTTTAAGTTACTTGAGATTTAACCTTAGGTTAGCGTTAGATTAGCCTGTAGGCCTAGTTCTCTCTAACGTGAGTACTACCACGCTTAGCTAGTAGCTAGTTGGCTATCTTACGTACGTAGCTAAGCGTAGGGGCAAAGCCTCTAGCATTAAGCTTCCTAATGTACTATATAACCACCTCCTCTTTATGCTTGTGAAGCCTTAATAAGTTAGCTTAGATATTGCGTTGTAAGGTTATTCTAGCGCGTTAGTTGCGGAGGGTGGTTTCAGGCACGTTGTAGATGGCAGCAGCGTGTCGCTGGCTTAGTGACGCGTCAGATCTAAGGGCTTGGATAGCAAGGATAATTCTATCTTTAATAGGAAGCAATTTAATATCACGTTGTTGAGGCATCATGATAGTAGTAGAATGTGATGAGGTCTTGGCAGAGGTGCGCGGCTCGGTGGGGTGCGCGGCTCGGTGGTGGAACACGTTACAGGAAATATTTCCAACATGGTTGACGTCCAGGCCAACATCATAGACAACATTTCATAGTCTATTCGTTTTCTCAATGAGTAAGATTTTATTTGGGTAATTTAGAGATTGACGTGCAAGGCTAAAATAGGTGTAAAGCAAAGACCGGTGCGGCATGTTACACTGCGAAATGGTGCATGGTATGTGGTATTACAACGGCAGCTACGGAGGCTTATGAGACTGGAAGGGTTGCCAGGTCGTCTTAATCGATATTGAGAGAACTGCTAGATCGATTTACCCACGCAACGGTATTCATGACCTTCAATATTCTACACATGCCTCTCATGATTAACACAGTATTCTATACTAGTTAGGCCGCATGGGCGGTAAAATCGATACACCCAAGCGACAAGTTCGAAATGACTGGCTTGAGTCCCATGAACCCCGTGCCTACGGTGTTGGGGCACTCCTGTAAAGCCTTCTTAAACTGCGAAGTACACTGGTTTTTGGTAAGCTGCTTTATTCCAGCACATGTGTTGCACCCCTTTTGAATTAGAGACCATTTCGCCGCAAAATTAAAGGCCTTTTCTAAGGCTTTAACGTTTTTGGGTGTGCCAGGCTGTAGTTTGACAGCCCAGGCATCGCAGAAAGCCGTGATTGCTGCGTCAGCCTTGGCGTTGATAAGGGCATCCCTTCCCTCGGACGAGCGCATCTTTCTGAACTCAGGTAGAGTACCGAGAGTTTTCCGGATGGTCTTCAGGCTGCTAGGGTGCGCCGTTCAACTGATTGGGATTTGCAGTCCACTCGTTCTCATAGGGGTTGGTCTCCATCAACACGCGAGATTTGGATTTCTGAGGGCATTGTGTAACACCAGCTGACTTTAGATCGTTATCATATTCGATCAACATCTTACTACGAGTCTTCGTGCGCGAGATCCTGTCTTTTCTTCCGCCAGTGGCTTCTCGTAGTCAAGGTCTTCGATGGAAGCGGCGCTGCTGAGAATGCCTTCCTGGATATGTTTCATGATCTCGTTGATCTTGGCCGTGTGCAGCTTTGTGGTTTCCCGCTTGGGCTTCATCAGATAGACCTTAGGATTAGACCCTTCGCCAAAAATGTGCTTGAGAGTTGAAGGTAAAATGTACTTGGACCTGGGTACTGTACGACGGAGGCTTTTTTTGCTTTGTCGCCATTTTTGGCGACATTGATGTGCTTTTTCTATTCAGTCGTCTGGCCATATTCCATAGCAGTCTCAATCTCTGCTGAAGGTCAGTAGATACTGTTGAGAAGTTGGACTTTTATTTAAAGTGAGCCAGCCAGTAACCTTGGTCTGAAACGACAGTAACGCCTGTGCACCCTTCGATACCCGTGACCCAAGCCATGATAGGCGCAGAACAGAGCGTTCCATGCTTGGAGATGACAGTAGCTCCATTAATAGACCAATTTAGTTCGTCTTTTGGATTATCGCTCATGGTGTTCATGACGTGGCTTTGCCTTCCCAAGACTGCTGCCTCTTTCAAGCTTCTTGTTACTTTCCCTGGTTTTCTAGGCTTCGAATGATCTGTATATTTGGCCTTGGAAGGGTAGCCCTTCTTTCCACACTCAACACCACAGACGTAGTTGGCTTTCGTAGGGGTCGGCTTTACTGAAGAGGTCTTACTCGTAGACGATGGTTTCATCAAGGAAACCGTGCTGCCATTCGTTCGTTTTATTGGAGTGGCCTTGGAGAATAGTTTTGATGGTGCCTTGGGAGCTTGCTCTGGCGTTGTTGGTAGTTTTGTCTTTAAAGAGGTACCACAGAGGGTTTCTACGTTGTTAGCTTAGGAGCCATACGGATATCTCATTTCCGTGTTTCTATAAATTCCAGGAAAATTTACAATATAATTACTTGTGCCTTCATCTTAGGCTTAGGCTTAGACTTGGGCGACCTATTCTCAAGAATGAATATAGCTGTCTTTTGAGGGGCCCAGTAGTTGATGAGTTCCATGTCAGTCTTGAATTCAGGGCCTTTATCAAGTAAGGGTGTTCGTAGGACCATTGCAGGCAGCGAATAGTAGAAGATTTTCATTTTGATTTATCTGCACTGAACAATGACTAGTGCTGATAAGAGTAGCTAGGGCGGTGGAACGAAAGTAGGATTGATACAGTAGAGACTAACTAGAGCCAACAAGAATAAAGATGGAACTAGCTGTAAGTGACAGTACTGTTGGACAATCAGGCACCAAGACTTGTCTTATATAGTAAGTAGACTTGGAATAAGGAAGTGTAAGCTACGAGCCTACCGGACTACCTACTCACAAAGCGTTTTCGTACTCGGATTCTCATCACCGTAAAGATTGGATACAACTATCATAGGATTTAGGCCCTGAGATATCCGATAAACCAAGGCTAGAGATTCTTATATGGGGACCTTTTCCCCAACACCAAGAGGCACAGTAACCTATGATTTTTCCACTATTGTCTGGCATATGAACGAGGCAAGTGCACGAGATTCACTATTCAAGGTGAAGCATATAATCGACTGGGTATGCGCGCAAAAGGAACTGGTGAATTGGCCAGTGGAGCATAGCGCATCAGTAGATGGCGGCGACGAGTACCCAGATACTCTAGAAGCTCGTCCGCCAACTCTACTCGAGACGTATGCTGCGCATGGCTCAGTGAATACCTTTAAGTTTTTGCACTCGCATGGTGCAAGGTTGGGCAGGAGAACATTGCACTTGACTGTGACTGGGGCCGCTCAAATAGGCATTGGTCCCACCCATCCGGGAAACGAACAACATCAGGTTAAGACCAATAGCAAAGAAGCACCGCAGTGGGTAAAATGGATGAACGACCAAAGTGAGATGCTGAGGTATCAGGTTAACGAGCTCCACGTTGATGTGAACGCGATGGACGTCGATCAGAACAAGATGATGCACTATGGGTCGCCGCTGAGCTATGCAGCAAGGGATCCCAATGGAGATGCGGTCGTGGGGTGGTTGCTGGAGAAGGACGTAGATCCCAATGTCGCGTCTGCTGATGGACAACGCAGGCTGAAGATTGGGCGAGAAATATGAAAGCTGACGAGGTTCTCGAAGTCCTGAAGGTTTAGAAGGGGGACGCAGGAACTTCAAAGAGTATTTAGGTATAAAGTTTCTAAAATCCAATTAATACTTGTGCTGGTTCAAACACATTAAAACAATATCTATAAGAAAGGACGCTTCTGGCGTTCTCCTTCAAGCGCAAAAGTGCATAGTAAGTGCACTATTACAGTAACCCTTCTGACTCCCTTGACACCCGTTTTTGTCAACTAACAAGAGCCGAGCAGCTGCCACCTGCTGGATCTAGATTAGGAAAAGATGCCTAGGAAGTAAACCACAGATAGAGGTATAACAGCACCTATCAACTGTATGCTCGATCTGCACTGTCGGGTATAGAGATACATACTGCCGAGCATACGGATCTGCATTGCCTGCCCACCGGATGTTACAACCTTCTCAGACGGATTAGAAGCAATGGACATAGGTGACAAACACGATACGTACAGGTATGCTGTCTACCAGGACAGGAAACCCATCGGCACCGACAGCCTGCATGGCCGCCGGCTAACGCCAAGGAGTGTATTCAGTACCTTCAGCAGCTGCTTAATAGCCCTAAGGGGAAATAGACACCTAGTAGCGCACCCTCTATCATTTCTCCATCACCCCTCTCTCTTCTCTTTCACTCTGTCTTATGCTTAACCTGCTAGGTTTTAATAGATTTGAGCCGCCTTTACGCAACACCAAATTTGTGTCATTTCTTTCGTTTCCCAGAAGCACCAACACCAGAAACAGCACATCGAAGGAGTTTGGTGGTGGCCGGCTAGAAGACAGCAAGTTCTCCTGTCCGATTCGGTGTCTGTTATGGCATTGTTTAAGGGAACTATCCTATACTTTACCGTTTCGGTGTTTTCAAAATCGACTTTCCCCCTCAAACACTACACCCCTTTGAAGTCTATTTGGTTTCTTACAAAATGGACATGCAAGACTGTAAGCCTATGCACCTTTCACAGCCAACTACTTTATGTATTTAACCCTCCGAAGACTTTGTCGACAATGTCAAATAATCAGCTCGTCTTGAGCTACGCTTCCGACCACTTTTCAATAAATTGAGTGTACTGCAGTAGAGTTTGTGGCACACATGATGGGAATTAAATTATTTGGACCTTCTGTTGGTTCACTGTAGTGAGCCGGAATGCAATAATTTGTTAAAATGGAGAAGAACCAAGAAATTCGTCAGTGACTTTGCTTGATTTGATCTTGGTGAAAGTCTTGAAACCTTTGTTCGCAGCTTATAACCACAGTATTGGATGTAGCCCAGGATGTGTATAGCCAATCAAAGGGGTTGATTCTAGTCCGTGTAAGCTCTTCAATCGACTGGATATCGCATTGCGCTTGGCAGCTAAGCTTGGGCCTTACAATAAGGCACATACATATCACACTTGCATGACACATCTCTACACCTTCCAATACTAATGCCACTCTTATAAATCGTAAAAAATCCTACTATCATCACAGATCCTCCAAGCTTCTACGAACCCTACTCGTGGCTACTCTGCCTTTTACACCAACATACAAGCCTTAGAGGAGGGCACCGTCAGCTTGTAAAACCGCTTGCTACCTTCACCATCATTTCAACGATTCACCGATCTACTACATAGTGATCATGGTAACAGCCTCGCTCTCTTTTTAGTTCTCTTACCTGAGCTCATCTTTCGAGTCTTTGAGTTTACGGATGACTTCTCTACAGTAGCCGCCCTTGCTCAAACAGCACGTATCTTCTACTAAACCTGGTGAGACCATCCAAGTATCGTCTGCGAAGCCATCGCCCCTCGTGTCTTCTCGAACCTCAACGACGCCCTGCGATTGCTTGATATGCAGGGGAAAGCTGAAGCTGAAGCTACAAGCCAGCTGCAATGCGACCAAAGGCAAAAGTCCATTGTTCGAGCCAAGCGACTCGTGTCCAACGCTCGCTGTGCCTCCGCTGTCAGTAAAGAGTGGGTATACAACAGTGAGTTTGAAGCATTCTTTGAGAGGAAGGTGAGGCCACACGAAATTGTACGGTTCAAGCATGCCTTCTATTGTCTCTGAGCTATTGGTTTCATGGGATTGGCTCCGCACCTAAAGCACAAAGCATCGGTATTTCTGCAGTCCACGGGAGCTGTGAAGGCTCGAAGAACTGGCTGTGTTCTCTCATGGTTACAACAAGAATAGTTTTAGGTCGCTGGGTCTTGAATTGAACGATGAGGTTTGGAAGGTTGGCCGCGATCTCGTCTCGAAACGCTGGGAGGAGTTGGGTCGCAAACGTTGGTGGGGCAACTTGTACGTTCCCACCAAAGACACATTTGTAGGGTTTTATGTCTTCTATGATGATACCTAGAGATATCTCAAAAAAATCCTATATGAGGTGGATAGTAGTCTCTGGGACAGAGCAGATTAATCCTTCTCTTGCTGAGTATTCGGATAATTCCATATGTTCGTTTCACTGTTTATTGTTCTTTGGCTTAAATTCTGTTCAGTCGAATTGTCTACATTTCTGTTCGCGACATACTCCAACAGACTTGTAACTACAAATTGTTTCAAGACAAATTAAAAGGCTTGAATAGGAACTTGTATTTCTAAACTACGATATTCACATTATGAGAACAAGGCTTCATGTTGTAGGTGCTATCTTTCCACCCCCGACTAAACTACTATGCTGATAAATCTTCTTTTATAGGAACATGCATATATGCCATAAGAAAACAATAATGACTTCCATTGAAGTAAGATCTGCCGCCCAAAGATCTAAAAGTTTGTCTCCTCTTATCACACATGTTTCTCTAAGACGATCTAAACTATTCCCTTATCGTTTTTTCAAGTGTTTGATAGACCTCAAATGCTCCTGTACAGCATTCCGGATTAGCATGCTGTACCGCTTCTGTTGCAACTGCTGCGACACCTTTCGCTCGATAAATATGCTGACAGCCGTCGACACTACCTCCGTATTCCACGTAAAGCTCGGCCTCACCTTGTGGGCTGCCTGCTTTAGTCGTTCCTCAGTGTTTTGCCAGTTACGGCTGGAGACGATACACTTACCATGGGAAGGCGTCGATGACTGTTTTGCGACAAAGTTGAGAAAATGTGGAACGTATGGTATACATTTGTTAAACGCATCGATGATTAGGTGTGGTGGCTTTAGACTTGTGTCCTGAATCAAGGGTTGAAGAGGAGCAAAATACTAGTCTCTTGCTTATAGAGCAAGTAATGATATACTACGACACGGCTGCAAATCTTCCTGCCAAAAAAATCCCAGCCATTTCTACCCTCAAAGGGACTGTTGCCTGCGTGGTCGTATTTGTTCCTCGGTAATGAAGAATCTTCAGACCGCTTCACGAAAAGTATGGGATCTCACTTCAAGGCGACATCTAGCGCTTAGCAGACCGGCAGTGTTTCCCTCAACCATGATCCAACACCTTTCTTTTTTGTTGCTGCTAGATATCCATGCTGCTGTGTGCAGCAACTACGATTCCCTTCAAAAAGTTGGCATGTATTCACTGACCTCTGTACAAATGGCAATGCCTGCCCATTAGATTTTGTCCTTATGAATGAGTGGTCCATCCCAGCTCGTCTTGTTACCCAGCACAGCAACCAAGTCGCAGAGCGCCACTAAAGCTCCAATCGAGTAGATTAACGAGAAAAGTATCCCTGGGGTATTGGTGCCTGAAAGAATGTACGTATTCACCCGAAATTTCAGGGCCGTATAATCAGACATATGTCACACCTAATTAATAGCTCCTGCTTGCCCCAGTGTACTTAGTTTGGGGTGTAGTAACATTCTAGGTGACAGGATGCAGGGCAAAATGTGAGGAATATTAGGGTACCAAAGTAATGCACCACTCATCTGCCTGCCCGTGGACTTCATATATAATTGTCGCAAATATAGGGTGGGTGCGTACATTCTAGCTGCAGTTATATTGTTTCCGCGGGGTAGGTGGAATGACTGGAGGCGTTTTGTGGGTTCGCAAGCACCAGACACTTGTAAGTCAGGAAACAAACAAGTATTTTGGTACATGTTTGATGACGGTCCTTTCTTTCTGCTCTTGGTGAGTGACATCGACAGCCCATGGTCACATTGTGCAGCTCAATCTGGTGTCTCATCGTACCGGGCTGTTCAGGGATACCGACAAGCGCACATAATTGCGGTGATGTCGTAGGATCCACGATCCGGCGCGATGGAGCACGGTAAAATGATAGCATAGAGCTTGACATAGTGCTTTCGAAAGTCGGGAAGAATACGCCGAAGTGCAAGGCCACGTGACGACCCATCAATCATGTCGCATGTCTTGCCTCAACGCCTCGTGTCACTATTCATAGCGGCCGTTCCACAAGCCTTCAGCCCTCAAGCGGCGTAGGTACCAAGCACGAGAACACAAACGTTCCACAATGCCATTAGCCGCGCATTACCTAGTCGCACGTTGTCGAGAGTCCCTGCATCCGCACTATCTCGATACAGCATGCACCCCAACCAACAGTATCGTGCATATCAATTATCGCCTATGGTAACACAGCAGAAAGGGTTCCAACCGCTCAACACGAACCAAACACCACCAAAGCTATCGTTTCAGCAAGTCTCGCACAATACTTCTCACATTCCCCAGCCGTCCATTTACGGCGTCTCATGAAATCATCTCACAAGCACTAAGCACATTAACGAGCACTTAGTCACCCAGATGCGTCTAACGGTGGCTACTGTAAGTAAAAACACAACGCCGCGCTCATAAGCCCCGAGCGCATCGCCGAACGCGCTATTGGATGGACACACACGAGAGATAGGACTTGTCGTTGGTTGCAGCAGGCCATGAACAAGACCTAGGCATGATAGCATAATTACAGTCGTCGAATGGCGCAACCAACCCACCATTTGGGAATCCTGGGGAGCTTCGTAAGCTCAATTTCCGCCATTATGCTGTTCCCAGCCCGGCGATCGCCCTATCCATATCCATAGCTCATGGTCAAGGTCAAGGTCAAGTGCAGCCCATAAGTAGACACCCCCTCGAGAGTGGAACCATTCCAAGCCTGCCGACCCGACCAAATAGAGGCGATATACGCAGGGATTCCTGAGCGAGAATCATCGAAATTCGAACACGCCATCCATCAATAACGCCACCAGCACCAGCAAGCATGTCATCAACCTATGACACTGGGGAGGCGGAGCATTCATCCTGATCCTGATCATGATCATCTAATACCTAGTAGGCCGGAGGGATGGGAAGGCGACAGGGGTATGGGTGCCTGAAACGCCGCCGCGCAAGCCTCCTGCTGGTGCCTGTGATTGCGTGCGGTAGGTGGGTCTAGGGAAGAGTATCCGAAATTGGATGTGGAGGTTGCACATCGATAGTTAGATTTGTTGAGTTAACAATCACAAATCAATTTGCAAGGTTGGAAAGGTTGTTTGGAAGATGCAAATGTATTTAAATTTGCTAAGAAAGACGCCGCGCAATGCCTCCACAAATTCTGGCTCGCAGATGATGACATAGGAAATAAAAGAAAAATCGACTTTGAATCTAGATCAGGAATAATCGTGAATCTGTGTCGCATCTTGCCTGTTCGTCAGTCGACCACGCGCAAAGTGACAATGTGTAAGCAAGACAGTTTTGTATTGTCGGCTGTCTGAAGCTCCTGTGAGATACCTACAAACGACAACATCCTCCCAAACACTTTGAGCCCTTGTCCGAAGAGACATCAAAACGGCAGAACGCAGACAAGACATGTATGAAAGCGGTCAAGCGACCGATGAAAGTTTGTACAAAACGAAGATCGCATCAACTCATACTAGACGCCGGAGGCGCTTAGTAGGTGCCGTAGCCGGAACCGTAGCCAGAGGCAGGGGTAGGGGTAGCGACAGGGGCGGACGAGGCCTTCTCACCGGCGGGGGTGGAAGAAGGGTACTCAGCAGCCGGGGTAGACGAAGGAGTCTCGACGGCAGAGGGAGTAGAAGCAGGGTATCCGGGGTACGCAGCGCTGGAGGTAGCCTCCTCACCGGCGGGGGTGGAGGAGCTGGGGACCTGAGTCTCGACGGAAGGAGTCGAGCTGGGGTAGGCGGAGGAAGCGGAGGGAACCTCAGAGACGAAAGAGAAGCTGGGGAGAGCAGTGGTCTCGCTGGGAACGGCACCGGTTCCAGTAGGGTAGGCAGGCTTAGTCAGTGTAGAGAAGCCAGTGGGGCCGGCGGGGTAGGGGACAGTGCCGTTGCCAGTGGGGTAGGGAGCACCGGTGGAAGCGACGGGGACCTCAGGGTAGACAGACGAAGTAGGGTACATGCCCTCGCCACCAGCGGGAGCGGTGGGCTTCTCAGACTCGGGGGTGGCAGTAGGGTAGTTCTCGCCAGCGGTGACGGTAACAGTCTCCTTGGCAGTGACAGTAACAGTGACGGGGACAGCGCAGTCCTCGCCAGCAGGGCCGGTGGGGTAGCTCTGCTCACCAGCGGGAGTAGAGGCGCTGTTACCACCGGCAGGGCCAGTAGGGTAACCCTGCTCACCGACGGGAACGTCAGGAGTTCCGGGAGGAGTGGGCTTGACAGTGACGTAGCGAGTCTGGGTCTGAGTAGACTTCAGGGTGGTGGTGCCAGTCTGGGACTCGCCGCCAGCAGGGCCAGTAGGGTAAGACTCCTCGCCAACGGGGCCGGTAGGGTAACCCTGCTCACCAGCGGGGGTGGATGAAGGGGAAGCACCCTCACCGCCAGCGGGGCCGGTAGGGTAGCCCTGCTCACCAGCGGGGGTGGACGAAGGGAGAGCACTCTCACCGCCAGCGGGGCCGGTAGGGTAGCCCTGCTCACCAGCGGGGGTGGACGAAGGAGAGCACTCTCACCGCCAGCGGGGCCGGTAGGGTAAGAGGGCTTGGTGACGACAACGGTCGAGTAGAGGGTCTGGGTGGAGGTGGAGGTGACCTTGGTGGTGACCGGGTGAGCGGTGGAACCAATACCGATGGTGTAGACGAGGGTCTCGGTAACCTCGTGGGGAACCTCAGAGACGGGGTAGGAAGTGGTCTCAACGTTGTCCTTGGTGACGGGGGTAGCTGAAGGAACGGGAGTGGCCTTGGTCAGGTCAGACTCGGGGCAGACGGTGGTACCGACGGCAACGACGCTGGTGATGAGCGAGGTGGCGCGAGCGGGGCAGTCCGTGACGGTCGAGGGGCAGTCAGTGACGGTGAAGACCTGGGTGCTGTAGATGACTGAGGTGACATAGTCGCTCAAGGGGGTGGTCTCGGGGTACGAGCCAGTGCCAGTGCCGGAGGGGTAAGAAACGCCAGTAGGGCGAGGACCGGTGCCAGAGGGATAGCCGCCGGGGTAGAAAGTCGAGGAGGCCTCGGATGCGAGGGGAGTCGAGGACGACGCACCAGTACCAACGGGGTAGCTGGAAGTGCCAACAACGCCGGTGGGAACGTAGATGGAGCTGGGAGGGTAGACACCAGTGGCGGAGTGCTCTCAACGCCAGCGGGCGTGGAAGCGGAGCTGACACCGCCGGCAGGGGCGGAGGGAACGGGGTAGCCGTTGCCGTAGTCGAGAGATTTGGAAGCAGCAGGGACTGAGGAGCTCTCGACAGCGAGAGGGGTAGAGGAGCTCTCAACAGCCACAGGGGTGGAGGAAACACCGCCGCTAACGGGGTAGGATGTGGTCTCGGCGAGGGGCGTGCTGCTGGTTGGGACAGCAACAGAGCTGGAGGGAACCTCAGCCGGGTAGGAGGAGCTCTCAACGGCGGCGGGAGTGCTGCTGGAGGGGACAACAACGGAGCTGGAAGCTCCACCAGCGGGAGGAGGGGACGGGGTAGCCGGTGCCGTAGTTCAGAGTGCTGGTGGAAGCAGCGGGGCTGGAAGCAGCAGGGACTGAGGAGCTCTCGACGGCGAGGGGAGTGGAAGAGCTCTGGACAGCGACGGGAGTGCTGCTGGCGGGAACAACAACGGAGCTTGAGGGAACCTCAGCCGGGTAGGAGGAGCTCTCAACGGCAGCAGGAGTGCTGCTGGAGGGGACAACAACGGAGCTGGAAGCTCCACCAGCGGGAGGAGGGGACGGGGTAGCCGGTGCCGTAGTTCAGAGTGCTGGTGGAAGCAGCGGGGCTGGAAGCAGCAGGGACTGAGGAGCTCTGGACGGCAAGAGGGGTGGAGGAGCTCTCGACAACGGGAACGTAGGCCGAGGTAGAGACCACGGGGGCGCTGCTCACAGCGGGGACTGAGGGAGCCGGGAGCGAGGAGACAGCGGGGGCCGAAGAGACCTCAGGTGTCTCGCCGTAGCTGTTGCCGGTGCCGTAGCCAGAGCCGTACTGGCGACGCTGCTGGCGGGTGGAGCGAGCCTCGGCGGCATCGGCGGCGGCCAGGGCGGCCAGGAAAGCAACAGTAAGCTTCATCATCTTGTCTGATTACAAAGGTTCCTTGCTCTTGAAATAGGTGAGGTGGATGTCTATGGAGAAAGCGCGGGGTTCTGACGGTCCAGGAAAGAGTGACTGGACTTGTTCAAAGAATGTCGTGTCCGAAGACTGAGGGAAAAGCGAGTGTGGGAAGGAAAGTAAGCCTTGTCGTGAGGAGAGTAGTCAGGAAGCAGAGGAGAGGCGGTATATGAATGAGCGGGCGGGCTGTCACCAGCGACTACAGGCGGCCAAGGCGACAGGCGACTGGGCGCACAGATGCAGAGGCCTGCCCCTGGCGGCTGTTAATTTCGGTCAGAGACGGACGCAACAGGGACCAGTGAGCGGCAAGGTCGGTGTGGATGGCTTCAGCAGTGGTGGGGCGCTGTGTTGCTAGCCAGGAACAACGACCAGGGTGGCGCCGGGGGAAGTGCATGGTGTGCATGGTGTGCATGCGCGCGACCACTCAGGAGAGCTCGGCCGCAACATGGCCATTGTCGAGGCGCCGGGCAGCAGCAGAAGCAGCAGCAGCAGCAGCAGCAGCTTGATGGTGACGCTGAGTGCGGAGGTGGGTGACACTGAATACTCGCCCAGCTTGACGCCCAGGGGCAGGCCTAGAGATGGTGAGGAGGGCGGCGCGCCCTGTCGTGGAGGGCTCGCTGTGGTGGCAGAGAGTCATGTCGGCCACGGCTGCCATCTCTTGCTGCCGCGGTGACTCGCCCGCGGTGGTCCTAAATTGCGTTTCATGGCGCCTGGCCGACAATAGAAGCATCCCCTGCCTGCACAAGGATGCGAGCGGGCACATGGCTAGTTGGAGAGCGTTGAGTCCTGGCGAGCATCCTCACCGTCGCGCCCGTGCAACGCTGGAGGTCAGCAATACGACCGGCACGTTGCTCGTGTTCCTCGTGAACGGCCCGCGCTCGATTGGCGGTGATAGGAGCGCATGTGTGGCCCTGCTGTGGCCCTGCTGTGGCTCGCAGCCTGAACTCGCGAGGAGCCAGCCACCGCCAGCAGCTGCTCGCTGTTCCCAATCCGTCCACGTGCGACACTCGCCCCCACCACGCCCCCTCCCCCGCCGCCCCTGCCCGCACAATTCGCACAATTTGGCCCTTGCTCGCCTCTGTGCTCGTCATCGCGATTGACATCATCGTCGCGCGGGCAGCACCACGACCCTCACGTTCTAGACCTCCAGCAGCTCCGTAAATATCACACCGGCATGGTCCTTGCCAGACAGCGATCCTGCCTTCTACGGCCACTCCTGCCCCGGTCGCCCTTCAACGGCCGCCACAAACGAAGCCACACCCTTGTCTCCAGCTGCCGGAGCGCCTCCGAGGCTCCGACTGACAGATGGCAGAGAGCATCGCATAATACACAGCCACTGTCTCTTGCACCACCCTTGGCCTCTTCATACACTCCACATTTCCACCCCAACAGCTTCACCCAACAGCTTCACCACTGCCCTCAGGATCCCATCTCCAGCTGCCCGTGTACGCTTCGAGGACACGCCTGTCCTGACGTCTGACAGCAATGGTATTGCGCAATAGCAACTGCAACACACGTCACCGGCGCTCACAGTCGGCTCAGAAAGAAGCAAATGCCATGGCATGAAGATAGCACTGCTTCTTTGGCCCCGCAGTCCAATCCATCTCACCTCACTGGCTCGTATTTCTTATTACCATGCATGATTTCAGTACTTCAACAAAAGCCCAGGCTCGTTGACTGTGCTTAGCTTCGAGCCGGTAGCCCCGGTCATGAATGCACTGCCCAAACGCATCGCGATAGACGTTGATCCTTTTTGCGATGCAGAGTCCCATCGCGGTAGTCTACCCAAGCCACCCATTGCTCATTACACCTTACACAACCCCGAGACTACATGTTCGACGCTCCACCAATCAGTGTGCAAGCGCCTGTCACTCGAAACGTACGTCCTGCCCCGAAGTTATGTGACACCTGAAACCATAAATCGAATTTGGGTTCATGCATGCAGTTTTCCTGCCCATCGACTTTCACCATTAACTGTCAGGCTGCGCACATACCCACACCAAGACGTCCCTCTCATTACACCTCGTACAGAGACTTCCTCGGCTGTCGGACTGTTGCAAAGGGATCGTCCCGCTGCGCAAAACAGTCATTTGTTCAAAACGAAACAAGCTCAGCAGGCCCACCTTGCGCCATCTCGCACGTTTATGCTGTTGATTCAGCAATGAAAAGTCAGCCTCTTCTCATCATCTTGACACGCCAAGATGGTCCTCAAATGTCAAAGGGGCAGCTTTCCCCACAATGCAGGGGAAACACTGTAGTCATCACGAAACGAAACGAACGTGATTGTCGGATCGCCAGCGAGGAACTTGGATGTTCAGAGTTGATCTCGAGCGTCAACCTCATCGCGACTTGGCACCGCTTCTGTGGGCCTGGGCCCTTTGATCTTGGTTCCGAAACCCAAATGAAAGTGTTAGTTGTACTGCCAACGTCGTCATATCCGTTGTAACGGCGTTAGATGCAACAAAAGATGCTTGTCATTGCACCCAGTGTAATGTAAGTATATGACCATCCATGTCGATTTCAATACCCCGCGTAAGCTTGGCTGCTAAGGCGGCGAAGGATTCAAACTGAGAATGAATAGCGTGCGCAGAGTCACTTGGTTGGAATTCACTACCATATCTCGGCGTTTGATGTTTATTGAGATCTTCAATAACCGCTTTCATCGTTGGCTGTCCAAACCAAAACGTTTCGTACACTGAGGTGCAATACTCAACTCAACCATACGGAACAGCCAACTTCTTGGGCGCATCATGCGGTTCTGTGAGGGATTCGACGCTGGCACCAGCTGCACCGTATCGAGCAGTTCTTTTAAATCTGCGTTGCTCATCCATTGTTCGTGTGTATCCCGTTGATGTGTCCGTGAATCTTTCATGTTGGTAGAGTTCCTAACACCGACGACGGCTCAAAGCGTGGTGAAGACACGTATTCTTGTATAAAGCTGACTCGAGGCTTTCATTTGAGATGAAGCGAAACGTCTTTCATGACACTACAAAAGCAGCAGACAGGCGTATGCCAAAGGCCTATTCAAAGTCTGGAGCATAAGTTCAAAGTGTTGTGTACATGAGAAATCGCAGTGATGAAGCCAGTCGTGTTACCTAGCTCAAGCACGACATGGTCAAAACAGGACGTGATAAACTGGAAGATCTTCCTGGGCAAGCGCATATTCAGCCAAAGAGTCACAGCGTTTACAAATCTGTCGATATGCATGAGTTTAGTTGGTCCAACAGCCGGCTTGTATGTATGTATAGGGGCTAGTCGAAGCTACATACACTTCCCAGCCTCGATTGCCCATCTCCTCGTGGTCGGTGGTTCATTTGGCCCACTCAGAGATGAGGCTAGATGAGGCTAGATAGTCTCGTAGATCGCACAGCTTGTCGCTGCCTCTTCCGCAGAACGGATCTTCAATTAGAGCAGCGAGGTGTGAGATTCCAAAAGCAGTTAAAGGTGGCATAGGGGTCGAACAGGTCGTTTACGCCAACAACCTCGATTCGAGTTCCCACAATGGAGGGAAACACGGCGAGTCTTCTGGAAACATGGAAGCGAAACTGACCCAGCAGAGACAGGCGCTTTATGCGGACGACGTGCAACAGGAAGTCGTCTAGAACGATGACTCCTAATATGCTTAGAATTGGGCTGCCGTCCAATTCATGCGAGTGTGTTCAAGGTTCTCTGAAAGACGACAGGCCCGTTCGATTGTATCACGCTCGAATATATCACGCTCGAATGATACCCCAAAGCGTTGTGGGAATTGTCCATCTCAGAAAGCCGCGCCTAGACGACGTTGGCTACCACTGAGTTCGCAGCACTGAGCAACGAGGCTCAGAATGCAGAGATCAGAGCACACGGGCAAATTGAAGGGATGTGACCTCTGCTGATTCCCAATCTCTCATGATACTCAGAATGAGTTTATCCAGATCGGGCGCCCAGCCATGGGCCTGGTCTCCTCTACGCGCAGCGCGAAAACAGCCCTCGCCATGGGAGACGGTAGGGCTGCCGTTAAGTAGTGTTTGTAGTGCTGGCGGTGTAGAGAAGAAGAGACGGAGGCTTGGAACTGGGTTTTCTTCAAGAGATCGGAGCGGCGGGGCTAGGCTCGATAGGGCATGGTGCTGGAATGCTGGACCGCAGTTGCCAATCGTGCCAATGTGGCCGCTTGTGACGAGCCCATCAGCAGCCTCGAGAGCTTCGGAAGAGTACACCTTGCAGTCTGGTGGTATTGTTGCAGCCTGTTCTTGCTGTGGCCGCGCTGTTTATTGCTCGACCATTGCCCAACCCGCCCATCTCCCGCCTGCGCATCCTTGACCCCTCGCTCTCCCACTGTGGGCGCCCTCGCTCCCCTCCACGAGACACCGCCCAAACACCACCACCGCTGCCCCGCAAACACACCAAGACATGGCCGACTTCGAAGCGCTCAAGGACCAATGGAGTCAGATCGAGGACACAGACGGCGTCCGCCTGAGTTGGAACACGCTGCCCAGCTCGCGCATGGTACGGCACTCCGGCATACACCGCTCGACAGGCGCAATGTCAACAGACAGCATGCTGACCTGCACTGAAGGAAGCGTCGCGACTCGTCGTCCCCATCGGTGCTCTCTACACGCCCTTGAAGGAGAAGACCGACACTCCGCTGCTCCAATATGACCCCGTCGCCTGCAAAGCGCCTTGCAAGGCCATCCTCAACCCCTTCTGGTAGGCCCCACACACCCAATGCATCGACTGCACACGCTGATTCTGTCCCAGCCAGGTCGATATGCGCGCCAGGATGTGGATATGTCCCTTCTGTCTGCAGCGAAACGCCCTGCCACCGCACTACAAGGACATCTCTGCCGAGCAGATTCCCCCGAGCTGCACCCCAGCAGCACTACAATCGAATACCGCCTTCCGCGCCCGGCTCCTGCGCCGCCCATCTTCTTGTTCGTTGTCGACACTTGCCAGGAGGAGGACAGCCTGAAGGCGCTCAAGGACTCCATCATCATGAGCCTGAGCCTGCTTCCACAGTACGCTCTCGTTGGTCTGATCACATACGGCACAATGGTAAGACTGTCTTGGTATATAATGCGTATGCAGCATGCTGACAGCTTCAGGCCCAAGTACACGAGCTTGGCTACACCGAATGCGCCAAATCCTATGTCTTCCGCGGTAACAAGGACTACGCCACGAAACAGGTCCACGACATGCTTGGACTCGGACAGGCTGCACCCCGAGCAAGCATGCCCCAGCAGCCCGGACGACCGCAGATGCCAATGGGCAACGTCGACACACGTTTCCTCCTGCCCGTCTCGCAGTGCGAGTTCCAGTTGACCAACGCTCTCGAGCAGCTGCAGAGGGATCCCTGGCCCGTTGCCAACGACAAGCGCCCATTGAGGTGCACCGGTGTTGCGTTGAGCATTGCTGCTGGCCTGCTTGAATTCCGTCATCGCGAGGCTGGCGCGCGCATCATGCTGTTCAGTGGTGGCCCCGCTACCGAGGGTCCTGGTATGGTCGTTGGTCCTGAGCTGAAGGAGGCGATCCGCTCGCATCACGACATTGACCGCGATAACATCAAGTACTACAAGAAGGCGCTGAAGGTGGGTTATCTCAATGTCTGAAGGGTGTTCAAATCTGACTTATGATAGTTCTACGAAACCCTCGCCAAGCGCGTCGCACAAAACGGTCACATCGTCGACATCTTCGCCGGTTGCCTGGACCAGGTCGGTCTGCTCGAAATGCGCGGTCTTTCCAACTCAACTGGTGGACACATGATTTTGACCGATAGCTTTACCTCCTCCATGTACAAGCAGTCGTTCGTTCGCATCTTTAACAAGGATGAGCAGGACAATCTACTCATGGCTTTCAACGCCAACCTCGAGGTTCTGACCACCAAGGAGCTGAAGGTCACCGGTCTGATTGGTCACGCCGTTTCGAACAACAAGAAGTCTGTGTCTGTTGGCGAGACAGAGTGCGGTATCGGCAACACTTGCTCCTGGAAGATGTGCGGTATCGATCCGGAGTCGTCCTACGGTATCTACTTCGAGATTGCCGGCCAGGGTGGCCCCAACCAGATGCAGGCTGGTCCCCAAAAGGGAATGATGCAATTCCTTACATACTACCAGCACTCGGCTGGCCAGTTCCACCTGAGGGTCACCACGGTTGCGCGCAACCTGAGTGGACCCTCTGGCGACCCAGCCATCGCACAGTCATTCGATCAGGAAGCAGCAGCAGTTCTTATGTCGAGGATAGCAGTGTTCAAGGCTGAGGTTGACGATGGCCCGGATGTCCTGCGATGGGTCGACCGCATGCTTATCAGATTGTGCTCGCGATTTGCCGAGTACAGGAAGGACGACCCGTCATCGTTCAGGTATGTAGACCATACCAACTCCATCACGTATATGCTAACGTTTGCAGGCTCGAGAAAAACTTCACACTGTACCCGCAGTTCATGTTCCACCTTCGTCGCTCGCAATTCCTGCAAGTGTTTAACAACTCGCCTGACGAAACCGCCTTCTATCGCCACGTGCTGAACCACGAGGATGTTAGCAACTCCCTCATCATGATTCAGCCTACACTCGATAGCTATGGCTTCGATCACGAAGGCGGCCAACCCGTCCTCCTCGATTCCTCCTCCATTCAGAACGAGACCGTTTTGCTCCTTGATACCTTCTTCCACATCCTCATTTTCCACGGCGAGACCATGGCCGAGTGGCGCAAGGCAGGATACCAGGACCAAGAGGGCTACGAGAACTTTGCTACACTGCTTGAGAGCCCAAAGGAGGATGCCAAGGATCTCATCCAGGATCGATTCCCGCTGCCGCGTTTCATTGTCTGCGATGCGGGAGGTTCGCAAGCGCGTTTCTTGCTCAGCAAGCTCAACCCATCTACAACGCATACGACACAAAGTTACGGTGGTGTAAGCCAGTCGGCGCAGACCATCTTCACAGACGACGTTAGTTTGCAGACCTTTATGGACCATCTCATGAAGTTGGCTGTAAGCGGCACTGGTTAGACGGAGGGGTTGGAAAGGAGTAATGAGCAATAATGGGTGGGGTTGCATCATTGGAAATGGAAGATGAGAAGTCCTGTTAGCCGATCAAAGAATCAAGCAATCACCGTTACACATGATCGCTCAGCGTTTTGCATATATGTGCAGACAACATGGGTCCTCGTAACATTCTCTTTTACCAAAGACATAGGACCGCGCACAATGCCTCTTGAATGATGGACAGCAACGGTCCTCTTACAGAGAGCAAAAGTAATCGCAACCAGAAAATGCATGCATTCGCTTTTGAACCTATGGTATCCCTAGAGAGCAAATAAAAAAGGTTGCACAGCAGAAAGAGAATGCCCCATGTACACGGTGATTTTGCTCCTGCCATGCTTGTCCACGCGGATGCTATGCACGCACATAGAAGCTGGAACAGTGTTGCGGGAACCGTGCTGCTGGGACAGCGTTGCAGGGCTGGATCTAGGCCTTTGCCTTCTTTGCCTTCTTCGCCTTGGGTGCAGCAGCGGCGGGCTTCTTGGCAGGCACCTCGACGGCGGCGACGACTTCGGTGGCGGCGTCGGATTTGTGCTTCTTGGTCTTCTTTGCGGGGGCTTCCACCTTGGGTTCTTCGACAACGGGCTCGGGCTCGGGGGCGGGAGCGGCCTTTGCGGCAGGCTTCTTGCCCTTCTTGCCCTTTGGCTCTGCTGGGGCTACAGGTTCGGTCAGAAGTTGATGGGGCTCGCTCGCCTCGACTTGGGGCTTCTTGCCGGCCGGGATTTCCTTGACGGCCTTGACGGTCGGGGCTGTGAATTCGTAGTCCATCGTCTCCTTCAAGTCCTTATTCCTTCCGCTCCTCCGCTTGTTCTCCTTTTCGACCCTCTTCTCCCACACCTCACGCTCAGCGCCCCTCTGCATAGCCAATCCTGCCTTCTTGTTCCTTGGGTCAACCTTGAACCGTGTGCCAGCCCCCTTGAAGAGGTTCTCGTTGACCTGCTCCTTGGGGATGAGCGAGCATTTCAGGATGTGTCCGAACATGAGGTAGTTGTTCATTGTGCGGGCGACAATGTCAGCGACTTCTGCAGAGGCAAACTCGACAAAGGCGTAGTGCTTGGAGGCACCGGTTTTCTTGTTGCGCGAGAGGCGCAGGTTGAGCACCCGGCCGAACTGCGAAAAGTACTTCTTCATTTGAGGCTCGAAGAAACCTCGGGGACGCGACTGTCAATTGTTTAGCAAAGAATTTCACAGAAAGTAGATATGATTGCGTACCCAATGTATATGACACCAGGCTCGGTGGCTTTGGGAGTGTCCTTCGCCTTTGCGATAGCCTTCTTTTGCGACTTTGTGAGCTTTGGGACGGCGCCCTCGTCTTCGGGGAAGTCAATGTCATTCTCGCTGTCGCTGTCGTCGCTGCCAAAGCCGGCAAGGAGTGCGGCGGTTTGGTCATCCTCTTCTGCTGCGTCCTCGACATCACCGTCCTCGGTGACGACGGCGTCGACCTCAACAATTTCTGCTGCAGGTTCTTCCTGCTGCTTCTTTCCCTTCTTTGCCTTTGTAGCCTTGGCCTTGGGCGCCTCAGCACCCTCCTCTCCGACAGGCTCAGGCTCAGCTACAGGCTCCTTCTTCGCCTTGGTAGCCTTTGCTTTCGGTGCCTCCTTCTTAGGTGTCTCCTTCGCCTCAATCACGTCAAAATCGAGCATTGACTCATCCTCGCCATTGGCCTCGGGAACAGGCTCTGCCTTCTTCTTTCCCTTGGTGGCTTTTGTGGTTTTCGCGGCGGGCGCCTCGTTGTCGGAGAAAAAGTCCTCGGCCTGCTTGCGCGCTGGCTTCTTTGCGGGCTTCTCGGCGGCGGCGGGTGCGGGGACAGCCTTGGCAACTTTTGGAGATTTGGCGGGCTTTGCTGGGGCAGCAATGTCGTCCGATTTTCTGGGCTTCTTTGCCTTGGGCGCAGCATCTGACGCGCCTGGAGGATGTTAGTACAGAATATTCACCGTGGAATGAGTGAAAGACATGCCCTTGCGCTTCTTGTTCGCGAGATCTGCAGCAGCCATTGTGAATGTGTAAGGTGGCTGTGTGTTGTGAGGAATAAGTTCGAGTCCTCTGCGAAAGTTGAAAGTTTCGAGGCTCGTGCTCCCTGCACCTGAACTTTTTTGAGCGCTAGTGATTACCCGCCAAGGCCTGCCTTCACGAGCGCAACCATTAACAACTGTCCTCGTTCGCATATCAAAACACTCAGAACTTACCAATTTGCTTGCCGAATACTGAAAGGCGTGCAAGGCGCGGCTCAGAGCTTCACATACTGCAAATTTACCCTGACCCAGCAAGCCAACGATTGCCGACCTTCGCTATGGCGCCTGGCGTTGACATGAGCGATAAGAATGCCTGGGATGATTCATTCCTTCAGGACTCTTGGAACGATGCGGTGGCAGAATATGAGGTAGATTGAGCGTTCTGGCCACGTGTTTCACTGGCTGATTCATGTCCAGAAGTATCATAGTATTGCCAAATCTGGCAAGCGCCTGGAAGACGTCCTGACCGAGGAAGAGTTGAAAGAACTGCGCGAGTACGTCAGTCGCTCTACACCTAATTTGCCTAATTAACCATCGTAGGGACCACGGCGACTTGATAGGTGAGGCAGAAGCGCCCCCTCAAGCTATGGTCGAGGCGGATGGCAACTCGGACCAGATGGACACCGAAGACTCAGTGCAAGAGACGGAAGATGTCGAGAAATTCGCCCAGACAGAACTGCAGCAGGTAAGACCGGCAACGCACGTATGCGAAAAATACCCACGACTGACCGACGACAGGAAACAGCAGCATCCGAAGAACAAAACCAACCCCAATCAGCAAATACGGGTACCGCAGCCCCACATGACACTGCTTTCGCAGCCTCCATGCCACAAGCAATTCTTGGGACAGGTACGTTTTGGGTCTGACATGTCAAGAGTGGGTCTGGTCGGGCAGCTTGCCCTAGAGAGCTGTGCTGACATTCTGACAGTTCAAGACGAGAACCTCAAGAATATCATGATGTCGTGGTACTATGCTGGGTACTATACAGGCTTGCATGCAGGACAACAGCTTCCGAGAGAGTCCCCACCGAAGCAGTGAAAGCGACAAAATATGACAAAAGCTACAACAGCGCACGTTGCAAGACAATGTTGAGCACGCCCAACGTCTTGCAAGAGCTTTGGAAGCTGGACATCGAAGTGTTGGGCCAATGAGGCACGAATATGCCTTGGATCTAGCCCGAATGGGCTGAGACCGCCAACGGTTCCCGCCTCACAGCCTTCGGATGACCTAGGCTGCGAAATGATCTCCCAAGAAATTTCATGCGGCAGACGATCTTCCAGCCTCTTTGTTCAGGCGTTCCCACTGGTTGTCGCCTTGCGCCGGGGACTAGATTGCCTTTGCTGGGCCGTGCAGCGAGGAAGCGAGACAGATCTGCGACGCTACCGCGACAACCTCGAACCCACCTCTGACAGAACAAGCATCATGATACCTTGCCACGCCTACAAGCCTCAGAGCTTTGCCTGAACTTGTGGATTCTTGCAGATGTCTCTCCACTTCCGGGAGTTTTTGCCTAGCCACAAGAGCGTCATGTTTCGCCATGTGTCCGGCCTGTCTGCCGCCCCCAGACGTACAATTTCATTCGTAGATTTAAGCACTTGATGTCCCAGGCACACATCTCTTTCTCCCCATTCTGCCTCATAACTGTCTCATTGCGCGTGCTTCAATCTCTTTCTAGTCTTTCTCTTCATTCTTCTGTCCGAGCCGGCTCTCGTAGCGCCTTTCGATCCTTCTAATCAACGACCACGGTGTACCCAGCCCAGGCGGTTACGTTCCTTTCGAAGTCACGAAAATACGAGAGATATTCATAATGAAGTACATCAACGCATTACCCATCGTTGCTGGCCTTGCTGCCGCCCAGATGCAGGTTATGGACCTTGCTCCAGCAGCCGCAAGTGGACCAGCCACACATACCGTACGCTCGCTCTTCCAGAGCCCGCATTGCATTGTCTAACATTAACCAGGTCGTAGTTGGTGGGTTGAAGCCTGTGGAGACTGGCATGGCTCCTGTCCTTGGATACAACCCAGAATCCATTACCGCCAATGTTGGCGATGTCGTCGAATTCCAGTTTATGCAGAAGAACCACACAGCGACGCAGTCCACCTTCGCCGAGCCTTGCAAGGCTATGGAAGGCGGCAAGGACTCGGGTTTTATGCCCAATCCCGACGGCGCCGCGGGTGTAACATGGAACATGACTGTAGAAACCACTGATGCGATATGTAAGTCTAAGAACGCCTACGATTGCCGATGGGAGTTTGGCTGATGGAATCCAAAGGGATGTACTGCAAACAGCAAAACGGCGAGCACTGCGGCAAAGGCATGGTTTTCAGCATCAACGCAAAACCTGACGGCAACAAGACAATGGCCCAGTTCAAACAGCTCGCTATCAAAACCAACGGCACCACGCTCCAAGAAGCTGCGATCCAGTCCGTTAACCTTGCTGCCGCCGCCGCTCCTCTACAGTCACAGTCCAGGCTGGTGGTGCCGCCGCTCTCGCTACAGCATCTGGAGGCGCCGCAATGGCGAGTGCGACTGTCATTGCGGGACAGGGAACCGACGGTGCCGGTCAGACTTGCACATGCAGTTGTCTGTGTGGTATGAATTCTTTCCCCGCGAGTGCGGCGATTAACAACTTCGGTGGATTCCCAGGCATGATTGGATAGATGGACAAGAAACATGTAACGGGCTGACGGGCGAGGATGTTTAATACGTGGCATGATTGGGGGATGATCACTTCTATTGATGGCTTTTTCAGACTGGCTTCTGGGATGCCATGTCGATATTTATACCACTTCTGATGAATGGGATGGGCGTTAGCATTATACCGCATTCCACATGCCCCATAAGTGTGGCATTGAGATTGTTAGTCTGAGTAAGAATCAGAATCAAATCCGAGATGGAACTCAGCTCTCATTCCCACGCTTCCAATTACAACATATGACATGTCGTTTCCAGCTCAGTATTTTACACTGCAAAGTCCGCCGTGATGATTGCAGCACTATGTATTGGCTTTTATATAATAAATGTCAACAGAGAGAAGAGCCGGGTCGTAGAACTCGAGACTCGAGGCTTGCTACGAGGCGGAATGAGGCTGACCTCGAAGGTACGTCTTCGCAATTGCTGTAATATTTATGTATTGAGTATTTACATGTCAGAATGTCCTTGAGTCAACTCAGAGTGGCGCTGGTCGAAGCAAGTAGGCGCAAGTGGGCAGATGCATCACGGCATGCGAAACCGCAAACTTGTTGATTTAGGAATATAGTATAACCAAGAACCCCTAAAAAGCATGCCGCGTTGACTGCGAGCCCTCAAAACTCCATCTCATGTCTATTCTACTGATCCGCCGGCTTCCACTGGTCATGCGCACTGCACTCGTTGGAGGTCGCCACTCGCTCGCACCCCAGACATTTATTTGCCGGCCTCGGCTTTTTTCGCTTCGGCTGCGCGACTTATCAGCACCGCCCACAGAACAGACAAGGCTTCGGCCTCCACGCAAAAGAGTCGCAGAGAGGAGGGAGAAATCGCAGAGCGAAAGAATCAGAGAGGAACATACCGGCAAGCTGCTTAGCGCGCATGATGGCAGCGACGTTCTCCTTGGTCTTCGCTTGCTCTGTGCCGGACATCTGTAGGGGTCAGCCACGGTCAAAGACTTCGCCTGGCCGAACGAAAACGTCGAGGTTCTAGATATTTTCATTCCAGATTATAGTATGGCAGTACGTACGGTGTTCTTGCCCTTCTGTTGCCGTTGTCAGCATGCGTTCGGTGGGGAAGGCTGAGGCAATCTTACCTTGCCAGCCTGCTCCTTCAGGTTCTTCTCCCTAGCCTTGTCGCGCTGGTTACCACGAGCCATTTTGTCTTTTTCTTCGCTCAAAGGCCTCGGAGTTTGGCGTCCTGAAGTGCTGGTCTGGGAGCGCTGCGGTGGAAATTGAGGTTCAAGAAAGTAAGCGTGGTTGGAAGGCGTTAAAAGCACCGCCGTTTGCGGGGCGCTGATTGGTCACACAAAGGGAAGGGGCTAGAACCCAGGGGTAGGGAGCGCTAGAAGTGCGCCACGTGTGTGAATATAAGGCAGGCTTGTTTGCTACACTTCACAAGGACAGGTCGTGACCGTATACTCGCTGCACGAATGAGGTCTGATTCAAGTCCAACCATGGTGTAATCTCCAGCGTCTGTAGATCTGAGCTTCTATAACCGTACACCCTGGAAGGAACACAGCATGGCAACATTAATGATGGTGGCCTTGCTTGACAGTTACTACATCTGCAAGGCGCTCGTAGTCATTGATTGTCGGTAAGGACTGTTTCCACTACCATCTCTAAGCCCGGTACAGGGTACTGCTGGAAGCTTAGGCTGAGTCTACTCAATGACTGTATACCGCCGTGGTGTGCTAATACGGACGTGGGTTGCTTGGTTTCTTTTATAGATGTCCCAAGACGAGACCGTTGTCAAAAGGTGTGGTGTAGACAACTCTGTTTGTTCTCCTTGATACGTTCTTGTTAGCCGGATGCTTAACGTCCCGCCTCCATCATCAACCTTGGTTTCCTCTCTACAAGATATCTAGCGTATAGTATGCGTCTATTTTGGGTTAGCGCTTATATCGTACGGGAGCTGCTCAGCCTCGATGTTGACCAAGTGGCTCAGCCTCAGTCAAGCTGTACCTAAAGTTTGAACCACCCCATGATTCTGACATAGGTCCACCAGCCGGCTTCAAAATGTCCACAGGTGAGTTTTGGCGGGTTCAACTTTCATTAGTTTGCTAATGTTTCATGAGTCGTCTCTGAAAATGTCCCTTTGGCAACTAGAGAGCCCACAGTGCTCGAACCTTCAAATACATCACCGCAGCCTGAATTCAACGCTCCAGAGACCTCAATATCCCCAGATTCATGCGTATCAAGGCCTGATAGGACCAAGGTACTGTCTTTCAGCGTCGTTGACGCCATAAACTATGGATCCGTAATCCTGCTCGCCATAATCGGCCTTGTGTACACCGTCAAATCGTACTGGGTAACGGAGAAATCAAACCGGCTATCCGAGGAGTCGAACAGACTGACTGAAGAGTCAAACACGCTTTCAAAAATGGAGTCTTGTAGGGTGCACCCGGTACGTGCAGTCACGCTTTCAGCCCAACCCCACAGCTATCATCAGAGTGCCTTGAAGTCTTTATGCCACACTCAATTTACCCTAGAGCATCATGCCTGATATAATTGTATCCTTCTCCAAGTCAACTTCAATAGTGCACATGGTTGACGTAACTCCCAGGCTGACAAAGCTCTCTACGACACTTTTTTGTGTACGGAAATGAGGCAAAAGCTCGATTACGACCAAATACCTACCAGAAAGAGGTTTATGCGCTGGTTCAAGAGAAAATTTGGTCAGTCTAATTTCAAGGGACGGGGGAGGCAGCTTCAGGATGGCTTCAGTACTCTAGTATAGTAGCTCAAAGCCGGGGACGGGCTATGTGAAGCTGGCGAATAGGTTTTGCTGGACACAATATGGGGTCCGCGATGGGGTCTTCACCTTTGCATCGATAGATTTGATAGAGACTCTGGCATAAGTGATACCGAGCTCAGCTATCTAAACGTGCCATGTAAAATAGCTGTATCAACTCAACTACTCTGTCTCATAATATATATGGAATGAATTTTTTAGTGCGCAACTTGTGTTCTCTCCACTGTGCCCCAAACTCTCTTTCCATCATCGCTTCTTCATCCTTTACTCTGTGAATCATGAACAAATATATCGTCCAGCTGAAGCCAATCACAGGCACCAAAAATGCATTCTTTTCATCTGTAATCATCTTCTCATCCACTAACGGTGCCCAACAGCTTACTAGCCCTCGCAGGCGAAAGAACAGCGCGTACGTCGCCAGAAGCACCATAAAAAGACCGGTGTAAGATGGATGTCGCACGTGTGCGTACAGGCCGGATGTGACGAGTTGGTCTGGTTTGGCGATTCGGTAGGTGAAGTTTGTGCCGAGTTGCGCATACGCTTGGAAACGGATGTAGCTTCCTAGATATAAAACCGCCAGTGTAAAAATGGCAGTGCTTGACCATGTGAAGAGTTGAGGATCCAAATATTGGGGAGTTGGACACACGGTCTGCAGCACTTCATCGCTGTTCAGCATTGTATGCGAGAGCGATAAGGCAACGGTAGCTTGATAAATGGCGATGGTGAGTGTGACCGTTCGTACAATGACCATCCCGATAGGCGATGCAGCGATCCACATCAGCCATGATTCTGACTTGGTCAAGATGGTTTTGCTGCTCGGTTGGCGGAAGGAAAGCTGTATTAGGTAGCCTGCGTGAAGTACTGTGAGGGCATAAAGAATTGCCGAAGTATCCATGGTCGTTATACGGTAGTATCCCAGGGTCTACCGAATGGAGCTAGATGTTGAGGATGATTGGGAGTTCAAGCGTTGCCGCGTCCGAATGATGGAGGTTGAAGCGGTTACGTCATCGAGCCGAGCCTTTGAGGTATCCACTTCCCATCTCAGCATCACTCGTTGCTTGTGAACACTCCAGACTCCTTCAACATCGGTGCCACTACGCGACTAAATACGCATTAGAAATGAGGAGCTCGTTATGAGAATCTTCGAAGTTGCTAATGATTTCCAGTGTGGTCATGAGCACGCACAAAGCGACAAATCTAATATTGAGACGAGCGACGCGCCATGGAGTACACGGATTTCGTTCCTATCAGACGATATCGCTACAACAAGAACATACAGTGATGCTGCCGCTGAGCTGTCACTGCCGTCTGCAATTTTGTATGGCGCACGTGGACTTGTTGAATGCTCAAGCCCTGTCGAACGCGGACTAATTTTACAGCCTTGCTCGGATTACACGAAATCTCATGTCCTGGCATAACGGCCAATGGGGATGGACTTGTATACCCCATATTTCCGTTGGTCGAAGAATGTTTCCGATACCCTACCACCCAAAAAGCATCCACCCTCGACTGCGCAGGACGAGATACCGCAGTGGACCGGTAACGCTGCGCATCCAACCTTCATGATCATATGCACTTTGACTTATCTGTCTAGATCTGCAATGAAAGCATCGCAAAGAGCGATCCAAGGTTGTGATTCCTGAAGGGTCGTAGACGGGAGTGGAAAGAAAACTACCTACCCTCAAGCAAATGCATGCAGCATCAACGGCCTTGCAGTCACAGGATAGAAAACGGACCTAAGCCCGAATAAGGAAGATGGACCTTTAGAAAAAGGTGTTATGCAGTATTTATCTTCACGCTAGCACAACGGCATTGTCTACATCGGAAACCTTGCCTGTGAGTACCAGTACAACCGAAGCGTCAGGGGAGTTCTCGAGGCTGAGAATGGTACTACACGACTTATGGTACAAGGACAGGGTAGACTACTTAAATCGTGGCTGAGCAACCGGATCACGGTCTGCCGCCGTTGGGTTAGTTGCCTTACAATGACGCAGGCTATACATAATGGTGAGCGCGCCTATCATTTCTTCACGGGTTTGCATCCTTGTTTTTCCAACCTACAGCCGCTGTGTCTGGTTGCATGCCCCTGGCTTTCATTGCCCTCCGAAACCCCAATGTGCGACGTGGGTATACATGAACGCACATCTTACTTCAGGGGTCTTGACCATGTCTCCAAACTAGGCGACCTACGCCGTATATCCGCATGCAAGTGCAGGTGCATGGGTACTGTCTAGGGTCCCATGCCTTGAAATTAACGAGATATTTAGAACTGGATAAAATTCCCGTATTATGGTCGCGAGCCTGCAACGAGAAGGGAGTTCGCCAATTAGCGAGGCAGGCAAGTGATTTGTAGCAGCCCGACACAGTTGTTTGTTGCACCGTCCCGGCAGCTCGGGTCGGGGAACCCGTAGCCGCATCCCCGCCAAACACACAACTTGCTGTTTTAGCACTAAGGCGGCGAAAAGGTGAGAAAGAAAGCGATGTCAGTCAAAGTCTTCGCTTTTTCGCTGCAGGACGCTAATGCGGCTTGTACGCATAGGTACCACTGCATTCAGAGTAATTGCTTCGTTCGCAGGGTCAGGGCACATCTGGAAAGTCAGCCTGAGGTTTGCTATAAGTATGTGAGAGAATGTACTCCCAATCATCTCAACATCCCTACCTTGGGGTTCTCTGTGAGTAACCAAATACGCTGCCTTTCACCAAAGCTTTCGCTTTGTTGTACTTTCTCGCACTGCGCCCGCCATATCCGCCCTCGAGTCGAACTGGACGCAACAATTTCGAAGCACCGACATGCAAGACAAAACATCCTTGGACACGACATTACAGATATGCTTCGGCATTTTTGGCATCATCGGCATTTTTGTGGCCATAGCCGGCCTTCACCATCGCGACTCGCTTGGGTGCATGTTGTGTCGTCGCTCCCGAAGGGCTCGCTTTCATCGTGCGCGTTCGCTTCGTTCAGGAAAGATGGGCCCTCCTGACTGACACAACATAGAGATTGAACTCGAAGCTGGCCTTCCTTACCAGTACCGTATGCATCCGTCTGAGACGTTATCGCAGCCTCCGCACATAAGTCGATGACCATTTATAAAAAATAAACACCGAATACAGGCTGAGAATAACAGGATTGGATCGCATTTCTTAAGTTTATTTTTGGAAACCGCTTTCAGTATTTCGCCCTAGAGAAAACCAGAAGTAGGATTAGGTTTAGATTAAATGCTGCTTAGTAGGATAGCAGATGTTTATTAAAGCACTATAGTTAGTGTCTTAGTAAACGTTTTAATATATCTATTGTAGAGTTTATATAGTATAAAGTATTTAGCTCTTAGAGTTTCCCTAGGTCTTCTTTTGTTAAGTTTATTTATATATGCAAATAGCTAAGTTATAAAGGCTATTTATGTATAGAGATATGTAACAGAGCTTAGAGGACTATACTTAAGTAATTAATTTATTTATTAATTAATTTAATTAGTGTCTATCTTTTCTATGTAGAATATATTACTTAAATGTAAAGGAAATATATAGGTTATATAATCTTACTTAACAAGCGTTTAGCTAGTATTAGGGCTACTTAGAACTAGCGTTGCTAGGGTAGAGTAGCTTAACTAAATTAGTATACTCTATTAGAAAACAAGCTACGTATATAACTTTATATACTTAGTTATATAATACACCCTCTAGTTAATCCTATATTAGGAACAACTAAACTAGGAGCGTGTTCTTAGTAATTATAGGGCTCTAATCTTAGATTTTTATATTTCCCTAGATATCTTAGATTACTACACGCCTACAGTGTACTCTAGGTACTCTTTCTTTTAAGAGACCTTTCTAACTTTTTAGGCTACTATTATAAGTAGTTTGTTACTAGTTTAGGTGCTAATTTTAATAGCTAAATTTTCTAAGCCTATAGCTAGCTACTAAGCTGCTTAGTTATAGTTTAGGTAAGTACTTCCTAGGTTAAGTATTTCTAGGTAGTAAGAGTAAGCATAAGGACTATTATCTAGCAGCTTTATATTTACTAACCTAGCTACTCCTCTATATAAGTGTCCTACCTACTTAATTTCTCTATATCTCTAGTTATATCTATTAATATGCCTATAAGTATACTAAATTATTTTCTACGCGCCTAAGCACTTTCTAGCTAATTATTTCTAGCTTCTTAATTAGTTAAGAGCTTTAGATGTTATCTAAATAATCTTACTATTACTGTTTTCTTAGTTCTTTTAGAGGTTTGCTAACTTAGGTATAGAAATAAACTAGAACCTAGCGCTGCACGCGCACTACTGCTGCCTCTACTGCCTAAGCAGCTGCCTAAGCTAGCTAGCTGCTAGCTGCCCGCTCGCCCTCGCCTGCGCCTGCCCCCATGCCCTCGCCTGCGCCCTCACCCTTGCCTAAGTACAGAGGCCTATTAGCAGGTAGAGGGACAAAACTCAATTATCAATTTTGAAATCCATAGTTATTTTATTAATTCTAGATCTACAGCACAACAGCACCACAATACTCGTCTAGACACTTAAGACTATACTAGAGGACTTAAGTTTAATTCCTATAGAGGTTAATAGTTAAAAAAATAATAGTTATAACTATCTATCCTAACATTTAACATAAAAATACTAACAAAAATATAGATAATAAATGCACTTACTATCTATAGTTGCAAGAACAACATTAACTACATGCATAAGGCTGTAGTTTATAAGTATAATAAATATGTTATTATACCTAAGTATCTAGTAAGTATATACATCTAAATATAAAACATAGCTAATATAATATAGTTTAAATATTAGGGAGAAGGGGTTCTAGTAGTACTAGCCTTTAGCAAGGTTAAGAATAGAGGTAATATTATTAAGACTACTAATAACATTAAGGTCTACTTTAATAACATTAAGGGTTTTAAAGGTATAGCTATTCTACTTAGCATTATTATTAAGTTTGTCTAGGCTACTAGGGTTTAGGGAGGATGTAGCTAGGTTAATTGCACTCTAGGATATATTAAGTTCTATTGTCCTTATAAGCCTCTATTTAAGTGCCTCTTAAAGTAGGTTAAGATAGGTCTCTCTAAGATTAAGGACCTTAGGGAGGTAGAGACCTATATTAAGATCTAGGGTTTTAAGGATAGCAGGATAGGGTAATAAGGAATACAATAAAGTTAATTAGAAATTTCCTTTTTACTTAATTTTTATACTACACCTAAATATAAGTATACCCTATACTATAACTATATATATAACTATTAATAAATACACTTACTATCTATAGTTGCAAGAACAATATTAACTACATGTATAAGGCTGTAGTTTATAAGCATAATAAATATGTTATTATACCTAAGTATCTAGTAAGCATATACATCTAAATATAAAATATAGCTAATATAATATAGTTTAAATATCAGAGAGGAGGGGTTCTAGTAGTACTAGCCTTTAGCAAGGTTAAGAATAGAGGTAATATTATTAAGACTACTAATAACATTAAGGTCTACTTTAATAACATTAAGAGTTCTAAAGGCATAGCTATTCTGCTTAGCATTATTATTAAGTTTATCTAGACTACTAGGGTTTAGAGAGGATATAGCTAGGTTAATTGTATTCTAGGATGTATTAAGTTCTACTGTTCCTATAAGCCTCTATTTAAGTGCCTCTTAAGATAGATTAAGATAGGTCTCTTTAATCCTAAGATATATTAGGAAGTTAAGGTACCTAAGATGTATCTATATAATACTCCTCTACAGCATATAGTAAAAGAACAAAGATAAAACAAACAAGTAAGACTAAGGAGCAAGCATTAGTAAGTTATAGAATATGCTAGTGCCTTATTAGGCTTGTAAGGAGTAGAGCGTTAGGAAATTCCTTATATAAGTTGTAATAACAAGCTAATAATACTATATTATAACTAGGAGGTTGCTCTACTATACTACCTCTTCCTACGTAAGCTATATAGTTGCTTAGATGTCTAACCCTATACAGGTAAGTAAGCATCCTAAGTATTAGATACTTTAGAGATAGTACGCTTCTGCTCTACCTCTTTAGGAGTTATCTCTTTTTTTTACCTCTTGCTTAATCTCTTTCTTAATCTCTTTCTTAGTCTCCTTCTTAATCTCCTTTTTAATTGCTTGCTTAGGTAGTAGTTGCAATTTATTATTAGATACCTCTTCCTTAATCCTAGACCCTTTCTAACCAGCCTTTTTCTTCTCTTTACCTAGGGGTATCTTAACTAGAGAGAGGCTAAGCTCTAACTAATGTAGATCCTCCTCTTTATATATCTTAAGAACAATATATAGAGTATACTGTCCTAAGGTATTCTTCTTAAAGTACTAACTCTCTATAACTAGGTCTCTTATAGTATAAATTATGTCTGCACTTAGTAGCAGTAATATAACACTATCCTTCCTAATATCTAAAGTAATATATAGTAGAACTGCTAACATCTCTAGTTGTACATAGCAGAGTTCTAGGAGGATTAAAAGGACAAGGTTGTTAGTAGAAGAGATCTGTGCGTTAATAGTATAGTAGCCTATCTTCTCTAGAACTTATTTAGCTAATGTTAAACTAAAGGTGTAAGAATATATACTTACGCAGAATCTTACAGTCTAGGAACTTTAGTCTCTTCTAATCCCCCTTATAGATTATACGCATTTAAACAAGGATAGTAATAACTAGGATTAAGATCTTTAAAGGCCTACTACAAAGAGTAAGCTAAGTTATTAATATCTTTATAATTAACTACTATCTTATAGTCTTAGTAGCTATACGTCTACTTAGGCCTTTTATAGGTATAAAAACTACTTCTTTATGCTCTAGTGTATTATCTAAGATAATAACCTTTGTGTCCTGCTTACGTACTAGTATTAGTGTTAATATTTAGAGTTTAGTTTAGCATTTTAGGCAGAATACATAGTAAGGAGGGAGATTAGAATAATTAGTAGTATCTGCTAGACAGAACTAAAAGTATACTATATTGTAAGACTGTAATATAACAGTGTGCTAGACAGAGTATAAAGGACAAAATATAGGACAAAATGCAGGACATAATTTATGCTAGTGCACTAGGTATACATAGAGGCTTATATTATTCTATAAGCAAACTAACTATACTACATTTAGGTTAAGAGGAAGATTAGTATTGTCCTCTATATCCTATCTATTAGTCTCTAAGTCTACATGCTGTACTGCTACAACATCTAGCTAAAAGATATTAGTATAGATAGAGAAGAATGCTAGGAGTACTTACACGCTAGTTACGTGCCCTAATAGGTGTTTTTATAAGAGAAAGCTAAGGTTAAAACCTATTATTAATATAGAACTGCGCTTAAGTACGTAGCTGTAGGTATATATAAAGATATAGGCTTCCTTACTTAGTGTCTAGAATAGCTACTAGATTAAAGCTAATTAACTCTAGCATAGAGGTACACTAATTTAGTGTCTCCTCTAGTAGGACGCTATTTATATCCTACTCTCTAACACGCCTCTAGATTGCATGTAGTTTTTTAGTATTAAACTCTACACCCTAGTTCTGCATAGAGCTTCCTAGGTAGTTGTAGAGCATATATAGCTTTCTAACTACAGCATTAGGCTAATTTTTTTACTTTCTAATTGTATAGCTATTCTATAGCTATATAAAGCTGTAGAGATGTTTGTAGAGTATTAGGATATAGATAGTATATAAGCTAACTTAGTCTATAAGCTTATCCTTAGAGTAAAGCCCTTATAACTAAAGCTATCTAAAGAAATTCTATATATATTAGTTAGTAAAAGGTTTACTAGGGTTATATAATAACTTACCCTCTATCTAAAGAGTAGTTCTTTTAAGAGCTGCATCTACTATGCCTTAATACGTTAGTTAGAAGTACTTATGCTATATAGATAGTACTACTAGAATTCTAGGTTAGGCTTATATATACTTTAAAGCTTAAAGTATACATCTATAAGTAATACAGTCTTAACCCTATAATTAGACTATATAAACTGTAGTTAAATCTTAGTCTCTTCTAGTGTATAAAGGAACTAATAAACATAACTAACAGCTATAGTTGCAGATATACTAATATATATCTAGACAATATATCTTAAATATATGTTAATACAGGCATATATCTTAACTCTAAATAGCTATAGTTTATAGTACCTATTAATTAACTAGACAAAATTTAGGCCTAGAATAATATACTCCCTCTATAGCGCTAGAGATTATGTTTTTAACATTTAACTACCTTAGAATTAAGTGCATAATAGGTCCTAAAGAGCTAGTCTCTACTAATAATATAGCCTTGTTGTCTAAAGTAGGTGTAGAGATACTATTGTCTATATCTATTAACAACACCCTTCTTTAGCTTATTAGCAATAAGTCTTTCTATAAGTGCATCTATAGCAAGACTTACTTAAACTCCTTATATATGTCTTCTTAGCCTAAGCTTAAAGCGCAATTAAATTAAAGTATATTTCCTAATCTAATACCCCTTATAGTGTAAGGTAGTTAAGATATCTATATCTTCTAGGCTAACCTTAAAGAACAGAACTTATATCCTTCTCTTTACTATATCTTCTACTATAGTAGGTAGACCTTATTGTAATCTCTAGATCTAGAAATGTTGTTTAAGTGTGCATATATTTACATTAACCTAATATGCCTTATTTAAGTACTAAGAAAGCTCCTAGTAGGTAAGGCCCTTACTAAAAAGTGTAGCTAATTTAATCTAAAAGGGGACAAGATTAATAAAAGGACGTCTAACAGGTATATTGTAACTATTATTATAAAGTAAAATAATGTACAGTTAGTAGTTTTGCTGATATTCTGTGGTAGTGGGGCGATAAAATTTTGGTGTTTGGGATTTTGTCCCTCTACTACCTAATAGGCCTCCGTACTAAGCCTGTGGCTGTAGCTTTGCCTGCTCCTTTGGCGGTTGCTGCTGCCACTACTGCCATTGCTGCTGCTGCTGCTGCCGCCTACGCTGCCGCGCTGCTGCCGCTGCCCGCCCCTGCGCCTCCCGCCCCTGCGCCCCCGCCCCTACCTTAGGCGCTCTAGTGCCTGGTGCGTGCAGGTTAATACCCTGCGCGTACTGCGTGGACGTGCTGCTAGCAAGCAGCTTGGTTGCGCTGTGCGTTAACAACGCTGCTGCTAGCCACTACAGCAAGCGCTACTAGCGCTGTTCCTTTAGGCACTCTTACCGCCTGCTATAGGTTTTTTTTTCTTTAAAAAAGAGTAGTTAAGCTAGTCTATATACTTTCCGCCTATATATAGTTTCTGCCTACCTATTAAAACGCGTTAACTAGTTTTTAAAGCTCTATTACAACACTACAACGCTGCTAAAATAGACTATAAGGAAGTTGCTATCTAAAATACTATCTATAATTTTAATTCTAGTGTTTATAAAAGCGTGTGGCGCGCAGCTGCAGCGTAAGGTATCCCTTAATTTACGCTACAAGGCTAGCTATGTAGTTAATAACTATATGTAATAGCTTACTTAAATTAACAATAATTAACGCTAGAGCAGGAGAACTTCCTAGTAGAGTAGATACTTAAAGAAAACTCACGTGCATAGCTGCTATCTTATCCCTGTGTAAGAGAAATAGCTACCTAAATCCTCTACATAAACGGCAACTACAAGCTACTTAGGTATCTATAGGTACCCTATTTTATTATACGTAACTTACGCCGCGTTGCCTCTATAGTTAGATAAATAATTAAGAGCGTAAGGACTATAGCAGCTAATTATAAGACAATTTGCACGTTTCTAGAGCTATTTAAGCGTACTTAGATTAAGCTAGGCATATAGTATAAAGATATACAGAATATAAATAAGACTAGAGTTAGCCTTAGGGTATATACCAACACTAGAGTAGTTATTAGTTTATTAAAAAAAGAAGGCTTATATTAAATTACTAGAGAATTGTAAGTAGATGTTAATCCTAGAGACTATCTCTACTACTAGCACTAGACTCTAGTGCCTAGTTATCTTTAAAGGCAAGTATCTACAAACTACATAGTTTCTAGTACAAGGAGTAGGTTGCTTAGTGTAGTAGTTAAACATCTAGCTTAGTCTTTTTCGAATTTTTAAAAGGTTATTAGTTTAAATCCAGCAGCAATTACTCCTGCATTTTATGCAGGAAACTACAAGACTTAGTCTTAGTAAGCAGATTTAAGGGGGAGCTTACTAAGCATAGCTTTATACTCTAGAGACGTAGGGCCTCTCTAGTTTACTAGCTACAACTTGCTAGGAAGGATTAGGTTAAACTACTTGTTTAAGCTTCTAGAGGTTTTCCCTATAGAGGTTTTACTCTAGAAGGTATAAGATTATCTAGATTTACTTTAAAGTTTTATAGAGGGAAGAAAGTCTAGCTTAAAAGAGCATAGTATAGTATAACAACATATAGTCGCTTCTTAGATAGAAGAAGGGCTATTAACAGTAGATTCTCTAATAGATAGGACAATCTATTATTGCTAAGGTAGTATACACTACTTATTTATACATTTCAGCTGCTTATACCTCTAGAGGTACTAAGCACATCTATAATACCCTAAGGGAGGTTTCTAGCAGTAGCTAGTCTAGATGTTAATTACTACAAATAAACAAATAAACAATAGTATAAAGAGTACCTAATTAGCTCTACACAACGTTAGAGAATAGATAGACATTAAACTTAATTAGATTAGAGTAGTTATAATAAATATTTATCCTAAATACTATACCTTTATAGAGGGAGTAGCAGCTACTACTATTAGATAGCTATAGCTTCTATATCCTTATTAACTATATATAGACTTGCTAGCAGTAACGTACCCTATAGGTAAGTTAGCTAACAGGCAAGTTAGCTACTTTAGCTAAGACCCTACTACTCTACCCTTCCTACAACAATGCCTACTTAATAACACTAGTTAGACGTGCTATAGGAGGCTTAAATACAGCTTGCGCTACAGGCTCTTAAATAAGATGTAAACCTCTCCTAGCAACGTACTACAGCTATCTACAGGATTCCTTAGACTATACTAGGTAACTAACACGTAGGATAACCTCTACGCGCTAATTTAATGCCTAACTTATAAGGGCTACATAATAATAAGGAGTAGGTAATTATTAAATATATACTTAAGCTAGTCGCGTAAGGATTTCCTCCTTAGCTATTAGATATAGCTAATATAGCTAATTCTTTACGCGCTAAGCGTAATCTAGGCTATATTAGTATGAACTAGCCTACTATATTTACAAAGTGTTAACTAGAGCTCTAAGTTAAGTTTAATTATAAGTATTGTGCTAGTGCACAGAGTAACTACCTTAGTAGTTACTTAGGATGCTAAGGCTAGTAAGTAGCGCTAGTATATAAAGGGATAACAGGAAGTTTAGATAAAGCCTTCTAGACTATTATATACTACTATAAAGAAATAAAGTTTATATCTTATCTACGTAACCTGTATCTGTAGTTTCTTGTATAGTAATATAGCTCCTCTGTCCTCTATATACTAATAGGTTAAGTATAACTCTCTAGAACAAAATAGTAACCTAACTAGGGGGCAATAGTATAGTATGTAGGGGAACTAATTGTTTAAAGATATAGATAATATAGCTATTCTTATGCTACAATACTCTTATAGACGCCTTAGGCATAAGTAACAAACAATAAAGATATAGATAATACAGCTATTCTTATGCTACAGCACTCTAATAGACGCCTTAGGCATAAGTAACAAATAGCAGCTATCTACAGGTCACTCTAGTAAGAACGCTAGTATTAATAGTAGGCATTATTTTAACCCTAAAAGAAACTATACCTCTAGAATTACTAGATAGCTATCTAGTAATATAAGATAGCTATTTCTATCTTAGGATTGTATAGATATACTAAACAATTCTTCTACTATACTATTAGCTAAATATATTATTAGCTAATAGAGTTCTAGCCTAGGGCTTATATGCCTAGGAATTAACGCTCTATAAGAGTATACAAAACTCTAAGAACTAAGAAAAAAAAAAATAAGAAGAAAGAAAAAGAAAAAGCACCCTAAGAACTAATACTATTGTTCTAGTAAGAAGTGCTTAACCTGTTGGTATGTAGAGGACAGAGGAGCTACATTGCTAGGCAAGAAACTACAGATACAGGTTACGCAGATAAGATATAAACTTTATTTCTTCATAGTAGTATATAATAGTCTAGGAGGCTTTATCTAAACTTCCTATTATCCCTTTATATACTAGCGCTACTTACCAGCCTTAGCATCCTAAGTAACTGCTAAGGCAGTTACTCTGTGTAAAGCACTGGTCTCTAAAAAGTGTCACACCCTAATTTACCTCTAACTCAGCTCCTTTACGTTTCTGTTCCTGCCTGTAACTTAGTTATAGCATTCTAAACTTCCCTGTATTCTAGCAGTATAAAGGCATAAGGAGAATTATCTGTAGATAGATAGTTTTTAAGTATTCTTTGTACAAGACCTATAGGAATAGAATTGTCTCTGTGTTACCTATCCTAGTGCTCCTATACACCTTGTAGCAGATACACACGCATTCTAGAGCTTTCTATTATCCTGTGTTGTTACATTATACTTAAAAACTTGTCCTAGCTAGTAACAGCCTCTAAATAATATTGCAAGTTTGTTTAGTTATTGTGTACCAAGCAGATTTAGACCCCTTTTAGTTACAAACTATACAGGTCCTAATTATTGTCTATCTAACAGTTAGGATTCTAGAGACCTCCTAATAACTAAAGCCTTTAGGTTTAGAACTTCCTGCAACTTACTGCTCTAGAATTACTTTAGAAAAGTTGCGTTAGATTACGCTAAGATAAAGACTTAGAGATTATTAATAACCTACCTAAATTAGATTACTACTAATGTTAGGTACTACTAACCCTGGTTTAAAGGAACCTATTAGATAATCTACTTAAGGACAGGCAACAGCGCCTGCTAAGGGATTAACTAACACCTAGACACTTAGCAAGAGCAATACTAAATTAGACTTAGAATAGGTAAATCTTTATAAGTTAGTTAACTAACTAAGGGCTGAAGTAGCCTAGCTTTAGGCCTAATCCCTTCCCTACAAAGATGTACCTGTGCCTACTACAGAGTCTCCCCTTGTTTAATCTTAGCAACCTCCCGAAAGGTTCTAGTCTAAGACCCTAGTCTACTACCCTAGGCTTAGTGAACGCACACTAGCTATTAACAAATTAAGTAATAGAAAAGACCCTACTTTTAGACAGTAGCAAGCCTTAATTTAGGACTAACTTAACATTAATTTAGATTACTATCCTATAGAACAAGCTTGTATAGCTCTGGTATAGGGATATACTTCTAGGCTTACTAAGGAATACCTTAAGCCCTAATACTTGTCTTGTAAAACAGACCAGTTCTAGAGCGTAGAGGAAATAATAACGCTTCTCTACTCCTACTTTATTACAGGGAATAAGAGAGCTAAAAGTTAGGCTGTTTTTAATTAACTCTAAATAGGAAAAGATAACACGTTTCTACTTTTTAAAGCGCGCTTCCTAAGTGCTGCTATCTAGGGACAAGTACCTAAGTTAGAATAGTTTTACTACATGTAGACAAAGGTTACCTCTGCCCTCTAAAGTCCTAACCTAGGATTTAAGAGGTAGTAGGATAACTTGTTTGAACTTATAGTAGAGCATCTTACAGCGTATAACATAGAAAGAAAACAATATCCTGGTTATGCCCTACCTAATACCTTACCACCTTAGACCTAACCCTAAACTATTAACAATTAGCATTAGACTAACAACCTACCTCTAAATCAGCCTACACCTGGCATTTAGAAACCTCCTATATCTACTCCTACTCTAGCACCTAGGACTACACTGTCCTAAGCCACACCTGTAAGAGAGCTAACCCTAGGCAACTGCTACAACTGTGGCAAGACAGGTTACTTTGCAAAAGATTGCCCTAGTCCCTAGGTACAAGAAATCTAAGTAGATACAGAGGAATATGTTAACGCTAAAGAAGATTTTAAAGAGGAACTAATACCTAAGGGAAACAGCCCTGCCTAGGAGGACAACTTTACCTAGGCCTAAACTAATATAACCTATCTAACCTCTCTTTATCTTATTTGTTTAGTAGCCCCTATTTCCTTGCTTCTTCTATTCTATTAAACTAAGGGCTAGGCGTACAACTTAACTCCTTAGTTAACACTAGTGCCTAAGGATTTTTATTTTTAAATTCTAATATTACTACTTTAGTGTCTGCTGCACTTAGGACTCCTATCTAAAGGTTGCCCTTTAAGGTCTAAGTTAAAGGATTCTAGGATTAGATTACAACCCTAGTAAACTAGTATATTTAGTTGTACTTAACTATTAATAAGCGTAAGATACGTAACTGCCCCTTTGTTATTGTTAATCTAGGATCCTAGGAATGCATTATTAGAATTAAATAGTTAAAACGTTTTAAACTCTAACTTAATATAGAGCAATCTTAGCTTATATAGCTAGTAAGGTACCCTAGGTTGTACGACCCTGCCCCTCTATTAATAATAACCCTATATTAACCTTTGCTACAAGCCTACGTCCTACAAGACGTACAACAAAGGGACAACCTATAGGAAGCTACAGAGTACTAACGTTGCTAAAGTCTAAATCACTTAATATATTGTATAAGAGGTGTTATTTAATTGCTAAAATGCTGTTCCTTACTAACAATCCTAACCTAAAAGCCTCTAACTTGCTACCTCCTAGGGAGGCGCGCATTTCCTTACTTTTATTAAATGCTTTTTACTTTTCTATAAAAAAACTACAGAATAAATTTTTACTACTAGTCTATACAAGATTAATTGCGTTATTAACTACTGTTGTACCTAAGACAACCCTAAGAACGCTTAGCTGCTTAACAAATAATTGCTAGATAAACATGTTTAACATACTAATGTGTTTAGCAAAACAGAAGCTAAAACCCTTCTAGAATACTGCCCCTACAACTACAAAATTATATTAGAGGGCTAATTGCTAAATTCCTACTTGCCCTTATATAAACAAAATCTTAAGGAACTTAAAGCTACTAAAAAGTTTGTGTAAGACTAACTACAGTATAGCTAGATTAAACACAGTTAGAGCCCCTTTGCGTCGCCTATACTCTATGTTTAAAAACCAAACAGGAATTTGCGTATTTGTGTTAACTATTGTAAACTTAACACTCTTACAAGAAAGGACTCCTATCTAATACTATGCATAGACAAATTGTTAGCACAACTGTCTAAGGCTAAGGTATTTACTAAATTTGATATCTAGAATGCCTTTAATTAAATTTGTATAGATCCTGCCTCTAAGGAGTACACTACGTTCTGTACACGTTATAGTAGTTATAAGTGCAAGGTTCTACCCTTTAGGCTATGTAATAGACCAGCTACTTATTAATAATATATAAATAATGTTCTTATTAAATATCTAGACAACTTCTGTATTGCATATCTAGATAACATCCTTATCTACTCTAAAGACCTTGTAACCTACAAACAACATGTTAAGCTAGTACTTAATTAACTCTATATTGCTAGATTATAAGTAGACATTAAGAAGAGCAAGTTCCACGTTACCTGTACTAAGTACTTAGGTTACATCCTAACTAACAAAGGAATTAAAGTGGACTCTGAGAAGGTACAAGCCCTTAGGAACTAGATCCCTCCTACTACTATTACTGGTGTGAAAGCGTTCCTAGGCTTTACTAGGTTTTACTAACAATTTGTACCTAAATTCTCTTGCGTGGCTAAGCCCCTTATCGCCTTATAAAGCCTAGCAAATCTATTTAAATAGACTGCTTAATGCTAATCTAGTTTTAAAAACCTAAAGGAAGCCTTGTTATCTATCCTAACTCTATGCTATTTTAATCCTAACTACAATACAAAGATTAAAACTAACGCCTCTAATAGAGTTATCGCTAGGGTTTTGTCACAGCAGCACCCTAATAATAAGTAGTACCCTGTAGCATTCTACAGCCAAGTACTCTCTAGAGCTAAACTTAATTAGGAAATACATAATAAGGAGTTGTTTGCGATTTTACAAGCCTTTAATAAGTAGAGAGCTAAACTTACCTTAGTTACAAAACAGATCTAAGTCTACTCTAATTATTAATCCCTAGAGTACTTTATAACAACTAAAATCTTAAATGCTTAATAAGCATAATAGGCAGAAGCTCTAGCTCTGTTTAACTTTAAGATTAAATACACGCTAGGCAAGAACAATAAGCATACTAATATCCTAAGTTGCTAAGAACAGGATCTTGCAAATCTAAAGTCTGCTTAAGAAGACAATTAGTCCTAAGTCCTACTAGGTCCACAGCAGTTACACAACTAGATTAATTCTAATTTAGCTCAGACATATCTAGCTAAGACTAACCTAGTTGTAGCCACTATCTGCTTAGTACAGCCTATTATAAAACTAGATTCTGTAGAACTAATTAAGGCGTTAATACAAGAAAACTAGAAATCTTTTAGACAAGAACAACTGTCGTTGCTATCTCTGTATTAGATCTAAAACAGACTCCTTCTCTACTATAATTAACTCTGTGTCCCTACTAACTTAACTCTATGCACACGCCTAATTAAGGAAGCCTATAACTAACTATTAACTGCTTACCCTAGTGCTAAGAAGACCTACTAACTGTTATTACAACAGTATTACTAGAAAGGTATAAGTGCTACATGTAAAAGATATGTCTGAAACTGCATCCTATGTCGCTAAGGCTATCTAAGACAGACCTAACTCTGTAGGTACTTGCATCCCTTACTAATACCTAACAAACTAATGCAACATTTGTGTATTAATTTTAAGGATTTTCCTAAGGACAAAGCTAGGTATAACTAGATTATAGTTATTATTAATCGCCTAACCAAATAAGCTATCACAATCCTATGCTATAAAACAATTACAGCACGCAGGATAGCAAACTTGTTTATATAATAGGTGTATTAGTTTAGACACACCCCTAAGTTAATAGTAAGCAATAGGGGCCCCTAGTTTATCTCTACTTTCTAGACAGAATTCTGTTAAATTATAGGTGTGAAAGTTAAGCTATCTACTGCCTATTACAAGGAAACTAATAGTTAAACAGAGATTATAAACAAGTATATAGACTAACAGCTCCGTCCCTTCGTCTTGTACTATTAGGATAACTAGTCTAAACTCCTACTAATTATAGATTATGCCTAACTTACTCTGCTACATTCCTTAATTAGAATATTACCTTACTAAGTAATTTATAGTAGCTAACCTAAATAGAGCTAGAGTTAGAAAGGAGCTAATACAGCAGTAACCTCTATAGAACAACTTAACTACAAGGAGGCCTTAGCATTAGCAACCTGTATGCACAACGCCTAGAAGGTAGCTAAGGAGAATATAGAGAAAGCCTAAGACTGCATGCGCTCTGCAGTTAACGCTTATTACAACCTAGTTAACTAGACTATAGGTAACAAAGTGTACCTTTCTACTAAAAACTTAACAAGTAAGCAACTAAGCTAAAAGCTATCTAACAAGTAGGAAGGTCCCTTTAAGGTCCTAGAACAGGTTAGTTACTTATATTGCTTGAAACTTCCCCTAGTTTAAAAATACATAACGTATTTGCACCTAACGTTCTGTGTAAGGATCTAGATAACCTGTTGCCTAGTTAGGAAGCTCTAAAACCTGCAGGTATTCCTATTTAAGGAGTAGAGGAATAGGAGGTCTAAGAAATCCTAGCTAGTAGGTTGGTCTGCTGTAGTCTTAAGTACTGTGTAAGCTAGGTCAGCTATAACCTAGACCTAACTTAGTATCCTACAAAAACTTTACAGGAGCACCCTATAAGCTAAAGGCGTATTACAACAAGTACCTAGAGCAGCCTAGTCTACTAAAGGCATTAAACAAATAGATTACAGCATAGGAAGAAGGTTAAGAATTGTAGGGCGAATAAAGATATTATAATTTAGAAAAGGACAAAGGAAATCTATTAACTCTAAAACGCCTCTAACTGCGTTTATACAATAGATAATAATAAAAGAAATCCTCCTTACTGTATAGCTAGAGAAACCCTTTCTTTTTTAAGGGTTCTTAATGTTACTTATCTCCTCAGAGCTACTGTTGTTGGTTTTATCCAACAACCTAGGAGCACCCTTTTTTTTAGGTGCTGGAAGCGGAGCTAGCTTTACTAACTTACCTCTAACTCTAGAGCTACAAAGGGCTATTTCCTATTGCAGCTTAATGACCTCCCTAGTTAACACTAACAAACCCTCTACTATCTCCTCTATTACCTAGCCCTGCGCTGTACTAGCGTAGTACTAATGCAGCAACACGTTATTAGCGGTGACTTCCTTAAGCTGCGCAGTCGCTACCTGCACCACACTCGCTAGAGCTATCGCCAATGCCATAAGGCTACGCCATGCCTCTAGTGCTGCCTCTGTTACCTCCTCCGCCGCCTCTCCTGCTGCCTTACCCCTAGATTCCTCCTCCTACATAACAAGGTTGTTATAAAAAGTAGTATACTCAGGACTAACGTAAATTAGAACCTATAACTATTAGTATTAGTTAGAGAGCAGGAGTAAAGAAAAGTCTAGTTACTAGATAACACTTCTTATTTTAAAGTGTGTAATAAGCACACTTTAACAATAACGCCTTATCAAAGGCGTAGTCTACCTTCCTCCCCCTTACAAAGGCCTAAATTAAACAAAGGCAGATAACCTAATAGGCTACCGCAAGAGCTCTAGGCAGGACTAGTATCAGCATAGTAATTAATTAACAAACCTAGGAGCATTAGCATAGGAACAATTAAAAGAGCGTAGGGATACTTACAGCAAGAAATAGTGTCTATTAGAGTTAGGAAAGGTGTAGAGATTAATTGTTTATATACCTACGCAACGCGTCCTAGAAATTAGATATAACAACAATAGTAAACCTGTTTCCCTCTAATTAAGTCACAATACAGCTTGTTGTCACGTCAGATTTAGGCAGCAGAGTCAACAAACAAAAAAAAAAAAAAAAAAGTTATCTTTACTTTAGATGAAAACAACAACAAAATACTAAAATAACAACCTAAATTAACTAAAAAAACCTAGAACAGACGCTGAATTAACGCACTAACGCTACAGAACAACAACTGTTATTACTTACGCATATCTAGGACAATCTGCCTACACAGGAGGGGGTAGTGTAAAGCACTAGTCTCTAAAAAGTGTTACACCCTAATTTACCTCTAACTTAGCTCCTTTACGTTTCTGTTCCTGCCTGTAACTTAGTTATAGCATTCTGAACTTCCCTGTATTCTAGCAGTATAAAGGCACGAGGAGAATTATCTGTAGATAGATAGTTTTTAAGTATTCTTTGTACAAGACCTATAGGAATAGAATTGTCTCTGTGTTACCTATCCTAGTGCTCCTATACACCTCGTAGCAGATACACACGCATTCTAGAGCTTTCTATCATCCTGTGTTGTTACACTCTGTGCACTAGCACAAACCTCCCCTACCTTAATAGCACGGCCCCCTTGTGCTTACAGAGGAGAGGCTAGTAAGTAAAGTGTTACATAGGAAAATAAGCAAGAGTAGAGTGTTAAATTAAAAGAGAAAAGGAATAAATAAAAGAAACAAACAAAAGAAACAACTTCCTCTACTCCTTTATCTGTCCCTTGCCCTTATCCTTCTTTAGTTAACTACTTAACTAGGTAGTTAACTAAGCAATAACATCTTAGCGAGTAGAATAAGTGTTATATCAGCTAACAGCAGCAGTTCCTGCTAAACTAGATAATCTAGCAACAACTATTAACCTTATTGCCTTTAAGGTCTTTAGAGTTAGTAATAGATAGTGCTTATCTAATAATAAACTAGCGTCTACCCTAGCTACATCCTATCTAGTTAGAGAGTTAGGTTGCATATTTATCTTAGAGAACATCTTAGACAGTGCTAAATCCCTGCTATGTTCTCTATCCTACTTTTTAGCACTATCTAAGAACTTAGCTAGATGTAATAATCCTATAAAATACAACTAGTTAGGGATATCTAAGTTAATATCCTCCTTGTATGCTCTTATCTTAGCTGTCTTAACCTATTCCTAGTGCTTCTTAACTATAGAAATGTTACTAGCACAAGTCTATTATATATAAGCTAGTAACTGCTTTAAATCTATTTAGTTTAGTATTTTGTCTATTTTGTCTAGCATAGGGACTAAGTTATAGCGAGCCTAGCAGTAAATTGCTTTTAAGATCTATAACGTAAACTCTAGTGGAATATCCCTAGGAAAGGCATACAGCACTCCTCTGTATTAGTTAGCATGTCTAGAAGGAGATAATAGACCTGCTTGCAGTGCCTAGTAAGATACAGCAATTTCTGCATAGCTACCTATCTCTAGAATCTCTATAGTGCTGTAGTCTTCTGTTACTAGCACAAACTAAGGAAGAGTAGTGCGTTGCTATTTTGTAGCTAGTCTAGTAGATCTATAAGGGAGCAGCAGGTTAGAGATTTGTACTTGCCCTACCTTATATAGATACTTCTTCTATTTACAGCTAAGCTTGTCTTTAATTTCCTTTAGGTAGTCCTAGTTATCCTTCTAACCCTTAATGTATCTATTCCTCTTATCTATACCCCTCTTCTATTGCTATTTAAGGTATTTGCCTATATAGTTATAGAACCTAGCAAGAGCAATAGTGTAGTTCTCCTTATCTTTGTTATTAAAAGACACTAAGCCTTAGATTATTTATACACCCCTGCTATTTACGTAAGCATTAGCTAGGTTAAGGTCTACGTGTTTAAACGCTGTTTAGTTACTAGGGCTAGTGTACTTTGTATAGTAGGGGTAAGAGATAAGGTTAGTCTAGCAACAAAGTAAGATATATAGAAGCTAGTAACCTACATCCCCTTAAATAAGTTGCTAGACTACTAAGTAGTACATTATTCTACACTATCTAAGGTTACTATATCTATTAATAGTATAGGTATGCTAGTTATACATGTTAAAGCAATTATTTATAATTTCCTAATGCTCTTTATCTCTAAACCCCTCTTAGAAGCAGTTAGCTATAACAGTTCCTTCTACCTTAAACGTGTTTACTATTTGTTGTAGAAAGAGAGTAGGATGTCTATTAATAAACGCGTCCTAGTCTACCTTAAGACTAGTGCTGTTTAGTTAATAGTAGTAGGATTAAAGGCTGTTAAGAGTGCCTAGGCCTCTAAGGTAATTCTAGAACAGTATGCAGGTTTGTAAGTTGCTGTGCTACATTCCCTATTTGTAAGGGTATAGGTACAGTATTATAAGCATGTTAACAGCAGTATACCTTAGCATTAATTAGACTAGAAGGCCTAGTTGTCTAGTAATATATTTTAAGTAAGAGAAGTATACCCTATGTTTACTAACCTTATAGTAAGCTATTATAGAACCCTTTATCCTTTAGTTCTTAGGTTCTAATTTAATATAACACTCTTAGACCTGTATATAGAGCAGCTTTATCTTATCTGCATCCTTAAGAGTTCCTCTACTATGCTTTTTACACAGTATAACAAGAGCTAACTTAGGGTTTGCACATAGACAGCTCTTAGAGCCTTTAACCTCCTGTATAGCCTTAGGACTAATAGACTTGTCCTCTTAAGCAGATTAAGCTTTATTATTAGTAGGGAAGACAGCTCTCTTACTACTAACATCCTTAAGAGAGCAGAATCTAGTACTACAAATAGTTAATTGCTCCTAGTATTATTTATTGTTAGGGACAGCTGTTACATTAGTAATAGAGATAGTTCCTTCTCTATAACAAACAAGTTTGCTAGCTACTTCTTCCTACTAGCGTGTGTGTCTAACTCTAAGCTCTAAGGCTAACCTGTTAACCTCTCTAGAGTTAAGGTTAGTAAGTAAGTTGTCCTCTTCCTCTTAGGTACTCTTAAGGGTCCCTCTACTAGTTGTTCTAGTGTTTTAAATGTGAGTGGTAACACCTAATTGCACTCTTATTAGTCTTAATAGAGTAAGGGAGGACCCTTCTAGTAGTTAGCTGGAGCTGCCAGCAGTTTGCACTGCAGATGCCCCTTCTGCTAGTATTAATGCTCGCCCTAGTCCTAGGCTTAGGCTAATTATCCTAAGTCTAGAAGGTGTATCTCTAAAGATAGAGTTAATAGGTAGAAGCATTCTGTTGCTGTATTTTATAAGCCTACTAGCTATAGTCTACTCCTATGTTATTTATTCTATAACTAGATAGTAAGTTAGTTTTCCTTCTAAGTTAAATATTCTTGCTAGGGGTATAGTCTTCTAGTGCTAAAGAGCATCTTGCTAGAACTTTTGTTAGCTGTTACTACTATCTATAAGGTAAACTGTGTATTTCTTTGTATTAGTGTATAGGTTAGGTAAATCTAAAATGCTTCTAAGGAGATTAAGGAGAGAGTAGCTGTTGTTTTTAGAGTTACCTATAAAGGACTAAATGTCTTGTTTAAACAGCTATATTCCCTTGTAAGCTATGCCCTAGTCTAAGGAGTTAATGTACTTATCTTACTTGCAATAGGGTGTGTAAAGTCTTTAGTACATAGCAGAGTTAATAAACTTAGCTAGGTATATAGTACCTAGTCTTGCTGTGCAGTATGCAATGTTAGTTAAGCAACTATGCTCTATGCTAGAGGCAGGGCTGTAAGGCGCAATAATATTGCTTATAAGTGTCTTTCCTCTAGGCAGTAATTTAATACGTGTTAACGCGCTACTTAACTCCTATATTCTCTTTTAGTTATAGTTTGTAGCTGTAGTAATAGTAGGGTATTTGCTCTTAAACTATGTAGCCTCTCTATATTATGTAATTAGGTTTAGTGTCTGTTCTATAACTAATAATATAAGGTGTATTATTATAGCAGCTTTGTTAAACTCTAATATAGCAGCTGCTATCTAAGAGTCTAGTGCGTGTCTTTGTTAAACTAGGTTGCCCTAGGTTAGCTATGTAATAAACTTGCCTGTTAAGATGTTGTTAAGGTATAGCATACTAATACTATAGACAGACGTTATGTTATTAGAGGTAATAGCTTAAAGAGCAGCTGGCTATAACATATAGGCAGAGCCTAGTTACTCTTAGCTAGCTATTACTAGGGCTTAGGAGTCTAAGGCTATAGTATAAGTATAGTAACAGAGCTAGGTTGCTTAATTAAATTAAATTTTTAAGTTTTATTATGTGTAGTAGGGTAAAGGAGTAACAGAGTAGTAGAGTAAAAGTAGCAAGCTATTACTTGTAGCTATATTAAGCATCTGTTCTTCTTACTGCTATTTTGCTACTTAATTGTAGTAGGATTGCAGTAGTAGGGTAAAGTTTGCGCTAGTGTTTCTTGCTTAACAGCTACGCAGCTAATAGGAAGCTGTTAGGTGTAACTTACTAGCTTCTAGTTAGTTAGATTTTTTACTAGCACTGCTGCTTGTTCTTTAATAGCTATATAGGCGAACTCTAGGGTTTTACTATTTCCCTACCTTATTAGTTGTCTTATTAAGACATTTTTATAGTTAGAGACTAAGTCTCCTCTCCCCCTGCTTTGTTAAGCTAAGCAATGCAGTGCTTAGCTTATGTTAGAGTCTCTACTAGAGTTACTGTTGTATTATTTATATTACGCCTTCTTATATGTTGTAAGTTTCCTTAGTTGTATTATAACCTCTTAGTAACTACTAATAGTGTAGTCTAGTACAGAGATATTATCTTTCCTAACATCTCTAACTAGGTCTATGTACAATCTGTTCTAGGCTTCCTTATCCTAGATCTTAATTAGACCTACGTGCTCCTCTGCAATATCTTCTAGTTATTGTTTAATAAATCTCTTAAGTCTCTAGCCTAGAACAGTGTAAGGCATCTTAGATCTATCTAAGTCTTCTAGTAGGAAGGTGCTGCGTTCTATTGCTGTTTTCTCTTCTAAGACTTTGTATAGTCTAAGCTACCTACAAGCAAGCTTTCTATCTCTTAATATATTAATCTCCCTAACTAAATCCTATAATATAACTAGGTTACTAGTACTAATACTTTCTTTCCTAATTTCCTAATTGTTGTCCTAGTATTCTTTCTTAGATGCTCGCAGTTATTTAGTAACACTAATAGCGTTCTTTAGAAACTAGTCCTAGAGGTCTAATTACATAGCATAGATTGCTAGTAACTAAGACCTATCTAAAACCTACTGGTACAGCAATGTCTGCTAGATAGGAATTGCTAAATCTGTAGGTAGAACTAGGTTCTGTCTAGTAACTAATTGTTGCACAACTAAGCGCGTGGAGTTACATACGCAGCTCGTTTTCTAACAGAGCGTGCTAATTTGGTTAAGCCGCTCTACCCTAGCAACGCTAGTTCCAAGCAGCCCTAATACTAGCTAAACGCTTGTTAAGCGAGATTACGTAACCTACATATTTTATTTATATTTAAGCAACACGTTCTACATAGAAAAATAGACACTAATTAAATTAATTAATTACTTAAGTATAGTCCTGTAAGCTCTGTTATAGTTATAAGCCTAGCTTCCTAAGCATAGTAGATCTCCCTACGCACTTAGCAAACAAGCTTGTTAGACTTAGCTTAACTACTCTAATTACCTAATTATCTTTCTATCCCCTACTAAACGCTACTATAGGCAAGCTTGTTAACTACAATAAGCAAGCTCTCTTAGGTGTCCCTACAGGACCCTATTAGCTTAAAACAAGATCTAATTAGCCTAATTAGTATATCTAACTTACGTAGCACGCTAAGCTTTGTAACGTATAGGATATAGTAGATCTAGACGCTAAAGACGCCCTAGGCATGCACAAAGGAGCGCCTAAACTACCTATTATAGGCTTGCTCCCTACTTAACTACTAGCTTAATCTACCTAAAGCTAGAGCACCTAACCTAATAAGCCTCTAATAGGCTAAACAAGCGTTAAGAACTATAACAAGGAGCTCCTTAGATATAAGATTAGAGCAAGCAAGTAGGCTGCTAAGGCAGAGCGCCTTTAGAAGATCTAGAACTAGGTTAACACAATAGTATTGCTATTAATCCTCTTACTAGTAATAGTAAAGCTTGTTACTAATAACACTACAACGCTGCAATTGCTTGTGCGAGCACTAAAAGAGGAGCTTACTCTAACAGATGTTAGTGTTAAAGTTATACTTTAAGCAAAGCTCGTAAGCACTAATTCTATTAGTTCTTAGGGATAAGTAATAGTTCTGGAACAGTAAGGGTAGACGCCTAGGTAAAACACCTAATAATAGCTAGGGTAATAATAAGTAGTATAGAGGGACTATCTAGCTTAAAGGTTAGGTTAAGATTCTAAAGACAAACTTAATTAACAAGGTTAAACACAAACTATAAGGGTTGTGTTCCTATTAACTATATACTTAAGTTGTCCTATACTATCTTATAGTTTCTTACAAAGTCCTATAGGGGGCCTTATAAGAACTGTAGGACCTCTATAGGAATTGTAGGACATTACGTAACTCTGTCTTATAGTCTTAGCTTAGACCTATGTGTAAGACATTGTAAGACATTACGTAACAGCTAAGCGTTGCGCTAATCCTAGTTATATTATTATAATAAAGGTCTGTCTTACAGTCCTCTTCTTAGGATTGTAATACTATCCCTCTTCCCTACAATTTATGTCCTTATAAATTAATTAATAGTCTCTTAAAGTACCTAAGCCTAACACACAATAGGAACCTAAATAAACAATACTAGATATCTAGCTATAGTCGCCTGCAAGTACTGCGCAAAGAAGAGTGTGCCTTATAAGATATTGTTGTTACACAGAAAGTGTAGTAACTGCAAATACAATAGCATAAAGAAATGTAAGCTAGTAGATCTCCCTGTTCTAGACTTTACTAAGATTAACAACAAAATGTTGCAGCTAGAACAAATAGAAGATAAAGCTGCTAAGGCTAAGGAAGCAGCAATAGCTGCTCTTTAGGTAGCGCGCGCGAAGTTAGGTTGCGTGCAAAAGTAGAAGAAGTTCCTAAAGTGTTATAAACAGCAATAGTTTAACGTAAGTTCTTAATTTGTTAAAGATATTAAGCACTTAGAGCAATAGGAGGGATTACTTAATAATGTTACTGTGCTTAAGAACAGGTTAATGCCTAGGTCTCTTACATTAGACTAGGCGACGCATCCTCTGCCCTTAGATCCTAATGCTGCTAATACTAGCGTAACAACTGTTGGCAGTGCGTAAGATTTGTAAGTAGTTCCTATATATTTTCTAAGTTAGGGTATCCTAACTACTTAACTAGGTATTTTTGCTAATTACTGTTCCCCTTATATGTTACTATTTTTTTAACTTCCTATTTATCCTAGCTGTCTGCCTAGTAGTAAAAGTCTTTCTAGATTAGAGTTCTAGAGTTAGCTGGTTCTAACAAGCTTATGTAGAACACTAGATGGATTTTTGCATCCTTTAGCAGATTAAGTCTATAGTTTACTAAGCTTATCTGTTTAGAAATAAAAAATAGTCTAACCTTAACTTTGTCTAGTTTTTTTGTAGGTCTTTGCGTTTAAAGATTTTTAGTAAGGAGATAGACTTTATCCCCTCTTTTAGCTAAGGTGCTGTTTTTTGTTTCTAGTTAATATAAGAAATTGCTTATTCTTAAGCTTAGCTGATGTTTTCTAGCAATTTCTAATGTACTTCCTTTAGTTTTGCTACTAAGGCAATTGCTAATTTAGTCTAAATAGTTATATCTAAACTTCTAGTAAAGAGATTTAGGTGTCTTCTGTAATTTGCAAAGAATAGCGTTGTGCCTATTGCTTCTAATAGTTTATTATTGTACGCAACCTAAGCTATAGGTAATAGTAAAACCTAGTTGTTTTGTTGCTAGTTGCTATAAATCTATAGGTATGTTTCTATAGTCTAATTTGTTCTTTTAGTCTGTCTGTCTGTCTGCAGATAATAGGCTGTTAAAAGCTTCTTCTTAGTACTAATAGCTGCTAAGAGTGTAGTCTAATAATTTAACGTAAAGAGCTTGTCTTAATTACTAATAATTAATTTAGGTATGCTGTAGTGTTAGATAACCTAGTCTAGGAACACTTGTGCGAGTTGCTCTGCAGTGTAGCTATAACAAAATAGTATTATCTTAGCAGCTTTTGTAAATCTGTCTACTACAACAAAGATTAAGTTATAGGCGTAGTTAGTAACAGGGTCCTTAGAGATTAGTAATTAGGTAATAAAATCTATTGTAATGTTTGTCTAGGGCGCTGTAGGCAGTTCTATAGCCTGCGCTTCTCTATACTTAGCGTGTGTGCTATGCTTATTCTATTAGCACTATACATAGTTCTTAATAAACTTAGTAACCTTATCTTTTATATTACTAAACTTGTAATATTATTTAATAAGTTCTATTGTACACGTTACTCTAGGGTGTCTGTATAGCAGGTTGTTATAGTAACTAGCTATTATTTCTTCTTAAAGTTCCTCTAGTACTTGCGATAGGATGCGTTGTTCCTGCTAAACTTATATTATATTGTTAAGTTATTACAATAGTCCTAGAGATCTATTATTGTTAACTCCTAACACTGCAAACTAGTTTATTATTTTTTTTTCTATAAGATTGTGTTGTTGGCTAAGTACGTTAGCTCTACTATTGTCTTTGCCTAGTGTATACAATATCTTAAATTTGTATTGTCCTAGCATTTCTAACTAGCGTACTTGTTGTTAATTTAGGACCTTAGTAGTAGTAAAGTATACTAGGTTCTTGTAGTTAGTGTAGATAGTAAGTTCTAAGCAACTCTCTGCATACGCTCTCTAATGTTCTAGGGCTAATACAATTGTAAGCAGTTCCTTGTTGTAAACGTTGTATTGTTCCTCTAGTCCTAAGAACTTACGTAAGTAGTACGCAATAGGGTGCTATAGTCTATCCTTTTCTTATATAATACATGCGCCTAATGCAAGATCTAAGGTATTAGTCTCTATGCGCATTAGTTTACTACTAGTAAACGTAATTAACGTAGGTAGTGTAATACAGGCTTACTTAAGTGCCTTAAATACATTATCTTATTCCCTTCCCTACTTAAATAGCGTGTCCTTCTGCGTAAGCTTTATTAGCAGAATTGTAATCTTAGAGTAGTCCTTAATAAAGCGTTAGTTAAAGTTAATAAATCCTAAGAATTCCTAGATCTGTTTAACTGTCTTTAGTGTTAGCTATAATTTAACTACTTCTACCTTTATTAGACTAATCTTAACTCTATATTATCCTATAATATACCCTAAGAACTTAACTTCTTTTTTAGTGCTAGTTGCACTTTTTAGGTCTTAGTTGTAGATCTACTCTTCTTAGGCATTCTAGCACTTTAGTTACGTGTTAAACGTGCTCTTCTAGTGTCTTTAAGTACACTAGGATGTTATCTAAATATGCTACTACTATCCTATTAAGGTGTGCCCTAAGAACGTTGTTAACTAACTCCTAGCATGTAGCTAGTGCGTTTGTTAGACTAAACAGTATTATAAGGTACTTGTATAGTCTATATCTTATTCTAAAGGCTGTCTTCTATTCTTCTCCTTCCTTTATATAGATAAGGTTATACGCTCCTCTTAAGTCTAACGTAGTAAAGTATTAAGCTTCTGCTAGCTAATCCTACAACTCTATAATGTTTAGGAGAGAGTAGCAGTTTTTAATAGTAATATTATTAAGCTTCCTAAAGTTAATGCAAGGTTGTAGCTTGCTATCCTTCTTTAGAACAAATATAATAGGGTACCCTACAGGTAATTCTAATTGTCTAATAAATCCCTTTTTAAGGTTCTCCTAAATGTACTTGTGCAGTACTTTAAGTTCCTTCTCTAATAACTAATATAGCCTCTTAAAAGTTAGGTTCTTTCCTTTCTAGAGCTTAATCTTATAATCCTAGGGCTTGTGCTTTAGTAGGGCTTTTGCTGTAAGCTCTTCTTTAAACATCCTAGTGTACTGTCTATATATATCTAGGATAGCAGGAGGTGCACTGTTCTTATCCTCCTTAACTCTTACTTAGGGACCTATAGGGCATTTAGCGTCTATAGAGTTAACTGCTCTAACTTAGCGCGTCTTATTTGTTAAAGAGATATTATTAATCTCCTTCTTATCTACTAGCTGCAGCGTGCGCTGCGTAGGCTGTAATACCTTATTACTATAGGTATATTGCTTTAACAAAAGCTATTCCTTCTTCTAGTTAATCTCTAGGTTATGCTTTTATAACTAGGTAGCCCTAATATAACATTGTGCGTAGCTATTACAAAGACGTCTAAGGTTACTTCCTTATAGTGTCTATAGATGCTAAGTAGGATATTAGTTACTTTGTGTGTAATTTCTAATTCCTCTAGCATAGGTTCTCTATTAGCTACTTAGAGCAGATAGGGTTTATCCTTGCGTTGCATACGTAGTCTAGCTAGTACTACTACCTGCAAAGAGATGTAACTTAACTATGCTCCTAAGTCTAAGAGTGCCTGTATCTTTACTCTACCTATTATTATAGGGAGTTTTATTAGTTAGTAATTAGTCCTAATCTAATTAATAGATTGATCCCTAGCGCTCTTAAGCGCTATCCTAAAAAAGGATTAGTCTATCCTCTAAACCTATTAGCCTGCTTTACTCCTTTGTAAGTTATGCAGCTAGGGTTAAGGTAGTGTTGCTATATCTAATTTATGCAGGTCCTATTAATTGTTATTTGTTAGGCTCCTTTAGCTAACAACAAGCTATTTCTAGGAAAATAGTAGTTAACGTGTTTGTTAATAAGGTGCATCTTGTAGGTGTTGTTTTTGTAATATATCTAGGTTTTCTTACATAGCTTCTTCTACTTAGGAAAGAATACGCTTCCTATTTTTTCTAATAGATAGATAGTATATCTATTATTATAATACGTAGTAAACAATAGTACTCTATAGTGTAGATTTCTTAGATCTATGTTATACTGTAGTGTGCAAAACCTATCTATACAGTGTAGGTTTTCCTTAAATAACTATTATTTGTGCTAGCGTAGGAATTCCTAGTAGTCTTTAATAGGTGTTGCAAAGTATTGTTCTTAATACTTATAGTAAGCCTTGTTGCACTAGTTCTCTAGTTCCTTGTTATCTTCTGTGCTAGGAATAACAAGATCTTAGCACATTTATGCGTATACGTTATCTAGCGTAGGTTATAGGTTCTAGTAGTTAAAGCTAGCTTATTGTGCGTTCCTACGTTTCTTACAGCGTGTTTATTATTCCTTAGGTAAATCTTGTTTAAAGATCTTAGTGTTGTTTATTATTGTAAGGCTATCCTAACGTTACTTAGCTATCTAGTTAAGGTTATTCTCCTAACTCTTAACTTTACTATCTGTTACTATTTGTTAATATAGTATAGGTGCGCGTAATTAGCGCTTATAACAAGACTTAATATAGTCCTTATCCTTAGAACTAGACTCTAGGTCTTCTATAAGTTATCTTATATCCTTAGTAATAATTTCCTATTTACTAGTATTAGTATCCTTAGCAGGCCTGCTAGTAAGCACGTTAAGCTGTCTAAAGACCTTATTCTTCTAATAACAGTTGCGCGCAAAGTAGCCTAGTTTGCTACAGTTATAGTAGTCCTTTAACTTGCTACTATTATTATACTTTCCTTTTTTCTTGTTGTTCTAGCAAGCTAGAGGGGCTCCTAGTCCTTTGTTTAGGTTAGAGAGATCTATAGCTGTAGGGCTATAGTAACTACTGCGTGTGTTATTATAGATGCGTTATCCTAAGTTAGGGCAATATTAGTTTCTATAGTTAATATTATTATGCTATTAATTGCGTAGTGCAGTAGGTTTAACGTTTATAACCTATACCTGCAGATTGTCTCTTAGTTCCTATTGCAACTTGTAGATTTTAACATTAATTTTAATTAACGTGTTAATAAGGTTATTAAGGGTGTTAGTGCTTGCGCCTATGCGCATAAGTTCTTTCTTAATTCTTAGTTTAAGACCTTGCTTAAACATTGTTATTAACGCAGTATTATCCTAGTTAGTGTTAGTAGCTAATTGTTAGAATTTAGCAGCGTAGTTAGTAGCTAACTTAACTTATTAGATACGTTAGATTTTGCGTTATATAATAGTAGGCTTATTAGATACGCTAAACACTAGCTTAATCTTAAGTTTAAATTAGTTAAAGTTGCTAATCTATTTATCTACTTTATCTAGGGCGTTGCCTGTGTTGTACTATTAGATAAAGAGCTTAATCTACTTAAATGTGTTACTTCGCATGTAGCTAGCTACTAGAGTAACTTGCTTGTTCTTAGGTACTTTCTCTCCTTAGAAGAGGAAGAAGAGGTCCTATTACATAAGCTAGTTGTTAAGCTTGCTACAATCTCTATAATAGATATTAGGTTTGTTAACGTTTATAACGCTAGACCCTATAGTGCTAATGTTATTTATGTCTATGTCTCTAACACCTAAGTTGCTTAGGGTAGCACGTGTTCCTAAGGTATTACTTATCTTAGGGGTATTTAAAATGTTAAAGTTGTACTTTAAGCAAAGCTTGTAAGCACTAATTCTATTAGTTCTTAGAGATAAGTAATAGTTCTAGAACAGTAAGGGTAGACGCCTAGGTGAAACACCTAACAACAGCTAGGGTAATAATAAGTAGTATAGAGGGGACTATCTAGCTTAAAGGTTAGGTTAAGATTCTAAAGATAAACTTAATTAATAAGGTTAAACATAAACTATAAGGGTTATATTCCTATTAACTATATACTTAAGTTATCCTATACTGTCTTATAGTTTCTTACAAAGTCCTATAGGGGCCTTATAAGAACTGTAGGACCTCTGTAGGAATTGTAGGACATTACGTAACTCTGTCTTACAGTCTTGGCTTAGACCTATGTGTAAGACATTGTAGGACATCACGTAACAGCTAAGCGTTGCGCTGATCCTAGTCGCGTTATTGTGATAAAGGTCTGTCTCGCGGTCCTCTTCTTAGGATCGTAACAGTTAGCACCTAGAACTAGGTTAGGGCAGAGTACCAACAGCATCTTAGAGCAGCTAAACAGTCAAGAGCCGCTCTATAAGACTAGTACAACAGGTAGTTATACCTCTATAGAAGAGCTAAGTTATACAAGCTTCTAGAGGTTAATAGGGCGCTTGCTGTGCAGGATTTCTTAGATGCCTTAAGTTATAGGATCGCCCTAGATTAGGCTCGTACTATAAACTAAAGGATTATCTAGGATAGTATCCTAGGGCTTAATTTACTTAATTTAGATAAAGTAAGTAGGGTCTTTAGTAGTTTAATGCATAAGCACACTATAAGAGCAGGAAAAGATAACCTAGGAGTATTTGCAACATTTAGAAGCTAAACAGATACTACTTAAGCTCCTGCTACTAACTCTAAGAGCTTAAGTAGGTACTCCTGCCCTTGTAAACAAAAAGGAGAGACTTATAAGTAGAAACTAACTAACTGCCAACGCCTAGAGACAGCAGTTAGAGGGAGCTCCTTACTGCCTATCTACATAAGCAAAAGCTATCGCAAGGATACTCTCTAGAGGCTTAAGAGCCAAGAGTATACAGATACCAGGAAGGTAATTAAGCAGCTTAATTAGACCCTAAAAGCTCTATTAGCTATAACAGCTCTACTAGCAAAAGCACCTAAAGTTAAGTTTCCTAGTAATGTACAAGCTGCTCTAATTAATCTAAAAATAATGCAACTAAGTAACCTAGCTAAGAAACCTAGGGTTTACAACCTTATAGATTTTAACGCTTATCTGCTCTTAGAGAGTACAATTTTAGATAATAGAGCGGCTACACACTTAGTTAACAGCGCAGATTAGCTTGTACCTAGGTTATTTCGCCCAGCTAACTCTACTAACACTGTAGAGGCAGGCACACAAGCGTTTCTAGTAGTAGGACAAGGAGCTTGTTTGTTTAAAAACGCGTTACACAGAAAGCGCAGCCTGTATACAGAAGACCTGCTCCTTAAGGATATAGTAGTAGTAGAAGGTTTCTACGTTAATATTATTTCTAAGGCACGCCTCTAAGAGAAAGGAGTTTAGTACTTAGGGCTAGACAGCTTACTCTAAGTAGGGTATATTAACAATCTAAATAGGAGCGTTATATGTGCTACTCTTAAGCGCGCTTACAACCTCACTTTTGTTAAATATAAGCTACTTTCCTACTACTCTTATCCTCTAATCCTTAATATAGTAATAAAACAATTATATAAGTCTTACCTACAAAGCTCTGCTAAACACCTCTAGCACGCTAGAGCAGGTTATCTAGGCCTAGAAGCTCTAAAAGCACTAGTACAACAAGCGCGCAGCGTACACATTAACAGCACGCTCTAAAAAGATTGTAAGGTCTGCTTAATAACCTACGCTAAGCAAGTTATATCTTAACAGAAACAGGAAAAACCTGCTAAACCTTTTTAGAGAATTAGCTAGGATCTGTTTAATATGCCTATAGGAAGGAGTACTATAGTAGGAAGCTCTTTACGTACTTACTGCTAGGGAAGACTTAAGTAGAGATACTGCAGGTACTTACAAGTTTATTAAGCTAGGTACGTACCTAGTACAAGCTCTGTATCTACAAGATAAGTTAAGATAATAATACTACTACTCTCCTATAGCAAGGGAGCTCCTAATATAAGCGCTAGGCAATTAATAAAGGAATAGATATTAAGCGTATACCTCTATATACCCACAAGCTAAACAGGGCAGCAGAAAGAGTAGGACAGGAAATAATTACTAAATCTATTAAAATAAGGAGCGGTGCAAACCTACCTAAGAAGCTCTAGCTAGAGGTTATAGCAGCAGCAACATAGCTCTATAACATAAGTCTAACTTACTTAAACAAGCTGCAGAGCCTAAACAAAGAGCTTAATTACTAGTTTACTTACTATTTCTGCTAGTACAAACCTAAGCAGGTAAGAGCACTAACAGCTAATCTAAGACCTAATTAGAGCGGGATATACGCCTATAGCTGCAGAGCGTATCCCCTAAACAGGGAACAAGCAGCTAGGCGTAATTAGAGAAGCTTTAAAGTAACTCTAAGGGTTATATTAGATACTTAGTAGGGTACTAAGCTTCTAATATATACTGTATATAGGTCCCTAAACTAAACTAGGTAATTACAACGTGCAACATAACCTTTAATAAGGAGCTCTTTTATAATATATTAGATAAGTTGTTAGCCCTTATAGTCTAAGAAGTAGAAGTAGTTATAGAAATTCTACATAAACCTAATAAGATAATAGAGGTAGGAGAAGTAATAGAGCTCTCCCTTAAACAAAGAGACCTATTGCTTAGCTTGTCTACTAAGCACTAGCTTAGGGATAACACTTAGAGAGAACCTTAATTGCTAGAAGGCTAGTCTAGTAGAGAGGGAGCCCCTAGGATAGATACTGCACGCGTGGCAAGCTTAGCTAGCAAGCTGCTAGAGATCTGTGCAGAACAACGCTAAGAAACAGGTTTACTTTCCCCTAACTAAATGCCTAAACTAGAGCAGTTAAGTATAGGTAGGGAAGCTCCTAATAAGGAGGATAATCTAACTAGTAGCTTACAGGAAGTGCACTTAACTATAGAAGAAGAGAGCAAGCTAGTAGATAGTAAGGATATTAATAATCTACTAAGACCTGCTTTACTACTTATTCTAATACCTTCTTAAAGATTAACGCAAGTAGATAAGGCAGGCAGGAGACACGCGTATTAGCAGAGAATCTAGGGCCTACCTACAAAACAGAGCTGCTAAATAGAGAACCGCAAGCGCAACAAGCGTAACAAGCCTGCTAACAACAATAATAGAGCAGGTTAGTACTCTATAATAAGCTTAATAAATAATTATAGATACGCCTAGCTTATCTACCTACTGTTTAAACATGCAAACAAATATAGCATAGATAGAAGGGAGCTGCTTACTGCCTACGTAGTAATTATTGCCTTAACCCTAAAGAAGGAAAGACTAGTTGCTTAAAACAAGCGCTAGTTACATAGGGATAAGCTTCCTCTACTACTAAGCAAATAGAAAGATCTACTCTATTACCTACTAGGAGCTCTTTTTTCGCTAGGCCTGCTAAAAAGAGATAGACACGCTTATTAAGAAGGAAATGTAGAGAGAAATTAACTAATTAAGCGCCTTTTTAAGGCCCCTGCTGCTTAAATAGGTCTTTACCTACAAATTTAACTAGGATAGCTACTTCCTTAAATGTAAGGCAAGGGTCTGCGTACGCAGAGATCTATAGGCAAAGGATTTAATTGTCTTAACCTACGCTACAACGCTTGCTGCTTACTTGTTTTGCACTATAGTAGCAATTGCAGCCTAGTTTAACCTAGAGCTCTATTAGTATAACGTAACTAGCGCGTTTCTAAACGCAAGCTGCTGTTACGAATCCTATGCCCAGCTAGTTGCTGTCCAGCTAGTTAGCGTACGCAAGCGTACTAGGCTAGTAATTACAGACCTGCTTCTCTGCAGCACAGTTAAAGGCACAGTAATTATTGCGGTCACGTGAGGAGCTCACCCTTGGCATTGCGAGCTAGGTAGATCCTATATAATAGCTTACGCAGCTTATATTAAGCCTAGCTCACGCAGCTTACAGTAAGCTTAGTAAGCTCTTGCATTTTCTATAGTATATAGCATGTAGGAACACAACCCTTATAGTTTGTGTTTAACCTTGTTAATTAAGTTTGTCTTTAGAATCTTAACCTAACCTTTAAGCTAGATAGTCCCCTCTATACTACTTATTATTACCCTAGCTGTTGTTAGGTGTTTTACCTAGGCGTCTACCCTTACTGTTCTAGAACTATTACTTATCCCTAAGAACTAATAGAATTAGTGCTTACAAGCTTTGCTTAAAGTACAACTTTAATATTTTAAACACCCCTAAGATAAGTAATACCTTAGGAACACGTGCTACCCCTAGCAACTTAGGTGTTAGAGACATAGACATAAATAACATTAGCACTATAGGGTCTAGCGTTATAAACGTTAACAAACCTAACCTCTACTATAGAGATTGTAGTAAGCTTAACAACTAGCTTATGCAATAGAACCTCTTCTTCCTCTTCTAAGGAGAAAAGGTACCTAAGAACAAGCAAGTTACTCTAGTAGCTAGCTACATGCAAAGTAACGCATTTAAGTAGATTAAGCCCTTTATCTAACAGTATAACATAGGCAACGCCCTAGATAAAGTAGATAAATAGATTAGCAACTTTAACTAATTTAAACTTAAGATTAAGCTAGTGTTTAGCGTATCTAATAAGCCTACTATTACATAACGCAAAATCTAACACATCTAATAAGTTAAGTTAGCTACTAACTACGCAGCTAAATTCTAACAATTAGCTGCTAACACTAACTAGGATAACACTGCGTTAATAACAATGTTTAAGCAAGGTCTTAAACTAAAAATTAAGGAAGAACTTATACGCACAGGCGTAAGCACTAACACCCTTAATAACCTTATTAACATATCTATTAAAATTAATATTAAACTCTATAAGTTGTAATAGGAACTGCAAGATAATCTATAGGTACAGGTTGTAAATATTAAACCTACTACACTACGCAACTAATAGCACAATAATTCTAACTGTAGAAACTAATATTGCTCTAACATAGGATAACGTATCTATAACAACACACGCAGCAGTTACTATAGCCCTACAGCTATAGATCTCTCTAACCTAAACAAAGAACTAGGAGCCCTGCCAGCTTGCTAGAACAACAAGAATAAGGGAAAGTATAACAATAGTAGCAAGTTAAAGGACTGCTACAACTATAGCAAACTAGGCCACTTTGCGCGTAACTATTATTAGAAGAACAAGGTCTTTAGACAGCTTAACGTGCTTACTAGCAGGCCTACTAAGGATACTAATACTAGTAAATAGGAAGTTATTACTAAAGATATAGGACAACCTATAGAAGACCTAGAGTCTAGTTCTAAGGATAAGGACTATATTAAGTCTTGTTATAGGCGCTAATTACGCGCATCCACGCTGTACTAACAAATAGTAATAGATAGTAAAGTTAAGAGTTAGGAAAACAACCTTAACTAAATAGCTAAGTAACGTTAGGATAGCCCTATAACAACAAACAACACTAAGATCTTTAAATAAGATTTACCTAAGGAATAACAAGCACGCTGTAAGAAACGTAGGAACGCACAATAGGCTAGCTTTAACTGCTAGAACCTACAACCTACGCTAGATAATGCATATACATAAATGTGCTAAGATCTTATTATTCCTAGCATAGAAGATAACAAGGAACTAGAGAACTAGTGCAATAAGGCTTACTATAAGTATTAAGAATAATGCTTTACAACACCTATTAAAGACTACTAGGAATTCCTTTGCTAGCACAAACAATAGTTATTTAATAAAAACCTATACTGTATAGACAGGTTACGCGCACTGCAGTACAACATAGACTTAAGAAATTTACACTATAGAGTACTATTGTTTACTACGTGTTACAACAATAGATATACTATCTATCTATTAGAAAAAATAGGAAGCGTATTCTTTCCTAAGTAGAAGAAGCTATGTAAGAAAACCTAGACATATTGCAAAAATAACACCTATAAGATACACCTTATTAACAAACGCACTAACTACTATTTTCCTAGAAATAGCTTGTTATTAGCTAAAGGAGCTTAACAAATAACAATTAATAGGACCTGTATAAATTAAATATAGCAATACTGCCTTAACCCTAGCTATATAACTTACAAAGGAGTAAAGCAGGCTAATAGGTTTAGAGGACAGCCTAATCCTTTTTAGGACAGCGCTTAAGAGCGCTAGGGATTAATCTATTAATTAGATTAGGACTAATTACTAACTAATAAAACTCCTTATAATAATAGGTAGAGTAAAGATATAGGCACTCTTAGACTTAGGAGCATAGTTAAGTTATATCTCTTTGTAGGCAGTAGTACTAGCTAGACTACGTATGCAACGTAAGGATAAACTCTATCTGCTCTAAGTAGCTAATAGAGAACCTATGCTAGAGGAATTAGAGATTACACACAAGGTAACTAATATCCTACTTAGCATCTATAGACACTATAAGGAAGTAACCTTAGACGTCTTTGTAATAGCTACGCATAATGTTATATTAGGGCTACCCTAGTTACAAAAGTATAACCTAGAGATTAACTAGAAAAAGGAACAGCTTTTGTTAAAGTAATGTACCTATAGCAATAAGGTATTGCAGCCTACGCAGCGCACGCCGCAGCTAGTAGATAAGAAGGAGATTAATAATATCTCTTTAACAAATAAGACATGCTAAGTTAGAGTAGTTAACTCTATAGACGCTAAATACCCTACAGGTCCCTAAGTAAGAGTTAAGGAGGATAAGAACAGTGCACCTCCTGCTATTCTAGATATGTATAGACAGTACGCTAGGATGTTTAAAGAAGAGCTTATAGCAAAAGCCCTACTAAAGCATAAGCCCTAGGATTATAAGATTAAGCTCTAGGAAGGAAAGAACCTAACTTTTAAGAGGCTATATTAGTTATTAGAGAAGGAACTTAAAGTACTACGCAAGTACATTTAGGAGAACCTTAAAAGGGATTTATTAGATAATTAGAATTACCTGTAGGGTACCCTATTATATTTGTTCTAAAGAAGGATAGCAAGCTACAACCTTGCATTAACTTTAGGAAGCTTAATAATATTACTATTAAAAACTGCTACCTACTCCTAAACATTACAGAGTTGCAGGATTAGCTAGCAGGAGCTTAGTACTTTACTGCATTAGACTTAAGAGGAGCGTACAACCTTATCTACATAAAGGAAGGAGAAGAATAGAAAATAGCTTTTAGGACAAGATATAGACTCTATAAGTACCTTATTATGCTGTTTAGTCTAATAAACGTACTAGCTACGTGCTAGGAGTTAGTTAACAACGTCCTTAGGGCACACCTTAATAGGACAGTAGTAGCATATTTAGACAATATCCTAGTGTACTTAAAGATACTAGAGGAGCACGTTTAACACGTAACTAAAGTGCTAGAATGCCTAAGAAGGGCAGATCTATAACTAAAACCTAAAAAGTGCAACTAGCACTAAAAAGAAGTTAAATTCTTAGGGTATATTGTAGGACAATATAGAGTTAAGATTAGTCTAATAAAGGTAGAAGTAGTTAAATTATAGCTAACACTAAAGACAGTTAAACAGATCTAGGAATTCTTAGGATTTATTAACTTTAACTAACGCTTTATTAAAGACTACTCTAAGATTGTAATTCTACTAATAAAGCTTATATAGAAGGACACGCTATTTAAGTAGGGAAAGGAACAAGATAATGCATTTAAGGCACTTAAGCAAGCCTGTATTACACTACCTACGTTAATTATATTTACTAGTAGCAAACTAATACGCATAGAAACTAATGCCTTAGATCTTGCATTAGGCGCATGTATTACATAAGAAAAGGATAGACTATAGTATCCTATTGCTTACTACTTATGCAAGTTCTTAGGACTAGAGGAATAATACAACGTATATAACAAGGAACTGCTTGCAATTGTATTAGCCCTAGAACATTAGAGAGCGTATGCAGAGAGTTGCTTAGAACTTACTATCTACACTAACTATAAGAACCTAGTATACTTTACTACTACTAAGGTTCTAAATTAACAACAAGTTTGCTAGTTAGAAATGCTAGGATAATACAAATTTAAGATATTGTATACACTAGGCAAAGACAATAGTAGAGCTAACGCACTTAGCTAACAATACAACCTTATTAGAGAAAAAATAATAAACTAAGTTTGCAGTATTAGGAGTTAATAATAATAGATCCCTAGGACTATTATAACAGCTTAACAATATAATGTAAGTTTAGCAGAAACAACGCATCCTATTACAAGTACTAGAGGAACTTTAAGAAGAAATAATAGCTAGTTACTATAACAACCTGCTACATAGACACTCTAGAATAACACGTATAATAGAACTTATTAAACAACATTACAAGTTTAGTAATATAAAAGACAAGGTTACTAAGTTTATTAGGAACTGTGTACAGTGCTAATAGAACAAGCACAGCACACACGCTAAGTATAGAGAAGCGTAGGCTATAGAACTGCCTACAGCGCCCTAGACAAACATTATAATAGATTTTATTACCTAATTACTAATCTCTAAGGACCCTGTTACTAACTACGCCTATAACTTAATCTTTGTTGTAGTAGACAGATTTACAAAAGCTGCTAAGATAATACTATTTTGTTATAGCTACACTGCAGAGCAGCTCGCATAAGTGTTCCTAGACTAGGTTATCTAACACTACAGCATACTAGAATTAATTATTAGCAATTAAGACAAGCTCTTTACGTTAAATTATTAGACTACGCTCTTAGCAGCTATTAGTACCAAGAAGAAGCTTTTAACAGCCTATTATCTATAGATAGACAGACAGACTAAAAGAACAAATTAGACTATAGAAACATACCTACAGATTTACAGCAACTAGCAACAAAACAACTAGGTTTTGCTGTTACCTATAGCTTAGATTGCGTACAACAACAAACTATTAGAAGTAATAGGCACAACGCTGTTCTTTGCGAATTACAGGAGACACCTAAATCTCTTTACTAGAAGTTTAGATACAACTATTTAAACTAAATTAGCAATCGCCTTAGTAGCAAAACTAAAGGAAGTACATTAGAAATTGCTAGAAAACATTAGCTAAGCTTAAGAACAAGCAATTTCTTATGTTAACTAGAAACAAAAAACAGCACCTTAGCTAAAGGAGGGGGATAAAGTCTATCTCCTTACAAAAATCTACGCACACAATAACTAATAAAAAAACTAAACAAAGTTAAGGTTAGACTATTTTTTATTTCTAAGCAGATTAGCCTAGTTAACTATTAACTTGCGCTGCCTAAGGATGCAAAGATCTATCCTATGTTCCACATCTCGCTGTTAGAACCAGCTAACCCTAGAACGCTAATCTAGAAAGACTTTCACTACTAGGCAGACAGCTAGGACAAGTAGGAAGTTAAAAAAATAATAACACATTAGAAGAAAGGACGCGGTATTAAATACCTAGTTAAATAGTTAGGATACTTAGAATCTAAGAACATATAGGAACTAACTACGCACCTTACAAACTGCTAGCAGCTTCTGTTCTAGTATTCTTAAAGGAAGGAAAGCCTAGATTGCCCTCTAGTACAGATAGCATAAACGCGCTCTAATTAAGAGCTAGAGTACTAGGCATTAGGCTATCCTCTAGCTAAGCGACGTCCTAGTTAATGCCCTTAACAACCTTAAGAGCTTTAATATCTTTAACATACTAACTAGCCTTATCTACTTACTGTTACTTATAATGTTGCAATATTTTCTTTTGTTTATAAATGCAATCTTTCTTTGCACGCGTGGCTATTATAGCTTAGAAGGTAGTAGACTTAGCTTTGTCTGCTTCTACCTCTTGTTATTCTAGATAGCTTATTTCCTAATCTATCTAGTTAAAGTTTAGAATTAGAACCTCTACTAGAACACACTTCTAGCTGCCTACACTGTAACAATTCCTACACTCCTTCTTTAACAACGCTATTTAACACTTAAGGCCTTGCTTTGCATAGTACTAATAGGACACTATTGCAAGTTGTCTAGTACAGTTAATACGTTTGCTAATAGAGTAATAGTATACAGTACTTCTAGAAACTATAGGGTCAGTTTATAAGGACATAAAGATTAGAGAGGAGGGATAGTATTACAAACCTAAGATAGGGCACAGTAGAAGATAAGGAAGAGAAGGATTAATAACACTTAGGGACAACTTAAAGGTCTTTAAGAAGGTTAGCATTTAGGACTAATAACAACGTAACCCCTTATGTTCTAAAGTCTTAGCAGAACGCTATAATAGAACAAGTTATATGTTATTCTAAGGAATCCTACAATGTTCTATAATGTGCTAGTTTAGCACAACACTAGAACAATAGAACAAGCATAGAACATATCTTAAGTATATAGTATGTAGGAACGCAACCCTTATAGTTTGTGTTTAACCTTGTTAATTAAGTTTGTCTTTAGAATCTTAACCTAACCTTTAAGCTAGATAGTCCCCTCTATACTACTTATTGTTACCCTAGTTGTTGTTAGGTGTTTTACCTAGGCGTCTACCCTTACTGTTCTAGAACTATTACTTATCTCTAAGAACTAATAGAATTAGTGCTTACGAGCTTTGCTTAAAGTACAACTTCAACAAGGTCTCTTAAAAGGAAGAGTACCTAGAGTACGCTGTAGGCGCGCAGTAATCTTAGATATCTAGGGAAATATAAAAATCTAAGATTAGAGCCCTACAATTACTAAGGGCACGCTCCTAGTTTAGTTGTTCCTAATATAGGATTAACTAGGGGTGTGTTACGCAACTAAGCACGTAGAGTTATATACGCAGCTTGTTTTCTAACAGAGCGTGCTAATTTAGTTAAGCTGCTCTACCCTAGCAACGCTGGTTCTAAGCAGCCCTAATACTAGCTAAACGCTTATTAAGCGAGATTATGTAACCTACACATTTTATTTATATTTAAGCAACACGTTCTATATAGAAAAATAGACACTAATTAAATTAATTAATTACTTAAGTATAGTCCTGCAAGCTCTGTTATACTAATTAATACGTAGAGTACCTGTTAGATTAAATAGAGACCCTATCTGCTAGCAGCACTATTAGAAGGTTGTCTACCTATAGTCTATAAAGTTTAGCAAGGGCATTAATAATTAGTTTGTATCCTCCTTTAACCTTCTCTATTGCCTAAGAGTTATATGCTAAGGATTATATTTGCTAAATCCTGTATGTAACTGCAAGCTTTTTTACTACATTAGCAAAGTCTAGTCCTCTATTAACTATAAGCCTCCTTGTTATGCTCTATTAGCAAATAATATCCTTATACAGGAATTTTACAATAGTAGCTAATTTGTTATTGTAGAGTAGCTAGGCCTCTACCTATCTACTAAGATATTCTCTAGCAATAACTATATACTAATAGCCTCTGTATAGAGGCATGTAGACAACGTTAGCTGCTACTAACTCCTAGAGTACGTAGGAGTATATTGTAGTTAGCATATCTTTTAATTATTTACTAGTTCTAAACTAGCACTCTAGGCAAGAGGATAGTGCAGTTTTAACCTTAGTATGCATGTAATCCTAGTAATATCTTTAGGCAAGCATAGAGTATACTGCGTTAACACCTCTATGTCTAATTATTTAATATATTTCCTAAATTGCTATAGTCCTAATGTTAGTATTGTCTACTACTCTCCTAATAGCAACATTGCGTAACGTCTTATAGAATAGATATCTGTCTTAAACAAAGTAGTTAAGAGCTCTCTTTTTCTATAAACGTAACTCTTTCCTAGATATTCCCTTAGGGATCTTTAGTGTCTAGAGGAATATAGTAATTTGTTTAGATAATTCTAAGTATTTGTCCCTAAGGATGCGGCTAGGGTGTCTCTATAGGAGCAGAGACAATAACTCTGCTATTGCTACTAGGTTGTTAATAAAATCCTTAACGTCTAACTTAGGTTTATCTAGAGCTGTCTATTCTTTAGGCTTAGGGTATCTAGATAGAGCGTCTGCAACTATATTTCTTTTTCTAGGAATAGGTTAAATTTTAAAGTCCTAGAGCAGGATAGCTGCTAGCTACCTATTTATTACTAAGCCTAGGATGTCTATTAAAGAGCAATTAAGCTGTGCTATTAGTGTCTAGGCATCTATTTTAATAATAAAATGTACTCTGTATAGCTATATCTAGAATTTCTTAAGAGCCTAGACAACTGCTTTACACTCTAGTTTAGTTAAGTGCTAGTTAGATTTAGCTTTTAACTAGAGTATACTTTTAAATTAGTAAGGGTAACGCTTGCTATCTAGACCTATCTGTTCTAGACAAGCGCTAGCTCCCTTACTACTAGCGTCTACTAACACAAAGATAGTTAACCTACTAGTGTATAATATAGCTATTAGCGCTAGCGCGCTTATAATATAAGTCTTTAGAGCAGCTATAGCTTAGCGTTCTACGTTTCCTTATTCCTATTCTATATCTTTCTTTATAAGCTTAAATAGGGGTTTAGCAAGAATAGTAGAAAACAGGACCTAGATATAATAGTAAACACAAATACCTACAAACATTTAGACTTCTTTTAGGTTTTAGCACTCTAGCTAGGTAGTAATTTTTGCTACCTTGTCTTAGCTAGGGAAGCAGCTATCTGCGCTAAATTTGTAACTAACTATAGTTAACCTGTTGTAACCCTAGTAGTATTTTATCCCTAACAATATAGCACTAGCCCTTTCTATATTAGCTAGGTAGTATCTAGCTGCTAAATGTGTTCTAGAATATAGCGTCTAACGCTAGGGAGCAACTCTTCTCTATTATAGTTAGTTTTTAGACCTCTACTAGTAACATTGTCTAGAAAGGGTAGAGTGTTTAGCTAGTAATCCTTTAGTATCTTAATTATTGTCCTTTAAAATACTGCTACTAAATTAGTAGCTCTCTAGACTAAGGTACATAACTAAAGTAGACTAACTAGTGTTATTACTGCTATTATATCTCTACTATCTTTGTAAAGGGTAATTTAGTTATATCCTAAGAAGAAGTCTATTAGTAACAGGATTTTGCAGCCTATAAACTTCTCTAAGAACTTATCTAATGTTAGTAGTGTTCTAGCATCCCTAATTAACACCTTGTTTATATACTGTGCGTTGTTAATAAACTAGAAAGAGCTAGCCTTCTTTGCTACAAGGTGCTATAGGTTTCTATATTAACTGTTGCATCTCTCTAGTGTTCCTCTCTCTAAACGTTCTAGAAGCATCTTTACTAGCTCTCCTTTCTAGCTCCTTGCTACTAGGAATGCTTTAACCTGCTAGGCTTTATAAGGTATAGTCTTAATCTTGTAGGGAAGTGTTACCTCCTTCTATATTTAGCCTAATTTAGAAAATGTAAAGGTAATAGCTGCCTCTCTATTTATAATTATTTTAATAAACAGTTCCTTTTTGTAGGGAAGAAGCGCCTTACTAAACTTCTAGCTCTTTAGTCTTTCTAGATTAAGTCTTATACCTCTTAGGAATGCTACATGCCTTTGTTTAAATAGGTAAATAAAGGGTCTAATATCTAGAGGTTGTAAGCTGTAGAAAAGTTACTGTTATTTAATTATAAGCTGCTTCTAGTCTTCTTAGCTAAGTTCTATTAGCTCTGTTACCCTTAGCTTATTAACTAGCCTAACTTTTATCCCTACTATTTTGTACAAGGTATTAACCTCTCTACTATCTTCTTTCTACTAGCTTACTAGCTAACAATCTGTATGCTCTTGTTGTTTGTCTAAAAGGCTTAGCTCTACTATTAATGTAGCAACGTCTTTGTTAAGATCTATCTAGCTTTTAT